>JAYKKI010000013.1:22102500-23535000 GCA_039881145.1 Druceiella hillmani | reverse complement strand
CGGATCAGTGTCTGACAAATTTATTTTCAAAATTGTATGCGTTTAAGTCTAAAAATATAAAAACTTTGAGATGCAATATACGGATGGGGAACGGAGGGGTAAATGTTTCCTGAATAAAGAAATGATAGCGTTTTTTGTGTTACTACAGAAATCTGAAAATTAATTTTATTAGGTAATTACTGTCTCAATATACGAGGTTTTCTTAAAAAATATTCTGATTTAATTATTTATTAATATTTAATGTAATACGTGTACATCTGGCGGATATATTGCTACGAGAGCAACCTCTTTCGTTCAATCACAACCAAGGTAGATAAGATTGTACTAATACAATCTTGAAAAAACTGTTTTTAATAGAAATAAATGAACATAAACACGAAGATAGGAACAAAAGATGAGGCTGAAAAATGGGAGCATAGGGAAAACAGTACGGGTTAAACCACATATATATATATATGAATACATCTATATATATACGCGCATTCCATTAAATGAATTATCACGGTATAAATCTTTTAAAATAAATTTGAGGCCTTTTACTATTCTCATCGCTAAGTTTTTTTTCCGTAATATGAAGCTTTGAAATCAGGTGCAATTTGTTTCCGACTAGTAATTTTTTAAACAATTTCAAGAAATGCGGCCAATCACTGACTCTACTTCATGCCTATTTCCTCAAAAACCTGATTGATATTTTTGGTATAATCCGTTATTATAATTTAAAACCGTACAAAGCAACTAAGATATAATATAATTTTAGTAGAAAAAGTACTAAACCTAAATAAATTTAATTCACCTTTGTAAAACTATAACATTTAAATAATATAAAACCATAAATTATATCCTAACTATATTGACTTTAAGAACCATCTTATTTGCCACAAGATCATACAAAAAGCTCCGAATGTGTATTCGGAGCTTTTTCTAGAAAGCCAGCCGATTGAAGTTATTAAAGGTTTTACAACGATTTCCAAAGATAATAAATATTTCATGAAAACCTTTCATGAATTCTGGAACAGACTTTCGTATAAATTAAATTACGTAACACTATTGTAAGCCGAGAGCGGTATCAATCTATACTGCTAATCACAGTATTGAAAATTTTGGACAATGAGGTAAATTTAGTTTCAAATCCGTTTATTTCATGAATTCTTTACTCCTTAATATCCTTTTCCGCCTAGGTAGGGTAGGTCATATGCCAATTATATGTCATAAGTCTTTTACACCATTATTTTATAAATTTTTATTGTATTTTATGTTTCTCTAATGATTGAAATTTATCGCTCAAAATAAATGTGGTCATATCACGTAAACTTGTCATTAGCGCTATAGAAGTGATTTTCAAAAGAAGAGGTGACGTCCCATAAAATTCGACTCTCTTTTATCTACACTGTTTCTTTGTCTCTTTCGTCATAATTCACTGATTTAATTTCGTCAAATTATAACTGTCTTTGTTTTTCATCATAATTCACCCGTGATATTATTTCGAGCTATATTATTTGTTCGTTCTATATAGGTATAAGATGTCAATCCATCAGTACTAATTGTACTCCTTTGCATTATTTCAACCATTTCAATTCATGTGAAATTGTTTATCTATATTTTTTGAAAGCATTGTAGAAATAAAATTTCTATTCTTGGCGCTACTGGATTGAACTTAAAATTGGATCAATTATTGGATATAAAAATGATAGTGCACCGTAAAATAAGTATGAGTAAACTCTTCATAAAAAACGGACCCTTAGAGTTGTTATAACGCCAGTTTCTTTTTAATTACTGCAACTTTTACAAGTACATCCTTTTCAATTATAAGAATTTCACTCTAATAATAAAATTGAGGACTCTACTACTAGTCTTTGTATTATAAATTTTGTAGCTATTAAAGATTTTCAGTTTACTGCTTGACAAGTTTTGAGCGTATTTGCAAATAATAACATCCTAATACATAATTTTTAAATAAGTTTTATATTTATTATAATAAATTAGATTCCACCGCATAGAATTGTTTATTATGTCAGCTTAATTCACAAAGTTTAATTTATGTAACATCAAGAATGATTTTATAAAAAGCAAAACTCGTATATACCGCCATCGAATGTACACTCCGTACAGACAAACTTATCTATGGGCAAACATACGTCGCCTCGATGTAGATGTTAAATAATGAATAAGTGAAAAAAACTCGATACTAGACTCATTGTACCGTACAAGTGGCCCGTAGAGATTAGGTACAAACTGTGCCGAAGTAAGATATGACGAGTAAATAAAGTTCAGAGTAACGGATGAGTCAAATCGTTCAAATATTTTTGAAATAAAAAAACTTGCTAATTAATATAAATGCTATTTGAAGACAGGGGGTGTGCAAAGAATAAGCGAAAAACACGTGAACAATTTGTTTATTAGATTCTGTATTAACATTTTTAATTCGTGTAAAAGAAATAATTGCGATAAAAAATCTTGAAAAATAAAAATAATGACTACTTTTTCCCATTGCTATGATAATTATGTATGGAATATATGAAGATATGACTTGAAAAATAAATATACATAATTATAAGAATATATTTTGTTTTTTTTATAAAGTTTTTAAAATTCTTGGAGAATATATACATGTATATTTATGGGAAATACTGTACCAGAATAGAGAAATCTTGTCGCTTTGGAAATTCGGATTGTACGAAAATAAAAATATTTTAATTTATTAAAAGTAAGTCAATATTTATTAAAATAATTTCATCTTTATATTTACGTGATAACCTTTTATAGATATTTTTAATAAACACAAATGTAAATGTAAATATCATGGTTTATGACATCATCAATAAGGAGCTGATGGTAAAGTACAGATTCGTAGCTAGAGTAACACACTTTTCTTATATTGTATATATATATATATATATATATATATATATATAGATATTTATATAATTATATGTAGATATATATCTACATATAATTCATTCCTGTATGATTAAGAAAATCTATCGCTTACTTGACTATTCTGTTCATCATGAGATTATAATTTTTAGAGAAAAAACCTTTTAGGTATATATAGAACTCGCACTACGAGAGATCTATCGACACTTAAGCATACATGAATATTTAAATGTATATAGTATTACTATTAGCTATTTAGTAACGTTAATATTATTTTCACCTTGGAAATATCTTTCCTGATATTCCATGCATTGGCCTAAAATCATAGTGAATTCCTAAAATATTATTAGATGTAGAAAAAGTGCTATTAAGTTAGTAATTCTCTTAATAATCTTTATAATTTTACTATAGCAGTTTCAGATATAGAAGCAAGAGCATTTATTTATCTGGGTATTTTTAATAATATATACTAAGCTATCTACCATAAACTGAAAAAATTCAGTTAAAAAAATTTAGAACTTTATTTAACCTCTGTAATATTTCCACAAAAATAACATATGTTTTGCGTTAACTATTGAAATAGAAGGAGGTTACTTTATAAATATGCCAAATTTTAAATTTTTATGTCGAATTATTTCTGACAAAAACAACTGTGACAGACAGTTGGGTGAACATGGGCGTAATCTTATGAATGTACCAATTTTACCATTTTTGACGCACGAAATACTGAGATAGGGTCGTAATTGAAAATCGACTTCAATAAGCTTCCAAAGCATGTCGGTCTAACGGATATAACGTAATCCGTGCATAATAAAGCCGTTCAATATTTCATTCATTAAAACGTACATAAACTTGAATGGCATTTTGAATTGTATTGATTTCAAAACCTGGCCAGCGATTTATCGGTATTCGGACCGTTCTTAGACAAATATCACCTCCAACAAAGCGATCGGGTGACAGCCTTATAAAAACAAATTGTGAAAACTCAATTTCCCTATAGAAAACTAGAAGCAATCCAATCTCGAGGCACTAATATATTCGATGCAGTCTTTCTCGGCGCATTCCTCTACTCCCATATAATGTACCGTGCGCGCTCCGGGCAGCTTGTAATTCATTCCCGTCGCCGGAGATACGTTTCCACCCGTATCCTTGTAACGCTCTCTCGATTATATATTCATTGGGTATTATGGTTGAATGGATGAGTATATACACTTTTATATGAAGCGATTTTTCTGTATGGATAGAAGATAAATATCATGGAATTAAACTTTTAGGTTAATGATTAATTATATTTTTAAATCATTATGATATTAAAAAAAACGTTACTTCCTATATTTACATTTTATTTTTAATTTCAGAATTGTGCCCACAACTGGTCAGGGTAATATGATTATGTAACTATAGTTAATTAAAAGTTTTGTTCATAAATACTCTCTCCTAAATATGTCAGATAAATGAGTCTTAATCTCGTCAACAAATATTCGTACCCAAATGATCTACATTGGAATACTTAGCTATGATACAATATGGAATTTTCAAAACTACTTATTACGAAAATATGTGAATAAATTCTATAAAATACATTTCATATTTATCGTTTATTGTATCATAACTTTATAATGTGTTGATAAATTAGATGTAGTAATGATACAATCTTCATAAATTTCTTGTCAATCCGAAACTAATATTTTGTGTGCTGCAGGTGTTTCGAAGACTCTTGTTCTGATAAACTATCAACATTGTATTTATTTTATGTAAAATTATTAAAAAGTTTAATTCACAAGTAAATCGATAAAAAATGCTATTAGTTTTCCCATCCATCTATCTGCAGCATAGCTCTTACTTCAAAACCCATTCCAACTTAAATTTGACATTTACAAAATAACAAGTCAAATATGGTGAGTTCATAATTTAAAAAACAAGAAATACTGCGATGGTGCGATCCAATTTTAAATATTTCGTAGCTCAATGTTTTCCTAGAAATCAAACACATGTACTAAAATGTGTCAAACATTGTTTTGTCAATTAATTGGCTATGAAAGTTTTCATATTACCCATGAGAAGCGAAGTACTTTCAAATTTTATTTAATGTTTTCAGTATGCATGGGATTCAAACTAAATGAAAACATTAGAAGGGAATTAATATATTGAAATTATTATAAACTGGATGAATTTATGATAAGTAAACTTTTACCTTGTTTGTATTAACGTTTAGCCATTATTATTGAGGAAATATAGCACATGCTAAATTGTTTTGTACTTCAAATGTGACAAGTTTTTACTTGAATTGTATGAAATTATGGAAAATGTTAGTTAGACTAGACAAATTTATGTATAGAAAATTTGACTGCAAAAAGGTTTTATAAGTATGCAAGGTTAAAATATCCAAATTGACTCGCATATCCACCGACTTAATATTTAAAATTGGAGTCCCCTACACGTAAAGTTCGGACTATTTCATTTATACCATCAAGGGAAGTATCAAGAGATTTGGATATATATAACATGTTTCATTTGAGTTCAATTTTTAAAAGATTATACTTCAAATCTACATGCAATGTGCCTCTCCTCCTCCAATTTGTCGAGAACAGATTTTAAAAATGTAAAAAAAAAATTAGATAGAAACGCTTGACTGAACATTTCTAATAAAATTATTTCATTTCAATACCGTTAATAATATCAATATAAATATACAATTACGTAACGCTGCTTACAGCGACTTCAAATATCGGATCGATTGCTTCTTTTTCGGTAAAATTATACGAAAATAATTTTATTATCTTCACTCAATCATCACGACCAGCCTCTTGAAGAAGCTTGCTTTATGCTACATACTAAATATACTTCATACTTATTCCGAATTTCTGAAAGCAAGATTATGTAAAACCCAAATGTCATTTTCATAACGTTCATGGAATATATAAAATTCAATTAGGCTCATAATAACGGTCATCAGCACTCTCCCGGTTACGAGCCAATTCAAGTCGAATATATACTATAGCTAGATGATTCACTAGGGTTGTGTTTGGGTGAATTAATTAAAAATAATTGTTATATCGTCGTTATTAACATTTGGTCAAGCAGTAAAATTATAGAATCAACTTTTAGTAAAAAAGTTCGTCCGCTTACACAAAATGTACTTGTTACAAATTTGAAACTGTTGAATATTATAAAATAAAATTAAAATCCTCAAGGAAAATACCTTGAAGAATAAAGAAATTGAGAAATAGTAAGGCCTCTGAAGCTACATAAAATAAATGGTAAAGGGACAAATGTTACATCTTAAATATGTAGAAGAAGATTATTTCCGAAGCATTTATATTAAAATGTACGATTACATTTCATATTAGAGGTATTCTCGCTATAGAAAAACTTTGCAGTAATCAATCATTTTGCAATCATTTTCTGACGTTGAAAAGAAAATGTTGTGTTCTTCGTAGAAAATTTTATTTAAAAAAATTCTCGTATTATTGTATATTTTACAAGGGGTTTAAAGTCAACTATACATCAGTAGAGGCATATCTTCCTTTTCCCCATCTTAAACGAGAGTCTTATAACTACATCGATAAGTGGACATCGAAAAGATATGGATAAAAACGATAAAAGCAAAAATATAATTGTACAAATTGTTATCCATATTTTTCACGCTACAAATAGAAGCTGCCAAAATCATATATAACATTTAGATTTTGCAAAATATGTGATAAAAATACTTCTTGCCGTTATGATTCTTATCATAAATTATCGATCAACATTATCGAGTATATTCCTCAAAAGGGACTGCGAAACTAAGTTTTATCAGCATCAAGTTGTCAGTGGAAAGCCAAAAAATAAACTTTCTCGTTATTCCCTGCAAACGGCTAACTAATATAATTGTGACTTTCTCAAAGGTTTATATGTTTGTAATCCATACTTCCGAAGGAAACGTCGATGTCCATAGTTCCAGTAGAACAGTCAGATTTCATATTTCCGGTAAAAGAAACATTATGATTGTAATTTTCTATGTGATAAATTTTTTTTATATTATTATAATGAATTATTAAAGAATAGCTAAATTGCATATATTACCATTAAAGCTGTATGCAGAAGGTAAAAAAAACCATGAAATAATATTAACTTCCACACTTTCGGTGAAATAATGTTAATTTCCACACTTCTGGCACAAGAACAATTGTGGGCATCGGTAACATCATAACAGATTTATTAATGATAAAAAAATCGCGAATGCATCATGTTTTCATAGATCATAATGTGAGGGGTTCTCATAAAATACGTAAATAAATGAAATACATAGAAAATAATAATTATCAACTTTTTTCGTAACGTTTTCTTTTTCATGTAATAGCATTATTTTTGTACTAATTATGGAGGGATGGTTATTAAATTCGAAACTTAAAATATCATTGCAAATTAGACTAGTATGCCGCAAGTGAATTCGATTTATTGCGATAATATTGAATAAAACGAGATATATTTCTTGTTTTATCATCACCTTTCCGTATTTCATTACGATATTTTTTGGAACATTAGAATTCTTCGTTGTATTTCTATGTTTTTGATTGCCTGTAAGAGATTGCTCTCGTAGCAATAAATTCGCCATATGTATCAATTAAAAACATTAAAGTAGATAAATAAATAAATAAATAAATATATTTCTTCATAGAATTCCATTGTTAAAACTAAAATATCACGATTAGGTATGCATATTTTAAGCCTTTTCATTATTTTGATGAATCCTCACAGTGCGTCGTATTTGAATGCTAGATTCGTCGTCGTGCGTCGTATTTGAATGCTAGGTAGGTGCTCGTGGCCATCGATGACGTCCTGAAGTCCCCCCCCTCGTCAAACCCACCATGCTACCCTCCTTACAAAACATTGTACCACATTCCATTAGTAGGATCTAATTGGATATAATTACGAAATTCTAGAACATATTTCAATATTCAAAACATATTTACGTTTTCAAAAATCAACTAAAAAATTGATTCTTATATCGATTTTTTTTACTTCTTTTAACTTTTCCTTTCCTATCTTATGCCATCCTATCAATATTGTGCGTCACATATTAATGCTTACATTAAAAATGATTTAAATTTGTGCCCAGATTTTTATAATAAATATCTTTAGTTTATAATTTTTAGTTTGTCTTCAGCAAGCCTCATTTTTCAACATACAGTGTTTTAGTTGAATAGAAGAAATAAATTCTCCTAATGTATGCCCGGAAGTCTGCAATACATAAGTAAATTCTATATTTGTGGCTCCAAAAATAAACTTATGAAAATAAATGTGTCATCTTTTATATTACGCTGCATTTGAAAATTATTTGATAGTCTCATATTGAATTAAAAGGAATTTCTTTTATTTTTGAATTATTTTTCAACCTTTTCTAAAAACAATATTTTAAAACCATCAATTCAGCCTTTGTTTCCATTCAAGGTTGTCCTATTTCATGATCTAGTAAACATTAACTAACCATAAACGAACTGAAGAGCTTGGTTTTATCAGCAACACTTGACAACATCTCTACTAATGATTAGAAAGCTCTTGATTGTTTCCCAAATTTTCTCACTTTATAGGATCTTCCCAAAAATAAAACAAAACAAAATTATGTCTCCTCCCTAGTTATAGCACTCATAGTCTCGATTAATACTATATTATTGTTACACTCATAATCTATATTATTGTTTGAAAGAACCTTTAGATGGACAAATGACACCGAAGTTTCTTACGCTATGCAGTAATTCTCACTCTATTATTTAATAAAATGAAATTATGACAAAAGTAAAACACATATTTTACAATCACGATAGACTTTATTTTTCACCCTGTCGCTTTTAACAGCTATCCTTGTAAATATTACTTTATTTGTTATAATAATTTCACGTTAATATACACATTAATCAATCATTTAAAACTTTATTAATAAAACAGTCATTAAAAGAGGTTTCATAATGTTATAATTTTACTTGTTACCAATTACTTTCTATTTACATCTTTTCAAATTAAATATTTCATTACGCTAACACGGTTTGAATTAGAATAATAATAGTAATTATATAATTATATATGTATCTACTTTACATATAACAAATATTTCAGTTCAGTAACTATACAATTTTTTACAATATTTAGCACTTACATCTTAGAAAATAAACGTTGATTATTTCTGCCAATTTTGATGAAAGTGTGCTTAAAAATTTATACAACAATATATTATAAAAACAAACAAAATACACATTTTGTTTGTCTTTTCATTGTTACATTTCATTTATTCCAGCTCAGTTAACACAGTAGTAATCGATTTTTTTTATTAACAAGAAAGGGGAGTTGTTTCGACAGAAAAGTTAAACCATGTGTTCAACGTCAAACGCATAGGCCGGCATATTGTTATTACTTGTTTGATATCGATTTGTCATGTTCATTCTGTATTTAAATTGATTGGAAGTTATGGTTTAATTTTCAGTAGAATAATTATTAAGTATTTTAGAATGTTATGTTTATGCAACTAAAAAAACCATGAATTGTTTAAGAAATAATTTGGTTTTCAATTAATTTTGAAAGTATTTCTGACAATTTCTTTCTCAAATATTTCTTTTTAAATAAATGCAGAATAAGCAGAAAATTTTAAAATGTGGAAAGTTTCCCCTATCTGTGATATTGATATTGAATTAATATCGTACTCTTTGTTTTTGCCTTCATATAAAACAAGATAATAAATGAAAAAAAAAACATTCATTTTATATACATAAATATAACATTCATTTTCTAAATATTCCAGTATAATTAAAAATTATGCGTTTAAAACTTCAAAGCGGAAGCTGCAACTTTGGAAAATTCCGTTAAATAATTAACCATTTTATACGCTTCCGCTTGAATGCAGAATCAATTCAATTCTAGTCGCGTAACAAAAGCTAACCATTTTATTTCATTTCCAGATATTTCAACTGACTACGCCATCGCATATACCGGTAACAGTATTGATCTGTTACTCGCCTATGCTGTCTCGCCCATTATATTATTTGAATTCATTTAGTACGACTAGAAGCTATTAAAAAAGTTTGTAAATAATAAATGGAGTGAAACTCGTTAAATAAAACGGAGAAAAACTTTAACACGATTATGTAGAATATTAAAAAAGCTGGTGGTTATCGAAGTAATATTTTTCATAACACATTTTAAATTAATGTTGTAGGCTAAAATATATAAAATAACTACAAAATTATGCACTGAACGTAGGAGTTGTAACTGAATAGCCAAACTTGCGAAAAATTTAAAACAATTTTAGATTAAAAATTGACGGACTATTGAAAAGAAACAGACCGTTTATTACTTATATATATATATATATATATATATATATATATATATATATATATATATATATACATATATATATATATATATATATACATATATATATATATATATATATATATATATATATATATATATATATATATATATGTATATATATATATATATATAATAAAACAAATGAGCACTGCTTAGAAAATAAGTGAAAGTGGTAATTTAAAATATATTATACTTTTACACTGCTTGTTGATGCGTTAAAAATTGACTTGAAACAAATATTGTCTTACAATAGAATATTTCCGATCGTTATGCTCCACTTTGTTTAATTCTTCTCTCGTTGTTTATTTACTTATTTTTTCTTAGTATCCTGTAGAATCTTCTAGATATCTGTATCATACTTAAAGTTTTTTTTTCATTTAAAGTTTTATTTTCTATGCTACAAAACTACGTAATATTCTGGCACGTAATTTTCGTATGTTTAACTGTGTAATTTTGATAAATATTTCACGTAGTATGTATTAGAAATTGAATTTTCATAATTTTCTAAATATTTCATCCCTGCCTTCTTATGTTACTTTGATAAAAGTAAAAAGTAGTAAGCTAAAGATAAACATTAATGTTTAAAAAAATTGTGTAAAAAAATTAAAAATTAAATTTCTTCATATACTACAATTATAAAATATTAATGAATTATTTACAATATTTTATTTGGCAGAAACAATTTCATAATTTATTATATTAAATACATATTATAATTTTTATTATGATGCGTTAACCTTGAAAATAATTTGTATTTTTGAACATAATCTCTTGTATACTTTCGTACATTTTTTTTTTATTTTTACAAGTAAAACGTTTCTAAACATACTCAAAGTAAATGAAGACACAATAATTTTTATTCAGTTAACTTACTAACTCATGGTCAATAATTATTTTATCCTAAGAATTGCGGTATTCGCAAGAGAAAAATGGAAAAAAATTAAGATTCAATAAAAAAGCTGATAAAAATTTAAAAAAACAATACAGTTTACATGAAATAGTGAAATCAAAATAAAACCCGTATTTATATTTATGATACAGATAATGGAAAATAAAACTATTTGTATTAACTGATTACCTAGCAGTTCATATGCAAAAAAATACGAAATAATTTTTTGTAGGATTAATTTTGTATATAAGTTAAACATGAAAGAACTTATAAATAAACTAACAAAGCTGTTCACATCCCTGTTAGTTAATTCATTTGTTTATAATAATAAGTTAATCGTCAAGCTATTAAAAACTAAAAAATGCTGAATGTAGATGTAACTGAATGAGTAATGATTTATTTTTATATAAATATAAAAAAGTTAAATATAAAAAAAATTATTAAAATCTTATTGCTTACAGTCGAAAATATATTTTTTTAATATCTAAGAGATGACTTGGAATAGAAATATAAGGATCGTGTACATGAGGTTTCGTTTTCCTAAACGATGAATTAAATTATGATGATTACTGCAAGTAGTCTTTCTGATCATAGCCTTAATTAATTTTAATCCTATCAACAACGAACATTTCAAATATTATGAATTCTTTTACGAAATCTTACTTTGTTTTCTTTTTAAACACAGCTAAGAAGGAAATATAGAGAAAGGATTATATTCCCTCTATTAGTTGATTGTGGAATTCTTCCAATACACTATCCGTTACATTTTTGTAAGATCATTTTTGCACCATTAATGAATATTTTAACCAGTAAATATGAAGGGACTGCAAAAACTGCTTTAACACAAAATTGTAAAATTAGTAACTTGTATTACAACAATCTAAAACGTATTAAGAGAAATGATAACAAAATACCTCAAGATAAAACATAAGTTGTTTAAAATTTAATTTATAAATAGTAATGACAAATGGTTAATATAAAAATTGGACATAAATAGCATCTTTGTACTAAGTATAGTGAGTGACATATTCTTTTTCGTATTAATATAAAAAATCAAATTCATAAAACTGTTAGCTGTCCTAAGTATCAATATTACTGACGATATAGTTGTAATGAAAATATTTCCAGATGCGAGAAAATTGTAATGTTTAAAGAAGAAAAATTACGAAAAACCTATCACGTTTTGTTCGCTACAGAACAATACAATAAATGTTAAAAATTTCCCCCTAAAATTCTAACATATTATTACAATATCGCCGAGGATTACGCTGCGCCAATTTATCAAGTTTCACTCCAATTTTAAAGAAAACTTTTTTCAATTAGCAAGAGAAACAAACGTGAAGGAGAATCGCGAAGATTTACCCTTTGGAAGTTTTGTTTTAACAGTGGAAATTAGAATTTGATACCGAATCATCAAATTTTCTTCAAACTGCCTGTGGGTACATTGAGGTAATAAGTGACTATTATATTCTTTTTATAAAAATGAAATTAAGACAAAAGGAACCTTAATTGTTATAAGTCTATCAACAAAAACAAAAAAAGTGAACTGAAAAAAACAATCAAGCTCCCCAAATTAAAAATTCATGGAACAATTGATCTTGCTGTTATTTTCCATCGAATTATACATTTAAACTTCAGTATGTTTTTACACCAATTAGAAATATTACTCTGGAAAGAAATACATTTATTAAAAACTACTGATTGGAATCTAAATCGATTAAAATAACATAACTAGGAACGACCGAAGTAAAAAACAAAAAAATTGTTTTGAAAAAAATCCTAGAGTTAAATCATTTTTATATCTCACAAAATATTCTTAAAAGAATATTTCTATTCCTTGATTTTTATATTGAAGAATTTGAATTTATAAACTTCCAAACTGTTAATTATTTAAAATATATAACTTTTTAAATTAATATTCTATTAAAGTTAAAAAAGTATTTTATTTTAACCATCATAACTGTTTAATAATTTTCTAAGATTCTTTTTAAATAAAAATAACACTTTATAGAAAATGTCACAATTCGTTTTATAAAACTGACAAAGCTGTATAAAATTTACTTGCAGTATATTATGACCAATGTGAATATCAAAATTTACATTTTTTTATATAAAGATCGCATATGTCATTATAATAAAAATCATTATTTAGAGACAAAATATAACTTCCGGCTTAGTGATTATCAAAAGTTTTAACATCTTATTGTATACAATACTGATTAGAAGTAGTATTCATTAGATTACTATAACTAATACGCCTATGCGGCACATAAAATCTTTGAAATTATAATTTGCCCATGTGGCGTCAATGCCCAACTCACCCCAGTACCTAAATTTGCAATTCTCATTCCCTCCCTCGCTTCGGGAAAATTTGCAAAGTTTATTTTCTTTCTCACACTCCAACTGACAATCCTTTGAGAAAAATCGGTTTGGAGCGGATTTCATATTTTCTTTCTTAAGTTTTGGCAAGCTTTCCTTTTTCACGTTCATTGACGTAAACTTGAAAAATTATCTGCGTGACTGTAAATGAAAGTATTTTAAATATTTAATATCGCATTTTTAAGCTGCGAAATAGCGTTGTTGGATTTGCAGAATTAAAAACACAACACGATCTATTTATAATTAAATCTTTTCATTACTTTTTTGTACATAACGTAAAGTTATGTAGGACATGAAGGCAAACTTGTTATTTCGTATTTCTAGTTTAACAGGATTAAATGAGTCTCATCGATGTCGGTCTCTAAATATTTTTCTAGTTGTATCAGTATTATAAATTTTATTTCAACACAGAATTGGAAACCGTCTGCATATCCTTCAAATATCCATCAATAAAAACTCTTGAAAGCTAATTTAACTTATAATATATTCCCATATTATAAAAAATACACCCGAATATTTAAAACGTCTAGTAAACAAGTTCGAATGTTAATTTATAAAAAAAAGTAAAAGCTGCGATATTAAGATATTCAAAAAATAAGCTCCAAAATTCAATCAAAGTGATTTTTTTATATTTTTGTACTATTAAAAGATTTTATGCTTATCAATTGATTTCACTTACTTTCAGTATATGGAAACACTTATATTCGATGTTACGCTGGTAAAAATATACATTGACATTCGACGTAACGCTTGAATTGGGCACATAAAATTGTTATTCTATCCATAAAAGTTCTTATAGATTTTTAAATCTTAGTTAATAAACATAATTTGCGATTTTTTATATTACATCAAATTAAAATTCCACCTCTTCCGAAATTGTTAGAAAAGTATGGTTAACTTCATAAAATGGTACTTTAATGAAATATTACTAATAATTTGGGTATCGATTAAAATAAAAGAATAACAAAACGAGTCTTATAGATTTAATCTAATACTTTGTCGTCATGTAGAATTATATTCTCAACATACGTTGTTCAGATGAAATAATTAAGAAGCGATTATTATTTTAAATAAATATAACAATATAAGCTGCTTTATCATAAGAAGATACATTGCTTTTACAAAAAGCTTTTAATTCCTACACAAAAAGAAATTTATAGAGCTTCCAAACCGTGTTCATTTCTGCAACTCATTAACACGTCCATAACTACACGATATATAAAATTCATTCACATACAATTTAATATCCACCACAGGTCTCCTACATTCATGTCTTTGTTTCTTGTATAACTGGCTGCTGTCGTGGGCAATTTTCCGACGAATTTCCACTGAAATTGTTAGCTTCTGTCGTAAAGGAAAATGTTGGCAATTGGAGCGGAGCTGCAAATATGAAATTTTCAGTTAATTTAATTTTTCGTTAGCATCGGCTCCGTGCAGGGGCACGTGTATTATTGCTTTTATTATTTTGAAAATTATCTTTCTATAATACTGAAATTGGAACAAACTTCGCGAAATATTTAGCTTTTTTATTAATTATTTTTGTTGGAATATACAAATAAATAGTAGTAGAAGTAAATAAATATTAAATTCTGAAATTACATATTAAAGACATAGGTCTTTTTAAATTATGTCAATGTTCTCTGTCATTTGGAACTATTAATCATTTTGATTCAATAATACGTTTTGTTATATTTTATTTGGAAGTTGATTATTTGCAATAATGAAATATGAAATAAATTTTGAAGCAAATATATAATCATTTGAGGTATTTTACAGAGGTAAAACTAAAGTAGTCATGTTCAAAGTCTTTTCTAATTTGACACAATATTTACCTTTATTGTATTTAAGAAGCTACACAAAACTCTGACTCTTAAAATATTTACCCGCCAAGCATAACGGTTATTGTCTATCTAAGTATATCATACGTGGAGGACGATAAGGTATTTATTTTTATTTAAAATTGTTAATTTGACTATGCTCTCAGTTCGTTGGACATATTTACAAAGGAAATCGTTGACTTTCTACATTTTATTTTTAGTTACCTTTTTTCAAGATAACATCATTGTTTAAAAAATTATAAATTTGAATGGTACGGTCTCTCATAATTCATCCTTTAGATAAGTTAAAATTATCACTTTGATTACTTAAAAATGAAATACACTCAAATGAATCGGTATTTGGCAGGCATTATCGCAGCAGAATGAAAAATATTGGCCAATTTATTGCCTCGGATTCGGATTTCCTCGGATCTTTAGTTACTTCCTTCAATTGCTAGAATATTTTATTCCTTACTCCTTAAAAAGAAGATAGAGAGGAAGGCGGAAGGAACAGTTCAATGTGTTTCAAGAGCTTATATAAATAGTTTCACTTACAAACACTTTCCGTTAATGTAAATAAAAATTCAGTTAATTACTTGCAGTTTTTTCTTACTTTTATAAAAAGTCGTAAATAAATAACCGAAAAATATATTTACCTATGAAACTTACCTTGACTAACGCAAGGATCCATACCAGTCAAACTTCCATCTCCAGAACCAGGTCTCCTATCGATAACGCTTGGCATGGGATGCAATCTGTTCTCTAGGTGGAATACAGAGTCGGATTGGTTCTGGAGCAAATTTTTGGAATAAAGTGACGCACCTTCGTTCATCATTTGCTGTTTCTGATCATCCCTGTACAGAGGTCTTACCGCATTATGATTTATATATAGGCCGGGATTTGGCACCATAGAGTCTGGCGAGAGCTGAAATAAAGATAATTTTTTAATAACTTAAATTTGCTGATCATCCTAGTGTACCGATCGAATATAAATACCTAAACAGATGGGTAAATAAAAAAAATATTGTAAACTTGTTCCCTAAAATAAGGTAGAACATTATGGGTAAGAGGGTCTGTTCATACTTTTCATTGCTAAACGTGACATATTATCATTTTTTGTATCCTTGTTTACAATATATGCTGTAAAGTTTTAGAATAAGTTCGACTTTAGTATAGGTGAAGTGCTTCCTCGACTAACGCTGCAAGCATGGAATTATATAACAGAGGAGACTCTTTTTTTACCTCACATATCCTGTTCCTCTCTTCATTTCCGTCAAATGTTTACATATATAATGTATACATGTGAACTTTATATATATATATATATATATATATATATATATATGTGTGTGTGTGTGTATATATATATATATATATATATATATATATATATATATATATATATATGTTTGTGTGTGTGTATGTGTGAGTAAATATAAGCTTTTTTTCTCTTTCTTACAAATTACAATCTATCATTTTTTCTAGTAATATTTTATTAAATTTTAATAAATTCCTTTTAAAGCAATGAGTTTACCTGTATTGAAGTTTGTAATACATTATATATATATATTTTAGTTTATAATTTACAATGGCCAAGAAATAAATCTGTTGTTCGAGACATATAAATAGTAACTAAGTAAATTTTTGAATGTGGGTTTTCTTAAATAGTTTTTAAATCGATATCGGTTGGAGTTCAATTGCGATTATATTCCAATTGAAAGAAAAATTACTGAATGCTAAGAGTATCGATTATATTTAACTGTAAAATGTAAAAAAATAAGTAAAATTTATTCCTTAAAAAATGTAATTTTATGGAAATATATCGTACATTATCTGTAATAAATTTATATGTATTATAAAAATATAAAGAGTATCAACTTTACAGTAAATAATTCAGAAAAATATTTTGTTTATTATAACTGAATGGTTAAATAATATTTTGTTTGGTTTACAATCTTTTTCGTTGAAATTTAATCGTACTTGCTTTATTCAGTTCTTTATCAAGATAATATACAAACCAAACTAATTTACAATTCTTTCATAGAAATTCATTTGACCGTCCTCTATTTAATAAGAATAAATTCTTATATATACACACACACACACACACACACATATATATATATATATATATATATATATATATAATTTTAACCATGTTTAATGTGAAACAACCATTTTGAAATCTGAGAGAAGACGTTCTTAGCCCCTGAATTTAGTCCCATAAATTTCTATCAAATTTTAAATGCAAAGACACATCTATACCTTTGCACTTAAATAAAAGTAAAAATAAATGTACATAAATAATACGAAATACCAAATTGAAGTACGCGAGAAAAATTTGAACATATTACCCGGAGCGAAAATATAGGTACGTATTCTCCCCCTTCTTCTAAATTCGGAACGCGCTGGCAGCGTCCCAGACGCGAGAAAAAACTCCAGTTAGCGCCGCAAAATGAAAGGGAATATTGAAAATAATAAAACCGTTAAAGGAAACAGTAGTGAGATTTGCTAAAATCAATTTATATGCAAAGTGCTGATTCCGAATGACGGAATCTGCTCGACGAGGCGGGAAGGGGCGTCGAACCGCTTCGTAGATATTCCTAGTCTCTCTTAAGGGAAATGGAATATTCGTGGAATAAACCATTGTCTTAAGTCGATGCTGGATTTGTATATTGGGCGATATGATTGCATATATACGGCTGTGACGGGTGTAAGTGTACGCTTGAGCGTTTTGCTATCGTAAGTATAAATAACGTTGTAAGAATTTGCCGCCTAAGTTATTTAAGGATTCCTATTTGGAAACCGAATCTGAAAATCGGGACTCGACGTGAAGTCTAATCTTAATCTATATCGTAAACCTAAATATGGAACTCCACGTGAAACTAATAATACATACGAGAACAACGAGGTTTTCGATTTAAAGAATAAATGCAATTACAAATTGTGGTAAAAGACAAATTCCAGCAAAGCAGGAAGCAGAAAGCTTCAAGTGTGAGCTTTTATCTAAATTTTCTGAAACAAATGTAAATTTGGAACAAAAATTCATATTACACGATTCTATTTTAAATTCCGTAATGAAGGGTTCCTACTGGATCAGCTATAAGCTCTTATTTATACTACCACTGTTCTCATAGGATTGCAACTTAATTTAAAACTATTGTGCTTCCACAGTCGAATATCGTAAACTGAAATATGAAACTCCATACGAGACTGACAATATGTACGAGAACAACGAGATTCTTGATTTCATGAATAAAAGTAATTACAATTGTAGCAAAAGATAAACTCCAGCAAAGAAGGAAGTAGAAAGCTTCAAGTGTGAGCTTTTATCTAAATTTTCTAAGTGAAATCTAAATTTGGAACAAAAATTCATATTACTAGATTCCATTTTAAATTCCGTAACGAAGGGTTCCTACTGGATCAGCTATAAGATCTTACTTATACTACCGTCGTTCTTATAGGATTTACTATTTTAAATTCTGTAACGAAGGGTTTCCATTGCGTACAACTGAAATAGAAACTAGCTCTGCTTCATTTCGCGGCAAATTCCGAGTGGGAAAAGTAATTAGATTTTTTTTGGACTTTTCTTATTCTCTCAAAACTCCATGAGAATAAAGTTTACTAAAAACGCTAATAGATGGCGTTAGCAGCCAAATCGATTCTGCTAGTTCTGATATTAACATGCACAACGAACCTAAATTAAAGATCAACGTATATTTTTTCATCTGTGAACCGATGGAAATCAAACAAAACTTTTTCAGAGAAAGCCTAAATGTTAGTAGCTCAAGCTAACCTAAATACATCACTGAAAACCGCATCCAAATCTGTTCAGCCGTTACTGAGATTAACGTGTATAAGGAAGATGCTCACGGACAGATATAAATTTTAAAAACTCTTGTTTTAGGTTCAATAGCATGTCTTTAATAGGTAGTAATTAGTTTGACTTAAAATATTCAATGTACAGACACGGTTTTTTTACTATTTAATTATATATATAGATAAGTGAAATGAAAACATAAAATGTGGTATATTATTTCTTTTTTCAAAGCGAGTGCTTTTAATATTAAAATCAAATGTTCTAACTTTTCATTATAGTTTATATTTTAATTATATCTCGTCTACTACAAGAAAATACAGTGAAAATAAAAATGAAAGAAAAATTAAGTAAAGCAGTAATTATGTAAATATGAAATATTTTTTTTAAACTTTTTCCATCTAGCCAAAGAGACCAAACAAACTTTTTTCACAAACAACTACAGTTTAGGGTCATTTTTAAGGTTCGTAGCCAAACTGAGAATATTATGGATGTTTGCATATTTATCCATCTGTAAGGCACAGCCTTTGTATTGCATACAATTAGTTCTATAAAGCTGAATTATGACATCATTAGACATGTTTATAACGCCTGCAAAATTATAAAAAAAGTTTAAAAAAAATTTTAGGATATTTCCCATACATGTAAACTGGCAGTTTTTTTATTTGCTTTCTCCACAGTGTAGGGTATCGTTGAAAAAGTTCTTTCAAAAATTTTTAAGGAATGATGTGAATACATTTATGTGAGTACTTTTAATATCTGAGCAGTATAAAAATGTGATTTGTGATCCAAGCGAAAATCTTGATGTGCTATCAACTGTAACCACATTAGGTTACTCTTATCATATTTTATTGAATTTTAAGCTTCTTTTACGAAATATTACATTTTAAATTATGCACAATATTTGATTCTTCTCTACTTGCTTAATCATGGATTCAAAAAGTCTCAAGTAATTCCATATAAAATTTTCAAAATGATTTCGGTTAACTTGCCTCGAACATTTGAAAAGGTGAGAAACTATAATCACTCATAAAGTACGGTTCCATACTTCATGAGTGATCCTACTTCTGCAAGTGATTCCTACAAGTTCATTTCATGACAAAAAAATTTATTAAATTTTTTCCATAGAACAAAAAATGCATTTGTTATCAAAGATTATTATTTTGTGTGGTCTTTCTTTCTGGAATGTTTGTGTTCTCTCTACTTTCCTAATTATATAGATTTATTCGTATATTTTTTTTAAATATGCGCATTTTTATTTTATTTGAGGAAAGACCCCAAATTCAATGAAAATAATGTAAATCTAACTCTTACAATTGTGAAATATACAAATAACGTCGTAATTATAGACAACATTGTCTCATAATAATATGAGAAATATCCACGTAACATCAAAACTTTTTCAGAAAAAGTGATAATATTTAAAAAAAATATTGCCCCAAATTTCACAAATTCGCGAAAGTTGTCATCTAGTAATAAAAGATTGGACAAACGAACGAAATATATGATGAGGACTAGGTTTTACACAAATTTCTTAGAAATATTTTACATCTACTGTAAAGATATGGGACATTTTCTTCAGATTCCACAATACCTTCATCCAAAGATTACACGTACGCATCTAGCATTAAACAAATTTTATAAATAAAAATATTTCTTATTGGGAAGTACCACTGAGTATTTCTCAACAATTGTTTGAAACGAAACAAAAATAAAATATTACACTTCAATTAGATTTGAAGATAGACAAAAATGGATTTAAAATTTCAAAACGTTATTCAGTTGTTGAAAAATACTCACAATTCTATTCCAAATCAAATAAATGAAACATATTTTACTGTCAAATACGTAAATTTTGTCTTTGGAAACTTTTATAATTTGTACGTTTTGCACGATCACGATATCAAGTTATTTGGGCACTTCTAGTTGAACTAAAAACTTACAACTTGGCATTGAATTATAGATGAGATGTAGATAAATGACAAAAATATTATACTGCTAGTTTTTTATTCACATAACACAATATTAGAAAAGTGAAAAGAAAACAAAATTACATAGTGTAACATAGCTTATTCCGAGGAAATAAAGCTTTAGACTAAACTTCGAAGTAACTGCGTTCGAACCTTCATATTTTTTATGTTATAATTGGCATTTTCTTTTTCTTTAAAACTATTTAATAAATAAGTTCATTTTTATCGAAGAAATACTGACGAAATTTTATTTAAAATATCATTTACACATTTTAAACCACTCTTAATCACACGTCTAAGCTGAAATGTATACACTATGACTTGTGGTCCATCAGGTTTAGAAACATATTCACTATATTGTCAAAACGCACGAATCCTTGAAATTTTGAATTATGAGTGAAATCAATCTTTGCGGCTGATATCGGAGTTGGAACCATTTAGAAAATGAAACCATAAAAATGAACACACAAGAAGACGGTAGTGAATTAGTTTAACTTCACACTTCTCAAGCATTTCAAACAAAAGATAAGTTGGTTTAATGTTGTATTTATTTTTCTTAAACCTGCAGGTTTTGACAGCGGAAGGTACTGCATCGCACACACAAAAATGCTTTTTCGACACGGCAACTTCAATGAAACGATTTTCACGGTTGTACTCGATACAAAGTCGTGCTTCTTCTGATCATCTGCTATCAATCGATCCCCATGACTTACTTGACCATAACGGTCACGAAAAGTCGTAAGACAGATATGCATATAAGCAGATATAACACTTTTAAAACTTATCTATCTATACCTACATAAAATAAATCTATATAATTGGCCTGTATATAGACTGAAGCTATTTACGAAAAATTATTTAGGGGCACATTTTTATACATAATAGAAGTATTCGAACACAAAAGTATTGTTTTTAGAATTTTTATCGATTTTCTATGTTTGTTTGTACACGCGTGACATAAAAATCACTAAATCAATTCGGATATTATTTTTAAAAATATATAAGAATTACTAGTTGATACTAACATTTCGTTTTCATTTCATTGCAGTTGGTTAACTCCATCAGAAGTTATGCAAATGGAATATATTTAAAAATTATTTACATTGCATTACTAAAATAACAACTAAAAAGTGCCTATCTACCCGATGCAAAGTTATTACACAAATTTATGGCGTACATAGGTATATCAATAAATGGCGCTACTTATATTTTAAATCACGAAATTGTATTTTCCAACAGGTTATATTTGATTACTGGCGATACGGGCGTGACCAAAAGAGAAATGTGGAGTGGTGCGGAAAGCGTAGATGCTTGAGTAAGTAATCCGAATGCGGGTAGACGCATGAGGGTAGACATTGTTTTCGATCGACTACCGCCTATCGATTTTTTCGATGTTATGTGTATTCGTTATCTACATTTCTGGAATTGGTTTAAAAGTTGGATACATTGTCAACATTTTTAATTTAACTACTTTAGTAGGTTTAAAATATAGGCTGTGTAAATTTGTATTATTTACTTTATTTTCTATATATACATATGTATATATATATATATATATATATATATATATATATACATATAATAAAATAGTGGAATTCGTTCATCTGTACCTTGAAAGTATTTATGAATAAAATTATTCAGGAGAACGTAATAAAAATAAAATAGTAACAAAAAATATTCCTTTCGGAATATTTGTCCGTTTGTCTAAATTATGTGTATTTGTTTGCTCATAGGCAAGATCAACTAATAAGGATTTCGATGAAATGTTCATGGCGGATTCTATTAGGTCTGGGGTAAACATGTAAACTATGTTTTATCGCAATTAACCTTTAAGAAATAAGTGGTAATTTGAATACCAAATGTACTTCTTTAAAAAAAACTATTTTTATTATGATTATAATAGATAATATTACATGTATTAATCTTTAAGTTAACTTGATAATATTTTAGAAAGGTTCATACACAAACGAAGTGGCCTGGTATCCAAAATTTATAAATAACTTATATATTGAAATATAATTTTTTCTCATTTATAGTTTGGAAAACTTGCTATTTTTCTCTCGATAATTTATTTAAAGTATTGTTTTTTTTTATAATAATATTCAAAGTTCGTATTCCTCGAATATATACCACCCAGAAGTACCTGTTACAAATTTAATCGCATAACCTGAAGCTACCCAAGTTCAATGTCGAGCCACCTTTTTTTAGATACAGGAAATTTCAATGAGAATATAATGATGTAAAATGCATCACGCAAAAAATAAGTGCAGGTGTGCAGTAGGTATTGAATATATGTATATTTTCGAGACTGAGTAATGAGTCACTGCTGAGTTTTATTACATGTCCCGGTAATATAATGAGTCACTGCTGAGTTTTATTGTGTATCCCGGTACGTTGTCGTCTTCCATTGGTGTATTTTAATTTAGTGGATTTAAATCTTGGAACATTACTAATAGCATCACACGCTATCAATATCGCTACCACCGTGACACCAAAAAACGACGGCAATACGATTTATGCTTCTCTACAGTGTACTGGAACACGATATTAGGTATTTAACGGTTTTATCTTCAATAAACAACCCTATCAGCATAGTTTCTATATTTCAAAACATCCACTCCATTTCAGATATATTTATTGTGAATTTTTTTAAAATTTTTAAACGGATGTACGATGTACGACAATTAAAAAAAAGTATAAAGGATGTACGACAATTAAAAAAAACTGTTAAGCTAATATTTGAAAAATAAAGTAGTTAAATTAATTATATTTTCTACCTTCTGATTTTAATACTCAATTTTCTTTTTTGTGTTTTCCTACTCACACTCAATTCCTTCTTGTTATTTCTTCTCTTTGTTTTTTTTTAATATCATGCGCTTCCCAGCAAATTGCAGCTAAAAAGTGATAACCGCTGGTTAACAGATGAATATATAGGGAGGTCTAAAAAGAATTTCGTTCCTGGTAAGGACATTATCGACGATGGCAAGGTCAAGTCTATGATTTTCCCTGTTTTAAAGTCGAAGATAAAATGTTTTTTTCCCTGGTATAAAAAAGTGAAATATACTGAAAAATGTGTTCAGATCAAGAAGGAATATAGCAGATGAAAAATAACACCACATTTTTTGCACTCCTTCCCTTCTATTCCGCGCACTTCTTGACCTTCCTCCTAAGTTATTAATAATCTGTAGCATTTTTTAAATGAAAACTTCGTTTGGCTAACCTGGTCCATAATTTTTTATTGGGAAAAAATATTCACAGTGGTAGACCGAGTACGACCAAACGAGAGGAACATCGAGGCTGAGTTGGAAAGTATATTTTTGTTTCGTCATTTTACCCACTAGCGCAGCTGTAAAACGCTGGTTTACATACGGAACGCGACGGAAGTTCTAATTCAAATCCCGATGCTTGTGCTTGATGCTTTTCTCAAGCGCTCCGGATGTATATAGTATATAAAAAATTATCTTTCTAATGAAGACGTGTATTTTCTTTTTACACCAATGTATTTATTTATTATGTAGGGAATTTTGTACATAACTGCATAACTTTTAAAAATAATTGAACGTATTCTTATGGATATTATATTTATTATGATATTATTAATTTTACTTAATTTTTTTCAAAATTTCCCACATAAATAGATCTTATAAGTCACTAAAGTTTTCAGTTCTACTGTGTGGTCTTAAGCGCACTCAAATTTATTTTATCACGTTTTGCATGCTTATATTTCGTAATTATGTTTATTGCAATCGCACAGCAACGTATCGACGTATATGTATCCGACGAAACATATCTAACTCAACGTATCTGATTTCTGAAATGAAAATCGGAGAGCAATGATGGCTTCAAGCGCAAGCGTATTTTTTTACAATTCGACCGTAAAAAAAAATTAAAAGGGAGCAAGTGAGTTTTCACCATTCATTTTCAATTGAACTTTAGTCTAGATTTTATCGGAACTTCGTAAAATCTACTCAATTATATTTATTCATTCGTAATAGTTAGACGGTAATGGTTATATTCGAACAAAAATTAATATGATATGCAAAAACAAAGTTTTAATGAAGATAGCTTAAAATCTTAGGCTAGAAAGACATTCGATTTGGTTTCGTGATTTTATTACTAAACTTGGAGTTTCAACCGAAAGCATTAAGGCTTTAATTTTTCAAGCGGAAGTTATTTAATACCATCGTAATCCGATAATCTTTCTAAATTTGTATAGAGGTAATAAAGTTTTAGGCAGCTGTAAACGAATTAAATGAAATCAGATATTGACGATTTGATAAAATTCGGAGATAAATTTATTTGTTATTATCTACTTTTTTGCTTACTCCTTTTCTCTTGCTTTTACGCTTACTATTTCTTCCTTGTCAATTATTTTTTGGCCCTATATCTTCTTTGGAATGTATTTTATGTCATATTCTGAATTTTTTGTGAATATCATACTTTTAATTTCTTATACCTATAAATATTGGTGTTTTTATGATTAATGTATTTGGGACATAATTTTCATCCACCTCGCCATTGATTTTTTCCTTTTAAAATAGTTTTAAATATTACAGTATATATTTTATGTTCGCGCATTGGTAACATATTATATGTTTTATTACGTGAATTATTCTTATATGTTCAAAATTTACGAACTGCAATGTTCACATGTGTGTCGATCACATATTACGTAACTGGACTAATGTTTGAATTGAGCATGTCGAAATCAATTCCAGGAATCTTTATTGAAACTAATTAAGCATATTCAAACACTTTTGTATTATACAAATAGTTAATCATACACTAAATAAGAAAAGTATGCATTCAAATTCCATTAATATTTTAAGAGTACGCTTGAAATTGGTTTGAAAAATTGATTTGTTTTAGCCTATTGGACTAATTTTTTAATAAAATTCTATCTTCACTGAGTGCTGCTTTTTCAAGTCATGTATATGTATATATATACATATACATATATATACATATATATATATATATATATATATATATATATATATATATATATATATATATATATATATATATATATTCCGCTTATTATAATTAAATTGTTCAAGTGATTGAAAATGTTAGAAATGTTGCATTATTGGTTTGCATTTAATAACAGAAATAAAAGGACCACTTGCGTGTCAGAACACACAAACTTATTGTCTATTTTATTTCCAACGATAGCAGCGGAAACTTTTTTAAATGGTCCTAAATCATGATTGAAAAATTTAACAAGGCTTTAAAGAGACGAGTTGAATAAGTTCGTATTGTTAATTTTATAATGCAAAATTTATTGAAATATAAGTTCTCTGAAAGTGAGGAAGTTTCTAATTAGTTTTAGAGTTGATGAACGTTTTTTCTTTATTATAATTATAATTTATGTACAAAATTAAAGTTTAAAAACTACGTTTAAGTTTTTTTTTCTGCTTGAAAATAATAAATGAACTAATGATTCCAATTATGGAGATACGTGAGCAGCTTAATGAATTTTTTTTTGAACTTGAGATTAACGTAAATTTAATATTATTTTACATATTTTAACAAAAGTGAGCCAAAATATAAATAATATACAATACGTATGTTTAAAAATCTTTAAAAAAAACAGTTTACTTAGTTATACACATGTTATTCAAAATGAAAAAAGAAACCCTTAGAAGTTCCCTTGATCGTTCGTCTGTCCACCCATATGTCAGTCAAAGCCATTAATCAGAAAAATCTTGACATAAAAGTTCGAAATAAATACCACATACTAAGGCCTATAGCGTGAAATTGCTGGAAAAAAAATTAGTTTTTTGATTCACGGAACAAAAAGATTTTTAGAAGAGAAAAGGCCTTTTCAAGCTAAATTTTCCTTAATTTTTACCATAGACTTACTCACTGATCATTAGAACTTTTAGGACACTTCCGATCGACCTACAATCTTAAAAATTGGAATAAGTTATTATACGTATACATATATAGACTAGTGTGCGTGAGAGAGGAGGGGGGGGTATATGAATAACAAATACCACATATTGTATATCGACAATATGTAACAAATCACTTTGGATGGATTATTCTTTTCAAACGTAAGAATAATTAATTATGTAAACAAACGAAAGAGTGCTATTTTGAAACATTACCTACATTATTGAGGATTATTAACAACCGTGCTGATGAAAGGAATGTATGATATGAGAATGTTTTCTGTCTTGAACGATTATTTACGTATTTGCAAAAAAATATTTGTAAATTTACAATGCAAATAAAGCTTAGAACTTTGTGACATGCAATCTTCGAAACTTATAGCATTTAGATTCACGTGCACTGTTAAAAATCAATAAGCAATACTTACAATATACTCGGGATAAGCGCTTCCAACATTGCTCCTCTCGTTGAATCGTCGATCGAGTGTACCAGTGTGATATTTAACCGCCAGATTATCGTTGATCATACTGCCGACATACTGCGGTCCGTACATATTGTGATTGACCACGTGGGGCAATCTGCTGTCCAGAGGTCTCAGCTGAATGTACTGATCGTTTCTGTCTCTGTATCCCTTTGTGTCTATTTTCAATTTCTCGTAAACGAAAGATGGCGTCTTATTCATCGAATAATCGGGTTCCAATCGTCGAGACGGTATCAGCGGTCTTATGGTCCCATAGTCTCCTCCCGAAGTTATATGGGATGAGTCTTCACCGAAGTTTCCGTTCAGGGGGATTATGTCTGGATTTTTTTCTAGAAAACATTTTTGTGGTAAAAAATAGGTTTCATTCAATATCTATGATTAACTGTAAAATTTTTATATGTTACATTTTTTTGTTCAAACACTTATTGCTAAAAAGTTAACTTGTATGAAATTGTCATTACATTGGATTATATCTAATAGTATTTCTGATCTCTCCCTTGACATTAGTTTATAGAATATTTTAATATATTTATTATTACAATTTAGCAATCATTTCTAACTACTTAAGACATTATATGAATTATAACACTTTATTATTAGTTCGGAGATAGACAAAATTAATTATTTTCGTTAGAAGTATTTGCATTTTAAACTATTTCGATATTTTATTACTGACATTCACAAATTGTTATTACTGACTCAACATAATTAAATGTTCTGGAAAATCTTAATTAATAATATAAATGAGTAAGTGAGCAGGTTTATTTTTTTCTTTTACCTTGCTTTTACATCTCAAGTAACAATCGTTTTTTAAGTTTTGTTGCTTTTTTGTAACAAAAAAAACACTCTTCTTAGAAAGAAGAACATAAACATAAGTAGGAACGTGAAAATAAATTAAATATGTAATAAGCTATCACTTCAACAATTCACCCTATGGTAACATTTTGCAATGCATGGGGTCATTTTTCTATGGAATTTTTTATCGAATTTGTGCTTTTCAAATATCCTAGATATTTTCAATGCAACATTTCATTAGAAATTGTTAGAACTATTGCCATAGATATAAAATTTGCACTCCAATATTATTTTAAATTACAGGAATTCTCAATGCCAATATTCATTGAAAATTGCAGTACATATTGCTATAGGTACATTATTTTTGTTCGAACATTACTTTTAAATTAGATCCCTATTTTTTTATAATTTCTACGCGAACATAGTCACGCATCTAATTCAATATATTTAAAAAGAGCAAAAACATAGGCAAGTCAGAAGCAGATCGTCACCTTTGTCATTAAGTGTTGACATAAATGAAATATTTTTAATTAACTGTTGGAGTAAAAAATAAAAACCCCGAATGGCTTTACATAATTTCACCATTCCGACAATGATATAAACGCCAGTGAATCTTGATTACTGCAGAAGAAAGAAGAAAGTAAATTGAATGCAGTGAAAACGAGACCGCAACTGAGTATTTGCGAGCAGAGTTCGCGTGTTACATTTAAAAATAAGGATAAACGAGGCGAATGCGGTAAAATGCAAGGTTTATTGCGAAAATAAAGAGAATTATTTTGCGATAGTTTGGAGACGTATAAAGAGAACAAAGTTTAATATAAACAAAGGGTCTAGTGGAAACCCGCCAATCCAAATTTTCATCAAGATGGAATTTTCCAATGCATGGGATCACACATGTGTCAAAATGGAAATAGTAAGTTTTTTACATAAAACAATTACGAACAAAAAATACACACGTTTATTACGCACTGGTTTATTCCGCAAGTGTTCTTTATATCGTTACATAATTCTATGCATTTAAAAATACGGTATGATTTTTAAACTAAATATTACACTTTAAAAAGAAAAGTTAATATATTGAACTAATTAAATCACGAGTAACCACTAAATACAAAAGAACAGTGTCCGCGAAAATAATTATGTGACTAAAATATAATTGTCAAATGACGTACGATTATAATGCTCAAACGTCTTTCTTTTTATGCACATGGCTTCGTTACTCTTTTTTTTCTGAAGCTACCAGTAACAATCAAGTATAAGAAAAAAAATCGTTATTAACTATATATCCTAAACTGCAACTTATATCAATATCTATTAAATTTCAACCGCCTAAAATGTTTAGCTGAATTTATCCAAAAGCTATAGGTACCATCTATGTGCCAAAATAAAAAGCCTGAAATTTAATTAATTCGAATCCTATAAGATTTTCGTAATTTTTTTTAGAGCATAGGTTTAATTTTTAATGAGGAATATCTTGACAACAGTATGGTTCATAGAATTTTTAAATATACTGTTATATTGTTCCATCAAGCACTATGGAACAAAATAAATCTAAAGACTATTGGGTTCTCCGTTTAATGCTGAAAAGCCTTTGAAAACGTATAAAGATTACATACATACATACGTGCTTAGAGATGCACATTCTGACATATACCGGTGTTATTTATGCTTATTTACTGTCATTTTGAAATATACTCTTTCCTCATTTACATTGACCTGCTACTGAATGCTAACACAATATTTTCCTTTTTGATGCAAGTAAAAATTCATTTAATATACTCAATCTCGTGTAATCAGTCTACCAATATTTTTTATTTGATTTTATTTATGTAGCGCTCATATAATTATATAATTATTGTCAATAGGTCTATCTATAAAGGAGCAGAAGGGGTAAATATTTTTATTTTTGAGAAACTATTTCTAAGTATAATAGAAATAGAACTTCTTTTCCCAAATTCTTTTCTGTACGATTATCTCAAAAGTACCAACAAAATATTTCAAACTACCTTAGACTAAGAGTTCAAAAAATACCTGAACCGTATAATGTATACTTCAAAATATTTCAAATACAATATGCCTTGTGGATAATGTAAATTGAAACTTTAAATTGACTTAATGCATCGATCCTGATGATTCACCATATAGACCTATGGAATCGTTTCGCACTAACTGCATTTTCCCTTGTATGTAAAATTTATATTTGTGTCTAAGATTATAGCTTGCTTTTATATTTTTACTGGCTATATCGTTCATAATATATCTACGGTGATTTGAAACCTTTGTGTATGTATATATATATATATATATATATATATATATATATATATATTACAATTTTGTTAAATAATAATAATGACATGAATTATTATACACGTTATTTAGTGTAATTAGTTGTGCAAATTTAAAAGCAATATTAAAATAATTTCTGGATTAAACGCCCAAATAGTTTATATTGGACATTTAATAAAATAATTATTTATTTATTGCACATTTATTGATATATTCATAGATACCAATGAAAACCAGTAATAATTGGATTACAAAAATAAATGTAAACACAATAATTTAACGCAGCAAGACTTAAATAATTTTGTTTAACTACTTCAAATCAATATACATCAAATTCAGATATATCGATTAGAAAATCGTTTATAAGATCCATGCTCCGGAACCTTGCCATAGCCCGATACAGCGTTTTGGAATCGAGGTGCGACGACCGTTTTATTTACGAGCTAGCATATACATAAAAAAAACTATATATACATAATTCAAGCAACATACCATAAGTCAAGTTAGCGGATAGCAAACTCAAAATAAACTAAATACGCTTTCAATTCTTTTTCAGTGAACTTTGCGAAGGTGAACTTCGTAATTCTTTGACGAAAACAAGATAGCTTACGTGGTTCCCAACACGAATGTCTGAATGTTATTTCACGCGATATTTGACATCGGATAGCTAAAGTCGACGTTGTTTTCGAGACGCAAGGTTTTAAGAATAGATAAAATATATTTTCTCACCTAAACTGTCGACGCTGTCTGCGTTGGTCGAGGCGTTCAGTGGCATTTTGGTACTGTCATCCTGTCGACTCTTGTTATTCTCATCGGAACCTACGAATAAAAGAACTGTCTGTGAGTAAATTGATTATGAAGAAAACTTGTAAAAATAAAAACAAAGATGCCTTTAAATAAACCTAACAAAATGTTTCAAAGAAGTAAATTCTCTGGGTAAGAAATTTTGCGAGTTCTTTTTGGTAATATGAATAAACTAATAGCTAATTCTCAAGACAGTTGTCACAGAGATATTACTAACTTTATCTAAAGCAAGATCTGTTAGACAATTTCGTCTTTAGCAAAAATTAATCTAGACAATATGTTTTATATAAAAGCGCTCTTATTATATTGAAAACTTCTCGGCGTTTGGTTTTGTGGGCTTTTCTTACCCTTTGTAATAGTTGGGATAAGGCCTTTTTAGAGTTGGAACTCTGAAAAGACTCTATTATAAAAGGGAAGATAAACGGAGACTTTATAAAATCAATCACGTGGCCCTAGATCTATCTTGTGACTAGCAGCAGTTTTTATTCAGTAACTGTTCGTTGTAGTAATTGCAACTTAGCATAATGATTAAGTATATTAACCCGCGCATATCTCAACAAGTAACATTAAAAAAACATTTACATGGCAAATATAGAAGGGATAAACGATATTCTGAAATTTGAAAACATACAACAAATATATCGCAGTTTTTCTAGAACTTCTAAACCTAAAATTAGGAAAATGACACTATTTTCGAAAGCTTACTTCAATTTTATGGTAAAACAGTAGCCATACATACAAATTTTATAGTTTTTGAAAAATTATCGAAAATAAACATTTATAATAGTTTCATGGCAACACTATGTATCCCTAAATGTTCGAACATTTACATATTCCTAAATTTATACATTATGTTCGTAATGTGATTACTACTCGTGTGAACCATTTTATCTGTCCTAATTTCCGTTCGAATTTGGTAATCAGACATTATATTTATATGTAAACAAGATTTTCAAAAATTAAAAATTTCTTCCATTTAGACACAGTAAGCAGCAATGATATAACGTCCCTTTCTCTAGCAATACCTCTCTTAATTCTATAATTAACTATTACGTTTTCATATCCACTCTTTCATTTTCATGGTTTTATAAGTTGTCATTTTTCAGACATCCTTTAGAATTTATTTTTTGCCATCCGCTTCTTTCATGTGCATGTTTTGATCAATCGTTCAAAGTGGTGAAATCACTTCCTTTACTTTGCTCATTACAATAGTTTCCAACTAGTTTTCAGCGGGGATATAATCCGACTTCGCTAACATTTTCGGAACCATTTGTCCCAAAATATCACCTCGAATTAACAATTATAATGATTAAACCGTATGCGATTTTAAACAAACGATTCCAAAAACGTTAGCGAAGTCGGATTATACCCCCGCACGTCTCAAATTACTTACTTCAGATTTGAAACTAGGGTAATGCGCGAAGTAATCGAGGTGATTTCACCATTTGAACTATTGATCAAAACGTGCTGGTATATAGACGTATTTTCATGCAAATTCAGACGTGTTTGACATAGTTTCAACTTACAACAACCGTGTTGACATGATTTACCTTCTAGGCGTTCTATTGCTACGAAACTATTATAATTTGTCGGCTACGCGTCAAGGCAGACAAACTAAATGTCGCAAGTTGTTCGTCGATAATTTGAGGTTCTTTTTGGAAAATGTTAATAGTAACTATTATTTTCCACTTCGAAGAGATGTCGCCTATTTCTTATAATGACAGTAAATAATTAGCTATATTTCAATATAAGTAAATGCACAGCGATTACAAAGCAAACATGTTTCCAATATTCGAGATTTCAGTGTATTAATGTTTGGTGTGCTGTGGTTTATTCATGAATGGTATCATAAGTAGACTTCGGTGCTTTCATGGCACCATTTCATGGTAATTTTATTGGTACTCGTGATATCAAAAGAAAATATCATGAGAGTACAAGGTAATCGGGTTAATTATTCGATACTCCCCTAAATTTCTCGATATCAACTGTCCACGATATTTTACGTTAAAAAACTCGATTTAATTATAGAAAGCTCATATTTATTACATTTTTGTACTCTAAAATACAATAGTTGACTCATTATAAATTTTGATATTTTTCGTACAATATTATGAAATACGAGTTAATTAAAAACGAGACTTTTTTAAGAATTAAAAATCGATTGAAAAATAAGCCAGTTGTAGGCTTCTAAATTTGAAGATACGGATAGAGTTAGGTATATCCCTGTCTCTTTTCCTTTCGTAAAATATAATGTGCAATATTAAAAATGATCTAACAACACAGTATTGCCGTCCTTCTGTAAAGGTTACATTTAAAGTTTTATAACTCGGTCAATTTTTAAGATTATTAAAAAATTTATTCACTCTTCATCAGCTTGTACCGTGAAATAAAAAAATAATGAAATAAAAAAAAATTAATCAAATACCCAATTGTTACTTTATAACTAAGGAGACATTTGCAAATACATTTATACGCTAAACACCTTAAGAGTAATAATAAAATGATCAATTTAAATAAAAATACTCGACATATTTTATTTTTAACCTTGCTTACCTTGCAATAACACTTGATAATACCAAGCATATTTCACACGAAATATGAGGTAACTTGTTTTACTTCTATTTCATAATTACGATATTGTTACAAGTAACGCGCTTTCTTTTTATGCATATTTAATTATAACGCATGGAACAAATACGTAATAAGTATCTTTGAGAATGTATTTGAACAGTTACGTAAAGCAACATGGACATGGCACAAATGTAAAAATTACCGCATTTGGTTGAATATTAATTGAAGTTAGAGAAAATTTCATCATTTTTGTAAAAACTATAGTTTCGACGATAAAAGTTTTCTATTTTTATTTAAATTTTATTATTTTTCTATACAAATTATATTCTCTTCATTTTTCTTTTTAATTATGTCATGATTAAGTTTATAAATAATTACAAGTTATTATAAAGCATGTGTATAACTTTTAAAAAATATGAAATTGATAATTTTCTTGAAATTTAAGTCTTCCCCATTACTTCAATTTCAAGGGAATCAATTTCATATATTTTAAAAGTTATACACATTCTATATAATAACTTGCAATTATTCATAAAATGAATCATATTATATTTAAAAAGAAAAATGAAGAAAGTATAATTTGTATAGAAAAATGTGGCGTTTTTATGTATTAAAATACATAAATTATTTAAAAAAAACTCACACGATTTATTAAATCATGTGTAGCGTTATGTATTGTTTCCCAATTTACTTAATTTTTACAAATCGAGTATGAAAAAAATTATTGGCAATCAAACGTCCTTAACCTTTATTTTAAGTTCCAAAGACTAAATTTGTTTACACTAACAATTCCTAAAACACTTCTATAACTGTCTAGACTATGTGTCTCTCTTAATTTGCTAATAAACTACTAAACTAATTATGACAAATTTATAGAGCAAAATTTTACAACCGATATGAAGTTTCATGTCCCAGTTTTAGAAGTAATTAGGTGGACAACTATTATATATGCAGTGAAACTTTGAATTGTGGGACCTTTAAAATAAGAAATTATTAGAGAAATATAATCTGATATGAATTTACAAATGCATTGAGGATTTTTTAAAGATATAAAAAAAAATTAAAGATAATAATTTTCTGTACGAAGTATCTTAGGATTTATTTTATCTACACATTTATTCAGCTCTTCATAATATTTTCTAAATATCTAAAAAGTTGAGGGGAAGTTGGGATTTAAGATATTAAGTATTGAGTGAAATCAAGAACAAAGTAGATTTAAAAAACTCGTAACTCTCTGACCGTCCGGGAAGTGACAAAAATTTAGAAATGGAAAATCCTTCATATGTAGTAACCGATATTTCCCAGTGAATAATAATTTTATGAGTCAAATGTTATTCCTAGCTATTTGGAATATTGAGTTTTCTCCTAATATATTTTGGCATGTTGATGGCAACACTTTCATCTTTAAGATTATTTTAAAAATATTGTTCATATTTCCAAAGCTTTATTCAGCTCATTGGAGTTGGAATAACTGAAGTTGAAACAATACGTGTTCAGGTTTATGCTCCAGATCTTTAAATTATATTAGCCAACTTGACGGTTAATTATATTTAATCACTTAACTTAGATCCAGAAATATGATTTTGTAATTTAGTTATTTTTTATATCTTTTTATGTACAGGTATCTCATATTACGCTAAACCAACTTAAATATCTTCTCCATTTTTTGGAGAAAATGTTTGACATGTTTAAGCAGTGAGGAATAAAGCTATAAATGATATAAATTTATAAGAATTTGTTTTCCTACATTGACAGATCTTACAAAACTTTCTACTTTATAAAGACTTTATTAAACTAACAGCATTAAATTGTAGATTGTCACAACTTTATAAGTTAGTGGTCTAATAATTTGCATTGGCTAAAATTAACGTCATTAGGACTTAAGCAACTTTTGGCTTCAAAAATATAATCAACTTTATTAAAGTTCACTAATAACAAGTTATCTTCTTCTTAACGGTAAAGAAGGTATAGATTTATTTTTAAGAACCAGTGAGAAAATTAACCTTCATTATAACTGATAGAGTTATAAAGGGAGGACGACTTGCCAATGAGAAAGACCTTGGAAAACTGTAAAAAGTTTAAACATTGAGAGACATTGGTATAACAGTCGATAGATCCAGATAATATAAAATCTATTCTAGTAATCGTGAAGCGTGCCAAAGTTGTCATTATTTTATATTTATTGTTACAGTGCTGCGAAACGGCTACAAATAATCTCACAAATACATAATCTAAATCTACTCTTAATATTATTCTGATGATACTTCTATATTTCTTTACTTTTTATAATTAGTTATCTACAATTATGAGCTTCATATCATAAATGTTTCATGTGTATAAATGAAAAAGTGTCTATCTACTCACTTATGAATTGAGTTTTACTAAATGTATTATAATATATTTTTCAATATGTTATACAGTATCTCTCATATAAAGTTTTTGTTTATATAAAACTTATGTAGATGCTCGGATTCCGGAGTTTTATTTACATTTTTGAGATGTGTTGTAGAGAGCGGGAACTCGGAGACAGGTTCAAGTTCCATCGTCAATCAAAGAAATTATAATATACTATTTCATTTGTACGCATACCATTTTCCATCAAAAGAGAACTAAATAAGGTTGTTTTTTTAAATATAAGACCGTTTAATAGAAATAAAACTATTGCTTTATGCACCATTCAAATATATATTATTTAATTTTTGGCACGTAAACAGGAACAGAACTCTCATGCTGTATACGTATTAAACACACTTCGCTAAATACGCTTAGTCCGTAAATTCGGCACAAGTAAATACATAATAGAGCATATGCAATATTACACTTGAATTACACACGTACACTCTGATACAGAGCTTAAAGCTCACGGAACTAAAGCTCACGGAAAGCTTCATGCCATTTGTATCGATTAAGCTTATTGTTTGCATGCTTAATTATTCAAGCTTTTGCCGCATTATGAACAAAGTTCTTGCTGTATCTTGGATATTAAGGGTGTTCGATCATTTCAAACATTATGTTGAGTTATTTTGTTGAATTGTTTTGTTTCTGTATCAAGCATTATGAAGTTTCTTTTAGTTTTGAAAGTTTCGTCTTTGTTTCAAGCAAAATAGTTCTCAATAATCCTTCGATATTTTCATAATCAAACTTAGTTTCGCTGTCAGAGACTTTTAATGATTACAGATATTACGCTATAGCTATTTAGTAATTGAGCTGTGATAAGTATTTGAGCTATGATCAAATAGATCAGGGATAAAATCATTTATACGATGGCTTATCAATTCCCGTGATGTTCATTTTTTATCTCAATTTCAGTGGAAATCAAATATGGAGTTTATGTTGTGTTTGATATCGCTATGGAGCAGATTCTTAAAGCCGCTTAATCTTAGTATTTATTTATACAGTATATTCATATTGTTACTTATCCGATTATTGCAGTATACTAGGTAATACAAAAAGTTATTTATTTTTATGACGGACACCCCTATTCTGCATTCGGCGATGCAATATGTTCGTGCTGATTTTAAATGCGCTTTCCAATATACAACAGAAGAAACAGCACTCTCTTCTTAATTTGTTTAAATCTTTTTTTATTTATGTGTGACAAAGTTTTTATATATTGGCATATGGGCTAATGTGCAGCATTCATGTATAGTCTACAATTATAACAATGTTTCTCTTTTATCATATTATGGACTACAAGAAATTTCTTTTACGACAATAAGCCCGCCATCTGTGTGCTTTATTTTGAAAGTTGCAGTAAGATTTAATAAAAAAAATAATTTAATATGTACATCGTCACTTGTACTCCTCTGAATTTTTATTTTTTCTTTTCTGTTTTAATACGTCTAAAAGTAACACAAGAAATGCAATCAATGTAGTGTCTTTTAATTTTCTTCTACTTTTTATGCATAAATAAGAAAGGTATATTTATACTCTTGAGATAAATACTTAATATGAGATTACTTTGTTAAACGAAAATAACTGACAGCTGCTTTCAACATATATTAATAAATATATATTTCTCGTGCAATCCATTCTGTAATAACATTACATGACCATTAATTTATACAAGCTTCCTGAATAAAAGGGCAGATTTGTAAATAATATCTTGTATTATGAATAGGATATGCCAATCCCATGGTGATTCATATTATATCGTCAAAATACATAAACTAGTTAAATAAGTTACCAAAACGTAGATTACATTATATTTACATTAAGTAAATGGGGAAACATACGGGTTTAAGTACATAATAAAAAACGAAAAACCAATACGTTTGTTTACATTCATGGGTTTTTGAACGGTACTTATTTATACTATAAACAAAAATTAAATTACGAATGTTCTCTATCCCTTTGGAAAAAGAAAATATTTTTATTTTATATCTCAGTTTATTTTCCATGTTATCAAGTTTATTGACATAATGTTTGTTACATTTCACTTTTGTCGTTTTATTTCTTAAATTTCTCTAGGATATACTCCATTGTTCTTACGACCCCATGCTGAAATATAGTTAAATATAAGCAATACTCAACAGGACATAAATATACATATAGAAAGTTCAGCCCTCCGCTGTAGGACAAAGATAAATGGCTCCAAATACTGAGCGGTTAAAGTGTTCGGTCTAAACAGAAGTGGGCGATTTCGCAAACAGGCATGACCGGAATGTTGCATTTTTCACTTTGCCGTTCGTCTTTATCTAAGCTTGGTGGAGCTTTCCTTTCAATTTGATCGGGCGACGATATGCTTTTCGTTATAGAATTTATTTTAACAGATTTATGAGTGAAGTTGCAATATTTTAATAAACGAAATCTAAAGTAATATATTTATGTAATATATATTTTAGTTTTTCATAAACAAAATTTCGCAATATGTTTTCGGTATCCAATAGTTTTGACATTAAGAAATAAGTTTAATGTTTTCTATTCGTTGTAACTTACAATTAAAAATATATTTCAAACTCATTGATTTTAAATAAAAACTGACAATCAGCATTCCGAAACCAACAAGATTTTAGAGTATATTCATTTTAATTTAGCCAAAACAAATTAAGTAAGTTGGTAGATTTTGTTAACTCGCATTTAAATTTTACAACAAGGTACACGTCTTTCTTTAAGACCTTACTTCTTTCATGCAATTTCGACATCGATTTAAATACTATTAATAACTTTGTTGATAAGTAGGACATTTTTTATGATTTTTGCAATGCGTCAAAATTATTACAAAGAGCAATTTCAAAAGCATATGAGTATTACGCTTAATTCCGCCGAATCATAGGCCTGTTCAATACCATGCTTGACGGATTTTTTTTTTCGAAAAACAACGTATTCCAAATTATGTTTCTTTAAAATAATTTCATGTTCTCTTTTCCTGCTGTTATATATATTATTTATGAAATATTTTGTCGATAAATTGATATCGCGTTGCTTTTAAGAATAATACGGAGCGCTTAAGGGCAAATATATAATCTTTGGAACCTAACAATAACATAATATAATCAATAATATAACAATAATATAATCTTTGGAACCTAATAATATGTATTCCAAAAAAAAAAGCAAAATTTCCCTAAACTCCACGTTGCTTACAAAAATAAATACTTTTTTTTTTTTACATGATGTGTTTTACGTCATCACGTAGAACCAAATCAGTTTTCAAATATATGATAATATTTAGGTTACTCAATGAGATGCTGAGTGAATCTGTTTTAAGTCTCATAACTCTCGTGTCGTCTTATAACAAATCTATCGCTAGCAGCAATGAGATGGGATTTACATATAATAATTTTTTTATTAGTTTTTTTCTTAAAATTTTGAAGATCAAAATTTTAAGAAAAAACTATTAGACATGAGGATTGCGCAAAGCGGCAATCGCACGTTATTATTTACCCTTTCTAATTGCAGAGCCTATTAGACAGATTAAAAGTAAACCTCTACCTGTCGTCAGCCATAATTTGACTTCGCGTGTCTGTCATCGACTAAGTAAATAACTGAATAAATAATTGAGCGGTTACATGTTACTCTAATAGCATAACTGTCCACGTTCTTCGTTATTTATTGATTTGTATACTCTTCTTCTATTACGAAACACTTCCTTGGCGCTGCATATACCTACGTATGTATGTGATATGTATACTACATTCACAGTTTATGTAATATGTATACTATATTCACAGATCGTCAGTTGACACGATTTTTAACTTTTAGTATTCAAACTTGAACTTGAACAGTGTGGTCAAGTTACATTTATTGAAAATAACGTGTGAAATAGACTTTAGGGTTTACAATATTCCTTAACAAATTATAACCTGAATCGGATATTCCTTTAATATTTTAATATATGTATATTTGCAGCGAAATTGCTGGTATTGAAAGCAATATTTTCTAATGAAACAAAATAATATGGATTAAAAAATACCGTAAATATTATTGCAAATTAGGTAAATTAAACAAATATTTCTAAAATATAAAAAAATTAGAAGTGGCTGCAGAAATAATTTAAAAATAAATATTTTAATAAAATACCAACACTATTAATAATAAATTGAGAGGGATAGTGTAAAGCAGCTAAATAATAAAGAAACTAAAAAAGAGTAAAACGATTATGACGGATCGACAATTTCGGATGTTTTTAAAAAGGAAGTCAAATTTATTCCAGTCTCCACAATCGTTTACGTGAATCGTATACGTGAATGTACATTCAGTTCATAAAATGTTTATAGAGGGAATTAAGGAAAATCAGGCTTTTATAATATAATCGGTCCTCATTTAGCAGACAAGACTTAAAGTTATTTACTAGAATAACTTAAAATTATTTACAATGGATTCTTTTGAAAAAATATTCTCACGCCTCTCCAAAATTACAATAAAAAAAATATTTCTAATGTTGTGGTTGAACAAGAAGCGAACGCATAAATTTTGAAATCGTTTTAATTTATATAATGAAAAATGTTGTGATTTTTACGGTAATTATTTGTGTTACGATTGAAATTATATTTGTTTATTTCATTAAAAACTTAAAACAATGACTACTGCCTTAAACTCGCATGTATCTACTTATTAATTATACTGAAGCAATCCAAACAAGTGAAGAAAAAATTACGCGTTTTATATTTATAAAGAAGTTTATAAAGATGCCAAAATATTTTATTATCGCAATTAAACAATTGTTAATAATATTCTTATTTGTATTGCTATGTTTAAAAAGCAGCTCATTTCAATAGTAAGGGATTATTGGCCTTTGAAACTTTAATTGTGCTACCCAGATTGTAGTACAAGTAACGTTTCAAAGGTTAATAACTCTAGATACTTTTCAAAGTTAGTACTTCAAATAATTACACCAAAAAATTATTATTGCTTTTAATTAGAGTGACATCAATTCCATTAGGGTGCAAAACTAACGAATTTTTAATTTGGAAAAATACCCAAATTACAGCATCTCAACAAATAGCATATGTTTTATCAATCTTATGAAATAAGACTTTCTTAATTAAATGTATAATCAAATATGTAAATAAGGGAAATTATAAACGATAGAATGGAATAAATGACCGCGTTGATTAAAGAAATGCAGGGTGTATGTTCTTTTCTATCTTAAATAATCATTGGAGTCACAAATTATTGAAATGGTTTCCAGAATTTAAATAAATTTGCATGGCATCTCTAAATATATTACTGTCAAGAATTATTAAGCCAATTGATAATTATTATTCTAGACTCAATTTTTCCTAACATTACAGGGATATAAATTATTTCCGTTTTCTACAATCACTAAATTAATTTATGATTTATATATATATATATATAAATATATATATACATATATATATATATATATATATATACACATTTTTTATATACATACTCTGTGACAAATAATCGCAAAAACGAGTTAAAAATTATCTTGATTGACTTACTGTCATTCCTGTTATTCCTCCTTTCAGCAGATTTGTGACTGCACCTAATGATGGCAACAACACAGACCGAGAGGGCAACTAGTGAAGCTGCAACTCCAGCCACACAAGCCAGGAGAGGCGTCAACTGCACCACTATCGGAGATCCACCAGCTGGAGAAAAAAATACAGTTAACGAACTCAATAAGTATATTAGAGAATAAAATATTATCCATAAGAAAAAAACAAAACATGGCCTATTTTTTAAGGAAACGTTATTATAGATGCATAGTTTAAATTAAAAAGAAGTCAAATTCTGTAATAAAATTGTCAGAGAATATTTTTAAGATTACATTCCGCAAAAGGGGATTCAAAACAGTCAAGACTTCCTAGCTTTATAGTTGGGACTAAAAGCTTATTTTACATTGTAACCAAAAGTTTAAATAACTTTTGTCCAGAAATGGAAAACGTGCTACAATGTTAGTAAAACGAAAAAGTTTTGGTACTAAATTGTTCTTCTATAAGCTTTATGTCTTGAGGGATGCGATAAGACTTGGGCACTTTTTTTTTTATTATCTACCTCTTAATACAACTACATACTGTCAGTTTAAGCAAAACATAATAGATATTGTATTGTAGGAAAAGTTTGAAATCATAAAAAATATTTATTTTTAAATCCTTAAATCAGTTACATCTCTATAAGTAGAAGAATTTTGTTTAATACCAAATTTATTAATTTTTATCAATTTCTTATAATATTTTTACTAATTTGTTCACAGTAACCTGCAAAGTAACCTGCAAAGGGATCGGTAATCCTATCATTATTTTATATCCGTCTTATAATTAAATTTTATACAGGATAAGCTAGACATTTTCAAAAAGTCTCTTTATTTTCCTATTATTGACTGATTTTATCAAATTGGACACACTTTGGATTGTTTTTTAAATTAAATTCAGTTTATTAACTTTTTTTTTTAATTTATCCTTTCAGACTAGATACAATACGTTTTGGCTTTATCGATGACAGGAAAAAACAAAACTGTTTGAAAGCGAATATAGTAAAAAATATAATTAGAATAGGATAGGGCTGTTGAAAAAATGTTGATATCAAACATTGCTACAATGGGTTTTATGTGAAGTGATTCCTTAACATTTACAGGAACGCAAGTCAATTTATATTTGTTTGTGAAACTGCACTTGTATTTCGGTATCCTATGCGGTCGTAGGTGCGCGGCTAGTTCTTATGTAAATTGCAATATTATTTACTTTATTAAATAAGTTATATTTTAATTTCAATAATAAATTGACATCTTATAATTTTGACATCGTAACTTTAACATTGATTACATTTTACTTCGATTTCTATCCATTTTATAAAATAGTTGCATTTGTTTATAACAATACATAATCATAAGTTGATATTTTCATATTTTCTTATATAAGTATGTTAATATCTTTTGTAAAGAAACATGTGTCAAAGAATGTCAGCAACAGTCTCTATACCTTTTAGGATACAGCAATGTTCTATATTCCACTTTCTGAGAGCGTCAGTGTGTTTTGGGTAAAATTAAATCTCTAGATATTTCATAGTAACTTTCATTACGGGAACGGTAATATTTTCCTTTTACGCTCCCTCTAACGCGCATGCATAATTCATGTCCTGTCGGCAATACTTCATCAGGCATCAAGTAAATATCGCGTTGAATTTCTTCCCTTACACTCTTGGAATAATAAATACTGTCAAATCGCAAACGAAGAGACCTAATCTTAATCAATTTTCATTCGTATATTTTCTCACCTCTTTTATCATCGTGAGGAAATTCCTTTGAATAATTTTCCCTTATTATAGTAATTAGAGTGTTATTGCAAGAATTACTATATTCTTGTAGTTCATTATTAGTTAAATTAAACATAAATTTCTTAATAGGCTTAGCAAAATTACACAAATTATGATAAAAGTGTTTTTACATATTAATTAAACAATTTCATTGTGTTAGATTTTTCTAATTTAATTCTGTTTTAAATGTAGAAAGTAATGTTACCCTGGATATTTTTTTTGAAGATATGTACTGTAATAAAGTTTAAAAGGCTAACTTTATACCGATCTCTGTACTTTATAGCAGTAAAATTGTTTTTAGTGCTATACAATACAGAGCCAATCTCTGACATTTTTTTAGCGTTCCCAAGCCAAACAAAGAACCCCTATATTTTCGCCATGCATAGCTCTGCCCGTATGTCATAGCTGTTTTACTTATATGTTATTAGTGCTGTAAAATCCAAATTGGTTATGGTTGCATATGTCTAACCACTATAACTTATAATAATAAAAGATTTTAATTTGTTTAAGTACCTCTATATAAATTGAGGGTTGATTTTTTTATTCGTATACCCATTGTGCATGGTAATATTGAAAAGGTCTTCTACAAATATCGGTGATATATCATAAACATTTTTTCACATAATATATTAAGCTTTAAGTGGTAATATTCATTTGAGCACCCCACTCCCTACCAACTAAGCTACTACTAACTATTTTTGGATATTCGATAAGTATTTACAATAGCAACGAAATTAAAAAGAAAATTAAGCTATACAGATAAGTAAGCTCTACCAGTTTTCGATAAATAGTCATCAAACTTAGGTAGGTAATGTAATTGGATCTTGAATATATTTGGCGTTAATTTTGTAGAAATTCATTATTCACAATTAAATGAAACTACGTGATATAGTATTATTTCTACTATTTTTGCTAATATTCCACCTGAAGATGTTGTAACACAACGAAACCTAGATCGTGGTAAAAAAATTAAAGAAAGTAGAAATAATACTACATCACGTAGTTTCATTTAAATGTGAGTAATTGGATCTGTAAAATGCTCACTTAAATTCTATTTTTTACTAATTAATGACAAAATATTTGATTTAAACCAATTTATGTTTATATCTTTATATAAATAATTAATATTTTATAATGTACAATTATCTTACGAGGACAATGTATCACACATTACGCTATTGTAAACTGTGTAGATACCGTCGATAGTATTTCGCATTTTGAACTTTGACTCTACCTTATCTCACCGGCATGAAGATGAAATTTATAAATTAAATGTAAATATTGATGTGCTGTTACTGTACCTATACATAATTACTGTAATTTTTTTATTATGCTATCCATGATAATACATATGTCGCCCCTACATTACTATATTAGGTATTTTTAAATATTTATTATGCTCAGAAGTCAATATCTGTGACGATTTATGATAAATAAACTAATATAACTTCAAACAAAGTACGGAACCCTCGAAATGCGTGCCAGACTCGAATTTCACTGTTGTTAAAGCTATGGGAATATTTCATCTTCCTGTTATTACCTCTTAAGAAACTGGCGATACATTAACATTTAAATTGCAAAAATATCACTAGTTAAAATTTTCCAAAATTAATTTCTCGATTATTAACATGAAGATCGTTCATGAACTGCACGAATGTTACTGAGCAACTTTAGTAAATAATTTATCAACAGATAATCTTTTGGTCTGTATTAAATAAAGTAAGGATTACTTACGCTTATTTTTTACTGATATTGAAATTCAATATTTAATGTATACAATAAAATTTAGTTTTCAAAAATAATTATATAGAAAATAGCGGATGTACGAAAGATCAAAAAACAAAGGTTTGAATATAATTTTATTCCAGCAAATAGTTTGCTGCAAAAGTTAATTATGCACAAGTAATTTAAGAGTAATCTTTGTATGAGCATAAATTCTAAAGAATATTACTTATTGCGTTATTAATGAAACAAAAGGAGGGTACCGAGAGAATATATGAGATGAAGTGGGCACAACGTGTGCCCACTCATATCTATGAGCACACGTCCCACATTCCAGATGTCATTATGACGTTATATTATTGACTGCTTTAGAAAAATCAATGTTGTCTGAAATTTTGCCAGTCTAACTTTTCTTGCTCCCTTGGTCCTTTATTTCTATAGCATTATAAATATAATCAGTATTTACTTAAAACAGATTTTCAAGCTTAAATTTTTTTTAATAATATTCATCATTAATTGAGGAATTTCGCACATGTTAAAAAACTGCGTATAAAAAACTCTACTGTTTTATTATAGGTAAGAATAAACTTGATACTGCATATATTATGATAAACTATTTATTACTCAAAATTTGAGATTTTTATTTATAATATTACATATTTGAAACACAAATATACTCTACAATAATATGCCCTCTTGGTCAACTAATGTTGGTAAAGCAACGTACACTCATTACGAGCATCACTTTTTGAAGACAGAGAAAGAAAGAAATAATAATGAGGAATGTACTGATTACGATACGGATATAAAGGCTTCAAGACGCTATTCAATTGTGCTTCTCTCTTAATCAACTTCGACTAAACCAGTTCTATCTCTGCATAATTATACACCCGCTCGAGCGCCCACGAATTCATTTATTCTTAACTAATATTTCTTACACCTCGCCTACTCATCCCACCCTTTCTCCTTCGTCAGGCACCGCCTTCATTAACTCAACAAATTCGTATTACCGTTCCACTTTTTCAAAGTATCTATTCTCTTTTATCCCATTCGGGGTCGTTCATTAATCACACTAATTGTGATATACATTTTAATTTTCGCAATTTGTACCGTAAATATTGTAATAAAAATAACAGTTTTATCATAACCCCGTTGCCGACGGATACTTCAAAGCGAAATAATTAAAAATTACTTTTATTTTCGGACACGTAGACATCCCTATAAGAGAGCTCGACTCCAAACTCGCTCTACAACCGAGGAGAGCTCATTTCAAATTCTCGCCTTTGTTAGCGTTTTGCATAAATGAAGGAATTTTGAGCGTTCCCATTAAATATTTGTACGATTTATCTTAAGTTTGACGGGCTGGATCTGCTTTGTCACTTTGATTGACTGTCCCGTTAGATTTCTGTTTGCACTCCGTGGCTTGAGGATGCGGCGCTTTCTGATATTAATTTATGCGGCCGATGTGACTGATTGTTGCTTGGAACTTTTATGAGGTGCGAACTGGCGAGGCCACGTAAACACCTATAGCAAGATGCATTTATAAAAGTGAATAACAGATAATGCGGTCTAGTAAGCTATTTGTTATACTTTTGAAAATATTTTTTTATATTATACTGAAATAAACAGAGAAATTCATGACACCACAAATAAAATTTGATAAAGATGATTTTGCACGTCGAAATTAATATTAGTACTGCAGTATGGACACACTAATATTATTTAAAAGTATTCGGATTCGATAATAATACTAAATTTTTTTAATATTATATTTGGTTCTTTTATGTTGTTGATGCAAAATTGTCCAACTTTCCAATATTGGGAGTATCCTCGACATAAGTTTACTAGAAATAATTCTGCCTTTCGTAACCTGGTTATGGTATATACTTCCAATACTAATGAAATTTTCATAATCTTTGAAAATAGAAGTAAGAAATTGAAGCAAAACGTGTTAGATATTAATATATGTATTAGTATTGTATATAATTTTGAAATAATAAAAATCGTGGGATAGTTTCTTTGGAAAACTTTAATTTAAATTTTATTCATTTTAAATCGCTTCCGTTATTATTTCAATGTAAGTACAGAAGCCTCCCTCTCCACATTCAGTACGTAACATTTTTCGCAATTCTTGCGCCGACGAATAACCCTCTTCAATATTGATATTCGACCCTGTCACTTGAACGAAATTTTAATAGTTTCCGGTGCGTACGAGCGTAACGGATTATTATGCAGCGTTGGCTACAATTACGTACTTTTATCTTCTATATAGCATTCGGTTATTTCTTTTGCCTTGCTCCTCGGTTCCTTCTGAAATACGTGTTTTCATGGATTTCTTATAAGCAATGTTTAGATTAACGTAGAAAAACATTGATCAAGGAGAGTTATATTTTTCATATGAGAAAACTCATGACTGAAAATCATATGTAACATTATGTTCAACGTTATTAAATATTTTAGAGAATTGAGGCAGTTTAAGTTTAAACAATGTAATTAGTTTGGTGAAAAGTTCACTTAGTTTTATAGATTTTAATATAATTGATAAAATTTTACTTCATAATTTTCTTTTCAACCGAAACTATATATTTGAATTAATTTTGCATCACCATGTAACATATTCTTTAATTGAATATTTATTACGATATTAATTACAGTAGACATGTAATTAATATCGTTTTTTATTTTCGTTTAATTCGTCGTCTATATTAAATAAAATCAACATATGGATAATTTTTATACTTAAATATTTTCAAAATATCGTATTTTTGTACATAATTTAGATAAAGTTATTTTTTATTTATTTTTATATTTTATTTTTAATTTTAAATATTATTGAAAACCGGAATTGAATGATCCTTTAGTTAATGCTATTTAAAAATCATTGTTCTATTTTTTAAAAGATATGGGTTTTAGACAAAGATACGGTTAATTGTTTCTTGTAAAATACTGGTTTAAACAAAAAAACATAAAATATGATATTACCTAAATAAAAAAAATATATTTTTTATTTATTGTGCCAACTTCAGTAAACATTTTTATAATCATATATTGGATGATGTTAAGCAAAAACATATCTCATATCTGACCTCATAGTAGATAATATTTATACCACACCCAGTAAACTTAATGGCGTCTCCATATCTACAATTTTATTGTTGTTCTTCGATATTTACAAGCGTGCTTGATTAAGTATGATCCTTCATCGCACTTCTTAGCGTTTTTCTTTAGTTTCTTTGATATATCGACAACGTTACATGTACGTCCGAAGGTCCGATTGTTACGTAGTCTCCCCACTCTCTCCTTTTTACTTGTTACCTCAGTTCCATCGCATTGTTTTGGTTACACGCTTTCGTAATGATGTTTGAAGGGATATACTCCATATCTCATTATAACGTTTCACTTCACCCTACATATTTTAGAATATCATTTTGATAAGTGTAGTAGGGAAGTTGTGATGATTCGTTTGTTCTGTCAAGTTACACAACGTATTTAAGACGTGTTGATATTTTTAATATGCATTATGGAATATTTACGCTTTATTGAAGCTAACTATATAATAAAAAAATAAGTCTCTTTTTCTCACAGGCTCACGTAAAATTAAATTTATGTAATAAAATGGAATTGTATTGTATACAATTCAGAACAAAAAGAAAAGCTTTTTTATTTTTTGTCCCGAAATATGTATCATCTTGCCTAATTTTAACGACTCGGTTATCTATAAACTCTTTCTTTATCTCAGTTTTCAATAGGAACTTCCAATACCGTCACTTTTCAACATTTATTAAATAAAAGAGAAATCAAACAATAGTGGAACTTAATAGAGTATATTCATTCAAGCGTTTTCTACCATCACACGACACTTGCTACAAACAAATCGTTGCCATTGTTCGTGAAAACAATACTGTCCAGAAACATTCATCTGCAGAGTAGGGAAACTGCTTAGAGGCCTTAAGACTCTCGAGCATTGTAAGTGGAGTACTATGAATGGGGACCTCGTTTGAATTTATGATAAGGACGAGCGTCTAAAATTTTAAACACAAGGTGGAGGAAATTTAATATTTCTCACTGAAATGATAATCGACGCATTTCGAAAGTAATCGTGACGCGTCTATTTAACGCGAATTATCTGTCGTGCGTTGATGAGAAATGATGGATTATCATTTTGTACTGTTTGATGAATAAATTAAATCTAGGAAGAATTCTGAGAGTTGAGAAACGCGTTTGAGCGTAAACTCAATTTGTTTGTTTTAACAAATACTTTACCTTCTCACACGATTTTTCATTCCAATACTTTTCAGAATTCACAACTACTAAAAATTGAGTATGTAAAAGATATCCAGTAACACACAAATACAATCTTTAAATCTAAATGCATTCACCATATTCATATAATTGCTTTCATCATTCAACTTTAAAATGGGTATTTCATATTCTTTTGATATTCGACACTTAGAAAACACCCTACTGATCTTGATAAAACTTAATTGTTGGAAAAATCTGGTAACGTATTTTCCATAAACTATAGTTTATAAATGTCAGTTGATGAAATGTGGCTTTAACCTTTTAAGTTTATTTAATTGACGAATGTTTTCAGATGGTAGTTAGTTTTTAGTTATCTGCTATTTATATTATATATACGTTCTTTTAAAATAAAAAGATGTTTACTTTCTTTTACAATTCTTTTATTAAACCTAGTTACGTAACTAACGATTAATTTGTTTCTAAATTAATATATTAAGAACTGTCTAGACTAAGATATTTCCGTTGAATAACTTCACTTTCTACTATCTGGGAAATTAAAATGGTTTTTTTCTTTTGAGTCGTCCAATTATGTTTTGCATATTCAAGAGAACACTTCTGCGTTAATGAGATTTTAGGTTCTCTTTTGGTGTGTACTAGCAAATCAATTGATGACATCCTCAACCATCTCAATCTCAAGATCGCAACGGAAGTCATAGTTATGAACATACATTTAAGGCGCGTTAATAACCCATTTAAATGCTTTATTTTGCAATATTTTTATCACTTGAACATTAGAATTACTGGCGTAGCTTTTTACTGACATTGTATTCCAAAACTAGACAGAGAGCTGGCTTAAATAATATAAATTTATTTTATGTTGATAGCCCAGAATTACAACGAATAATCATACATTTTTTAACTTAATGTTGAGTTCATAATAATCATACATTTTTTAACTTAATGTTGAGTTCATAATAATCATACATTTTTTAACTTAATGTTGAGTTCATAATAATCATACATTTTTTAACTTAATGTTGAGTTCATAATAATCATACATTTTTTAACTTAATGTTGAGTTCATCAAGTTTCTTATTATTATATTCTTCTCACTAAAACTTGACATCAAAAGTCATACAAGATATTTAGCTGTGTTGGCATAGGATAATTGACTGCCCAACAGACATTGGTTGTTTTGCTATCTTTTTATATGTAAAATCGACGTGTGTCGATTTGGATTTGTTCAATATATAGCATTTTCGTTCAACTTAATGAATTTTTAGTCCAGATGGCTAATCTGTAAAGAGCAGATTGTATTTTTTTAAATTGAACCTTCCTCAGTTACTCTCACTGCCATGACTGCTATGTCATAAGCAAAGTTACTATTGTGCTTACTACAACATGATTAATATACAGCAAATACAAAACTGGATCTACGACACTGTCTTGAGGTACCCTGACCTTAATCAGTTTCAAACCTGAGTGTGAATCTTTGTATTTAATTAGAGGTGTCGATTAGTCAGGTAGGATTGTAAGATTAGATAGAAATGATCAGGAAGAAACAAGTTTAATTTGCGTAGTAGGCCTTCAGGCCAAACTCTATCAAATACCTGAGCTACATCTAAAAAGATAGTAGAGCATACTTTTTTGTACAGCCGGTGTCAATACTGTCGACCAACTTAAACACAAAAACAAGTAACTTGTTATTTACTGCAATAAGTATTTTGAGTAAATTATCTTTTACTTTTTAGTACCTACCTTTTTTGAAGTTGGTTTTTAAAAAATATGTTATTTTAGAATTTTTTTTAATTTATTTTTTAGAATTTTTAGTGATTAATATATTTATTTTTTAGTGATTAATATATTTATTAATAATCACAATTATTTTATTTCTTAGGATATTGGATAATTATTAAAAGTCACGGACAAAATCTAGTATAAGATAATATTTTCTTTGTCTAAAAGTTATCATTAACATCATATATAATAGTAGTAGACGCCAATGGTAAGCTGCTAGCCGCTAAGGAGTTTGGTTCTCCATATCCAAAGTCCAATATCAGATTTATATATATATATATATATATATATATATATATATATATATATATATTGAGTCACTATGGATTTACTATCATCCCTTAAGGAGTTACATCATTCATCTTCAGAACGCATCATCAGATTTTGACATGATCGATAGTGTAGTTATTTTCCAAAGTAACAACTACCAATAGCAAATATCTTGAATAAATTTCAATTTACTACCATCTATTAAAGAGTTCCATTGTTCATCTCCAGAACTCATCATCCGACCTTGACCTGGTCGACAGTGTAGTTATTTTGCAAAATAAAATCTACTAGTACAAATATCTTTAATAACGGTTGATTTACTAATATCCGTTAAGGAGTTCCATTGTTCATATTCAGAACTTATCATCAGACCCTGACCTGGTAGGTGATGTAATTATTTTGCAAAATATCAACTAACCGTAGCAAATATTTTAAATCATAGTTGATTTACTGCCGTTTGTTAAGGAGTTCCATCATCCATTTCCCGATCTCATTATCAGATCATTACCATATTTATATGAGAACTCAACTATAGTCTCTTTCAAATAAAAAGAAAGAATCATCTAAATCGGCCTACTCGATAAAGAATTATTTCTGAACATACATAAAAAAAGATTCCGACGAATTGAGAACCTCCTACTTTTTTGAAGTCGGTTTAAAAAGAAATAAATTGTCGTTGAAATAAAACGTAAATTACGACGCCCATTTTCTAATTTAGTGCAAAAAAATATTACCCACAACTCTTCTTAACACACCCAATACTTCGCAGCTATTCGCGAGTTATTCCTTCTACAAATAGTTAAGAATATTATTTTCAATTTGCTGAAAAAAGTCGTCTTTTAAATTTGATTTGAACTATAATCAACAAACAACTATTTTTCAGTCAAGGAGTAACATCTTTCTATGTCAGATAGTTGGACACCGTGTATGTACACACACACACACACACGCAATATATATATATATATATATATATATATATATATATATATATATATATATATTGATTTGTAATATATATATATATATATATTGTTAAGATTGTAACGACATATTCAACGTAATTTAACCCTTTCAGATCTGGGGTACAAGATATTGGAAGTAAAGTTTTCTAAGCGAGATTTCTGGCTTATGCAAATTAGGATGAAATTTGTTCTTTATGACTCTTCTAATTTTAGTGGTTGCAGATGTATGACGTTACGAGAAATGACGTTGGCGACAATAATTACGGTCTCAAGAAATTAAGAATATTTTTGTGATTAGTAGAAAAGTATTGAATAAGCTAACTCTCTATTAATATTATATTTTTTAGAACTAAAAATGCCTTACGTTCGGATTATAAAATGAAACCAGCATATTTGTCTTATAAACGCTGTAACTAAACAAATTTTCTGACAAAAATTTCAATTTAGTGTAATTTGTACTACATAACTAACAATCAAAACAAGCTTAAGTAAAGCTGTTTTTTCTCAATGACCAGAAATATTGAAATAGTTTTTATTGAATAAATTAGCATATACAATGTATATCCTGTACTGGTACTATATGAAATTTTTTTATTGTACAGAATATGGTATTTCTAAAGTAAAGTATTTATTATATTCAATATTGTGGTAATAACAATCATCATTTAATAGTTATTTGACATTTATAGAAAAATATTGAAATATTATTTTCTAAAAACGAGCTAAAAAATGAAACTTCAATGGGAGAAAGGCAAAATGTATCATAACAATTCTACTTTCAATTCTTGAGATGTGGGAGTGGAAAAAGTAAAGATAGGATCGTAACATAACGTTTCCTTATGAAAAGGTTAATATATAAATAGCCCCCTAGTCTCGTTGATACAAGAAATGTGATTAAAGCGGCTCCACAACTCACCGAGATGTCTCTCAGGCGGCTTCAGCGTATTAGTGGTGACTGTAGCGGCGTCACTCGAGCCCTGCCGGTTGAACGCACGTACTGAGACGCTCAGAGCCGCTCCGCCGGGTAAACCCTCCACCGTGAAGTTGGGTGAATCGCTCGACATATTTCGTAGAAGAAACCCCGTAGACATATCGTAAGCCTATAAAAGTAAAAAATAAAGTGTCCAATAATTAAGTAAATAAAAAGCTATTTAGTGCCAGTGTATAGTTAATACAGAAGAACATGTGGAAGGAAACAAAATTAGCCGAAATATTAACTTATTCGAATTAGTGTACCAAGTGTCCCTATTATAATATTTATTTTCCAAAATTCCTAAATTCTACGAAAAACTCTTAATATCGCAAACCGAGGAAAGCACTCTTTTGATTTTTTAAAAAAATTTTAAACTCCTTCAACTTTATAAACTTTCCTCTTACCTATACCTGTAATTGTAGAATAGGTACCATATATAATATAGACAGGATCTAAATTTCTTGTATTTATGCAGTTTAAACTTAATGAAATACTTGAGTCAAAGTATCGATCTATTCCATTTTTCTTACCATAAAATTACTGAAAAGTAAAAATAGACTACTTTATGAAAAAGTATAGTAAACAAACTAGAAAAGTTGAATCAGATGAGTGTTATTTCATATCTGCTACTTATTTTCCACAGAAAAAAAATGTTGCAACTATAGTTATTAAATCTTTTGAATATTCAAATAAATATTAATATATCTAATTACACAATATGGAATAACAGGTACAGTGTCTACGAATAACGAAGTCGATCATTAAATCAAATATTGTTGATTAAATACAAACTTTTCTCATATTCAGATCTTATGGTTTTCTTGGACAAATCATTGCTCTAATCGATAAAATTCTTGTAAAATTTATTATGTTTAAAGAAAATGAAATGTCAAAAGAAAGAGAGTGAAACTGACTAATGCAATAATATGTTCAATTACAAATACATTGACCAGTGAATGACAAGCGAATGAAAATGACAAATACGAGAAACGAAGTGAATGTAAGCAAACGATAAGGTTAAGATATTTTTCCCCCATAATTTCCACAAAAGTTAAACACCGATTTGGTACTACGTCTTTGAAATAGTGTTAACGCTACTTAATCGAATTTAATTAACATATTTACGTGACTATAAGTGTCACAATTTCAGAATGAAAAAAACCTAACTCAATAAATGGAAACTTAGTTAATAGAATTAAAAGTCTCAAGGAAGCTTTCTCAAAGATTATAAAATAATACTAAATATATGGTAGATATACAAGTACTATTATTTTTTTAGACTGACTACCTCCCACCCTAATTACTTGTATAATTCTTTAAATTATAAAACCCTAAAGACCGTTAACCAAAAGTTTTCCCTTTTATTCTGAGGTTGCTGTACAAGAAAATGTTTAAAAAGACCCCAGGAAGAATTTAAACCCAAATATCTAAAAATCTAGCGATATGAATTAACAACACTCTTAGTATAACATTTTATATATAAAATGTATAATATAAAAAGTGAAAGAGAAAATTTAATTATTTAAAATAAACAATGTTTCTCTAAAATATTCGGTAAGGTAAATCTATACTCATTTCAGATCTAAAACTTTAAAAAAAGATGGAGGAAACTACGCTGCCGAGTTACTATTTTCAAGATTTTATATAATAATTATTAAAATTAATGTGAAATTTTAAGCAAAAATTAATTAAAAAATGACTAAGGCAATTTAAGAACGAATCTTCAAAGAAAATATTTTTACGAATCAAAACCGAATGCGAAACAAAACAAGAATCAGTGTACAATATAATGGATAAAGTTCGTTCAATCAAATAATATGAGTGAAATATAATCAAAGAGAAAATGATTCACATAAAAATTTTCTATATATTCATTTGTCTACCGTTCGGTTATCCGGAGTGAACGAGAAAACTTCCGAACTAATTTCCGCCACGCTTATACAATAACACTGATCATATTCCCGAGAGTAATCTGAGGTCTGGACCATTGTGAATTATGACAAAGTTATGACAAAGAGAAATTCTGGTAAAACGTTCATGAGATCACCATTTGTAAAATGTACAGTGATGATTATTTCATTTGTATGATTGTAACAACTGACGTCCGCTGATACTGTTAAAATAAATTTTAAATTATAATGAGGGTTTACTGAAAATTAATGAAAATAAATGTATTATTTTCATTAATTTTCAGTAAACCCTCCGCATCCGTCAGAGAAAAGAATAAAATAATGTATAAGGAAAAAGTACGTATTTATTTGTTTGTTATTAATAATGTAAAGAACTACTTTTCATGTTACAGCGAAATTTTAAAACTGTTAGGTAATTTTTCTGATTGATTTAAATTACACATCATTACGTTAGAAGGAGGTCAAGGAGTGATAATACAAGTGGCACTAGTAAAAAATAAGCGGTTCAGCTGCCTATAATTTAACAGCAATTATCTGCAATTTTTAATTTACGGAGGGAAAAGTTAAAATGTAATTCAGCTAATTCTGATGCTCATTTGTACAAGTTTACTGAGGAGGCATATAAATTATATTTTACTGTGCTTTAATTGATAAGTACAAGTTATTTTTAAAACTTCAGTACACGAATGAAATTAAATTCCATTATGTAACTGTAGTAACATGAAATTATTAGGAAAGAAATTCACCAAATTTTAGTCATTATTGGAGCTCTCAAATTAAACGAGTATTTATATTCCCGCGTTACTTTATGTGATTTTCTTAATGTGATGAGAGGAGGATGGAAAATATTAAAAGTAGGTCATCATTAGATGACCGGAATGAAATTGTAGAAAAACATATGTATATATCTGACGAGAATATATGTCAAGTGAACTGTATAGCTGCGCTATATTCACTTTCTCATGAATACCAAGCCGATATTTGTATTTTCTTATCTTGCAGTAATGTTATAGTTTTATTTTATGATTTTATGGCTTAGCTTATAAATTATGAGTGTTATTAGGTTCTTAAATTTTTAGTTTTCCGAATGCCATTCTTTTAGTCCTTTGGTATCAATTATGCGTCACGTGTACCTAAATGCAGGTGTTCACGTGTACGTGCGTGTGTAATATGACAAATAAAGGAATAGTTCGGAGAATGCATGCAATGCAATGCGGTTTGGCAATGCATGACTGCTGTGGATGCGGCAATGCATGAATGAGAATGCAATGCGGTTTGGCAATGCGTGACTGCTGTGGGTGTTAGAAGTGAAACTTCTTTATGTATTCATTTTGAATGGAAAGAAACGACAATGTTAAACTAATCGTGTGATAAAGACGTGAATTTTTTTTTTTTTGAAAATACTGCTCTGCCTAGACTAAGTAGAACGGTTTTTACCTTTTCGCCAAATGAGAGAAAACGAAAAAATAATCAATTCCAACTTTTATTGCTTTGATTTATTTGTTTTATTGTTTACTTATCTTGATTTTACTAGAAGCCGAAATATATCGGGAAAGTTGTTTTTTACTGTACAGTTTTACATCTGATATTAATGCAAATTGCAGCCGTGGTATCAATGTACTCACATGATGGTTATATCACTGTACTCAGGGACTTATCAAGTAAACCACGATTTTGTACCGCCCGAACGGTCACAAGAACATAATTTATTTACCGGATAATTTTAATATTGTTACGCTAATCTCTGTTAATCACTAAAAAATATTTTGATGATCTAACTATTACATAAACCTATATTTTCTTCTTCAGATTTAAAAGAAATTGAACGTTGAGATTACGGCAACATGACTGACTTTAAACTGCAACGTGACTGACTTTTGGCGGATAATTTTAAAATTGTTACGCTAATCTCTGTTAATCACTAAACAATATTTTCTTAATCTAACTATTATATAAACTTATATTTTCTTCTTCAGGTTTTAAACAAAATTGAACGTTGAGACTATGGCAACGTGACTGACTTTAAACCATATAAAGAGTATATGTATTAATTCTCAAGATATAGGAACATAGAATAGGAACTTGGAAAATACTGGTATATGACTTTATGACTTTATAAAACTTTTATTTTCCACAAGCAACATTAAGAAGTAAAAAGAATTTTTATGCATCGTTAAAACGAATAACAAAATTATGGTCACAGCATAATTGTTGCAACATTGAATAAGGATGTAATAATCAAACTTCTATTAACTCTCTATATCCTTGACGTTAGCTAATCTCGAATTACGATTTGAAACTCTATAAACCAAGAAGCCTCACACTAGAAGTCTAAATAGATAGCGTAAGTATCGGGTGACGAAATAGATTGTTAGTTCTAATGATTAAATTATATTATAATTTTAATGGATAATTCTATTTGTTATCTGAACACAGAAAATAAAATGAAAAAATTCATTTAATAAAGAAAATAACATAATAATAAAAGAATAATTCTTTGACCCCTAAGTATCGAAACGAATTAGTTTTTGAAAAGGTTTTAATTAAAATTGTTGAGATCAAACTAGTTGAGAGCTCCAAAAACGACACTGTGACCAGTTTGAATCTTCTTATGTTAGAGAGAGGAAAATTTTGTTTCTAAATCATAAACTTGACAACTACGTTTATTTTTAAGAGTTTAGAGCATAAGCAATTATAATGAAAATAAAGTGAAAGAAAAACGTTCATTAGAATGTCTCGTGTTGCTTAAATTGATTATGAAAATTATATTTAAAATAAAATTATCTTCAACATTTTCCAACATAACATGCCTATTTACAAATAATACCTTACAATAATCGTTTTATGTTATGTTTACAGTGAAAAATACAACTGACGTACGTTTTTTTTATTTAAAATATGAGCTTTTAAGAAAATATATGTCATTAATATCAGGTATCTCTGTAAGGAATTTAAAGAATACTAGCATAATTTTATTAATGATAATACTCTATAAATAATATTAGTTTTATTAACATTATAAACATATCAATGTCTTAATTATAATATTTTAAATATTGCTGTGTTATTAAATATGAACCCATTCAGTATATAAATGTATCTTAAAATTGGATATGGAAAATTTATCCTAATTAATTTATCCAATAGACAATGTGTTATAATCATCATTATGAAAATTAATTACAGCGGAATACACCAATATTTTAAACAAGTCTCGTATATTTCTATAAAAATGGTGTCATATTTCTGTTACTTGGATGGAAATTCATTTAGCTTATATTTTTATAACCGAAAAAACCCAACTTTAAACAAATTATTTCATACGCTTATCCTCGTTGATAATTGCTTAAGCAGTGGCATGGGTATTTAAGTGTGTAATTTCAATGGCTTACTTGTTTCAGTCTAACCAGTACTTACCTTAAAAGCTAACTGAATTATCCCTGACAAAAATATCCAAAATTTAAAAAAAAAAATTCGAAAAGTGTTCGAAAATGTTTTGTCTGCATAAAAGAAAATATAGGGAAATTTCTTAAAGAAGGGCGAAAAATAAATCTGAGTCAACATAACTTTAACGTAAGTTATGACAGTTTTTTAATACAATATATATCACTTAAAAAACAATTCATAATAGCCTCTTCAATCACACCAAAGGTTACATTCCAAACCGACTTGCTGTCCAATTAAAGTTATTTAAAATTTATGAGACAGCTAATAATGGTTTTGGTTATTCATAGCATCGCAACAGCATAGTTGTGTTTTCCTGTCAGCCAAATTGAATACAGATATAAATTATCTGTCCATCAATTCATCAATGAGGCGCTAATAACTTTAAAATGACTCTTTGGATTAAGAAGCATCACCGCCCACGTAACAAAACAGAAAGGAAAGGTTATGGGGGACAAAGTGCATACTATTTGACTGAATATAAGATGCTGATGAATATTTTATATAATATTAGTTTAGCAACTAGTAAAGTAAAAAGTGATTCTTGAAACATAAAACTCGAATGTTCTTCTGTTCAGCTAGCAAGGACTTCGATGGCAGAACAACAATGAAAATATGAAAATGCTTTGAAGAGAACTCAGAGGTTCCATTTCATGAAATCATCTTAGGACATAAGAGCGTACAGACGAGCACTACACAATATAAGCATAATCACAAGGCGTGAATGTGTACTCTCGTACGACAGAGCCAAGTATCGGTTCCAAAGATTAAAAGAAGACAATTTTGACTTCTTCGGTACTCCTCAATCAGAGTGACCTAAATAAGATTACGAAAAAATAAAAAGCCGTATTTAAACAGATCCCAGATTAAATAAGCATCATTTGAGAGAGTGAAAAAACAAGCGAAAATATTGTGTTTGGAAAATTTATTAGCTAATATGAATGATTGCGGGTTTAGTAGTTGCCAACCTGTAAGAGTTCCAAATTTCAAAAGATACAAAGGAAGTTTCCATGGTGACATCTCGTCGTCCATAATGTGCTATTGATAAAATTTAGCAATTATCAATAATTTTTGAACAAGGTTATTTTTATTTCAGGAAGTAAAGAAAAGAAAACTAGAGGTAAAAGACAAGAAGAATAGTATTTCGTTTTTATCGTATTATGATATGAAATGAGTGTCGCATGAAGTAAAATAACATTTTAATTATAACGATATAACTGAAATATCTTTACTTTTAAGCAAGTACAACCCACTTGCCCTTTTTTGATTATGAACTCATCGAAGTCCATAAAAATAAAATATAAAAAAATAAGAAAAATAATAAATTCTCAAGTAGGTACGATTAGTGTTATTTCCTATTAGATAAAATTAGTTTACATTTATATTTATACGCACGAAAATAAGCTAGAGAGGAAATAAAATATTTATCACAACGCTCAAACCGCAAGAGTACCGAGTAATAATAATGCTATATTACAGTTTCCAAGATCCAACATTTACAATATAATTAAGTGGTGCAATAAGGTAAAACACAGTTAATATTGTAAAACTATATTATAACTCTTGACACAACCACGCTCTTTTTTAAAAAAATTAACATAAGTGTGTTTGTTTTCAATTATTATAAGATTTTTTTGTTATTTGCCGTAATTTTGTCCAGTTGCTTTTTAAAATTTATTGGCAAGTAATAAAATGCGTAAATGAAAAAAAAAGTTTAAATAATCGTAAGAGATTCAGTGGCAAAATTTATTTAATCGGTTGGTAATTTTGGTATTCTTTTAAATTAAATTAAATATTTTGAATATTGTTCATAATACGCAAATAAACAAACTGATCTATTGAGGAATGTAAATGAAGTTACCAGGAGCCTAACGATATTTTGTCTATCTTCCACAAATAGTCAAAGAAAAGTTTCAATATTATGCAACATTTTTATTCGTGAATATGATAAACATTTTTGAAAAAAGCAAGTAAAAATTTATTACCGTGAATGTTTGAGTCACATCATAAAACAATTCTATTACATAATATATTGTATACTTTCAAAATTTAAAATTTTGGTGTTTAAGATTTCTATATCAAACTATATTGAATTTTTAAGGTAACAATATCAAATGCTCTATTTCGTCGTTTATATCATCATTAAGTTCAAGATATTCCTTTCTAAAATTAATTTTAAATTTACGCGACTTGTTTGCAAATAATATGAAAAGGTACATGGAACAAATCTGAAATATAACAAAATTCGATCGATCTTTTACGTAACTAATACACAATAAAATGTATCATTAAAACAAGTATATCCAAAAAATAAAAACTCTTGTTTATCAATATAGGGAAAGAATTTCATAGTATTCAATTGACGATACAAAAAGTTTGAACGGATTCAGACTTTACGTACTACTAAAAGAATTGTACATGTTAGAAATAGATTATGTCTTTAATTAAAGTTCTCATCTGCACAAATGTTTTTATGTAATTTAATATAAATAGCATTTCAACACAAATACAAATGTAACTTCGTGTACTTAAATTGTGATTTTAAACATTGATCTTTAATACGCAATACCACAATACCCTATTTTCCTTCACATTAAAGTACATACCGCTTTGTAAACTCACCTTAAAGCCCCTCTTGACCACCCGATACGTACCAATTAAAAACCTACTCTTTTGACAAATGGTTCAATTATTTACAGACCCACGACAAAGGCATATTTCAAGCTGCCCGCCACTGCGGGCGATCAATGACAGCGCCGAGAAACCGGCAATTAAAATGGAACTAAATTCGTGGTTAACTTTGGATTAACTTAACCAAAACCATTAAGCGACTTCTAATTGACTTTATTCGGTGATTATTAAAAGTCCATCTTGAGTTGGTGAATTAAAACATTTGGAGTACGCGGAAGTTTGAGTGGATCAGACGAGATGACGCTATTTCACGAATTTTGTTTGAGTTGATTTAAAAATGTTGGATCATTCGATTTGATAAAATACAGTTTATAAGAAAATACGATTTAGATAGAATAAAAATCATTTTGTTGGCAAAAAATTCATATAAATCGATAATCGTGTAAATCAATAAGTTTTGTTGGTGTTTCCCCTTGAAAGAAAAAGTGACGCCATTATAAGATCTCTTATATGTCCGTCCATCTGTTTATGATAGCCATTTTTCTCAGAAATTATTTAACTGAGAAATATTGAATTTTGTTAGTAAGAAGACTTATTGATTCTTATACTTTACAGTATATTATACCTACATAAGTATATAGAGTAAGAACCTAACGGTGTAAAGATTTTAGTTGATACGAGTTTGGCATGACATTTTTTTTTTCGGTCGTGCTTTTGGAGGTGTTATAAAAACTATTTTTATCGCTTTTAAGTTGTCTTGATATATAGAATCATTCATTTGACGACTTTTTTTTAAATTAATGTTGAATATAAAAACAATTGATTATGGGAATAAGTTGCCAAAGACATTACAATAAATATTCAAACGGTTGAAAAAGTTTCTATAGCATTCTGAAATAATATACATTCGAATTTCAATTAAATAACATTCGAGCATAAAAGGGCAAGTTAATTATTAGTTTATAAGTTGTATTTCATTTTAACGTAAACTATATTATTTCAACAAAAAAGCAAATATGTTTATATAAAGCTGAGTGGATGTAATACTGTTTAGTTTAAATTCTTTATTTTCTACCGAAAAGTTTTATTCTTTCCAATAAAAAATAAATATGGTTGCCCCATCAATAACAGCGATGATAAATAAATGGATATTAACCATTTTATTGTAGCACACAATAAAAAAATAAATGGATATTAACCACAATAAATAAATAAATGGAAAAATGGATAACACAATAAATAAATAAATGGATATTACCCATAATAAATAAATAAATAGAAAAATAGATAACACAATAAATAAATAAATGGATATTAACCATTTTATTGTAGCACACAATAAAATGGACATTTATTAAATCATGAAATCAAAATGTCTATTCATTTTTAATTAAATTTCTAATATAAACTTCCTGATAAGCATGCGAAAAGCTCAGTGCTCGCCATGCGAAGGATATTTTGTGCTAACCTGTTTAAATTTTATTTATTGTTGTCAGAGATTCATTTGATAACGCAATTGAAATTTTGCCACATCGCTTAATTTTAATTAACATTCGCCAAATATTACATTTCATTACTGTTTTCAATTTTTCTTCATAACGATAATTTAATGTTTTTTTGTAGATTATATTGCTCCGAATAAAGCATCGTATTTAATGTTATATAAATATTTCTGGCTATACACAGCAGATTATGAATATTAGTCATATATTATGAAATGCATGTTGCATTTCATTCCTTTCAGTTTTTTATATTTCATCTGTATCCGTTAAGTAAAATTTATTTTTTTTTATTCGTTGTTCTGGAAAAGGTTTTTTTTAGTAATGATAGGTTTAGATATTAAAGTTATTTACACAATATTATAAAAAATATTTCTGGAATCATTATAACTCACTCTTTCAGTTGACACACGACCGAAAACAAAAAAAAAATCACCAAAGTTTCGTCTCCCAACATTCTCAGACTTTTTTTTTTCTCACTTTTAAGAAATTTTATTTTCAATAAGATTATAAATATGCCAAATTTCAAGTACTAGGTACCATTTTTTCTCTTTGTGATGTGAAACCCTACAATACTTGGTGACACACTTGGTGACTACAATACAGTGACGTAATCATTACAATACTTAGGGACGTTCTTACTAATACAGAGGTGCCTACTTATAAAGCTTATTTTTGAGCATCCACATATAGTCTTTATATTAAAGTACAATCTGTTTTCCCAAAATATTAGAATTAATATAAACTAATTCTATAATGTGAAGAAAAACCAGACTAGTTGGATTCTGACTCGCATATCTAAGGTCACATCGCACCATCACTACATTTCGCTGCTTCAATCTGTAATCGTACATCATAGGTTGATTGCATTAAACCTATTTTTTTTACATCATACCACTTTCTTTTCTGATATTTAAAAATTGTCATAAGTCATTAACATGGGAATGCATCAAACCTGTAACTTTTATTTTGATAAACGTAAGAAATGTGGCAATATTGTATAATCCTTCTTAGCGATCGATGATGAATTTTACTTTTTTGATTTATACCTTTCATTTGCAGTTTTACATATACAATTAAACCTCTTTATGTAAAAAAGGAAAGAATAAAACAATTTTCTTTCAAGGTCAAGCTTGTTTACAATTCGCAAATTAAAATTATTACTATTTGAAAATCTTTAACATCTATCCATAATTAGTCAAAATAATCAAGGTTATAAAAGAATACTATCATCGATTTTTTTAAATAAACTTATCGGAATAATTATTAATATAATATATGTGATATATTTTTTTATTTGTCATTCGATCAATTATTGTTTTTGCCTCTTTAGGAAAATATTAGTTTAATTTTAATTATGATTTCAAATAACTCTGCATAATTATTTATTTTTCTCTGCAAGCAATCATCAGAACATTTGAATCTTTTTGAACAGGTAGTTTTGTTGTGAAATGACAGTCGATTTGTACTGAATGCTCGTCACTGTTTTTTGTTAAATATTTGTAATATTTTTCATATCGAGTGAGTTGAATTAGTCAGCTAGTCGTTTTTTAGTACGAATGGACTGAACTGTATGCCGATTGCACTTCGAGACGGTACTGTATGCCGATTGCAATAATAACACTGGTGAAGCTCTTAGAGTATATTGTACCGGAATCGACCTTATGTGAGTAGACACGTAATACATTCTAAAAAAGCAAATGTATCGATTAATAAAAACATTTTTTTCTTAAAACATTATTTCATAATGACAATCCGTCTGACACTTGAAAATTGACAAACATTGCACATTGCCAAAGTGACAATATTTTCACAGATTAATAATATATTTAAACATAATATGATTTCATATAAAATTTAAACTTCAGTTATTTTATAAACTTGGCGTCTCATTTAAAAAAAATAACATTTTACCTGAATACTCATAATTAATGGCACAAGTGGTTCTAGTCGCGGAATTTAGTAATGGCACATATTATGTCAATCCGTCATTTTCACGTTTTTTGTTAATTTTTCAGCATGTATAAATAAGGTATTTGATTGATGTGAGCATTTTTTGGAAAATATTTTAAAACTGTAGAGTAGGTTTAAAAACCTTAGGATGATAAAATAATTCATATAATTCATCGAAACTTCTAAACAGGAAAAAGTATTAATTTTTTGTTGATTAAATTGAAGAAGTTATTATGAATTTAGTTTCCCCACAAAAAAATGAGAAATAATATGCAATATATGGCTAATAATGAATGCTAAATAACTGGCTAATGACGTCATATAAGCCAGTCATGTTTTGTATAGGGCGTTTTCGCGCGAATTGCAGTCATCAGTTTTTGAGTCGTGATAACTTTGTGATGAAAAGTCCTAGGTACAATATATTTATTTTAACTACTATATTTACTTTAACCGTCTTTAATGTTATTACTTATTCTATTTTAGTAATAAAAATATAGTCAAATACCCTATTGCTATGACCACTACTAACTAAAATAGTCTATAAATTATTCATGTAATATGTTATAAACAACATATAAACTCTGAAGCATTTTATTTTAATCGAAACACTTTTATAAAACGCACTATCTATACAGTGTTACTGAGATAACACACAGTCTAATAAGATAATAAGTCCAGAAGACTTTTTAAAAGCTTAAAACGGACTGTAAAAAATAATACAATTTTTGAACAGGCGGGCATTAGAAAACGGAAACCTGATTTATTTCATGCGCCGGAAGGAAATTGCGGCGACACAATGCTACTAACAAATCAAATTCACTGGAATTTCATTTTCCGGCATGAAAAATTTTATGTTGTAGTCTCTCAGGGTAGGACCGTTTTTCTGAAATAGTTTTTGTTGGTTTCGAGCGAAATGAAAAATGTTTCCACTTGCTTTACGGAAATTGTTTTCTTTAACATTGAGAAAAATATCATAGTAACTTATTTATACAGAATATTTATAGGACCTCGAGAAATAATATTACTCGGTTTTAAGCTAAAATCATTTCGCCAATAAGAATTATGCGAAGAAAAGTTCTTTGATATAAGTTTGTTAGTATTATTACTATATGAAGTTTGCTTAACGAGCTAAGTTTTATATTATACGGATATAACAAAACATTATTGTATTATCCATTGACTTCTTGCCCAGTCCTATATCCATTCAAATATGTGACAACTTTGCACTTTAATATTTTTGATAGACATTACTATGTGAATGAACTTCTCCAAAGATCATAACTTGGAAAAAATGAGCCAATTAAGAATTAATAATTAATTAATTTATTTTGAAATGTATTTAGATGATATTAAACTTAATTATTTTGATATTTCTATTGAAAAGAGCGTCAAATTTATTATAATGTTGTATAATGTTACCATATAAATTTCCGTGAACATTCAAAATGGTTTTTGACCATATTTTCAAAGACGAACTACAACTAAGTACTAGGAAGTTTTCTGAAATACAAATAAGTAAAAATCACGAAATGTTGTAGAACATATTTGTTTAATACGTTCACTATGATATTTAAGTTAAATATGAATGAAAATTGTATTAAAAATTATACATATCCAATTTTAAATGGAAAAGCATCGTAAGGAATATACACGAAATTTTATAGGAAGTATTTTAAGGGATAGCAAAAATTATTATCATATACACATATGAAAATAATTTTCCCAAATAATTAGTGCAATTTGAATATGGTTCAATGATGGAATTAAGTTTGTGAATATGTTATATGTATATATTTATGGTATAAGTTTGTGAATATGTTATATGTATACATTTATGGTATAAGTTTGTGAATATGTTATATGTATACATTTATGGTATAAGTTTGTGAATATGTTATATGTATACATTTATGGTATAAGTTTGTGAATATGTTATATGTATACATTTATGGTATAAGTTTGTAACAATGATGGAATTATGTTTGTGAATATGTTATAGGTCGCTGATTAACGTATTCTTTTTAATTGTTCATGTAGATAATATAGAAATAATATAGATAATAAAGAAAACGCGTAAGCGCTAACACATTTAATGAAATTGCTCCATTTTCACTTTGTTAGGTCATCACAAATTAAACATTATTTTTTTCTAAATTTAAGCCCAAAAATTCCCATAAAATTACAACCATATCATTAGATTTATTTTTATTTATTTATCAGGCGCAGAAATTTAAACTTGTTAAGTATAACTCACTCTTCGAGATTTTACATATTGTATGTAACAGTATTTCTATTGAACTATTTATAAATATTAATATTATTTCTTGCAATGTAATTATCTAAATATATTATTTAGGCATTATAAATAATTATTTTAAAATATAAACCCTTTTTCTGTTGATTTTAGTCATTGGTATGGAATTTATATAAATTTTCTACAAACCGAACTACATGTTATGAATTGGTCGACTATTACTCATAAACTACTAAACCATCCTTACCTGTGATACTTGCCTTTTGGTTTCGTAGTACTATTTGAATACTTTTCAGACATTCAAAAATATTGATTTAAATGGTAGATGTGGCGGAAATACGTAACTCTAATAAAAATGACTAGTTTACAACTTAATAATTCGTAATAATATCACTATATCGAATAAGTATTCAATAATTGCCTGTGCAATAACAATAAAAAAATTATATGATACACGAATAAAAAACTCTCCCACCCTTTAGATGCAGAGGAGCTACAGTAATTTTTTTTAAAGATTTCATTTTATAACTTTGTAGGCAAATATTGAATATATTTGGCGTTAATTTTGTAGAAATTCATTATTCACAATTAAATGAAACTACATGATGTAGTATTATTTCTACTTGATAATACTACATCATGTAATTTCATTTAATTTTGAACTTTGTAGGCGTTAAAAACCATTATATAACTATGCCAAGTTTCATCATTCGTCTAGAAGTAAAACGACTCTGTAATAAAGATGGACAAACGGACAAGGTGAAACTATAAGTATAGCCTTCTTTAGATGGGGAACCATAAAATTATATTATTCAAAAAATAAAATTTGCTCTTTGACAAAGGATTACACTAGTTAAAGTGCACATTGAACTCTGATATTTAAATGAATATGAAATAATAATAAAGCAAATTTTAATACCTAATTGTATTTTTCTCAATAACTAAATTAGAATGAAACGTTAAGGAACTCCTGCAATAGACATTTGAGGATTTATATCTAATAAAGAGCCCAAGTCTGTCATTAAAATTTAATAAAAAGAACTAATTGACGAAATCCTTCAAATACTAACCTTGCATTTATTAATTGTTTCTCAATATTTTAAAAATATTAATTTATTTACAACTGGCCCTTCAAAAATACATGAAATAATATAATCCGTAAATGATCGTATCAGTAAACTAGAAAATATATAACGTAAACACCAGCTCACGACAAAGAGGGACTAGAATAATATAGAATAAAAAATAATATAAAATGTAACTCAAAAGCTCTTTCGAAAGTTCACTGAAACTTAATAAATCCCGGTGGGTTAAGCATCGTAATAGAAAGCGCAAATCACAGTTGAAGTTTACCTGCAGCAAGAAGCGTTGCTTTGTCCCTCCGTCATGACCGGCGATGCATGTCAGCGATAGAGTGCTAAGGGTCACATTCAGAACCTCACATGAAGTCAGAGGCGAAGGCTTATCTGCGAAGGGAGATTGTGGTTATGAGTATTGCAAGACGTGTCCGTGATTAGTTGCAGAATGAATGGGTTACCTGGTATTTGAATAAATAATATTTATATAACAAAGCGAACCTTCAAGTTGCACCGTTTGTTATTGTGGATAAAAATGTTTTTATTTAAATTTCTTTTGAGTTTGTTTAGGTGATTTAAACAAAAATCCTAATTAAGAATACAAATATCAGTACAAATTTCGGTACACACTGATGCACTTACAAAAAACATTAGGATTAATAAAACATTTAAAAATATTAGTATTATATTATATTTTATGTAAAATATTAGTATTATATGTGTATTATTATAGTGTATGTATAAAATATCATTAACTTCTCAAAAACTATAATATATGGAATCATTTCTACAATTGTTTCAAAAAATTTCTGGTAAAGCTGTTTTTTTTATATTTTGAAATCGTAAATTTCGATGAAAAAAGTAGAGGTGAAAATATATGTCCTTGTTTTTGAAAATATTTTCAACAAACTTTTTGGAACCATTTACGCCAAATTCTGAAAAAAATGTTGTTATGCTTTTAACTTGCTTTTTCAATTGACGTACCAAACACGACAAGAGAAAATAAAACAAAACCATTAATTTCACTGTCCTCCTTAAGAGAAATTGACTACCAAATTACTCACTACCAATTAATTTCGTGTATTTAATTTAACTTTTCGAGCAGTCTTGTCAAATAAATTTATTTATCATAACCTACTGAAGTGGTCATAGAGTTTATATCTGTCCACAATTAACACTTCGGTAATTTGTCATGCGTTAACGTGTTGATTTAACTCTTCACTAATTTGTCATGTGTTAACGTGTGGGAAATTGATAAATAGGTTACCTGCGATATACGTCAAGATTTCATATTTTTGTAATTAAGTTAGGACTCAGACGTTTGTAAATTATAGGTAATTAATGTAAAAATTAACAAACTTAGTGTAAGTGGAAAAATTATCGCGATGGTATGTAAATAGGTCGTGGAAACTTGTGTACCGAAATAATTATTCTTTAAATTTAATGCAGTAAATTTAATTTTATCATAACTTAATATTTCTGTCCCACTTTCGTTATGCCATATATTACAGCAAGTTTTAAATTGTTAGTGATTTTTAAAATTGTTTAGTGATTTTACAAGAAACCTAATTAACCGTGCTGAAACTAGTACTATATCGATACTTCAGAATTTATGTTGGATTCTTTAATAAATTATCCGGATCATTTTATAATATAGTGCCAATTTTTGCGATTAAACACATTTGGTTCAGTAATATTTATATTCGGTTTATATCAAATAGCGTCACATATACAGAATATGGATTATAAAAAAAACGACTTAAATATCCGAATGAAACTTACCAGCAGGTAGAATCTGATAGTTACATGGTTCGATCTGATCACCAACAGAATTCTTGCCAGCGCATTGTATCCAGCCATAATCCGATGAGCCGCTAATGTTGTATTGTAGTTCTGTTAAAAAATAATGAAACTTTAAACTAAGCTGGTATCGCTAATAACTTATATTCATATTGCTTGTTAACTTAATTTGTTTAATAAATGAACCCACATTGTTTACGTTATAGAATTCTTCAAAGTTATTATAATTCTGCTTAAAAAATTGTGTTATCTGTCATTATTTGTATAATTTATTAGGAGGTTTTATTTAAAAAAAAATAAAACAAACTATGTATTTAATTTCGCAACATCATTAAAAGTATATTTGCTTTTCATAACAATTGTAAAATTATTTTTCATTGCCCTAACACTAAAGGTAATAAATAAATATATGTACCATCTTAACACAAGAAAAGCTTACCAGCTCCGGTGTGGTCCGTTGCATAGCTTCCTTTTTGATTAAGAAGCATTTTGGTGTGTGATGAACTATTGAACCACCATCGGTATGTCACCGTATCCTAAATGTAATTAAAAATAACAAAAATAAATTAGACAATGTGAAGTCTTGTATTTGATCAGATACTTTTAATGGTGCATGAATTGTCTGGAGGAGAATTTGTTGTCCACTGACTCTACGAATTGGACATTGATCCAAATCGCCAAATACTGTTTCGCAACCTGTATCAGACCTGATAAAAGGAGATTTTGGTACTAATATCGATAATGAAAGTTCAAGATTTATCATAACTAAAATATAGCGTTTATTTGTTTATCAACACGCTGTCCATTCCGAATTAAATGAAGCAACGTTGATGTGATTTTTACCATTGTTTAACATAGAAACTTTATAATTCGGTAAATCATTAAAAATATGTTCGTTTCGCGGTAATATTATTAGTGTTTCTGAAATTATAAGACTCATAGATATTTATACTTGCTTTGCCTAGATAAAAAAGGAATTGTGACTGGAATCAAATATTGGTTGCCCATTTCCATTAACAAAGAGCATATCTCTGTAAAAAAATTACGGATGATCACTATATATAGCTCTCAATACAGTGCTCAATTATAATAAAATTTCAGCACGGGAACTAACAATATTTCCTAATTGTTCATTAATTTTAATTTAACCCTCCACTGCATGAAGTATTAATGGAGGTAGGTTTTATTTCTTGTAATTCGTTTTATTAAAGCAAGTTTAGGAATACGAAGTAAAATTTGTTTTTTTTTTAATATTTAGGAAAATTAAACAAACAGACATTCGATAGAATGTATGTGAATGTTATTTGTGCATTTGTATGCACAGCAGTAATCCTAAATATGAAATTATATAAAACAAGTTCTCTTTTCACAAGAACATCGGTAGACATAACATTTTTCGCATTTTATATTAGAATTATAGACACAATGAATTTGACATAAGTGACAATTATTTTCTTGAATTGGAAAGTGGCCAATGTTGTCCCAATGCATAGAAATTAGGTAAATTTCTTGGTTTTTTGCTGATGTCTTCCTTGCTATGATGAAACATCTGCGTTTTTTAGTTACACATTTTTCTACACAGTGTTAATGTTCAGAAACAGCAAGTTTCAAATCATATAAAGAAAGTAAATGTCATTTTTTCGATGTCACAACAGCTTTATGTTAATTGAACATATGTCAACGATGTGACAAATATTATTTTAGAGCACTGACGAGATCGTACAGCTATTGCGTCACCTCCCATAAACTGCCTATAAACTTCCATTGATTAGCGTAATGGTATCTCTTTTTTGAACTATTTTTCTAGCCTGCAAGTACACTCCGTTTTACTTTACCACAATGCCATAGTCAATTTTCACTAGCGACAACGTAATATCTGGATGACAGATAACTTTTTCTCTCATGATCCAACTTTTAAATTCTTTCTCCCTTGGTATCTGGTGATATTTCTGGCGGCATTTCGGGATTTATTTAATAATACTGTTCCTAATGGAACCAACTTGATCTATAATAAATATACTTGCAATTTTGGGCTGTTGAACCAGTTGCTAAAAAAATTATTATAATTCACATTTCGTGAAACTATCGGTGTGAGCAATGTACTTGCGTTGGAACTAACGCCAAGATCGTGTACATCAATTAGATATAAGTTGTCTTGTTCCTCAGCAAAAAAATTTTTAAGTGTAACTAAATCCAGATATATCACTAAGTATCTGATTTTTATAGCTCCATTTATGCTGCTTGGCGGGAATGTATTGTTTAAGTTTATGACGATATTTAACAGGTATGCTTTGCTCGCCCACTACTCATTTGTTTTCTTTAGATGCTAAAAGCAAGGGCTCTCTACTTTTTTGCAATAACAGCCTAACTTTTAAAAGCATGCCTAGTCATTTAAATTCTAGATTATTATTAAAACCAAGAAATCTTTATGGTCTGAAAAGTGTTATACGCCATGACCTCAAAAATTTAATGTTGGCTTACATGAGTAGACCAACACAATCTTGTGGTCGACAGATAAATGATAGAGCTAAGATCACAATACCAATTAATTTTTCATTTTCGCTCTAAGAGATGTACCTGGTTTATTTACGTTTTATCTAAAAGATTTCAAATTTGAATGTTCGGCAATGAATTTTATTAATTTGCTTATAATTAAAATATTGCAAAACTGTTGCATCTAGCATCAGCTGGTGAATCTAATCCTTTTTTGGGATACAGTAAATCGGCACTGATAGTGAATTCAAAGTTCTTGTCATCAGGTGGTCGTATTTTTTCCTTTGCTTTATTTCTTCTCTTTTTCTATTTCTCCTTGTTTAATTTTGATATAGTTTCATCGTTCGTTTTACTGTCATTATTGTTTCATTGTCAGACGACCATTTATCTGATTTTAGAATTATTATAGCTTGTTTCCAACCATTCAGTGAGTGAATATTAGTCAGAGTTATACTGTTATCATCAGAATCAGGTACAAACTCATCATTGATGAAATAAGTATAATATATTTAGATGAGCCGTGGGAGCATTTCTGGAAATGCGAAAAAATAGTTTTCTTTGAACGCATTAAAAGAAATTTTTGGATCTTGGAGAGCCAAGACCTTATTCGGGAAATTTACACAAAAGAAAGAACTTTTATATGCTTAAAACATAATTTTCATTTTCATGTCAATGGGTAAAGGTTATCATGTATTTAAAAATAATTTATGTGAAGAACATTTGACGCGAATCGCGAGTCATTATTAATTTTATCTTACTTTCAATAAAACTATGGAAAAGTTTATAGAAAAAGTTTTCAATATTATGCACATAAATACAGACACACACACACTTATTATAGATATATATATTTATAGTCCAGATGTATGTATAATATCAGGACGATTGAATAATGTAATTATAACGGTTTTAACCTTTAACTCAAAATACACCCGGCACATTTTGTTAGATAGTTATTGCTCATTTCACTTAAACGTTATAAAAAGTATTACATACCTTATGTACATTAGGATATAAGCTATTGTAAATGAAAGTTTTACTTTAATCTGAGAAGTCGTTTTTATGTTAAATCTTAAAAACCAACAAACACAAAAGCAATAATCTCCACCTTATAAAATTAGAATGATACGGCGATATACTAATAATGTTACTATTCCAATTAAGAAGAGTAATCAGCTATAAAGAATGGAATATCGAAGTCCTGTGAGACGTATTTATTGATGTCTTTTTCGTGTCAACCAGTCTTGTGGATCTTGTGGGTATCACTTAGGATTTGTCCAACTATTTCACTTCAATTTGGCCTATTGTGACTTTCAATGGTTTGTTCCTATTTATTTATTTCATTTCATTGATCGTTTTTCATTACCCACACATTCTAAATGGGGATGTACTCCTATCTCTTTCCAACTTAATATTCCTTTCTATACTCTCACGCACTTTCTTCAACTGGAAGTTCTCATCATACACCCGAATTTTTATTAAGTTTACTTATGTCCATTTTAATTGCATATATTCCGTTCTATCATTCCATTTACAATTATTTTGGTTTATACTTCTTTTACATCATATTAGTTACCTTCGTGTTATGATTTCAGTGAAGAAGTAATAACCAAAATATGGAATTGTTACGAATAAAACTTAAGGTGTCCTTGCTTTGTGAATTTCATTTAGGGTGAAAAGCAAGCAAAGTAGCACACAATATATGGGGATACTCTCTTGTTATACAATGGAGCATTGGCAACAAAGACAAAGGAAGTAAAATTAATGGCTCTGATAATATTCGTTGGGGGTGAATGCTTATATTAAATTTAGGAAAATTAAAAGACCTCATTAAAATAGATGCATTTCGCTTTACTTGATTGAGCTGCTATTATGTTTTTATACTTTGAGAAAAAAAACTTCACACTCTGGGGAAGAAATGAAAATATTTTACTTAGCTACAACTTTACTTAACACTGTTGAACTATGATGGTGAGTTTATTGGTAGTCAATTAGATATAATTATAATTTGAAATATAAATCGATTTACTATAAATGAAAATCGAATCAAGTAAACAGAATGCATTTAAATTGTATGAAAATAATAATTATATCTACATTATTTGTAGATACAGACACAGAATATCATAGCTTAAACTTTCAAATTAACAAAGATTAAAAACATATTTTGAAAATCTAAATCCTTATCTGAGGGCCTATTGTTTAGGACAGTTACGTTTACAATTTACATATAAAGGTAAAGAAAAACGACTTGGCGACTATAATTCATGTAACACTATATATTTTTAAGTCTCTTTTTAGGTATAACTTTAAATATAGTATATAATATAAAAATAGTATTCAGTTATAGAAGTGCGATATACATCAAAATTAAAGGAACTCACAATTGGATTGGCGTCCAGCAGACAGCTTATGGTGACCACTTCGCCTCTTGCAGCTCTGATTACAGTCGCACGATCTGATCTGCATTTCGGGGCAACTGTTTACAACAGAAAATATTTTTTTTAAATAGATAGAAATTAAAAACGATAAAATATTCAAAACACTTCTTTAAAATATCACGTTAAAAAGCTTTAACATAAACCAAACATGTAAGATTTAAACGATTGAGATTAAAGTTGTGAGAAAAAGAAATTGAAAATTTCGATCTAGACTTGTTTAAAAATGCCTTGGCTCTCTATAAAGCGACTTTTACTTTCATCTAGATACTTTATACAATCATAAACACATTTTTTATATTTTTGAAATTTTGTACCATCAGCACGTATTGACGTAAGTATGATAGTTGCCTTCAGGATAATTACCTTAGTTTTCCAAAATTATCATCTCCTGATATGTATGACGTATTACATTTAGATAATTACATAAATTATAAAACGATAATTGAAATTACTCTGCCTTATTTTTACCAACTGTTATTCTCTCACTTCACTCTAATTTTCACTCCAACATTTGAAATAGTCTAAACAAAATCGATACAGAATTCTCACCAGAAGACCATCTTAGCATTCAGTAGATATACTTTACGCACGTGTGCAGAATCAATGTTATAAAAAATAAATTCAATGAAACAAATTACAACTGTTTTGTTACAACACTGTAGTGTTTAAAAAAACATTCTAAAGACAGTGATTTAAAAAAATATATATAATTATTTATTTAGACGAAAACAAGAAACAGTTTTTAAAATCCACAACTATTTTTAGCTTCATTAAAAATTTAAAAAACTGGGAATCAACAATCAATGATATATGTAATCTCGTAGTAAACTTTTTTGGAACCTCTATTCTCAAATTTTATTGCAAACTTTCATGTACTTTAATACTTTAACATTTTGGTTTGTTTGTGGACCCTTATTAATTTGCTATTTTTTAAGAAAAGTCGGTCGTTTAAACATCATCATTTTTTTTTGGATTCAAATATTAATTTATTCTGATTTCTGTTTATTATAAATAACACTGATATATAATAAGGAAGTGTAAATTATATTTTTATCTGAAAAAAAACATATTCAAACTTTACATTTCACATTGAGTATGAGCTCATTGCTGGTGCCTTCACCAAGTTGATTTCTGGCTGCGCAGATGTAGATTCCGGCTTTAGGCCTGGATACTCCTTGCAAAACTAGACTTTGGTTTGCGACTATAACGCCTGGACCAGGACGGACTGGTATTCCCTAGAAAGAAAGAAGGGTTACGTTGAATTATGCTGTGTCGAAATGTTGAATTTTGGTTCCTCATGATATTACTCGTACAACTAGTGATGCGACGTTTGTAAAGAGATATTAGATATCGATGGATTAGATCTAAATTAATTTAAAATAATTTTTTTTTCACATTTCATTATATTTAAATTACCTATAATATTGCCTACATTACGTAATATTCTAGCCAATTTATTTTAGATGGTAACAGACTGCGTCTTATTCTGAACATCTCACACATCATGTCTTAAGGAAATTATAACATTTATTTGTGAATCAGGTTGGAGAAGGATGTTTGCCAGTTCGTACAACTCCCAAAAATAGAAAATTATTTATTATATAAATACATAGATCCAGTCGCTATGTCTCGACTAAGTATGAGTTGTCAAGATAAGATAATTGTGACGATTATAACCCTATCTTCTTCCTAGATTCAAAATCAAATATAATATTCTTTACATTAATATACAAATATACTGCAGTTAGGTCGGAGTCGCGATATTTTCCTATGATATTTTATTGTCTTTTTCTTTTTTATACGCAGCAATATTTTTTTAAATATGTTTACTAGCTAATATAATACGTTTTTAAGTAATTATGACTTTTTTGTTATGATTTATTTTACTTGTGTAGTTTTTTTTGTTTTCCAGTGTGACACATGTGGGATTAAAACGAGTTTTTTGATGCTTAGCAATGAAGTTTTGTGAAATAGTTCGATGTCACAAATTTCACAAAGCATACATTTTATACAAATACGTACATAAGCTGCAAAATAGAGCATCTTACTAACTACGTTTGCTTAGGAAACTTGAACTATTTTTCAAATTAGTTCAAGTTTTAAAATAAGAAATACAAAATTTTATTTCCAATTTAGAATAATATTATTAATATTGTGATCTGCAAGACTAGTCCATTACAGTGTACCAATAAATTAAAGAACTTTAAAAAATATTTAACTAATGCCATTATTAAAGACAATTAAATGAAACTACGTGATGTAGTATTATTTCCACTTTCTTTAAATTCTTTACCACGACCTAGGTTTCGTTGTATTACAACATCTTCATGTGGGTTATTAGCAAAGATGGCCATTATTAAAGTTAAAAATGCATTTAAATGTATACTACGAAAAAGGAAATAAACGACATTGGCATAACCAAAAAGAAAGAAGCGATAAAGTAAAATACAAAAAAATTTAATATTTCCCATTTTGAAGACATTTCTCTCCATTTTGTAACAATTGTGTCTTAATAGTTTTTCTTTCTTTAATGGTGACCATTAAAAAAAGAAAAACTATAACTTAAAACTTCATACATACTTACATTCTATATAATTTGGTATGGTAAATATTTCATCATACATATTTATAGTAAAGTAACAAACAAAATTACCAAAAAAAATTATTCACAAAATAAAAATCGTTTGTTTATCGTATTTTGGGGACATTTAGCAAAAAAAAAATATTTTTTGCTTCCATATATTTCTAAATGTATGGTTGTTGATTTTTATTTTAATTTCCTTCAATAAAAGAAAATTTTAGAAAAATGGGCAAAAAATCTGAATATCTGGTTAATATGTTACTTGTTATTGATAATTTATTATCAGCGACTGGGAATAACAAAATCATACGAAAGTCATTTATCGCAGGACGTAGAGCAAAATAGAAAAGAACCTTGTTGACTTTTATGCACTAAGAAACGTCTTTAAATCGTTTTAAGAAGAAGGAAGGAAGAAAGAAACGGTTTTACCTAAGCACTACCTGATTTTACTATGACTTCGAATAATAGCTATGATTCTATTTGACTGCGAGCCGAGGACTCGTATATTGGGCGAAGATGGATCCGCACATCTTTCTTCGCCAATGGTCGAACACTTAAATTGATCGAGGGCGCGTATTGAATTCCTAAGAGGGTACCGACAGGCCACCTAATTATTATTCTTGTCATGTTTTTGTAATAATAAACCACAATAATATATAGTTTGGTATTCGATGAGAAGGTACATTGAATGACTTCTCGCAAGGTTCGTTTGAAAATATATGTAGGTACTAAGGGTAAAATCGGCAAGAAAATAATGCAAAATTTTCCTAGCAACGTTTTAAGATAGATATTATATATTAGGTCATTATGAAAAATAAAATTGATTTTTTTTTCCTTTTTAAATCACAGCGTAAAAAATGTATAAAAAGCACAAAACGTGTTAAAAATTATATGAATAAAGGAAATAATGTTATAAAAGTCAATAGTATTGTGTTGTGTTGGAAAATATCGCATAAGATAATAATATCGTAAAGTTTACCCATTAAGCTAAAAAGTTAACTATACTTTTTTTTTAAATTAAAAATATTTCATTAAGTAACATTTTACTTGTACGTAATAATATTTTTTGAGTTATTATACCACAAATATTTTAAAGGTCGAAATAATGATATAATAAGCAAAGAAAAGTCTAATCATGACTCGCATTTGTCAGCCCTCGAGTTGTGAAAAGCGTCAAATGAAACTGCTATCTTACTTACAAATCTCTTCATTCACAGAAATATTCACGTTAAAACTTATAACTGTATCCTGACATAGGTCATCCTGTTTTTCCTACATGTAGCTTTGTCTTTATTAAAGTATTTTATAAAAGTCTTGGAATCATACAAGAATGCAGCTATAATTATAGTGAAAAATAAACAAGTATGATAGGAACTATGAGATTTTCATAAAAGAAAATATTGTTGCGAATTTTCCGTCATTCACATCCTACGAAAAGTAACTTTACAAACGTAACTATGAAAAAAGGAATTATATTTTGGAAAATGGTTCGAATATGGTAGTTATGTATAGAGAATAAAGTTATCACGAAAAATATTATATCATGGAATCTGTTATGGTATTCGTAGCGGAGTCGAAGTTAATCCGTTCATCGAGTACTTTAGAGGATAACATTTCATAAGTAAATACATTTCACAAATCGCAGTTAAATTGAAGGCTAGTCATTTCTGTTGAATATATCATTTCTTAGGGAAAATGTTTCAAATGTGTTAAATTGTTTCACATCAGATCTCATAATTTTGGATTTCATATTTTCTTGCACTCTCCACATTTGCCTATACGTAACTCGAAGGTGAATTGGTTGAACCTATACCAAAAGCTGTATATTTTTAGTGAATATATTCAAATAGAGGCAGACAACAAAGCTAATGTTTTTCTTACGGAAATAATTCAAATATTGTGACGAATATGACTGATGCCAACTTTTCCAGATTTTTAACGTGGAAAATATTCGATAGACAAACTTTCGTTTAAATAAGTTTTCCGTAATAAACTATACACACTATCGGCTTTCTTTCTCTGAAACTATGGGCAAATTAAGTGGTAAAGCTTAAAAAGTGTAAAACACAAATCGTTACAATGCTATATACTCCACGCCATATCCCACAAGTAAATATATAATTCTTTTCCCAGAACACGAAGTTTTGGTATATTAGTGAACTAATAAGGGATTAATAATGGAAAGTTTGAAGAAAATTATTTGAATAGTTTTCGCTTCGACAAATTATCGGAAAATTACAAATGACACCAATTTAATATTAGCGAACTAGATTACTAGATTACCAGACACGTAGACGCACGCCAACTTAAACACATGCCCACGGGCGTATCCTCATAATTTTGGATTTAATATTTTCTTGCACACAATAATCATTTTGGTCAATTGCATTTCTTTCCAAATTAAAAACTGATTACGGTAGATTCTAATTGTCCATAGTTTGGACTTTCATAGACTTACGAATTTCTTTTCCCAATTATTCGTTTTTGATTTTAATTTTATCTTGAACTTGTCAGCTATATACTATTTGTTAGGCAGACAGTGCTCTTACTTACATTTAATGATAATCCATTAACGTTGATTTCTTTTTAAATTAACTAAATGGATCAAAACATATGAACCGACCTACTTTTTTAAACCAATACTACTTTGATATTGTGTTCCTTTTGCACCCAATTCTGTAAAGAAGAAAATTCTTTTACTTTGTAAATATTTTAGATGTAAAATGAAAATTCAGACTTGATTGTCAATGGGATACCAAACACCAATTAATAAAAACATAATTAAAGAAATATCTCATATAAATATCTTCTTAAGAGTTCATTTAAAACTTATGCTGATAACTAGCATATATTATCTCGTATTATTGTATTGTCAACTCTCCTCAGGAACCGTTCTCAATTTATTTTTACCTATACAAATACCATCACACAATACTTTTATTTGACGTGGATATCATGATTAAACTGACTATAGCCATCCCGAATTCATTAAACCCGAATGAAAGCATTAAAAATCATGACTAGAAAAAATGTTAGTGACCAATCCATCTTTGCAAATCATGCAAAGCTTCAATGTGACGTCATAAAAATGTGACAAATGACATCCTCGATGAACCAACGATATTTAAATGAAGAGAAGAATATCATTTGTTAAAATTACAATACCTTAATGGACAGTACAACTACTGGCACGTTCGACCTTGCATGTATAAGCAGCTTGGCGTAGGCTACACAAGAGCACATGTATTTTAGGTCAGTTTGTGAAATTATATTGCTGAAAATAAAATTGTAAAATAGGGATATGGAAGTAGAAATATACTATAATATAATGTAAACAAGAGAATATAGTGTAAAGAAAAACACAGACCCCTAGTGTTAAGGAAGTTCCACAATATAGTTACTTAGGTAGAGTCATCAAATAGACGAATGCTTGTAAGTTTTTCGGGCTGCCTGCCAAATATTATATTGAATATTAAAGGATATTTTATTTTAAAACAAATCCGTATCTTCACGAACTTTTTATAAGAAGCAAGCTTTCGATAGCTAAAACTAGCTTTTGCTTGTGGCTTTGCCAGCATATATTTGTTTGCTTTTGTTTCTAATAAACTAGCTTTACCTTTAAGCCAAATAACTGTAAAGGACTCTACAATTTCTATTCATCAGTTCTTAAGCCGATACGCCCAATTCTTACTGCGTAAATGTTAATAATTGGATTTCAAATCTCTTAGGGAAAATTTTATGAAAACAAAAGTGCTCTAGATTTTATTCTGAACGAAGTATTTATTATTCATATAAATAGACAAACAGAAAAGGTAGATAAAAAATCCCTTAGGAAATGTTCGATTGGCATAAAATATAGGCAAATTTTGGTTTAACTATTCAAGTAAAACTGCTATTCAGACCGGCCTAACAGTTTTTACGTGCTGTTCTAGCAAGCAGATAAACAAATAAACAGTTGAGTTGAAAAAAGTTGTCTTTTGATTTGTATTCGATCCCTGACTCAATATTTTCCAAATATATTCAATGCATAAAGTTACAACTCTGTACGTATAACAACCCCCCCATGAATAGCTACACAATTTTTATTATAGATTTTAACCAAGGCTTTGTGGTACAAAACTACAAAATTTCATTAAAATCCGTTTAGCGGTGCTTGTACCTTTTGTTGTTTGCCTTATCCTAAAAAGAATACTTGGCAACTGATTAAAAATTAATATAAATAAATGGAATACATGAGAAATAATACATTTATAAAGTGAAGGAAATTTCAAATCTCTTTTAGAGCAGAAAAATCTAAACCACATTTTTCAACCAACTGAAGTATTCTGTTTCTTCTTCAACAGCGTAACAACTCGAAGTGGGCCTTTGCCTTTTTAAAAAGTCGAACTGTTTCCCAGACTGTTAATTCCCCTGGATTCCATACTGTTTTATTCTTAGTAGTTTTATGCTAATTCTTGACCTTCAGTACATTTAGGTCTTTTTCTAAATCATCCATAAAACGCAGGTTGAACTTTTCTTATTGCTACACCCTTGGATTTCGTCAAAAATGTTTTTCATTTTTCTTTCCCTGGTTATAACTATGTGTACTCCTATTAATTTAATTCTATGTAATTTTACAAAGTGCATAACTTCACATTCTCGGTAATATTTAAAAAGCTCAGAATACTTGCTTCTTCTCCAAACATGCCTCCTAGTATTCTCATTAGAATTTTTCAGTCAAATGTTACTATGGATTTTTCCTCTGTTTTGGGTAAAAGTTTGTTTTTAATTTGCTTAGATAAGAACGGACCGGATTCTCAAGGAAGGGACATTGTTTTTTTTCTTTTCAAGCTACATTTGAGATATTCTCGTAGGCTATAAAAGGTTCGAATAACATCAATAATTCTCTTGTCTAACTATGGAGCTAAAGTATTGTTTAATTTAGTGTCTAGTCTGGTTCCAAGTTAGTAAAACTAGGTATTCTTTGAAATTTATATGTTCGTACTTCAAAATAAGGTCTATTATGTTCTGTACTGTTGAGATTTATATACTCAGTTTTATCTTGCATTATTTACTTTATGTAATTAGTTTTATCTTTCATATGCATCAATTTAAATAGTAGCAAAATGTGTAATTAATTTAACTAGGATACACCCGTCTATAAAAAATTGCGCCTTTCGATCTCAATATAATCTGGTTAAAACTCGATGTTTCGTAACACTTACTTTATTACAATCGGTCGCAAATCCTCCCACATAATTGTTATTATTTATTATTTCTTATAAACCGGATCTATTTCTAGTTTAACTTTCTTAATTTTCTTCGGTAAAAAATTTTAATAACAAAAATTAACCAGTTGTTAGGCACTTAATGATAATGATTAATTATTTGTTATTGGTCCTACATATTGAAATTTACTTCGTGGACATTAAATTATGTAATAATAAAAACTTCATACGATTTCACTTAGGAATTTTCAAATTCTGCTGGTACGGAAAACGTGCTTACAAATAAACCGATGAGCAAAAATTCCAAAAACGCTTTGTATTTTATACTCTTTCTCAGTTTTATAACATAGAGAATAGTTACAAAATTTCAAATTAAAAAAAATTTCATGATCTAATTTTTAAAATCGACTAACTTTTGTTAGGAAACAATTTTTATTTTTGAAACATAAATTTTATCCAAACAGCCGCGACACATATTCCTGCATTTTTCTATTACCCCATTCGAACGCAAAAAAATACAACGAAACATTGTACACAGCTTTTAATGTAGCAAAAAAATGTATCGCAACAATACACGGGTCGGGCGAGAGATAGAAAAAAAATGTAAATACAATCCAGCATTCTAGTGGTCTGAAAAAGTTGGCCGATGAGGAGGGGTTAGCATTTTTTAGCATTTTTTCAGCCTCCTTCTCCCTGAAACGAGCCACCCGCACCCCATCGGATACCATACCTCATTAACATTTATGAATTATGTATTTATGTATGTTACCCGCGAAATTCTGGAAGAGGCGAAATATAAGTTGCGCTATGCGAAGCGGCGTGAACTCTATTTATATTTATGTAATGCGGAACCGTTTTTGCTTTCAATGCGTTTTAGTAAACAGTTTTGTATGCATTCTGCAATTCAGGTATGCAATTTTTTACTTGCAAATAGAATTATTTGAATGTATATTTTATAAAAAAGGAGTTTTTAGCCGTTAAATCGAACTAAGTTTACTTATGCATTTCTTTATAAAAAGGAAAGTGGTGATATATTTAATAAAAGATAAACGCGTATACCATCACCTCATCATAAGGAAAAGTAAATTAATAGAGAAATTAAAAAAACAAACTAGTGGATCTCACAATATGAGGTTACCTTATAGACATTTCAATATTAGCAACTAGAATATGAGAGACGGGTTGTTTTTTGTGGATATTTTGGACATTCTTTGTTTCCAAAACCTTACATGATATTACAAGAAATTCAAATATTTCATCTTTCTATTTAAACGGTTTACGAGAACGGCTCTTGGAAACTGCCGCGACAGACAAAAATGCGAACGGGTTAATGTTTTTATGAGAGCTCCATTTTTACATATCGATGTATGAAATTCTAAAAATTATGTAAAATTTATCAATCTTAAACTATTAATCGAAATGAGACGCCATATTATATATGTTTTATGCACATAAATATACGAAATGCAGATATTTTACTTATACTTTCATAGTTTCGAAACTATGGATTCTGCACATGTCTCTATAATATAATTAAATTATTAAATCGGTATAATATTCCTTTTCTGACTTCTTATGATCGGACGTATTACTACTAGGTGATATTATTGGAAAAAATTTAAAAAATATACCATTTAAATTGTTCAGAATAAAAACGTACGATAATCGAATCTAATATATTTATTTTCCTCGTCGATTAAATAATAATTACCAAACAATAATTAATTGATATTTACCATAAAATTTACAATGTTAGTATCATTTATGAAATAGTCTTATCGAAATCACCCTAATATGTATGTATTTATATATCCGAGAAGATGAATAAATAAACAACCATATTGTCGAACACAGCCCGTAACAGCATCCTACATCCCTATCTGTCAGACGCAAGGGTACAGAAAATCAAGAAATACCGCAAGTTTTTGTGTACGGGATAAACAGAAAAACACAGAAAACTTCCCTTGAACTGTATAGATTCTTTAAAACGATATATATATATATATATATATATATATATATATATATATATATATATATATATATATACACATATACGTGGGTGTGCACGTTCAATTTTCAATACAACCGAAATGCCACTCCCAACAAATAGACACGAACACAATGTTTGCGGTTTCATAACGTGGATTTCCAATTCAAATACCAATTCCGTCCTAGCCTAAACGGATCCCTTTGTCTTGAGGCTACAAGTTTTTTCACCGGAACGTTACCGAAAAGTTAGGCTCCGACCGAATGGATGTTTCAAAAGAATGAGTTACGGACCGAACTTTCCGAAAATTGTACAACCAGTCCGAGACCCCATTTAAATATGAATGTGCAGGATGTGAATCGAAAACAATTTTGAGAATTTTTGCGTCCCGATTCGCCTTTATTTACCCCCCGGCGGCTCCCTTATTTACTGCCGATGAAGTTTTAGGTAAATTTGTCGCCTATTATGTTTGATTCAACTTGTTGGCCGAGATAAAGCGGCGCCGGTGCCGAGAAGTGTTGGGTTGCATCCGCTTATCTTTCATTTACTTCGCTTCTTCAATGCCGAAGTTAGAGAATAATTACTGTAGTTAAAAGCAAACGAAGTAGGTTAATTTGCATTGTTCTTAAATCTAACTAAGGAACTAAGTTTCCCACTGAGTGATAGGTCCTGTTTATGTGTTTACGAGTTCTGTAAATTTATTTTCAAAATGTTTTCAAAGAAGTATGATTGATCGCACTCTTGGAAAAAAGTATATTTTTAATCATTGTTATTCATCAATGAAATCAGTATTAATTATTAAAGATATTACATATGGTTCATGATTTTTTTCTGATCTGTAGTAAATCTGTGATTGCATGATGGAACAAATTGCGATGTTAATTTCACTTTTCCTACAAAATAAGGAACCAATATAAATGACTTACATTATGTGTAAAGTATACATGATGATGCCAGGGATTCGCCTTAATCCTGCAGTCCAAGTACACGTCTGATCCTTCCACAATATTTCCGGCATCCAAATTAGAACCTAACTCCAAATTTACGACGGGAGTATCTGAAACAAAAGAATATGGTAAAACCAATTCATGCACACACATTGACTCAATTTATTTGAAGTGTTCTTCAAATATTGTAGAAATTAAATTAACTTGTTATGGTTTCATAATACTTTTGGTTATGTGAACATTTTTTAAATGTTATTTTGGATGCAGAGCGAAAGTATTGTCAGAAATTAAAAAAAACCTATTAAATACTGGTAAAATTCGCACGACGAGGATTGCTTAAATACTCAGGTATGTTTATAATTTAAGTATTTCACATAGTACTTCTTGTAAACTATTAGTAAACTGTAATAGTGTAAACTATTACACATATATGCATACATACATACACATACACATACATATATATGTGTATATATATATATATATATATATACATATATATATATATATATTTTTTATTTTTTTTTTCACACCTAGACCTCATAGGTCTATAATAAGTAATAGATGCAATTTTCTAGCAAATTTTATGTAAACCTCCAGTTTCTTTGCAATTTTAACGTGATTAACTAGAATACGGGAGGTGGTATTTGAGAAAAACAGCTACTATTGTTTATAAATTGAGTTTTATTTCAGTGCAATATTTATCTCACGTTAAATATTAACTTTGCGTTAGATATATATTTTATTTCCATGTTTTTTTTGTTTATTTAATACTTTAAGCTAGTTTTTGATAATGAATTAAAATTGTACAATACTTACGCTGTATTTCTAACTTCCACCCATCTTCCTTAATTGAGTCTGACAAAGAAGGCTGCACTGCTCTGCAAGATATTACACGGCCAGCATCTGATAGAACGGGAACTATGCTTAAAACGCTAGTTGTCATATTTCCATCGGATGAAGTCTGCAATAAGAAAAAAAATTATATTAACAACATGTCTTTTAAACTTAGAAAGCTTTCCACAATCACGAAATGTGTTTTAAGTATGAATACTTAACAAGGTAAGCTTTTCATTGAGTGGAATTCAACTTAATACATAAAAGTCGTCGAATACATTTTCAAAAGTTATAGTGTCTTCAATATTTCTAAAAGCAAGTGGTAATTAAGTTTTGCTCTCATGTAAACCCATTCAAAGCTTATTTTTATTAAAATATAATATAATCCCATTTGATGGAATATATTTTCATATGTATAAATAAATAAATAAATATATATGTATGTATATATATATATATATATATATATATATATATATAAACATATATATATATATATATATATATATATATATATATATATATATATATATAAAATGTAATGATTTTATACATTTTCAAATAAATAATGTCATTTATTTGATGCAAAAATTAAATCAATGCATTAGAGTGAATTCATTTCCATTTTTTCTTAATAAAAATATACCCAAATGAGAACAACAAATTTAGACAAATTTAGCTACTCTTTACAAATATAGAATAATGTTATAAAGAAAGAAAACATAAAATATAGACAACGCTTAATCAGTTAAACCGCCTGAAGTTGTTAATGAAGCAAGGGTGCGAATGAGATAGAACGCCTCACATCGCTGTTTAAACTTTCGGAAAATAAAACTGAAGTACTCCTTGGTTCAGCTCATACGGAAGTAATTACTGCGTAACGAATAAAATGTATACACAACTAAATATTATTAGGGAATCAGGAATTATAGTAACATCTTGAGGTAAAAAAGAGGATTTTGGCTGTATCGGAGACAACTCCGCGTGTTTTACGTGAATACGCGTACGTTAACGGGTTATATTGATCTCCGCACTTTCACTCTATAATGTGTTATTTTATGAATCGATACTCATAAAACACGACAAATCGATAGATACATCAGGATTGGCCTCGAGAAGCTCTTTCCAAGCGTCTACAATTTTTATATTTTTATTTAGCTTTTTAAGAGTAAGGCCGACATTGTATTAAGTTTTCTTAATTTTTAACTTTAACACCATACATATTCAACATAACCATTCCACATTAATATTTTATACACGCTCTTGATAAATCTTGATGGAATCGGTCGATAAACGTTTCGGTGTACAACGCATGTGCGGTAACTTTTCGGCGTCAAAATTTATTCTAGACGGAACTTATGTAACGCGGGGAAACGGCTTCAAAATAGCAGAGTATCCCCCTCACGTGATGCGTCACAGTCTCCACTTAACGAATTAATTCTTTGATTCTTTAACTATCGAGTGGTGTAATTAAATTTTGGATGTAAATGACAGCTACGTACCGTAATGCCAAACTGTATCCCCCGATTTTGTTGTCATCAAGTTTTCTAAATGACCTCTCACTATGGAAGAAAATTTAAAGACGTATTCATATCAAAACCTTTGACATTGTCTAATTTTCTTTAATATTGAGATTTACTAATCACCATACATCAATACTTCTTATGAGGAACATTAAATCTAATTATTACATAGTTGTTACTTATTAAAGTTCCACGCTCTTTAATTTTCCGTGACATACGTGCCTATATATAACATGAGACCCTTTTATTATCTCCTGCCTTTCTCTTTCTTATAATATACGATATTATAAATAGACAATAAAAAAGAAGTAAAAAAAAAAATTTGAATACCGCAAAATTATTGCGACAGAATGTTTTTCTTCAGTAATTGAAGTGCAAATTTCTTGAGAATGACAACTCTAGAAACTCCGATTTAAACTACTAAAGCAAAACATTAGATAACCTATAACGTCCAAATAGTACTATAGCATTCAATAGGTTTATTTTTTTATCGTAAGTGCCATCTGTTTATAAATATATCCATTTAATTAATGCGGTCACACTCAGTCGTACGCCTAGTGCTTCTATTGTCACTCGTTTGTTTTTAATTTTGACAAACAAATTATAATATTGTCAATACATGAATATATAATACATTTAGAAACAATATAAAAGCGTTTGTCCAGTGATCTTCGTGTGTCTAGTGAATTGTTCGGATAATATCTGTTCCATTTTAATAAAATATATTCCTCATTTCATTTCAATTATATTTCTTTTCAATTTAGAATAAAGTAAATAGACATAAATCAACAAATGATTTCGTAGAAATCCTCACATTTTTAAGACAAACACTGTCTTACGTAACAAGACTTGTCAATCGATAAAATAACTACGAGACATGAGGCGGCGACAGAAAACAAGAAATCTAAAAAAAGAACAAAAAATATTGAATTGTTATTATGAAAATGCCGACGCTCACGTTATATTCTGGAATTTGTTTCATTCATTTATTTATATAATATAACTATATGTATTTTGTTAATGTTAAAAAGACTAATTAATAACATAGCATTTATAAATTCTATTTCACCCTAATACAACACAATACGGAGCGACAACATGAGTCGAAAAATTTATATTAATGATTAGCTAATAAATTGGAATCTCGTAATTGATCCATTTAACATCTTGGTATAACTAATAGATCCGATATCGTTCATATAATATGGATGATTATACAAATGTAGGAAAATTAGGTACGAGAAACGAGAGTCTTATCCATAATACAGGGCTGAGGATCAGTTCAATAGAAATGTATTGAACATAAAGTAAGTAGAAAAAAAGGGGAATAATATCATCTTAATTAATTATTGAAAAAACATATTTAATAACTACATTAATATTATTAAAATTATGTTAATTAAACTCACGATATATTTAATCCCGCGTAAGTTCTAAGTAATTGAACTATTTTGCAACTTCCTTCGCTCTAGTGACATGAAGATGAAAGTAAGTTTATTGGAAACACGCATCGAAGTGTTTGGATTGTATTTTTTTGCTATATCCGCTAAATTACTACTAAAAACTGACCTGACTTTAAATAAACTCACATCAATAAGCAGTTACAGAGGACTAGAAGTACATTAAAAAAATTAAGAACTTTAGACCGATTGCTGTCGGCGAAAGAGATATCCAAAAAAATAAAACTACCTTAAATCGGAGATAACTTAGAATTTATATATTGGTATCGGTTATTATTTTATGCCTATGAAAACAATGGAAAACAAATCTCAGAAGAAGTTTTTGTATTACTGATAAACTGATACATTTTTGTGTTATTGATAACACATTGCTGTAACATTCATCAATTAAAACAAAATGTTGTTTACTTACAGTGACCAAATTTGACAATATTTAACAAGGTCTTACCATTATATCCAACCGTCTACAGTAAAAACTTGAATTTTCCATCGTCCATTTCGTCCATTTTAGTGGCAGTCTAATCTGTTTAGTGAATAGCAATTATGGAAAAAAAACAATAAACGATTAGGCTTTTTTGAAACTATTGATGTTTTAACTGAAATGGATAAAAACCACTTTTCACTAACGCCGTTAAGAAGTTTTTACGGTTGAAATAGTTACAAAGTTACCCTAAAAGTATACGTGGCCACCAAAGCAGCTTGTAATAACAATTAATTAATTAAACATAAACAGTATAGATTGAAATAGAATAAAACGATTAAAAACATAATATTAAACCAATCGTATGAATTATACGGAAAATTAGGTATAATTTCCGCCTAGTTCAAACAGAAACATTTGAAACAAAATAATGAATAAAATATCTAAAAAAAATGGTTTGTCTGCTTCCTGTTTAAACGAACGGATTTAACTCAAAACTACTGCACATACATTATTGACATGAGATTTATACAGGTTACCGGTAACCTTGGGGCCAATTTAATTTTTCATTCATCGTGATATCTCCCAAGATTCTGAAGATATGGTGACCAAAAAGTTACGTAAAAAATAACAAAACCTCCGCAATAGAGATGATGGGTAGCGGTGGTTTATAGGAACACGTGAGACCGGGCAAGGTACAGTGAGGTAGAATCGCAAGTCGGTCCGCCAGCAATTTAAACTAAATTAATTATTTGTATCTAATATAAGAGCACAAAATAAAGGCATTAAAACACTGCACTTGCATTACAGAATTCAATGCGGATGAAGTCGCTAGGTCACGCTAATAAATACGGTAATTGACTCATTCTAAATTTTGATATTTTTCGTACAATATTGTGAAATATAAGTTAATTAAAAACCAGTCTTGATAAAAATTCAAAAATTTATTGAAAAATAAGCCAGTTATAGGCTTCTAAATTTGAAGATACGGATAGGGTTGGTTATATCCCTGTCTCTTTTCCTCTTGTAGAATATAATGTGCAATATTAAAAATGACCTCACAACACAGTAATGCAGTCCTTGTCTAAAGATTAAATTTAAACTTTTATAACTCGGTTAATTTTTAAGATTATTAAAAAATTTCAACTCTTCATCAGCTTGTACCTTGCAATTATGATTAATGAAATAAAAAAAATTTTGTCAAATACCCAATTAATAAAGACTTAACCAAGAATTAATTAAAAATAAAAGTGTCATTTCAATTAAGCCAGAATTTCATTTCAATTCAACAAATCGTAACTTCCCTTACGACATCAAAAAATCTCAATAGTATTTTATATATCCCAATATTGTAAAAAGTGAGTCTTGTTTTTTATCTACTGTTTTCGCTTTTATAAAATGTTGATCTCCGTAAAAGTTGTATATTTGTAGACTTTCTGATGGAGATAAATATAGCTTTTAAAAAAGGCACCCTATTAGCTATAAGAGCGTAAACATAAGTGTATATGTATATGTATAAACAATTAGAAATCCCAGGGCCAAGATTGGAAATAGTTAAGTAGTTTCACAAAAAATTTATTTAAAATTACACATTTTTTCCCTTTTACACATGAACGCAGTGGTAGATCAAGGCTAATTGATAATAAAACAAGACTATCTGAACAATTAATACTTTCTATAAATACAAGTTACATTTAAATTAGTATTTCAAATACAAATCACATTAGCAAACATTAAAAACGTAACTACAAACCTGTTTTGTTCCGAAATCGATTACTAGGTAAATAATCCCGCAAACAGTAATATGATTCAATTTCACAAAATTTATGACGGAAAAATGGCTTAACGACAAATGTACTACGTCTTCTGTTAAATTGAATCGTTTATTAAAAGAGAAATGCTCACAAAACACACACGATATTAATACTCCGGCGTTGGTATATCCCAGATAGAAATTGTATTGTGATAAACAAACTCGAGCCATGTCGACGCGGTTAATATTTTTGTATTGAAAACGGAAATTTGGTTTTTTTATTTCATTGTTGTTATTCCTTTGTAATACGCTGCACATAAAGAGAAACCAAAAGATAATATCAATTTTCCCTGAATCGGTTAAAGCTTTGTACGTGACTATTGACCTCAACAAGAGCAAAAATTGCCTGTATATAAATATTTACTTTTTGGAAGAATTAAATTTTAATTATCACAAGAATAACTGTATTTGGAAATATCGTTCTTACTCCACATGCATTTTTAACTTATAATTTGACACTTTTACTTTGACTTGTAGTTTGACACAAATAAGCTTTAGATCTATACAAAATTTCAAGTACCTATGTACGTCCAAGGGTTACCCAGAAAAACGGACACACAAACAAATAAAAAACGGACAGACCTTCGGACAAACAGATCACGTAGGTGACTTTATAAGGGTTCTGTTTTTTTACTATTGATGTACGTAAGTTTAAAATTTATTTTAAACATGTAAAACATCCGATCGGAACTTTATTGTTATCACCTCGCCCTTCTTTGTTCAGCCTGGCAAAGATACGTCTCTCCTAAATGAAAAAAAATGCAAATACTTTTAATTTACCCATATTATATATTTGTTTGACCCAACGCTAAAAATCGTCTAATTAAAATACTTTGAAAGATAAAGCTAAGACAATTTCCACGAATACAAAGAAGCAAGGGAGGGATTGATGAAATAATTTTTCAATAAAAGTTTGTGGGGCATCGTTAAAATTAAACGAGTATCGTCTAAATATGAACATTTTTTTAATAATTTTCTTTAAAATATAACCACGTAAGTAATCTGCAAAGTAACCCAAATTAGGCCATGTTATTTTGATAATACATTACCACCATGTTAACCACCTAGAATTCTTCGTCGATATTGTATTTTATAGTTACTGAATATGCCTATAATATTCCTCGTTTTTAAAGTGCTAGGCTTCCCAATATGTTTTAACAATTAAATGAAACTACGTGATGTAGTATTATTTCTATTTTCTTTAAGTCCTTTACCACGACCTAGGTTTCATTGTATTACAACATCTTTAGGTGGGCTATTAGCAAAGATAATATTTGGTAATAATGCTCACCTGAAGATGTTGTTGACAACGAAACATAGGTCGTGGTAAAGAACTTAAAGAAAGTAGAAATAATACTACATCACGTAGTTTCATTTAATTGTGAATAATGAGTTTCTACAAAATTAACTCCAAATATATTCAATATGTTTTAAACCATATATTTAAACAAATAAAAAAAAAATAAGTACTATCATTTAATTAGGACTATCAATTATAATTATTTCGGCTAACTGTGGAACCATAATTTTTGTACGACCTGATTAGTGTCGGCAGTTGTACCGATTTTCGCGTGGCATCCAAATTTTTAGAGGGTTCATGGTATCATGGGGTATATAATTATAGTGATGTCGTAATACTCACATAACTCTTAAGATATAATTTGAATACAAAAATGTTCTACCAAACTCTTTTATTCTTCGTTTGTAAATAATATATGTGACGCTTTCGACATGTAAGTCCTACTCGCACTTGGTTACATTTTTTTACTTTTTAATTATCTCGTGAAATAGGCTAGCCTACTAAATAAAATTTAATAGTACAGACTACACTGCCTAAAACATCATATCAAATTTTATTGCCTGTGATACGGGCCATATAATGTAACATGATATCGCATCTTACTAAATAATAGATCCGCTTCTGGTATCGAAATGCCTGCTTTAAATTCTCCCTACTGACATCCGCAAAACACAAACGTTTCGGTTTAGCTATCCAAATACGCGCACCCTTCCTCTTGTATTAGCCATTTACTGTGTTAGGTAGAACAGATAAATTTCATCCAGCTAATCCGCCATTGTTTCATCCACTCCAGTGGGCCATATACCAATATAACGCCAAGGTACGTATGCACACATATACATATATAATAGAGGAAATGATGATGTTGAAATATTTTGACACATTCTCTGTAATTCAAGCGCCCCAGTCGAGTTTTGGAAGGCCTCATACATATTAATGTTTAAGCGGCGTGGGCTGCCAAATATAGATATTTCCAAATGCTGTAATTTCTATATGAATGAATTGTCTGCTAACGATTTTGTAATTTGACTAACAATAATATTATGTAGTGCATTTTGGTATAACAGCGCATTTCACAAATGCAAGGCTTAGTCGTAAAGTGTTTATGGGTGTCATTGACCGATATCAATCAATTCAAATTAGTTTTGCAGAGTATGAGCGGTTATATGACTGCTATCGTCTAACTACTCATGCATTGTGAGACTAAATTTGAATATGTAGCCATAAAGTACTCAAATCTGGATAGATATATCTAGACTAGTGTAGAGAAACAGTAAAAACATTATGAGATGCTTCTCAAATTTATCTTCGTGTGTGCCTTTTTATCATTCCCCGGAGATTTAAAAGCTCTTTGACAGTCATAGCTCTTTAGATGATACTGTCGTTATATATGTGGTTTTTAGGTCCATACATATAGTAATGAAGGCATTCAGTCCGCGATACGCTTTCAACACTTTTACTTAACATATAACTTAAATTAAGTAAGAATGTTTAAAGGGTATCTAGGACTAAAGTCCTGTTTTGGATTTTCGTTTCCAAAATCAAACTTGCGAGCTTAAATTTGTAGCCATAAAGTATTTTTTAGATGACTATTAAGTTGACTGTTAAGTTTTTCATTTCATACCAGTAGAAACTTTTGAAATTTAATGTTTTGTTTAATATCACCGAGAGAATGCAACTAGAAAAATATAGCTGATCAAATGAAAACCTTAACATTGTTCAGGTTAAAATTTTTCGAAACTTCAGTATCTATTGATTGCTAAAATTCACCGATTAACACAGAAATAATCATGTTTTAAATAATAATACATTTTCAGTATTTTCATATTTTACTTACTTTTTATCACTATATTTTTTAATATATAGTTGCAGCAAAATCTCAAATAATCTAGGTAGTTAAATGTGATAAATTTCTGTAAAACACACATTTTCTGTGAAAACTTTCCATAAATGTTGCCATGGGGCTATTTGCTGAGTAAATAATTTCTTTTTGCATAATCTGTGTCGATAAAATCATTTACTTAGGTAATTGACATTCTGTACGTTACACTTGGCTAATTTTTGAAGTTAATTTGGTGATGCGCGATATATTTATTTACATACAGGCTGTATGTAAATAAATATATCGCTGAATTATATAAATTAAAGAAAAATAATTTACAATTTTAAATTAATATATTAAAAGAGTTAATTGAAAATTAGTTTAAGTAAAATATAAAACTAAATTTGATTTAAAATTGCCTTTAATTAACTTATACAAAATATTAATTTTTTTAAATTTAAACTTAAATTCTTGAATACGAATAACAAAATAATTGGCTATATATTACAACTTATTCATTGGGAGAAAAGTTCTATGGACATATTTTATTTTGGAATTCATCATAACATCTTAATATTATTAAGTTAATTTATGCGAAACTAGAAGGTTATGGCATTCATGGAAATGTATCGAGGTGGATTAGATCTTACCTAAATAATAGGAGTCAACTTGTGAGTATCAAAGGTCATCTTTCTGCACCTGTAACAATCACCTCTGTCTCCAAGGCTCGCATTTGGGACCTCTTCTCTTTGTAATATTCATTAACGACCTGATGCAAGTACTTACGTGTCCCTGTTTACTGCATGCAGATGACCTTAAGATCTATACCACTGTCAATGACCTTAAAGACTGTATAAAATTACAACAAAACCTATTCGCGATAGCCGAGTAGTGCACCTCTAATAGGATGCTTCTGAATATCGACAAATGTTTTATTATGTGACTTATTGACTACTTTAAAAAAAATGTTTATTTAAGTATGTATTAGGCAGCTCGACCTTACAACGTAAGTCTGTTGTTAGAGATCTCGGAGTTTTCTTTGTTGAAAAACTGATATTCCGTTCTCATTACGATCGCATTGTTCATAAGTGTACCCAACTTCTAGGATTAATTTCTCGTTCCACTAAAGAATTTAAAAACCATTACACATTTATATATTTATATTGTTCACTAACCAGAAGTATATAATTACAAAAGAAGTTCTTACATATTCTTTGCTACAGACTTCGTCTTGAACAAGAGAATAGATCCTATAAAATCCAACTAGAGAGATTTAATTTGTCATCACTAGTTGCACGGGGGAAATGCGCTAATCTGTTATATTTATATAAAATCATACATTCGCATGTTGATTGTCCCTATCTCCTCTCTCTGTTCTAAAAAAATATATTTTTTATAAATTAAAAGCAACTACGATAAAATTAACGTTTTTTTCAGTAGGTAGAAAGTAATATAATTCTAAGTTAATACTAACTTTGATAATTGATCAATACCTTTTGTAATATATGTATATGTATATATATATATATATATATATATATATATATATATATATATATATATATATATATATATATATAATATTAACACAAGTATCCCTTGAGAATATATACATCCTTGTTTTGTAAGCCTTTCAATAAATAAAAAGACGTAATCTAACTAATAGCATCAGTAACGCGAGAAGAAAATCTGCAATTACCTCGAGATATATATTTTTGTAAAGTGTCACGTATAAATAATTTGCATTTGTTACTTATCAATAAAGGTATCGATATAATCTTTAATATTTGGAAAACATTTTTAGATAGAAACTGGACTTTTGAGAAGTTTAAAGGATTTTAAAATATATTAAATTCCATTTAACAAACTAAACCATTTAAACATCATAGCATTCTACTTTTAAGCCCTTAACAACTAACTATGTCGTGACAAAACACATCTATCATCCGCATAAAGGGAGACGAACTCGACCGTGTACAATGTAAACAGCGCTTATGAACAAAACGCGTTAAATCCAAACATGAAAATGTACATTTTACGGCGCCAGTAACCGATCGTTCATTTCGAGAGTTTAGTTGCATTTAGAAATTTATAACGACGCATAAAACGTTTATATAATTTATAATCAGAATTATTAACGAATGCCGAGAACAGACGGAGAGAGAGGAAGCGAGGGTATAACGGTCAATTTATAAAAATATACGGGAGATTTTAAAATCTAACATTTCATCGTAAATTACATCGTCCCCGGGAATATGTCTCCAATATATCACTTGCTGGGTTATATATCAAGCCAGGTGAAAGCGAGGTAATAGAAAACTGGATGAGATTAGGAGCGAATGGGGGATTTCCGTAGAGTATTACCTTAAGGCCGAGTGTTGTGCAGACTTAGAATATGAGCACGTAGTCTACGAAGCGTTAAAACATACATCTAGCCAATTTAATAGTTTTCGCGGCATTTTCGACAAATTTTCCTTAAAAATTGAAGCTGTTGAGACTGTAAGTTGGAAATTTTTAAAATTTTGGAAAATTTACGATATCTCTTCGTAAATTTACGATATCACGATATCTCCACCGATTTTCACTACCTCATAAAATAATTAAAGCGAAATCTTTGACCTATTCTTTTAAAAGTAGGTCGACTTATTCATGTTGGAATTTTTTTCGTGTGCAACTGAAATACTGTTTTTCATGATCTTTTTTTCTTCAATCTTCATTACAGCTATTGTATCTTTCAGGGAGAATTTTACGTTTTTAGGGTTCCGTACTTTAAAAAGAGAAAAATGTTTACCTTATATCTTGAACTTATGTGTCCGCCTATTTGCATATGGAATAATAAAACTGTGTGTCACGGCCTTTTTTCCAGAAACCATTTGACGTAGATGCTTATAATTAGAAATAGTTTTTTAATAAATAGAAATAGTTTAGTAATTTTTTTTGGTTTCCCGTGTCGGGTCGGATACCAATTGAAAGATTGACTTTTGTTAATTCCAAACCTATTTATTTTAGAATTTATGTAAGATGTTTTACGAGATGTTGCTAAAGAGGCCCACAAAACCTTTCTTGGAAATTTAGTTTACTGTAAAAAATAAAGCGTAAAAATAATGAATATTAACCCCCATGTATTGAAATAGCTAACAATTTTTTGACAAAGACGTACTCAATTTTTTCCATTTTATAGATCATATGATGATATCAATTATGAAGACTACAAAAATATCTTTTTCAGAATTTTATTATTTTGGAATAGTTCTGGAGACATTCTACTTAAAACTTCTATAGTTAAAATAATAAAAGAATCAACCTACGACCAGTTAAGCTACGGCTGTCGCATAATATTCGTACTTCGTGAAACTAGAGTTTGAATAGATTGGTAACAGTCAAAGTCACCTGCTATATACAAATTTAGACAGATACGAGTAGACAAAAACTTTCAAAAATAATACGAGATTTAAGAAATTTATTTTGATACCCCTCTTTAGCCTTTTCGACGAGAGTTCGAAAAGACTAAATAGTTAACAGTGATAGTTTATACTTTTGAACTATACCTAAAAGTATACGGACACTTTGTACTCGTAGAGCGAGTTAAATCGCAATTGATGAGTTAATTTTGTTAATAAAGATGAGCACAGATTTGTGCAATGAAAGTATTTAAGACTTTCAAGAAAAATAATTTTTACTATTTTATTAGTTAAACCATAAAGACGATACTTAGTGAATAAGTACGTCTAGTATAAAAATATGAAAATTGTTTGGTCATTTAAAACTTTTCCTTTATTCAAAGTCGATTAGAAATATAACATTGTTTTTTTTTAAATTACAAATTGTGATATCGGATATTGTATTTCGATTCGTACCGTTCGATTCACAGGTGTGTCAATTCACAGATGTATCAAGCAAATTTATAAATATTTTTAATTTTATATATATATATATATATATATATATATATTTATACATGTATATTTATATATATATATATATATATATATATATATATATATATATATATATATGTATATATATATTATAGTTTTTGAATGTCCCCGTTCAGAAACTATACAATTTTAAATAAATTGTAAGATAATTTGTTGTTGGAAAAAACAATCAAGTTCTTTTTGAATAACAAGTCATCCCTGGAAAAACAGATTAAAAAAATATGTAGATATTGGAAAAACAAATTGATTAAATGAAAACAACTGCATTAAATTAAAATAGTTTCAATAATCGATTCGATTATAGCTGCGGTAGTCGGTTACTATTTCGGTATTCGATTCCTGCTTATTTATTGTTTTATATACGGGTAGTATTTCTTTAAGCTTTAATATAAACGCATATTACTTATTAAAGTATTATAGTTAACTTAAAAAAATATAATTAAATTTTGGAGTTATTTAACTTCAATTATTTTAAATTAATCCTATTCTATTTCATTTTATTCCAATCGGTATCTTATTACTTTTGCTCAATTTTTTCGGTTCTATAAAATTAACACACTTGTTAAAAATGTTATCTGTATTGAAATTCAGTTGTGATAGAGTTGTTTAAACTTAAAATATATTATGGAATATTAAAACACGATAAAATAATTTTCCTTTTGCTTATGGAATGAATAGGCATTCATTGCTTTAAGAACTTTTTTTATAGTCTTTGTTTTTTTTTTCATAGCGTATTTTGAAATTTTTGTTCTAGAACCAAATATGACATACATTCTGAATCTCCCAAGCTAAAATGAGTGTTGAATTCCAACCATAAAGTGATAAGCTTACACAAGCGCTGTAGCAGCACCGCCCGTGAATGACATAAAAGCTAACCGCGTAGAGCTTAATTAGCTCCATAAAAGTTCGGTGCTAAAATATATGAATGAAACACTTTGAAATATGGTCACTGTAAATCATCATGACGAAACTTTATACTTAAAGTGTTAACAAAACCCGTAGGTGTAGGCTTAATGCCGCGTGTGTTGTCATCTTTCTTCCGGCTGACTTATGTGTCCATTATGCGCGGACATTGGAATTACAATAATTAATGTAATGATTCCATTTATTGTAAATAAACTATTACTTTCGTGGTCCACAGTGTTTGTAAAATTTATTTAGGCAATCAAGTTGATTGGGGTATTGAATTTTGAATCCCGTTGAATATATCTTTTATGTGTATACCTCGCATTATTAATGTGCTCTGTGCTTGATTAAGAATAGTTCGGACATACAATTACAATTATTTAAAAAGTTCGCGTGCATTAATTATTATGCGGGTTGCATGTTTTTAATTGTAGTATCTAACTATGTTATCTGAAAAGTTTTGAATAAAGCTTGGATATGAGTAATGCCTCTAGTTATAAAATTACGTTCATATATGATGGCATCCCTCACATTTTACAAAAGCGAAAATATCAGGAAATGCAATGCCATTGCTTTTGCACTAAAGATGAAGATTTTTAAGAAAAGTATTTTACCTGAATATAATTTGCAAGATATTTACAGTAAATGCAGAGCATTATAATTAAAATATTTTAACCTTGTGTATTTATTGCTTCGTATCATGAATATTAGTTTTTATCTTAAAATATGACGACTGATAACAAACTCGAAATAGGTTATTAGAGATTTTGTTGTTTTATAACCACAGAATTTTATTATTTCTGTCTGCTGTATGATTGTTTTGTCTTTATTACCAGTTTAACTGTAGAAGAAATTTCGTAAACCATTCAACGATTAAATAAGTAAATTTTTAAACACGAACGCAAACTACAATATGGTATAGAGATAAACATTTTGTTAAAAAAGTTATTTAATTCATTTTATGTGCTTAAGGTCATAAAATATAGATTAAACTTTGTTGCATGGGAAAGACCCTTTTTTACTTTTTAAGTCATGTACTAGTAACTATTGAATTAAATTTACAACTACTTAAGAATTAGTGCGGACGTAGGGGAGTACCTTTACGTATTACATTTTTTTAATTTTCAGAGACACTAATAGAACACATATTTTTGTATAAACATATTAGATCCATAATTTGATCACCTACTTTCTTTCATATTACTTTAATGGATTGAATTATTCATACATTTGGAAATTTTATTCACACATGAAAATCAATACCAAATAAATGTAATGAAAAATTTACTGCGACACAAAAACCATTTCAGATAGATATACGCGTAGTTTTCCAATTATTTAAAGACTTAAAAAAAGTTTTAGGGATTTTTCTTTCTTCTATCGTAGCCTTTCTTTACCGGTCTTCTGTGAAATGCACTAAAGATTTAAGAGACAAATGAATAAAAAAATAATGAATATTTTCTTTTTATTTTAAATTATTGAACCAATGTTTTATTATATTTGCTATTGCTTATCGCTTTAGGCTGTATTAGCGTCACATCTTTCCAATTTGACATTTTTCGGACTTAGTATTTTTTTTTACTTTTGTAATTTAAGTAATTTAATGTTACAGAATTATTTTTTTCAGATTAATAAAAAAGATTAATAAAATATTAATAAATTAAATTAGATTAATAAATTAAAACAGACAATTGAATTTTTAGCTAAAGTATACAATATTTGTAGACCCAATTTTTTAAAATAATATTTAGACATCCGTTCCTCAAAAGCAATGGAAACTTCATAAATTCACTCGTATGTCCGTTTGCCTGTTTGTCACAGGAGTTTTTTTCTCAGAAACAGCTTGATATAGAAACTTAAAATTTGACACAGTAGTAAAACATATAAACCCACATAATCTCAAGATGGGTAACACTTATAATACTCACATGACAATTTATGTGTGAAAGGGTCAGATTAATTACTCGAAACAAATTTTCGAATTTCATGCACAGTGTGGTGTATTATTTAAATTTCAAAGGACAAAAAATCACATAGAATAAGGTAAAAAAATTTGCCAAAATTAATCAGTAGTCACAAATTAATATGATTTTTGGAAGCCTAATGGTAGGAAAATTATAGCGATGACTCTAAACGTCACAGGCCTTGAAACACTTACGATAATATGTATTCCCTCTCTCATATTTAATTTTATTACATATTATTAAATATTTATTATCATAAATATTTAATAATATGTAATAAAATCCTATTAGTGATGGAAAGAACGTAATTTGATTTCAAACGAAGTAGGGAACCATCGAAACGCGTGCGAGACTCGCGCTTGATCGGTTTTGTTATTATTTGATATCAGACGCTGATAGATGATCCCACAATATTTCACCGACATGACACTATATACCGATCAACTTATGTAAGTATTTTTATAATACAATCTGTGATATTAACTGAAATGTATCCTACTAACCACAAATGGCACTATAACTTAAAAAATATATCCCGAAATAATGTAAACTTTTATAATTTTATTAATTCAATTATTAAAAGTAAAATTTATATCACGTAATATAGATAATAGTTTTTACTTTACACATAGAATTTACAACGAATATGTCTAATTAGCTACAATACGCAACGTAATCATTTTCGATCTCAAAGCATCAGCTTTCACAAAAATCACTAAAGCAATAAACCCCCTTTGAAATCACAAAACAATACGAGCTAAACAATTCAACATCGATATAATGAAAGTTCGTGAATGGACGGAAGTAATTTGTCATAAGCCGAGTTAGTCTCGACGCCAATAAAGACGGCATCGGTAATTGAACCCTGGACCCTGGCTACTTAAAAACAGATTCATTTTAGTTAAGCTAATTAGATCTCATATATCAAACGAGAAATTTCGTAGATCCAACTTTGAGATAAAAGTAAATTGAAGTGAAGTACCGATTTGGACTATCAACAAAGGCGGTAAGCTCGTTGTAATTAAGTTCATTGTAGTTTAAATTTAGAGTTTTAATTTTTTTTTATTTATTCCTTGTTGTATTATTTATCATTTTTATAAACTCTTTGTTCACTTTATAATTTAGTACCAATACGCTGAGCAGTCTAGTGTGAAACTAAAAACCACATTTACGGTGAGAGACAATGTAGAAAAACAATAAAATGAAAAAAGAGTGCAGGCCGCGAACCGCCCAAATACGCTAATGAGCTGAAATGTAGAGTAACAAATCTGAAGTTAACATGGACCAAAGGATGTTGGTATGTGCATGCCATATATAATACAGTCATACTCATTTATTGGTGAGTTCGAGTCAAGAAACTACAAAAATCTTAACAACAATGGTTTATCTATTTAACCAATTAATATTTTCATTAAAGCCAGGTTCAGTTATTATCTCAACTGTAAAGAGTTATATCAAACCAGGACCAAAATGAAGAGCGAAGGATACATGTGAGAATACTATCCACCATTTTAATACAGAGAAATCGAATAAATCTTCCCTTCATTCTCTACCACATAAAAATAGAAGTTACCTCATATGGAGATGATATTACTTTTTCTCACACTTGACTCTAATGAAATCAAAAAGTTCCAAGTACAAATCCTACATGAATTTGCTAAGTTGTCTTGTATGAATTATTAAAATATTTATGCAATGATAGGCAGATGTCTATAATAATTACATTGAAGTTCTAATCATTATAAATATATATGAGATCAGAATCCCTACCGAATACTCATACGAGATCAGAATTCGGGAATATGAAAAAATCATTAAAACGCACTTGCTTATATTAAAGTAAAACTTGTTGCTTAGAGTCCATTGTATGTTAGAGTTGAAATCTCATTATTAAATCATTAAGTCAACTACATAGTGTAAAATGCATTTTTGGCATCAAATGCTTTACATTACTTTTGAAGGGGATAAAAATTGTCTAGTAATAATTAGGTTAAAACTGTTTATTCCAATGTTATATAGAAATTTTAAAAAATGGTAAAATATAGAATAGCTTTAGGATTTTGAGCGAGAATTGAATTTGTGTCACAATGACTATATTTCTGAAAATTTTTTTAGATCTCAAACTAAATATAAAAAAGTGACTAGATCAACTGAGGGATTTATCTTATATTCTTCTTATAGAATCTAAAGAACGAAAAAATATCAATCTGAAACAAAACTACACTCGTCCGGTGACAGCCTTGACTTAAAATGTCACACCATAACATCGATAATAATTGATGCTGGCCCTTGCCACATGTCTCAAACGCTCGTTACAAAATCATTTAAATTGACCAACAGTTGCACATATATAACTATATCACTAGAGCATTTCAACGTAACCGGATTGTTTATTTCCCGAAAGTACAATTATTAGTGAATAGCCAATATCTTTCAATACTTATTATTAATATTGAATATATTTGGCGTTAATTTTGTAGAAATGTATTATTCACAACTAAATGAAACTACGTGATGTAATATTATTTCTACTTTATATACATTCTTTACCATGACCTAGGTTTCGTTGTATTGCCCGCCTGAAGATGTCATAAAATGAAACCCAGATCATGATAAAGAATTTATATGAAGTAGAAATAATACTACATCCCGTAGTTTCATTTAGTTGTGGATTTATTATTAATTTCAGATAATTCTTTCTTAAGATAAATCTGAGGAAACTACTATTAATTTCTACTCTCACTCACGCTAGAATTAATGGCGTCTCTAAAACTTCCGCATTAAGCAAATTATGTACAAAATCTAAAATAGTAAATATTCCTCGAATTTAATAAAATTCCAGGAGAATCCTGCCTCCAGTAATTTTATTAGGAGAATATAGTCAATTTTATTAAGAGTTTCTTTTTAATCGAGAAAGACTGCGTCTGCTTGTCGTTCTTAGTTTATAACAGTAGATAGGCAACAGTCAAAAACGATAAAAGATCTGTAAAATTAGAACATCTAGGATGAAAACTATGTTGACAATCCATAAACCGAGTTTGAATTTGAATCAAAATACGTCTCCTTCTTTCTTTTCTTTAGCCATATTCTACCTCATACTCGCATGTGTAGGCCTCCTTCAATCCTCTTATATCAGTCCCCTTTATATTGTGTTTTCTCTAACCATTTCGCTCCAGCTGTCTTTTTGATATAATCGTACCAACATATATTTGGCCTTCCTTATGGGTGTTTTTCGCCTCATGGTCTCGATTCTACATGCGATTTGCACAACGAGCCTTGCTTAAGAATAGCGTCGTATAATTCCAAAATCTTTAAAAATACGTCCATATAAGATTAATTCAAAACTATGTCAGAAGCGGATAACATCCTCCAGTATTTTAGATTTAAATTCGCCATCTAAATCGTTATAAAGTGAAAAGTCTTCTAAAAGTCAGCTGTATAACGGAATTAAAATTAACTTTCGTTAAGTATACTAAGAGGGCGATATAGAAATCATCAACGCATTGAATACATAAGGTGGAATCCCATTTACACCATAAATTTACTTAGAACCGTCTGAGTGCTAGGCGATTGTCGTTATTATCTGCCTTTCTAATATATAAAAGAAGCTAATAGGATCTACACAGGACTGAAGGCGTAAGCCTGCGGGCATGGTAAGATAATCTGTTAGGACTTCCGTAAGACGATTGAAAATATTTTGCGAATACAACAGGTAAGGTTCGCCTCTAAGTATAAGACTTCACTACAAAAATTTGGTTCAGGAAGCATGCCTGTATATAATTAGATCGAACAAGTGCAAATACCCTTAAATCGTTTTCGGGGTGCACCTCAACGCTTCAAACGTTCACATCATGCAAGGCCTCTACTTAAGTCTTAATTTTATTCAAAAAATCAAACATTACACAATCACCTTCTGAACTAATTTTTGTTATTTTATATTCTTGTTATTCAAAACAAAGTTATTGAAATTTATATATATTAAACTGTATAAAACCAAACAAACGTCATATATTTGTACAATTCATCTCAATTCGTGTTTTATGTAGGAAAATATAGTAAGCCAATGTATACTTATTTCTATAGTGATTTTAATATATTAATATCTTACGTAACTATGAACTTACCGTTTCTCTGAAACCTTTCAGTCTGGTACCACCCTTCCACCAAGATATCGAAGGTTTAGGCCTAGCTCCAACCACTTGACAGATCAACTCTGTTAACTGTCCGGCAATTAATGGTCTTCTGGCGCCTTGGAGTCGCACCCAAAGTGGTTTAACTGTAGTTAGAAATTATATTTTTATTAATAATTGTTTTTTTTATTTCTCTTTGTATTCTGGTGTAGCTTTCTGGCCTCTATTTTCAGAAATTTGGCTACTTTTAGAATAAAATGTCGATTCTTTGAGAAAATAATCGAAAGAAACAGACGTTGCGATAAATTTTAAGGTATAATTGGGTATACGTATTAGAGTGGCTTAATAAAATGGAAAATAAATCAAAACTACCGATTTAAAATTCATAAAATTTGTACAAAAATATTTAATATACTTCATCGTTAGCTTCATATTAGTACATTACATTAACAATATACATTAATATATACATACATTATTACATTAATATATACATACATTAACAATATGAATTCGTTTCTTTTTCTATTTCACGTACCTATTCTTACGTATAAATTCTGCCTACCAGTTGGAATTGTTCTGTATTACGAATCGATGTTTTACACTAATTTTCAGTACTGCTACATTAAAGTCATCGTATTTGATGTATAGTTACATCTTTTAAAATATATTTGGATACTAATACTATGTTTGGATCTTATAAAAACGCGAATTGCGCATCTTATTTGAAGTTAGTAATAAATTTATAAATTTCAGTGAGAACGCATCTTTTTTAATTTCTTTCTATATATGCAACACAAGATCTACAATTGTGCAAAATTATAAGGGCGTGGATGGCGTCAAAGAGTTATTAATAAATTAAAATTAGTAATAAATTTATATTTTTTTATTTTTATTAATTTATTACTAACTTTAAATCTATTACTAATTTTATATTAAAATTAGTAATAGATTTAAAGTTAGTAATAAATTTATAAATTTCAGTGAGAACGCATCTTTTTAATTTGTTTCTATATATGCAACACAAGACCTACAATTGTGCAAAACTATAAGGGCGTAGAAATGGCGTCAAAGAGTTCTTAAAAATATAAAAAGGAAGTATACATGCGCGAACTTGGCTAGCTTACTGTCGTTTTCCTAGATCTCAATGCAAGTTACTTTCACCCTTAGCCATTTTTTAAGTAAATAAATATTCGCAAAGAAAGTGAAGATGTACCTTATGTATTTTTTCCTTTAAAATTTGTTGGCTATTCGAAATGATTGTTCGAAACAATATTCGAAACAATCAAATGTTATTTATTACATTGAAGTTTATTAAACAATATTAGTTCCGCAAGTATTTGATATATTCTTTATAATACCGGGTAAAAAAATTAATATTTTAAATAAAGTTTCCTTATATTTAAGCCCTTAAATTTTTCCTCTAAATATTTAAGCCAAAAGCTTAAATATTTATAAGACTATGTTGAAAAAACTTCAAACTTGGTGAAAAGTATAATAAAACTGTTTTATAGAAAACCTAGAAACCGTATTTTTTGAGTGAATAAAATAAATATTATACAAAAATATTTGGCTGGAATAGGCTTTGTAATTTTAAAGTGGTGAAATTTTAAAAAATGTCCTTAGCCTTATATTGGGTATAAATTTCATGTGTTATCTAAACTTCGGGAGATTTCTGAATATCTCTTTTTAACATTTCGGAAAAAAGAATAGCCTATAAAAGTTTATTTTCTTTTTAATGTACTCTAGATATTAACCGCATGTTAGACCGCAGGTTAAAACACGTATTATCCGTACGTATTAATTAGTAAGTAAATGGTTGAATGGATGTTGTATATTATAAAGATATTTGAAAAGTGATCAAAAATTAAATTTACCCTTGCACCTGGTACACAATTTCCTAGATTTTTTTCATTTGTCGAAAAAAATTGAATTAAAAAACATCATCCGCGCATCCCATCTGTGATAAAATAAACTTATTTAAACATATAAATTAATATAACAGATATCTGAAATATTTTAGGTAAGTTAATATTTAAAGTTATAATTATGAAAAAAGTTGTTTCAATTATCACAGAATACTGAACATATTAAAGTAATTGGTTCAAAATTCCGCAGAAGCTCTTAATATTTAAATGTAAATAATAAAATTATGATAATCTTATACATTTATTAATATTATATTTTCAAGGGTATATATGCACATACACACACACACACACATATATATATATATATATAAAAAAAAAATATATATATATATATAAATATATATATATATATATATATATATATACATATGCATGTATTTATAAGGAAGTTTCCGCAGCCATGTAATAAAATTATAGTTTCTAAACTTTTAAAGAATTTTGAATAAAACAACATTTGCAATACTTCAGAAATGTTATTTGATGATCTGTAACGTTTAAAACACCCGTAATGTCCTAAAAGACAAACAGATACAAAACTTTCTGTCTGATGACGTGAAGCTAAAAATAATATTTTCTATTTTTTATAACAGAATAACTAATCCGATCTGAATATATAAGGTTGCATCTATTTAATAAAAAAAATTAATAGACAGACACTAATTTAATCGACAGAAAACATGGTTGACCTAATTAAGGGCTTAATGATATATATTTACTAAATCAAACCAAAGTGTAAAAACCGGTTTTCTAGTTTCTATTATTACCGGTTTTCTGGTTTCTATTATTACCGGTTTTCTGGTTTCTATTATTATTTCATACGTTAAGTCAATCGCTGCTTAAAATCTTTTCCATGTAAAGAATTCATTGTTAAAGTTTGATTATACCATTAGATTATCGCAATCATACCATCTTTATTTTTTTTACCACCTGAATTATTAGATTCTAAATTAATTGTGGGAAGCACGATTAACATTTTCATTTAAAATGTAGTTGTCATAAAATTCTCAATAACGATAAATACTAGATTATATCAGCCAACAAATACATTACTTGCAAACTTACATAGTCATATGTCACCTGTCTTTACCGCCAACTCCCGAAACAGCAAAATAAGCTCATATCATCTTTATTTTTTTTACCACATGAATTATTAGAGTCTAAATTAATTGTGGAAAGTACAATTAACATTATCATTTAAAATACGTTTATCATAAAATTCTCAATAACGATATATACTGAATTATGTCAACCGACAAATAAATTACTTGCATAATTACATAGTCATATGTTTCCTTTCTTTACCGCCAACTCCCAAAACAGTAAAATAAGCTCGTACCATCTTTATTTGTTTACCATCTGAGTTATTAGATTCTAAATTAATTATAGGAAGTAAAATTAACATTTTTATTTTATATACGGTTATCATAAAATTCTCAATAACGATATATACTGGATTATGTCAACTAACAAATACATTACTTGCATAATTACATGTAACCTGCCTTTACCGCCCGAAACAGCAAAATAAGCTCAAATATATTAACTTATTTGGCTGTTCTATGGACATAACCTTGATGTCATAATGTGTTTTTCTTTCATACAGTAAAGTATTAACGTCACATATCATAATTTTGTATGTTCACATAAGCTGTTAGAAATAGATGTAATATCGTACATTTTCATCTGAGTTATTAAATCGAACGTCAACTTTTGAAAAGCTTTATCGCTCTATATAGACGAATTCCAGTAGTCTATAGTTGTTATAATGTCGTGTCGTTTAATGTCGTATATGAATACTAAATCGTAAAATAATTTTACATCATCTAGGTAAAGAGTTTCTGTAAAAACGAGCTTCTAAAATGAATAATCCTATACGAATTCATAATCCAACATTTCTGACTAATAATTACAATAATATATTTTTTCTCATATTCAGTTTTACTCATTGTGAAAAGGGATTTGTAACTTCGTAAATTTTATATGACCGTTTGTCGGCCTCTTCGCTCACATAATTGTCTTATCTCCCTCAAAGCTATGTTGACATAATAAGATACATCCTAAGAATGGAAATGGGTTTATTAAAGACTACCGAAAGATACATGAATATTAATATAGCAGTTTTTACTTTATAAACACACTCATATACAGTTAAAGTTTTCGTGAAAATTTATTTCTTTTTTGGCTTTTCCAATACCCCTATTTACAATTCATAAATTATTAAGCGTTCCTTTTATTACATACAAGATGCTAGACTAGATATTCAAGCTATGCAATAGTAATCGCATGTTTTCGAGTGTTCTTCTAAAACATTTTATAACAATAGGGACCCCTTCGATACTTCACTTAAGAGTTAATACTAACCCGAGACTCCAAGACGCGAAGCGTATGTACTCGTACTATATAAAAGAGGCCCAGATCAAAGCGAAGAGGAAAGTGGTGAAAAGAAAAAAGAATATTTATATAAGTACATTCCCGACCCTATGGGCAAAATATGTCTGCGAAACTCAGTTTAAATATGTTCACATTTTACGTAAAGAAATTACACTGCCAAACTTTTCTGGCCCCAGGAAATTGTTTATCTTTTCGCGGACGCAAAACGCACAAAAGAATATTTCATAAAAGAATTCCGATTGTTATGTTTTTAAGCTTTTTTAGCCGACGGTTCCTTTATTCGGCAAACTTACTGTGTACTGGCGTTGAGAAAGGATAATGAAATCAATTGAGTGATATGATGGCGGCGGATGAGGCAGGTTGCATAATTTTGCTACTGAGAAAATTCAATTTTTACACAAATGTAGAAACATTTATAAGAGTAAATTTAAAATTGTTTATTTTAATGGAATTTGCAAATTCTCAAGCTGAAATTAAGGACATGAAAATGTTGTGTATTTACCAAATGCTTTATCAGAAGTACATAAAGACAGATGGCCCACTCGTAACGTATATTAATTTAAAGTTCGTTTTCAATTTGTTTAAAAAATTGATTAAAAATTTTAATTAAAAGAAAAGGAAGGAAAATAATTCACAAAAAAAATGTTGATTGAATGTAAATGACGCACTGATGTTTAATTTTGGGAACGTGGAATTGAGCAATCTTTTCTTTAAACTAAATATTTTAAACCTTTTTTTATTTTTCTATTTTTAATATGAAACTTTTTCTTCAAGAAAATCACTTTTTCATCCCCGAAAACATGAATTAAAATATGTAATTTTAATTCTTGAATTAGTCTTCGGATATCAATAAAATATCGAGTAAATAGCGGTGCATAATTTGAAAAATTTGTTTTCATTTACGGCAAAACGGGTTTCCTGCTCTCCTGCTTATATTTAAAACTTTATTCAGAGGCCACCGGTAGTGGAAATCTCATATGATTAATCAATATCACAATTTAAAAAAATGTTCTGAAGACACGTTCATCCATAAGACTAACCAAGTTTAAGGTTATATTTGTTTTTTTTTCGAGAAATTAATATGAAAACAAATGTTTGCCATGAAAACAAATTGAGATTAAACAAATATTTGTCCTCATTATAACTAAAATTATTAAAATTACTACATCTATCTATCGTCAGCAGCTGGATAACTAGATGAAAAATGCGACTGAAGTCTGTGTTATTTAATCCAATAAATACTCAACTGTGAAATTTAAATTTTTTGTATTTAAATTCTGAGGTTCCATTTTACATTTTATTTTTAATGCATGTACATTTTCTGGGTTACATTAAGTATTTTTATATTAATAAACATTTAACGTACTTCCATTATTAAGTATTAAATAATTTACTTTAAAGTATAAACGTAAGTGCTTTCACTTAAAGAATGGGAACTTAGTAATAGTGTGTAATAACAAATGTACGCGCTTACCATATGGTCCTCAAGTAAAAACTTTGTTACTAAATCCACTGAATCTAAAGTAAATTCATAGTTCAATTACTTTTGCGTTACCTTATGAGACCTGTCTAAATAAAAGGGTTCGTACTACACCATAAGCAGCTGCGAATAACTACATTTATCTCTATCCTAGCAGACCAATTTTTCATAGTTTATCCTCCACGTATTTCATTTTTATGACCATTTTCGTTTCACCCTAAATAAAATTTCCCAGCCTTGTCCATCCACATATATCATGACCTCGGACTATTTTCTTCCAATTCACATCTACCGTATAAACCCTTTGTAATAATGTTTTACCATCCAAACCTGCCAAATAACCAGCCATCTCAATATTACTTTCCTTTCTCACTTCACATCGTCACGTTTTATATTCGCTTTCGACTTTATTTTGCAATCATCTTGTTTTTCACCGAATGTCCTTTAACTAAAAAGATAATATGTTTAAATACTCATATATTCACGAAAATGTAGCATTGCCTTAAGATAACAGTGCCTGTCCATTTCATTCAGCTTGTCTTTTGGAAGCATTTCAGAAATAATAAAGTTTAATTTTAAGAAAAGAAATCAGGAGATAATATCAAATACACACCATTATATAGAAATTAAAAAAACGAAGTAGTTCATTGGGAATCATGTGAAATAAATGATCAGAAGTAAGTGACTGAATTGTCATTATATTATAATAAAAAATTTGGTTCATTTGTATTTTCTACTGAATTGTTACAATTTGACTGATTAATCACAGTTTATCTACATACCACAACAATTTTATAAGTTCTATCATATAATAGCTCTATTATATCAAAATAGTTTGAAATTAAAATAATTCATCTTATCTTTGAGGTGCATATTTTTCATTAAATATCCATTATTACCATATCTAATTTGATACTCATATTCAAAAAATGAAAATACGTATAAAAATTAAATGCTTTATAAAACCATTGATCTCCGGATCAAAATTATTTTCTATATTTTACTCATCATAATTTTTCTCTCTTTAATTTTAGAATTTCATAACGTTATGTTTAAAAAACATTTTTTTCAATCGATTTTACTATTATTATCGATTATATAACATAAACCACATAACGTTGGCTATTATTTTGCTACTAAGATTCAAGCAGACACTTTGTGATCTCTTATTTAGTCTAGATCTCTCCTCCTTGCCTTCACAACGTGATAGTTCATAATGGATCTTTTACTTGAGATGCTAAACTAAATAACATTTAGAGCTGCATCGCACCAAAACTGTTCAGCAATCTTATGTTATGCTAATTCTGCAAGTCGACAAGAAAGCATATGACAGTGACGTTGTACGAAATTATCAGAGACAGGACAACGATATTTTGAGCCAAGAATCAAGATTGTCATCGCCGTGGCGTGTTAGGTTTATCAGAAGGCATACGGCCTTTGACGTTGCGGTGCACCGCGAGGACCAGGGTTCGATTCCCGGTCGTTCAACGAACGGGCTGGACTGGTGTCATGGTTGGCTGTAAGAGATTGCTTTCGCAGCAATACATCCGCCATATGTATCAATTATATACATTAAACCTCGCAGTTGATAAATAAAGAATTGCCTGTATTGTGATATATTGCGCGTTTCTTAATCTTTATATTTCGCCCTTTGAGGTGTACACAGAAGGGCGCCCTATTATTTAATAGATAGTGGTAATATTATAGTTATTAATATTTAAATGTAAATACGTTTTTCTTTAATAAAACAGAATTTTTTTCTGTTCTTTAAGTTGTGATCTGCTAATTAATTAATATTAGAGTTGAGAAATTATATTAATGATTTCTATTGTAAAGTTAGAGGTGCACGAATAACGATTTTTAGGATTGTTAGCATTAGAAATGAATTTAATACATGTCATATGCCACTCATATCTGTCAAATCTTTAAAATACAAAATGCAAACTAAGCTAAAATCAAAGTTAAGGAGCAATTATAGATACGTTTTCATCAAAATAACTTAAGATGAATTCAGTTAATAAGAGTTCAAAAAAAATTGTATTTTTCGTGAAGTACCTTTTGACACTTCACGTTTATACGAAATAAATTCAAAGAAAGTTTAGTTATACAAATTAACGTAAAATTATTGCTTTCAAAAAGTTTTGTATCTTTTATACGTGAAGAATTGATCTAAGTTTGCTCGACATGTTAGATAGTGTTTTCTTATATTAATAACAATTTAATGCATTATCGTAAATTAAATTCTTAGATAGAAATATTTAGCAGAATATGCCAACATCTCGTATAGACGATGTAACAAATATAGAACCATTTTGTTTCCATCAAACAGAATGTAAACTTAATTTCTGTATTACTCTAACAAATTAAGATAGCAACAACTAGTGACACATGCACACATACATACGCGCATACACCCATACACACACCATAGCTACGTATCGAAACGTCTCAATTCACGGCGCCCACCAATAACTCGGCCGACTCGCCCCATCAACACGGCCCCCCGCACACATTGGCCTTTTGGGTAAAATATTAAATAAATTACAATTAAAATATCGTTAGCGGCGATGGCGGACTGCGGGCGGTATTAAGTCGTAAATTTCCAATTTATGAGCGATTTTATCGTCCGTGCGTCGCGGTCGTGTAACGTCGGCTTTCGACGGTAATAGCAAACTTTGAATTCTATTTATGTGTTCAGTTTTAGAATTGTGACGCGACAGGAGAAGTTATAGATAAGCATAATTACTATAGCTAACAGTTGAGGATAAATGTACATTGCTTGAAGATAACTATGATTTTAAAACTTACGTTAAAAATAAGTAATGAAGTAACATTATATAGTATAAACTACAGTCTTGAAACATCGCGACTGAATTCTAGAAGAGACGTTGATCATCAAGTACGCTTGAAAAACTCGATGTTGCATACCTGATGTTTTAAATTTTTGACTTTGATGTTTTATATAGTTTAATAATGATGCAATATATTTGACAATATATAAGTTATTTCTAATTCTTTTATTAGGCTAGATATATAGGCTAGATAAGTGATGCACACTTTACTGAGAGTGAATTTTTCAGAAATTGTTAAGGAAATATCTAACGATAATGTTAGCTATTTTAGCTCCCAGTTAGCTCCCAGTTAGCTCCCAGTTAAATATTAGTGTACATTTTATTAAAATTGATTTAGTAGTTTTATGTGATTATATTAAAATATTGCACTAATTGGTCCCCATTAGTGAAAGTTATAATATTAAGCCCATATGATCAGCAAAGGTTTATTGCAGTTCCTATGAAAGTTCACTCAAAAGTTATCATGGAGATGACAAGTAAATATGTGATAAGCAAATGATAAGAAAATAAAGAGAAAGAAAAACCATTGGTACTTTTTAGACAATGAAAACGAAAAACATCTTTATTATAAATTCAATATCAATGCACTCTTATATAAAATGTATATATACAATGCAAAAGAAAATTCCAAACATATAATAATTTTTTTATTAACTGTCCATAGATTTAAATACATATTAAATTTAAACGTCAAATAACATTTTAGATGATTCAAAACTAGAATTTTTTTAAACATTACTAAATTTAAGGCAAACTCCTCCTTCAATATTTTTATCCACTTAAACAGTTGCAGAGCGCTCTTAAGGCCGATTAACTTAATTAACATTTGTAAACAATATTATCGACAGATCGTATCAAAAATCTACATAACAATTAAGCACATTAGTATCAATTTGTAATAATACACTTCGCTTCGTACGAACAGTTCTTGATACTTATTTTTGAAATTATATATTTATATTTATGGTTCCCAACAAAAATATCTCCTCATTTCAAGGAAATGAAAAAAAATACAATCTAAATCCTCTGACCTTTTTCATGCTAGAAGATCTCTTTGTCTAAACCGCAAGTAACTACACTACGGCTATCTAAGCACAGATTATTACATAACAAAGTAGCAGTAATACTCTACAGATGTACCCCGATACCTCGAACTGGTTGCCGAATCGTTTTTCCCAATGCCGGCGGAGATAAGGACATAGTAATTGAGGTCGTTATGCTTTATTGTTATAGCAGGCGTTGTAATCTGATAAGGACTACGGATAACAACGACGCATGTCAAGGACGCTACTTAAATGCAAGTTGATCGGTGTTAGCGGAAGGATATACTATATACATCTATAATGGAAGACGGATATGGTTTTAAACTCATTTTTTGTTGTCGTCAAAGCAAAATTATTATTGCTAATAATTTATAAAACGGTAATAATTAAAAAAAAGGTAATTAGTTTAAGAATACGTGGAATAATTTTACAAATAATCAGCAATAAAATAGATTCAAATTAAACAGACAAGCCAAATTGGTCTTACTTCGCAAAGTTTTTGAGTTTGTTTATAGAAATTCTTATATTACAAAACTACATATATCTATACAAGAGTGAGGAAATATTTGATGTTATATAATATTTAGGGTCGGCAAACTAAAATTTCCCGTAATCATGGTCAAACGATATCGTTTAACTTTCGTTTACTATAATATTTTATTTCGTTACCCCTCTAAGTTCTAAAGAAAGCAGTGATTGTCATATGTTTCTCGTATTTTTGATAATTTCTTCGAGATTAATTAAGTAAGTATGCCATAATTGTATATTTTGTGTTTAATAAAATTTTAATATTTTTCTTCAATTTTAACGAAATTAAAACTTCGTTAGATTCATAGGTAGTTTTTATGAACTAAGAGTTTTATGTCTGCCAAACTGCTTAAAAGTTATGAGACTGTGATATACAGACGACTTATAGTAGACACATATTTCATCTAGAAATATAGTAGTGTTAAAACCTTGCTATACATTTTGTTACAAAACACATTCATTAATCTCATTTTTTTTCAGAAAATTAATATGAAATATAAAAAAAAATTAAAATAAGACTTATTGGATTACCTAATTTGTTTATTTATTAATTTCTCTGTCGACTTTTGAACCGTTGATATTTTGAGACAATGAAAGAAAAAGATATCTTTCTGCTAAATTAAAAGGTAACGCACCCTTTCATCAAATGCATATATGACAAGGCACACTCACATTACCCATGATTACACTTAACTGTTATCTTTACCCACTCGTTGTTTTGTCACTTTAGTGCGTAACTGACATAATTTGATTGCTCAAATCCAACTTTCTCATCTTATTAAATATTTATTAAAAATAATATGTTCTAACAAATTTCGTCAAAGGAAATACGCTATTGAGCCCACAATTACGCCGCAAATTTTCAAAAATATCACTATGTCTTCACTGATTAAGTATCTAAAAATATATACACAAACATTTACGTATAAACTTTTACACGTGTATGCATGTGTTATTAAGGAAGGACAAAATTTTCGCTAACGATAAAAATAGTAATTTTCGACGAATTGTTTTCAAACTTGGCCAAAAATTATTTCTCGGATATGCTGCTATTTAAAATCTGTACAATCGGGTAAAGAAGAAGAACCAATTTTTTGCTGCGAACTGTTTCTCAAATTTGTAAAATAATAATTTAAACTTAATATGTTTTTAAATGCTAAATATTACTGCTGGTTCTAATATGCTACAACTAACAGTTTTCAAGAAATCGGGACACTAACAACACAAATGCCTAGTCATTCCGAATATAAAATATTATTGGTGAACTATTTCGTAGATTCGTCTTCAAAATTCGAAATTTAAAAATACCCGTTTTTTTTATATAAAATCAGTTTATTACATTTATTAAATCAAATCTTACTATTCTCTGAAAAACAAAATTTTAAACTCCATCAGAAAACTTTATTTCAATTTTTTTACTGGTAACATTATTTAACGATTCGCGAAATCCTGACATATGCATTTGCCTCAAGTCAAAGAAGCGGAACGCGATTAGAAATGTTACAAAAAAGTATAGATTCTTACATCAATATAAATTATGATTAAAATTGTTTTTGGTGTTTCGATGATTTCAATTACTCTCTAATAAATTATCATTCAATATTTTAAGACATTCAGTTACACTTTACATTTACACATTCATATTCAAGCGAGAGCCTCTTACTCGAAGCGGAAACAATTATAGCTATATTAATGCTAAAAATGACATTTACGGATCTCGTAGAAAGGAATGATAAAGATCTTAAATAGAAACATCCTTAATGGCGTTTTTGGCCATAGAATTATGAGCGTGTTGGATTTTAATTTAACGAAAAATTGTTTCGACTACTCTAAAATGTTTAATTATTTTAGTGATGGATGGAAGTTGAAGAGAAAATAAATTGAGTTTCCGCAATTTTTGACACCTCGACTTTATAATGGGAATATTATGAAACAAAGGGTTCATCAAACAATTTAATATAACTAGATATTTGATTAAAAATGGATTCGCTAATAATTCGCATTTGATAGATGTATGAAATTGTATAGGTAGATAAAACTTCCAATAGAATTAAATTAAAAACAAGGTGTGATAGGATAAAATCATTTAAATGAGACCATTGGAAATCTGAACTTTTTTGTTGATTACAATTTCTTTTAACACCCCGACATGTATTTCAAATTTGCACAATATTTCAGAAAAATTAAAACATTGTTCTTTGTTTACCATTTTCGTTTACCTTCGTGTATGTTGGAACTAAATTGAATTGAATAGAAATTACAAGGATTGCATAGGGGTATTGTGTGATATATACCTCTGCAACAACTTAATGTAATTTCTTTATTAACCCAATTAATGAGAATAGTAGTGTGTAGTAAGTGTTAAGTTCAAGTGACGGATATTATAAAACAGATAAATCGATAAAACTAATGATTTGATTAAAGATGTGCATCGTTTTAGCATTGGTAGTACAATAAATAATTTTTCGACCGAAAATGAACGGGTTTTTCGACCAAATAAATCTTCATAGAAGCTAACTTTCAGAGATTTCTGTTTAATTATCCGATATTTTAATTAATGATTAGTATCACTAAAATATATATACTAGATATAGCTTGACATATATTAAGCACACAAAAATGTCCACAATATATTGTATGCAATGCAAGCGACTCAACGTTAATTCTTGACAGTTTCTTACGGTAGTAATTTCGAATGGACATGCATAAAAAAAATGTTCTCGTTAAAATTTTTTTATAGAAATAAAAATACCTTTATGCTTATTTCAGAAGTGCAAAAATACCAGTTACACAAATAATAATAAAATAATTTAATCTCATGCGAATATTCAACATTTATTAAAGTGTAATTGTTTAGAAACAATTTCATGTTTTAATATTTACAAAATGATGTCCACACTAAGAGATAGATATAATTCAAGCTATCCCAAGTGTAAGCGAGACAAATATCTTAAAAAAACATAGATTTAAACTAGGTCATAACACGAAATGTCCCAAGCATGAAGAGGAAAAGTATCTTTATAAATATACTGGTTTTAGTGCTAATGATGTAACGCCAATACAGTAAATACATTCTGACAATGCTCGATACATATCTATATGGATATGTATATATGTTTTAATCAATATTATCATACAATATAGATTTAATTAAATATTTCTACAATACTGCAAAATTATCCATCGCTAAACTATTATTACTACACCACTCGACTTGACAAAGCACCGACAGTAGCAGTGAATAAAGATGTATTCAGTAACTCGAAAAACAAATGAATATTTGCAAAATTATGTTTTCTAGAACTAAATACTTTCCGAAATACACAAATACATTTTTATAAAATAATTTCAAATAGTTTTGACTTTGTAGACACTTAAGTTTTAATCGGCCCAAGTTTAATAAGCAGGCGTAGAAAGCATTTATTATAATTTCGAAATGATGGTTATCAATGTTTTGTTGTATTTCATACTAAACCAGCCTTTACTTTTACATGGTATTTTACGTAGTAGCTTAAGAAACATATACAGAGTCTTTTACATCCTTATTAGAAATATTTTAGAAGAGTATCAATATTCATTTAACAACCATAACTGTTTAATTCACTTTTTTCCATAAATGTCATCATGAAAAGGGGATAGAAAGTATTGTACATAAGTAGGATAGAGTTCAATAGACATTTTAGTAAATAAACTTCTAGAAAACCAATATTATTACTTTTATTGTAATCAAAATCAAAATATAAAATTAATAGAAATATTTTGAAATAAAATTTAGAATGTGATTATTTAATGAATTACATGTAAGGCGTATAAAGAATTAAAAAACAAAGCATTATTAAATATAAAACCCTGTACAAAAATCATCAAGTGGTATAAACTAATAAGCCTAATATATCTTTTACAAGTGCTGCACTAACACAAATATACTTTAGATTTATTACTGATAACTATTTTACATTTAGCATGTTTTTAATATTTGTTGCTTAAATATAAAATATCAGAAATATTTAGCTGCAGCACAATTTCCGATTTAATGATGTTTTTGAGATATACCTGATAACGCAATGGGTTCTAAAATTTCAATTTTGATGAACCACCAACGTGGTTTTTTGATAGAAAATAAATTAAAGGACATGTTTGTACACTATTTAAAAAAATTCGAACTCTTTTCAACGATATTTCAAATATCTATGAAAAAATCTTTACGTGTACAGCAATTTAACTTGAAGTTGTTTTCAGTATCATTTATAATTTTGCACCAAGCTACTAAATATTATTACTAAATATTTGAAGTTTTTTTCCGGATCATTTTTAATTTTGCACCAAGTTACTAAATGTTATTACTAAATAATTTAAGTTGTTTTCAGTATCATTTATAATTTTGCACCAAGTTACTAAATATTATTACTAAATATTTGAAGTTTTTTTAGGATCATTTATAATTTTGCACCAAGTTACTAAATGTTATATTACTAAATAATTTAAGTTGTTTTCAGTATCATTTATAATTTTGCACAAAGTTACTAAATATTATGCCTTACTTTCAAGTCCCTATTTTCTTTAGAAATTAGAAGTATTTGACAGACGGACAAACAAATAAATAGTGTCGCCATAATATGGTTACATTTTAACCTATGTAAATTATATTAAATATTATTCATTCAAATTTTCAAGATGTAATTCCTAGCCGAATTGTATTATTTATAACACCGACTACCATTATTCATAATTATTTTCTAATAAACTGAATTAATTAATTACAATTAATTCATTTATTATCCGTACTAAATCACGAGCAACCCATTTTAAGTATTTTATTCAAAAAGAAATAAATATTATTTAAGTACCTGAATAAATGGGTTAAAATTTATCTAGTTCCAATACAATAAGTTTCACTAATTTTTTAACAGAATGGAAGTTTACATTTTAAGAATTTTTGTCCCGAGAACAGTATAATTGCATATCATATCATTTTTATACACGTGCTGTTAAGTACAAATAGACATAAAGGGTCTGTGAGCAAGCGCATATTCCGTTCAAATTTTGCAAACCTTCGAAAGTGCACGAATCGTATATACAAACATACATCACATATCCGATGTGGTTCATGCTTATTCACTGTAATTTTGCTCTAGACACTTTTCTTTGTAATTTGTTGGACTCTGACGTAATACTTTCATGGTAGTAAAAATATTTTGAAAAGAAGTACTACTTTTTTTCTTACTAAATAAGACTTTCTTTGGATATCGGCTTGTCAAAGTTACCGAAGGGTATATATGACACTTATTAATATATACTAGTGGTAGCTCAGTGATCGAAATTCGACCATAATGTATTTACTTACTATGTTGAAAACTCTAAGAGACAGGTAAGCATAAGTTAATTCAGATTGCTGCTACAAAATTTTTTAATACAATAGGTGTATATTAAGCAAGCTGACAGGTTTTTCCTTTTGCGACAGTTACATATTAAGCAAGCTGTATTTCAATTATATATAAAATATATTTATTGCGCAAGATATAAAATAAACGCTTTTTGGATTGGCGTACACTCGGCAACTATTGAAAAAGGAATATTTAAAATCACACAAAATTAAGAGCTCAAAACTCATTCAGACAATCTGACATTTTAACATTCATTGGCGACAATCTCTACTCTGTGCGACTATTTGACCACAGACTATTAGATGCTTGATGTTGACAGTATGAATATAAACAATAATCTTTTATTGTTGAACGTAAACAACGAATCTTTTAATGTATTTGTAATAAAGAATTAAATGTATTTGTAACACATATTATGTTTAAATTTTAGCTTTCTGCACTCCTTTGAGGTGGTTTTGCACATACTAAACTTTAGCTATGTCAAACCTCACTCTCTTCCATGCACGCAATATGCTTAAAAAAGGGATACAAAGTTTTCTCTTCAAATATATAGATTTTAAAAGCACAAATTCCGCAGTTATATTTATATTTTTTTTTTAATGAAATTTTTCGCTAACTCTTTTTGCTATTTATACAATTTGCGGAATCTGTTTTGCCATTCGTTTTCATGGTTCAGTTCGATTTCGTTTCTCATTATGATTGGAGTAGTTTTGCTTCAGAAATTATATATGCGATTCTGGAATCATATATGCGATTCCTTCTTTTATGACTGTTTTTAAATTACTTAGTTGGAATTTTTAGTTTATTTCGTTGTTTTTTCGTGATCATTTTATCATACTATGTTTCGTTTTAATTATATAGATTTGGAATTTGCTCGTGTTGTAATATTGTATATCGAATACCTGCGCCGAAGTTGGAATTTTTAGTTTATTTCGTTGTTTTTTCGTGATCATTTTATCATACTGTTTCGTTTTAATTATATAGATTTGAATTTGCTGGTGTTGTAATATTGTATATCGAATACCTGCGGCGATCTTGGATTTATGAGTTTATTGATCCGCTAAGTAGTATATAGTCAGTCTGCTAACTACAAAGTTATTTTAATAACAGTGAAATATAATTTCTTCCAAATTGTACAGGTATGTGGTATAGAGGTTTTAGTAATTATCCAAGATTTTTTAAAAGTCGCATGTAATTTACGCGAAAGTACATTTAGTCGAGACGGAGTATATAATCGAAAAAATGCCCAATATGATAGTACTCAAATCTTGCCATGTCAAGATTTTGGTCTCACTCAGATCATCAAAGCCATCGATGAACGTCTGCCAGTCCGATCTGGTGTTCAAAATTTAACGCAACAATTGACAACAGACGCGTGGATCTTATTTTAACTCTATTTTAAATTAATTGATTCAATGATGGGTAGATAGAAAACTCGTTGATTATTCAGTAAAAAAAGAACATCAAATACCTCTTTACCTTGTATTCAGACGGCCCATCTTGGTACAAAGACTGACGCCACAAACTCACGTCAGTTTTAACTTGACAAGATTTTATCTAATTAATTCAATACAACTTAATGTAAATTGTCTACTTAAACTGAATTCGATATTAATCAGCTATAATTAATAAATAGGGCATAATATTATTATATACTTGTAGGTACAGGTTAATACGCAAACGGCGACGCAATCAGCGCGCTACTTGCGTTATATACGCGTATACGAGTATATCTATATACAACGCTAATCGCCAGCGTTCCCGCTGATAGCATTTATAACTGTTAAAAAAATTGTTTTTATATGAGCCATGATAATTTTGTTCACAATTTTCATCATGATTCGCCACATAAATAGGGAAAAGTAAAAAAAATTAGTTTAGAAAAAAACATTGTAAGTGGTGTAAATTTGGGTACAATTAAATCGCGAAGAGATTATCTTTGATATCGTGAAATAAATAATGATAACCGGTTTTTTTTAATTCTGAATAAAAAAAATTATAACCATTTAAAAAAAATGTTAGTTGTCCACTTCAAGTGTAGCATATAGTCGTCAGCTGACTAATGAAATTGACAAAAATGTATGCTCCGTTCTAAACCTTGAAAATGTTTAAAAACTTTAGATTTTTTATCGATAATATTGAATTATTGAATGTATAAGAATGAAAATGTGGAAAATATAATAATAATTTTGCTAAAAATTCTAACTTTGGACTTGGATAACTTCGACACCACCATGAATTTCGAAAAAGCGTGGATTCGAAAAATCGAGATATCGTGTGAAAAGAGTATAATTTATTGTCTCATCCGCCTCAGTTTTTAATTAACTTTTTATTAATAATGTTCAAAAATAAATGTTTAAATAAAATAAAACTATACACCTGTTCGTATAATTACCTCTAAGCTGTCTGAAGTAAGTGCTTTAAATTTATAATTAAACACGACTTTCTACAGCTTGAAATTCGTATTCGAACATATAATTTTCCAACTTAATAGGTTCGGCCTTCACTATGTTAAATATAACGACCTGTTAATTTAAATCGCTGTCTGTTTATATACATAATCGCACTATTTCATAGTAGACAAAAATGTTGAGGACACATATTGACTTTTACATGAAGTTGTTATCGCATTTTGATAAAATTTCGTTCCAATTTTATTTTTTTTTAACACGATTCATTTTTATCATTATAAATTTACCTTAATCGTTTTACTCATTATATTTGTTATTGTTTTCTGTAGTTGCTCAAATGCACATCTAGGATACCTTAATAGAGACGCTATTTTTTTTCATTTCATGTAGCACCTGGGATATTAACTGAAAAAGCGATTTAAACAAACTCTGAAACCAAAGAAAGAATTAAATTCTGGATTTCAAAACTATTTTTGTCAGAATTTTATGTAAGATAGTTATTGAAAATGTTGATAAAAGATTTTCCCTTTTATAAAAACTGTTAAAATTAAAAAGTGTTAAAAATGCAATTTTACTAAAAATTTACCTAAAATTTATCGAAAAACCGGAGCGGTTCACGACATTTTTACCTTTATTAAACTTAAATGTCTATATTTGCTCAAGTGCGTACGGAGCCCTTGCAGCTCGAATGCTACACGTACTTAAAGCATTTTATTTCTTTTAAAGTAATTTTAGGAAAATTTTTAATTACTGAATGTTTTAATAAAATACTCGTATCTCAAAAGGAAAAAAACCCTTATAGGATCACGTTGTTTCCAGTTTGTCAGTCTGTTAAGACCTTTTTTCTCATATAGTGGAGGTATCAAGTTGCATTTAATATCAAATACATAAGTATGTACTCGCTTGGAACTAAAACATCAAGCTTCTAAGTCAACGCCATAAAAAAAAAATATCGAATTTTTTGACACTAGTAAACAAATCAAAACTTATAGGGTGAATGTCATTGACCTACAATCATGAAATTTGGCAAGAAGCAAGGTTTCATAGCACAGGTAAAAAAAATAAATTTGTAGTTATATCACATGAAAAAATATTTCTTTTTTTAAATATACATCTGTGAAAGATATGGTAAGCATTATAATTTCGTTCCAAAAAATTTAATTTTTTTAAATAAATTGATAAAAATATTACATGCCACCAAATGTTTATCCTTATTAACATATTAATATAATTTAAATAATAAGTCTATATTGTTGCATTTTAACGTCACCTTGTATTGTGTAAAATAACGAACTAAACAATGTACATTGTCTACGGCACTCATTCGCTGTGCTCGGTGACATTTCTTGTACTGTATATAATTGTACATAAATTTAATTAAATCCTTGTTAATCCACCGAAGTGCCCGACTTTTTACTTTAAATCTATTATACCTAAATGTGTACGGAACACTCGTAGTACGAGTTTCACTCGTGCTTGACAGGTTTTTTCCCATCACCCTTTACATTTCAAATTAAGTATTATATTATTTCGCAATTTCCGTTCTGTCCCTTTTCCCATTTTTATTAATTTATTAATTGATGGTATCATTTTTTTTATAATTAACCAACTTAAAAAGTATTAAATTAACAAATGACTTAATACTTACGATTAACATCGACTTCAAGAACTTTCGTTTTCGGCGGCATTGAAGGGTCTGTTACCGCCTGTAAAGAGAAAAGTGAAATATTATTTAAGATATAAGAGAAAAGAGAAATATTATTTCAGATATAAGACAAAAGACAAATATTATTTCAGATATAAAACAAAAGAGAAATATTATTTCAGATATAAGAGAAAAGAAGCACTTTCAGTAATTGCATAAATAGTATATTGTTTGTACTACACGTGAATAAGATACGAGAAGAGTGGAAATCCGAAACTGTCTATGTAGCATTTGTTATATCAAAGAATAATCAAATTTATTTTAAAACCTTTTATTTAGCTTGATTGATTGTCTGTCTGCCACATTTTATTTAAGTCACTTCACGATGGATTTCCGGTAACAACAGAAGGTCATGAAGATAGAGATGGGAAAGAATCTCCCATCTCTATCTTCATGGCCGTGAAAAGTGATTTCTACTATTTTTTTTGTCTTTATAAATTCGTTATTTATATTTCTTGCTTTTAACCACATTTTAAATAATATTTAAATTGTTTAGTGCTTTAGATAGAATGGAAACTTTATTTGAAATAAATAAATAAACCAATGTAAGCAAATGAAAACATTTAAATTTATACTATTTAAGTGTTCGGAATAAAACAGAGAGTCCAACTGAAATGTTGGATTTTATTGCCTTACTATTCAATTTACCAAATGGTATTTTAGACGTTTGGAATTTCCGCTCTTCAAATATATACATTTGAATAGCCCTTTATTTAAAGGATCGAGGCAGTTAATGCAAATGACCATAGTATTTAATTCCATTTGCATGTGAGTTTTTTTGAAGTAAAAATTCTTTACGTACGCTTGACTTGGGGAGTAAGCTGGTCAATGCGTGGCAAGAGCGTTACGAAAAGTGTGATCGGGCGAGGCGAACTGAAGTTGAGAGGGAGATATAAGTTAGTGAAGAGAGAAAGAGAGAGAGTTACATTTCGTATATTACTGTAGGGACATGAGAGAAAGGTGCGAGCACATATTTTCTTTCCCTCTTTCTCTCATAACCAGTTATGTTTCGTATATCTAAGACACAGTGCAAGCCTATTGTCTGTATCACACTGTACGAGCAAGAGAGAGCAGTGCGCGCGCACGTTTTCTTTCTCTCTTCTTCTCATAGTGCAGTAATATATATTGTGCCAGTGCATGTAATATATATATATATATATATATATATATATATATGCGAGTTTGCTAGCGTTACGCGAACGGCGATTTTTTTATTATTTTGTGAATTCATTTTAAAGTTCATATTTTGTGAATTTGAAGTTTTACTTCAGTCGTGTGACCTAAAGCACACTCGTTTTTTTTATTACACATAAACGCAGTATTAAAAGAAAGTATCTGAAACCATGTATGAAAGAAGTGAAACATTTAACTCGCAAGTCGACGTTGCAATCGACTTATAATTACGATAATAATAATAACAAAAACTTAAAATTCCATATGTAATATAAATTTTCTTGTGCAGATTCTGAGTTGTCTTAATTTAAAAATTACTAATTTATGATGTCTAAAGTAAGCCGTAACTATAATTATAAATTGCTTGGGGTTTCGATGGCGGTATCCGCTACGGGCGTAGATATATAATGTATATAGAAACGTTTTGCTACGCCCACAGCACTTCAAGACAAATCCCTATTGGCTTAAAAGCAAAGAAGGATTATTACACAAGGTCATACTCGCATGCTCTCCCGTGTGAAAGTACTAACCACTCCATGCTCTTTCATTTCTCTCACTGGTTTGTGTGTTTCGACGTCGTAAACTATTGTGATGCATATAATTTAGTATTTGCGTTGAAGGTAGTTTTAAATGTCTATGAAAATAATTATATTTTAGAGTGACATTCATTTCTTTAAAGCCTTTAAATATACAAGGTTTGCCCAGATTTGAAATACATAAGGTTTTCTCCCACTTTTCTACTTGGAACTCTCCCACTTTTTCTACTTTGTCTAACTTTAAGTTAGATTATTCGTTGCTTCCAAATTATTCTGAATACACTAATACATCACTAATTCTCTTTTCGTATTTGAACGCTCGGATAATTTTTGAACGCTTTTTCTTTCTATACAGATATTTAGCAATAAATATTTAATACATATTAATTCTTGTCTCACGTTTTGCACTTTATTGGCGAAATTAAAAAATAATATAAATATATTAATAAAAAAATTTACATAATATAATAAGATAGATAATTAATGTGCTAATATTGAATGACTTGTAATTATATAAATTAGCCTAGATAAGCTGAAATAAAACCTGCTATAAATAAAAGTAATTTTCAATTCGGACGCGTCAATTTATAATTGATCAAAATTTTAGTTGAACTAAAGAAAAAAAAAGAAAATGGGGAAGAGCAAGTTAAATTATCTACTTAAATTTGATGGAAAAATATTTAGTTAATTGAAAAAAATCTAATTAATTTAATTAGGCAAAAAAATTTGCTTTTCTTCTCATATATTAGTATATACCATTACCATACTAAATTTCATCGGTCCAGTAGATTTCGCGTGGTACCCGATCAAAATAAAATACAGACAAGACAGGGAAAAATTCTAAAAAACTTTCGCTGCCTTCTATTATTATTCTACACGCTAAATCTATCATTTTTTTATATTTTCCATGTACAGTATTCACTCAGTTACAATTTTATTATATGTATAAATAACCCTTTAGTCGTATGAAATCTAATTTTAAATTGGGTGAAATAACGAGTGCCTGAAAACAAAAAAATAAAATCTTGTCATCGAGGTAGCAAAAAGTTATGAATTAAATAACACAAAGAAATTAATTAATCAACGTAATTACAATGTTACGTCAAGGATAGAAAATTAATAATTTTTTTAACATTTATTAAGCGTAATGTTTTCGGCTAAACTCAATAACTCGATAACTTTTTTAACATTTATTAAGCGTAATGTTTTCGGCTAAACTCAATAACTTTTTTAACATTTATTAAGCGTAATGTTTTCGGCTAAATCAACGTAATTACAATGTTACGTCAAGGATAGAAAATTAATAACTTTTTTAACATTTATTAAGCGTAATGTTTTCGGCTAAACTCAATAACTCAATAACTTTTTTAACATTTATTAAGCGTAATGTTTTCGGCTAAATCAACGTAATTACAATGTTACGTCAAGGATAGAAAATTAATAACTTTTTTAACATTTATTAAACGTAATGTTTTCGGCCAAACTTATGTTACTTAAGTAAAATATCTGTGCTTATCATAAACTTCTTGTTAAATTCTCTAGGGTATTTAATATTTTGAATTTCCTTCTATCTGCAGTTTTAGATTTTAACTTTTTGTTGTGGCAATCTTTTGTTCAAAAGCTTGTAGCGGCTAAATAAAATGACATAAAAACTGAAAATTTACATACGAGAATATATATATATATATATATATATATATATATATATATATATATATATATATATGTATATACATAGTATAGATAAAAAAAACACTAAGTATAATGCAAACCTGTTTTCTTAATTTTTTTAATAACGATTTTGTGCACCAAAATTATTTTCTTTATTAAACCCATGTTTTACTAAATGTTGTAATTCGTCTTTAATATTTCTTACATCCTGTTTCTTTCTCATATTTTCTTTCTCACAAATTCTCACATTTAATATTTCTCATACCTGTAATTTAGAAAGCAATAAAAAAATTTTTTAAAAATTATTGCTAATAAAATCAAGACATTTTTAAGAAATTCACGATATTTTTATATCTATGAAAGACGTATAAGATAGTACATTTGCGTGATACAAACAGTATTAATAATTGCAAATACTTTTATAATTTTGCCCTAATTATACACGTTACATGCGTGTGTGTACATAAAAAATTTTGCAGTTCGAGTTCTACTCACACTTAGCAGGTTTAATGTTTATAACGTTTTACTCGCCTTTAATATAAATATAGTATTCTCAAAAACAGTATTTACTTGTTTTTACAACATCTCCAAAAATCATAATGAGCTTTAGTAGATTTATCTTTATGAGCTTTTTAACAACTTTAAAATCTCATAAAGATAATTTAAAAACATTAATACACTTTATTCAGATTGGGAATTTCGTGTACCAAATGACATAACTAAATTCCAATCGATCCAGATGTTTCCGAAACGATCGCGAGTAAACACTTTTATATAGGCAGGGAGCTTACGCTCCATTGGCCCCCGCCCAACTGTCTCCATCACGTACAAGCGTGAATTTACATAATTTCCGAAGATCGCTTTAACGTTAAAGTTTTTGCATTCTTCAGCAAATATAATCGGATTAAGCAACTCGTTGGTAATACTCGCTGATAGGTCGTAATAGGATTGAGTCGTCGCGAACACTCCCTTCGAATGCGGAAGCGCTAAGGGAACCGTCTCTCTGAAGTTCTTAAATGAATTTTTGATTATTTGCTCTGCTTAAAGCGGCTTTATTAGGAAACTCTGCATCCTGTTACAATGGAGGAGCGGTAAAATGAAAGAGAATAATTAAAATTAGGTGCGGTGCGTCTGAGAAATATCGTCTGCGAAAGGTAAATAGGTACGTATTAAGTATTTCACTATGTTAAAAAGAAATATTATTTACGTACTAGAAGGAAAGTTGTTTGTTTCATATGAACTATTTAGAACTATTTAAAGGCATGGTATTATCGATATCGTTACAAAGATATATTTTATTTAATATATTTACTAAAATAAGTGGCACCTAAAATAAACAACAGAAATCTTCAAGACAATTAAATGTCTACATAGAAGATATCGATATTTTTTTTTCATCACTATAATTGTCCAAGTAGAATACAATGTATATAAAAAAAAAAAAAAAAAAATATATATATATATATATATATATATGATTCATGCATATTTAACATTAAGTTATAAACAACAGCTTATATCATTGACATAAATATCCTTTTTATGAATCATAATGATTAGTAAAACTACCAAAATATTTCGCATATATACTATTAGCTGTTCATCCTGGCTTCATGCCGGTAAAAAAGGATTAGGAATGCATTTTGTTGTATTACATTCAAATACAACGATTTTTACGGTTAGTGATTTTCCGAAATTTTTTATTTTTTCTTGTAATTTTTAAAGTATTTCCAAATACTCATACAATTGTCCACAACCCTTAATTTGCACGCCTTTAAGCGCAGAATTTCGGAAAATGCTTTCTTACCGGACATTTAAAATCTAAGAGTGCTGTATATGCCATATTCCAAGTGTGTCAATCAATTAGTGATTTGTAATTGCATTTTATCCGTATAAATTTATGCTTAAATGTCAATTAACTAAACTTGCAGAGAGCTAATATAAATACACACATTTTCATTGCAACAGATGTAAAAACTTTTAGTCGCTATAAGCAGATGTATGCATATAAGAAAATACAATGGAATATGCTTTAGGAAACATATCTGTAATACAACTCTTGCACCGTTAGCGTCTATCGTATAATAATTCGTTGCAATTTGTATCCATTAACTGACAATAGTTTGAATTTAATAATGATATCGTTACTCGACGAAGAATAACAATTAGAAAAAAAACTGAGAATCGACAATATATTTTGGAGTGTAAAAATTATCGAAAACACGCTTAATACTAAAAGTAGAGGTGATTTTTTTATTGGCTTAAAAGACAAGATACATTTTTTAAGGAATAAAATAAGCCATATTGCGATTTTTGGTTTCGGTACGGATTTAATCAACTTTAAAAGCCTGGCTAGGAAATAAAACTTCTTCGTCGTTATTCAAACATACCTACCTCAACAGTACTCAATTCTAATATTTAATTTATGAATAAAAATTAAGTAAATTTTAAATTATTAAATTTAACAGAGCTCCTATGCATATCATAACAAATAACTAAAAAAACGCATGTGATATACATATAGGTATATACATACATATATACATAAATTAATATATATATATATATATATATATATATATATAGATAGATATATATATATATATATATATACAATCATGCTGGGCGCCTATGTAACCTCGTGAGCTTGTGAAATGTAAGACAAGGAGCTTAATAGCCTATCTTTTTTATCTCGAAAATCCATCATTTCAATCCTAAAATATCGCTTTCCTTTTACGTCCGTAGATACGTCCAATTCGCACCTTCGTCTTACAATCACATTTCTGAGTCCATTTCCGAACGTATTACCTCACATATGCCGAATTTCAATGTCGTTCTTCCATTTTAGTAGCGATCCTTTTCTGTCTATAAATCTTGATAGTTCTTTCTTAGAATTCACTTTTTATCCTATCGTTCGGTGGGAAAATATTCCTATCGTTTTTTTTTATCCTTATTAAATTATCGTTAAGATCATTCCTTTTAAATTATTATTACTTAACATTAATTAATTATCAAAATTTTAGAGTAATCGTTTTGGTTGTGTATCTATTAAATACCTCGAAAAAACCTATCAAACAAGAACAAAATATAAATTATTCAATTTATATTTAAAAACATTTTTTTATAACTGGGCGGCGAGAAATACAAGTGATTATAACATGAATGGAATATCTTATCCCTATTAATACAAGTCCCTTACTTGTATGCATGTCTTTTTCATCCCTTAATATCTAATTAATCTATGAGTGAACCTTTACAGAAAAATTAAAATGATTTGGGTGGTAAATTTATTTGTATAGACTTGTATAGAACGGGTGGTAAATTGATTTGCATAAACTTCACACCAAATTTCTGTAAGTGAAACTTGGATGTTCTTATTTATTTTAACCCTTTTCCGTTAATCTGACTACAGTTGTCAGACAACGGTTTGATCGTAGATTTTTTTAACTCAAATAAATAAGGCAGGCCATCAAGCCTTGACTAGAATATTCCACTTAAAACAAAATAAAAAATTAACCACGTCAAATATATTTTATATTTTCATCACTATGGAACTACGAGTATCTAAATTTTATAGGACAACCAATTAATAGTCAAATAAAATTTATACATATTTTAAATTTATATATATATATATATGTATCTATATATATATATATATATATATATATATATATATATATATATATTCAAATAAAATTTAATACATTCACCGCAATTTTACTATAAAAAATGATCTACGCGATTATTATATTTTTTCCACTACATTACAATATTGTAAATAATTCATGCAGACCTTTATATTCATAGCTAATCTTAGGTTTTTAGCTGTCCATAGCCCGAAGCATGTATTTCCTTTCTCCATAGTTTCTGCTTTTATGAATATTTGTTTTAATCCTGAGCTGTCAACTTATGTAATAAGCTAATTTTTGATATAAGAAATATTCCGTAAATAAGTTCTTTAAAAATTCAGAAAATATTTTAGAATATAGCTCTCACTTTCGCCTTTTTTAAAACATTCCATGTACATGATTTATTAATAAATTTCCCCGTGCATTAAATTTGAATCTTTACTTGCACGTTTTCCAGTCTATCTCATAACCGATGTTCAAATTATTTTTCTATAATTCTCTGGAAGACCTTGTCTCTTTAAATATTTTTAAACAATCTCTGTTAATAAAACATGTCTGGTGTATACTTACAACCACATAATAAACGTAAAAACGTCTAATTTTAAAATATATATAACAAAATAATTACATTGATATTATATGACGGATTAGTTCGGAGAATCAGAAACAATTATGTGAGATTATTACATTAAAATACGACAATACATAATAATAAAATATACTAAAATAAATTATCAATAAGAAATAAAACATAATTCTTGAAACGATACACTCCGTATTAGAGAGTGAACTGGCTTGGTCGATGACGAAGGGAGCCGAGTTTACCCATAAGAATCAAACAATAGGTTTATGGAAACAAAAATATGTTCAAATTTTATTAAATACCTAAAAAAATTGCGTATGGTTCAACTAAAAAAGTAATTCACTTGGCCGATATCGAAGAGAAGCAAGTGTACCCGATTCAGCATCACCGACCCGAGCGTGATGGCTCAGTTTAATTCACTGCTCAGAAACAGTACGCAGTGCGTCTAAAAAAGTTTTCCCTTCAAAAAGTGAATATGTTTATTTCATATCCTTCGGTCTTCAGTGTGTTTTCTTCTTTATGCGTTAATTTGAATTCTACTCTCAAAAGTTTAGACGCGAATGCGAACGCGGGGTCGGCTGGAGTTCATAACATCTTCCTCCGATGCTCGACTCCCTACATCTGTTTAATTAAGTTATAAATCCAACTTCAGTTGATATTTGTCGAAATTATCTGCGAGTCCCCACTATGTGGAAATGAAGAAGTGTGTACGATGTTATGAACTCTTCATATTAAAACTGGGGGCCTGAATTAGTTCTAATTTACTACGATTTTCTAATAACATTTTACGATGTCGTGATAACACTTAATTATAGTGTTTTAACAATCGATACAAGTTTTCTTTTTTTAACCTTTACTAACCTTGGTAATAAATATTGATCGCTTTAAATAATAAGCTATGAGAAGCAAATAAGCTAACATCATTTTTCATTGGCTGATAACAACGTTCTCTGTCTTACAATTCTATTGGCATTGCCAGTTAAATTGTAAGTTTTCAACTTACTTTACTAGAGCTTACCACATAATCTACAATATTTGACGAAACTACAGCTTTAATTTTCAGCAATTCAAAATAATTATGCCCGTGTATTAGATAAATTAAAATTTCTTATTTTCAAGAAAAGAATTTCTTTGTATTTATTTTCAAATTTTTTTTAGTCTTAATAAGTTGACCACACATTTTCTCTGTGAATTGATAAATAAAATGGATAAATTAGTTAAACAAAGAGTTTACCTTAAATTTGATATTTCAAACAAAATTTCTTGTGCTGGATCATAAAAAATATTTAAAAAAGCCTATAGTGATCCATCTATGTCAAAAACATAGGCATACGAGTGGTACAAATCGTTCAACAAGGGGCGTAAAGTGGTCGAATATTTGCCTCGTCCCGGACGGCCATCAAGGTCTACCACAAAAATAACCTCTAAACAATTTGTACTTGAAAATCCTCATTTCAGTACTAAAAAGTTGAATCGGGAGTTGGATATCGATAAAATGACCGTTCGTGGAATTATAACCAATGTTTTGCTCATGAGACGTATCGCCGGAAAATTACTTCCAAAGGAGCTTATTTTCGGGTCGTTTTTACAGAAGTAAGCAAGAATCAACATTGATTATGACATTAATAATTTTTCAAATTAGATAGATAACAATGACATAGTGGAATATTAAATCTTCATAATAGTGAAACTATACGTACCAGAGAAAATGTACAATGTGTAATGAGATTGTATCACGTTTTAAGAGAAAAAGAATTTTCAGAATCCTTTTACAGTATTAGTTTAGATAATAATGAAAGTACTTGCAACTGGCCATTTAGTCTTGACGCATTCAAAAATTGCATTATAACGTTGAAAATGTTGACGAGGTTGTAACGATAAACAACTACTACTATTTGTTTCGTAACTTTGTCAGAAATTTGAAAATGATGCTTTGCAATAAAATTAATTTAAACCGACAAAATTTCCGTAGAATGATTTTTGATAGTTTCAGGAAAATTAATATGTAGCTATTTCCTAACAGCTTGAAAGAGATGCCTGTAGGAAAATTAAACTAATGTTTTACTTGATGGCCCCGATAGATGCACATGCATCATATACCGATTATAGTAGAGATGCATTCAAAAATGACAGAAAAATTATCAATTTTATATCTAGTTTTATTCAGAGTAGAAATATTGAAAGTAGGATTTTTTCCTAAGTTTTCATTTTTACTCGAGAAGCACTGAAGAAATTTTGATCCATTTCAATTATTGTTAATAACGTACGCGGCGAAATAAGTCAATGTAATAAGTAAAAAATATATAAAATCATGAATATAAAAAATGGTTACTTTTTTGTTTTTCTTTGATGTACTCTTTTCGATGTAAAAATGTCTACTATTTGGCTAAATTTCTAAACTTAACATGTAACAAAAAAAATTCATAATTAATCAATTTGACGAATGTATCGAATACAATATTTCTCTTCTCTTAAATATTAGAATTAAATATAAAAGAATATAAAACCTAAGTATGGCCTATTTTTGAAAACAATTTTATTCAATAAAGAATCAATACAAGAGATAAAAGAAGAGTTAAATATGAAAGTCGTTACTACTACAATTAAACGAGTTTATTTAATAGATAGATGCAAATTGATATTAGTACATACTTTCATTTGTAAGTAATTTAGAATTGTATTTAATAATAAATTGGTAATTTTTAGAAATAATTTTGTGACATAAATTTACCAGAATATTCACAAATGATTTCTGCGTAATAAAAAAAAGAATTAGAGACCACGGTATCAATAATTAAATTTCATGACCATTTTAAGGACGTAACTCATAAAGTAATTATTGACTACACCCACGCTAAATGTAAAGTTATTCAGCCCATTAGAAAGGCGAGATTACAAAAAGGCAGCGCCAGGATAAAAAAAATTAAATGGAACAGCACGAAAAAGACCTTTGAAATATTGTGAAGGCCAAAAATAATCTTAACGAACAATAGTCGTTCTCGGTTACAGAGAAAATTACAAAAGAAACGAGACTCAAGTGTCCGGGGAAGAAAAGACGGCCACCTATAAATTTTATCATCTCTCTATCTTGATTCTGTAAGGGAATGAGTTCCATTTGTGAAAAATTACAGCGAACAGACGGAAAATTATCCAGAGACATCCTTAAAATACAAGACTGCTCTTTAATGCAGCAAAAGCCGCAAGCCAAGCAAAGTATAGATCGTAAGTAAAACCATGAGTTGGTTAAACTCAATTTGTTAATGTCTTCAATGTTGCATTTTACATCATTTTAATAATTGAAACTAATCTCTTTCAATTAATCTAAAAACTAAGTTTGTCAAAAAAATATTACCTACTACACTAAAATATGAGTGCGGTAAAAAGAAAATTATTGAAAAATTCTTTTAATTCCGCTAATTAATAAATAAATGAAAAAAAAAGTAAAAAATTATTATTATTTACCCTAACTATGTCCTTTAACAAGAATAGACACCGATGCCTTTAAAGCTCGTACTAATAATTATATTTCTATTGTTAGCGTCGGTGCTCAATTCCAAATAAAAATGAATAGGCGTAATAGCGAAATTCAGCCTAAAATTTGTTATTTTTTTTTTGTTCTATTAATTTTGTTGGAACTTGGCACGAATTACGAAAAAAAATTGGTAAGTAATTAAAAAGCGTGGGTCTCTATTATTATTGTAGTACTTATACATAGTCAAGGTAAATAATTATTTTAATTAAATTAAAATACTTCATAAAGAAGTTCCTTTTGAAGGAATTTTTTAGTTTAATTTTTTTATAATTATTTGTGATTTGTTAGAGACTTACACAAAAATAAAGGTAGGCTTAGTAAAGTAGGAAAGAAAGGAAAGAGAATAAAGGTAGATGAGAGGGGAAATAGAAGAAGAAATAGGGAAAAAAAAGCTTTTACGAATAAGGTTCAAGTAAAAAAAGCATGGAGGAACGCATTCGCCACTCTAGCTTGATGCACGAATGTTGATCTAGTCTTTAAAAATGCTTAAATCCCGGATGATTTGTTATCATTTGTTGAGGGTTCCCATTAATAAAAGCCAATCATCGTCATCAATCCTTGGTTCAGCTATATATTTTGTCAATAAAACGTATTCCTTAAAAATGTCTTCAATCTTCCGAAGACATTCCTTTGTCCACCTCCAGAATCAATCGTCATATCTTCCCCAACTTTATATGGTAGTCCCACAGTTCTTACATCTTGAGTTATACTATTTTAAATAAAAAAATATGAATCAATCGGTTCATAAATTCCGGACACATGCGTTAGAAATGCGACAGAAAAAAAGTCGAACTATGAACGTCCTCCTTTTTTACTTCGGTTGAAAACTTTTAAATACAATTAGAAGTTGTACTACGGAGTTCCGTACATACTTATGCAAATATAAATATTTTAGTGTAATTAGTATTTCTATTGAACAATTTAATACAATTAACATAACCGTGAAAATATATTGTCTAGTATATATCTTATAACCATAAAATATCGTGTATTTCTCAAAAACTGAAAGTCAGATCTTTGCTGGAGTTTTCCGGCAAATTATAGGTAAACTGTTAGTAACACTGTTTTTTCATACTTTTGCTTTAGCAATTTCGAAAGTAGTTGTAGGAAATATATCTCAATTTTTAAAAAAATCAATTATTACATTTGTCCCCTTTAAAGTTTTCATAGAAATATTTTTCAATGTTAACCACTAAAATTGTTGTCATCTAAGTCGTCGCCGTGGTGTGTTGGGTTGATCACAAGGCATACTACCTTTGACGATGCGGCGCACCGGGTTCGATTCCCGGCCGTTCGTCGAACGGGGCTGAACTGGTGTTATTGTTGTCTATAAGAGATTACTCTCAAAGGAGTTAGTCCACCGCATCTATCAATTAGATGCATTATTTTTATAAATAAAGTGGTTTAATAAAGTGGTTTTTCTGAACCGCCATCTGCAACCGACAACGTGCAGAGACGCGAGGGTAATGCCCTGATTCCTCTGAACGCCGGCGCTGTTTTCAAATGTGATATGCAATTTTCCATCCTTCTCAAACTAAACATCCTGTTTCTTTATATATATAAAATAATTTATAGATTGTAGTTGTGCATAAAATTATTTCAATATTTCTTCATTTCTGAACATTAATAATAACTTTTGTAAATGAAAATAAGCTAAGTGAATATTTTTCATTGACGGAGAGATAACTAAATGGCCGAAATATTTTTGGTAAGTAGATTGGCTGTAAGATATTGCTTTCGTAGCAAAAAACCGCCGTATGTAATAGTTGTATACATTAAAAGTACGTAAATAAATAAATAAACATTTTTCTTTAAAATATCAATTTGTTCGTATTTTTTTCCATTCTAAAAGTTTTAATTATGATTATTAGATAATAAAAGCTCTAACTACTTTTTTCTTTAATTCTAATTGATATATGATAAATACGAATAATAAATCAATAAAAGTAAAAAAAAATATTAAGAAATTAGATGTTAAGCTAAATAAACAGAATTATATTATCTGAAGTACGTTTTAAGTTATGAAATTGTATTTACAAGGGCCGTGTAAATAACAAATATAAACAACGTTTAATATCTATGTGCTGTAGCTCGCTAAATAAAAACATTCTTGTTTTATTTGTTTACGTAAACATAGTTATTTTATACATTATTAAATATACACAAAGTGGCTGCCATTTTTATATTTTTGGATTATTGTTTATCTAATAAAAAATTGCTTTGTTAAATCCATAATATGGCGCAAATACTATCGCGATAAATTTCAATTTATTTTCATTTATATTTTTATGCCCTGCGCTATGAGTTGATGGTCAATTTATGCGCGAAAACTTGTTCCTTTCTATTTATGACACTTTTTTGTAGTTTTATAAATTAAAAGGATGGTGCTAGATAAAGAGAATAAAATACGCTTGATATAAGGGTACTAAAAACAGAATTTTATCAGAAATGGTATTTTAACAAAAAGTAAAAAAATTATATCCGGAAGAAATTCCCAGAATCAATGAAAAATCTTTCCATAGAAATTTAGATAACGTCCACATTGAAAGATATAAGGATGCAAAACCCTTTGTAGTTGGTAAAAACCAACTGAAATCGGAGCGGATTTGTAATATATAACAAAAATTTTACCCGACCATATTCACGTCAATTTGTTCAACAAACAAATATTTTCTGAAAACGAGACACGACACAATTTTTTACTGAGATAGATTTGGCCTATTGTTATTCTAAAGATTGAGAAGTATTAAGATTTCTTTATTAATTAGACAAAATTGTTTATATTACTTTGGAGAGCATGAACCGTACATTTAAAACCCTATTTAAAACATGACTTAAGTTTTCTAAAGTTACCTTATTATACAATTAGATAGACGTACTTACTTGACAACTGATCTCCTGTCCCAGATCTTGTCTCGTGATTTGTAGATTAATGGTACTCCTTGCTTCGGAGCTTGCCAGAAGTGCGTGCGACTTCCACCATGATACCTTGGCGGTCGGTCGACCTGAATGGTAGTAATATACTGGAGTTAATTTGATATTATCTGCAATCGAATTTGAAGAGCAAAAATAGAACCTTACACCTTGAGTTGTCTAAATATGTTTTGTTTTTTCTTACGACATTTCTATTCTCTTTAGATGTTTTTTTTTATTTAATTCATAACATAAAATATCGCTCTAGTATTAAAAACACAATACTCTGAAAACATGTGAAATTACAGCGTATGTACAGAATGATGAACAGTACTTGACGAATTTATTATATAATTGTTAATTGATCAAAAGCTGGTTGACTGTAAGTAACTGCTCTCGTAGCAATAATTCCGCATATATATATATATATATATATATATATATATATATATATATATGTATCAAATATATACAATCAAATACATAAATAAAAAAATCTGTGCAAAACAAACTTAGGCAAAGTTTGTAATGAAAATAAATTTGAAAATTTATTTCGTTACCTCCCACTGCCACACAGGTTACATTGACGGAAGTGCCTTCATTGTAAGGTCCCAAAACTCCCTTCGAAAGCTCTGTTCCAGCATCGTTCAGGACCAATAGTTTGTCAGGTGGAACTGCACGAAATTAAAGGTGGATTAATAATCTTAAAGGTAACTTAAATAAGGAGTATTAATATTTCAGAATAAACAGCAATTTTAAAAATACGTTTAATTTTAAAAATACGTTAATAATGTTTCAAAATTTACATTGTAAACCTTATTGGCCTTATTCGTCTATTTGTTTCGGTTTCGGTCCCTTATTGGCCTTATTCGTCTATTTGTTTCGGCATCGGTCCCTTATTGGCCTTATTCGTCTATTTGTTTCGGTAGTCGCATTACCATATATATAAAAAGAGTAAAATGATCACTTACAAATTTACCATTACGGATCCTACATATCCATTAATATAACGATATTACCGAAATTTCACAAGGCACTTACGGATCTAAAGCCACAAGAAAAGTAGTAATATGAGTAGACTAGAATTATTTTTTTATAAATTTTCTTGGGTAAATATATTGATAAAAACGAAGACTTGGCTTGATAAAAATACGTACTGCAAAAGACAAAAGACACATGGATGTACAGATACAATACAGAGCTATAGCTGCATGTATATAATACGCAGCTTTATAGCCTTTTGTGAGCTAACCAGTAACAGTTTAGTTCAATTTGCCTTTCACAAAGGATATTTGAATTTCATAAAAATGGCTTGCTACTTTTTAAAAAATTACTTCTTTAAGCTTAATTTAATGAACAATATTTACCTCAGTCGTATTGCCAGCGCTGTATATGAAGCAGACTAATTTGACGTAAATAACTAAAATCGCGACATGGTCGTTGCGTGAAACTGACTTGAATTTCCAGTTAATTATTTCTGGAAATATCCTACTATTTCACGGAACTATTCATTATCAATATTTTGGCTTTAAACTAATACTTACTGTATTACAATAATAATTTGTATACGATTTTGAAATTAGGAACATTTTATGTCCGTTTCCTTTTTAATTGAAGCATGTGTACATTATTTATTGCAAATGTTTATATTTATTGCAAATTGCAAATGTTTATATTTATTGAAAATTCGGAAACAAATTATAATTAAACAAACGTACACTTAAGTAGATCTGAAAAAGATGAGGAGAGAGTAATACTATATCTTAGGAAGACATGAATAAAAATAAGATGAAAATGCGAACTTTTTGGAAAAGATGAAATGTGAAAATTTCTTTTTCCAAACTTTATTTTATGGAATTGAGGACATGTATAATAATAATAAATGAGATTAGTACCATTTCGCATCTTTACACATAATAGCTTTAAATTACAATTAAGTTATTTTATAGCAAACTTTTTAAGGAAAATAAATTTATCTAAGTAGAAATAAAAAAAAAGAAAAAAATGGCAACATTCTCTCTTATATAATTGAATAACTTTTTGAACTTTTCCAAGTTAGAGAAAATTTATAATGATCTTATTTAAGGAAAAAACGTGTTCAAGGCGTCTACATAATAAAATTGACTCCTTTTTTACTATCAACTATTTTTTTTATATCAAATAAACAGGCTGATAGTAATAAAAGTAAAATTTACAAATACGAGTTGATAATAATATCGATTATGCAACGGGCTTGTAACTGGGAAAATATGGTCATAAGTCGAAGGTAAAAAATAATTGCTAGCTACTACGGTACACATAATTAGGTTTAAGTTGTGACACTTTGACAGATTAAACTGACATCTAATAACAAAAGTATTAATTCTTATACTAACTCAAAACTGTAAGATTAATCCTAGAATTCTTCGTGGGCGACACTATGAAATCTACTCGACATCTATATTGGCCGCTATCTTCCGCCCTGCAACAACAAAAAAATAATTTTTTTTAAATGATTTCATAAAAGTTACTTATAAATAAATGGAAATATAGAAAATGAGAAGAATAAATCCTAAGTTATATTACAGTTGACTACATGTGATACTACGAACTAAAAATCATTCTATTATAAAGGAATAAAGAAAGGCTAAACATTATGAAATATTTGTTTAAATTAACAGACAATGTGGTTCCTTTTGTTTACCTTTCTCTATGTTCCATATTATAATATTACCTGGGTCTCGTCTTACACATATAACAAATTTTTAATAATTTTCTGCCTTTCATTTAAATTTGGATTGATAGTAACTAAATATTAGTCGATTTATTCGAATCACAAAACGTAATTTCTTGTTGCAAAAATAATTTTTAGGAAATTTTAAAAAAGTTTAATTACTTGTTTGGATAACTTAATATATAGCGCTATAAATACTAATAAACATAGATTTCACTTATCTTATTGTTTCATCTAATAGTATTGATGCAGTAATTTTACTACATGAACAGCAAAACAAGTGAAACATATGGTTGCTATATTTACAGTACCGTCTCTTATTTACACAATAATAAAGGACAATCATTTTCAAACATCGAGCTACATACTTTTTATTACAATTCTTTAACTATATAATAATGAGCGTACAGAATAATAGCTCTCCATGTTTTTAATTAAAATTTGCTCTACCGACTCGCAAGATGTTAGGCTGTGACATTAGCACGTAATAGTTATGCCTAAAATACTTAAATATTTATCAGTTGCATGTATTTAGATGTCACAGTATTAATGTTGTAACAGAAAATTAAGAAAAATAAATAATATAATTGATTGTAACTAATTTCCCACCAAATTTAGTGGTTATTCTTGACAACGATTTTATGAAAGTATCCTTGTTGAAAATAATTCCAACGTAGATACTCAGAAATGTTGTCTACAGCAATGAATGTATACAATACAGCATATATAATACAGCATTTTACTCACCGATCTAGAAAACAGGACTATATGAGATTATAATAAAAAAACAGAAAGAAAATTTCACTTGTTTTAAAATAGATTTCTAAATGATATTTTCGAAAGTCTTCAGCAATATGGTATACAAGTGGCTTCTCTACCAACATGACACCTTGCTTGAAATATCCTCCAGATAGAAAATCCGGGTAACTTAAATATTTATACCTTTTCACATAACGAAAATATGAGAGGAATAATGAAGTTGATAAATTAAAGATTAAATCAAATTGATTGTGAAGTACGGTACACGCAATTAATATCCGAAACAGCAGAGAAGTTGAAGAAAAATATATATCTAGAAACAGAATTTGTAATTAATTTGGGTGAACTGCTTAATCAGAAAACTCCTTACTGTTTACACAATAACAAACGTCAGTTATTTTTAAACGACGAGCTTCATACTTTCTGTTACAATTTTATAAGTGTACGATAGGTCTGAATATATAAATTATAAAGGTAATACACCTCCCTTTCAATTATTGAATAATTACTTTTTATCCGCACGTCTAGACTTTGGTGAATCTCTTTATCAATAACTTATGTAGGTATAACACATTTTATTATATTTACATAGTGCTCATTCCATCCACTACTTAGCATACAATTACCTTAATTAAAACGGTCTTAAAAACAGTTTTTGATGCTTTACTTTGAGATGTTAAATGCGAAGTTGCTGGGTGGCTCTCGACGAATCGTTAGCTTTTTTTTACAAAGCTTAAATCCCATCTATCATTTCTTTTAAGGTTCGAATTTAATTTTTTGGATTTAAAGACAATTCCTGTCTAGTTCTAAAATAAAAATAGTGTAAATATATATATTTTTGGGAGGTCTTATCCATTCACACTAAAATGCGATTTTTGATATTACATTGAAAAATTGCAGTTTACCGAAGTATATTAGCCCATAAGTGTCTTTGTTTGTAAATAATTATAAATGTTTGGTAAGAGAATAAGCAATAAGCATTCAAAAAAAATATTTTTATGATACTCGTACAATTAAAAAAATACAATGCACCTTATCTTTCAAATAATTTAACTTGGAATTGGAACTGTTTCTTTTTTAATTTTAAAAGTGTTCCCATGAATTTAGCTCTGCACTGTTGGACTATACAGCTACCTACTTTATGTGTAGGATTACGCCAACTAAGTATTTATCAAATTAATTATTAATGCCTTCAATACTTACTGAAAGGATAATATATATATATATATATATATATATATATATATATATATAGATATATATATATATATATATATATATATATATACATATATATATTTACTAATTAGGAAGATCTTCCAAGCGATTTCGTAGCGATTATGGTGTAACGTATAGTTCTAGGTAGACAATTAATCGGTCTAAATAGACACAAGTCTTACATAATAGACCATGACGTCTAATTCCCAACTTTCTCGAATACTAGTAATGAACGTACCAATTGATTCGGTCTGTACCCTCGTTAGCGGTAATACTATGAAGGACAGCCCTGTTAACCGTAAAATTCGATCGATGGAAACTATGGCTACTTTACTTCCTGATTAAACGCGCAGCACGTTAAAGCCTCTGTTTAATTATATTTGTTTTATATTTTGCAAGAAATTTATGTAAATTATAGGAAAAAAAAGAGCGCGTATTATGATATGAAGTAGTATGTCATGCATTCGATACCGATTTGTTTTATGTTTTTAAAACCCAACCATTGGCGTTTGTCAATTGACCTACGTGAAGAATATAAATTAATTAGCAACTATCTTTTATTACCAGAATATTAAAATTCACGATTCTAGTTTACTTTCTGGAATGATTGTGCATTCGATTTTTTAAACCTTCTTAACACCAATTATTTCAAGATTATCACTGTGTATTTAACTCATTTACCATATATTGGCTTTTCTTTATCTAATGTCAACTTAAACATACTCTATTCTCTGAATAACGACTGGCTTACATCCGTCAATACTGATCAAAAGTGTGTACGCACAAACGTCTCGGCACTTTGTGCGCCATTTTTAGGACGACTTTGGGCACAATTTCGTTTCGTGAAGTTTTCATCAAGTTTCTTTTCGGATATAAATTTTTAGCTTCAGTTACCCGCACGAATTCAAAGTTAAGCGTCGACTGTAAAGGCTTTGACGAAAGTCAGCGTTGTTACGAGCTTTACGTATGTATGTGTATATATATATATATATATATATACTCGTACATACATGTGAATGTTAACAATATATAAGACCCTTAAACTTCCTTACACGTTTGTGACTTTAATAACGCTAGCAGAATTACCTCGCTTATATCGCAAACTTTTTTTATAACATTATATGTGTGGGTTGATGTAAATATAAAAATATAAACAAGTTAATAAAAATTCTATTCATTTAAAAGACTTGAAATTTATTTCCATCTCATATAGGAAATTGAACAAAGTTTTAAAACAAAATTATAGAATCAAAAAGAAAATAGGAGAAATGTTTGTATTAAAAAAATGAAATTTTGTTAATTCAGTACTATTAAACGTAGAAAAGATTTAATTTTTTTATTTAAAAATTATTATAAACGGATAGACACTGATACTAATATAAATATGTGTATCTTCTTTCTCGTAATCTGAATTTAGAATTGTACATATTAGATTCCGAGAATAGAGTTAAATTATATAAGTACGTTAATATATCTGGGTTAAATGTAACTTAGAAAGTAGGAGTAACTAGATTGCTACGTGAAAAGGACAGTTAAGACGGTAGTAACAGAAATGTAATTTGAAGTAAACTGCATTAGACACAAAATCAATAAACATATTATTGACAAGAATGATTAGCTGGACTTTCTTAAAATATTCGATACAATACTCGATATAAAAATATCAATCAAGGAAAGTTTATATCGATATAAATATTCGATATAAATTTTCCTTGATTTTATTAAAATAAACTAATAATATCATATTCTAATTTTATTAAGATATACCAATCTTATTGTTTGTCAGGAATTTAGTTCATAATTTGTACTAGTTTGAGTAGCGTACGGCAATAATACAATCATTCATACGATACCAATACAATCATTCATATAATGACTAAATAATCAGAATGTGATACAGAAAACTTGAGTGTTGTTCGACGTCAAAGTAATAAATAGACCTGTACTATGTCCATACACATATATATGTGTGACTAACTACAAATGTATATACGTATGTGTACATATGTACATAAGTACGTAGGACATTGTGTACATATGCACATAAGTACGTAGTCTACTGGACATTAAAAATCCCGTAGCGAAGTTTGACTCCAAATTTATTTTAAGCTTCAATTTATAAAATATAACAAATTATAAAAAGACAAATGTATTTTCATAATATATTTCAAAGCAAGACACGAACCCATTGAAACAGAATTAAAAACACAATTGTTTTAACTATCAGAATCCGATTTTATCACCCATAAGGATATCACACGAGAATCTATAACGATATATAAAATATTATGGTTATCAAAGTTTTGTCTCAAAACTTCCTCTCTCAACAATTCACAGAATTACAACTTGAATTGTGTAATTCTATATTGTCCTCTTAAATATCAATCGCTTTCAAACAACTTTAAGTTAGGGTCTAAAATTTCGTCAGTAATTGGGATGAAAACGGTAAGTTTCAAATTCAAAGCATATCGTGTTTCGTTCCCAGAATGTTCTGTCATTTCACTGATTACTGTTGTATTGCTAAACATGAACTCTAACTTGAATATAAGTTCAATTATTTTCACAAACAATAAACGGACCAAGTTTTGAAGTGCTTGTCATCTCATATATTTGTAGACGGCCTGTTACTCGCAAAACCGTGATGTGGTCTGTTATTGTTCACCGAACCAGAGTTAAAATGCCTACTTACGTTTCGCATGAAATCTATTCGAAATATATATTTATAATATAGCGAAAGTCAAAAGTTACCAGTCAAAGTTTATTATAGATGTTCATTTTCCATTAGTCGGCAAGATATACTAAAAGTAGTCTTGTCATATTATTTAAGTATATATGAACTTATTTACTTACATACGAACTGAAACGCTACCAATCCTTTTTAATATATGTATAGTAGTTATTTTTTCGAGTAAAGTAGGAATTTACATACGAATTTTATGTTTATTTTTGTGTTGTATTTTATGTTGTATTTTTTATGCATAATAGGAATTTACATATGTACAAACGAACTGAAATATTACTAATCTTTTTAAACATACGATTATAGTAGTTATTTTTTCGAGTATAGTAGGAATTTCATTTACTGATCTGATTCTCCTAATGTGCGCGTAAACAATAATTTAACTTTCCCTCTTTTTTCCCTCAAAAACCTTTAGTACAAGTTTATGAGAGCACAAATTCTGTAAATATTACAAACCTCCAGGATCACGAGCAACCTAAGATTATTTTTGGCAGTAATTTTTATGTATTTATGTTTTTATTAATGTTCAAGTTGAGTAATTTCTTAATAAGTATACGTATTAAGAAATTACTCAACTTGAACATTAATATAATAATATTAACATAATAATTGTATGTCATATAGTTTTGAATATAGAAAGGTTTCTTTGCGAAATAATAAATTTTAATGCTTGTGGCTCATAAATCACACTTTTGTCGTATTTAAGTTTGAGCTCATAAATATCCATATTGTTATGTATATATGTTTTTATTAATGTTTAAGTTGGGTAATTTCTTAATAAGTGTACGTAAGTGGATTTTTATTTAATTTCCAAAAACACAAAATATACTTCAATTAAATGTCATATAGTTTTAAATTGAATATAGAAAGGTTTCCTTGCGAAAAATAAATTTTAATGCTTGTGGCTCAGGTATCACACGTTTCTCGTATTTAAGTTTGAGCTTATAAATATCCGCAAGGATAGAACCTTTTTTGTGCTTCTGTTTTTTTGTTGGAATTTTTATTGACTATGCTTATGCTTAAAATTACTTGATTATGCTTAAAATTAATAAACTTCTTTAGTTTTGTTTCTTTTTAACATTTGATGATGTTTTACAAATGACTTTCCGTGTTAGTAAAAACACTAAAAAAAATTATTTTATATTTTAGAAATTATTATCAAAAAAAAATTATTTCAGTTTTAATGGTTCCGTGTAAATCCATTCGGAAAATGCAATTATGTTCGTATAGAAGTCGAATTATAGGCTATATAAGAATTTGAAATTTTCAAATTATTCTTCCAATTATTTTTTCCTTCAAATCTTAATTCCGTACAAGTTCTAAATTAATTAAAAGTACTGGACCTTCTACCTGAAATTTAACATGGTTAGCTTAAAATATAATCTGGAGTACCTTATCCGGAGAAAAATATTATTTTATATTATTAATAATGTAAAAAAAAATAAAACGAATTAAAAGACTTGGTAAATCAATATCAAATACCTAGTTCTAAACTAAATATTTTTTTTTTGTTAAAACATAAGATTTTATACATGTCTATTTTATACGGTTAAAGTCATTTGTTAATCTTATAGAAAAGTATTATCATGAAGTGTGATTACATTGGTTATGTATTTTCCATAATTATCTCCAATAAAAAGTCCGAAAATAAATTCATTTATTGAGTCACAAATATATGTTTTGTTATACCTTAAAAAGATAGATACTTGATATACCAAAAAAAATACACTCTAGTAAAGAAATACCCTGGTGATTACGAATGTATATTCAACTTTCGTACCTGTTATAACAGAGTGTATAACTGCTCCCAGTGAAAGTTTTGCATCACTACATGATGGTTCTTTCGGACCCACAAAGTAAATAGCTACAGTAGCTATCTAACATAAAGCATTAGGATGCGAAAAGTTTCGTGTGGGATTTTTTAAAAACCGATTTATGAGTTGGATCTAATACCTAATGTATTTGCAATAAATGTATATATACATTTATATTATGTATGTATATATACATGTACGTATTTGGGTCGAAATAGCATTTTTTGCTCATTTTTTTGTCACTTTCATATACTAGCCAGCTTTTCGTCTCTTTCTGTCATTGCAAGTTGAACACAGATATTTTCACAGGAGAGTGATCTAAGACAACTCAGTTTTAGATTTTATGTCTTAACTTATATCACTAATCCCTTTAGTTTCAGTACAGTATGACTCGTCCAAAAACAAATTTGTGAATAATTTGGAAATAATTTACACAATTCTATATCTCATTAAAAAAACGTACAAATAAATGAGAATCTAATGGATCAAACAAACACTGCAAGCGACAGATTCGTTCACAAATTCTGACTTGGATATAAAGAAAGAACAAGTGCTCTCATTCATTTATCCATGATAAAGTTGAAATGTAATTGTAAAATCTGAGATAAATTTATAGGGGTCTAGTACTAAATAAATGCTTGATGTTTTAATCAAATTATTTAATCAAATATTTATTTCTCTAAAAGTATAAAAGAAGGATGAGTATTGTTAATGATTAATATAGTTATATTTACAGTAGCTGCTTTTTGATGAAATGTTTTGTTTGAATGGATTTGCACATGCCTAACAAAAGTATGTACCATCGCGATTCAGCGAACACTCTCCCAAATAGTCATTCTCAATTTATAACAAACAATGGACGAAACTTTCTTCGGCCTAAATGATTTTTAACAAACGCTGAATTTAGTTGTTAGCGAGCAACTCTGCTCGGTTCGAAAGCTCTTTCGACGAGCTTCCATAAGTTTCATTTGTTCCATCGTTAAAAGTTTAATAAAGTTAACATTAATTATTTATCTCTACCTTTGTAGTTACCACTTTCCTTGAACACTTTAATAATCTCGTCTTTGTTGTCCGTACAGACCACAGTTCACATTGAGAAGTAATTTATAAACGGTGTTATTATTCTGTTCAAGTGTTTCCGTTTGGTAGCATTAGATACTTCTCTTTAAAAAGTTTGTTTGGTAAATTCAACAACAAAAGATAAATAAAGAAGATTTGCACTACATAAATAATGAAACATAGTATTTTATCTAGGCTGTTGAAGACGCACCTAAGATTGTACCATTTGATATTAACAAATGAGGTAAGGCGACCATTTTTCATTTCAATGAAACTCAGCAAATGTTATATGCCGAAAAAAATTACTTTTTTTAATATACTTGTTTTCGTGGTTAATGAAATGGTAAATTTTTCTGAAAATACACGAAAAAGTATTCTATATTTTATATGACAGCTTGTCAAAATACAATTTTTTGCACTTTCTTTATAATTTTTAGTTTGTTGTATTACCTTAACTTTTGAATCTATTAAATGAAGTGGTCGAATTTAAAAATTTTTCAAAATCGTCATTAAATTTTAAAAATTTGAAATGTTCAATATTTTATAATTCAGTGTTCATATGTGTGGTATGAGATAAAATTGAAAAAAAATAGTCCTTACATTAAGCTTTTAAATCTGGTTAGGTTGTTTCTTTCTTTCCTTTATCCCGACACATATTTGTAAGTAGGTGAAAATGCTATTCGATTATAAAACCTTTTGAAACGTTATAAAACATGTCTTAAATTTTAAAAATTTATGAAACTCTTCTCAATTAATATTTTTTAAGTAAATATAAAAAAATACTAAGACTGCTAATTTATAGGACCTATAATTTTTCGCAAATATAATGTTGGTGAAAATTTATGTTTTCACATATCAACAAGTGTAATACATTCTGCCATACCTACAGAAGTACTGAGTTAATCCATTTGATGTTTTAAAAATATTTTTTTTACTTTATAATTAGCCTTAACGTTAAACGAATGCGAATGATAAAAAAATGTTAGCAGGCCTCAAAAGTTGGAGGTAAAAACTTAATTTCTTGAAAATTTTATATTTTTCCTCGTACTCGATGACGTTTTGTTACGTAGACAGGTCAAAAAGTACGCCTTGAAAAATATTTTGCTAAATTTACTTAGCTTCATAGCGTTAGTATTAATGGTGAATCACAATGTGTCGTTGTCAGTTTTCACTATTTTATTTAGTTTGCTTTATTTTATGATATTATCCATCAAAATGCCTTCTTGCGTTATGATAAAATGTTTAATTAGGTGGTTGCCGTCAGAAAATGTTTGGGAATAATGTTACATTGGTACATGGAAATAATATTGCATTAAATTACTTATTGATTCATTTGAATTATCTAATAACAATAGTGAGATAGCAATATTTAATTCTTCTTGTCACACTTGCATAAGTGACAAAATTAAATTGGTTTCTGTTTTTTACACCTTTGTTTAGCGTTGGGACATTTGGAATATATTCATCTTCAGCGTACGAAGTAGGTATACGCTCAATATATTTAACAAAAAGTGTATTGTAATGAAACACAAACGAAATTCTTACCTAAGGTGATCCAAAATGAGGACTGCTGGCTGCGCGTCTACTTGAAATGATGCCCTGGATCCTAATGTTCCCGGATCGGACCAATGGGAAACTTCATGTCTCGAATCGTACCTTGAATAGAAATTAAAAATTTGTCAATATCGCGGTAATAAATATCAAGGTTTTTTCTTCAGAACAATTGTCGTAACAGATTGGTAAAAAGTGTAAATTGGGGTCACTAAGTAAAATGATGTAAAAATGTTTAATTATTTCGGTATACTTCTTACATAACTAGCTTACTAGCAGATTGGTAAAAAGCTTAAATTGGGGTCACTAAGTACAATGATGTAAAAATTTATAATTATTTCGGTGTACTTCTTATATAACTAGGTTGGTCAAAAACTTAAATTGGGGTCACTAAGTACAATGATGTAAAAATTTATAATTATTTCGGTCTACTTCTTACATAACTAGCTTTAAACCTTAAATTGGGGTCATTAAGTACAATTATGTAAAAGTTTATAATTATTTCGGCGTACTTCTTACATAACTCGTAGCTTCCAGAATATTATTAGTTTTGTATGAGTAAAATAGTTTCAATAATTAATTATTATTTCCCTACTGTAGATGGAGAATAAGTGTAACTTTTTTATCGGTTCATTGAAATGCATATGTCCATCCCATTTACATCTGTTAAAAATATTGATATAAGTTAATCAAAATAACAGTAAGTGAATATTCTAATCAAATGTTAGTCACCAATTTTTTTTTTCAAATTTTCAAACCCATATTTCAGAAGTAGAGTATCATACGATAATATACAAATATAAACAAGTATAAATTATGGAGTTGTGACAGCTGAATGGATGGATGGGCCAGCCATAACGAAATATAATAATATATATATTAAATTGCTGAACCCTAAAAAGGAATAAAAAATATGTTTTCACACAAAGTGAATCCGAACATTTTTCTCGTATTTCAATTAACGTAAACATTTTAGGTTTTAAATACATTTATGTACTAGTTTTTTTTAAATATCCGGCTCATCAGTTATAGTGTTAAATTTTGAATGGGTGCTAAAATTTAGAATTAAATTTTATCTTAATACTTGAATTTTCCCGCAAATTTCCTCTGTTAAAGTTGTTATTTTCTCAGTGTCTATGATTGTTGATTTGGAACCTATTCTGCCAAATTGGAACCTATTCTGCTGAAATGACTTCTCCCACTCCAAAGTACCACTGCCATCGTGGCGTCATCCATAGCGTTTCTTCTCTATTCGCGTTCAAGGACATGCCTCACAAATATTAATACAGTGCTCTAACTTGAGCATCTACACTAATGTTTGATGCGTACTTTTCTGGATAATACTCTCTATAAAGGTGGAAACTTCATAAAAATATATGCTGTAGAGTTATAAGTAAAGAGAGGAACGTTTTATACAAAAGCGTCAGGGGTCCAACCTAAAGTTATGGGTGAAAGACTTCCTATGCAATCAATATAAAAGAAAACAGGGTTATACAAAATAGTTTAGAAGTAGTATGTTTAGAAGTTATTAATTATTTTCAAAATAACTAAATTTTTCACACCTTGGTTCATATTAATCAATCCTGCATGAAGACTATGCAATGGTAGCGACGAAATTTAATCGAAATATAACGTATTATTCTGGCTATAAAATATTCTCCTATTTTATATCAAATAACAAGGAAAAAATTGTGAAATAGTAATAATTTTTCAAAGAATACGATAATTCTAAAAAATTGTATTCAACTTTCCAAGACCCATTGTTTAAAAAAGACGACAGGCAAATTATTTTAAAAATTTCTGCGATTAAATGTTTATAAACTGGGAAAATTTAAAAAATATGCAAATGTTCCCACATTTTCCAATATCATCGACTAATTGAAAAATAATTGCAATTCCTTTTTTTCGTTTTCAATGAAATGAGAAACCTGTTACTGTCTACTTAATTTTACACGATTTTTAATGCCAAATTTACGTGGCAGCATTTTTTAAATTATTAGAACAAAACTAAGAAATAATAGTATAGCTATTTTGAAATGCTCGGTATGTGATGAAAAAGCCATAATAGTAATTAACAAAAGTGTTTTAACAAAAATGACGATGAGCATCATAAGTTTCCAACATTACTTCTCAATTAATTTGTGGAATGGAATTGGAGAAAATTTGTTAGTCCCAGCTCCATGGGAGATTTATTAGTCCCATGGAGCTGTCCCCTGATTTTGCATAGAGCACAATATTTGCTGTTTTGTAGGAAGCGAATTGGCATAGTCACTAGAAGATGTCCTATTAGACGTCTACTAGAGGATGTACTACCTGCAAGACGGCGTATCATGTCACTACGCACGGAACGTACGATAATATTTAAACCACTTTTTTCATATCAATGGATTAATTGGTCACCATGGTGTTTCATATCGATGAATTGATTGGTCACCAGGGTACGATCAGTTGGCAGCGCACTCTCCGGATTTAAATCCAATTGATATTTTAAAGATACAATTCACTTCAGGTAAATCACATCCGAATGTGACTTCCAAATAAAAATTCGAACTAAAACTAATTAAAATAACCAAAAAACCTCTAAACTATACTCATTTGTAAAACCCTGTTTTGCTCTAGATTTATTACTAAGGAAACCATCTATTCATAACTTTTGGTTCGACTACTGAAGTACGGAGAGATAAACGAAGACAAAAATAAAAACCATTTTTTTTGTTGCTAAAAATATTACAAAATTTGAAAAGCAGTAATAATGCATTTGCATTATTAGTTATTTCAAACACAGTAATCAAAATGTATTGATCCTGTGAATTCATCAATAATTAAGTAAAATAATTTATGTTATTACCTTTCCAATGATATTAATTTTATTATGGTCACGAATGCTTATAATTTACTAAAATAAGAAGAATAATAACGTCAGATAGAATAATCTTCTCCATTCCACACTAGATGATTCCTAATATTGGTAAAAATGAATCGATCAATATAGGTATTACGAGAATATTGAACCAACAATAAAATATAGTAATAAAACCTTGAATTATTCCAATGTTTCATAAAAGTAAATGTAATTCATTACACATGTCGGGTATCGAGTATTTGTCGTTAACGAAAACCAAGTTTTATATAAATATTGATCAAGATATTGGCTTATTCAACAAGAAAATTTCACCTACGTACGGTGTAAAATAAGCATTTTCAGTATATCTATTGTTAGATAAGTTCATATATTGTTAGATAAGTTCATTTTCTATATATTGTTAGATAAGTTCATTTTCTGAGTCTAATCACTATGTTTTATTAGATTACCAAGTCTGTTAGTGATTAAACTTACAGATGTTTTTGTTCACGAGAGGTTTCTAATTTGTAGAGTATATTTGTTGCGATGTGATCAGACGAAACTGTGTCTTTATTCAGTGAGTCAATAATGTGGTTAAAGCAAATTAATATTGGAGAATGTTAGCCAAATTCTAATTTGATTACGAATTTTGTAGCAATAAGTAAAATAAACAAACATTATAATTTATACATTCGGTTTAACGTGCAAGTGAAGTGTGTACACCAAAGTGGACCATGCTCGGGGAGAAATGTGAATTAAGAGCAAGATGAGATTCTGTTGAATCTGTGAGATTCTGTTGTAATATATCATATTGATTTTAATCAAGATTAAATATGTGTAGCTTTAGCTCAGGTCGGTTTTTCCCATTATCTTTTGACGCATACGCCACTCCACCCCACCATTGCCCCAGGTGCTGTTTTTTTTTCGTTTTTCATATCCATTCATTTCCATCGTTAGAAACGTTTAAATTCCTTAACCGTTTTGCGATGTTTTTGTGTTACTATTATTTCGTGCATTTTTAGCTGACTTAAGAACTTGACATTTGCATGTGAAGAGATTCAATACTAGTTTTTCACCTAAGTAACCCAAGCGAAAAAATACGTAATAAGTTACGTGGTAAATATTGATGTGAGCGCACCAAATTAATTGTTCGTGGGCAATGCAACCCGTCACACCGAACTGACAGAAGTGATCAGACTTAGTAGATTGTCGTTAAGGTAACATGTAAAAGGTGACTTTTTTTTCAGGAAATTGAAAATAATATTCATAATTATTTATCATATTTTTGAACACATGATACTTGCGCACATTGTTCGTCGGCGCTCGGAGAAATAATCCGCGAATAGCCGCGAAGATATCGCTACTGCGGGTAAACACCGTAATCCAAGCAAGTATTGAGTGTGTTAAAAATATTTATGTGTAATTTTTTTCACCCTATTAGAAAAAAGGGTGTGTTTTACGTTTTATTTCAATGACAATTTATTCCATTATAGCCAACGAATAGCGTCTTTTTTTTGTCCGACATCTATTCCCTGACACCGTGTATATGTATATATATATATATATATATATATATATATATATATATATATATATATATAATTTTTTTTTTCGATAAAAGTCGTCTTTTTTTCTATATCATCTGTTTTTTTTCTAAAACGTATGCCCATAATCATGTATAGAAATTCCAAGACAAGGCAAGAATGGGATTTGTTCATAATGACCCAAAACATTTTGAAATTCAGTTATCGTATTAAAAGTTATCAAATTTTGCTGAAGTTTTCAGTAGTTTTAAAACTCTCTTCTCCCGATCGGAAAACAGTCCACAGGTTGATGGATATGAAATTTACTTGGTCTGAAAAACTATTATATTTTGCACTTTTAAAATTTTTAAAACATGGAAATTCACAAATTTTGGATCTCAAATATATTAAGGGTAGCTTAAATAAGTAACAAATTGATTAAAATATGGGGTATTTTTTACCTCAATGATTCCTGTTTAACAGATATTACGATTATTTTTCACTAAATAAACCATACTGAATTTCTTTCACAGGCGTATATATTTATGTAAAAATATCTCATAAATACCTCATAATCCTAAATACCTCATGTATATTGAAATTTGGAATTATCAGTATTTATTTCCGGCATCCTTTAGATAAATTTTTAATAATATTCTGTTTCATAATTTTACTTTATCAGTTTCGAATATAGATCAGTTTCGGTTATACTTCCAGTGATTTTTCTAGAATTATCTTACATAAAATTTCGAAAGTATCTTACATAAATTTAGGGATGAGAAATTAAAATTTTATATAAGAAAACATCTTATATATTAACTCATTAAAGTTTTGAAAGTCCTGCAACATGCTTTTAACAAATACGTGAAGCAAAAAAGAAACGTTATTGCGAGTACTTCATTTCCTCCTTCGAAATTTCTCCAGAATATTTTTCAGTGCTAACTATTAAAGGGTTAATTTGCTTTATGATTATATTATTTTATGTTTCTAAATCAAATACCTAAAAAGTTTTTGAGGAAAAGTTTGTGGACATTTATAGGAATATTTCTACAAACAACTTCAATATAATTCTGAAGTCAATAGTTTTCGAATCCTCATACATAAGTTGTTCTTTCAATCATAAATATGAAAATAATTTTCAGGCTTCTTATGTTTTCAATTAAACTGTTTGTCTACCTTAAACAATCTCTAAGAAAAACCGCTGTGACAGAAAAACGGATAGATACGTGCGTAATCTTTTAAGTTTTCTTTTTTTCCTTTTTGAGGTACGGAACACTAAAAGTCTGAAAAGAGAGTGTCTGGCTTATTATTTATAGTTCAAAACATTATGATTGGTAATAAAAGTCTAGCAAAAAATTGATATGAGCTTATGACCTAACAACGGAGCGTTCATAAACGTGATTCCAAATTAGTTTTGTTTTTCTTATGTTTATGCAGTATATAATAAACAATACCGTATTGTGGCTGATATCTTTACACACAGATGTAAAAAATACAGAAGATGCAACAATCTCGAGCAATTAGAATATTCATTGAGTTTATTTAAGAAATCGGCAGAATTGTAACAAATAAATGATTAGGATTGATGATTAAATATATAACAAAATAATATATTTTTTGTTAAATGACAAGCAATATATGTAAAAAAGTCCATAAAAAGAAAAGGGTATATACGTAGGCAAGGTCTCAATAATGATATACAAGAAACATTTGACATCTAAAATAATAGATAAAACATTTCAAAGTGACTGATGACATGTGCCTCGCCATGAACACTGTCCAAGTGTCTGACCATAATTACTCTAGGTATTCAGTAATGCTTTTAATTCTATAAAATGCAATGATTTTATGTAGCAATTGAAGTTATTTATTGCAATTTTATGCAACGTCCATCGTACTGTTCAGCACAACTCTCGTAAAATAGTTCAGGCACTGAGATAAGAATTACTAGAGATAGTACGTGTCGGTATTCTTTCATCACAACAATTTTTCCTTTTATTCACATTTCAATCCAAATATAATCTATTTTTGCATTATTCTCTTAAACGACGGCCTAAATTTGATTACCTTTAGCACAGCTGGTAATAACTTCAACTATTAAATCAAAAGCCGATAACAGACAAACATTTCTACTGAAGATATTCACCATTGGGCCCCCACAGTTGGGTAACAAGATTTCCTTTTGTCTAACATGTGTTTTCAATTTAAATTTGATAATATAGAAAACCTAGAAAATCATATAAAATCTTAAATAATAGTATTACTAATGCGAAAGTGAATTTTATTCCATTCATTCAGGTACTATTCATTCTCCTTAAAACTGGGCATGCATGAATCTGTAGCGTGTCAGACGTCTCGCATTTCATGGAACGTCCCGTATTTTAAGACATATGGGGACACATGTGGAACATTATAATAGTTATTCTATAATCTGTACCGAATAAAATAGTACATAGACATAGACTCGGCAGCGTTCGTCAATAATGAAGGAATGAAGGTGACAAGTGAGTATTAACCCTAGCTTTATTTTAACCCCCAGCCCGAGTCACCCCAAGCAATTGCAATTTTTTTAAAAGTATTCATAATGATTATAATGTAATATTATATAACACAAACCAATTAATATTTGAATAAAAAACAATAATCCCTTATTAAGTTATGAAATTCTTTATATATTTCACTTTTTTACCATCTATCCTTTTGATGGAAGAAGAAAACCTGTCAACCTCAGTTCTCTGTCTTATTGAGATAAACATTTTTATCAGAAATAAAAGTAATTTGTTTAGTAAATAAAAAATATATCCAAAATAGTATAAGAGTGTAAAAATTAACATACACGTAACCAAGTACCTGAATTAAATATTTCCTAAAAAATATTATTTTGTAGTTTACTTATCAAATAAATTATTTCACTATTTTTATTTTTCAAGCGGATAAAACTAATGTAAACATATTTCTGGAGTATTGTTACGTTTCGTTTCGTTACTTTTCGATCGACTTACACAAATTATATTTTCAAATATTTTAAAATATAAATTAAAGACAGAGAAAACTTAAAAATAAATAATAACGGTGAATTTAAGTAAAAGCTATGCCAGAATAGAGCTTCATATTTTCCATTATTGCTGATTCCTCCGCCTATTTCAGAGATAGCCAGAGGGCGTAAAAATATTATGCATACACAGTCGTATCTCCCTAGAGGAAAAACGGAAGCACCGATAAAAGTTTCCTCAGAGACCCAAAAGATAAAATCGTGTCTTATCACAGACAGAGCACAAACAAACACTTTAGAAATGGGGCTTCTTGGGAGTCTATTTCAACATACTTCGAGATAATGTAGAAATAAACATATGAGAAAGGGGAGAGTACACATGGTTTTCGATACATATATATTATATATACAAATTGAATATATTACGTATATATATATATATATATATATATATATATATATATATATATATATATATATATATATATATACACATATATATATATATATATATATATATATATATATATATATATATATATATACATATATATATACACATATATATATATATATATATATATATATATATATATATATATATATATATAAATTCAACAGATACTTGAAGTATATGAATAATATATTTAACTAAATATAGACAGTGGAAGAACCAAATAAAATAAATCTAAAGATCAACCTACCCATCTTCGATAGTAACATTAATATTAACAAACATATTATCGATAACAGGTTTGTAACATTATCTCGTTAAAACGAACTTTAACACGTTTAAGTTATAAAATCATAAAAGCTCACTCATTTCAATGCAGTGTGAACGTAATTTCTAATCAACCAAACATGACTAAGTTGAGCCTTCTCCTAATCCTCATAATTTTGGTTAAGACATTCAAACATTAACTACATTAACCACGAAACTCTACGTTTAAAATTTGAAGGGAACAACTGTTTTATGATTTGAAATGATTTCGGAGGCGCCCAAAACATGTGTTCTCGTTACGGCTTTAAAATACTACAGTATAGGTTTATAGGGAACATAGTATTTAGTATAAACATACGTTCCTTAATTGTTTTTAGTTTTATGTGTAATCTAACAGTTTTTTCGGAGTTGGGAAGATTTCAAAATTAAAAATCCCTTTTAAAAATAATTAGACTTAAGACTTGTTCGATATATCAAAACGTTATACTCGCATAACTTTGTTACCTAGTTATTTTTACATGAATGCATATGATAACTTTGTTACCTAGTTATTTTTACGTGAGTGCATATGATAATTCTGTTACCTAGTTATTTTATGTGAGTGGAAACATAATTTTGGTATGAAATATTATTTCGAAGATCTTTGACAAGAGTCACTTATCATAACTCGTAATCAAACTATTCTAATCCCAATGTCCTGCTTTAGAAAATATTGGTATTGAAGAATTTTCCAGGAACGATCATGTAATATATTATATATAAAATGAGACTTCTTGGAATTAGCATTGGGAAAATGGTTTATGACATACATTTAAATACATAAATTAATTTACGTAGAAAAATTTGTTCAGGAACTAAAATAGAAGAAACGGTTCATTCATTTATTTTCTTCTCTATTTATTAGAAATGCGGTGACAATTTAGAGTCTACAACCTTTTTTCACAGAAGGACTTTAATTTTGTTCAGAAGATTATTAAATTCCTTAAATTTGCAAATGAATTCTACAAAGTTTATTCATAGTAGTAAACAAGTAATTCAGCAGAACAAAATTTAATTTATAATTCAATATCTAAAAGCGTTTCAACTAAATTGGCATGAAAAATAATATTGCTTTTTCCTTTAAGAATAAACAAAATCATATTTTCAGTAAACAATAAAGTTTTTATCTAAATACTTAAGTAGTAGAATATTTAGGTAAAACAGAACTATAATTTAATGCAATAAACCATTTTCACTCAAAACATTTTACAAAATTGTTTCTTAGCTACTTAAGAATTAAACAAGCGTTGGTAAAATATTGAAATTTGTAATAAGTTGCTAATTCTCGTATTTTATTTTTTTGATGGATAGAGTAATTCTTATGAGCCAACATTACTTGGTGCAATCAAAATGTAATTTGAAAAAATATGAAAATTATTATTTTTAATTTTCACTGAAAGCTGACTAACAATTAATAGATAATCTTAGTTTGTCTTGTTTTTCTGAAAATGCATAACCAGTGCAAATGCATAACATTTGAATTTAAAAAAACAAAATATTGATGTTGAGAGAATTGATAATCAAATCCCTACATATTCTTCAATACTAAATTATTATTAACTGACCGGTTTAATCATTTAACTAAAATCAATATATTTGATTTTAGTTAGTACGTTAAAAAATTAGGGTATTTTAGTAAGCATAAAAGAAAAGGGCTTTGTTTTAAATATTTTTTAAAATTTTTTTATCTAAATTATAACCATAAAAATTATTACGAAACCAAAATAATCGTAATTAACGATTATTTCTCCTATATTGTAAGAAGTTTCGTCACCTTACAAAATTCAGTATCAATTTTCAAAATCCCTTTCCATGTCTCCGTTACGAAAAACCTTAAACTTCTTCGCTTGGTTTCCGTTTATGCAGCACACACAGTTAATTTTAAATAAATCCGAAATGCGACTAACTCAATACGAAGGATAGCTTTCTAAAATATAGGACAAAATACTTTCTTCAACGTTAATAACTGATATTATGTTCATGACTGACAAAATCTGATTTTATTCGTAGAAGAAATTTTTTTGAAAATCCTGTTTCTTCTGACTACGCTTAGAAATATATACAATATTTTTCAATTTAGTATTTTTATTGTATTTATTCGCTTATTTGTCACTTTCATTGTTAAAGACATTAGATATATTTTATTTCTTTCAAATACTTCTTTTACATTCCTTTCGATTTCTAATATAATATTACGCTTAATAGTATTGCGCCTACCATTAAAGCTTTATTTAAATAATAGCACAAATATTAAGTTTCATTATTTTTAAAGTTAAATTTGGGATATATTTCTTTACGCTGAATTAGCAGTTATTCATTCAATTTCAAATGACAATTTCGTTTTAACACGAGCGAAATCAGTAAAATATATTAATATAATTCTTAGTTGAATATATTTGGCGTTAATTTTGTAGAAATTCATTATTCACAATTAAATGAAACTGATGTAGTATTATTTCTACTTTCTTTAAGTTCTTTACCACGACCAAAGAATTATTTGTTAATAGCCCACCTGAAGATGTTGTAATACAACCAAACCTAGGTCGTGGTAAAGAACTTAAAGACAGTAGAAATAGTACTACATTGAAATAGTACTAATTGTGAATAATTCTTAGTAGCAAAGTTCTTAGACTATCGTATCGACGTATGTGATGAAATTAAGTCCAAACAAGAGATACGCACAGTGCCCATTGATAGCACAAAATTCTCTGTTAGATTCGTCCAGTAAACCTATTTATTAATTATATCCTAATCTAACCTACTTATAAAATATATATTGAAATGGTAATATCCTAAGCTTAATTGATTTACTCGTGCTTCATAAAATAGACTCAAAAAAAGAAAGAGTTAATTTAAATGTTTAACATAATGTCGCAAGAAATATTAGCTATTCGACAATCGATAAGCCGAAGTTTTGTTTTAATATAAAATTACGTTGAATACTTTTATCTGTTTTATACGAATGTATATGAATTTTTATCTCCAAGTATGCAAATAATATTTAGATATGCAAATAACAATAGAATTTTTGTCTCCAAGTATGCAAAAAAAAATATTTTTAATAATATAACTACAATTGATCATCAGATAAAAGCATTATTTATAATCGATATACAGCATCGTGCTAATTAATGTTATATAGGTTATAATATTATGAAATTGGTAATCATTGGACGAGTTTTCACTTTTATTTTTCCATGTAAATCCAATTTGTACAGTTCACCAAGGAAGAGAAAAACTTGATAATTTCTTGATAAACTTGATAATTTTTTATTAAAAGATAAAAAAATTAATAAAAAAAAATACATGATGGCACTGTATCATACTGATAATTTGATTCGTTTAGATTTTTATTTGACTATCTAATTTAGACAATCTCATATAATCTTATTTGTTATTTTTCCATGTTATTCGTTATTTTTCCTTATAAATCCAATTTGTACAGTTCACCAAGAAAGAGAAAAACTTGATAATTTTTTTGATAAACTTGATAATTTTGGTAACCAAAATATTTCATCATTGATTCAATCTTTCATAATTTTAAAAACGTTTTATAAATTAGATTCTATGAACCGCTGACATAAGTAATATTTTCTAGAAATTTTACTTTATTCCTTCCAAATAAATACTACAAGTATATTTCAAAGAATACTTAGAATTTCTGTTTTCTAAAGTTAAGCCCATCTGTTAGCGTTAAGATTTATTTAATATAAATAGAGGAAAAACTCATTAGGTTTTACATTAAATTTACCAACAATAATCTAATTAAGATTTATTTAATATAAATAGGGAAAATGCTGAATAGGTTTTGCATTACATTTACCAACAATAATCTAATTAAGATTTATTTAATATAAATAGGGAAAATGCAGAATAGGTTTTGCATTACATTTACAAATAATAATCTAAGTAGTTAAATGGAAACTCCATGCGTTTCGGATATATTTCGTAGCAGATATAGATTTTATCAATCCTAAATAAGAACATAACATTGATTAATTATTATTAGTAAAAAAATAATTTTCGTCAATATCATTACCATACCTTCGTAATATATAAAAGGAGTTATTTTCTTCTTCTGATATAATTATAATAATAAACATGCTTTCTACGGATTGTAAACGCCTGCTGATTTAATATTTATTCAAAATATTGATACACTATACATCCGCCTAAATCGTACAATCGAGATTACGTATTTTAACTACCGGCTTAGCTGTTGTTTATTATTATAGGGTGTGTGTACGTTTGCTCTAGCCATTAAATATTTTATATTTTTACATAACATCAACTCGTGCTCTGATTATTTGGTGTAAAAAAGTATACCCTTTAAGTTTAGGGTGGATATAAGGACGGGCCACTTGTTCGAGGGTTAAAAAAGGGTTTGTCCCTCCCCCACGCGTGTTTATCTAATTTTTATTTAGGACCGTTATGGGTTTTTGATTTTTTTAACTACGTTTGCGTGAAGCGATGAAATGTTGTGTGTGTTTTTTGATGGGCTTCTGTTATTTTATTAGAAAACGTTGATGTGAAGGAAGTATACGAGACGGATCAAGTGAATTTGACTAGTTGTGTACAGTAATTAAACATGATTTTTTGGTGAGTTGGTATATATCCTCTTAGTTGGTATCGTCAAATTAACGAGTATAAATGGTATCATAGGATCTATCCAAACACCAATAGCAATTTCTTTGTCATCAACAGACATAAATTATATACGATTATATAAGACGAATTATATAAGACATAATTACTTATTACTTAATTTCATTAAAATGGCATAAATTTTTAAAGAAATTTAAATTATTATTATTTAACTGTGATCTTAAATTAAATTATATTTTATTAAATTGATATTAAAATAACATTAATTAACTGTGATCGTATACATATAAAAATTAAATAATTTTAAAGAATTTAAAATTATTTCATTTTTATTTGTCTACGAATCACAGTTTGAATGAAATTACAATTTTTTATTAAATTTTTTTGCTATTGTAAAAAACTGTGTAAAAAATAACTAAAATAAAATATATAGGTAACAATCTTTTTATTCACCATGACTGGGAAAGAGCTACCGTAAATTAAATAATTTTATGGCATTAATTATCACATAAAATTTTCATAGAAAGTCAAATATCAATTTTGTAGAATAAGTAATGCCCTTAGTATTATTAAATATGATAATCGACAGATTGCAATTAAATTTTGAGCGAAAGGTCAAAAACAGCTTTCATTTCAGAAACAAATCCGTGATTTCTAAAAATGCATCATTAATATATTTTCACTATTTCCGGAAAATTGTTGGTTGGTAAAGTAAATAGCGCATAACTTGTGTAATGTTAGTAATTAATAGTTCAAACGATTCATTTTCACTTTTGATGAACTGATTATACCAGGTCTTTGTATCAACACGTTACGTCGCCGAAGACAAATTTATACCGGTGGATTTTTCGAACATGTATGTTTTTTTTGTCATAATAATTTGATGGGCTTAGTATAAAAAGATCTTTTTCATTATCTAGTGAATCAATTTCTATATTTTCAGCAGTAAATTTTTCATCAGGTCAGAATAATCAATGAGCCTTGAAGGTCGCCGTGATAATGTTTTTATTGGATCACAAGTTAATTTAGGTTCTGAGTCACTGTCAACATCCAAAATACCTTGAAAAGCATTATTACTTAAAGGGCGAGTCATTTTTAGTATTTAAAATTAATAAAAAGGGTAAATTGTAAAACCCATAAGTTATAAAAATATACGCAGCGGTAAATTGAGGTCATTTAGGCCTCCAAGAAATACATTTTTCTATTTAGGAAGACGCTACCGCTCAGCGCGTAGGAAGATGCTATAGAATAGCATCAGTTACTAATAAGATTATCTTAAATAGTGAGTACCCAAATTTATTAGTTTTTAAATGAAATACGAAAAAAATTAAATGTTATCTCCTAACACAAATCTATTGACATTTTTGAAATTAAAAACTGAATCGCTGAATATAACTTTTAAAATAAAACAAGCTTGTTAACATAGATTTTTACTAAGGTAATTAAACTGACCTGTAAATATAAACACTAACGTTCCTTTTATTCATATGTCCTCTTATTCATACCGATTTCCAGATTGTGAATGTTTATCTTGCACTATGGTTAAAATGCTTCTTTTACGAAGTATAGATATCATAAATGAAGTGTACGAGTAAGACGAAATTTTAATCGTTCAGTGGCTGATAACTCCATATATTACTATATATATATATATATATATATATATATATATATATATATATATATATATGTGTGTGTGTGTGTGTGTGTGTATGTGTGTGTGTGTATATACTATTAGCCGTTATTAGAAAAAGGAGACAACTTGGCTAAAATGTTGTTAAGATATCATTCATCACATTTGATGTCCGAATCGTTCGATATCGGATTGGTTAATAAGTTTTAGCCACGAGGCTTTTCTAGAAAGCTTGTCGAAAATTCTGCACTTAATAAATTTAAATTAATCATCTTTTAAGGGTTGTATTTCTACTTCCCTATTATCACTTTGTGAATCAAAAATAAATTTATTCCCTATTAAAAAAACCAAGCAACAGATTGGCATGCGTATGTAGATTGTGCGGCGGAGTAACATATAGGCCCAAAAATTTGTTTATGTGCGTTTCTCAATCGCGCCCATCATCATACATATAATAAATAATTCAAATTAACCTATAGGATACTTTCCAATAGCTTTTTAATATCATTTGATAACAGTTGTAAACAGTTAAGTCATTTACAACGTGACACGGGACACGTCGTTTTAATATACATAATTTAATATTGTACTAATTAATGAGACAGTTAAAGATCAGTCGGCCGCCAATTATTTTTTCTTTAACCAAAGTAAAATATGAAATAAAATAAAGTAAATGGTTTCAGACCGCCTTCTAAAATTTGATGTAAAATGATTAAGACACCAAACTGAAAAAGTTTCACGACTGACGACTTCACAATCACGTTTGTATGCAATCACGCCCCTCATCGTAGATATAATTCATAATTCAAATTAACCTATAGGATACTTTCCAATATCTTTTTAATATCATTTGATAACAGTTGTAAACATTTAAGTCATTTACAACGTGACACGGGAGACGTCATTTTAATGTACATAATGTAATATTGTACTAATTAATACACAGTTAAAGGTCAGTCGGCCGCGATTTATTTTTTCTTTAACGAAAGTAAAATATGAAATAAAATAAAGTAAATGGTTTCAGACCGCCTTCTAAAATTTGATGTAAAATGATCATGGTATCGTATACCAAACTGAAAAATTTCTCGACTGACAACTTGACAATTAGTTAGTGATCTCGATTGACCTCACAGCAAAATAAAAACACATTTGTATAAAATTGAAGATGTTAAAATACGGTACAAATCGGAATCAAAAATTGATAGGAAAATTGAATGTACATGAATATAACACAGGAAACATTTTTCCGAACAAAGCATTTTGCACCGGCATCTTACCATTTATGAACTAAGATAAAAGAAAAATCACTTTCATTTTACTAACCTTCAGTCCTTAAGGATTTAATAATAAAACATTCTTATTTATCTTTACAATTTTATGTTTCTAAATTCAAGAGCCAAAAGCAAAGGACAATAATTTCAAAACTCTTTACTTCAAAAACTGCATTTAAAATTTGGTTGCAGTTGAAATTAATTTTTTGGTCTTTCAGTCAATACTAAAAAATAAAGAAAGGAGTATTTAAATGACTAACGTCCACTATCCCAAATGTCACTCGGCTGTTTTTATAGCTGCTTAGTAAATGTAGTCCAGTTACGTCTAACTCGGATTCATACGTGAATTATTATATCATAGACGTACAAAATGCTGCCAAATGAAGACATGGTGCTTTGAAAAACCAATTGGGTATTTGACTAAGTTTTTTTTTATTTCATTAATCATAATTTCAAGGTACAAGCTGTTGAAAACTGAAAAAATTGTTCAATAATCTTAAAAATTGACCGAGTTATAAAAGTTTAAATTTAACCTTTAGAGAAGGACGGCAATACTATGTTGTGAGATCATTTTTAATATTGCATATTATATTCTACGAGAGGAAAAGAGACAGGGATATACCCAACTCCATCCGAATCTTCAAATTTAGAAGCCTACAACTGGTTTATTTTTCAATGAATTTTTGAATTTTTTTCAAGACTGGTTTTTAAATACCTTATATTTCACAATATTTTAAATGTCAAAATTACCGTATTGTACTATAATAAACATATCAACTTGTGATAATATTTTATTTTACAAATGTTATGGGGAAAATACGATGTTAAAATCTGTAATTATTGTCAGGTTAGGTAATAGTAACGATTCAGATTTCAATCCATGTGCTTTTTATATTTGTACATTAATATATGCAGTTGATTTACGTGGTGGGTTTATTGCTACGAGAGCACTCTCTTAGAGCCAACCAGAAAGCCAGTCCTACCTCGCTCGACGAGTGGCCGGGAATCAAACCCGGATACCTGCGGTGTGCCATGCCGTCAAAGACCGTATGCCTTGTGATCAATCCAACACACTACGGCAACCACAATTACATGAAAGGCGGCTATTACGTGAACGTAACATTTTTCAGGCGTGCACTATTCAAAATATACAATATGGCTTTATTTTATTGTAAATTGGTAGACTGCTTCACTCGAAAAACATAAAGTATATTTAACAATGATAATCATCAAAGAACCAAATATAAATACTTTTGCAATATTATTTTATTACCGATTTCAACAGATTCGTACAACATTATGAAGCTATTTCTGCAACTTTCGTCTATAAAAACTACACATAATTTTCGAGTCACTCCAGCGATCCGCCCTCTCCATAAAGCGAAATCCGCGTCAAGTGACGGCTCAAGGCAAATAATGACGATAAACGACGCGATATTTCAAAATGGAAAGCGTAAAACGAAACGCGAAACGATTTTTAATTAGGAATAATGTCTTTTTGTCCCATTTTTATGTCGCGAATTTCCGACTGAAAGCAATTCCCATAAAAACTCGAAAGGGTGTCGACGGAGATATAATATATATATATATATATATATATATATATATATATATATACACATATATATACATATGTGTGTGTGTGTGTGTGTGTGTGTGTATGTGTGTGGAGCCTGTGCATGCATATGTGTATATATTGTGACCCTCCTTTGCAATGTATTTTTAATTTGAAAAACACAATATTTCATACTTCAGCAGTACCACGCAGAATTCGCTATCAATCATCATCCAGCGCTATCATCCATCATTTGAAAACTTGTATAATATAACATTTGATAATATACAATAGCAATGAGAGTAAAAAAAATTAACTACACAATGTATGAAATCGTATTTAAATGATGTACATAATTCATTTGTTAGTATGCATATTCGATACAATTTGTATTTGGATATTATTATGTTTTTCTTGATTTAAACGTCATTTGAACACAAAAAAAACAAGTGTGCTTTAGACCACACGACTGAAAAGTAAAACTTCAAATTCACAAAATATGAACTTTCCAATGAATTTACAGTTTTATTCACTTTAAAGGTAGAATATTTAATGTATTGAACAAAATAATAATTTATGAAATTGTTCAAAAACGGAATGAAATTACAAAATAATCAAAAAAATCACCGTTCGCGTAACGCTCGCAAACTCGCATATATATATATATATATATATATATATATATATATTTATATATATATATATTTCATGCACTGGTTATGAGAGGAAGAGAGAAACAAAATGTGCGTGCACACTGCTCTCTCTCTTGCTCGTACAGTGTGATACAGACAATAGGCTTGCACTGTGTCTAGATATACGAAACATAACTGGCTATGAGAGAAATTGAGAAAGAAAATGTGTGCTCGCACCTCTCTCTCTTGTCCCTACAGTAATATACGAAACGTAACTCTCTCTCTCTCTTTCTGCCTTAACTAACTTATATCTCCCTCTCAACTTATGTTCGCCTCGCCCGATCACACTTTTCGTAACGCTCTCGTCACGCATTCACCAGCTTATTCCCCAAGTCAAGCGTGCGTAACGAAGTTTAACTTTAAAAATAATAATAATAACAATAACGAATACACCAATTTTTGATCCAAAATGCTCGATCATTACGATATTCGAAGGTGCCCCTACCCGTCAATCCGCTGAAAAAATACATTAGAAAACAATTTTTAAACATATTAAAGATATTTTCTCCCTTTGAGTCTTATTTTGGCATTTAATCGTCACTAAATTAATTAGTTAGCATTTGACATCCAAAAGCAGACGTATGTTCAAACTATAGCTTTTCTCATTCTATAAAATGCACTAACATAAAGTTATAACGCTACGGTTTAGCTATAACTCTAATTTTTGACAGAGTTTTTGGAAGCCTGAGTTCTTTCTACCTTGAATTGCAAGAAATTTGTTTCCGCGAAAAATAACATTAATAAAATATTACTTATATAATATATATAGATTAAAATAGTCACATTAAAATAAAAGACATATTTAAAAAGATATACAAATGATATCTTTATTCTGTGGTCACTAAAGGTTTACATCACTGAGTACTTAAATTATATTTTAATGAAATAATTAATTCGTATTTTTCAACAACCAAATTGTTACAAACGATGTATATTTATTTAATTCCGAAATAAGCTTTAATTTACCCAGTTACTGTTTGGGATCCTTGTTAATACGTAAAACGTTAAACGATTTTCCGACTACAAATATACCCATTTCAGCTATTTACTTCAATCTAATTAGCTACTTAAATAAAGTTACATAGCTGGACTCATTAAGATTAAACACAATGTTAACATGCGTATTTACATTATTTTTAATTACGAAACATTATCACGAACAAAACTTTATAATGTTCGCAAAGTTTTAATTAAGTTAAAACGTACAAATAAAATGAACCATTCTTCAAATAACGTTTCGCTTTATTTGCCTATCCCATTCAATTAACCCACTCTCTGTTTATTTAAATTGTTAAATATTGAAACAAACGGACTTTTTATTAATACGTAAATTGTATTTGATTTAGGATTTCGACGGAAAAATAATCTCTCTGCCTTTCAGGTTTATACAAATCTATTTAACCCTATCGTCACCGGGTCATCCCCGATATAAGTAGGAACGGCAAAGACGACAAAACACCACATTAGACTCGTGTGTTGATATGCTATAAAAGTAATATAAGATATCGATGAAAATAAAGGCTGTACTTAAGGGTGTATTAGCCCAAAATTTACTGTTACAACTGACTGAATCTTGGATAATAGGAAAAAAGGATGAGACAAAATTTAAAGCTATTAAAATGAGTTTTTATGAAATATCTGTGGAGGGAATTTTCGTAATGAAATTTATTTTAGTGAATATTTAATAATAAGGAGTTGAAGATGAATGAAATATAATTAAGAATTTGAAGGGATTTATATATGTATTTTATATTTCAGTTAAATAAGATTAGGAACGTCGTTAAAAAGCTTAAGGGCTGCTTTCAATCAAAGAAAGCCGCTTTTTTAATTTAATAACTCGTAATTAAAAATAGATAAAGAATCGAATATAGAAATGTTTTTATTAAATGTTGCAAAATAGCCAATGGAACAAAAATAAGTTTTTGTTCATTTATTAGGTCAAAAAATAGTGAAATAATTGAAATGGTATAAGTTAAAAAACACATTCATGAAAGCGGCAATTACTTTCCGAAAAAAAATTTAATTGCAAAATTTTTTCTGCGACTATTTTGAAATTTTTTTAAAATTTACATATTTCACATTAATTTTCAAACCCTTCGAGACTGCAGTAGATACGAGTTAAACTCATACAACAATTTTTTTAAATGTTTTACAACTTACCTATATTTAAGGATATTTTCAATATTTAACGGCTTTCTAATTATTCGTGAAAAGCACGTTTCCAGGAGACTTTATTTTTTCCGATCCTCCCAAGAATACATTCATACTTTGATGGTGAACTAATTGAGGTTTAATGTAACTTTTGTGTAAAATCAGTTCCTTTTTCTTGTTCATTCAAAAAAAAGATTATATCCGTATGTTTTAGAGTACAAAATTTTATATAAATTTACTCCTAATTTCAAAGTGGTCGTAGAAAGAAATTTCTTTTGCTTCACTTTATCCAGCATCCAATCCAATTAAATCCGGATTATAAACAAAAGTTACTATTCATGATTTGAAAATGAGAAAAAAAACGTCGTTTTATGAAAATTTTATTTTTTAAAAATTTCTTTCAATTTGAATACACTTAAAAGGAGATCGAAATAAATGGATAAGGAAGCAGTGAGGATAAAAATACCTGTTTAAGCATAATATAATTTTTTCTTAACATATATTTTTTTCATTATTTTAATTGTTATTTATCTTAACCTTATGATGAATATCCTATTGTTAAGATTAATTCATTTAAATTACATACAATTTATTGCGAAATAAGGACTACAGCAAGTACGATTTAAGAGATAAATTTAAAGTTTCGTACCAACATTAAAAATGAATATTTACTCATCTTGATGTTACAAGAAGTTTCATGACATTGATTTATTGCAAATCGAACTAATCCAGATGCTAATTAGTGATTACTTCACCCCTGCAATGGTAACAATACCGTATTAAAGTTAAGAACTTGCGGTCGAAGGAATAAAGTTGGAAGTTTACAACAGGATGAGGTACAGAAACTTCGCTTACCTGATCCTGCTGATACATAATTCATAACTTGATTCACTCGCCAAGTTTGCTGAGAAGTCTATTCTATTTTCGTAAATCGCGTTTGAAAATCGCTGTTAAGAGAGCCCGTTTATTAATGTTTTTATTTGACTTGTACTCCAGTAAAATTTTATTTTTTATGATTATTCTAATTCTATTTCTTTATTTTATATTTTGTCAAAGTCGGCACAATAAAATAGATTAAGCTTAATCCTTCATATTGTTTGATAATTATAAAGAAAAATATTTCGTGAACCGTTAACATTATGTAGAAAATTATTTAAATAAAGTTTGTAAAGCATTTTTTATTATTTAAATTTTCTACAATGTCCTTAAAAGCCATTATCGTACAGCTGCTTAAGAGTTATATTGCGTTAAAATTTACAAAAATTAGTTTATTTTAAATTTTTTTCACAAACTACTTATCAAACATTAAATCTGATAAGTAGTTTGCGAAAAAAAACACAAAGCAACTTATAATGCACTACTATAGGTACTTTTTGTCGTAAATATTACTTTGTAAGATATCAACACGGCACAGAGCATCAGAAAATATAAAAAGCATTATTTTAGTCAAATATCTCATAAATTTTTTCAGAATCTCTTATTAAGTATTGATGGTTCTGCGTAACATGCTATTATTAGTTTTACATTTCATGTAATTTTCCATAAGAACAACTTGTTTTTTTTCGTAAACTTCATAGTTTTTGAAAAATAGTCCGTCGAAAGATAAATAATATGATATACATCCACAGCCGCAACTAAATTTCATTTTAAAGAAACCATCGTTAATTTAAAACATCTCAATGATCACTTATTGTATATTAAATATATTTTTTAAATATTAAATCACAGTTACGCTCTAAAAATTGTATTTAAAACATAATACATTATGCAGCTTTTCTTTAGATAGTTACGGAGCTTTTGTCAATGTAGGCACATTGAGTTTTTCATTTACGAAATGAAAAGTAATTAAATAATCTTAACGTTAAATTTATAGAATTTAAACATTATTGTCTATTTCAAACGTCTATAAAAATAATTCGTGAGCTCGTCTCAGTTTGACGTTAAACTAATTTATCAAAAGCAAACTCAAGCTTTTAATTAAATACGAATGGAATAATTAGTAGTATTATTTGTTATAGTAAATCTTCCTTAAATTTATGTTTTAATACCATCGTGTTAATATTATGAAGTATTGAAGAAAAGAAGAAGAAAATATTACATAACACAGTTATGTCTCATTTTCTGCTATTTCCTACTTCAAGTTAATTTAATTGAAAATAAACTCAAATATATTTATGTTACGTCTTATGAATAAAAATCCTTACAATTTAAATTCATTACCCAACTATATTTTAGGTAGATATGTATATATATATATATATATATATATATATATATATATATATATATATATATATATATATATATATATTTATATATATATATATAATAACATTGCATATAATCACGAAACCTTCTCTCGCTTTAAATGTTTTTTTTCTCAGAAATCTTTTGGGCGATATTTAAGCGGCACGAAACCAGCTTGACGAATGGGAGTGATCGCGATCTTTAACCTTGTGAGCGGGCACGTTGCTCGGTGAAAAGAAAACCCCGCTCGCAATTTTCCTCACTTTATTTCCTTGATCATTCCCTTAATCTTTTTATTACCTTCGCATAGTATGAGGTAGTAATATTAGCTCAGATTTTTAAAACATTCACTGTGATTACACTTCTCGCAATGGAAAAAAAGAATGCCATTCCTCTTTCGCCTCCACTTTGAGTTTATTATAGAACGGCTACGGAGGCGATTTTTTCCATCGAATTATCGATTACTGCTTTGTCTCAACACCAAAGTGATGGAGCCAGAATTCCCCTTCACTAACAAACTATTTTTTCTTGATGAACTTTTTGGACATGGCCAAATAAACGTAGAATCACTATTCCATTTAATATTCTGTTAATATTTCGGCACGAAATGTGCAGAGACTTTTATTATATACAGTTAGGTAGCTAACATCCTTTAAAATCTGTCATATGAAAGCCCCATGAAATGAATTAAATGTCTGATGATGACTCTTCCACCGATACTAAATCTTGAACTTTTTTGACTTTCTTCCATGAAGAGCGTAAACGAATGCGTTTAGTGATACTTAGTATAGAATAAATTTATATTTTTACCAAAAGAGATCTTGCTTAACTTTTCTTAATTGTCATATTATCACCTCGACAGCATGTTTGCAAACGAATGTAACTCCCACTAATTACGCAGTATATATATGGTTATATTATAATTAATTGGTATATAATATATATATATGATGAAACGAAATAATATATACTTTAGTAAATTGTGATTAGGTTAACTGCCAATACACGTTTACCATTACTTTTGGATCTCTGTGCGTATATATGTATATATATAATCAATACAACTTATTTCTAAAATCTCGCCAAAAAATTCGTGACCGACCATTTATAAGCAGGAAGCAAGGAGAAGGTGGAGAATGTTAATTTGACCACAAAATTATCGGCTGCACCGGCACAGTTTTGAAATTAAATCCAAACCATGGCGGGAATGGGGCCACGGAGCAGGTTTATTATCTTTTAACATATAATTTTATTTCATCACTTTAAAACTCATTTGGTCTTCAAATTTAACGTTAGTTACGAAATGATCTGGACGTAGTCCAAAACGATTCAGATCGGTATAGAAACTCCTTAGGTATATGTTACACTTATGTGCCAAGGTGAGGTTATTGTGTAATTCGTGTTTGGAAAAATTAACCAATTTTATTAATCACAATTAAATGAAACTATGTGATGTAGTATTATTTCTATTTTCTTTTAGTTCTTCACCACGACCTAGGTTTCGTTGTATTACAACATCTTTAGGTCGGCTATTAGCAAAGATTGGGATTTTAAAAATTCTATAACTAATATTAAAAAATATGTATTTTCAATAATATTCTACTAATAATACACGACAAAAGAAACCTTGTAACAATTGGTATCTATAAACTTGTTTCAAAAATGTTTTAAATTCGTAGGAGAACCCGCAGACAGATAAATAAGTAAAATTTAATCCTAAAAGAATGCAAATAATTTGGAACGAAGTGTTAAGTCGACAGAATCGAAATTCATGTAAGAAAATCGATGTGAAAACTTTTAAACAAATAAAAATAATTTTATTTGCAAATAAAAAAAATTGTTCGAAAATCAGGAAATATGAAGACTTGAAATTAACATATCTATTCAAAACTTACTGAAGATCTATCGCTTATGTTTGAATATTTTTGTAGTTTGAAGTATAAATAGGCAAAACGATACCCTACTATTTTACTAGTCGGTCTGCATATCTCTTTGTCTGTATCTGTTAGTATTTTATAGCTACATGTATCTCTACCAAAGTTTGCCGTGTTTTCTGTGTCTCTATGTATGTGCCTGTGCATGTATGCAGGTATCTGTGTATAAATCATGCTCTTGCTGTGTGTTTATATGTTTGCTGTGTGCGTGCATGCGTTCGTGCGTGCGTGCGCGTGGGCGCATTCGTGTATATATGTGTGGATGTGTCTGCATGTATTACTAAAAATACGACTGTGTATAGGTGTATCTGTGTGTGCGTTTCCATATGTTCCCTGTGTGCTGCGTGTATATTTGTACGTGGGTCTGTGTGTATACATATATATATATATATATATATATATATATATATATATATATATATATATATATGTATATATATATATATATATATATATATATATATATATATATATATATATATATATATCTGTGTGTGTATACATAATCATCAATAAGCTTTTCAAACTCTCAAAGAGCTCAGGTTACATCTTCATGGAATGCTTTATTATTCACAAACAATACCAATCTTTACACTGAACATCTTTCTTAGGATAATTTTGAAAGAAAATCAGTAACATTTAAAAGGGAAATAAAAAAGATATTATTGGAATTTAGTTAGTTGGAGTTTAATTTAATTTTCCAAGTAAAATAGAATGAATTATAAGTTTAATATGTATAAAATAAGAAAAATTATAAGTTAAAACTAACATAACTAATTGATTAAAATATTATGTGATTAATTCACTAACCCAAGTAAGCCTTTAAATATATATGGTAAACATTCTAACCATTTTTCACACATAACTATAGCTATAGTCTGGCTTTATAATGTAATATAATTTATGAACATCATATTATACACTCCCTTCTTTTCTGAACCTTTAAATAAATAAATATACCTTAACACGTCTGACCATAATTGTTAATTTTTTCATTCAGCCATGTTATCAACATATTATGCGCATCTTGATTAGTTCTTCCTACGCTTTCGTGGGACTGACTGACTATTTTTAAGCTCTTCCACTTTTTTTATTTTAATTTTGTCCATTATTAAACTGAAGAGTTTAAATCACACGAAATATACAAAATATATCTATCGGAATATGGGCAACCTTCTCAATTACTTAGATGTTAAGGCATGTAATTGTACAAAATTCGTAAAACGGTCTAGATTCTATTACATTATCTTTGTTATTATAAACTTCTAGTCTCCGCCAAGGTTTGACTGCATATTTTTTAAGTCTTCTGGATTCATTCCATTTGACTACCAATCCCTTTTTAACAGCTTTGACACTGGACAGACTTTTGTAATAATTACTTACGTCTCTCGACGTTACATTACCGGAAATTTACAACCAAACATTATCCGTAGTACACCCACACACATACAAATACACACACAAACAAATATGTACACAATTAAAAATATATCTATTTATTTTTCTAAGCTTCACAAAATATAAACTATTATAAATAGTAGGAACGATTATCACCGTTATTTTAAATTTTTTTTTGTATGATAACTACAATGTCAAGGCAAGAAAACGTTTATTTTATATTTTATGTAATGTATTTCTGTGTTTTATGTGTAACTGTGTTAATACAGCTTGCTTAATAAACACACGCAAAAGGAAAAAATCTGTTAGCTTACTTAATATAACTGTTACAAATGTAAATTTTGTAGCAGCAATCTGAATTGACTTACTTAATTAGATAAGTAAATTACGGTTGAATTTCAACCACTGGGCGAGCTTGGTAATAAATAAAACCTATTAAGTAAGAGTGGAACTCGCAATATGAGGCTGTCGAACATATTCAGATACAAAAATTTAAGAACATATAGTATCCCTATTAAACTATTTACAATACATAGTATCCCTATTAAACACATGGTATCCATAGCATTTATAACACATATTATTCCTATTAAACTATTTACAAATATCATTACTAAGTGTCACTATGTAAATATATTTCCTAATATATCTTTTACATAACTAAAATCATAGCGAATTCAATTAAAACTATGAGATCTTTAATAATCGTTTACCCAACTTTTACCATAAATTTTAGATAAACTTCTAAGAACAGTTTTTTAGTATCCTTGATTTGAGGAAGTTCGAAGATTGGGAGGGCGGACATGTTTTTTTTGACAATTTCAGTGATACCTCCCGAACCACTTTATATAAAATCCTCAAAACCCAGTTTTATAATTGTTACTATAAAAACAAAAATTGACAATTTAATTTGCCCCAATGAATACTTTTGACTGTTAACTAATGACAAACGAATTAATATGCTTTATCACTAAGCCAAATACTATATTTTTACTTCAAAGGTTTCGCGACTGTGACAGATAGACAGTTGAACGGATACATGAGACATTATATGGGTTCCATCTTGTTTGAAGTACGAAAGTTTAAAAATTTGACAAGACCTTAAACAAATTTTGGAATTTGGAGTAATCGAACTTTTCCTTTATTGACCTACTAAATAAGGTTCGAACGTTGTTATTAAAACACTTTAAAACTCACGATTAATAAAATACAATAAGAAGCATATTTTGAAAAGTGACCCAAATTTGACTAATAAGACAATGAATAACCTATTTAAAAGTTATTTTCTCTAACTTATAAGAACAAAAAGCTTATTCGACTGAAAATAGAACTTTTTCTTTTATCAATCGAAAGCTTAACCACGGCAAAAGCTCTCTCCCTTTATTGCTGTTTACACGAAAAGTTATCAGAGAAACATCTCGCTACCATACCAGCCTAATGCCCTACGCAGTAAGTATTTTCATAACGCCGTCATTATTTTGTGCTTCTGTTGAGATATAAGTTTTTTTTATATTAAACATCGTCTAATATATTGTTTTGGTTGCGACATTATACGAGAGGAGAAAACAGTTTCGTCGTTATTTGGAAAATGGGACGGGTAAACAGATGACCCTCGCTATTGAAGTACTTCGTCTTGATAATATTAAATTGTGAACTGGTTGCTTGGAGAGTTTTCGGAAGTACGATAAGTTATATATATTAAACATTTTCTTTTACTGGGTTGGCACCTGTGAGAAATATGGTAATAAGGTTCTTGTGAGATATTTGGTGTACTAAAAACTTGCAAATATATTCCTAATTTGATACAAAAATACACAAATTGAAATTAAATATAGATATTAGGCTATTAAAGTAATTAATTTTTATAAAGTACAGCATCTCTTCTTCCATAGTTTTCTCGGTAAATAGGTTTAATTTTAACAAATTGTAAATGAACATGATGTTATTAAACGATTAATACATATATGTGAGTGTACCTGTATATACATATATTTATTGTTCATTATGTCCCGTAAGGAGTATACCAACGAAATGTCTAGGAGCTAGAGGAGATTATTAAATATACAAAACAATAAATTTTATTATCCTAAGCCCAATAGTTTAAAAGATATGATTTTTGAAATTTTTTTATTAAGTTTTTGTTATGGCGCATGAAAAAAAATATTGGGTCTTATTAATATTTCTGCTTCTTATTGTCCAAGATATTTAATGGGACAATCGTCTTTCTCATTAAAATGTTATTCATTCGGTATTATTGGAAACATAAAAATTAAATGCTGAAATATGTGTATTTTTTTAATTACAAAACATGAAAATCGATTTTTGAACAATGCTAGTGAAAAAAAAATGACAAGCTTGTGGAACTTATAATAGGTAGGTATAATGTTTGTTAATGTTCCAAAAAACTTCATTATGTATATTCTTGTTATAACTTCATTATCAAAAAAAATTATACATAAGTGGAACAGGAAAAAAAACTTGAACCCTAATTCCGATAGTGAATAGGCTAGTTTCCACTAAGAATAAATCGTATGGATTGTAATTTGTAATGATTAGTCGTGATATGGAGATATCAAAATACTAAATATTTTTTTGCACTACGTATACTTGGACCGTGTCGATGAAACATGGCACAGGAAGAGGCGCATGATCGGTTACGGCTCCGGGCGTCATCCATTCAATGTCCTATGGTGTCTTCTGAATTTTCTGTACGCACGATATGTTCTCAACACCACCCAAAGGTAAAAATTATTTTTATTTTTAGGAAATAAATTCGGCAAAATTACGAATTCAGTCACGTATGAAGTGAACAGAGGTTGACGTTTGACGTTTTCATACACAGAACATGTTATTTGATTAAGTATTCGTTTTTAACAGTTTTCGTCAAGTTGATAGAGTTGTCCTCAATTTTATCTTAAAATACAAGTACAATTTGTAATGGAATCATGTTTTAGCAAAGCAAACACTACTGATGTTGTCTAAAATTGACGCCTGAATTTTTCGCGTTAAAGAGTGACTTCTGTTAATTTGAACTTCAATATAAGTATACACAAGTGAAAATACAGAGACGATCGTTTTCATTTGTTTTAGGAGCAGTGATTCATTTAAGACGCCATGATAGTTTTGAATGTTTTCGAGATAAATTTAAATTGGTTTTTTAAAACGCAAAATACATAACAAACTTTTGGTTTAAATATTAAGGTAAAGTATCAATAGCTTTCCCAAATTTAGTAAACTAGCTTATTGTTACAAACGCAAATCCTCATTAAATAATTCTGATCAACTTATTAATTCTCATTTCTTTCTCTTTAAGCAATTCAGACTTCGGTTTCTGGGAGCGAAGAAAATTGTAATAATCGTTTTCAAATGCATAGGTGTCTTTAGTTCTCCATTTTCGGAGTGGACAGCAATAATATAAATATATATATATATATATATATATTTATGCGTAGGTGTGTGTATGTGTATGTGCGCGCGTACGCACGCGTGTGTCTGTGTGTATATGTATACCCCAAAATGAAAAATTAATGCGATTTCCTTCGTAACGAAGTTGGGTGATACTTGCAAAACTATATTCAAATACGTCACTAAATATCGGAAAATAAATTATCACTAAATTAATATTAAGGAATACACTATTTAAAATATTGATGGTCTGTGAGAAGACCGAATGTGACCTATACATAAATAGGTGACTACCACGTTACGTAATAAGAATAAAGTTTCATTTCCAGCTTCATTTCGAAGCTTGCTTCGCCCAGAACGTTTAAAGGAAACGAAAATTTCATTCAGTGTATAAATTAAATAAAATTTTTGTTATAAATATATAATAATGATTGTGATTAAATATATTACTATTTTTATTCAACATTTAAAATTTATCATTATTCCAAAATAATACCATCATAAATTGTACGAAATATTATAATAAAGATGGAAACGATGTGAAAAAAAACACGCGCCCAACACCGTCTTGTTTCTAAAGATAAATCAGAAAGTGAATCAGTCATACAAATCTAATGAATAAAAATCACCTTGTTAGGATTATTTCAGCTAAATTTAAAGGGAATAGAGACGAATAAAAGTAAAAAGAAAACTTACAAATTTACTGATATGATAAGATAATATAAAAACACATAAAAGCTCGATAACATATCAAACAAAATACTGCATTTAGTAAATTTCAAATGTATATGAAGAGCTAATTAAGAGAGCTTCGTTGTTAATACATGTAATTTTAATTCAAAGAATTCCAGCTAACCTGTAGTCGAAAGACAAAAATATTTCAATGTCGTATTCCAGTTACATAGGTTAGTCGTATCATGAATTAATTTTTAAATAGCTTTGGACTACAGCTTTACCTGATTTATTTTTGAGTTATTAATTTATATATCACATCATTTATACATAAACAAATTGTCTTATTTTTCTTGTAAACACTTTATAATAATCTAGTATAATCAAGAGACGAATAGAGAAAACGCTTCTTAACATTTAAACTCGTCATCATTGTCGTCACTTTTCGCCCCTTGCATATATAACATGGCTTGAAAAACCAGCCTGGAACCTTTTAGCATAAAGCACTAAATTTAAATAAGAAAACCAATCAAAATCGGTTCAATGGACCTCTAATTTTATGCGGACACCCATATTTTTTCGTATTTAAGGATTTTATACACTAAAATGAAAAATCACGAGATATAATATGCATTTGCCCTAATATGCAATATATCATCGCCAATAAAGTTAAAGGAGCCAAACAGAAGTAAAAACAAATTACAATGGTTATTTATTAGTCATAGGAAAATATTTGGTTATCTACTCAATAGACTTTCATAAAATCTTTGTCAAAATATGCGAATAGAAAAACACTTGTTAAAAAAACATTTGTTGAACATCAACGGTAAGGGAAAAGTCACAAAGAAAAACTTAAGAAAATGTCAAAGTATCTAGAATTTCCAACGGTCTGTAATTCTGAACTATTATCTTATAAGTGTACCAGATCGATTAAAAGCATTAAATGAACATGTTATGATGTTATGTTCTAATAACGCAGCAAGAAAGCTTTTAATCCCATTAATACATCGTCCATTTAATTATAGCTTATTTATGTCCATCATAAACGACCGATAACGCATTAGTAAAACAAATAAGTTACAAATCACTAATCCAGTGTTTCTTACTGATTGTCAAACAAAGAATATTTGAATATGTACAAATAAACTATCGATAGGGTCTTAAATGTATCTATAAAAATATGAATATTAAATCAACGTTGGAAACATCTGTTGTTGTGTATAGCAACTGTTTTTAATTTATTTCATTTATTTTGGAAAATCAATAATATGAACTAATTAATAACAACTTAATACATAATTTCTATTTAAAGAAAATAAATGTATAATTTCATTTTGTCTTGCTAATTCTTCAGAGAATATAACAGTAGAATTAAGAAAAATTGAGTATCGTAACTCAAACTCCGTAAGTACAGAGAACGATTGCAGAGATCATGAGATAATAAACAATGCTAACCAATTTGAAAATAAAGATTTGAAATTAATTTACCTTCTTACACCCTTCATTACCGCTATGAGATTAGTATGTGAATGTAACAATATTATCCTAAAATATCCACTATTCAAAGGTGAATACAGTGGAATTATGAGACAAAAGCAAAAGTGACTTAATGACAGAAAGGTTTGAAAAGCATCAATTGATTTTAAAATGGAAGAAATTTTTAAGAAATAAGTTACAAAAGCTGTCGCAATTTTCCAACATTCTATTTATCTCAAAATGAATTTCACTTCGTAGAAAAGTTGAATTATAGGGAATTTCATTCCACTTAGAAAGACAAAATTACTTTTTTAAAGTAAAGTTTAATTGTTCTTTCTCAATTTGTTACTTTTTGTCCGAATCAGTAGACATCCATTTATTTTAGATAGACGTGGCTTAATGGTTCTATAGCCAGAATGCAAGCGTCGATAAGTAGTTACAAGTTTGAATTTAACAAGTCAACATGTTTGACTTCTCGAATGGTTTGCGGTGTAATTGCAGATGCGTTTAGGTCTAATTAAACCGTAACTAAACTGTCCAATGAGTCATTTTTGACGCAAAATTTCCTCTTATCCTTGTTGTAAACCAAAGTCCCTAATTGCCAAATTTTGTTACTTTTACGATGCTATTATTTCAAAATTAAAACGAAATTTTTCAGTATATTTAAAATTTTGTTTAATGTTTTATCTGTCATAATTAGTTTTGTACTTACATGATTATAAACAAAAGGAAATTCAATAAATCGTCCAGGACGAACTACATTCGCTCGCTAAAAATCTTTTCAATATCCATTAAACATAGCAACACCTATAGTTAAGATTTATCTCTTTAGATAATAACATAACAAATAATTGTACAAAGTATTGAAAAGGATAAATGAAAATAATATATAATCTTGAAAAATATTACTAAACAATTATTTAATTTTTTATTATGTTTGTAAAATGAATTGAGTGTTTTGCTGAATTTTAAATAATTTTATTGTTTGAGGTTACGTCACAACGTGCAAACACAATCAATTGAATGCAATTTGCATTCAGTCGTTGAGATTTTCAAAACCATTCTCTATAATTAAAAAATAATTAATATAATTATCATTAAATATAAAATTATTTCGGTGACGTTCCATCGAAACATTTAAAGTGGCTAACTTTTGCAAAAGTTCTTTCTAGTAAAGTCATAAATAACCTGCATACCAAGGCGACGAAGTCGGTTTATCTTGTTATTTTGTCAGTATTCTCTGCAAAAACAAGATAATTGAGATATATGGCGTTCTCCATACTACTAATACAAGACGGCGATGTAATTTTTTCCTTGATTCTTAATTGTAGTGAAAAATGAATGTTTCAGTAAACAATAAGTTGTGGGCGTTAAAAGTTTATCCCTTCATAGCGGAAAAAATGCTCCGTAATTATGGCTTAAATTTAACTGATGTTTTATGAATATTAATCAATTCTGTATATGTTTTTATATTCTTATATACGTTGTAGTAATATTTATACACTTTTCTACAATATCGTGCCATCCCTAAAATGAATAATGGACTTGTAAATGGACAATATTTAAGAACATATCCATTTACAAATAATATCAAAAAATTACTCTAAAAATAAGTTAATTAGAATATATGGCGTTTTTTTACAAATCGGGGATGTAATTTTTAATTAATGCCTAATTATAGTGGAAAATTAACGATTTAGTAGATTGAATTGAGGTCGTTATAACTTGGAATTTTTGCAAAATTTAATATTATTGTCAGAAAAATGTTCAGTGTTCCTAGCTATGTTGTAACTTTAGCTAATATTTTATGATTTTATTCATATTTTGTGAATAGTGCATCGTAACATCGTGTATCTATTCGTAACATCGTCGCCTTCCTTAGAGTGGATACTGCGAGATGAGATGGAAACACTTCCTAGTTTTTAGGATTCTATAATTCAGAAGGTAATCGACGATTCTTCATTCTTAAACAAAATTCTGTCATGTAATATATAATGTCAATTATATTATTTCCTACATATATATTCTAAATTACTGTACTTATTCTACAGGTAAAGACTTAAAATTGAATGCATAGAATCAGTAATCAGTACATTAGGCTAATCGTCAAGGTTTGTTATAGTCAGTGAACTTCTTTTTAAGATTTTTCGCTAAATAGCTTTTCATATGTATTTTTTATTACAAACTTTTGATTTTATCCGTATGCTTGTTTGTCTGTTTTACTGTTGACAAATTTTTGAAAAGTGGTTAAACTAATAAATTATTTTATCACCTTTTTGCAAAAGGAGTGTTGAATTTTTTTTATTTGGGAAAAAATAAAATATGATTCTTCATAAAACTTTAGATTTTATACTAATGATCAAATGCCATTTGTTCTGCACAAACATTTAGAGTAACACATTTTAAGATATAAAACAATGAAAATCCGCAAATTCAAAACAAATTGACAAATTTAAGACAAAATCTTTGTAATATACTCACGAGTAAATAGGTGCCTCATGTCCTTGCTTATACCAGATGACGAGCGCCAGCCTGTCGGAAGTAGCAGCGGGAGTCACGTCGCAAGGCAGGCGAGCTATTCCACCAGCAGGACCGACAGCTTCCGTCACTATGGCTGGAAGAAAAAGAGAGTGAATATATTAATTGAATAAGAAGTTAGCTTACTTAGTTACAAATTTTGTACTAGGCATCCATTAAAACGAAGCGAAATTCTTGCATTGTATTTTTATATATATCTAACATCGTTATCCTCAACAAGATGTTTTCGACAATGACGTCAAAGACGATAATGTGTTCTAGTTCGATCGCCCAACTCGAATTGGATGCACCTCGATTCAAACCAATACCCCGATTATCAAACTTTACTTATTTCATACTTTATCTTGTTATTAAAATTGACTTGTTGAGTACTTGCTTTGTTTGTATTGACGCACAATTATTACAGTATATGTCTTTAATAATTGCTTGAACAGTCATGCTTCGGTTAAATGAAATGAAATAAGTTGGTAACAAGGATAGAATATAGATACGTATTATTAAATACTGTGTTTTATCCGTAAATTTGTATGAAAATTATTTATAAAAATGCAGTCAGAGAAAAAATCCTCAAAATTTGGAACGCTATATATGTATCTATAATAAATGACTTGTATTAGGCAATTATGCGTTTCTAATAAGCATATTATTTCAGAATCAACTTTTCAAACAATATTTATCTAGCGTGCTGCTAGATAAATTGATTATTATTTAGCTGTTTGATAATTTGATTATTCCATAGTCATCTTTTGTACAATATGCAACAGCAAAAAATCAGAATATAAATTTATAAGATCTAACCAAAAGTATTATAATGCACACTAGACAATGTTTTTCACTTTATGTTACATTTACTGTGATAAATAACATATATTTAGACCCGCAAGTATTAGATGAGCAAGTATTGAACAGACACCTCAGTTAAACAAGATTAGCTCACGATGACTCCACACAGATTATTTTCACTTCCGCCGCAAAAATATGAAGTTGTTATATTTAAATATGAAAAATAGTTTTGTTAGATAACATAAGCTTAACTTAAGATATATTTCAATAAGACTTAATTTATATATATATATATATATATATATATATATATATATGTATGTATATATATATATATATATATATATATATATATATATATATGTATATATATTTATATTTATATATATTTACACAACATAAGAATTTTTTTATAAACACCATGCTTTGAATTGCGAGATAATACTGACGCATGCTTAAATATTAGTCTCTGCCCAATAAAACTAAATTTATTCTAACTTACATTATGATAATTTTGTAATATAATTATAAAATATAAGTTAATTAAGTCATCTCAAAAAGAGTGAATATCATGTACTAAAGAAAAATTCATAAAAAAATAATTATCAAGCATGAGTGTTGTAACAAATAATCGCTGTACATTAACTGCTATTAAAAAAAGCTTATTGTGCAGACTCCATCAAAATCAAATAAAAAGTTTTGCCCTACCAAGACGGAAAGTCGTCACGCATCTAAAACCGAATAAATACGAGTCATAAAAATATTTACTCCGCACCATCTTTTAAACAGATCAAACTAATACATCTAAAACTTATTAATCCATAAGACACTCCTCCACCACCCTCACTGTTTATGTTATTGTCGAGGACACAAAGGAATATAACACAACACTAATAAAGCTTACGACCGAGGCAAAGTCCAAATTATCCCCTCAAAATATGGCTCTCTCGAAGGATTTTTAATGCTCCATAAAACCTACCAGAGATTAATGTTGTACAATAAATTATAATATATCAAATTACGTAATAACCTTGTATCGTTTCCTCCTTTGCTTGTAACTTATATTTTAGGATATACTGCCCACGATGAACTTTGATGGGCACTGGAGCAGGAAATATGGCTTGATGATATGGGTTTAGAAAGTTTGATCTCAAAGTATTGATTACCCCTTTTCTGATCACGACCATACTACACATTGAAATTAAAAAAAAAAGATTTTGCTTCAAGTTTAGGTTATAGTTTGTATGATAATATTGGAATATGTAAAAAAATATTGCCCTAGTTATTTCTCGGAATAAAATGCTTACTGCAAAATGCTTGAAATGCATTTAAATGAACGTACCGAATATTGTTTTTACTGAATGGGGGCCTCAAAAAAATATTTGCTCACAAATTTTACACATGAAGATCTTCTGTGTCTGATTTTGCTATATATTTAATAAGGTATAATACATTAGAATCGTCTAATTGCTCAAATTCAAGCAGATAGTTTTCATTGTGGAAGTTGTGCGACTGTAATAAATTATAAATAACGGTGTGTATTTTGGGCGCAAAAATCTAAAAATTACAAGAATAAATTTAACTAAAGTTATAAATGTTTCTCATCGGGATAAAGACCATTATACATAATGAAAACTAACAAGAAAATTATTGTACACAATTAAAATTATTTTCAATAACAGATGCATATTTTTATACATGAAAAGAAAATATTACTCTCACACAAACTTAAAAAACGCCGTTAACTCAAACGTTTTCTAAGAAAAAAATTGTTCAGGTAACAATATCGTTCGAGTAATAATATATTATACAACAACCAAGTCGCCTCGTCACTTTCAAGACATTAATAAACATTTACATTTTTATCACGTGTAATTTTACAGAAAATCTAAGGTGTTAGAATATTCTTTTCAACAATGTATATAAAAAATACATAATTAAATTTAGTAATTGTTTCAATTTTAGGCTTCGTATTTGGTATCATATTTGTTAAATCTGAATCTCTAATGTTTTGTGATCCCTTAAATCCTACACAACATTAGAATTGTGATTCTTATTTCGAAATTACTCCTTTAAGTCTTTCTTAACATTGGCATTATATTTAAAAAATAATTACACCTTAAAAAACTTAATTTTCTAAGTTGAAATGTCAATAATATTACAAGCTGGTCCTGTCCTAGAGAAAGGTGCCCACTTCATTTTACATTTAAAGAAACAGATAAAGTACATACTTTTCTATCTAGACTCGTATTTAACCTTTTGTTATACCTACTTAAGTAGTATTTGTATCTAGCACGTGGAAGTCTACAAACCGGTTCACTACAGTCGAACGCTCACCTATTAAATGTACTAGGACAAGAAATCATATGTATATCTGTAATAAATTTTTATTTGGATATGTACGAAGAGAAACCACCAGAGTACTTTTGTTTTCCACGTTACATAGTTATAAGCAGTAAATACTGATCTTCTCGTGTTGTTTGTCTGAAAAATAATTGTAATTCCTTGCAAATAAATACATTTACTCCACTGATAATTGAAATCACACTACTAGTAATATTTTCGCCAAATAATACTTTAATATTAGTCATTTCGAGTGACCACTGCCCTTACTAAATAAATGGCGGTAATTGTTGTATTTTACATCGGAGTAATATTTTGTTCTGTTAAGATATATATATATATATATATATATATATATATATATATATATATATATATATATATGTATATATATATAATATATATATATATATATATATATATATATATATAGGTAGTTAATATTAAATTTTCTTTTATGAATTAGAGAGATAACAAAACTACTTGTTACAATGTATGAATTAGGTCGCGGGGGAGCTAATTAAGTGATACGAATAAAGTCGCAACAAATTATTGTTTCTTCGATCTCGTCTCTTTAATAGTTTGTGTTTAGGAAAAAGGACATTTTCCTACCTTCTTTCCCGAGGGTAGGAAAATGTAAAAATCTTATTTATTCTATACATGAGTATATATTAATTTCGCTAAATAAATATTTAACATTTTTAGGATGAATACATATTTGTAAATACAACCCCAAATAAATGATTTGTTGTTGAAAGATTTTCATAATTTGATTTAGTTTTCAGTTTATACACACACACACACACACACACACACACACACACAAACACACACACACATATATATATGTATATATATATATATATATATATATATATATATATATAATACTACCACAAAACGATAAGCTCGTCATAATAAAGCCTATAATTTACATATTTGTGGTGCTTAAAGACGTGAAATAAAAAAATTGCCAAAGTCAAATTACTTTGTTTTATTTATATAGTTTAAAAATGTACCGCATAAAGATGTTTAAGGACATAACGTCACTTTTATAACTGAATTTGGCCAGTCTTTGTCCCTGCTTTACTTTATTTCAAAAATTATCGCATAAATGTTACACTAAATAATTCAAATAAACTTTTTACATTTTCGTTTTATTTATTCTAATTAGATAAAAAATTGTTTGGTATTTGAAGATTATTTTTAATTAAACTCTTTTTGAAACTAAAATGATGTTCCAAAGAGATTTTTTATGTCAATGATGGGATTAAACATATGTTGGTGTATAACAAGACAGTTATGAATTTACTTACCATCTGTTTTGTAACGTTTTTGTTACTTATCTTATATCTTAATAAAGCAAAATATACGTTCAGAAATAATTTATATTTACAAAGCTTAAATTTCGAAAATAAACGGTGGCAGTAAAGACTACAAAGCGTAACCTCTATAATCTGCGACGCTGTGATAAACGACTGGACAGGCATGATAAAATAGTAGCTCTATAAATTAAAGTCATGCTCTACCTAAATAAATCGTCGTTAAAAAATCCTCTGCTGTGATAATTTGTAGTTTCCGAAATCTAGTTAATAGCAAATGTCAAAAGTAAAGGCACAATCGAATTCGCCACATGACTCGGTCTATTGCGAAAAGAAGTTAGGCAGAATGAAGTAATAGATAAGAAAAGTATTAAGCGCGAAACGCATAGAAATATAAACTACTCAGAGACAACATTTATGTTCTCACAATATAGCGTTTAATGAATATAGCTTATACCGAATCAATAGTATGGTGTATAAATTAACTAAGTCTGGTGTATGAATATTAAAACACGTGCGAATATTAAAACAAACTCTAAATGCATAGGAATCGATATTTTAGTGCAGTAAATAATTTTCAAATATACGAAATATTATGAAAAACCGGGATCAGACCGGGCAAATCGGGAAAACCTTTCAAGCACGAGTAGAATTAGTAATATGAGGGTTCCGTATATACGTAGGCATTTATAAAAAATTAAAGTTATATAATATTCCTATTTACAATTTTTTAACATTTTTTATAACGAAAATGTATTGCCATATTTAAAAAAAAAATCTTTGATGTGATGTAACTACAAATTAACGTTTTTCGGATATTTTCCTTTACTTACTGTGATACTTCGCTTCTTGCCAAATTTCATAATTATAGGTCAACGAGAAATACCCTCCAAGTTTCGATTTATTTGGTAGTGTTAAAACAAGCAGCACAAATGCCCGTAATTTTAGTTCTTTAGTATTGCGTTCATTTAGAAGCTTCATTTTTTTACAACCTCAAGGAACTATAGTCCTTTGATGTTTGGTATTAATTTAAACCTGTAGATATATTATATACGTTTAACAATTTACCTATACTATTCTTTCAATGGAAAATAATATTAAAAAAAATTTCTAGAACTTTTTTGCAAAATGTCCTTGCAATTATTATTGAGTATTAACTATTGAGAATATTTGGGGGCTAATATGTTTTATGTCAAAATTTCAGTTTCCGTGCTAAAATGTTTCTGGGAAAAAGTCTATGACACACGATACGTAAAATATGTATGAATACTCAAGAGGAACTGAGTATGAAATCAATACCATTAGAAATATTTCGTCAGTCTTTATTAATAATTATGCTTTTATTATTCAGTTTTATAATCGACATGAATTATAATACGAGAGCAATCGATTTTGTGGTCAAGTAGGAAATCCTTTCAGTTCGTAATTAACTCGAAGCCCACGGGATAAATTCGCATAGTCGTGGGGGTAATTGCGGATAGTTCTGGGGTCCTGCTGTACAACCTTCATTTGTTCGACTCTCGCATGTAAAACAGTTACCCAGTTTTCTGTGGGGAACTGACTGATTTTGAATGGGGCATACAAATATATTTTGACTAATATCACTGCCAAGTGTAATTCATTTAGAGATTCCTTTGCCTCGATTCATCAATACTGTCAGCATCACGGGTGAGTTCCATTCATTCAGACATTGTTTTTCAGTTGAATCTATAACACTACCTTGTGTTTATAAAGAGGATTTTATGTAGTAATACCATTAAAACTTGCAAATATTTTCTTCCTGGTATAATTACCTGCAACGTTAAAATTTACAATTAATCACTCTAATTAAGGAATCCCATTCTGGTGCACTGTTCAATCTCTTTCAATCTTTTTAATGTAAGAATTTTAGATGTTTTTGTATCAGTATGAAAAAGAAAATACGATTATAATGATGCCAATTTAAATTTGATTGTAGATCAAATTTAATTTAAACTGGTGTTTTAATATTGGTGTTTCCAATCAAACATTTGTTAGATTCAAGATAAAATGCAGTGTTTCTAATTAACAAAGTGGCTTCTGGTGTTCGAAAGAAAATATTGGGCGCTTTAATCATAAAATTATAGCACTAATCCCTTACCGCGATTCCCGTATTTCTAAATTGTGTTTTGTATGATAAACGGTTATTAAATCAAAAGGTATTTTTCAAAGAGTGATTATTGTCATCTCAACAAACATTTGCAAGATTTTAAAATGAAAATAATTATATCCTCTCCTCATGATTATTAAAAATAGGTTATGTATCTTGTCGGTTAGTATTACGTTTCTTAAGAATGAAGAAAACAAATTTTCTACGCTAAATTTCTTGTGCAACTACCTACAACGTTTCTGATATATACGTTGGTTTTTTCTCCCTAATATATTTTGGAGTAATCCGAATACATGTAATTTTTTCTGCAACTTCCGTTATTACGCGTATCAGTTATAATTGTGGTTTTCCATATTTAACTCGTACGATTTATTTTTCCATGAAACTGATTTCACGACTTCCTTTTATTTAACTAAGCAATCTTTAGATATAAATCAGTTAATCATTGTCACTGATTTAATAATCGAAACAATGAACAGAGTAAACCCTTTAACCAAATGAAAATTATGGATAACCTGTGAAAAGACTTTTCTCTGAAGTTAAATATAATTTTTCGCTATTTTTACAAAACTAAATATGGGTAAAAGTTTCGGCAAGCAGTTTAAAGAAAACGTTCATTTAAAAATATTTTAGGAACAATTTTATTTAATACGTTTTCCTTCCATGTAGTCGTATTCATTGATATTTATTCACCGCTAAGTTCGTGTTGGGAATAAATGCCTACATAGTTGCATAATATACTACCATGCTTGATACCCTACAATCAAATGATTGTTTAAAAATAATAAAGTATTTGGCGAATATAATCGACTGCCCACTTTATATTCACATGTATTGTCATTTGTCAGGAGCCATCAAAAGTTTCTCAATATGGATTGTTTAAACAAAACTGCATACGAGAACAATAAGCAAGATTAGAAGTCGCGTCATTTAAATCATTTAAATACTACAGTCATGTACACTTTAAAATGGTTTATTAAAAAAGTGAACCTTACCTCAATGAAAAGTCTAAATTGATAAGATGACAAAAAAAAGAAATACGTTCTTGACACGTAAAAATAATTTGTATTTTTTTTTTTGGTATCACCAAAAGTAATTTCTATATCGTAATTAATTGTTAATAAGAAATGAAAATTACTCCCAGAGGCATCAAGGAACAAAAATTATCCGAAGATATTTATAATTTATTTTAAGTGTTTATTACCAACTTAGTTAAATAAATACAAAAACTGCGCAGGAATAAAAACGTTATTTTTAATTTGTCAACGCAGACTGATCGTATTATTTGCTCTATTTTCAACAATAGGTGTGTTAAAGTACAATATATGATATACTAAAAAACCTGCCATGCACGAATGGAACTAGCAATGTGAGGATTCCATATATATGTAGTAATTTATAAAAAATTAAAGATATATAATATCCCTTCTAAACTATTTACAATTTTTAAAATTTTTTATAACTAAAATGTATTGCCATATTTAAAAAAAAATCTTTCATGTGATTTAAACTACAAACTAACGTTTTTCGAATATTTCCTTTACTTGTGCTGTGATACTTCGCTTACCAAATTCCATAATTATAGGTCAACGGGAAGTACCCCCTAGGTTTTGATTTATTTTGCGAGTGTTAAAACATACGTCATAAATGTCCGTATTTTTAGTTGTTTAGTATTGCGTTCTTGATTTTTTTACAGCCCCAAGGAACTTTTGATGTTCGGTATTAATTTAAACCTGTAGATATATGGTATTTATTTATACTTGATACCTCCACGTATTCCTGAAAAATGAGTCTTGATAGAAAAATAGATAGACAGACCGAAAATGAAGTGATCCTACTTTTCGTTTTGAGGTACGGAACCCTAAAAGTGAATGTTTCAAAATCTATATCTGGATATTGACATTGAACTACGTGTTTTTTACCGAAGAAATATATTTAAATTAAATCAAACAATGACCTGATCTTGTTATTGATTATAAAAATAATGTTTTTGAATTTATTTTCATTTCCATATAGATTTGAAAGAAAAGAGAAAATATATAATTAGACCACAATTGCTATCGCTATTCCGAAATTATTATAAAAGGGTACATGCATCATAATTGTACATAAAGAGCCTGTAGTCTTCATCAAAAGCTGCCGTTCGAGCTGACACATCAACGGCTATCTACATAGTTCATATTAACTGAAAAAATAACTAACGGCTAATGGATTTAACGCCCGTGGTTAAAAGTAAAATAGTGCCCTCATTGAGTCATATTTCAGTCAACTAATATTAGTATTAAACAACAAAACATAACTATGAAACGCATAACCTTCCTAAACTTTCTGTAACAAACTTCAAATAGATAACTTTTAATGTTACATTTTAATAAAATACATGAATATATAAATCAGTAAAGTTCTTTACAATTGTGCCCAATCAACAATAAATGTGCAACAAAAAGAAAATAGGATGTAAGGCAGAAGCTTTGAAAAGTTCATCCCGTTCATTATCACTCTACGATTATTTTAGTTAACTTGCAAGTTAGATATGGAAACAAATGAAATTAATTATTACCAGAGTATAAAACTCGCTACAGCATTTGATGGTTTAACCGGTTTCAGCGTCGCTTTATGATCGAGGCAGCATTCGCCTGGAAAAGTAATTACATGGCAGAAAACAGTAAAAAAGAGGTCTCGTCGATTTTTATGGCCTTATTTACGAATGTAATAATTTTATTGTTTCAAATACATCATAAATGACCGGAATTAATTACCTCCCCGCTTATTTTCTTTTGTTTTGTCGGTAGGGACAATATTGAGCGAAACGGTACGGAGGGAACGATTAAGATTTTAAACGAGCCGAAGACTGATGTCTACCGCACCATCTCGAGAATTGGGAGTTTCCTTCGACTTCCTTTCTCAAAATGTTCTCTCTTATTTTTATAGTTTAACTTTTCTGTTTTGGAAGGGACATAGGAGACTTCAAAAAAACTCATATACATCGGTAACTACAGTTTTGTTATTAGAGGAAACAGACTTTGCATAAAATTTTGTTCATTAAAATCCTACACGATATTCATACGAAGCATCTTACAATCACGCTTGCATGATGTTCAATATAAGTGACTTCCATTAGTTATTGTGTAGAAAAAAACTTGTTTCTTCATTATTTTAATTTGAGTCTACATATTATATGTGCGACCAAAATTCCTTGACATGTTTTATACTTCTATATTTGCATAATAAAACATTCATTCTTAGTTAAAGGAATAATTTAAAGCTAAAATCTTCGCTAAAGGTACATAAGAAAATAACTTACAAAAACAGGTACAGCGAACAACGCACACACATTCACAATGTGGCAGTATGTAATGTAAATACACATAATAGAAAACTTTCATATTAATTATTATGATTTTAGATAGATGAAAAGCTTTTCCGTCATAAAGCACGCCCACGAACTTTTCACTTTAAGCTCAAAGTTTGGTTTAAGTTTGCGGTCGTAGTATGGTGAAAGCCTCTTTCATACCGCTGCTACTGGGCTCATTTTTTATTCGATATTAAGATTAAAATTTATAGATTTTAAAGATTAATATTCAATATAAAAGAAATTATAGATCAATAAATATAAATTGGGCTGCTATATTATTTTAAAATTTATAATATCATTTTTCAAAATAATAGGTTACGTTTAAATTGTCAAACCAAGTCATAAAAAGGAGAGGTTAACAGCAGAAGGAAGTATGATGTCGTTTGACACTGACATATTTTTCTTATAACTTACCTTGTTTTACTGAATATGAGATATTTTTACCATTATAATGTATGGATACTTGACATTTTTATAAAAAAACCTACATGGCAAATGCATGAGTAAAACCCAAAAAGTTGTTGTTAGGTTAAATCGAGTTTGTTATAAAATGAGTCCATTAAATATAATTTTCAAATAGGTCTTTCTTGAACTTACGTGTAAATGGGGTTGATACTAAAGACTGTGCTACTAAAGACTGAAAATGCTACATAGGCTTTATTAGCTGCAATAATACTTACTATATCTACTACATCTATATTCACAAAGAGAAGTAGAGATCTAGATTGAGATTCAAATAAAGTACATTTAAACCTATTATGACGTTTGACATCTTCAGAAAAGTAACAAAAAAGATGGAAATTGTGTCTCTATTAGGCGAATGTTACATAACTGTAATAACGATACTATAACGTATGTTACGTACGGTATACATTTGTTATATATATATGCGGTCTTTATAGTTATTCAATTAAATATTATTTAACTCAATGAATGTAAAAGATAATATTTCAAATTATTTTAATTTACATAAAATTCATTGGAATGCCACAGAGATTGACGACTCCAAATCTTCATTAGAAATGATTTAAGGATCGTTTAAACATATACTTTTTATCTATGTTAATTTAATTTTGTTTAAATATTTACTTGAATAAATTTTGAAAAAATTTTCGGAGTATATTTCAGTCTACATTTTCAAAAATTATAATTATCAGTTCATATATTTAAAAATAATTTATTTAATTAATACATATTTATTTATAATATACAAATTATGTATGAAGTTACTAATATATTATTTGAATTGAATCACTCCAAATATTTTCCTGCATTTCCAAGATATTGAATTAAACTTGGGTAATTTTTTTATTACAATGAAATTATCATTTATTTTTAAGAAGTCGTAATTGTTAAGACATATTAGTATTTGTATTTCAATTAAAAAAAATTACATTTAAAAAAAGTTAAAATAACGATCGAACGTTTAATATCATTATATTAATATTACATTTCCAACATAAATAAACTTGTGCCAACTTGATGCTTCTTTACGTCAACACATTTTTAGTGCCTATGGTAGCCTGTGTTACGCAGAATGTCACGAACTAACAATATTAATAATATCTCATTTAATTAATTTAAATATATTCAAATATATTAATCATGTACATGCATGCATGTGAACACACACACACACACGCATATACGGATATATAAATCAAATTCTCTTTTATGATTTCACTACAGTCAGTGCCTCAAGCCTGCATACGTACGTGTAAACTTATCGAGTTCGGTTAATTTCACTTGGCTGGTAATTATGTACAGATACATATAAAGGTATGAAGCAACGAAGTACTACCTACTAATTTTTACCCACTTCGTGCATTTGTTTATACCTATGCTTACATATCTATCTACCTAATATTATCATAGTTGCTTCACGCCTTTATATGTATCTGTATACACTTACCATCCAAGTGAAATGAACCGAACTCGATACGTTTACACGTCATCGGTAAAGAGTTCCAAAAACTAAGGGGCAGATTTATGATGTTAGAAGGTCAATATTTTAGAAACATTGGTATTAGATTATCCTTAGATCGATATCGACTGAACTAAATCACGGCACCTGTACCGTTCAATGTTGAGGAATTCTTTGGCATACTTGTGATTTAAAATTCTAAATCATTTTATGGCACTTCAATGGGCCATTCAAATAAAGAAATACTAATCCAAAATGTTTGATTAATGCTGGAGATATGAGGTGACATACACAAAGCAGGCCGTACTACTTTAATACAATACAAGTCTGTACGAGTACTTCATATCCACAACATTAATTTAAAAACAGCAGGTCCCCAAGTCTCATATTTAACCAAGTATTATCCTCAGAGCAACAGGACAGCGGAGTTGGAACCCAGAGTGCATTAACAGAATCTCTACTAATTAACTTGAAAACAATATTCTCAAGTCTCGTAGTTTAAGCAGGTAATAGTCCCACAATACTAAGATTGATAAGTTGGAACTCGATATTCAACTATAAAATTTCGACTTGAGACCCACAATACAAACCAAAAATAGCAGATCTCAAATTTCACGTTTTAAGCAGGCATTACAGCGACGCGGCTGTGGAATTAGAACCCGGAGTTCACTTTCAGAATCTCTACTTATTACCCGCAATACTAATTTAAAAACAGCAAATCCGAAAATCTGCACTATTAGAACTGTTGAATTGGAACTTGATGTTCAATGACAGAGTCACCCCAAATATGTTCGAGTATAATATTTAAAAAATAGCGGATCCTCTATTCCCACAATTTAGGCAGGCAGTACATCTGCATCATTAGGATTTATGGATCAAGGCTTGAAATTACGCTGCATCATAATGTTACATTGTCGTGGGGACTGAACACCTGTATGAAGTTTCATGAGAATTGGTTTAGTGGAAGTTATTGAAAAACCGCTGGCAAGATTTCAATCAACAAACAACATAAGGAACGTGAGGCTAAATTAATCGGTTTAAAAACGTGGCTTCGTGCCTTTGTCGATCATGGCCTCTGTCAGTGTATTAAGTAATTCTCTGGTATATATTTTAATTTCCCTGTCCAGATTAATATTAAAAAGAAATTGATTAATATTTGAGGTATGAGATGACATACACAAAAATAATACAGTCGAATAGTAATTTGAAAAGGAAAATGAAGTCACAATCAGGCATTAGACTCTCATTAATTCTAAAATAACTCATTACTTTCATGACATTAAAAGTCATTTTCGTCCACGAGCATAATTTACTATAACAAAATCTACAACCAAAATTAAGTACATACATTCGTCATCCGTCCATCTCCAGCATTAGCATCCTGCTTCCTGTACGTCCGTAGCATCTCGCAAAATGGTCTAGCGGGTCATGAATCTTGCGAAGATAGATTTATGATGTATGTTGATGAGTTTCGGCGCCCGAACCGGTTTTATTTAACTTGCTCGCAACTTTAGCGCAGCTTAAATTTATATTAATAATGGAGAGGGCGAGGTGAGAGTGTTATCGGTCGAATCCGGGAGATGCTGGGCTACAGAAAAGTGTGAACGGTTGAGGGTTGAGCTTTACAATTGTGCTTTTGGAGGTAAGTATACGGATTTAATGGAAGGGAATTCTTTTTTACACGGGCTCTTGTTTTTAAAATTGGCATATTTTACTTAAACATATATTGACTCTGATAAAATATCTGATTTTCAATTTAGTTATATAATAAATATATTTTTTTACATAATCATGTCTACATAAATTTGAATCTCATAATTGAATGAAATCACACCTAAATGTGAGGCGGGATAGGTTTGGGGCGAATGGAAGTTTTTCCCATAATTGCAAAGTAGTTTTCCGGGCTACATACTATAAAAATGGGAAATCCTTCCTGACAGGATGTAATATTAGCACTAATGTGTACAATGAAAAATTGCAATTTCTGGTGATCACAACCCCATTAAAAGGTTTCGTCATCTTAGAGAAATAAGACACACTCAGTGTATTTTCCAAAAATCTCTCAAATTTTCACATTAAAGACGACCTGAAAACTCGACAGAAATGTAAAAATCGAATACTAAATGTAATTCTTGTTTAGTTGAGCTAGAGTATTTATTTTTAGAAATCTATTTCTCAATATCACTCAGTATATTTTCATTTTCATAGACGTATAAAATTAAATGCTAACACATTATTTATCATTCCGTTAACACTTAACCTTTTGAAATAGACACTATATAGATCAAAGGTATGATGTACACTAAACTTGTTTTTTTTAACAATTACGTTTGATTATGTTATTGAAAATTATAGACAATTATACTAAGGTATTTTTTTAATAAATATCTTACATCATAATAAATTTAGGAATATCTTGTACAAAACTGACTCAAATGGGTAAAAGATGTTTTACGTACGCAGATTAAAATATAAAGCACCAGGCAGCATCACTTCATTTGTGTAAACATCGATGAACCATTGATTGCAATTCATTATTTTTTCGTGAAAATTTCAGACAATTCACATCTTATTTATTTAATTTCTTAATTTAGCCCAATAAGATTTCGTTTTTCAACTATTTACATTTCTTCAGAAAAAAATTCTTGATTCCTCATAAATAAAAATAAAAACTATTTTGCATTATTTGTAATATGTAAAACTGGCTTTACATCTATTAAAACAGTTAGTATACATCACTAATAATTGTTCTTCTTATCATTATATTATAGATTAGTCTCTTTGATAAACGCATCTTATTTATTCCTATTGAGTCAAGTTTCATGAGCTTTAAGTAGATTTAAGTAACTGTAGAAGATTTAAGTATAATGGCTAACTTTTGAGAGTCAAATTTGAAAACTTAACCTGAAGATTGGCTACGACTTTTAATTTAGCAGATTATACAATAAAATGTCATAAAATGAAAAAGTCATAAAAGCAAAAAATCTTATAAAATGTTCATGTGTAAAGTTTATAGGAAAATTATTATAAAATATTAGAATAAATACACTTGTTATAAAATTAAATTAAAATACTTTTTTAACGTTAAAATATTAATACTTAATACTTTGGTTGATTATTAATTTCGTTTATACACTTTTATGTTTACACAAATGTCGGTACGAAACATTTATTACATATGTTTACCCAAGACCAAAAAAAGATTACAAATAACAGTAAAACCATTACTTAGCAAATCTTGTTCTGTCATTGCGAGTATTATCCAACGAAAGCTTAAAGTTTTGAAGTATATATATATATATATATATATATATATATATAACTATTTTTTTTAAATAGTTATAACAACTGTTATACATATACTTGTAGCGAAAATTATTGCTGGCATTTGATCGACACATACTTTTAATGGACTATAATGTAAAGACATGTTTATATGGAAATTGACCCTCATATTAAAAATTTTGCTAAATTTTAAAATTTATTTATGAAACGTGACCAAATTTTATGGTCACTTTTATAATGCGGTCTTCAGAGGCTGTTACTGACAGTATGTCGACAGCGTTCGTAAGCGTCAGTTACCAATACTATCGACCAGTACACGATATACCAAGAACAAATACGCTTTATAAATGGTTTTAATCGTTTCTGAATAAAATCAGGGTGAAAGTTGCAAATTTCTCCAAAAAAAAAACCACATTTTTTCACAGAAACATCTCTCAAATATACTCAGTTTACATAAAATCATCTTACGAATAATATACACGTTCTTTGTTACAATATACGAGTATTGTCACCATGGTAAGTATATTTACCATGGTGACAATACACGGTGACACTGTTGGGTCTATTTGTACCCACGATGGAACGGAAGAGGTATATGCGTTTAGGATGAGAGGTTGTATGTTTATTTGTTTATGTGTGCAATCTAATGTTCCCACTTATCTCCAAGACGGTTTAACCGATTTTGATACTGTTTTCTGTAAAATGTTTGCGATCGATCGGCAATGGTTCTTAGGTAGTTGTTACGGTGATTACTTGCCAGAGGGTACCGCGTTTTATTTCAAACGAATGTTCCTATTTAACTTACAAACCGTTTGATCGATTTAGATACGGTTTGCTGCAAAATATTTGAGACTAATCGGCAATGATTCTCAAACAGGTGTCATGGTGCCCAAGCGGGGGCCCACGCGAGGGTGCCGCAAAAAACATTTTGCTGCAAACGAATGTTCTAATTTATCTCCAAATTGATTTGATCAATTTAGACACGGTTTTCTGGGTAAACGTTTTAATTTAAAAAGTATAAAAAAAATTATATGCAAAAAGAAGCCCTGCCCATGCCTACAATTTTGAAATTTTAGTAGTTCGTAACTAATTGAAATTCTCTTAGATGCACAAATACATTTTATATGCTGCTACAATGTATTTGATATTGGAAACGAAAATGGAAATCCCGAGGGATTTTCTTGGGTTTGTAATTATATTAATATATTCTTACTTTCTTTTAGACGGGGGAGGTTTAAAAAAAAAGATGAATCATTTTTCAAGTACAAGGACTAAATTCGTCGTAGGCTTTATCAAATTTCATTTCATTTTTAATTTTGCTTTTTTATATTGATATTTAGTGGTTATTATTCTACCCAAAAAATTAAAATGTTAGCACTTTTTCTTACTTTTTCATAACCCTAAGTTACTTTCGACATGTATATACTATATCTGGCGACATATTGGTAATTTCGATTCATATTCATGCTTTGCTCTTTAGTGCTGATAATACGAACGAAACTAAAGTCGACGGTCCTACTTGAATCCCGCTAACTACGAGCAAATTTGAATCCTTTTTTAAAATAATGTTGAAAGTATTAGTCAAATTAGAATCCTAAAATGTCATTTTTAATTTTAAATCTTAGAAACAAGATAGTATACATCCAAATTAATCTCAGAGATTCTGCCCTTTATGGAAAGGAGAATACTAGAATACAAGAGTGGCGTATGTTTGCATGACAACGGGTGTCTATTCAAGCGGGTGCTCTGTCGTTTCCCTATGTACCCGATGTTTGATTATGTAAATCGCAGTACGTAAGGTCGTGTTTGTTTCAAAATTCAAAGTACATGTATCCATAAGCAAGTTCCCTTAGAGATTAGTGCCTAATCTTGCGTATAATTTCAACGAATATGAATTCAATATATTTTTAAAACTCGTAACGAACATAGGTGCAAACATAAGTAGTGATTAATGTAAATAAAAACAAATTGTGTGACAGAAATCTGTATCATCACATATGGTCCATCAATAACATAACAATAGCATCCTTTTTCATTACCACATAAAAAACATAATAAGTACAGTAAGAAAGACGATGTATATAAAGATGGCTGGCTCATAAATTATGCTAAATTATATACGCATTTATATCTATATACAAATAATAAAATCGTAAAAGAAATGAGTCTGTACCTTGAATATTTTTAAGTAAAAATAATACTACCTACTAAAGACACACCAAGCCTAAAACAGCAGTTTTAGAATTTTTGTCTCTTTGTCTGTTTGTCTGTTTATCTGTCCACACTCTCGTTTTTCACGCTTAGCTCGGCTCGACAACGGCTAAACCGATTTGTATGTGGTTTTCAGTGATGTATTTAGATTAACTTGGTTCAATATTCAGGCTTTGTTATTTCAGTCGGTTCACAAAGAGGAAGTGAAGTTGGTGAAGCTATCCACTGATATCCCACCCAATAGTATGATTGGAAAAAATTACCTTCGCTTTACACACACGTGCTCCACATTCCATTTTTGTTAATATTTCACTATATATCATTTGCAATACACATATAAAACATATACTTGCAAAATTGCATGTACGTAATATAAAACTGTAAACATTGGGAGGCTGTGACACGTGAGCGGATGGACAAACAGACGGTTGTACAAAATTACAAGGGCTCCTCATTTTACTATGAACCACTAAAAACGGTTCATATTTTTAGGCCAAAACCCTATTTGAGGATAATTTCGTGACTATTCATTGTCATTATACTAAAGTTTTATTACGAAATCTCAATGTACATACGTTATTTATTATAGTAATTAACTAAATGTTTCTTACAAAATATCATGTAACAAAGATACCCATCGTTATATGTCAAGCAATATACAATACATTTGTGTGTTTATCTTGAAGGACGTCTGCTAATGTGAATCAAGATACGCTTGAACGGAAAGCTAGTTTAACAACTTTGTAGTCTCCTGAGAGATCACAAGAGTATATTGAACGATTTCCGTTGTGTTGAAGTTTATTGATCGACCTTATACGGATACTCAGCGATCATAAACCCGACCCATATTGGTAATTTACCATTAAAGTAAGCTATGATAAGGTAAATTTCAATAACGATCAAATTACAGCTGATATGGTATTTTCTTTATAGCAGTAATGGTAAAAGAAATCCAAAATTGTCTTTACAAATAATAAAATTATGTCTCAGATTACTCTAAATATTGTTTTATTTAATCAATTTAACATTATAACATAATTCATAGACATAAATTATGTTATATTGGAATAAATGCTTTGAAAATAACATTTGATTTGAAAGCAGGAATAGTACCCACGTTTTTTCCTCACGTTTTTATAAGTCTGCTAGAGATAACACTTTTAAAATAAGAAACCGATAAATTGTATTATATTTCTTTTCACTAAAGTTGAGCTACAGAAAAAGCAAGAAAAATGCTAGATTTCAACTTTTATTTCAACGGTTCAATTTTAAATAAAAACAGTGTTTATTCCTTATTATTATGTTGCTCCTAATTTAGTCATTATTATCATGTTGCACATCTCTTTTGGTATAATTTAGTAAAAAGTATATTTTTGTAAATATGTATAAGTATAAATATTTGACACTTTTCTCCGTTTGTGTGTTTTTTCGAAACTAATAAACACGCAGACAAAAATGACAAGTGTTTCCACGAGACCTTGAAAATATCAATCTATCTACAACATATATATATATATATATATATATATATATATATATATGTATATATATAGGTACGACATATTTATAACTGTAGTGCTACTATACAATTTTCTAAAACTCTATACTAGCAACAAAGGAGGGATGTGTTTTCACTCTATACAAATAACTATTTATACACTTAAGCAAAGGAATTTTCATTACCCTTGCATTTCAGCACAATTTAAATTATACTACCTTTTATTTCTGTGAAAATATTTACGATAGCATGCACCTGATTAGGTTTTTTTAAAGAAATTGTTTTCCATTCTATATCTCATAGTTTGAATGTAAGATTACAGTATATTTTAATATTAACTAATATGAAATTTATATTTTCATTATATATTTAGAATAATCCAAAAAACATAATACATAATCGTTCGAAAATCATGTTTATATTTCATTACTGACTTTTGTCGGTTTTTCATATGTACAGGAAATGTACGATACACTACATATGATTCATATGTACAGGAATTTCTTAAATTGTTTCTATTCTACTATTATTTTATCACTATAGATGTTATTTTCGGTTGTTTAGCCCGGTTTACAATAAATTGTTATAAAACTTTCTGAATCAAAATTTTTCATGCTGATTATATACTTGTTACACCTGAACAGAATAAATAGCATGAATTTTGGTTCCTTTTTTTTAAATATATAAGATACTAAATTCAAGTAGTGTTTTTGGGAAATGAAGGAAATTCCTTGTTATGTAAAGTACTTGTAATGTGCTTTTAAAACATTGAGAGATAATAGTTTATTGATAATTAAACACGTATTGGTTAATCGGAAGGAATATTTTTATGTATTTTGTTCACATTACATTTATACCCAGGAGCAAAGTATTTTTCTAATTTATGTATTTTTTCACATTCACATTTAGACACAGGCGCAAAGTTAGAAATGGAAATGACGCTAATGTGTCGATTAACTTTTTATTCCATTCATTTCTTTTACATTTTCTTTTTCTTATAAAATATTTTCAGAGATTTTCGTTCCTGAACATACTTACATTAAAACCATCAAACTTTTATCAACATAGACGTGTGCTTGTGAAGGGCCGAAATTTGTTGTCGAAACGATACTAAAATATTTATTGCTATGAACAAAAACTTATATTTCGATTTAATACTAACTTATAAAAACATATTTTTATTTCTCATTTTAAATCACTTTAGTATCACAATGTTTCGTAAATACCAACGTTGGTTTAGGCGTGTATCTATACATATCCTCAGGATCAGAAACGAGAAAATAAAAATTACGACCACGGACCCAGAAGCTCATTACTGCAACGTATAAATCGAGCAATTAATATTATCTCGTAAATAATTTCTATCTCCTTCGCGATGCATCTCTTAATCAGCTTCACAAAGATGCGATCAATAACTCGAATATGGAACGCAGTAACAAGGTGAACCCGAAATGTTTTAAATTTTTGATATTAATTTTAATAACGGGTTCGATTATACTTTTTGGAAAATTAAATTAAATTTTAACGTATGTTGAACTTTTTTTCCAAAATTTACTATTTTCATTTTAATTTTACATTATTACATGTTTCGAATATTTTAATCATAGTACATTAAAATTTAATGGAAACTGAATACTTAGAAAACGTTGCTGTACCGTAAAACAGAAATAAAACTAATGTTAACAGAAATATACGGAGGTCATTGTCAATACATGAAAGTAAAATTAATTTTGCAATATAAATATTTTCGATGCCTATTTCAAATTTACTCTAGATCTTAACCCCATTATCCCAAATCCGTCTAAGTCGAGCCAACTTCTATAGAATAAAATGAATTCAAATGTTCAATGTTCGTTTTCAGTTTCCAGTGATTTTTATATTCCATATTTTTCCTAACACAGGACGACAAAAAATTTGAATATTCAGTGAAATCACGGGTGCTTGTCTTTTAATATGAAAATGACCAAATTTTTAGATATCAGTGAAAAGAAAATACTTTTTAATTAGAAAAAAATATTGTTATTTAGAAGTTATTTATCGAGATAAATGTATGTTAAGTAAAATTTGAAAAAAATCTTTTCAATAACGTTTCTATTCCTAAGCAGCCATGGTCAATGTCTTTCATGAAAATAATGAATTATTGATTTGTAAGTTTATTACATGACATTAAATTCTACGTTCACTGTTAAAAAATATTCATAATCATAACTTAATTCTTAGTCACACCATGAGTCCTTCAGTAGCTCTATGCATTCTTATCAGGCTAAAATTTGCTTAAAAACTCATACGTGAAAAGATATGTCATTCTATAGGCGTATATTAATGAATTACACGAAAGCGTATAGTTTTGAATATCACATAAACTCACTATGGCTCGTTTTTCACAGTGTATAAACTCAATAGTACTTATCAGACTAATTTAATGATATTTATTTTATATAAACATTGGTTTAATGCACAATTGTATCGTTAAACTTAGAAGCTACACAATACATTGATTCTTATTACAGTTGAAGTAGAATGTCGCAGGAATCGACCAAAATCATTTTTTCCCATAATTTAAATATATTTTACCAAAAAACATATGGTAAAAGTAATAACACGTATTTTAACAAATAAATAATATACGTACAGTTTATTATTTATTTGTTTCATTGCGTATTTTCACTAAATAGCACCAATTCAATATGGAATAGTGCATCATTGGGTAGATCGCATTACACCTATTTTTTTTTAAATCATACCACTTTTTTCTATAATTTAAAAATTATTATAATTTATTAGCATGGTAATGCCTCAACTTACATCTTTTATTTCTATAAAGGTAAGAAATGTGCCAATATTGTATAAATAACCTTCTTAGCGATGTGATGGTGAATTTGACTTTTCTGGCTATCTATTTTATTTACATAATTTTACAAAAGAAAGTTATAAAAAAGAAATGGATAAAGGACTAAACTATATTCCATTTTAAGGTTAATTTTTTTACAATTGGTAAGTAAAAACGTCTATAATTCGCTTAAATATCTAAGATTATAAAAAATACTATCATCGATTTTTAATATAATTTGGATAAATTATTAATTGCATTTTAGTTTTTAGTAATGGTAGTCTAATTTTAATTACGATCGTCTAAATATTTTTGAAGATATAGTTTAATTGAAGATATTGTTTTTAAAATGACAGTTGATACGCGTATATTGCATAGTGCGTTTCAATGGTTTTTCCTAATTTTTTGCAATACATCCCCGGGCGAATGAAATTAAAAAAAGAATAAATTCTGTTTAGCAAAAATGAGTAAACCTTACTTTTTTATTTCAAATGACAGAATAGGTGAAAAAGGATATATTTACCGAAAGTAGGGCTTGGATTATTTTAATAAAAAATTATTTGTGAACTTCCCCTAAAAAAGTTTCCTTTTTCAAAGAAGTGTAAATTGTAAGTTTCTCGACTTAATTGCCATTCTTAGTAATACTTATTACTGAACTTGAAAATAAAAACAAAAATTTATATAAAAAATTAACCAAAACAAATTCAAATATTGAATCAAGCAGAAAGAATCACGTAACAAAATTTATGTTTCACAAGCAATGAACAGTTTCTCAATAGGAAGAGTACATTTTAAATCAATTTTTTATAACAATATATTCAAGTTTTAAGTTTTTAAATACGTAGATTTTTATGTATATTATTTCATTTTAATAAAAGGGAAATCCGCATTTTCGCTAAACTGAACTTATAGCCGAGAGAATATTTGCACATGATTTTAGGTTATTCCTAATACTGACGAAGTCCTTAGGGTGTACACTGAGCTGTATCCGAATCGGCGACAACCAAATAATTATCAATGTAATCACAAAAATACGTGAGAATAGGCCCATCATTCCGGTGAGATCCGGTGGTACTATATCAACAATATCAATAAATATCAATGCAGAAGAATATGTACTAAGTCATTGTAGAAGGTATCCATATTCGAGTACCAGACGCCGTAATAGATTACTTGTTTTAAATCTTACTTCAAAACGTACAATTTAAAAAACGACAAACAATATTCGTACGCTATCGAAAAATACAAGCGTAGTTTACGTTATGCTGAATAGGTCTCACAAATATGCACAGAAAATCCTCGTTGGATTAAAAATGTTATTTGGTCTGACGAAAGTTTATTTACACGAAAATCGGTGTGGAGTCGACGCATTGATCACCGTTGGTCATAGAAAAGTAGACATCCACGTGTCAAGTTCTGGACTGGTATATACGGCGATACGGTTATTGGCCCCGTTTTCATCAATGGCATTTTAAATCGCCAAAGATATCTGGTGTTACTCAGTGGTCCACTGAGCCTATATTTAAACAATATACCGCTAGCCAGACTGTAAGATGTGTTGTTTGAATATGACGGGGCCTCACCGCACACTAAGTCTGAAATCTAGAACCTTCTCAAAGAATTGTTCGATGAATAATGGATAGGCGGGTTTGATCCCGTTTAGTTGGCCTTGAGGTCTCCGACTAACACCATTAGGTTGTTTTATAGAGTTGGATGAAGCGACTTATATATAGCAAGGGATCTCAAAAGAAGTCGTATTGCGATATTGGATTGTTCATACGTTCAACATAATATAACGGAGTATTGTAAAGGACTCCAATTTAATGAAAAGACTTGACGCCAGTAATTTTTGTCGGCTGCAAAAGTACACTGAGGTACGAGGAAGGCATTTTGAACATAAAATTTATGTAAGTACTACAATAAAATAAATTGAACAAAACAAAATTGATTTAATTTTAATTACTGTAACAAATTTTCAAATAATCGTCATGAAATTAAATGCATACTTAGTAAATAAATAAATCATATAAGCAAGCAAGGGCACCTTCTTGAGAACAAATCTTTTTTATTTTATTTCGTTAAATTTACTAAAGTATGTGAAGTTAACTGAGAACGAAAACTACGTTTTGTTTTCTAGTTTTTTTCCGACAGGTAAATGATAATTCATTTTGAGCTTTGACAATACCTTACTAATTTACACATGATTATGATTACGTACAAAATTTAAACTTTAATCATTTTATAAACTAAGCTACTGATTTAAATAGCAACATTTTGCCGGATTACACATGATTAGTTACACAAGTGGTTAAAGTGGTGCTATTTAGTAAATATACATACTTTATATTAAATATATATATATATATATATATATATATATATATATATATATATATATGTGTGTGTGTGTGTGTGTTTATAAAAATACTGAACACGTACTAAAGTGTAAATACAAATTACGTATATAAAAGTACAAGTAAAGTACTTTATATGACATTTAAAATACCTTTACGTTTACTATGGGTTTCCAATTGTATTTTAAGACACGGTTAAAGCGTCTTGCTTGTCAGGGCAATCTAGCTATAAACATAAAAATATACTCATGCAACATCAGGTATTGGCCGCTTATAAAATACAAATTGACAATATTCTTACATAATTTATAAAATTATTCAATTAACCCAAAACACATTTCCAACTCTAAACTCGAAACACCCAGTGACCGGCGTTCTAACCCAATCAAAAGAGGCCATTACACTTTTTTATGCGCCTCCCCAGTCCGTTCGACTCCAGTCTCGGACGAGATAAATATTATTGCATCAAATTTATTACTCCGAATAAATGTAACTAACAAGGATAAGGAAGGACGCAGCTGGAAACCCGCAGCGGGTCTATAGGGCACAGGGTCCATTGTGTTTCGTTAGTTATTTTGTTATGGAAGAATATGTGACTGTATCGGTTTATGAATTGTAAATATTGTACATATAAGTGACCAAACTTACCTATTTGAAAACGGCACTACATTCTGCGGTTCCAATTTTGTCGAAAGAAAAAAAAACTGACCATGTACATGTCGGCACACGTAAAAGTAGGGCCGCATAGTTGTCTACTTTTCTTTAAATGGTATTTGTTAGTTTTTAGTTGTAGATAATGCGACACATTGTGCGTCATTTTGTGGGTTAATATTTTTTACAAACAAAGTTTAAAAATGAAAAACAGTAAATAAAACCTCGATATCAATTTGAAAGACCTACCCAATAGTGTTCTGCTACTCGATAGGCGAAAGAAAATTCGCTGTTACTTTACAAATGGCGTCAATTAAACAAAATCCTTTAGATTTCCCTTCAAATTAATTTAGATTCCCTATGAGGCATCCGCCCACAACATTTCATATATAGATCTAAAACTGCAGAAATTATAAAGGTTGAACAGACTATGATGGGTGGACAGACGGATAGATATGACGAAAGTATGTGTTCCGTTTTTGCCATTCCGTTAAGCAACCATGTGAAAATGACGCCGAGAAAAGTAGATATTGGATTAAGTCAACAACTTTCATACTGGAAAATGAGAGATTTTTTTATTAATATTATTTATACAGTAACCGAAATAGAAAAAAATCACTATTTTGAAAGAAGGCATTTTATTTTTACAAACGCTTAGTTAAATAGGAAGACAGATGTCGCTACAAAAGTGTTTTTTGGTCAGTTTAGAATTATTGGATGGTCCACGACATATTGCAGTATGTATAAACATTTATTACTTTCGTTCTCCAACAACTCCTCAGTAACAATACTCTATATTTATAATAAACTTCGCTAACTTTTCAGTGTGCGATATCAATTGATCCAAGCTTGAATAAATTATTAAAGAAATTTTCTATTTTTCCACGTAGTTCATTAACATATGGATGTTATCTATTAATTAATCAAATTAATCAAATTCTGTACAATATAAAAATAATTTCATGTGTAAATTGTAATTGATGGAACACATTCAAAGTAGAGTTTCGCATTTGTGTATATCCCGCAAATTGTTGATGAGAGTTGTTTTCAATATCTTCATTTTTTGTTATTAATCAATTAATAGTCTCTAGATTTTGCAAAATTTAAAAATGAGAGGAAAAACAGATGATTTTGAAGACTAATATATATTAATCGTAACTTAAAAATATTAACATAATAAATGGAACATGAATTTTGTTATAAAAGTATTAAGTGAGAAATATTTTGTTGTCTCCCACTTACATATTATATGTATATATATATATATATATATATATATATATAAATATATATATATATATATACATATGTACATATATATATATATATATATTTCTTTTTTTCAAATGAATTCTTTTCTTATTTTATAAGACGCGTGGATCAAAACACATAAGCTTTTATTCATATTTTATTTCTTATTGTAATGTTACATTTTCGAGAATAATTGATATTTCAATTCCATCATTTACTCATTTTTATATGTCAAACTTCAAGTGGAATGTTCATATGAAATTCAGTAAAAATCAAAGAATTCGAGTATAATTGGAATTTTATATTTTCATAAATAGGCCGAGTACATATGAGCTTAAATAAATAGAGATTCGAAAATAAATTTAATAACGTTAGTCCAGCCCACTGCACAGATCATTGAACTAATTGAAGCCGTAAAAAAGATCGTTAACCAACATAAGTTTAAACATTACACCCGTATTAAATGTCACTTACTTGCGTTAATTATCCTAAATTTAAGCTAAAAGCTTTGCAACGAATTGTCAAAGTCTTCGACGATGGATCGAAAGTTCAAATTAATGAAGTTCGTAAACTTTTAATGGAGAGATGAAGGGCGATGCTCAAATGGTGGATAAGTTGACAGTTATCCATTTAGGCGCCGTTTATGATGCGGTTGCGTGTCTTTCTCTCACTATGTTGGGTTACATAACTCACATGGCGTTTGCTATACTAAATGTTAATAGCAACTAATAACTTTTCAAAGAAATAAATATATGGAAAACTAGCGTTCACAAAGAAATTTATTTTCTATATTGACTCCGCATTTTGTATATCACCTTACAATCCATATAAAATCAGTAATTTCATAATCAAAAATGTTTAAAGAGAACGATTGGCGAACATAGGATAATTTAACAAATTCGAGTAAATACAATTCATAAATATTTGTTTTAAATATGTCTTAACTTAAATATAAAATATTTTCGGAAGAATTTTTTTTTCAATTTAATGTAGGATGTGTCCATTAATCTCAATCTCGAAAGCCATCTGCCTTTGAGATTGAGATTAATGGACACATCCATGTTTCCTTTTTTTGTATCTTTAGAACCAATACTTGATTGTGTCATTAGAAAGTATTTAATCTTCACATTTTTCTTCGTTGTAGAAACGATACCTAACAAAGGATATCAAATATGTCCTGCCAGAGATATTATAGAAGTTGCTAAATCAATCCAGAAAAATCATTGTAAAAATAGCGGGTTATTAGTTGCAAGCATTATATACAGACACAAATACGTGTAAATCTTAAAACTCCTCAAATTTTGTCATCATTTGCGACATAGTTTCCAGAACTAAAGGGCCCTGAAACCCGATTATTTAGTATTAAATCATTAAATGTTCGTAAAACTAGTTTTTACTACTTAAAATATACTTTTAAAGTTAGTAAAAAATTCATAGAAATTTGTAATTTTGTTTCTTAACCCGGTTGAATTTACTTAGAATGACCTTCAGTCAAACTTGATTATTAAAAGTTCAACAACGGTGACATCACTAACATCAGCAACAGCAATTTAATCGCGGTGCTCAATTGATATCATTCATCCATCACTTCACATCCACAAAAATCCTCCATAAACAAAGTAAAGCCTTTCGGACACCATTAATCTGAATAATTAATAACTGAAATACAAAACAAGCCTACCGTTTACAACAAACGCCGAGCCTGCTGATTGCCTGCCTGAGGCTTTTGAAAATTATCAATGCAAATTACCAGGTGTCAAGCCGAAATAAACGTAATTTCGTATCACAATTTATGATAGGTACTCCGCTGTAAGGTAAAATATATCGTAATGAGGTGTTATTACCCGAAACTACCCTTATTTACGAAACGAGAAATGGACGTTGTCGATAAAGATTTATACTAAGGGGCTTAAGAACGGATCGAAGGATATACCGAGAATTTTAAATGAGTGTTTTAAATTTATACTAGCTCGTTGAAAGTGAAGTTCTTTAGAGATAGTTACTGGAAATTGTTCGGTATTTCCAACATAATTTTATGTAGATTCCATTGCATTTTTTTAAACGGAAATTAAAAAGTTTCTTTAAGCTTAAATGAATTTTCCGTAATATATTTGTTTTGTGCTTAAGGGCTACATAGATTTTTAGTTCAAATTAAAAGTACTCGTGTCATTGTGATACGAAACAAAACATAATTAAACCAAAAAAAATATTTGTGCACCATTTAAAACTAGAGCGCACTTGTTCAGCTAATCTTTTTTCAAGTTTTTCTTCTACCATTTTTTTCGTTTAGTTCATAGTAATTTTTATTGACTCTTTTGTTTTCATTATTCTGCCAATAAAAAAATAATGCTTATCTCTTATAAAAATAACTTGAATTATAAAATGAAGGAACTTAAAATTAAGGTCGGTTGTGTTGAAAAAAAAATCGTCAAACCCATCCAATACCATTCATTTTTATAATTTAATGAAAAAATTAATAATAAGCTCACAATATAAAATGAAACATATATTTGATACGTACTATTTCCACCTATTATGCCCATTCCTATTCGTTTGTTACGAAGAAATATAAAAAAGTTAAAACATACCAAAAATTGACGTCATAAAATGAACATTTACCGATCAAGGAAAATATAATATCAGTAAACTAGCCTTTCTCTGTAAAGGAAAATATAATGAAAATAAGAAAAGAGGAACGATTTTATATAAAAAAAAATATAAAATTAATAAGAACAATTGCTCCGCATTAAGGATTCAACAACCGCAAACTTGTAACTAGAGTAGACCTAATTTCGCTGGCTAATGGTTCAACAGCCGCAAACTTGTAACCAGAGTAGACCTAATTTCGATGGTCTAATTTTACTTCTTAATCGCTCAGAAATTATCACGTAGGTAAAAACTTAGATGAAAGCCAAATGCGATGATTCTGTTTTCTGTAGCATTACGAAAATAATATAAAAAGTTTAAAAGCTAATTTAAAGGAATAATAGAATATATATAATTTTTGTCAAATTGTTAAACTCTTACAATTTTGATTCTACGTATATTTCTAAGCGTATTGTCATAACAAAATTTGATGCAAAACAAAATAACGATATGTATGTACTGGCACAAGAAAGTCAACTAAATATATGGCATATAAGAATGGATAAATTTGTGAACTACCTATTAAAAGGACATCGAGTGATAAAAAATAGTATTATGTGATTTTAAACATATAGACTATAAACATTTTTGAAATTAACTCAAAGTGTGGATATTTCTAGCAGATTATTTTTTAATTTAATTACTCAACTTTTAATTGAATTACTCAACGAATCATAGTGGTAAAGTCGCAAAGATATATAGCTTGGGTTTACGATGTATAAATGTTAGAAATGATTAGCGTAAAAGAAATAAGATGACGAAAATTTCATAAATTAAAGACGTGTTGTGCCATAAAGTCGATAAATATGGAAATAGTAGTGAGAAAAGGACGCTGCCACTTAATATTGCTATATCATGCTCTATGAGTTTTGTTGCTTATGTGTGACTAGGTTATTTGTGTGTGTAGTTGTATACTATTGAATCTTTTACATAAAAACTTCCATAATGTACAATTGTTATTTATAACATCTATATTTTATTACATAGCACTTTTTTTGACTTGAATGAATTCTTTATATCCACCTTATATATCTGATCAATATTTGATAAAATAGGTATTCGATCTAAATGTATTTTTTCATTAAGTGACCATGTAAATTAAAATGTTTGTCTTCTTTTTGCATTTTGATGATATTCGAGTGGGACTACTGTCGAAAAATTTTCTACAAAATGCGAAAAATTACACTCAAATCGATATGTTTTTTTTTAAATTGTGAGTCGAAAAAAATTAAAATTGTTAAGTTTAACACTAAGAGAAGAGATAATTTCCCAACAAATCGTATTATATAAGTGATAAAATAATATGTTAAAAAATTGACGGCAGGTGTCTAGTTTTAATTAAAAAAGTATAATAACAATATTCCCTTCTTCATTTACACTTTTATAGTTCAGATAGATCTTTATAACATTTTAAATAAAAACATTGCTGGGAATGTAAGAAACGTTCTGCAAAATATAAGTCTATATATATATATATATATATATATATATATATATACATATTTTCCTTTTTTTTTTTTTTGTTTTATATGAGTTAAAACTAAATCAAATTTTGAGAATCTTTCAACAAGAAAATATTTATTTAGGGTTGTATTTACAAATATATATATCTCGTGAAAATATTATTCTAACGAATATTTATTTAACGAAATTAATATATACTCATGCGTATAATAAAAAAGATATCTACATTTTCCTCTCTCGGGAAATATAAATACAAGCTTTAAAAGAGACGAGATTGAAGAAACAATAATTTGTTGCGACTTTATTCGTATCACTTAATTAGCTCCCCCGCGACCTAATTCATACATTGTACCAAGTAATTTTGTTATCTCTCTAATTCATAAAAAAATTACATTTTAACCACCTATTATTCTGAGGGAAAAAGTAGTGATGATTTATCGTGCACAATTTATTTTAAACATTCAATTATAAAGAAAGCGAATTACAATGGTTTTCCACATTTGTAAGCTTATACTTCAGAAGTACACAGTTCAACTAAAACTTGTTTAATCTAATTCGTGACCTATTTTAATTTTGTCGATATTTGTGATAGTCAGTTCTTTAAATAATATGACGTTGAGTGACATCTTTATATTATTTTTTTTATACAGAATGAATTTTTTTTATTTTAACATATAGTTGAGTTTCTTATTCATTTTAGAGACGAAAGCAAATGAAAACTAACTTATTTTCAAAATACACAATGAGACAGTTAATATAATGAATTAAACTTAATCATCAATTTTTAAATAACGAAAAATACAAAATACAAATATCGGCTTGCAGTTCGAAGACTGTTTGATCTGAAAAACATAAATTTTTCCCGAGGAGTGAATTATAAAAAATCCTTTTATTTTTAAATCATAGTGTACATGATTAAATTCCATATCGATTTCCCAGAAATTTAATTTCAAAAACTATTGTCTATGGCTCTCTTCGGTTTCGTCTTAATATCTGTTTGGATTTTATATTCAGCCTCGCCATATTATCAAGAACACCCCTTAATGCTATTCTCGGTTTTCACTTGTCGTACGTTCACCTTGGGTCCACAATTAGATATTGAACGTGACCTCGAATTAGAATATTTTTCACCTTGATCGACACATTCATTAGACCATATGTAGGTATGTATTTTTATAGAAACTCCTGCTACTAGGAAGGATACATATTTATAATAATTTCTATTGCCCGCTTTTAAATGAACAATTTAATCTAATGTAGATGAAAAGTTCAAAAAGGGATCTGATTTGATTAGTAAGAAATTTTAACAACTTTTAAGCAAAACTTTTACTAGTGTTGGGGTTACTCCCAAAACAGAAATATTATTAAAATATATTATTTGGTAGTTAAGAGTTTCATTTCTATGGTCTGCTACATCTACTGGTATATGAAATTACCAATTTTTATGCGGCTCAGCGTTGGCATATACATATATAACATACCCAAAAGTTTACAATGTAAAAAAATATGTATTTAAATAATCATAGATGATATGCAAAAATAACGTTTTTTATGAATTTCGTGTTATTGATAAGATTATGGCAAACATACCAGAGATAGACAAAATAAATTCCAGACGAATCTGTCCCTGGCGACATGACACGATCAAATTCAAGAATTCATCTCAAAAATACGAATACATATATTCGCATATCACGATCAAAAGCTTATATTGACTTACAAAAGCCTGTACAAGGTTTTCAATATTTCAAAGTTCATGCACAAAGCCTGATGACAAAAAAGGTAGCCAACTGTACGGAACAGTGTCGAGGCCCACACCAAAGCTTTTATAGCAGACGTGAAAAGATTTCATGATATGATCCGATATGATTCATACCGAGCTTAAGCTGAGATTGTGTCGCGACAACCATTGAAATGTATATAACTGAACATGGATGAATAAATGTTGAAAAATATACACTTTTTCCCAACTTATGGATTTCGTGACTTTTGATACGATTCTAGCGGAATACAAACAGGTGTCTGAAATACCCTAAAAACGAACACTTATAGTTATTGTTGATGCTTGATACTTTCAATTCTATATAATATATGTTTCCAGTAATTTTTTACCGACGACATTCTTACAATAGCACTAGAAAAAAATAACAGATTGATATCGTTGGGTTATTTAAAAAAAACAGCCTAGAAGCATTTCACTAAAAATTGTGTATCACGCCTTCCGTACTTCTTGGAAAAACTGTTTCCAAAATTCATTGCTGTCACTTGACAAAGTCAAATTACAAATCATAAGAAAACTGTTTTTTTTATTACCTGTAAAGCTGTAAATTTGACTATTAGAAAATAGCTTAAAAATGCCTACGAATTTGTGAATAGCGAATAAACCATTAATATGATATTGCTCACATTTCTTTAACTTTATATATGCTTTAGAATCAAACTAAATATTTCGGTACGATTCTGATTGACGCAACAAATTCCCACAATCTGAGGCCATTAGATAATCGAAGTTAAGCGTATAAATTTTCTTATATCTAGGCTTTACATTGAACTAACTTTAACATTGAACAAAAAATACAGAGGTTGATTCTACTAACCATAAACTAATAGAAACTGCATTGTGACATTTAACATTCATATAAGATGAGAAGAGACCACTTGTAATCCTTTAGTATTTCTTGTTTATTATGTCACCTATTCTTAATTATTATAACATCTTGCATGTATTACTGTACTTTCAAACGATTTACTACGAGAATATATATTAGTCGTACTATGGAATTAAAAAAATATATACTATCAAGTGTCTTTAATTACCGTTTCAACCAACTACTTTTCATATATGTAATCATTGTGAACTAAAGTAATCAGACGATGTCTAAAAGCTTTTAAATCGCAGTATTTCTAAAGTTTAGATTGTATACAAATTCGGTAGAGGTTCAAATATTCTCCGATGTTATTTTTTCTACAAAAAATGTCTTTAGTGATTTCGACGAAAGGGTTGTCAAAAGATACTAAAATAAGGCGATGATGGAGAACATTAAATTTGTTATGTCATCATTAAAGCGTCAATTAACTTAGATTTTCACTATGTTATGTCATTATACTTTTATGTTTTTAGTACAAGATCTTACATTATATACCCATAAATATCAATGAATGATATCATAAACCATAATATATTTAAATAAAAAAATCATGTGTGCAATTCACACGTTGTAGAAGTGAAACCTTCAAAAATGTTGGCTTCAAGATAATGAGACGAATGTAAAATTTCGGGAAGAGGATAATTGTAGATTTTAGTTATGATCATAGTGGTAAAAATATTTGAGTACTTACTATGATCACTTTCACTATTTTGAACAGTAAAATCATCATTATGCGTAATAGAACTTTCATTTTCCACATTCAATTACGCTTTTCGGCGTGTACCAAATTCACGAACACGTTCCGTTGAACTTTTTGCTGTCATTTTAATCTTGTTTTCCCTTTTTTTTCGATAATCGCGACAATATTCTGCATTCGTTTTCGGCATGTTTGAAGAATTTTATTATAAAAATGATGAAGAATTTTATTATAAAAATGATGAAAAAATTCTACAAACGTATAATACGTACACGTATACAAAACACCACCGTTGTGTGATTCCTTTTCTCAAGCTTTGTACTACGCATGCCCGCATAAACACGTATTAACACATGTACAACGCTGAGACCGCATAAACACGTATTAACACAGGTACAACACTGAGACCCAAGCAAACTCTCGCTATGTCTTGGTAAACACGAGTGGAGGGGGTACGAAGCAAAGCACAAAGAGAACCACGATCATAAGAAACACTGTATAATGCTTCCTATCTAATTTTCTCCCACGTTAAATCTTATGAATTTATGTGTGTCTCTTTTTACTGTCGCTTTTTCGTTTCATCGACTTTCAAATCACAACGATGCTAAAGAAGTTTTCACTTCAAAAAATCAAACATATCCTGCCTTTTATTTATAAATATATACAAAAATCTTTATAAATGTTAATAATTAAGTCCAACAAATAATTTGGTGAAAGTTCATTAGTAATGTCAAACACTAAAAAAAAAGGAAATTAGCCTATCGATATACTTGTTTATTGTAACTACAAAATTATTGCACAAACGACTGAATTTGAATTTATTTATTGGCCACGTGTTATGCTCTGACAAAGGTTTGAAGGCCAGTAAGAATTCATAAGCGCCAAGTTATAAGCGAAATTTGTATTAAATAATTTCGTAATATTTTTTATTACACAGAAATTTAAACAAAAAAACATAATGTAGTAATTAAATCGAAGATCGAAACCTTAGGAAGACTTCTCTATTATTCCAACGCCGACCTGGCACAACGTTCAAAAATGAAACCTAAATTTTATTAAATTTTGACCATAAGGCGAGACCTGTGTCTAACAATGGTGCTCTATTAAATTCCTTAATAAATCGTCTATTGTGTCCCGCCTATACCTTTTGTATTGTTTGCCCTCTTTTTTGTGAAACCAATTTTTTTTGTAAGGTCGACCTCGTTCCTTACAATAACGAAGGTGGACGCCGTGGTTCTCAAACGTAATATTCGATTTAATTTTAATTCGCAACTCATCAATTCAGAATATTCGTTAAAACTTTGTTACATGGTTTTTGCTCATATTTTTTGTATTATGATGTACTTTGTTAATATGTATGCATTATATTTGGCGATGAATGTATAATTGTGTACATGAGTATAAGCTGTAATATTTTTATGTAAATATGCGCATATATAATGTATGTGTGTGTATGTTTATAATTTGCTTATTATATAAATAATTACAATTAGACTATTAACGTATCGATGTACAGATGGTAATCGTTATAAAGAAATTATTTTTAAGGTTCCGTGCCTTAAAATGAAAAACGAAAACCTTATCAGTTTCTATCTGCCCGTCCGAAACAGTCATTTTTCTCAGAATCTGCTTTATGTAGGAATTTGATATTTGTCATTATCAACATCGCATTCTTCATTTCTAAAGTTCGTGTCTATCCTGAAAAGTCCTGGTGGCTTTATTCATTTATTCTTTTCATTCAGCCCTGTCTTTGACTTTCTAAATTGTAGATGTGATTGGGAGACCTGTGAACCTAGCGATCTGGTCTGGTTGGAAATCAACCGCAGGGTCTTTTACTATTATTTAGTTATTTTGGAATCGATATTCTGTTTTGCCATAATCATATTAGTTTGCTCAAATGGCCAGTTTTCCATTTGTATTCTTCTTCGAATTTCTCTATCGATGATTAACGATCTCAGATATACAAAATCACTAGCAAATTATAGGTAAGAGAGTCCTCGTTTCCATGAGACATAGCCACCTTTATGTATGATAAAGAATGCTAACCCGAAAATATTTCGATAAATAACACTAAAAAATATTATGTTGATATAGAAATTTTAGGGGTGGGAAGTAAGATTTCTAATTGGCATCGTTTGGTATCGGAGTATTATTTGAATGGGTTATAAAAATCGTAGATTTTTTTTCCTAATTTTAAGTATTACTTCTTTAAAGATATCCAAAAAATATCTAAACAGCCGTCAATAACTTCGACATTAATTTTGTCCAACAAATGTCAGCGCTCTATATCGACACATTATGTTGAGATTCGCTGTTTTCTAACACGTGTGATCAAGGGGAACGAGAAGACCATCAGAACCTACCGCGGCGGCCAAAATGCCTTTGTATCTTTTATAACTTAATATAAAGCGTAAAGCGAAGCGGCGGTGAATGATTCCGGGAATACTGATTGTAGAGGCAGCGTGACGTTAGTGGTCTTGACAGAACTTTTTTGATATGGGTTTTCATACGAAACGAAATAATTGTATTTAATTTTTATTTTTAATTGATTCAAACTTACTTCCGAGTTAATAGAAAATATTTCATAATTTGTAGCTCATAAATAATTTTGTTTACGAAAGAAATCCAGCTTTTACTTAAATCAGTAATTAAGTTTTTGTCACAGTTAGTAAGCTTTTATTTTCAGCTCTCTCGAAGAAGTCTACGGACACAGCAAAAGCGTTCTTTGTTTTGTGTACTTTTTAAGATTTTCCCTACAGTATTGTTTGTAGGAAAATACAAAATAATTTTATGAATTGCAGTTAAAAGCTTTTTGAGTGACTATTTTTTATACAGTAAAGAAATAATTTAAAAATTCGTAGTTATTTTACAGTCATGTTTGGGAAATTATTGTCCAAAATATTCTTTTAAAAATCAGTAACTATGGAGCTCAACATGTTAAATTTTATTTTGTATCAATGTGGTATAAGTTAAAATAATATAAGATAATTGAAAGGCCAATTTATTATTTAGTCGCGATATTTATTAGATTATATATTTTTTAATTATCATGTTTATTACTGCCACCTAAACAGTAAAGGCATGCAAACCTCATAGCAAAGGCATGCAAATGATCTCCTTCTTTGCAACAGTAAAGGCATGCAAACCTCACAGTAAAGGCATGCAAACCTCACACTAAAGGCATGCAAATGATCTCCTTCTTTGGAACAGTAAAGGCATGCAAACCTCACAGTAAAGGCATGCAAATGATCTCCTTCTTTGCAACAGTAAAGGCATGCAAACCTCACAGTAAAGGCATGCAAACCTCACAGTAAAGGCATGCAAATAATCTCTTTCTTTGCAACAACAAATTGTAAGTATAGCCCATCACTGTAGTAGTAGTATAGCTTCTTCATCCAACCTCTTTCTTCGTTTAAAATTACCTACTTATGGTCTTTGTTATTCAGCGTAATTATTAACAGTGTAAAATGAATAGGAAGTACCACGTATAATTAAAAAAATAAAAATGTGACAAGCCATGAATTTGAAATTCCTTCATGCTACATAGTAACTAAGTACATTATAATGTTTACCAGACCTGTATTCGTTTATGTACTAATTCGCGACTAAAATATACAGGGTTATCTCCACTAATAGCACATTTGCACCGTGGCACATTTCTTTATAATTTGTTTAGAAGCCCTAACGAAGGCATCGCGCAATAAAAAACTCCACTTCAACCAACGTACTTCTTAAACAAAACAGACTGATTATAGATATCACGATGTATTTTATAGTTTCTTATTATTGGAAGTTAATACATGTAAATAGTGTAAACTCTTTACAATCAAACTCGAGAGACCGACAATTTCTTTGGTTTCGCTTTATATAAAATCAATATTTTTTTAAGATTTCAAATTGTTAGTTCGGTTTTATTCACAAAGACTATTAATCAGTTTCCTTAATATTATAACTACATTTGTTTCTTATATTTTAAAATATTTAAAATAATCCGTCGACTTTGATTGAATTTGTTTACTACTCCAATAGATATGTTGTGTTTTCTTATATACGACATGGTTAATGTGTTAAGCGTCAACTTTATCCAGTAAACACGTGTGCTTAACGAAAATAATAGTAATGACTGTACACATTAACAGCAATAAAACTGTGTCTATTTATTCTTAGAATTGTCGGCATTCGTGGAGACAATTTCCGAGTCTATGTAAGCCCATTGGTAATAAGTATGTGCTTAGTGATAATAAACAATAAACAACTTTTGCCATCTAAGCAATTTCTTCTCCTTTATAATAGAGGAATGGCGGATTCATTACAAAGAATGAATCAGTATATGGGTTAGAAAGCAAACCAACCACGATGAAACAGTGTGTACGTTATATAGAGTGTTCCTTTATGATAGTGTCCTTAAAAAAAGTTTACACTGTATTTCAATGTTTTTATTATCATTTACGATACGATAGGTTTATTGTAATTTTAAATCGAGTGCTTAAAACATTTCTTCAGGCAGGCCAGTAATAAACGCCGAAGACGTATTTTAACTGCATTTAACACAATAAACGTAAACATCATAATAGTTAATTTTGATAAGGTTTTAATTAAAGATGAAATCTTTGTTACGCTATGAATAATGAAACCGCTTTACATATTTTAAACAATAAATGACAAATGTCATATGTGAAGTATCAATTATGTATAAAAGTATGTGGTAAAGCATTAACTAAAGAATTATCTTCTAATGTATTAATTATAAGCTCAAGTTTAACCAGGTGTAGGGGTAAACCGAGGACTGGGTCAGATTTTCACCACTATTGCATATGTAGACCGATAGTACTATCAAACATAACAACCCTATTATTTTATACATATAAAGCCACCACGTAAAATTCAGTCTGACAGAATAATATTCGCAAAATTATATTATAATCAAAAAAGGAAAAAATGTATTTAAATTTACTTATCTTTGTATTAGTCAAATTTTATAATTTCTTACAAGACGTGATTATATTAAATAAAAATATTGGGTTAAATCATATAAGATGCGGTCACCGGTGATAGAACATGACTCTGTTTGCACTTCGTGTAGAATGAGATGCACTGTACGAAAATACACCATAAAGCTGGAATCAAATAACCCCGCAAATGAAACGCGAAATTGCTCTTCCTGGAATCAAAAGGTCCCCTCCCCAAATATTTAATCCACTTACTCAAACATGCCCGTACCTTAATTTAACGACAACCAAACCCCAAATATCCAAGTCTAATACGAAATAAGACATTAATCAGTAAAACAATCAACCTGACCGACGATGAATACCTAAATGCGACCCAAACACATAAATGTACAGTCGTGTGCATAAATAACATGAAGTTTCGTCTGGCGACCTCCACTTTCAGGTGTTATTACTCAATCAAGTTTGCCGTACAACCTTGACGAGGTACAGGTAGGTGGAAGATTAATTGTGTTTGAGTAGATTAATATTTTTACGTAAGCCAATTTAATAAGGAGTCACAAATTTATGCTTTAGTCTTTGGTTCTTACGTTTGAAGGAATAAATTTATAAATTGTTTGCCACCATTTTCTTTTAAGCGTGGCCTTTTGTTATAACAAACATAATTTGTGTCATTTACTTACTCCAGTATGAGTAAAAATGATCTTTAGATTAGATTTATTGAAAATATCTATTCTTTCACCTGTATTTGACTTTATCTAAGACATATTTAAAGATTATGATCTAAAAAAATGAAGTATATAAAAAAAATGGACAGTTTTTTCTGTGTTTTATGGGCCCTTTTTACAACTTCTTTCCTTCTTATATACCACCGTAACTACTATTTTCATCAGAAACTAAAATTTAGAGGCAAAAATGAAATTTTATTTAAAGAAAAGAGATACTGATTCAGCTACATTGGATAATAAAGTATTTTCAAATTTATTTGCTTACCAAAGAGTAGAAATAAAATACTCCCGTCTTTAAATTCATACATGTGAACTTTCAAACTCTTTTCAATCCACCACTTTCAAAAGCAGAAGTGCAGAACATTTTTTTAGTTATTTTTAGGAATATCATTAATTGTTTATATTTGTAAATTTTAGTCAATTAATATCAAACGTTAATTTGAAAATCTCTTCATTTATATGTGTATATATATGTGTATATATATATATATATATATATATATATATATATACATATATATATATATATATACCATTAGCTTCGACCAGGAAATAAAAACATTTTCATTATAATTTTATATTTGCATTATTGCATCTAACTAAGTACAGTTCTACATTAATAAACCTACGTAATTAAAAAAGACATGTTACATGTGATAGATCATTAGCTACATAGGTATAATTCGGTGAGGATGTAGCTGAAATTCTGCTGCTTAGAAAATAAACATTTAAAAGTTACGGATATCGTAACAGGGCTGCATATCTAACCAACTCTTTCTAAAGAACGACAAAAGTCCTCAAGTAACCGAGCATAATTATTGCTTTAATCCATACTCTTTTACTAATATCAGTTAAAATTAATTATCTTATTACATGAATGAATCTTTGATAGAAATTATTTTCATATTTAATTTCATTACATCCAGATGTCAAATTTATAAAGTAAGAAAATAAAGTAAAACAACATTTATAAATTAAGCAGATATTTGTTCCAAATTAGAAATATATTTCTAATAACAATCCTTGAAAATACAATTTAATTATCTCCTCTCTACGAACTATATATTTATCTCACTAGCGGGTCTTAGTATTGTTATTAAATATTACGTAATATTACAGACATATTGGAATGAGCTGGGTTCTCATATAATTATAATGTGAATATGGTAGTTCAGTAAGATAGTTATACATAGGTATCGTCAATTGTTAAACTTTTAAAATTGATATGTTAAGTGTTTTACTGATAAATTTAACTAACATTATTGTTTTTAATTGTATTTAGATTATCAGACTTTTGAATACTCGTACCTTTGTTAATATATCCTAGATTCTGATTTGTCGGATATCAAATTTAAACCTTTAAATAAATGAAATATTCATGGCGATATAGCTTTAGGTGCGACGAAAACCAATTACTAGATAGCATCCAGACTTTATAAAATTTGTAGTATTTTTCAACTTTTACATATCCCAAGTCACAAATATTTCATATTATTTGAATATAAATGTAAGTATGACCTATTAATACGACTACCAATATCAATTACTGCTTTAAGCATTTCAATCTTAGGATCCATCAGGATCTTTCTGATAAAAAAAATACTTTTGTGAACCATAATGCGAGGTTGTTTTTATTATTCTTGTATTTTAGACGACTTAACTTCTTAACACCAAATAATATTCAGTGCGATTGAAAATATAATAATTTGAATTTTTTACCAAAAATGTTATAACAGATTCTATCAGTATTTTATTTTTATGGGTTTACATAATAAAAACTTTGAAATAACAGTTATGGGTTAATTTCCCTAGTTGCTACTTTTTATCACATTACAACTCTATATGTATTTACGGTTTGAATACGATAAACAATACCATTTACTTGAAGGTAAAAAACAGTATCGCCCCACTGAAACACTTAGCTATGAATACTCAAGTACTAGATACAATGAGTGAGATAGCGTTGACGAAAGTCGTTACATGTGTTAATTATTCAAAGGTATAATTTAATTTTTAGTTATGTAATTACATTGTGTGAGTAATACTCGTTTTTAATTGATATTGCTTTTAAAAACATTTTCCTATGGACATGTTTTTTAAGCACATGAGCATGTGATACCTAAAAGATAGTCAACACCTATATATAGAACACGATAATATTTAGTCCGAGTATAACATAGGTGAGAATCACATACAGGGCAAATAAGCTACTTAATAAAAGTTAGATAATGGCACAAGTTTATAATGGATCAATTATAAATTAGTGGCATTATCTTGTCCAATCTAGATTCAAGTGCTCTCCGGGACAATCCAGATTTTTTGCGAGTTTCATTTAATCATTACCGCCTTTAGCTATCTTTTTCTATTTACCTCTTTACCTTAGCTATTTTTTTCTATATTTCCCTTTATTTATTACATTATCGCTTAGAACAGTCCACCTAAAAAAACTGGTGCGATTCTTTCGATGACGAGTATATCACAACATTCATAAACATTTCTGCTTCAGTAGTGCAGTAATGACGGACAACAAAGCTATTTTACCACAATTTTTTTCGAGATATGTTTAACATATTAAATATAGCACTTAATGAAAATATTATAGTCCTTGCTTGTTAAATTTTATTATAGCAATTGTTAATGTTGTTGTTGATGTCGAAATTGTTAAAAGGTAGGTAAAGGCACAAATTTATAATGGATCAATTATAAATTAGTGGCATTATCTTGTCCAATATAGATTCAAATGCTCTCCGGGACAATTCAGATTTTTTGCGAGCTTCATTTAATCATTACCGTCTTTAGCTATCTTTTTACATTAGCTATTTTTTTCTATATTCCTCTTTATATATAATATTGTCTCTAAAAGAAGTCCATCTAAATAAGCTGGTGCGAATCTTTCGATACCGAGTACACAGCAAAATTCATAAACATTTCTGCTTCAGTTCAATGCCAAACTGTTTCGGGGGATACAGTTTGGCATTGCAGTTTCGAATCTATCCTCTACATTAAAAATTAATATATACCACCGGATAGCCAAAGGATCAAATAATTCATTACGATAAGCAAGAACAATTACATATCGCGCGCGGTGGAGGGAGAAGCGCCGCCATTTTGAAGTTATTTTGCTGTGTACCGAAATTTGCAATTAGTATAACTTTTGATTCGGAAAAGGTACGATGTTCGTTTAAGTTTTAATCGTCAGCTGTCGTCAAAATCTATAAAACAATTAATTTAAAGTAGTGACAGTGAATATAATAAGGTTTTAGAATAAAAAATATTATCAAAAATATATAATATCGGCCTATACGCGTCGAAAAGCCAAAACCAAATACAGAGATCGTATACGGCTGGAAAGGGCTTCTCAAAAACAATCGAATGGTAATAATAAAACACCATTGACCGAGTCAAGCAGTGCCGGGAACGTAAAAGAATGAATGATTTTACGTGCAACACATGGCCTTGTCCATGACACAGTCACACCCCATTTTTTTTTCAAAACATTTTTAATATATCAAATATAGCACTTAATGAAAATATTATAGTCCTTGCTTGTTAAATTATATTATAGAAATTGTTAATGTTGTTGACGTCGAAATTGTTAACGCTGTTTTTAACATTGGTGATAAGGGCGACGTTGTTGTAAACTTCTTTTCTCTTTTTTTTTTAAAGGAACTTTAATAAATATTTGTTATTTCTTTCTTGTACTTAGTTTAGTTCATATTTTACGTGTCTTCTCTATTTCCAATGGGTACTGATAACATTTCCTTTGAATATGACATTATTTATTCATCTTTATGTACTTATATGTATTACATCAGCAAATGTTATTTACATTCCTTACTTGACTGAAAAGGTTAGATCTATAAACACCGATATCAACTGAAAAGTTTTTTGGAGCTGCCTCTAAGGTGACAGATACGACGATCAAAACAAATTGATTCAAAAAGCAATTTACTATTTTTACGTCTATAGCGAAATAGAATTTGACTTAACGTTTTAAAGTCCTCTATCAGATATGGAGCAAACGTACTGTGAAAAACGTACGGTCGGTGCCTGCCCCGAATTGAATTCCTAAAACTTGTGTGAAACTCCACTCGCATTTATTCATTTTAAACCCGGCTCGAATTTCAGATGTCATAAGTGCTCATATTATTTAATAATTAAAATATCTTAATTGCGTAAAAAGTTGCAAAATATGTAGCAAACAATTTAAAAGCAATGTAACTTAACATATAAAAAAACTAACTTTGAAAGTTAGATTAGCTAAAACTTCCAAATGTACTAATGAAAAAAGACCTTGAAAGAAAAACTTAAAAGCATTTTAATAAATAAGAGCTATAATATGATGACGAATATATATATATATATATATATATATATATATATATATGAAGACATTTGATAACATATATTCTTCTTCTATTCTTGATCTCCAACTAACATACATTGCGATATTGAAGATACCTCTGACTTAATATTTAAATACATATAATAACTGTTCACATATTAATGAATTATTTAAAATGCTATTTAAAATATTTTAGTAAAAATTATATTTTTCATTTCTTGTTGTAACCCAAAGAAAGGATTAAAATAATATTATTTATCCATTCTAGTTCATGTTCCGATAATGCTAGATCATTTTAGTATCATCTCTTTTGAGTGAGTATTTTATTTCTGTTATTATAAGACGTATAACAATATTTTTTAACATTATTAAATCCTGCAGATAGAGCTGCAAGCATACTTTGTGACATCATTTTAGGTAAATATTTTCTGCACTGTAATATTCTGTAACAAAATATAAGGGAAATAAATAATTAAACCGAAAACACAATTAAACGCACATTTTCAACCTGTCATAACGCTCTTAAGTCATTAAAGTCAACAATATGAGCAATAAAGGATCTTGTTTACGGTAAAACAAGTTAGTTAAGTATTAAGTTACCTTTTGTAATAATGTAACGACTCTCTGTGATTGCAGAGCACCAGCAAAGCATTATTTAATATAAGTATTTATTACACTAACATGAAACTTGTAGTCAGTGTTATAATTACATAAGTTTCTCTTTTTCAGGTAAAATTGACAGTCTTGTTTCGTAATATAAGTTCGCAAGTATTAATTTAAGTTATTGAATGATTTTATGCTTACAATTTTTATAATGGTATATATACATATATATATATATATATATATATATATATATATATATATAATGTTTTTTTACATTTCACATGCAAGTTCATTTCAACGGTAATATGAAAAAAATGTAAAAATGAATCAAAAATATTGACATTTTCGTTAAACAAAAGATATTGATATACGCACATTTATACATACTCTGTTATTTTTTTGTTTTGGACACTTCCGTCCATTTAAATGAAACTTCTTTAATCTCCGCATGTTTAGTCTTTCTTGTTCGCTTTATTTTCAATAAATCGCAGAGATTTTATCTTCTCTCCCTCCTTCAAAATAGTCGAATTTGTTGAATGTGAAAATTCATACTCTTTCGCCAAACCTTTATTTGCTATTTACTTTGATATACATGATAAGTAATTTTTATTAAATATTAGAAAACGGTTCTTCTTACATTGGGCGCTAAACACACTTTTCTTTGGAAATTAACCATTACCTAATATAAAGAACTCTCACTTTGATATTGCTAATAAATTATATTTGAATGGTTCAGAGTGAGTGAAAAAATATAGAAAATAAAACGATAAATCCCGGGTGGTTCTAGGAATTGCTTATACTAAGAATATTTTTTAAGAAAATAAACAGAGACTAAGTAATGTTTATGTCAGTATCGAGTTGTTTATTCTGTTTGTCTGGAAAGTTGCCATTAAAATATGAATGAAGAAGAATTCGATTTATTTATTTAACTTATTTCTATTTTCTTTGTCTAACCATTTGTTAAATTAAATTTATGTTTATTAAAAATTATTAATTTATTACAGTCTGTTTGTCTGGAAAGTTGCCATTAAAATATGAATGAAGAAGAATTCGATTTATTTATTTAACTTATTTCTATTTTCTTTGTCTAACCATTTGTTAAATTAAATTTATGTTTATTAAAAAATATTAATTTATTACAGTCTGTTTGTCTGGAAAGTTGCCATTAAAATATGAATGAAGAAGAATTCGATTTATTTATTTAACTTATTTCTATTTTCTTTGTCTAACCATTTGTTAAATTAAATTTATGTTTATTAAAAATTATTAATTTATTACAGTCAGAAATAATACGCATGTTGTAAAAAACTTGCTCAGAAATATGTAGAACGATAGTTAATATATGTATATGTTACGTTTATACGAGTGTATGTACATGTATGTGTGTGTGTGTATATATACATATATATGTATGTATATATATATATATATATATATATATATATATATATACATATATATATATATATATATATATATATATATATATATATATATATATACCTACAACATTTAGTTGATATTTATTAGTTGACCTTGGTTAACAGGATATTGGGCGTGGTAAAATATTTCGATGTATTTTTTAATGTAGTATACACTGGATTTATAGCAATGGCGTATCTGAGAAATTTACGACTCATTACTGATTTTTAGCTTACGTATGCCGTTCATCCATACGTATTTTTCCTCAGAAACCATTTGAGGTGGAAACTTCAAATTCGGCATAGAAAAAGTATACTAACCCGCATACGTTTTAATAACTGGCCCTCAAAAACTTTTCTAGAGATATATGCTAAAAATTTTCATATAATCTTTTTTATAAACCGTTCGACACGACGAGTTTTAATATAGCGGTGATTAGGAATTTCAAATATGTCAAAAGTGACTAATCTTGCAAATGGGGTAAAAAGTATATACTTCTTGTAATATTAATTATGATAATTTTCATTCTAAATATAAAGTAAAATATATATTCAAAACTTTTTTTAAGAAACCTTGTTCCATCCGATGTTACTTTACTTTTATAATACGCTAGTATAATTCTTCGACCTCATTTTTCATCATTTTTCCGTAACATTTTATTGTTTTGCATTCCAGTAAAATATTATAAGTTTGATAGATATCTCGAAATGTGAAAAAATATCGAGAGAGAAAATTAAAGCTTTTCCGAATTAATAAATGTTTTAAATATTATAATGTTACATAATTTTAATATTAATACATTGTGTTCACTGTGTCCTTACATATAAAAGGTTACTCTCTATAATCTCCTCTCAGTTCACACATCTTATGGATTGATTAAACCAGCAATATTAAAGGACGGAACAAAATTATCCGGAAGAAAATATTGAACAGTTTTAATAAAATTTTAACAACTATTTATTTTTTTAAATTTCATATTAACTCATAAAATAATTTACGTTATTCTTTACAAGAAAATAATATCTAAAAGGAAAAAATATATCATCTCACGAAATAAATTGTTATGTATCGTACTTATGTTCTGTATGGTACTTAGATGACAGGCTAGAAAACTTTGAAAGACCGAACAGTTAATTTAATAAAGCATAAAATTATGAAAGTCTATGTACCAACGGAACTTGCAATAAATAATTTTCTTACCGGTTGATCATAATTTTTTTTGAGAAAAGTAGAAGTTTAATTAATAAAACTGTTTCTCGGAATTTCAATTATTGTTTATATACAACTTTCTGTTTTAAAACTTTCCTTCGTTACTGTAAGTTATACTGAATAAGGCGTTCATAGACCCATTCAAATCCTGCCACACAAATATTCCATTCGAAATGAGATGAAGCTAAATTTTCGTATAAAATAAAATACTTTCAAAAGCTCGTTTCTAACGAAAAGCTGTCCTGTATGAAATACAAACTTACGAGTTATACATTCAAAAGTTCTCTTAGAATAAGCTTCATTCAACATGATATGAATTTGATATCCGTTTCGTGCTTTCGTTTTCTATTTACTTTCCAAGATTGAAGCTTTTCGCTGATGCTTACAAGCTTACTCGTACGCTGTCGTTTAATATGAAAGCTTTTTGCTTTTAAATTTATTCCTTCATTGTTTTATACATACATTTGATATATGTCATACAATGATATGTTAGGTAAATTTGACGAATAATAATTTGAGTAGAAATTCATGTGAAAATTATTAAAGCTTTATAAAATATTTCGAATTCTCGTTAAAGAAAGTTATTTATTTAATCAAGTGTTATGTAATAACCTATATTTCATATTTTTTAAACTATGATATTACAAAAATAAATAATTTAAATAAATCCGGATTTAAATATTTACTTAATTTTCATAACGTTTTTTGTTTTTAATAACATCAGGGTAGCGAAATATATAAATATTTACGTATTTTTCAAAACATATTTTAAAATTTTTTGTAATATTTTATGTCATAATATTTTATGTCATATTTTATGTCATTTTATGTCATAATAACATTACATGCTGAGGTGAAGACAAATTTAAACAAAATTTCGCTAGGATATTTTATAACTCTTTGAATATCTTGTCGATATTGCTTTGTTAAATCTACTTGCTCGTCCATTTCAACAAATTGTTTAATTAATAGTTGGATCTAGTAATGTGAAAATTTGTTATATCACAAATATTTTCCTTTGTCATAAAATATATTTCGAACTACGTCTTCTACTGAAAGGGTAAGTACATATTTTAAAACAAATATAAGGCGCTCGAAGCTAACAAGTCTGACAAGTTTCGTTCATGAACAAATTAATTAGTGATCTGACCATTCACTAAGTAGTCGTTTCTATATCTTCCGGTCACATGAAACGAGACGATATTAGAGTTAGACCTAGAAGTATATAGATTTTGTTTAAGAAGATATTTATGGTGTCGATAAGTTCAATGAACTCCAATAAAAAATAATAATTCCAATAAACGTATTCATGCTCATTCCAATAAAAAATAATAATTCCAATAAAATTATTCATCCTCCTTCCAATAAAAAATAATAATTACAATAAAATTATACATGCTCATTCCAATAAAAAATTATAATTACAATAAAATTATTCATGCTCATTCCAATAAAAAATAATAATTCCAATAAAATTATTCATGCTCATTCCAATAAAAAATAATAATTACAATAAAATTATTCATGCTCATTCCAATAAAAAATAATAATAACAATAAAATTATTCATGCTCATTCCAATAAAAAATAATAATTCCAATAATATTATTCATGTTCATTCCAATAAAAAATAATAATTACAATAAAATTATTCATGCTCATTCCAATAAAAAATAATAATTACAATAAAATTATTCATGCTCCTTCCAATAAAAAATAATAATTACAATAAAATTATTCATACTCATTCCAATAAAAAATAATAATTACAATAAAATTATTCATGCTCATTCCAATAAAAAATAATAATTCCAATAAAATTATTCATGCTCATTCCAATAAAAAATAATAATTCCAATAAAATTATTCATGCTCATTCCAATAAAAAATAATAATTACAATAAAATTATTCATGCTCATTCCAATAAAAAATAATAATTCCAATAAAATTATTCATGCCCATTCCAATAAAAAATAATAATTACAATAAAATTATTCATGCTCATTCCAATAAAAAATAATAATTACAATAAAATTATTCATGCTCATTTCAATAAAAAATAATAATTACAATAAAATTATTCATGCTCATTCCAATAAAAAATATTAATTACAATAAAATGATTCATGCTCATTCCAATAAAAAATAATATTGCTTTCTTCACCACATTTGTCAAATATGAATTTTTATTGATCTGGACTTTGAAAAAGAAAAACCAAACACTGTTTGATCGATTATTTAGTGGCACGAAAATTTTTGGACGTCGGAAAAAATGTTGAGTCTTATTAATTTTTAAAAAAGCTGGTTGACGAAAACCTTGGACGGTTCAGACTTTCTGATGACATTTGAAAGTACTATAATATATAGAATTGAAAGATAAATATTTTCTTCCAAATAGTTATAGCGATTTTGAAACACTTATATAATAAAGTAACCATGAAGAATAATGACTTAATCCTAAATTCCCCCAAAATTGCGACATAATGAAATTTAAAGTTATATATATATATATATATGTATGTATATATATATATATATATATATATATATGTACCTTATATACTAACGGATTGATCCAATTTGTACTATATGAGTTTGAATCTATCTCTATAAGATCTCCATTTGATCTTATTTTTACGCCATTTATTTCCCACTTATCCATTTAACAATTCATATTGCACTTCATTACATAATGTTGAATATCATAATAATCTTAGCCAATGCTGATCATATTCCGATTTTATATTATTATTAACTTTATACTTAAGATTCCATTTAGATTAATTTTCCAATTTATTATATCTCGTAAATAACTTGAAAAAATATTTCTAAAAAAACCTTCTCTCCTGTCAAACACATACAACGAGGTTTCCGTACACATTTATGTACGGATATACATTTAGATGTACCTAGTACTTTTATTAAACTATTTAAAAATATAAATTTTTCACAACATAAATATGTTGCCTACTGTATATACATATAAACATGGTGCCCATTAAAATAATATTGAATACCATGTGAATATTCATTACATTGCCTAGTACATCTTTCATAGATTTAATCAATATTCATTTTAAAACACAAAATTATTTTTACATTTTATTTAAATAATTTTTATATAGTTTTATAAACTTTATACAGTTACATGTCATAAAACAGTTGACTCGACTAGTAGACTAGTAAAACCTCGTAATACTTTTAAACTAGTAGAGCCTACTAAGCTGTGGTAATTTTCTTTTTCATTTCGATATATATACTACTATTGTTATTGATACTACTATTGTGAAAACTTTTGAAATATTTGAAAATTTAAATTTAAATACTGTGAGGACACGTAACTCAAAAAATATAACCACTTTAAAACTTAATACTTCCTAAGCCTATCATAATATTGAAAAGGTATTTATGACGCACCCTTAATATTTTAATGTTAGTCTACATAATGGGATATACGTAAAAATCATTATCTTACTTGCAAGAGAGGGTACCGCAAAACCATTTTTATAAGATTTTCATATCTTTTTAGGTATTTTAAATATGTGTACCACATGCCAAATTTCATCTTTACAGTACCAATAGTTTGCGAATTAAACGGCTGTGACTTACCCACAGACCGACAATAAGAGCGAAACTATATGGGTTCCTAGTGTGGCTACAGAATCCTAATGCTATTTTTAACTATCAGGACGAAACTCTATTATAAGACTTACAGATAAATTTGTTTGCTATTTACGACGTTTTCTCAAAAATTATGATTAGTCACACTAGTATGGCATTTGAAAACAAAACGAAAATAAAATAGCACATGGTTCTACTTCACTTTAAAAAAGTTACTAATCCACAACATTCTGTTTGTCTATAACACCTGTCCTTCGACACTACCGTATCCTTCACCGATACATATTAATAACGATTCAGCACAACTACCGACCCTAAAACTTTATCACCTGCCTCCGTCACCCCGTGAGCCCTACATATTTCATAACTTCAAACAAATGCCCTTCCTCTACAAACCTGCTGTGGCTCTTAGGACCATGTACTTAGTTAATGATGGTGAGGTCCTCTGAAGGACATAAGGGCTCTATGGTCATCAGCGGTCTGTAATTATTTTAGCAAGGCCCTTCTTAATTATTGTTAATTTAATGTTGAGGATTTGTGAACCACGCAGTTACGTACGTAGTGTTGTGAATATGATTTGTAATAATGGTTATGTCAAAACTGTATACTCGCTAATGAACCTTAATGATCGTATTTATGATGGAATACTCAATCAAACAATTGAAATGAGAGGTTATAACGCACAATTACTACAAAAATTATTAAAGAGATGATATCGTATTAAGCCTGATTATACATTGTTACTAACTTGTGTTATGAAAAAGGTCGTTATAAAATATCAACTGAAATGCTTGTGAGACAGTTCTTATAATATTTAACTTGAGTATGATATCGAAATATACGTGCACTAAAAATTTAACATAAAATATATATAAAATTGTAGAAAAAAGAACTTAGTTTAATTAATTGAATCTAATATGGGTCATATAAACAGAGGAACATCTAAGTGAATGAAAGAAGCATTTTGAAGTGCGTGGCATTTTTTATTCATCTCTGTTTACAGTAGAATTGAAGCAATTAATAATGTATGCAATGCAGAAGGCTTCAAAGAGCAAAATACGAATAGATCTAGTGTTTGATCTTTTGTCATTGGCTATGATAACTTGATTAAATTCGATAACTGTTATATTATTTTTTAAATATCATTTTTAATATTTATCCTACAAATGGTTTGACGCGAAGAGCAAATATTTGGTGTAATTACAGCATAATAAACTAATTATAGGTTACTTCACATTAGATTAAATCACTTAATTGAAGGATAATTTTCAGAATGCAAACGAGTGATCATAATTGATTTTTTTTTTTACAACTCCGTTATATGGAGTATCGAATAAATGCCTGTGAATGAGAAAAAAATTAAAATAGATGTATCAAATTTAGAGAAAAACTTAATGAAACACTCGTTTTATTTGTTCGATTCTTTCTTGATTTTTGTATCTAAATACCATTTGGATTTCATAACCAAATAAATTACACGCGTATTTAAAAAGAGTTGAATTATTCTTCAATTATTAGAATTGGTGTAAAAGTGAAAAATCCTGGTAAAATGCATATTTTCCTTCATATCTTCTTTTCTTTGAAATCACATTTCTGAAAATAGCTAGGGGTATTAAGGAAAATGTAACGATTATGCAAAATGTACTTTTAATTTTACTTTATTGTGACTAAAAGTTATGGCGCGTATACTAAATTAAATCATATAACTAAAGAGAAAATACATTGAATTAACGAGAAAAATAACAAGCAACTCTGTTTTGGTAAAAAGCAAATGGTTTTACAAGAAAAATATTGGAAAATAATAGGTTTTTTCAAAGTAGTAGATGTAGAATAATTCACACATATCTTCCGACGTAATAAAATGAAAAACTTTCTCGATAAGTGTTTAATATTAAAGTTTCTGATACAACTTTACTAATATAATAAGCATGTGTCGTCCGTACTTTAGTTTTCAGTCATTTTTGGTTATACTCACTTGATAGAATGGGATATGTAAAGAAAATCATAGTTCTTTATTACTTATCGCAAGTATGCTACATGTAATGACTTGTCACATTAATAAAATTATTTAGCAATGGCTTTTGCCCGCAGCTTCTCACGCGTGATTTGTTTATTTTTCCATAGATGAACCTTGGCCAACATTCATATTTCGTCACGTGCCTTGTATTTTTTTGTTGAAAAGCAGCAAATATGGGTACTTTTACAAAATAGAAATAATGAAGGCGTAAAAATAAAATATCTATTCTCTCTACCTCGGCGAAGCAAGTTTTTGCTTGCTATTATGAGAAATTATGTTTTTTTCGTTTTTAGTAATGCTTTTAATAAATAAATAATAATGATACTAAAGTATGATGATTATTTTTTTTTTCAAATATAATGTAATATCCTTTGTTTCATTATCTTTATACAAAATTGTAACCTGGCTATAACGGTTTAAAAGTTTAATTAAAAACTGTGCTCAGCATAATTCAATTTCCATCATCTCACTCATTAAACATAAGTACTGAATAGTGTTATGTAGGTGATGTCATATGAATACAAAATATGAGCTGGTGGAGAACATTTTATGTTGGTCATATAATTTCTTCTTGTCAAAATTATAAAAAACAAATGAAATTGTTCTCTTCATAAAATTAGTCGATGTGTGGAATATTGGAACCAATATTCTTTCAACTTTTCTTAGTGCTTTAAAACAATTTAAGTGAAGTATATGTCATCATAAAGTTTTATATTCGTGTTAAACTTTAAATACGGGCTGTTCTTTGAAATTTGTTGAAACTAATTATGTTTTTATAGTTCTTCATATTCACGCGAACACGTACACGCATATATATTTATGTAGGGATGTAACTCATTTTTTAGGTATCAATATCTCATATGTTCAGCTTTCTAATTTTTATAGACGTTACATTGATATAGTTTATTAAAACAAAAATTTATTCCACCGACATGGACACACCAGGCCGTTAAAATATTTTTTCAAGCATTACAACGTATTGGTGAATTTGAATGTTAACAACATTAATTATTTCAAATATATTTTAATGAAAATAAATATTGTAAAAATGAAATCTTTAAAATTTAAAATAAAATGAAAAAAAAACAACTAGTTACATTTACATATTATTAATTTACCCTTACGTTTTAGCTTTGATTCTTCTATTTTTGCCAACGTACAAAACAATTTACAAAATTGGTGTCAAAAGACAAACATTTGCAAGAAAATGAAATAAAAAACTAGTTGAGCGTAGACTTTAACGTTTATTGACCATTCTAATTTAAATTAAAAATTTTATTAATTTATTTCTTTCGATATTTTAACTGTTCGGAATATCACTTTTAAAACAAATTATTAAATGAACATAAAAATACATGATTATGAATTGAATATTTATAAATAATTATATTTAAAGCGAAAAATTTCCAAAATCATATATTATACTAAATTTAACTTAATTTCAATAACAAGTAAATTTATTGATTTCTTACAGGTTTTAAGTTACTCAAACGGGTATCTCATCTTTTTAATATTGATTTGTAGCCAATGAGTGAAAAGGCAATCTTGCCTCGCTTAAAACAATACGGCCGCTTTCCTTTTTTCTTTCCAATCGAATTTCTCTTGAGCGTGTTTTGTTTCCACTCTGTGAAAAACGGAAAAACTTTTCCCTTAAATAATTAATTTTACGATTACCGGAAGGAACAATTTTAAAACCTATCTTGCCAAAGGGAAAGAAAAGAAAATTCTCCAACTTTTCTACGGTATACCGACTTTTTAACGGTTATTACATCAATCGACCACTTAATCGTATTATGAATAGAGTGTGATTTACTCGTGTTATCTATGTATTGGATTAGTGAAAAACGTACATTAAATTACTATTCAAAATTCACTGTTCAGAATCTCATTTATTAAAATGGACCGCTTGTTTTTTTTTTTATTTTTTACCTTATAAAAAAAACAATGTGTCATAGATATATCAAATTATGGCAACGAAATAAAAAAAGCTTTTTATTAATTCATTTATTAGAAAAGTTATTGAGTCAGAAATTTACAAAGAAGTTAAAATATATACATTCAACTTGCTACTTGGTAATTTTAAGCCTCGTCTAAAAGAACAAAATTTAACCCTTAAGATAAAGTAAAATTAAAAAATATTATCATTTCATTTAATAGAAACAGTTCATTTTTAATTACTTAAAAGGACACCATGAAACCGAAACATGCATGTTATATATTTATCTTAGGCAATAATAAAGTCTACGATGAGGAAAAAATAAATCGGCGAAATAATTATATTATAAAGAAACCAGGACAGAACCGAATAAAATGTTTAAATCAAAAGACACTTCGTAAAAAACTAAAAATGGTTCACATGGCTTGATATTGTTTGGGATTACTGCAATTACAAAAAAGATAAATTTAAAAACCTTTCATGAATCCAGAAAAATAATTAATAAATTCATCGTTTATCAACTATCTGAAATTATATTTTTCATAATCTTTTATTAGACCATTTCTTCTGCTAATTTACACAATATTTTTCTAAAATTGGTATTGTAGAACAAAAGATGACTGATATTATTGGTTATTTTAGGATTTCATGAAAGGATAGATTTCACGCAATCATTGTGAGATCATTCACATATCCATCCGTCTGTCTATACATCATAGCCGTTTTTCAAATACAGTTTCGATGTAGAAATTTTAAATTTTGCGGTGCAGGCAAATGAATTATTCGATTTTTTTTCGGAAGAAGCTGATAACAAGGTGAGAAATTTATCTCAATTTCCACTTGCGACCCCGAGTAATAAAACAATACAATGGACTAGTGCAATTAAAATACTATTTGCTTTACAATGGGATTATAAAACATTTACTTTGACAATTATCAACTTGAAATGAAATGAATTCAAATAGAGCCATTAATTCTATAGAGCATGGAGTTTTTATTGATAAATCCATAAATGTATTTTAATGCAAATTTCGATAATCGATAATAATTTTTTAACGCCGCTACAAAAACTCAAATGTAATTAACCTCCCAGAATACATAGATACAACCCTAATACTTAGAGGATTACTAAATAGACAGGTATATTTTATGATTTATAAGCAATTACGTAATATAAATAACCAAAAAAAATTATGTGAAAATCTATTAAACTATTCTAGTTCGAATTTATGATTAAGGTAAATATCCCAAGAGTTATTACTTATTCATATCTACGCCATCTTATTCATACGTATGCCATCTTATCCATATATGCATATACTTATTCATGTGTGTGTATTACGAATGATTCAGAAATTCCCAATAAATATTACAATCTTGTTACATTTTAGCATTAAAAACTTAAAAACTAGTTAACACAATAAAGTTATGGCTGCATCAAATTCGATCTTAGATGAAAATTCTATAAAGATAATCTATGCCTCATGTATCCAAGCATTGGCCGTAACCTATGTTATTTCATTTCTATGATAAAAGCAAGACAGAAAGTGTTGAAATGTCCAGTTATTCAACCATAATAAATGAACTTCAAATTTGTAAAATATGCCAATAAGCTTCGGGTGTTACAAAATGTTTTTAAAACTTATGTTTTTTTTTATATTTCTTAAACGTTACTATAGGATGGCGCATAATTATTAATTGTGCCACTATACCATAACGTAGGTTTTTAAAATACCAAGAATTTGTCGTGATTTAGTGAATAGTTTCTAGATTCTGCATGCACATAATTAATCAAGATTAATTCATTATACGAGGAATAAAAATCCGCACTTCGTATCAAAGAAATTATCCTAACGATAACAAGTATAATCGAAGCATAAAAACACGTTTCACCGCAAATTAATTATGTTTATTGGTCTACAGTATCATTTCCCGCAAATGAATTACCTAATGAATACCATTTTCACCAGTTTTCCTCATTCTCTTTCCAAATAATTAAACCTGATTTGTTATAATGACGGGATATAATAACGAATTTTCTCATCTAAAATTATGCTTGTTAACCGCATCCGAACAAGTGTACAGGATGTCTTTAGTATTCCTCTAGATGTTAACTAATTGAATGTTTCCTCATTTTCTCGCATGGGATGTTTCCTGGCAACAATAAGCAAACACGATGATTATGCGGTTAATGATCTTTGTACGTCAAGAACGATATGCTCGTAAAATTAATTAAAATTTTTTTTCTGAAATAATTTTCCGTAAAATGTACTGAGTTATTTTTAATTTTATTAATATAATAATAAGAGGAAAATGATCTGAAGAGACTTAGAACCCCAATAGATTCTTAAGTTATCTTAAAGTAGAATAATATTTAGAATAATATTCATAGAAAAGTGTATTTTCGGTTAAATTTTCGAGTCCTTAAATTTCAATCGATCATTTAATTAAAAAGGCTAGCAGTAAAATAAATGTTTTACTGGTTTTCTTGTAAAATATTCTTCAAAATTAAATATTTACAGCTTTAAACGCAAATATTTGACGCTTGTGAAATCATAGAAAAATAAAACGTCATACAATTAATCAGGAATCCGTCTACACATTTCGACCATTTTCTCAAAGGCCTTTTAACGTGAAATTCTCATATTTGCTTCATTTGTAAATATATCGATATTAAATCGATATTTTAATTCAGTATATTAAAGATAATTTTATAAGGGAGTACTTTAAACCAGTGTTTCACCTTTCACTTCTAGAAAGAATATATTTATAAAAATACCTTATAACCTTATTCCTTTGCTAAAACTTTAGGTTTCATTGTTTTAAAATACTCTAAATACCAGTGTAATACATGATAGTATTCTCAAATACATTGTGTTCCTTACATATACAAAAAATCTACTGACCAATACCATACGGCCACACAATGACTTTTACTCTTGAAATGAACAATTTTCATCCGAATATTTCGTCGCCCCACACCCCGTATATCGCCCGCATTTTCCACCTACACATGTCGGATATATATTATTCCATGATAATATTTGCGCCTTCAAAAGCAGGATAAATGAATGGAAGTCGAAAATCGTAGAAATGGGAGGCTGTTACGCTTAATGTGATTGGGCCATCGGCATCAAAGCCGCGGATGCTGAGGAGAGACGAAGTTTCATCTTTAACGTCATACTTAGCTCCGTGATAAATTATGATGTGAGCGTTGGTGTATTTTTGGTTGAGAATATGTATTTTTTTTTCATTTAGTTCTTAGTATATTGTAGTTTTATCAGAATTGATAATTATAGGATTTAAATGCATAAAAAATGTGATTAAATTCTAATAAATGACCACAACTTTTATATTAGGATGAACTTTGCTCGTGAGTTAAATGAGAGAGTAACTTATGTCTTAAAAAAATTCAGATCAGAAAGATTTAAATGAAATATATTTATTTGTTGTTGACACATCTTTAACTTGTCTACGCTAGGGTAACTGATGTTTTTTTAACGTTCTATATATTAAAAGAGAAAAATTAATTACTTATGACGTCGTCACAGCCTATCTGCCCAAAGTAGCTTTTATTTAACATGTGATTAAATTATGGAGAAAGTAAAATTTTATATTTCAAGATTCGCTACGGTATCAATGAAAAATTACACACGTATTTGCAGTTTAGATAATAAACTCCTGAATTTACGAAACTGTAACCGACACACCCTTCTGGCAAATTGTTTAATGCTCTATTAAATAACCACAAGTTTCGTGCTGTACAGAGGACTTCTGTTTGAATGAAAAATATTTTTAAGTCATTAAAATAAATTTTCTAGATAACCACAACGACAAGTATCTAATACAAGAGATGCAATGAATGTCGGAGCGTAATATTGTGAAGAAAATTCATTAAAATTTACACAAGAATCAGGTTCATAATTGATAAGCAACTCACTTGCGAATAAGTACAACGTTTATTTATTTTTTGGAAACACCATGCCCAACTTACAGCATTACGTATGACAAAGTTATAAACCAATGACGAATAGGACAATACACTCTCAGAGCAATTCCATGGAATTGAGAAACAAATTCACAGTAATTTTAATAAATATCATTCAACAATCAGTCGCGTACTGCAAACAACTCTATTACTCCATTTCTGAAGTGGTAAAGGGAGCAGAAAAAAATATCTAAACTGGGTTCATCTCGTAACACTTTGAGCAATGTGAATGCACGAAAGACAGATGAACGTTAAAGACTATTTGTGCCCGCTCTAGGCAGGTAAAATAAACAATTACATCGTCCTCTCATGTAGCTGCCAGGAGAATAAAGGGCCAGTAAATTTAGGATCGAGGGGTTATCAACATATTGGTTTAATAATTTTAAACAATGCATGATCAAAATCAATTCTCGTTTGCGTTGAAGGGAATTACATCCGACCATGCCCATCCCATGAAATAAGTAAGGATAATACCCATAGATTCTATAATACAAAAACCTATTAAAGTTTTCTAGTATTTTCCCGAGCATGAGGATATAAGTAGCTTCATACGGGGATCACATACTGCATTCGTTTCAAGTATACTATGGATTAAAGAGTTAAAAAGTGTAATAATACATTCGGTATCTTGCAAATCATGGGAATTCCGTATGATATATCCTAGTACCCTGTAGGCTCTCTGATAGGTTTCCACGATATGACTGTGAAATATAAGATGATTGTCCATTATTACATCGATATAAACCTTTTGGCATTGCATGAACTGCCTCTATTTTGTAGCTATTCTACATCACCCAAGAAAAATATAGATAAGTCTCGAAGGTTCGAAGCAAAATGGGCCAAATAGAATTTGGCCTATTTTTATAAAAAAATTTAACAATTTGAGTTTTTCACTATGTATTCTGTTCAATAAATCTATTAAATCAAGTATATTTCCTAACCAAAGAATAACTGTTTACATTGTTCAATCTATAAATCAGGTGACAAAAACCAATGTAAGAACTACAGACCTATCAGTATCCTGTCTGCTTTTGCAAAATTATTTGAATTTTAGATTAAAATTTTTTACAACACTTTTTATTCCCGTTTTCAAATATTTCTGTACACAAGTCAACACGGTTTTGTTTCAAAAAGATCAACAATGAGTAATTTATTAGTAAATTAAAACTATCTTTGTAGCGCGTTTGCCAAAAGAAGGCAGGTAGAATCCACTTATACAGACTTTTCGAAAGCGTTTAATAAGGTCAATCATTCGATACTATGTATAAAGTTTAAAGGTTATGATATTCATGTGAACTTATTGAGGTGGATTAGATCTTACCTAAATAACAGGAGTAAACTTGTAAGTATCAAAAGGTCATCTTCCCGCACCTGCAACAATCACCTCTGGGGTTCCACAAGGTTCGCATTTGGGATTCCTTCTCTTTGTAATATTCATTAACGATCTGATACAATTACTTACTTCTCACTGTTTACTCTACGTAGATGACCTTCAGATCTACATAACTGTCAATGACGATAAAGGCTGTCTAAATTTACGACAAAATCTATTTATAATAGCCGAGTGGTGTACCTCTAATTGGATGTTTCTGGATGTCGAGAAGTTCTTTATTATTTCTTTCAATACTTTGAAAAATAATTTTTTATTTAAGTACGTGTTGGCCAGCAAGACCCTACAACGTAAATCTATCGGACATCTAATCACACATCTCGGAATTTTCTTTGTTGAAAAACTGACATTTCGTTCTCGCGGCGATCACATTGTTCATAAAAGTACTTCTAGGATTCATCTCTCGTTCCCCTAAAGAATTTAAAAACTAGCACATTTTTACGTACGTATATTGTTCACTAATCAGAAGTATCCACGAATACGGGTAAGTTATTTGGTCTCCATACTAAAACACGCACAGTGATAGAATTTAAAAATTACAAAATAGTTTCTTGAATATTCTTTGCTACAGACTTCGTCTTGAACGAGAGTATAAATCCTATGAAATCCAACTACAGAGATTTAATTTATCAGAGATTTGATTTAATTGTTCAATTAGTCCTCAACGACACAAATTATTATAAATGAAAATTAAACCTACTCATATACCTTTTCACTCGTCAAGTCATTATCTTTGATCATCAAAATATCATGCTATGTCAACAAAAAATTAATATTATTCGATATCCTTTTACAAATTACATAAAGCAGTTTGGGACTGATAAATTAATTTGGCTATTTTTGACCGACGAAATTCCGCTTGCAATTTTTGTATTCAACAGCGAGGTTGGTGTATAAACATGTGTCGATTTTAGTTGTCAGTGTACCTGTTGCAATGATATTATGATGAAAATATGTCCCGACCTCGTAAAAGTATAATTTTACATTCACATTGATATATCGCAAGGAGTTAATTTTATGAAAAGCTAATTTGTCACGTTTCATTTCTTTTGTAATGGAGGGATAACCTACAACCATAAACAATATAAATAATTATATTTAGAAAATTATTTTACAACCGAAAAACGTCTCTTTACAATCTTATACTACTCCTTTCATAAAAAAAATTAATTTATTATTGTTACTTTAAATTTTGAAAGATCTCTGAAAGATTGAAAGATCATTGAAATATGCTGAAAGAAAAATACTTTGAAAAGAAAATACTTTTTCACAATTAAATGAAACTACGTGATATAGTATTATTTTAAAGAAAGTAGAAATAATACTACATCACGTAGTTTCATTTAATTGTGAATAATGAATCTACAAAATTAAACCCAAATATATTCACTATTTAAAATACTTTTTATAAAGTACATTTTTGGGATTAATATGTTCAAAATTTGTGAGTGGACATATACACGTCATTATATACCAGTTTGTTCTGGAGTTTCGCAGCATATACTAGAAAAGAATCATAGACGATTCAAAGGTATTGTAAGAGGATTCAGAACATCATAATATATAGAACTACATCTATACATTCAAGAACGCGACGCAAAATAATTTGCTCGAAAGGATTTGTATTTTATGCTGTTTTAATCTGTAAAATTATTTTAGGCTTTGTTTCGCTATATACTTTTCTTCTTATCCAAGATATTTACTGTGCTATATATTTCTTTATTCATTATTTACTACCTCTGGGTCCCACTATCAACATTTTTAAAATTGTTTTGTTAATATAATTTTATGAGATAAAAATTATATTAAATCTTTTTTATAAAAATACGTTTCATATTTCTACATTTTTCTTTGCGTTACCATTCACATATAAAAAAATGTTATCTTTTTAACTCTCTTAAAGTTAGTCCTGAAATGTTTAATACAAATTCATATTTTTTACTTCTGTGCTTTTGAATTTGTCTTTACGTCAAGCAATCACTGAAAAAAAATATGGCGACAGATGAATAGAAGTAGAGAGTGATACCGAATTGATTCTGTAAAATTATATTTTTTTTTCCATTTTAAGAGAACACTTAAAATTATTTGCACGTCAAATTATAGACCTCCTTCTTTCCGAATCAAATTAGAAGTTACAAAATAAAACGCTTTCACTACATAATGACGTCCAGTCAATAGTTAAAAAGAGCTACGCTCCTAATTGTGACTAACGGTGCGCAGATGTATCATTTAACCAACTTTACTTACCCATTCATTTCCAAAAGGTACGTTGTTGGCCTAACAATCCGTAGCGACATCAGCTGAGTAATCTCACGTAGTTCAATGTAAAGGAGAATGTACGTATTCATGCGACATAGCTTAGGCACAAAGAAATGCCGTGCCGACACGGTACAAGTATGTAGGCTGCAGCACACAATGTTTATACTCGGATATGAACAGCTGATGTAAGCTAATCTGAATAAGAAAGGGCATTATTTGAAACATAGCAGAGGTCTGCGTATTAAAAGTTAGAGTAAATATCATTTTTATTTTATTGTATTTGTTTTTCTGGACAGTTGCGTAATTTATAGTATACTGCTTAACGCTATAAAATAAAGACGAAAAAAGAAACAAAAGAAGAAAAATAAAAAAGAAATAATAGGCATATATTTTGGCCATGCTAAATGAAATACTTTCGAGCAACATTTCTCGGTTTTCCATTAATCTGGTTTACGATACGTATTACAATTAAATTAAAATAATAAAGACCTTTTTTAATTAAGAAATTTCAACGGCACTACAACAAAATGAAACAATTTTTTTCTTTTTCTATTCCTCCCTTTGTTCGTCTTTTCAAATTTTATGTCATCATTTTTTCATTCATTTATTTTTTCATTAAATTTCGCTATATAGCGAACATAGCGATATTTTCCCTACACAGCGAAATATAGCGCGCTGTATAGCGATATTTCCTTGATTCTAATTTTAATTTTATAATACCAATAGGAGAAAAAAACAATAAAACTAGATTACTTTGAAAAATTTCTAAAAAAAAATACATTATGAAAGTAGTCTCTTTACCTTGTCAATTATTTTATCTATTATGCAATCTTGTTAAATAAAAATTATCCATGTAAAAACTTTAGTGCCGGAAATACATTCCATAAGAATAAAAATGCATACGTTAAATTCAGTTACGTAAGTTTGACGTAAAGGATAGACGTTGTAAACTTTACACGTCAATAAAGAAACTATTTGACAAGTTCAAGCAGCAGCACTTGACTACAGCCTAGCGCACACTATCTCCGCTTCCCTTCTCAAATCTGGTACATTTGAACAGAACTGCTTGAACCGGTTTAGACGGTATCACACGGCAAGAAGCATCAAAATGTGTACTGAAAGAAAATATCTTTATTTTTCTATTTTCCCCCATGAGTGTGAGAATAAATATACGCCGCAATATATACGGTAACGTCGTACGATCTAACGTCGTCGGTAGCCACCGTTTACGGCCTAGTAAGGATAAAGCTTTGTTGAGAAATAAGATGAAAGATGAAAAACCTCTCCATTTATTCCAACTGTTTACAGTATGAACGCAGGATGCCTGTAGCACTGGTAAAATGTCTGATGAAGGGACAGAATACACCTTCAGTCAAATACGACTTAACAGTCAAATTGCAATCACTACTCAGGTTTTTAAAATGAGGTTTTCTCTCTCTCTAGTCGTTCTCTCATTCCAGAGAGCCGTCATTCCTTTTGTTATCACTGGCCAATTGATTCCATCGGCCCCGGTAAGCGAATTTGATCAAGTGCTGCGCTCATGATCATACCATTACTTAGTGGTTTACCTATAAAATTAGAACTCAAGTTTGTCCACGAGTTGTAAGTTTGTTTCTACATCTGAAATAAAATGTTAATATAAACATCAAATTCATTACATAATTGTTTTGGTTCCTAATTTCTTATGCCACTTGAGTGAAGCCACGGGTAACATGTGTATTTTTCAAACCTTTTTTTGCAAAATTACTCACCCAAAACTTAATTAATTTAATAATTTAATTTCCTACCGTTTTCTCAGACGTCTCTCCAACATATACTGACTTTTCAGCGTAAAAGCTTTTATTTTATCTCCATTATTTCTCATCTAATCCACCGTAATCCGAATTAGCCTCGTTTTATATGTGCGCCTGTATATATGTAACCCGTTGTTTCAAACGTCACGCACACTATGCACCCACCGTTTTTAATATAAAGAGCAGAGATCGTAAAACAAATACCAAATTTTTCCTCGCTTGATGAGGTCGGCAAGCGAATTCTCACGCTCTGCGTGGGCGCGGTGTCTTTGATCCACACAGTCGGTCTTGTATCTCTCTATATATCGCAACACACCGCTTCTATATAAATTCGGATACGTGCGCATCAAAGTTCAGGTATACGTTGTAAAATAGTCGTTTTGATCTAATTTATGATAAAAAATAATACAACTAGATTGTTTTATATATCTAATTTTATGGCTTCATTCGCCAGGTATGGCGGGAATGAAAGATAGCATCATGTAGTTCTGCTGTATCATAATCTTCTTGTCATTTTATTTATTTACACGTCATTTTACATGTCATTAAAGCTCCCTACGTCAACTAGAAGGTGATATATTTAGAAATTCCGCAATTTTAAAAATTAGCAATTTACAGCTTTGATGCCACTATTGATTAAGGAACATTGTTATTGGAGCTAATTTATCACGAGTACGTTTTGCAACATGTGGTCTAGCATTATCACGTAGAAAATAAACTCAATCCTGTTGACTACTCAATTTGTTAGCTAATCGGTCTAATTGTTCACAGTAAATATCTGTATTAACTGTAGATCCTTCTTAAAGCAACTTTTAATGAATAACGCAACTGACATTCCACCAGCAGCTGAACATCACCTTTTTGGCACTTATTTCAGTTTCGGATACTGAAAATCCTGTTTTTCTGACACCCAGCCATTGACGTTCGCATGTATGGTTAAAGAATCTAATTCGCTTTTCATCGCCAGTTACTAATTGATTCGGCTAATTGGAGTTATGTTTCAATGCCAATAACTGTTGACAAGGATCAACTCTGAACTGAATATGATATGATGACAAATTGTAGGGTATCCACACGCCTTATTTTGACAGTTTTCCCAGTTCGTACAAATGTGTTTCCATGGTGCGATGACTGCAGTATAGCTCATCTAGCAATTGACGAGTCGTCAGTCTAGGATCCTCCTTAATTAAGCATCGTAATCGTTGAACGTCGAATTCAACAGCACGTTCGGTACGGGGTTGGTCCTCAAGATCGTAGTCCTCATTCTTGAAATTTCTGAACAAAATCTTTGACATCACATAAGATACAGTGGGCGCCCATCATATGACATGCCATTTGTGGCAGTCTTTGTATCGTGACCTAGACGAAATTCATAAAATTATAGAATCCGTATTTGACATCGATTTAAATCCATTATCTTTTAGGTAATTCATTTAAAGCTTCGGCACTGACTGTTGTCAACTAACTGCACTTTGGCCTATTTATATCCTACAGCAAAAGCTTCCAGAAGTTACGAGAATCTTTCTAGAAAAGTCCTGAAGTTGTGGCTAAAAACTTACTAGCCAACCTAGTAAATTGTTTCGCCTACGCTTTTAGGATGCAATTATTCTGCTAGTCCTCAGGCATGTTCTCCGGTGTACGGTGTTAGATCTGTTCGATTAATATTTTTGTGTAAACCCCTACATTCGAGGCCCATATATCTTTTGGCATATACTTTGGGTCTATCAGGTTTAAATCAATTCCAAAATTACCGATTAGACCCTGACCGAAGCTACTCTCATGAAGCGGTGACATTATAATCTTTTAAAATACTGCTTTTGTCTATTCATTATATAATTTTGGTTCTTAAAAGGCATTGTGCATCTATCCATACACAATACAATGCGTATATATAAAATAAAATATATACTATCACCTACACTTCGTATTTAATATACATGTATTCCTTTTTAAACATATGACGCACACGGAGGAATGTGGGATTTGGCATAGTTAAAGTTTGTATGGAGAAGGGGTGCAAAAAACTGGCATTTATGTATAATATGTCTTCTATATATTAATATGTGAAGAGAAAACTTTGTACCCCATTTTAAGCATATTGCACGCACGGAGTAGTGTGAGATTTGGCATAATATTTTGTGGTCAAAGAGTCGCACAGAGTGGGCATTGTAGCTAAAAAATTTTGTAGTAGCAATATTTGTAGTAGCAATCTGAATTGACTTACTCCTGCCTATCTATTAACGTTTTCAATAAAGTGAGTAGAAAAATATATCACGATCGAGTGTCGACCACAGGGCGACAACTAGTTCATATAAATATATTTAGTGGTTAAATGCATATTATTATTAATCTGAAAATAAAAAACGATAAAATATAATAATCATAGAAGGAAATATACTTTTTACAAAAACGTCTATATGTTTTACACAAATATAAGTAAAAATGCAAATTGTTTGTGCACATCTCACGAAGTCAGCTTGCTACTTGATAAAGGATTACACCTCGATTAAGTCACACGTAGTGTAATGTTTGATAAATCTCTGAAGTATTGTAGATGATCGCCTAAGAAGCGTTTTAGCTAACTTGACTAATACATTCTCGTAATACGTAAGCTACGGATGGAAAATTTCACTTTCATACATATATTTTAAAAACAAAAATAATAACAAAATATAAACACGTTTATTATAAAGGCGTTAACGAGATGTTGAAAATTTTAAAAAATACTTTATTAATATATAAATATTCTAAACATGCGTTGACGCTTACTTACTCGGAAGCACCAATTAATTCTTTGACATGAGAAAACTTCATCTAATCCTGTTATCATAAGCTACCGAAATAATCCTTCGAAATTTGCTTTCACGTGATCAAATAGTACCCATTGATAAATAGCTGTCAATTAAATTCATCGATCTTTACCTTCATTATTTTTTTTACTGTTATTTTCCACTTTACCTGCGTCTGTATTGCGCGTTCACGAGGCCACAGGTTTTGATGAAAACTTTCTGAATGTCGTTTATATTTTTTCAACCGTCTATAAAAAAATGCAAGGTGAATATTCTGAAAAAAGTGCATAAAATTTCTACATTTTATTCTGGTTATAGTTGCCAAACATAATATATATTATTTGCAATAAAGAAAATGTTATGAATAATATCGAAAAGGACTCTTTCCATTTTGTGTTTTGCAATGTTCAATGTTCTTCAAAATTAATAAAATTTTGCATCACGTGTGTTGGAATAATGAAACAAATATTATGAAAATAAATAAAAAAATATGATTTTAAACAATGATACAAAATTATACCAGAAATTATTAACAGAAAAATATAATATATATGTATATGTTTATATATATATATATATATATATATATATATATATATATATATATATATATATATACATATATATAACTGCAGGCCAAAATGTTTGAGACCACTTGTACAATAGTTACATTGTCTCTGAATACACTAAAATTGTAGGTAATAAAACAAATCTGCACATTTGGGTATTCTATTATCACTAAGAAATGTCCAAACTGTCTCTCTTTTATGTATTTCTTGAGTAAAGATGCAATAAACATGTTCTATTTCAAAACATCAAAGAAATCCAAGTGACAGTCAAGTGGGTAGAGTCTTTGTTATATTTTATGACTTTCTTGTTATTAATTTTATGCTTCCATTTTACATTAACCAAAATATATTATTGTTCTTCTCTTCTTTCAGCTTCACTAAACAGATTTTTCTTTTAGATTACATATTTTTTATAAAGTTATTTAGAAAGAATTCTGCTGGCTACCTCAGAGTCCTGATCTCAACCCCAACGAACTTTTATGGGATCAAGCTCTGATGGAAATGTTCGAGATCGATGTCCCTCTCCACAAGAACACATGTGCAAGACTCTACACGTAAGCTGGAACAATATTTCCCAAGAAATAATCGACAAATTAATTGCTCGTATACAGAGACTCGTGAAAAATGTGATTAAAAGGAGGATTTTTTATGAAAAGGTTGTTTAGATTATTATGGCCATTTTTTATATCAGTGATTGATACTTTATGAATGTTTTTAAGTATTTCTAATATTTTAATGAACAATAAATCAGGTAATTAAATCTCTTTCTTCATATACTCCCATTTGTTTAAATTTTATCTAATTTTCCAAATTTACTCAGGTGGTCTCAAAATTTTGCCCTGGTATATATATATATATATATATATATATATATATATATATATATATATATATATATATATATACATGTATCTCATCTTTCGGATGATATTCAACATGATACAAAAAATTTAAAAAAATGTTTTGAATGTTTTGTAAAAATTATAAGTACTTTTGGTTGTTATATATAAATAATATATATTGATATATGAATAATGTTGAGTGGCATATAAATACTACTTAAATATAAAAGTTAATATGCTTCAGCACTGTGCCTAGTTTCTAAATAAAACGGTTTCTGAGAAAAGCCACTGTGATTGACGGACGAGAGACAGATACGTTAGTGATCTTATGAGAGTCCCGGTTTTTTTTGTTTTGAGATACGGAAACCAATAAAAAAACTATATGCTTTATGTTTCTAATCTCAAACATAAAAATATTGTGTTTCTTAAAAATAATTTAGTTTATCTTATAAGACAACATTATCAAATTACCTTGTCCTCTAATGATTATTTGTTTATGTTTCAACATACCTGAGAAATACAGTATTAACAACCGGTATACAACCAAAAAGTATAATTAAATATACAAATAACACAAATTTAAGTTTTCTTTCCTGACAACATTTTACAAACGACATCCCAAGAAATATATTTTCAATATGTCTGTATACCCTAAAACACTCCAAAGTGTTTGTACTTTTCAATAATTGGACGCAATAATATATATCATGTTCCATAAAAATGTTCAGTTTCCGAAAAAAATATTCGACATCCAAATACATACTTAACTATTATTATATCGATCCTGAATTACAGCCATCCAGTCACCCCATTTATGACGTTCGACTCATTCAGTTTCACATTATTATTCAGCATCTCAGTTTCTCGTAGAAGTCTGCGAAACTAATATTAGACCCCTTCCAGTTCCACGCACAACCTAATGAAGGGCCGCATCCACAAGGCCCGTATTCCGAAACAAAACAAACAACATTTATAGCCAACTACTTACCGATCGGATATTGCTACTTTAGTCCCCCCGGCCGTGTCTCCCCTGGCTACGTGTCTTTCCTGTACAAATATACCCACCGAGTATGAGTACTTAACTGCTATTTCCCACTCGACTTGTTCAAATATTAATACGATGGAGCTCGAGATGACCCGAGATTTGACGCAGCATATCTCCCGAGCCTTGTCTTCAACGAACGAGAGAGCCAGCCGTCCTGAGCTTTTTTGGAAACAGAGTCACGTTGCTCGCAATGACGTCTTTGGTTTTATGATTGCAAATTGCGGCTTAGTGGTGTGCGTTCATGTTGAATATAAAATGCTCGTTTTGATTTTTTTCTCTGCTAGATACTACTTGCCTTGTCATATATTAATATAAAATTTACTTATTATGTTCATAAAATTTAGTTACTTTCACCGAATAGACGCACATTTATACTGCTGCTACAACGCCAACACTTTATATCTTTTATACATATGTGTTATGTGATATATTTATATAATAGAAATGCTGATCATTCTTCAACCAACATGACTTAACGGACAAATACGTGAATTTGCTAAAACAGCAGCTTAAAAATGAACGAAATATTTTCTGCATATGTATATTTCCTTATATTTATATTGATAATACTATCACTATGGCTAATTTTTACTACAACTTTCTTTTCAAACAAATTTAATAAATTTCGAAATATGTAATGTCGGTCAGATTTTTAACATATATTTAGCTACATTAACAAAAAAGTTCCAGTTATATTACCTTAGCTTTACAATAAAAGAAAAAAAAAATAAGTCATATTTTTAAAAGTTACACAGTAACTTTAAGTAGGTAAGTACTTACTCCAATATAAATTCCTGCACTACGCAAGGTCTCCACTAGGTTTGTTTTAGATAAAGTCAAAATTTTAATGTTTTTTCTACGTAAACACTTCTAAAATATTATTATCCTACTGCGCATTATGCATAAAATGGAGGAGAATTTTTTACTATTGAGCGGAACGCGATTTAATGGGTCCTTTTAAATAAAACTGAAATTTCTGTTTTATTTAAAAAAGATCTATTAAATAACAAGCACACACACACACAAACACACAAATGCGCTATATGTAGTTCTGAAAATGTTTGACATTAGGTAGTTAAGATGTCAATACATATTAAATGACATATTAGTTAGTAAACAAAAGTATGAAAAATCTATTAAATATTTGATTTTGTACCCTATTTTTCTAATAATTAAATTTGAAATGAGCAAATGACTATGATATTCGTTAATTTGTTAATATTCACGCTATTGACAAACAAATATTTTATTAATAAATGGGCATGAACTCGATTTACATATTGACATATTGACTTGAGTTGAATATTGTACTTGTCGGTCTTTCGGCAGACCACAGAAATCGCAAACTAATCATAATTGTCTTTGTTACCTAGCGAGTCCTCCATCTCAACCCGATCGAGTTTCTTAATATGTGCCAAAACATTTCACGGGGCGCCTCCACGGCATCTCACTTGTCGGTATCCACACATCTATAATACCCAAACATGATCGTTAAACTAAACAATATACAAGCAAAGTAACTCTACCCAGCCTTATCACTCTTCATTTGCCCTTAACGAGAGCCCCGATCGACTAGTTAGCCTATTACTGAGGCAATTCCATACAAACTCGATTCTCTCCATCCTCGCTCTCGCGTTTACCCCCCGCCGGTGACTTCTCAAGGAAATCGTTCGCGATTTAGTTTTATGTGTTATTTAGCGTGAAGGTCCTTTTTTAGTTTCCTTATTAGTGAGGGTGTGATTAGGTTAGCGTAAGCGATGCTGACTCAGTGGTGATCTTGGAGGCAATTTCCGTTATGTATGGGTGGAGATATTTGATTGTCCTTACGCATCTCAATCTAGGTTTTATTCTGTGCTTTCTTATTAGAGTACTTTAACCTAAAGGAAGAATCCCTGACATTGTTTTTGTAATTGCCATAAATTCAAGAGTCCTCTAAAAAAAATTGAAGGAGTTTGTGACAACGCAATCAAATTTACTCTTAATCAGTTTATTTACCCACATATTTACAAATCTATATGCAAAAACATCGAAAAATTTCTGTTGATTTATTTTTTTGGAAATATAAAAAATATATTTCAATTCAATCAGAAAAATTGTTTTTCTATTTTATTAAGTGTATGAGAGTCAAACGAAACTACTTCGGACTTATTTCAGAGTACGTAACACCTTGTTAAACAAGGTGTTTGAAAAATGGTTAAGTTTTCATTTTATTAATTTGAATTATTTATTTCACTAAAATATAGCATTTGCTTTTAATTTGTATTTCGCAAGATAGTTTATCGCAGCAACCATGGAAACATATATAGGAAGAAGTGAAAAATTGAAGTGGTTCTCAAGTTCTTTTGTTCGAATATAATTTCATACGATCAAATTTATTACTAAAAAGTTTACGAATAAGATATAAGTGTCTCATTTATATTTCAAAACTTTAATTTTGAAGTAAATTGCCTTATATAAAGGCATGGATCTATGATAATGACAATAGGATGATAATACGATTTATTCGATTATTAATAGAAAAATATATCGATTTATTAAAAGAAAATATAAATTTCTAAAATTACTGAAGTTTTTTGGATTCAGGCGGATATTATTTTATATAATACTGATATCAACAGATAGAAAATATAGTACGTAAACCATAATAGGTACGTTGCGTGATAAAAAGGATGGTAAAATATTCAATAACAGTCTGGGATCATTTGAAAAACAGAGAGATATTATAAATATTTTAAGTTAAGAGCTATTTAATCATCCATTTTTTAAACTAAGAAGTCATGAATACACCATCAATAGGCGAATTCAAATATGAATTCAGGAAAATGTGTTATTTCTTCAATTCATGTATTTCAACTTTTCGTACCAACTTAACTCTGCACGGAGATGAAATAATGTTGAGTAATTTGAAAAATTTTTCCAAAGTAGAAAACGTGATTTTTATTATCAGTATATTAGTTTATCATTACGTCACATGTTCAAAAAGATTTATTTAAAAATACCGATAGGAAAAGATTATATTCCAAATCCTTTGATTAAAAAAGGTTACACTCGTATTAATGTCGGCAGATTCGCATCATGCATCTGCATAATAGCAACTAAGGCATTATGCTAGCTAAACAAAAGTATCCAAGAACAAAAAAATCTAACAAAAAAATCAAATGCAATCTCATATGAGTACTTCCTTCATTGATAAAAATTTCAAAATGTTGGTCCAAAATTTCAAATTAGTATTAGTATAGTTATTTCAATAATTTATTTAAGAAACTGCAATCTACAGATAAATATACAGAGAAAAAGATTGACGTCGAAGTCTTACTACAAACACTGTAATAAAATACTATATAATAATATACTAATGTAATAATATACTAATGTGTTGTTTCAGAGCTTCTGCTAGATAATTAAAATTCGATATTACGCAGCTAAAGATAATGCAAACAATCGAGTGTGTCGAATTCATTTTAAACATTGGAAATAAATAAAGAACGCGATAGTTTTCTGTCTCTATTATGAACTATTAACATTCGTTGAAGAAGAGAATCGTTTTTTTTATTAACTCATTCAAATAAATATAAAACGTAGCAGTCATTTTTTTTAATTTCATTGTTATCGTTAATATCGTCTCGCACTTTCTTATTCTGTCTACACGTTCAAAAGTAAACCGAGAAAATGAATTATAAAAGAAAATCAATCTTCGCATATTGAATACTAATTTCATTGGGCGTTTGACATAAATTTAAATTCACTTATATAATGAACAATTATTACATTTTTTGGTTGTGCGGTGGACGTAATCCCTTATTTCATATTATATGTGAAATCAATTTAAATAAAATGTTTACCTGCTTTATAACTCATGTAAGCATTGATTTTTCTATTAGGAAGTAATCCCTGCATTTACGTCCACAGTATTTTGCTTCAATATTCTTAACACGCTTCATTAGATGTTGATGTTGCAAATCGATATATTTACCTGCAACAAAAAAAAACAATTTCACCAATTTTTCCATCAATCAGTGTTAATACGAAGAAGACAAATAAAAATAATATACAACACGAGGCAATAGGTCTAAATATATTTATCAACTATTTTAAAAATTAGAGTTGTAGTTATCCGAAATACAGAAAAAAATGGCTAAATTTGTAAACTGGGAAAATTATCTTGTAGAATACACCTTTGATAATAGAGTGAGTGAGAAGTCTACAACTAGGTGAGAAGTCTACTATCTAATAACTTTCATCAGTTCAGTTATTTTAATCCGAATTTAAATTTTGAATAATTATGTTTAACACATAATATATTTTATTTAAGTTACTATAAGAAAAAAATTAAAAGTACGATATAAAAATACCATGAACTAAATCGTGTAGTGCAGTTAAGGATAGGTGTTATTTTCGGTGTATGTTTGTTTTTTATTTATACCGATGTAATTAACAACAAACTATCTCCACGAGGTTTCATAATGTTTCCTCAATAATTTTCCAATTCAATGACTTTTTAGAGCTTCAGTGACATTTTTGATTTCTTTTTATTTTTTTAAATATCCGTGTTTTTTAGCGAGTAGCCATGACAAGGAATAGGAGCATTTATTTAAATTTACAATTTTTAATCGAATGGAACCAGTCTTTTCATTGTTACACAGTGCAGATGTGGACAATTGTTCGCTATCACTAAGAGACTTATAATTTATTACACATATGCTCCAAATGTATCCTTTAGACATCATTAGTCGATAATAAAATAGTTCGAAAGATGAATTAATTTGATTCAGTCAGTCAATTTGATTTTATGTACACATTCAATCTTTGATATTGTTTTATACACATATTTTTAAGTACGATGTAAAATTATTTGTTCACTCGTTCGCTTACAAATATAAATATACTTTTACATTTTCATTTCTTATAAAAGCTAACTTCTGTCTTTTTTCCTTTTTTATGAACACTGATTAATTAACTTACACATACAACTACGCACGCAACTATATATATTTTTTCCGGCATGTTAGTAGAAATTAGAAAACTGTCTTAATTTTTTTCAATGCTAATTTTACTTTATAGTAAATGCAATAATTACATCCTTAAGTATAATTTTCTCACTGACCCATATGTTCATATTAAATAGGTCAGTCGGTCTACTTAATTAACTCAAGTAGACCGAAGTTGTTACTGAAGATATTCTGATAACGACCTGAAAGGTTTAAAGCGACCAATTGGGACAGCGAAAGAGAATAAAAATTTATAGCATTTAGAAGGGACTTTAAATTTCCACCCAACAGTTTCCCAATCGATAGAGCTTGGATATTTTGTCATCTATATTTTCTCTAATACATAAAAAAATATTAACTTTTTCGAGTAATATGATATGAACACATATGAAGTATCAGCTTACACAAAACGAGGTGATCTTAGTTACGAAACTGATGCAGATGGCGGCACTGGTATAACGAAGTTGTAACGATCTTTACAGAACTTTAATCTCTCCTGAAACCCACGCTGCTCAGCAATATTCTAAGTTGTAAAGAAATAAATATTGAAATATTATATTGTGCGAGCGTGATTTTTCCACCCTTCGCTGACTAGCTTTACGTGTTTATCTCTATAGCCTTTTTTATTCATAGGTATGACTCGTCAATCATAACTACGTAACTGCCGACTTCAGAAAGTTTCCGTTGAAAACTGTTTGTGCTCACAACGATCATCCGACACATATTTTCGACGCTCTATTTACTATCACGTAAAACATTATATACGTAAAACGAGATACATAGACACGTGAGCAGAGTAATGAGATCCCACTACGTGCCTAACGTGATACCCGCTCCAGATGCCGCATTTCCGATATATAATATTTGCCTACGAGTATCCGCTTCCGGGTTTACGCAAAATATCTTTGCGTAAAATACGACTTGGACATTTTAGTTATAAGTTTATGGAGACATGTGTCGATGGTTGTGTTCATAAGTTATTGGCAACTGAAATTGATGCAACATCCTGTAATTTTTTTAATATAAATTTTTGGAATAATTTTATTAGGCTAACAAGGTAAATATATTTCAATTTATTTATGTAGGTAAATATATTAGAGGAGTATAATGCTGTTATGTCATAGTTCTTAAAACTTTCATACCAAGTTTCTTACTAGTTGCAACATTTTGATATTAGTTGCTAAGTTTAATTAATGATACTTTAATTTAACTAGTGTTTTATACTTCAGAATTCGGGTTAGAGTCATTGTTATAATTATAAATTGCTAAATAAATTTCATCCTGTAATTTTTTTTAAATATTTGAATGTATATCCAAAAAATAGAATTATTAAAATTTGTAAACTTTTTCAATACGGCACTTGGTTTCTGTAATTGACACCAAATTTTTCTATGAAAAATTGTTTTCTTTCTTGATTAACACCTAATTTTTGTATGAAAATTTGCAGCATAAAAGTAACATGTTTAGTAATATTGACTAAAGCTTCTTAGATCTCAGAAGTCGATGCGAACCTATGCTATTCGTATACACAGAAACGTTACACAAAATATATTCTTGGAAAAAGCTTTATTACATTTGACCATCCACTTTCTTTCATTAGGTGATAGTGATACTAATAAAATGCATTACTGATTCCATCCCACTTCATGCATAACCAAAATCATTCAATCTCCGAAAGCACGAGTACAATTAAAGGCGTAAGTATGGAAATAATCGTTGACGCAATTAGAGCATACTATAATGGGAAGGAAACGAATAAATGCGAAAATCCGATCTATATTTTATTACTAAGAGGAAAATCGTTGAAAGCAGAGGCCATAATTCATTTTTTTCTTCATAACTCTTTGGCGGTGAATTAGACACTGCCTCTAACCATAGAGCTTTCTACCCAGTACCTATTTCCGAATTAATTTCAAGTGTTAATATGGGAAGTATCGGCCTATATGAACCAGTAGCTAGACCGTTTTATTCGTTTTGAGGAAAAATACTCCAACTGATAAACAGATCTAAAAAAGGCATCATGCGAATAATTTCTTTCAAATTAGAGATATTTCTTTTAGAAATAGTCGTAACCCTACATTGTAAAAAAAATGGGGTGTGAATGTATCATGGACACGGCCGTGTGTTATAAGTGAATACGTCTATGTAACGGGTTATATTTTTTAAATAAAATATTTTTGATAATATTTTTTTATTCTAACACCTTATTGTATTAACTGTCACTAATTTAAACTAAGGTTTTATATACAATCGATAGATTTTGATGACAGCTGACGATTAAAACTTAAACGAACATCGTAACTTTTCCGAATCAAAAGTTATACTAATTGCAAATCTCGATACGCAGCAAAATAACCTCAAAATAGCGGCGCTTCCCCCTCCACAGCGCACGATGAGTCACTGTTCTCGCTTATCGTAATGAATTCTTTGATCCTTTAGCTACCCAGTGGTATAATTTAATTTTTGATGTAGAGGATAGATTCGAAACTACAACGCCAAAACTGTATCCCCCGATTTTGTTATCATTAGGTTTTTTGGATTGCCACATATGGTAGCAAATTTAAAAACCCTTTTCGTGACACTCGATGTTTTTATACATATACTCTTCTCATACACAAATTCATGATTTACAATTATCAATAATTATGAATAATAATCCTATATTTTGTACTGCCAGTCGTAACTCATTTCTTTTACAGTATATATTTTAAAAACCTTTTTGAATAGTCTACTGCTGTGCCAAACATCGTTATCTTGTCATAACATGCTGTAGTTTTTTTCATGACTTCAACGGCAATTATTACATTATCTACTTAAACCATGTCATGACCATCAAAGAAGGCGGAGTAAAATCGTATTCAGAATGGGTAACGCTTTTCCAATTATTTAATTTTTAACTGTAATATTTATTTAACGAAGTTATATAAGTGAATTCGAAGTATTATAAAGCATTAAAAATATCTAAAAATCTCTGAAAATATCGGATTGACACCAAAATTATACCTGTCTCTGAAGTGAATAGTAATAGCCCAAACAAAATTACGTAAAATGAAATAATATAGAGATGTTTTATTTATCGATTTCTGTTTGACTTATTATTTTGTAATTACGGTTTGACATTATTACAGATGTATTAATTACGCTAGTTTATTCATATTTTGAAGACGTAACTAAATGGCATAAACTTGGTTCTTTTATCAGGTTTCTACTCTAGGAACTTCTTCAGATTTTAAGTGATATTAAAATTAATTTTTTCTTGAGTACTATTTCGTTAAACGTATCTTTACATACATTAATAAATAAATATTTTATGTACTACCCAAAAAATCTATTCATAATAATATTTTCAATGTATATGATGGAGCTAATAAATGAACACTCGACAAAATAATATGTTTTACCTATATTATATTTTGCTTATATCTTATATACTCGTAAATATATAAAAATCTACACTGCAATAGAATTTTTATACGTCATAGTACATTGCTAAATACTCTCATTATATATTGAAGCTTTAACGTTTTTACCTTAGAAATTCTATTAATATCCCCAAAACAAGTTATCTTTATTGAGGTAGTTATCTTAATACTAACTAGTAATATTTTTATTATAAAAGCCTATTTGTTTGTTCTTCTTTCATGTCACAATGGAGCAACAGACCGACGTGATTTTTTTAAATGTCTCATACGTCATATATAGAAACAAGAGAGTTACTTGTTTTTGTCGTAATTTGTATATAAAGTCAGGAAAATAATAATTCTTTTGTCAGTCTGCCCTTTTGTCCAATTCATTGCTCGTATATTTGTTCAAGCATAACTTTAAAAAATGTAGACTAATTAAAATGGGAAATTTGTAATTGTCTCAATTTAAATCTAAAGTAAATTTTTTTGAATCGAATGTTACCCAAGGGATTTGAAATGTAATTTTAAGCGCAAACATAGTAAAAACCTAGTACAAAGGATCAAAAACTTAGGAACAGAAATTATCGACACAATTACAGCGATTCGGCTTTACTTTAGACTGATATAACTCTTATATGTGTACTGGTTTTGATATCAGCATTTTTGAAATGAAAACGTATATGAGACTGTATAAAACCCTATTGCATAAATTAAAAATCTATATTAGCAAAATCCGGAAAAAACTAGTATTTTTTGAATTGTTATTTTGACTACGAGTTAGCATCTGAGTTACATCGCACGTCACTCCACATTAGAAGGTTACAGTGACAATTGTCATGCAATTTAAAAACTAAATATCATAACATTTGTTTGAAATTTATATGCTAGCAAAAAATATAAATTTCAGTCTTTACGACTCTTAACATACATCGCCGTAACCTTTGAACTAAAATGTTCAACCATATTTTACGTGCAGATATTTGACGTAGATCCGGAAGCAAATACTCGTAGGCCAATATGATTTAGGAAATGCAAAATCTGGAAGGGATAACACGTCTGTAAGTAGTTGAATCTCATAACTTCCTGTGCTTATCCATTCATTCTACTTTATAAAACTAATGTTTTACGTGCTAGAGATACATTTGAAAACGGATGATAGGTTATCATGAGTGAAGTCAGGTCTGAAGGCAAACTCAAAATCCCTTCTAAAATTTTATAAATGTTTTCATTCATACTTCTCAACGATCTCTCTATAGCCAGATCGTTGAGGAATGCCAGTGATGAGGTTTTTATGGAACGAGTAAATTCCGGAGATGAAAATGGTCGTAAATAATTTTGTCACGTAAAATGCATTACTTCATCGTATAATAGAATGTGTCACTACGCCTCTCTGGCTGATTTCAGCGCGCATTTCAAACGTAATTTTATAGGAGATATAAAGTGCGTAATAAAAACCGAACAAGCACGTTCATTAAAATTTTCATGATTACTATTCTAAAGCAGGAACGTATTAATATGATTGATTGAGATTAAAAGAGACTAATTTCAGAAATTCCGATTGCCATTTACGAAAGCAAGTGTTTAATATGGGTGTGTATAGGATATTAACAAACTAGCTGGGGTACTCGGCTTCGCTCAGGGAATTGAAATGAGATTGTGTAGTAGTTTGGAATAAAAGGATAAACTTTAAAATATAAAAGGTTAAATTTTTTATTGAAAACATATTCTATTTACAAAACTTGTTCAGAAATAACATTTTTCATCTTGGTATCCGGGGTATATATGTATAAATTTTTCGAATTTCCTACTTGAGACCAAGCTATCGTTGACCTTGAGAAAAACAGGTTTGTCCTTGCGCTTTGTTAATTGTAAAACTATAGCCTAAGTTGATTGGAAATTGCGCTCTTTTAAATTGGAATGGCAGTTAAGTAGACATCAGTGGTGTTCTGGGGATAAATACTGTGGGTCTTTTGTTCTTTCCGGTCACAATTTTGGCTTCGAAGATATTATTTGATAGTTATTTGACGATCATCCTTGTTCCTTTATATCATTTTGGTGAGTTGAGATTTCTGAGTAATATGATCGGAGATCCAATTTTCAGTCAAAGGCAGTGTAATGGCATTCCCGGTGCTTGCAAAGAATTCAAAAGTTCTGTAGGAAACTTGACAATTCCGTTTACCATCGTGTCGTTCGATTTGTGTTTTCTCTCTTCATCGGGAATTTTCTTTTGAATATTAAAGTGATATCGTCGACAATAATATTTTTAGTTGCCAAAATTATCCTCTTAAATAGCCACTCCAGATTGGTAGAGTTATGAACAATGTTTGGATAAATTTGGTCAATTAGTTCTTTCTCAGTAGTGGCTATGTAGCAGAAAACACTGTTGAGTTCAATGAGGCTGGTCATCTGGTCAATAGGATATATTAAGTATAAATTTATTGATACAATGGCATATACTAAGTATACATTTATTTCGTCACCTGGTGTTGGGTTGGGAATAACCGGAAGAGTTTGTCAAAAATTTCCTGAGAGAATGAGTAGAGCTCTTTCCATCACTTCAAAGTTTCCTCACAAGTCTTGTAATGATCTGTCCAAGGCTTCGAGTGATTTTCTATGTGCCATTGTGCATTCGTCCCAGAAGTTAATTTTAGCTTGTTTCAGAAGTTCACCACGTCCAGATGCTCTTGAGATTTTACATAATGGCTTCTTCGGCTATATTCAACGATAGTTTTACATCATCACAGTACAGTTCATCCTCCTTCCATAGGTGTGGCGGCAATGCCGGACAATGCCAGTGCAAGTGCGATGTGATATTTAGCACGTATTTCTGCCAGCAATAGATTTATTAGAAACGTTTTGCCGGTGCTGCCTGGTGCCTCCAAATAAATAATTCCGCCAATGTTGTTGATCCGGGCCATGACAACGTTGTAATTTTATTATTGTCATTGAGGAGTGGTTTGTTATGAGCAATGTATTGAAGTAGTTCGTCGATGTTGTAGCTCTTTTCTTTTGTAATTTCGAAGTTTAATACACTGAAAAAATCTTGTCGTGATGCTGGCATCCCAATTTGTACTACTACAATTTGTGTAGGTCTGGTTTTTTATTTGGTTAACATTTATCTTCTAGGTGAATAAGTGTTTCATTGAAGATATCGTCGTTAATTCGATGGCCAGTTCTGGATGAGCTTATCGGTTTTAATAGAGTATGTCATCACTCATACTCTGTTTGAAGGAGTCCCATAACTCTTTTTGATTCGATGGATTACATATTGATAGTATTATGGCGAATAAGTCTCTAATTTGTTCAGCTAAAGCTATGAGTGAGGCTTCTTATAGTGTTAGTTCCCAGTGGTTGTCGTTTTCCAGTAGTCCTGACCGTTGGCATGTTTCTCTATACGTCTGGCATAAGTAACTGTCAAGAGTCTTGGTATATGTGAAACTTATTGGTCCCCGTGTTTCGTGTAGCAACATCCGGAGATAGAAACATTCGGCGTTGTTCTGACATACGATGTGTACTCAGCATAGTGCGTTAGTTTTCACGATTCCTGAATTTTTCTTGTCATATTCCATGTGTAATAGATAGGGACGTCGACATATAGTAATGTTTTCGTGAATGAATCCATTTGGAACAGTTATAAAAAATCTGTTAATGTCGTGTCAGGTGGTTTGCTTGCAATTTTTTGGTGCTGTCTTTTATGAAATAAACTCTCTATCTATTCTCCAAATATACTGCTAAATGTTGCACAGTTTGTTCGTGTTTGTGTATGGGCCGTTACCGAATAAAAAACGATGTTCGTTACTGTTAATGTATCTTCCCATTTGGTACATGAGGATCTCGTCGTTTCGACTGTTTCGTTTTCGCAGTTCTAATTGTTTTCACCGTTTTTCTTCAGATCTGGCAAGATCTCCTCCTCTGTTACGTTTGGGCATTGTATAAAATATAAATAAAGTCAATTTTTTTTAAGAAATACGCTAAGTACACTTTAAACACTTCTCACACATTATTTACGATTTACATTCCGTCACTGTATCGCTTTGATTACTCACACTTCACTGTGTGTTTTTATTCACTCACTGCACTTCGATGATAAGAAACTGACGTTCGAACCCACGACGGATCTTGCTTTATATACCCCTCCCAATGGGTATACCCCACCCATACAAAAGAGGCTTCGAGAGGATTCATAATGTTCCACAACATTCCAAAATATTCGAGATTATTCTGGAATATTCCACAATGATCTGGGATGTTCCGGGACGCTCCCGTACGTTCCATACAGTTCTCAAATATACCACAATATTCCAAAATGTTCCATATTGTTGCGAAATGCTCTCGAATATTCTGGACTGTTCTAGAATTTTTTTAAAGGCGAAACTTCCAAACCTTAAGCAAGCCCTTCAGATAAAAACGGGGACCTTCTTGATGGGAACCTACCCCTTGATCGTACCGGGACTCGTTTCTGAGTTTTAGCGATACACATTGTACACTTACTTCTATAATATATATCGATTACGTTACCAGAGAAATAGATGTAAATTTGCAGTGAAGCTGTTCGGATGTGCTATTTAATTTTAAGTCTAATTTACCATTAAACTATAAAGTTAAAACGTGTGGTAGCCCTCTATTTAATCTTTGCAAAATTCAGAATACCTTATTACAAAATGGGGCACGGATTCATAAATAACGCAACCATTAACACAAATTTAAAGTTTTATGTTTTAATATCGATAAGATGATTAGGTATTCTTTTGAGGGATTGATATTTGAAATTTCATCTATAATGTGTATTTAAATATTAAAAATATTTTGTATTTCACTTCATTATTATTTCCTAAATCGTGATGTTATAAATGATATTAGTAAAATGAAACCACTATCCCTTTACTAAAAATCATATGTAACATGCATTTCCCTAAAATATTAAAAAATATTTTGTATTTTACTTCATTATTATTTTCTAATGAAACCGTGACGTTGTAAATGACATTAATAAAATGAAACCACTATTTCTTTACTAAAAATCATATGTAACATGCATTTACATAAAACCTAGTTAGGTTTATTACGTGAAAAAGTTCATCTTAATTGTTATCAATCCTGATAAAAGTTATCGTATTACAAATGTCAATAAAAATTACTTTCACTAAGTTGCGGTAACCATAACAGCCCAAACCCAGTTTATTGGTTTGTAGTTTGATTGCGTTAGTTCATTAAAACCAAATCATACAGAATTAGAACCGCTATAATTAACAAATAACAATTAGGAAAATATTTCTTAAACGGGTAGACTCCGTCTATATTCCCTACAGTAGGAGAGAAAATTGTTGAAAGTAGGCGCCATAAATCATGAAGCGAGTTATTTTTTTCATAACGCGGCCGTTAAAGGCGAGTCATTGCCTGTAATAACGGAGACTGCCGCTTCGTGTCTGTTTCCGAATTAGTTTTAGATGTAATACTATCAATACTATGTTCTAGGACAATGTTTTTATTCTATACCAAAATCACATTTAAATGACTTTAATTTCGTAAGATTGCAATGAAATATTTTCATAATTATATTAAAATGGCACAAACTTTAATTGAACTAATCTCAAAAACAATTCAACTAATGATATTTATGCCAGTAAACTAAAAGATAATAGCCATGGAAATCATTGCAAGTTTCTGGTACATTAATATCTCCAACACTTTGAAATTATAAGATTAATTATACTTTAAGACTTCATGTAACACTTACCGCGTAAGCAGTACAAACAAAAATTTAACCGTACAAGATTCGATTCAATTTCGACTTACTGCGGGTCCAGGTCAGTAAGAAATAAATATAGAGGTTCACGAGATCTGATTAGGGGTCGATATGAGTGGACTCCATTTAGGCAAGTCATCATCAACCTTTGGGCTCTACGTAGATGACACAATACACATAACATGAATTATGTATGCCATAGCTGTATAATTATCTTAAATATCTGATACTTCATATAATTATTTAATCATTGTATGGTATGCTATTTTCATGGGCAGGTTTTTACAAGTTTTCATATTAGCACTAACGCATCTCGCGGTTAAGCACAATGAATAGCAGTCCAGACTTGAAACTAAAGCTTTGCATGGACTTATCCCTTTTAAGCATTATATATTATTTAAGCTTAAATTATCTAAATAATGAATCTTAAATATATCTAGTGTTTGAGACAGACATTATGAATATTTTTTCCTTTTTACCATACTCCACAAAATACTCTACCATAATAAGGTAACCCTGTGTCAGTTGCAACAAACATATTTAATGTTAATAAATTTAGGAAAATTCAACATTAAGTAGGCAGAAGTTCTACGGAAAAAATAAATCCGCAGGTGGTCTACAGGGCAAAGTAGTTTGGTAATCTCTGATGTATCTGTATACATACAAAATTTCATAAATAAAATATATTAAAGTTTACTTAAATTATTTCCCTTCATAGATAATTACGAAATAATAACCTGTAACTCAAGATAGTTTTGGCTTAAGATTGCTGGTCAACAATGTGTTAAAAAGGTGCGACATTTCATTAGAAAAACAGAAAATGAAGACTAAACGCTTTTTGATGACAATTTATTCCGAAAACGTCAAATACTAAAATAAAGAGATATAAGCATGAAAAAAATGAGAGGTAATTTATAATGCAAAATGAAAAAGCGAGAGACGAAGACATAACAGCGAGAGACAAATAAAATAAAAAATATTAAGTTTTCAAGTCGTCATTTGTTATTTAATTTAACAAATCAACCATAGAGCCAAAGTACAGTTTTTATACGTAATTTATTCTTTGACGCCAGACGGATACTCAACATTTAATTTAAGCCCTAAGTATATCCCTTGATAATAGACTGAACGCAATGGAGTACAGTAAATTGAATACTGTCGATTAGTTATTCGCATGCAACTACATCAGACTTAAATAAATTAGACACACGAGCATCGAGGATTCGAACTCAAACTTCGTTCGTGTTCTATACTTAAATCAGTGTATCGTTGGACGAAGCATCGAAATAAAAATATATTTACCAAATCGGCTTCTATCGTTTGGTCGCATTTGGTGCAGCGCCGAGTTTACCCGAAATAATTCGATTGTTGTTCTTTTTCTATGCATCCGCCTATACTCGGCCTATCCCTGAATACACATTTGGTATGACTTTTACCGTCAAAAAATTAGACAAGGTGAGCAAAAGATGTTTTCAGTTTAAAAGACCACAGAACTCAGTGCGGGAAACACCTAGACGTTGGATGTAGTGGATTTTACAGACAGTATATATTAAAAATATTTACACCTTTAGCGTGATTTTTTTGAAAGATATCTACTTAGGCAAATTACTTTATATTATCGGGTCCTATATATAATATTCTAAATAAATCTTGTCTATGATACATAAAATCTTAAAATATCATTATTATAAATAAAATTGAGAAGAATATGATAAAGTATTAGATTATTTTAAAGCATTCAAGCTTAAGAAAACTTACTTATTTGTGTACTGCATTCTTTAGTAATATAAATGCTAATTTTAATTTGTTTATATGCAAGATGTACAAAAATAATACTTTTATCTCATTTAGACCTGTAACTTTTCCGGTAATATATTTTTGCATATCAGTTTTTATTGGTCCACAAATAACCTGTTCAAAGTTTCATAAACATTTACTTTGGTTATCAAAAAGAATCAATTTGTAATCTAATATTCAAATAAGAAAAATGTCTGGAAACAGTACATATAGTACTCTGTACACCAAATCCGAAGGAGTCAGGACCTTTCTGCAGATTAATAATCAGCTACTCCAAAAATCACGTCATTATTTCGATGTCTGAAATGCGTTCAATGGATATTCCTTAAACTCAAAGATTCATATGGTACTGTTTTGATTTTTCCTTTATTATCTACTTAATAACTCTGAATACGTTTCAGCTCTTGACTTGTTATATTTGTATTTTTTTATTTTATAAAAATTAACGATAATCTAATCATCGTTTTATTCTCATTACCTTTATTTTATTTATACGTACTTTATTCTCAAGCACATAAACTCAGTAATCTCGTAAACAAAACGCCCATAACTTATAGCAAATAGTATTCGATAATGATTGACAAATAGGCAGTCGATATGTAAACATATTTAAGTTGACCTAAAGCCCGATAAACGTGGAATGTACGAGCATCGCGCATACATAACGACCTAAATGCGATAGATAGACTTATGCCTATGTACGCTCACGTTCCAGTTATTCCCTACTGCGATCTCTGTGCGACAGAAAGTTATGGACGTGGTAAATAATTCTTATTAGTTTTGTTACTTATCGATGTCATGTCAATGTTTGCTCCTTTACCCAATACACGACGTAAAAGTTACCTGTTATTGTATTTATCTCTGAAAAGCCACTCATTTTGCTCGAGTAAAAGTTTTCCACATATACATTATTAATGAAATAATAACTTCCTGTAGCTAGAAACGTGTCCATCGTTATCGGTTTCTAATAGTTCAATCGATTTCCGAACTGTTGGGTTTTCTATTTGTTTGAGGAGCAGTTTAAACGGACAAATATTCATAAATTTTAATTTGATATTTTCATCAATATCATGATGTAAGTTCAATCATCTCACCGCGGCTATAACCGAGTGTGATTTTATAGAGTGAGCAACAACACACTTATGTCATTATCTATTATAGTATAGAGCTCGTTTATTATAGTATATTTTCCTGATGGTTATCGAACTGTATATGTACTAAATATTATAAAATAAATAGTAATAAAAATTTAAAAAGTAAAGTGATTATTAATATAATTTAAGCAAAATTTCTTTATCCAACCGTCACAGTATTCTATCCCCATATATTTGGAACATAAATTACAAATTTAAAAACAAAATTTAATAATAAATAAATTTAAAAAAAACAGAATAAAAAGTGGATCTTATAAAATATCCCCGCTTTGTTTAGTTTATTGAATGGCGTGTGTCATGAATCTGAAAAGAGGGATAGCGACTTTCAGTAAAGACTTTAATACAAAATTATTTCGACCAGCTTGCACTAGTAAATTAGAAAAAAATGTGAAGGCAAGTAAATGATTTGTCTTACGTCTGTAGGGGATATACTAAGTAATATAATTACAAAGTAAAACGTTATATAAATTATTACAAGTGATTAATTGAAAGACTTTTTACTCTTAAAATTTTAAAGAAGTACATATAGCTAGGTACATGTAAAACCTATGAATTTTAACAATACTCGCGGTATGAGTTTTATTCATATTAGAGAGTTTTTTTTGACGTGATAACGTCTTATAAATCGATTAACACCGGCTGCACGCATGAAAAAGTGTCACGTTCCGCCTGAGCCTGAGCGTGCAAGCGAGAGCGCGGAACAAGTGATAGAGAGGCACGATCAGCCCAAGAGTCGAAATTTATCTCTCTTCTCGCGTGACGTCAGTTCGACAACAGATTTGACTTTTTCAAGACACATTACACTTGAAACACTCCCCTTGCTTTCGTACTTTTCTTATCATCATCCTATCCTTAACAGAATAACGCAGATTGGAAGATCTCTGAATTAATCTGTATAATTTAAGTAAAAAAAATGAATTAACGAGTGTAAATAAATGTTAATTTATCGAAAAAATTTTAATTTTTAATTAACTCCTTCTTTGTATTATACAAAATAATAATAATTCGGTGATAATAATTCAATTTAATTCATAAAAGTATGCAATTTTTCATCAATGTTTCTTTATGACGTTATCACGTAAAACTATCGTCCGTAAACGATTATCATCAATGAAGTTTTCTTCTAAAATCCCAAACCGATACTTCTACGTATAAGAGATAAATTATTCATTTTTAATCTTATGCGCTTTTTTAATATAAACTATTTTTAATTTCTATTTTGTTTATTTACTTAAGAATGAGCTAAAAACATTTTAAAGTATTAATCATCCTGAAGTACAACGAGATATTTTAATTGATTTGGCATAATAAACATAAATATAAGACTTCAATATAACTAAAAAACGCCTCAATAGAAGTATCATTTTTACGACTTTGCGGACCTCATCTCACCGTCACGTTTTTTTTAATTACACTATTCAAAATATATTTATTCTATGAAACCAGACTGTTATTAAAGATCTTTTTAATTTCAGGAATAACATTCTTTGTTAAAACCCATACATTCTTTAGCAATGTAAAACTTTTCCTTATCTGAGCGTAGTGAAGTAATTTTTCGATTGCACTCTTATGATTCAACTCCTTGTAATACCAGCTAGATAAGTCACTAGATTTAAAAAAGTTGAGGCTAACTTGTAACAAATTATCCTAAAATTTTAAATTCATCCGTATCCAGTTAACATGGATGGGATATGCGTAAAATATTAATAGACTTACCGTAGAACAACTCTAAAGTAACTTTCACGGTCTATTAAACGTATTTGTACGGCGACAAAATCTTGCATTATAATTTTCCACCTTTTATCTGCGCGGGCATAATGAGGTAAACCTACCTTTCTTTCAGCTTTCCCTTGCCCATGTGAAGTCTTCATTCAGTTTACAAGTCCTCGACATCAAAGCGTCCGTCCATAACGACGTTGGCTCGTTAAAATTTCACGCATGTTTTCCCACAAATCTTCCCCAATTTCACCGACACATGTATTTGATTTATATATATCTTTATGTATATTTTTATTTCGCCTATAGATGGATAATGACAACTTTAAGGGAATCGTGTGTGTGGCGCTGCTCGATATCAATTTATGTCCGCAATCGGTGATATCTGTATACTATTATTTAAAAACAAAATTCAAACCTGACCAATTATGTTCTCGTCAGTTTTATGATAGACAATTCTGTGCGTTTGATTCATTTCTGGTTTCAGTAAATATGACCATGTGGAAATGCGGTCATGTGATGGGACTTCAGGATACAATCTATATTTCCTTGCTTTTTTGCAATTCAATTTCCAACACATATCAGTACAAAGCCTTGCATTACATTTTAACTATAATCATACTTTATTACTTTCTCAATGAAGGATTCATGGAATACATTTGCACAGGAGAATCCCTTAATCACACTGAATTAAAATTTTCTTGTAGCAAAAGTCGCCATCTAGAAATGCACTTTCATAAGTTACTAGTTATGTTTTAAACTTATAACTATCCGCACCAAATTTCATTTACAATTTTGCTACTTTCAGTAATAATAATCTAATCGTTACTACACAAATTGGAAAAATAATATGTTTACTTATCTGTAAATCTATTTTCTACTCATTTTTGACCTCCATTTGACTTCTCCAAAAAAGAACTAGAAAATAAAAAGACAACTAAACGCGTATCCGAACACGCACAAAGTAGGGTATTTTTATTTTTCGATGTCTTTTAGAAATGTTGATGCAAGTTAACTTCTAAGTATTGCTAATATACCCAAATATTAAAATAACAACTAATTTTGTCAGAAGAAATGAACATGAATACGTAAACCATTTATTTGGTATAACGATGCAAAAAAAATAATATTTAAAAGCGTTATGTCTAATGATTTGAAATATTCTGGATTTGTACTTTCTTTGTAACCAACTTGATTGAGCCTTTATTAAAATTTTCAGAGTTTACGAAAGAAGTGGATGGATTTTTCTTCATTTACGCAACGACAGTATTTATGACAAATTTCATTCGCGGAAAGCTTTATATAACTATTTCACATATGGGATTCTCAAAACCAGGTCTTTTAAAAATAAAACTGGAAATCAAATAATTTCAATGTTTTTTTAGAAAAATGAACTGTCGAGATGGACTAGGGGAACAATCTCCCACTATATTTTGATTAGTTTGATATAAAAGTGTAATACCTGCACTATTACGTATCTATATATCTACTTTAATGTATGTAATTGACACATATGGCGGACTTATTACTACGAGAGCAATCTTTTACAGCCAGCCAGAACACCAGTCCAGCCCCATTCGACGAACGGCCAAGAATCGAACCCGGGTTCCCACGGTGCGCTGAATAATCAAAGGCCGTATGCCTTGTGATCAACTTTACACATCACGGTGACGACGATGTATGCTAAAAGCTCTAAAATTGAAAATTATCGGCCTGCGGTAAACTAATATATAAATAGTAATAATGAGATGTGGTTAGATAGACAATAAAAAGTACCTATATACCCAGATATAATTTTACAGTGCAACAATGTGTATTTTGAACGAGTTGTCCCAATCCCTTTGCAGTTCTTACTATATAGAAAAACTCATTAGTACAGGGTAGAGAAAAATACCAGCCATGTATGTCCCGTTTCACAAACTATAGAACTCAAATGAAAATGTTAGCTTTAATGATATTTGCAGGGATTTGTATTTTCAAATTAAAATATTCCCACAATACGGTAGTTGACTCATTCTAAATTCTGATATTTTTCGTACAATATTGTGAAATATAAGATAATAAAAAACTAGTCTTGAAAAAAATTCAAAAATTTATTTTAAAAATAAGGCAGGCTATTAAATTTGAAGATACGGATAGGGTTGGGTATATACCTGTCTCTTTTCCTATTGTTAATATAAAGTGCAATATTACAATTTACCTCACAACGCAGTATTCCCGTCCTTGTCTAAAGATTAAATTTAAACTTTTATAACTCGGTCAATTTTTAAGATTATTAAAAAAATTTAACTCTTCAGCAGCTTGTATTTTGAAATTATGATTAATGAAATAAAAAAAATTTAATCAAATACCTAATTTCATATAAATGTTTCCTTGTTATTTATTATTATTTATTTTAATATAAAACCTGAAATACTAATTAAATATTGTTAAAATATTTATAATTACACTTATATATATTTATACTTTACTTATATATATATATATATATATATATATATATATATATATACATTAATACTCACATTCCCACTCGCGAAATAAATATCGGGCCCTTTTTCAACCTAAACTTATTAAAATTCATTTCGTTTTGACGTCATCATTACATTAACTCATTTCATCTAATCCTTAAAAGCTACAGGATTTCATTTGGAATTAAAATTAATTCGTAGCGGAACAAGAGATATCGGTAATCCAGTATTCCGATCACGGGGCATCTCTTTGAGAAGATTTCATTTCGCTTATTACCAACTCGGTGGGGAAGCGAAATTCAATTAAATTTGTTCGATTGAAACTATATTTGTACTGCCCGCCCGAAATACTTCATAACTTAATGAAAAACATTATAAATAGATCTTTAAGAAATTTACAGCCGCTGGTATCCCGAAATTCGCGTTATTACTAGGTCATAGAGCTGATATCAGCGCGAAATGCGCGTTATAACCAGGTAAACATACAAATATTGCTCAAAGTTATAACGCGTATACCAGGCGTTTAAGCAGGCCCGCATTATAATAAGAGAATGAAAAAAAAACTATAGTTACATTCGTATTCTGCCATTCCCACTCTCCTTAATTTCTAACAATTTCCGTGGTAGTTCATCCGTTTTTCATTTCTTAGTATACTTTGTCTTCACAGCCAAATATTTCAATTATCATTTCATCATCTTAGACAAATATTGCTCACTACATTCCCATAAATTTAACATGTCAAAATTATATCCTTTAGTTTTGGTTGTCTCCCACAAGATTGCCTTGGAAGACAAGTAACTAACTTAATAACTTAGTAACGATTAAAGTCGCTATGTTGCTTAATAATTATTTGAATTTAGTAAGGAATTACAAAACATTTGGATCACAAAACTATAATTTACTTCAAAATTCGAAACAAAAGGTAACTATAAATTGTGATAGTCGAATTAAAAATAAAATTATAATGGCTTTCTTCATAATGACCGCTCCCTACAGTTTCATATGGTGAAACACTGCCTGGATAATTTGTAGATGTGGGTCTATTTGAATTGTTCAACGACTCGGTGTATTGTGTAGATAGTTGTGGAATGGGAACAAAACTCGTCGTTGGAATGGTGTCGCCCGACTGCTAGCACTAACGCTATAACTGGGTCCTCAGTACGACGAGCGACCATTTATAAAGAAGTTCCCTTGCATTTATAAACTTATATTTATTTGAATTCAACAATTTGCTGTCATAAAGTTATCTCCAGCGTAATAGGAGTGGTGGCCGCGTACATTTTCATTTTTAAGCTATATTATAATAATAATATAAAAAATAGTTAAAAAAATAGTTATAGGCATTTCTTTAAAATTTTATTTCATCAAATTATACTTCATTTCTTTAACTTTCATTTAATAACTCGTAAATAAATAATACATATTTAGACACTCGGTCCATATATTTAGACATTCTTTGGTCATCAAAATTACAGCTGCAAAAATAATATATATTTGGATAATATATATTTGGACAATCTTTGGTCTTCAAAATAATATCTGCAATATCAAAACAAAGTGTTTATAGCTTACATTAGTGTTTGATCTACTAGCTGTAATTATGTGAGATTTTTCAGCTGTTTATTTCAAACTATACCTGATTAATAAAAAATAGAACCAATCAAGAAAGAACATATTTAAATGATAAGCAATCAAAATAATAAGAGCGAATTTGGATAATTTCTTAAAAATTTGTGGAATACGTATCTATTTTTGCCTCAGTCGGATTACTCGCATTATTTAAACGTTATTTGTTGGCTACTAGTTATCGTCAGCTATTGATGAAGAAAATAAAACAGAGATAGAAATACTACTATTTTTTTAAATTTGTATTAGTCAATACAGGTGAAAGCTACTTTATATTTATATTTATTACGAAACGAGTTTTGAATAGTATCAAAACTGTAAAAACTTTATAGTAGAATACCTCTTAAATTATATACATACAAAACCCTATATGTTCAACAGGTTTTCTAAAGGCAATCCAATCGAGCTTTCCCTTGTACAGCTAAAGCTTATGCCTTAAGCTCTAAATTTCCCAAAGATCTATTTATCATGTTTTTCCTCCTCGGAACGAATTGTTTTTCTCCATCTATTTACAATTTCCACTCCAATTATGCTAAAAACGCGCAAACGTGGCCATTATAAGAGAAGCTTCACGTCTCACGCAGCTATGCATGAAGCACGAATAAACATTCATCACAGAGAGGCGGGGGAGATCTCTTTGCAAAATGTTTCAGTTAAATGAATCAGAATCGAAGTTGCAAACGTAATTGAATTGATGGAAGAAAGGAAAACGCTAAAAATAAAGGACTTTTTCGGAAAATTGTACAAGCTTTTAAGATGGAATATTTACGAAAGTTCTTGCCAATTTAATTCCAGCTTTCTATTTTCATTGGCCAATAAAAAACTAGATCGCAATGTGTTTCTATAACACATATTTATTGATGGTATATATTTACGATGTTATGTACTTAAAGTGATGACAAATAAAACATACCACAGATAGTAGTTTTAATGAAATATTTTGTACTCACAGTACCAGATAACTGAATAATATCTTCGTTGATAAAATAACTGGACTCAATATTAGGTAATTATTTCAAAATATTCCGCTTGTATTCGATACAAAGCTTCCTGAAAAAATAGCAACTGATGATTCAAAGGAACAATGTGCATCCTCTATATCACATGATACTGAACAAAATTAAACATTGAAAAAAAAGGAAAGTTTTGTAGGAAAGATATTTGAAAAAGTATTAACAGGCGCCTCTAGATGCCTAGCAAAAAGTCGGACAAGTTCCAGAATAGCACTAGATGAATATTAATAATTTTTAGGGTTTCGTACCTGAAACTGAATAGCTTAAACCTTGTAAAATTACTCACGTATCCGTCTGTAAGTTCGTCTATCACAGTCATTTTTTTTTTTCAGAAACTATGCGACGTAGAAACTTGGGTTTAGCATATTAACAAAACCTATTGAGACAAATTTTACACTAGCTAACTTTTTTAAAATATTTAGTTAAGAATTAAAAAACGGGTAAATAAAACACTTTTTTTAAAATTTTAAACCACATATTTAATATAAGATATTCTGAAAATTTCCGAAAATGAGTCATTCCCCCACCCACCCATTTCCAAAATTATCAAACCAAATATCATGAAAAAAAAACAAATTTACCTCAATCTGATCAGAAGATTACAGAAAAAATATAACGATTATCTTATTTTTACAATTTTCAAAAATGCACCATATTTTTAGGAATCTGAAAGATACAGTTGGTAATATATTTAAGTTGTGAAAAGTTGATATTTGTAAAGAATTTTACAGAAATATCACGTACCCTTAAAATTTAGAATTGCCTAAATATGCACGGAACATACAGAGTGCGTGTTTTACCCGTACTCGACAGGTCACTTTTAATTTTATTTCAAATATATTTTCAGGAGAAATTGATATTCAGAAGTGATTTATTGCAGCACTAGTGCAATTTTTCCTCAAATTAATATATAAACTTACACTTTACAACACCCACTTCAAACGAATGAAAATATTCAATCATATTGATTACCCATGCCAAATAGTCAACCTCCGCCTATCGGACTTCAGCAGTTTTAACGTCGAGTTGTCCCTATCCCACAACTATCTTCCGAGAAAACGAATTTTATTCTTTTAAATTTGATTATCATAATTTACCACTATTTTCTTTTTATGATAATTATTAAGAGAACTATTGGTTTTATAAAAATCCTACCACATAAATAAATATTTAAATTAACGTTATTAAATTAATTATTCATTGCTAAACGTTAAGTAGGATACTTAACGTTTAGCTTTTAATGCTAATTTAAAAATATATTTACATTTTTTGAAAAGAAATAGGATGATTAATGACTAATTGTGGTATTCAAATAGTTTCTATAAATAAATAAGCAGTATCATTATCTGTATGTTTTCTTCTTCATCTTAACGTAATTTGTGAAGGAATATTTCATTAGAGTGAAGTGCACATTCAAACCATATTGGTTTGAATGTGCACAGGAAAAATCTAAATTAATGCATACGCTAATGCTAATCTTTCTACAAATTTTACTGTGACTCGAAACACATGAATGATTAAAAATTGTTCGGTATTGCAAATCATTATTCGCTAAACGTTCAGAAGTAATTAAACAATTTTATTTCATTCTGCCTAAAATCAGAATATAAAGTATATTATAGGATGCATTGACAGTAATTTTCGTTCGATATGGCACTTTCTATTTCCGCAATATAGAGCTGCAATCATCAGTAAACATCTTCATCAAATTTTTTATCATGTGCGTTCATTATTCGCATCTGCTTAGTGGAATTGAACGCAAAGAGAACCGTCGATATATTAACATGACCGGTGACACGTAACGACGCACGATCTAAAGTTACTTCAGTTCCGCACTGCTCATATCCATCACGACAGCTGCTCGCTTTCTCACACTTAAACTCTCGTATTTATTTTAAATCTGAGCGAAGAATATGGAAAGATAAGACTGCTAATGTAACGAAGCGAACGAGAGGCAATTAATACATATTACAAAATAAAACAAAGTTTGTTTCAATCTCGCACGAATTGAATCTAAGACAAAATACCATTCCATTTACTTAATTATTTTGACTCTAAATATTAATTATTCTGTGCTTGTTAATTTTAAAACTGCTAACCAAGTTAGGTGCAAAGTTTTGTGTATGTTAATTAGTGTTCGTTCTGGTTTAAGATCATTAATATTTTACTCTTCACTGAGCCCACCTACTTTTCCGAAGTTGAAATAAAATTAAAGTTCAATAATATGAAATGAACAAATTTTTTAACAAATTTAATGGTCTAGTTATTTATGCATACGCATTGTGCGAAACTGGTGCAGAATCAAGACACGAAGGGTGGTTAGTATTATTACCACTAAAAAATTTATAATTTTTGGTAGACAAATTCTGTTAATATATAATTTTTTCACAACTGCCTGATTTCTTTATTTTTTCGATATACAAAACATATAACTCAAATATAGAAAGCATATGGAACACCGACAAATAGAAACTTTACTAATTTTGAAAAAATTAATCCAAGTTTACTCTACAAAATATTTTGAACTATGTATCTATTTTAAGTACCTGAACACAGAAAAAAATTTCGATTACATTTTATTATAGCATACTTTTGGTTCCTACTTGCGCAGAATCAAGACACGAAGGGTGGTTAGTATTATTACCACTGAAAAATTTATAATTTTTGGTAGACAAATTCTGTTAATATATCATTTTTTCACAACTGCCTGATTTCTTTATTTTTTGCGATATAAAAAACATATAACTCAAATACAGAAAGCATATCGAACACCGACAAATATAAGCTTTACTAATTTTGAAAAAATAAATCCAAGTTTACTCTAAAAAAATATTTTGACCTATGTATCTATTTGAAGTACCTGAACACACAAAAAAATGTTAGATTACATTTTGTTACAACAGCACTGTTTAATAATTGAGACATATCTTAAGCTCGATCGAGCAACGATAGAGTAAAATAATCATAATGCGACACATATGATTATATTTTTAATATTTAAAAAAATACAACTGAACTATTCCAAACAATAACGAAAGAAAAATAAATTGGAGGACCAACATTAAAAAAAATGTTTAAGAAAAAAAGCACAAACTATATATTCCTACGAAATGAGTACAATTGAAATCTATTAGAATGATATAACATTCTTATTTGTCAAAACAAACATTTTTGTGGCAACACTCATAAAAGAACCGATAGATTACAAAATTTCAACATTTTATATTTCATATACATAAAATTTGAGATATTAAGGTATTTTTCATCTATTTATCTATCTTATTGCACGAAAGAATGGATTTATCCACTTATATATTTTGACAAGATGCAAGATGAATTCTGAGAAATAGCATTTTTTATTTTTAGCCGGTGATGTGTTTACCGGTCGAGCTTTTAAAAAGATCAAAACGTTAATGGTTAACATTTCATAGAAAACATTAAAAATTCTAGTAGATAATTATCGTTCTAATAAATAATTATGTAAATCTTGTTCAGTCCACAACACAAATTATACTAACTCAAACGTATTTATGTTATTTATAAAATATTAAAACTTCATTCGTGACTGTAAACATGACGACCTACAAACTAAGAATTATTTTGTGGCCATAATTTATTCATAATTTAAGTATCAGTTAGCAGACTATATTTGTATTTAAAACGTACAAGTTTCCAAAAAATCATAAGACTAAGAATCCTTCCATACTTTTGTGTATTTACTTCGTTAATGAAACACTTAATGTAATTACAGTTGTTTTTTTAATATTCTTATTCCAATGAATAATATAATTCTCAACAAACCTTTTTTGAGCCTGCTTAAGTACAATGAGTTGGAAACGACCTGTTTCCGAACAAGGCATTGTTAACACAAAGAGGAGCTGCTGGTGAAAGAATGAATAGCTCCTAATGGCTGCTTTAGAAAATAAACAAAAGATATTAAACAATTGGAACATGTGAAGTACTAAAGAAGATCTAGGAATATTTTTTTTGTGTTATTTAATGATAAAAGCAAAAAGAATTATGACAACAAAATGTTCACGAAAAGAAATTATTGCCAGTTAATACTTTTGTATCTAAATAGTAAATAGAACTGCATTGTTAGTGTATTCCAAAGACGGATCTATGCTAGATACATGAATCGAATTTAATGTGAATCTGATGCCAAAATTAGAGGGACAAAGTTCATTCAAAGACAAAGGACATGTTCATTCCTGATTATTTCTCTATGGTATTTGAAGTATTCAATATTTATGTACTTCGAATGTAAATTTTCTTAGGAGGAAATAATATAGCTTTTTGTGGATAACTTATATTCTCAATGCAAATTGCTTTTTTTAATTATTCACAAGTTTAAAACAGACTTTTGACTACTTTTTTTGTTACATCAAATGATGTGCATATGTATTATAGTTTAATGTCATGCTCTCTATTTCATGACTTTATAGTTCATTCATCATAACCCTTTACGGATTAAATATGAAATAGTTGATAATTGAAAATTCAATTTAACCTGAATATTGCATATTCATTACTTAAACAACTGCAAGAACTAACTTAGTGGCATGTGAAAAAATGAAACAAATTTCGATTTACTGAAAGCACATGTGTTTACAAAAATAAAATGCATAGTAAGTATTAAACTAGACCCAGAACATTTGATAAACTTAAATAGGCGTCACACAATTACGCGAAAATATTTCAAGGACATCTAAAATTTACTCGAAAAGAAATATTTGAATATGGCAAACAAATTTAGCAACGATTGATTGTAAATCAATGAAACGTTAAAATCGCCAAACGTACAGTAATGAAGTCAAAATTAAAATTGCCACTGCTAAATAAAAATATTTAAATAGTTTTAAATTTTTATGATACCGAATAAAAAATTAACAATTTTATAAATTTATTTTATGGTTCTACTAAACATTTTTACATAATTATAAACAATTTTTTGATATTACTAAATTTTGAAATTAAATATTATGATCTTAAAAAGACATTATGTAATAAAATATTTTCAGCTTACAAAATAAACAAGACTAGACTAAGCAATACGATATGTCTCATCGTAAAATCAATTAAAATAAATTGAAGTGGGTGTGCAAAATTGGTTATATCTACTTATATCACCTCCTTTTACATCGCTCTTTACTAGCGTACTTGGATTTTATGTAAATCTATCTATATGATGTTAATACTATCTATTCTAAACTCTTATTTGACTAATTTATCCAATCGTTCAATTTGACTACTTGATGACTTTATAAAGTTATACTGGGATACTTAGAACTTTATCCGATTATATTAAGTCACATCGTGGCATCAACAATAACTTTACATAACATTAGTTTGAAACCATTTCATAAAAATGAACAACGCACAGTGAGGTGATTGATTATTGGATAACAAAAAGACATTAATATGTTATTATTTTCTTTTGAGTTCGTTTTTAGAGTTCCGCGGCCAAACAAAGGACCCTAAAAAGGACCTCAAAGTTTCTATAATGTTGCACGTGAAGAAATTAAATTTTGCAACCAGATGCTTCATAGGAAGCTTTCAAGCTTTGCTAATAGCCCACCTGAAGATGTTGTAATACAAGGAAACCTAAAGAAAATAGAAATAATAACTATATCACGTAGTTTCATTTAATTGTGAAAAATGAATTTCTACAAAATTAACGCCAAATATATTCAATATTCAAACTTTCAAGTATTATGCACTAAAATATTATTTTACTGCTCCCCATATACGACTAAAATGTGATCTATCGAGGAGAGTATCATTGGGCTCTTCTCTGAAAATTTCAATTAACATTTGATTAGCTTGGAAAAATAATTTTCAAATGTGTGTCAGTTTTATTTTCTAGGCCGCATTATTTTCTCCGAATGTTATTCTAGTATTCAAGTACTTTTACATACAGGATTTCATCTATTTTAGTAATACATTACATACACACACATACATAGTACATTCATATTTACAAATAATGAAATTAATTATTTTCAAATAATTTTATACCCATGAAAAGCTTTAAGATTTCCTGAAGGCTCACGTTTATATTCAACAAGCGTTTTATTTTAATTTCCCGTTACCTGATTTTATGACGCAATTTCTTCCTTCCTGAAGAACTAAACTCGGCGAGTGACGGATCGTGTAAATCAGATTTCGGATCCATTGTTCATTATCATATTATTGACCACTTTTGCAGATTAGTGAATGTCAATCTTTCCTAATTTGTTTCGAAACCCAACGCGCACAGTATTCAAGAGCGGTTTGAAAATTCCTCCGCTCAAGTTATCAGGAAAGTTTTATTTTTAACGTACTCTAAAAAGTTTGAAAAAAAATAGAAAAGTTATTGTGAAAAGTTATTTAAAAATATTTCAAATAACTACGTTATGCTGCTTTAAAATTCAAATATGACACTTTCCAAAGTTTTGCACCCGTAACGCCGATGACGTCACACGACACAATCTGCTAGATGAACGCATACGCTAACATATAAACAATTATCTTATGCTGTTAAAGATAGTAATTTGGCCCTAATTAGTAATAAATAAACCAATGGTATCTAAAAATTGGTGAAAAACTCCCTAGCACCAATATAGTATTATATACGACTCTTATTAATCCAAACTAATATTTCTTTCCTATATCGAAAGAAAAAAACATTAAAAGAAAGTTATGTTGCAGCGAAAATAATTTCGATATGAGTATATAATTAATAGCAATGATACTTAAAATACAACAGGGTAGGCATCTATATTGGACGATAATAACATATAACAAACGTTGAGCATTACCTATTATGAAAACATTTATAATACCTTTAGAACAACCAAAAGAACTTAGCCTCTGTTTTCCTTTTTTTTTAACACATTGTAAAACAGCCCAATTCACTTGAGCATGTAATCCCATCATCCTCTGACCGATTCAGCCGCGTAAGTCACAAATGATCGACTAAATACCCCCACAGATTCATTTAGAGCCTATAAATAAAATATTGAATAAGTTCCTTATATTTGAAGATGTCTTAAATAATTTTATCACATTACCATTTTTCAAGTTTCTCATCATACTACTCCGCAATAAGTATTTTCAGTATTTTAGTGAAATGAAAAGATCTCATTTTAGTACATACAATAAATTAGAGAATTCAGAGTTGATCTCACATTCCTAGATAGCATTACTTCTAGTATTATTTATATCGTATCATATTTCAAGCATATCTTTATCAAACGTACTACAAAGTATATTATTAAAGGGTTATTTTCTTGTAAGTTCAAAAAGTTGTATGCAAATCTGTTTTAATTTTTATAAACAAGTTATTTAGTATTTCCAAATTAAATTAAAAATTCGTTTTATTTTACAGCCTCTATCTTTTAAGTGTGAAAAATAGTATTAAATATAAACGCACAAATAACATCAATTTTACCATAAACGGCCACTTCGCTACTCGAAAGCTTTAGAAACACCTGGCCCAGATTTCAAGATGGACCGGGAAACTTTAGATAGAAAGGCAGACCTAGATAGGAAGCTCCCCGTGATTGTGCTTTCACCCTCCGCCTCCTACAGTGGCGTCACAATAGGAATATCGGAGCTTTGTAGGTGAAGGGCTTTTGGTCGGTGGGCACTTGTTCCTGAGTGCCACCTCTCATCTTCAGAACTCGACAGTTGTAGTGGGGCGTAGGGTTTTGTGATATATGATAGTTTTTATTCTTGACGAGTTTTGAGAAATATCAAGAAACGAAATGGTTACGTGAACTTTATATTATCTTTATACTTTGAACTATGACATGAGGAAAGTATTTTAAGTTGTACCAGTTTTCACATTATTATAAATGTTTACGTAATTATTGTTGACAAATAGTTGTCTCCGTGTAATAATGATATGTGAACTAGCGAAAAACCAACTGATATTTCGCGCATACTAATTAGGCTAAGGTATATTAAATATATAGTCTTCAAATGTCAATATGAATGACACAAATCTATAAAAAGTAAAATGTGTTAAATATTATAATACATTTTATTTTGTATGTGTATTAGTTATTGCTGACATTTTATTTTATTGTAATGAAACCACCTCCTCAAAATATCCTTCAAAATGTTAGGAAATTATGGAAATATAATAAATGTCCCTGTCTATGTGATCTATGAAAATTATTTAAAAACGAACGAACGAACCTATTCATAAATTTTACTCTTTATACAATTTCGCTCTGACTTGCAAACAGAAAACAAGAATGTGTTCGCATTAAAACATTTCAATAAATCTTTGTTTTCATTATGGAGCTATTGTGACAATTTGTCCTTCAATAATTTAATTTACTATCGAAATTGTATGAAAATTGTTCTATGAAACCTTGTAAATTTATAGTACCCTTAAAATAATAATTGCATTGAAGGAGTATAATAAAGTCCTAAATTGATTATAATACTTTTTTAACACTAATACAATGATGAGTATAAATCCTTCTTAATAAGTAATTGAACAGGAGACGACTTTTCCTACTTCAAGAATACATTTCTTTGACAAAGTCCGGCCAACACTTAATTTAGTCCGGCCAACGTTTATAGTAAATAAAAACTATTTTTATTTAATATCTCCTGAAGATAACATTCTCGTTTCGCTTTTTTCCTTTTATTATTTGTTAGATGAGAGAAAACGTGATTATGTAAAGTTCAGGATTCTTAATATACAGCATATTAACAAACTGTTCAAATGTATTCAAAGCGACATGAAATATGTCCCTGACTAATGTTTTAACCATGGGTTTGAAAAATCTTGATAATTCTAAATGTTAGTATTTCCTTATAAATTGCATCGAAAATTTTAAGAAATGTAGATGAACATGGAATCCTAGTTTATGAATGTTCTAATGCGTACTTGGCTAGTTTTCAGTAGCTAATGTCTACTTGGTGTCAAATTCCTTCAAATCGAATCATAACTAATCAATCAGCTTGTGAAATATTTTCAATTCAACAACAAGAATCTACAAGGCCTATTACATGGTCACAACATTTTTAAAAGTTTTGGGTGACGGACAAGAAGTACATTTGTGAATATATACTTGATTTACTAATTGATACATTAATATCAAAACCTACTTTCTATAAGTGTTAATTTGAAATAACTAAGTATATTTTAAATGTAAGTGTTCAGTTTGAAACAGTCATGGCTTTTAAGGTTAACATTTTTTTAAAAACCTCAAGTCATTGAAATAATTCTCACTAAACGCATATAGAGGTACTATATGTACCTTCCTTATCTAACCAAGCTCTCGATGTGGAGCCACCCTTAGTACTGCTATTTATTATTTGCCGGCGAAGTAATATTTTTCAATTATTGTAAGCTTTTAGAGTAAACCTCTAGAGGGTGGTGACGAGAAAGGGCAAGAAAAGGGTTGGGATAAGGTAAATGATGGTTTTGAGAGAATTTTTTACGAAAATGCGAGCGAAAATCCGTCTGCATAACTCCCGTTTAGTGCTCGATCCATTAGGGGATGTAGAGAGTATCAGAATCGTCTGGTGGTCAGTTGCTTTTGCTTTAGTAAAGATCGTAGTTTGATATTTATATTAATATAAACGATAATTTTGCCGGACACGCTATAGAACTGTTTTCAGTTCATATTATTATATCGATAAACAACATTACATGTCTCCCTTTGAAATGCCTGCATGTGATTGTGATCAACACTAAAGGGTTGGCTGTTATTAGACGCTGAGAGATAAGTACTTGTTCTGCCTAATGCTTTCATTGTCATTTAATGGCTAAAATAATGAGTAAAATAAATTTTATAAAATAATTCTAGTAATTTTGTTTTTTTTTTATTTAACACAGACAGTTGATATATCAATAGCTCCACCAAAAGTGATCCTCGAAAGATGAGATAAAGACGAAGATGAGCAAAGCAGGCTACTGCCTTGCTAATCTGATTTGTAGACATGCATAAATTGCGAATTTAGTCTGTGTGGTTGTTTTTTGCACAACTCTATTTTGTGGATTGACAACACAGCTTGAGAAAAATATTTCAATCATAACTGCTTACAATTATATTTAAACTGGATCTTTTGTGACATATATCTTTTTCAAATTGTCTAAAAGGCAAGACTGAGATAAAAATAGTGAAAATATAATAATGAAATCTAGGTATTGAATTATTCAGTTCGATCATGTCACACTTGCTGATACAGTGCAAATGTAAAAAGATCAAACTGAATTCTATCGTTTTCTATGCATCAGGATGATATCAACCATTGTCTTGGAAAATGGACTAATCCGATTTACATTACGACAATGCTATCTCATTCGACCCTATGTTTTACTTTATCACTTATTATGTAAACTTTGGTAATTTCATAATTACAGCTATCTCTTTTATTTTCCATGCGTATTAATCAATATTTGAATGGGTATGTATGTTTTGGGGTATTTGTGTAAATACTAACTGAAATCACGTCTTTTCTTCGTTTTGTAAGAGTAAAATATGAATCTTTAACTTAACGTTATTGATTTCACTCCATCTTTTTTTTCATCTTCTTGCATAAATCTCTCCATCAATATCTTAATAATATTTATAAATATCACAAATTGATTTTTAACCCATTATCTGTCGCTAATCTTGTTTTGGCGAGATATGCTCATCAAATTCAAAAATCTCTCTTTTGAAGTTATAAGATACATAACTCATATTCAATATGCATACTCCAACATCATGACAAAATCTAAATAGATTTAATCACTATCGGCAGCAAATTTCTTAATTTCAATAATGATTTATTTCACAAAAATTAAAATCATTCTTCATTGAACAAAATTTAGCCCAGTTAAATCCACAACTAAAATACAATAGCCCGCCAAATCCATATTACAATGTTTCTGTCAAATATGAAAACCTAAAAATAAACAAATTACTCACAGCCTCTCTCCCCATTCAAATTCGCCGCTTTGTTCACGCAAAACAAGAAGAATTCGTTTAAATATTTCAAGTCACCCAACAAAACCTTCTGATTGTAGATTCAAATGGTGTGTTTATTATTTATTCAAATGTTCCGCAGGCTCTGAATGCTTCACAACTGTCATACGCAAGCGAGGCGCTGACAATGGAAGTCTAAGCTTTCACACCAACCACATGAGCTTAAAGCTCAGGTACAGAATAAACCTTTCATGTTACTGTAGGCGTAATATTTTTTGAAGTTTTTATCGGTAATGACTTTTATATTAACGATATTATAATTAAAATAGCAAGTTTAGTTTCAAGTTATATCATTTTAATTATATACTTTTAATTGGCGTTTATTTTTATACCAGTTAGTAGTGTTATGCTTACGTAAGAAGTTAAATAATACATAACATGTTATGAAATTTACAGATGAATGTATAATATTTCCGTGTATTTATATTTAGATTCACTTAATATGTATTTAAGTTATAAATTTATCATACTAATTTAAGACATTCAAAGACAATTAATATTTATATCATCGTTTATATCTATGTAAGTCGATTCTGGCCAATTGGAGCAGTTATTAATATAAAATATAACAACAATATTAACAATCCTTAAAATATTTAAAGGTAAAATGTGCTACTAAAAATTAATTATTACTCTATACTATTCATTTACAATGTTGTGAGGCTTATTAAGAAAAAATTTAAAATGTTTAAAATGCGATAAACTCAAGCCAAGTAGTGTCTAGGTTTTACCTTCTACGGTGCGCGTAATATCTTGTACATAAACTTAGTTAATTCAAAATTAAATATTATATATATATATATATATATATATATATAATATACCAATATTAAATAGAGTTTGAAAGATTATGTGTAGAAGTTTTACAATAAAAAACTTGACATAATTAAGTGAATTTATACACTTACTTTTTAATTTCCACAAAAACCTTTCATGTCCTTGCGAACGAATATTAGTGATAGTAGAACGAATCGGTACTTTCATCATATATCTCAAATTATTCATTATTGTTACAGACATATTTCAACACGAATATTTTGACACTGAGTACAGTATTGCATTAAATACTTTATACATTTTAAATTAAATATAATGTTATTAACTGTATCCAATTAAAGCTTATATTTCAACTAGATTTACAAAACTTTATTAATTTAAAGGATACTCATATATTTTGCGAATTTATTATACTAGTCAACTATGATATTTGCTCTGAAATAAAATTTATATATTTTGGTTTCTATTAGTAAGGATATCCTTAGAAAAATATTTAAAAAATTATGTGAGGTAACCTGGACCTGGTTTTCAGAGCAAAAAAAAAGTGTCAAAATAGTTGCCTATGTTATCTAAGAACAATTTCTGTGCATAAACATTTTTTTTATTGCCGAGGCCTTTTTACCTTTGGATAAAAATTATTTTACAATAAAAATGCCAATACTTCTATTTACACAAGTTTCAAATTTACATAAAGAGTTTATTACTAGATTTTTTTTTAATTTCTCAATTAACAATTTTCATCATTTTTCTTTTTACAATAAATAGTTGCGTAACGCTTTTAGGACCATTTATCAGAAAAACAAAGCACTGTCTGACTTATGGCAGTGGTTAAAAGCAAGGGTTTGACAATAAAACATTTTTACGAGACAGGGAGCCCTTTCAAAAGTACCTTCGGATGCGTGAATAACTAATTAAAACGAATACCTACATTTACGTAAATCTCACAATATTTTGCGATATCGCCGTCCAATTATCTTATAGTCTTTGTGATCACATATTTTCTTGCCTTTAACTAATAAAAATTGAAGTTTAATGTTTATTCTACTGTTAATATAGTGTAATCGTAGTTGCATTTTCTTAAAGACTTGTATACATTCAAAACGTTATATTCAGGTGAATGAAAAATTTATTGTCAAACGACCTTGAAAGATTATAATATTATAGAAACTCATTCACAGAAAGAAATTGCAACATGATTTAAAAATAATATTTCCTGCCGTTCTTTTTCTTTTATTTGTCGTGTAGTGCAATTAGTTTTTTACTTCTAAACCCAATTATACTGAATGCATTTGCTAAATTTTTTATTACCTTTCAAAAGTCAAAAATAAAAAAGTTTACACTTAACAGATTCCGTTACTATTTTTTTCCTTAATGGCATTCTGTATAAATGACTTTGCATGAAGTAAAGTTTATATCATTTAGTATTAATTTTACTTTTTTTCTATAGTAAAAACTTGACCAACTGATTAATTTTCTTGAAAAAAAAAATTGAATTTCACCAACGATTACATTTTCAAATTAATTTTCCAGTATTTTTTCAACAATTTATGAATTCATGAAAAAACGGTAACTTTAAATAAATTTACTTTTACTATGTGGTCTTCAGAACTCAATAAAAAATTTTTGAAATTCCATTTACTACGCCAGTGTTCCGAGCTTTTTCATTTTTTTTCGAGCTAATGAATGCACTCGACTATAAGTTAAGTTTGTCTCACATTTTTTTCAGTTATTTTCGTATTCTTGTACACACATAGTAGTATTTTCAAACAAGAAAAAATAACAATGCTTCCAAAGATTTCTACAAAATATGTCGCAAAGGATTTTTTATTTTATGCTATAGCTTAAATGATGTCAGTATGCGAAAAGATGATCCAGATTATTAATAGTATAAGAAAATGGTCAGAAAAAAGGAATCCTAAATGTGTCCTTAAACAAAGATATCTACTAAATTACTGGTGAGAAAAATACCATCATGAATTAAATATAACAGGTCAACAATGGTGTGAAACACAAAATTCTGTATACAGGTGTAGTCAAAATTGGGAAATTGTGCCTTGTTATATTTGCATTCTTAATTGCTAATAGAGAAAGTATTGAGACCTAATTTCATAGATAAAGATACGAAATAACAATAGGACAGGATGGCAGCTGCTTCATATCACCTTCGTATTTCGAAAGGTCAAATAATAAAGAAATAATGCTACTTCATATATACTCTAAAGATTTCGGCCTCATAATAAGACTAACAATTGACTAAGTGAACAGTTTAAACAAGAATACGATACTAAATGGGAAATAGCTAGGTATTAATGTAATAACCTAGTGAACTGTATCATGGTCTATCATCAGTCCTTACTCCATTTCCATAATAAATGGTTAGATATTAAAGATAGACAGATCGTGTTTGTATATCTATGTGTTTACTCTGAGGATCGCATTATTCACCCCCTTTATTAGGGCGCAAGTTCAGGATGAAACTCGACCGTGAGAGGAACAAAACTCGAGACGACAATATGACAAATGCCTTCGTCGGTGTTACGAAGATACACCCGTGTAGATCGGGGAATGTTTACATAATGTTCCATTGTGACGTAGCATGGAAATAAGGAGGATGAATGGCGAGAGACGAAATTTGATAGATGGTACATAATTTGTCAACCCTTGCATGTGACATTATACTTTTTTTCTATATTCGTATATGTTAGATGTGACAATGCTGGCTAATTACCACTAGCTTCCCCATGATTTTGTTATTAATCTTTAATGAAATATTTTTAACAACTTAGGGGTAAATTATAAAACTGCATTTGATTACTTATATTTAATAATACATAATTTTAAATGTTTCGTATCGTAAAACGTTCGGGAAGAAAAAATCTTAAAATCATTTTTCTTTACACAAGGAATTTTCATCATTAGTATGAAGCAAATAGCCACCACTACCATAATCTGGCTGCTAACCGGCTTCATGCTAATAACGATAATTCTGGATTTTGTTGTTCATTGGTTATGACAAGTTTGGCAGCCAATAATTTTAGAAACAATTTCAGGCAAAGGAAATATAATTATCTGATTAAAAAACATACCAAGTAAAATGTAAGGACGTATATAAAATCCAAACTTGCATTTTCAAAAAAATGAATTATCTTTTATGTAATCGGGTACATTAAAACATTTAAAAAAATAATTTTAATGACATTTCAAAAATCTCCCCTGTCAATTTTCATTTTATTATTTTTTACACAACAATTTAAAAATTATATGCAAGACTACACTTAAGGAAAATTACACTAATGGTCAAGTTTTTATTGATTTTTTATTGAAAACTAAAATTATTAATCACGTTACTATTAGAAATAAACCTTATAAAAATGTGTGCCATTTATTTCGAAAAATAATAGGGACATGCAATTAGCAGAAGAGTAAAGTAAAATTATATTCGTTGTCAATTAAAATCAACATAATATTAGACTAAGTAGGTCCAAAATATGGGTATAACCTTTGTTTTCCATAAATATTCCTACTCGACAAGCATTCCTACTCGATAATCAAAAGGTTATTTAACCGTTTTCACATATGTTCAATTGTCAATATTCATATGTTCAATTGTAAAAAATTATTTACTGTTTTACTTGGTTCACTCGGAAAGCCGAAACGTTTTACTGGAGGCTTTGATCACTGATCACTAGGTGATTATTTGACTTTATGTATTATTCTATGAAAAAACTTGTTCATTTCTATTTCCTTTTATGCAATTGCAATATATTTAATTCGATTGTATTTTTTATATATTATTATTTATTATGTTCCTTTTCGTAGCATGCAATTCTGTTTATATCGTGTGAATATTTTATCTGTACAACATTCCAGCTAATGCAGTAATGTAATCAATTTTATTTAGAACTAAATTTAATAAGCACTAGCCCATCGTGATTAGTAAAAAAAAACTTCTTGCTTCCAAAATATGCATGCGTTTTCCTTTTCTTTTAACAACTCCAAGGCTACCCCAAGTGATTATGTCAATAATCGATTGTTCAGCAAAATACATTATTGGACACCTTCAAAAAATCTAACCATTCGTAACTATAATTTTTAAAAACTTAGCTCATGATTTATTATTATTATAAACCTGGAATACATTCTAAAACCTTCATTTTCCATTTGTTAACTTATTAGTTATTTCTAAAGTTGTTCCTTGATAGTGAAATCTTACTGAATGTTCAGTTATCTGACACTAAATGCTCCATATAAACATAAGGGCTACTTCTAAGCTTTCCTCCATATTTATGTAAAATTTAAAAAACAAAATGTTTTATTATCAATGCCTTTGCCCTTATACGTGCATATACCGTCTAACCACCCAATTTCCGTTAATTTCTTCCACTGTATTAATCTTAAACACTTCCATGTCCGATATATAAGCCCGTCCGTCAAATAGTTAAGATATTTGATCTGGTAACGATCGAAGCATGAAACACATTCATTAACACCACATTGAAAACCCAATTACAAGCGCGCAGTATAACGTAATAATATCTCAAGGGATCTTGTTGGACTCAATATCGGTTGTTGGTGAGTTGTAGTAACTTAATATTATAAAATATAAAAACAAACGTGATGTCAAGTATCTTAAAATTAATTTGCTATTTTTAGCCTCGTTAATTAGTCCTCATTTCCTTATTAGGAATATTCATACATAATAGGTTAGCAACTAAGAAATTTACCAATTTTTCGATTAATTTTAGGAATATTATAAAAACTTTTCGAATGTCTCTGCTAAGGTATATATAGAGCTCGACGTTTGATCTTCTACTCTGTTAGCAACTGAGTTTTGGTGAATAAAGAATAATCAAAATATGTGAATTTCGCGAAGGGAACTTAGTATAAAAATTCCATATATGCACAAAGATAGATGAATGTGTATTCACCTACAACATAATCAGGTATTGTGTCCAGAGACTCAATAAAAGAAATTTAGATATCTCCAATAATTCGGGATAACCACTTCCATTAAATTTAGAAAAATTAAAAACTTACTGAAACAGTCCCTAGGTTATGTTAACGTCATTCAGGAGAGCTACTTTTGTTTTCTCATACTTCAATATAAAAATAACTTAATATCTTGGGGGTGGGGGGATAAAAATATTCTGTGTAACATGTCCGTCAACCTGTCAGAACTGTTTCTTTTCAAAAACTATTTGACGCAGAAACTGAAATTAGTAATAAGCATATTGATTTCCATTTATTTCATTATTTCAATAATAAATACTCATTTATTTCAATAATAAATACTCAAATTATTTCAATAATAAATACTCATTTATTTCAATAATAAATACTCAAAGATATTTACGTAGAAATTTTGGAGGAGGTAATCAATCGAAATTTATTTTTTTAACTTCGTGTGAGATGCCCACTGATGTCAAAAGATTATAAGAATTCTAAGATTTTGCATAGTTTTATGTCAGATAGTTTTATAAATATTGTTAAAAATTTCCATAACAAGAAATTTTGTGAGTACATTGGACTCACAAAATTTCTTGTAAAGTACAAAAAATTTTGTGAGGAAATAAAAAAACAAATATAAAAAAGGAACCTTCATAAATTTTATTAAAAACATGTTCCAAATTACAGATGTTACCCCAAAATTATACACAAGCGATTAACGAATACAAAAACTCGCTCCATTACTACTTCTAACGAAAGCTTTGAGTGTCAAAAAGCTGCTATAACTAACAGATTCAATTTGAACGAAAGGCGGCCCCGCTGTTTGATCCTCTGTAAAAGGATTCAACCGGCTTTAATATTAAAAAAAAGAATATTATCTTGACGGCTCAAGGCCCACGTTATCTGAAGATGATTAGGATGTAACTTGTTTAAAATATTAATATGAAACTCTTTTATTAGTATGCTCGTTTAGAAGTGAAATTTATAGTGAATTACTTTTAAAATATGTCATTAAAACTAATACACTCTAATAACAGGTTTAACCATTCTAAAAAGGGTTAATTTTAAAATATTTTTAGATTACCGTACCTATTTATATAAAATATAATTTTAATTGAGTCATTCTGTCGCTCCATTATCCATATGTATGTCTCTGATTAGATCATAACTTTCTACAACTTGGGCATAAATTTATGAAATATAGCACATATAAAATATAATATAATATAGTTAGCGTTTTATTTTCACCTGCTAAAGGTTGTGTAAATGTAAATTGTGAAAAAAGAATCATAAATATTTTTTGGATTCGGAGTAAATTTTTCGCGATGTGTTTTTTATTTATTCTTTAATTACTTAAAATTCCAGAAACATAATAGTCGCACATCTGTAGGTAAGTTTCAGATACGATATTAATAAATAATAAATATGGGGCTTATAAAATATCATTATAATAAAATATGATACTGAAAGCAAAACGACAACCTATTCCAATAAATTTATTTTCATTCATTTTCAAGAAATCACACTCTATTGTGACTGTAATCAACTGTGTGAGCAATTGAGTGCCTACCGCAAAAATATATAGAATTTCAATACAATTTGGCTCTAAATATCGATATCGTAAACAAGGTGACTACATAGAAGTGAAGAACGAGAATTTTCAGAACGACTTGAAGAAAAACGTTTTTCTATTCTACCATAAGAAAATTATTTTCCATAAGTGAAATATCTCTTGGGCTATAAAGAATGGTACTCTGAAAAGCTGGAAAAAATCGGATTTTTGCTTATAACAATTCATTTAATCTAAACAATCAAAAAGTATTTTGCAATTCATGGTGTTTTTTGGCCCACAAGCATTAGTGTTAAGAGAAACAAAATATTTTAATTATTTTTAACTGTTTAGAAAATATACAAGTGCTTATAACTTCTTAGAATAAATTTACAAATAATTTATTTTGGGTGAAGTCTTTTCAAACTAGTCCACCGAAAAAGGATGCCTGGTTGGAGAATAATTTCATTTCTGCATTATTCCCAGAGTATCTGTATAACGAAAATTAAATAATTTGAATTGCTGTAATTGTCTTTTTATTAGAATAAGTAAGTTCCCATAAAAATTACATTAATGTATTTTTTGCTAATATTTCAGTTTAATTATGTATTATATTAATTATGTGTCTTATGATATTATTTGTCTTCAAAAGAAAATAAAGTGTAAAAATAACAAAAAAGTCATATGATTGTCTGCGAATAAATTTGCACAACACAACGTTATTTAAATATAAATGACAGTTTTCTATCTCGTTCAGTATTATGCAAATTGAGTAAAAAGATTCATCGACACTATGCGTATATATATATGTATATATATATATATATATATATATATATATATATATGTATATATCATCGTTTATGTAATTATGCTGCTGTGCGTAATTCAATGCTAAAAGTATTGAATTTATAGTAGTTACAAATACTCATTTAAATTGTCAACACACTAATTGTTTTACAATGTGAAAAACATTGGCAAGGAGTTAAACGTCAAATAAAGTTCCAGTTCCGAGTTAAACTATCCTGGTATCAAACAAACTTCATTTACTATGTAGTTAATTCCAAAAACTTTATAAAACAACGTTGCTATCAAATCACGGAACATAAATGCACTTTAACAAAAATTAATTTTTCTTTGTTTTTCTTTATTCAATTCAAAGGAAACTTATACTTAACCTAGCCTTGGTTGGTTAGAAAGTCCGTTTATGTTTTCATTTAAATTAAGTTCTTTATAACAAATCATTTGTTATAGTTTTTCTACTTACAAAAGATATGAAATAAGGAAAAAAATTGCATTAAGAGACGTTTGTAATTTGATTATTGATAGCCGCTTCTTAGTGGAAAAAGACTTTTCGAATGTATTTGTTTTAAATGAATCGTCATGATTTTTTCTAACGATTATTTAGTTGCATTGTTTTTTTTATAAATATTCTTTTATTTATAAAGAAAACCCAAAAATATCACTTTTTCTAAAGTGAACAATTCATCATTAAACTTTTAGTAAATATATTCTGAAAAATATATCCATTTTAATGTGTCATAAATATAAAAATAGAAATATTAGAATGTTTACCAATACATTAATTTATTTGTATAGATATTGAAAAGTTACGAATTAAAGGGAAATTACATACTTTAGTCTATTTTTAGGGAATTTAACAACAAATATCATAATAACCTTTCCCTGTAAAATATAATACGCTCTGGATAAGAAATTAAAGACAATTCGAAAAGAAAGTATACATTTTGAGGACCCCATATTTCCTCATTTTTTTTCTTATTCTTCATTATGTTAATTTCGTTCGGGCATCATAACAAAAACCAAAAAAATATTTTTGATAAAATTTCTTTAGTCGTAATGAAATTGAATGAGACAAAGATTTAAAGTGTCCACAACCAGCTTTGCAAAAATGTATAAAAATAAATAGTACTGTGCAAAATAAATCGTATCAAATCTTTTATGGACCTAATGAATAATACATTTGAAGAAAATAAAATTTTACACTTAGATACGAATATCAATGTAAAATCATTCGCATCTTAACGTCTAAACTAAATATCCTCAAAATTCCACACCGGACGAGTATACGAGTATTTCAATAAATGGCGGACACCGATTCATGAATAAAATATCACACCACATCCGAAACTGCGGGCAAATCCCTTTTGCCCTTCCAAATACGTTTTTAATAGCGCCTATTAACGAAACTGATATTTGGGTTCGGCAAAGTGAGGCCTGTTTAGGAAAATTTGTATCAAACGTCTATATTAAATCGCTGCTCCGCTTAATTGCACGTATTTATTTGGTAACTTTAATTCTGGCTTCATTCATTACATTGATCGTGTGGTAGGTTTTGGTCATTGAGTATGGATTCCTTTCATCTTTGGGAAACGATTTTCTTATTACGATTAGCTGGGGTCAACAATTTAGTGTATAGAGATAGCACAGGAACTTTAAAATATTGTTTGTCGGCAGTAAATAATATATCGAGATATGACAATTAAATCTAATAATTATAGACCAAATTTAATAATGTTTCTTTAGATATACATATTCCGTAACTACTACAAAAAATATTACGCTAATTTTTCTTGTTAACGCGATGAAAAAATAATGGTCTGTGTATCCCCTTGCTATTGAAAATATATACAACTGTAAATAAGGTTAAAATATCATTTAACTATTATTATTAATTCAAAACATTGCGGTTTTATATTACCTGCCCACATTGTATTTATAAACTTTGAAAAATGCTTATGGGATTCTAAGGTTTGCTGTGCAACATACTGGTGATTAAATCAATATTAACTATGTTAAGAATGTATTTAGCGCCGCTGTTCATGATAAGCTTCATAAAAACAAGGAATTTAATCTCCATGCTTACAGACTTGTGTTATAGTTTTTATTCTTCCAATATATGGATACCAGTTTTATTTACATACTACCCTTTTAGCTTAATATAGAAAACTTTCAATTTAGAAATATTAATCTTAAGTTACATTGGTAAGATAAAATTTTCACCAAAATAAATTCTTTCTGGGAATTATGGGAAACTTGTATTATTCAATACCGATAAAACCCGATCTTATTTTACAAGCTTAGGAATTTTATTATTCACGTTTTTTTAACTGATTTTCGTTTAAGGATAGCCTAACCAATACCAAATGCAAAAGTTTAGATGGATGCATAGATGTAGGAATGGATGCATGTTTATTTGACATAATTTATATATTAGTATGTTCACGAGATTTCTACTTTAATACCAGATTTGTCAGGAAAATTCTGTAAATTTTATTTTAGCATATATTAACTCATATCGTGTATCCCAAATTCCCATAATCCGTGCGTCCCCGATACAAACGTTGTATCCAAATATTGAATATATTTGGCGTTAATTTTGCAGAAATTCATTACTCATAATTAAATGAAACTACGTGATATAGAATTATTTCTACTTTCTTTATGTTCTTTACCACAACCTAGGTTTCGTTGTATTACAACATCTTCAGGCGGGCTATTAGCAAAGATTCTTCAGAGGGCTATTAGCAGAGATCTTTGCTAATAGCCTACCTGAAGATGATAATACAACGAAACCTAGGTCGTGGTAAAGAACTTAAAGAAAGTATAAATAATACTATATCACGTAGTTTAATTTAATTGTGAATGTTGTATCCCTTTTATAACTCATCAATCAATTTCGAAATATTTAGAACAGAAATATATGCAAATGCCATGTGTCATTTTCGCATAAGCTATATTATTCTAAATCTTTCGAACGACTCTGTCGCGAACAGAAGCTGGTATAACTTGTATGACCATATTTCGAATTCGTCAATAAGAGCCAATTCGTCAATAAGAGCCAATTAGTTAATAAGAGCCGTTATATATCTTATCAATAATAAAATTATTTTTTTATGTACAACCTATCTCAAAGCAAGTAATTAATAGAACTCTGCAGATTTCATGCTAATATTTCTATATGTTTAAATGAAATCAGTCCCAATATATGGTATATATTAATTCTCATAGGTATTTTTTGTGACAACGCCATATCTCCTTTAATTCTTCATCAAAATTAACGTTTCAAACATCATTTTAAACCTTATATTCCCCGCTATTGACGAAAAATAGTTTAAAATTAAAGTTTCCTTAAAGAAAAATGAATGAAATAATTTTTTATAAAAAACGTGTTGTCATTTGCGAGGCCATCTGTTGATGACATTCCTAATAAAATGTCGTTGTTGTTGTTGTTATCGTGTCCACATGGGACGAAGGATATCATATTAAAAAATAGTTGCCAGAGCCTCGAAAGGGTGGACTTCTCCAGTCCCAACGGCCGGGAATCGAACCCGGGTCCTCGCGGTGCGACGCGCACTTAACGGCCGTATGTCTTGCAATCAACACCACGGTGACGACTCCTAACATATATTCGTAATATATCATACTTATTATTTCTCAATTAGCAATGTTGATGGCATTTCCAATAAAAATATGTTCAAGTAACATATAGTTATATTATTATTATTCGCTGTTTGATCACGATACTGTGCGGAACATTCGCACGGGTCAGCTAGTATACTATTGTATACTAGCTGACCCGTGCGAATGTTGCATCCCATAAGCATTTTTCAAAGTATATGTATACTAGCTGACCCATGCGTTGTATGTAATGAAAATAATCAATTCTAAACTTATTTGAGTACCATTAGCTGTGCTAACATAAACTACTATTTTCAAATTGAGCGATTTCAAAACTTACATTAGATCTAAACAGTAGTAGTAATCGTAGTTAGGGATTGGTAGATTTAAATATTATATTTCGGTCATAAAATCAATAATGGCACCAAAATTATTTTCCTTTTTTGAGTGGAATTCAACCCAAACTCTTTTGGTTAGGGTTTAAATATACATACTGATTTGATTGGTTACAAAATATCAATATTTGTTATTGATACTATAACAAAGATTTATGAACAATGTTACGTACATTTTGATGCAATTAATTCCCATCAAAATTTCATAGCTTTAAACACCAATTCAATAATTCAGTCAACGTTGAACTAATATTAATAGGAGTCTACAATTTTTATTACGGACATACTCACTGTCGTTTAGTTCCGAATATGTTTTAAATTAGTGTCGATTTCTAGAAAACAGTGTATATAATCGAGTCCTAACCAGAACGGAAAAATAGTTCTGTTCAAATGTTAACTAAATTAACGATTATCCAAAATCTTTAGTAAAATTTGGAGATAACCTAAAATTTAATTGTTTTTTTTCTTTATATATAAAAGACGTCATTAAAACTAATTCTGAATTAGAAAATTTTGTTCCACTTTCAATTTTGTCCAATTTTTAGTCGATATTAAAGTTACCTTTATTCTCCTTTTTTATACGTGTTTTTCGTACACTTCAAACATTTTATTGTCTTCTTATTCCTTTTCCTATTCATAAGGTATTTGAAGACTTTTACTTGTTTCAATGACATGATGAAAATCGTTTTGATTGACTACAACTAAATTTGCCTTAATGGCATCTTAAAGTCTTTAAGCAGGGAATAAATAAAATATTCCTCGCCATAACTATAAATTGTTAACGCAATAATCTTGAATATTTTCATGTACATTTTTTTATGAACAGTAAAGATTTTTTTAAAATAAAATATTTTTACTCTTAAATCGAAATATGAACATTTGACTGTTTTAATATTTTCCAAACTTTGATATCTTTAGCGCTTTATGAGAATAACAAATCTTAAATACCATATTTTATAAATTTTTTCGCAAGTCTATATTTTTGAAGTCAACTCATTGAGCAAGATAAGAAAATAGAAACAAATATTAAAAACAAATAGATCATATATTAACTCAGTCTAAAGTCGTAATCGAATAATAGAATACGTCGAGAGGGACGAATAATAGGTCGAATACTGCGTTGAGCAAATTAAGCGTGAACAATCAGGGATCGGAAACGGATGTTGTTACCTGCACACCGAATTTGAAATAAAACATATCCTTGTGTTTATTCAAAATAGTCTGGTACAAAAAACGACACCAATCGTAACACTCAAAAGTTGTGCAGCATATAACCATTTAACACGTCAGTGCAATGTCAAATGCAACTCTCTTCTCGCATGCAGAGAATTATATTCGACCAAGCTCAAAACGGAAAACGAGATTTGAACCATTCAAAAGCGATGAATAAAGATACAAAATGAAGCCGCTATTTATTGTAGTGTGATAAAAAAAAACGATTTCATTTTTATTTCTTAATTTACGAAAACCAAAAAATCTAATAATCTCTTTCGTTACAACTCTAAAAGCTTTTAATACTAATCTCATACTGAAGTAAAACTTTAACTTAATCTTAATTAAAAGAAAGCAAAGTATTTAAATTTTACAATGGTAGGAGCAGACAAAGCTTTTAAGTGTATTAAGTGACTCCAGCTTTTAAATATCTCTCTATCTAGAGTAAGACCTTAACACAAATCCTTTTCATCTCATGGACCCATAAACAACGGAGGCTTAACCTATATCAGATGCTCACCTTGGCAGAGATCCAAATTTCAAATATGACCTACATCATATTCTATATCAGTGATTCTCAAGTTGTTTTTATTGTTTTGGAATATTTTTTTTATTAGTTTTCCTTGCGGTGCCACTTATAGTATACGTATTGAAACCTTAACTTATACTTATTGTTCAATCATAAAATTATTTCATGCATAAAAACATACATTATTGTAGTAATAACATATATGCTCATTTGTCTATTATTTATTTTATACTATTTAATTTAATTCTTCGTTGTCTTCAAAAATATTATTGTTTACATTTAATAAATGAATATTTTTTCCATGCCTTCGTATACGTCCGTTTTTTACTATATAGTTTTTAATTCTAGTTTTTAATACATTCTTCAATATAAAGGGTTTTATATTTTTTTTTAAATCAGTTTTCGATATTAACAATATATATTTAAGCACCATGGCTTAACCAAACGAAAAAAATTGTCATCCTAAAGTGATTAAGAAAGAATGCAAATACAAACAAAAAAAGAAAATATCACTCTTCGAAATATGTTTTTAAATATACCTACAAAACTAGTACATTCTATAAATGGTGGCATTCTATAAGTTCTCGGGTCGTAATTTTGTAAATAAATAAACTAATTCTTCAACGAAGTTCATCAATTTTAAGAATCATATATAACCCTAAATAGTTGCAAAAAACTAATAGTCCCTATGCTTATGTTTTTCTTCATTATTTTCATAAGCTAAACTTATACAATTATAAATTAACTATTTTTTGAAGTCGATAGGATAAGTGAGAATATTTATGAAAAAAAGAACTTTTTTTGATTCATTTAAGCTGTCATAAAGAACTATACATCTTTAATATAATTGTCATCAATGATAAATAATTATACGATGCTATACTCGTATAATCACTTATCATTGACGACACTTATCACATGACAGTTAAGGAACACGTTTTTTACTTGCTTCGTACGCAGCAAATGTGCATTTGTGTTTTCGGCTTCACTTCTCAACGTACTTATATGAAGAACTCCGTATGTGTAGTATACTATGTGTAAATGGTACTTTACCACTTTAATTGGATCTGTCTATCTTAAACTATTTATTGCAAACTTCATGTCAGACCAGAACAATTAGGCATGGATACGTACAGCTTCGTACAGTTTAGTATCCAACCATTTATAGTATTTGTAACTTATTTTAAGACCTAAGAATTTATATTTGAGAAGTTAAGGATAACCTTCAGTCAACACAATGATTGTTGATGTGTTCCAAAATTAACTGCCTGCACTAAAATATATCATGAGTGATAAAAGTTCAACATTTATATAACTGATAAAAGGTTTTCAAATGCATAGAACATATTTACTCTTTGTATCTCAAATGATATAAATCTCTACATTTATTACTTAACAATACCGAATAGTAGTGTTTATATTTGTTAATAAAAATTAACTAACTTCCATTTTTCGCTAATTTATCTAATAGTCATTTTAAATATAGATACTTTTGTTCATTTACTGTATTCTCTTCCTTTTTTTAAATTATATAGGTAATTTTTAATAACTTTTAATAAACTTAAAACTATCAAAGAACCACCCTTCTTTGTTTTTATTGTATTTAATTAAATTAGTACCAATACAAACCACTAAATTAAAAAAAACCGACCTTAACCCGGACGACTAAGCGTTATTTAGTTGCTAATGCTACACATATATCAGAATTCGTATAGTTTCCGAACAGATATTGAATTACACACTTAACTTGTTAGCATTAAATAGTTTAAACGCCACAGTTGAAAAAGTTCTGCTTTAGACGTAATACAACATTCACACGCCACAGGGGCCGCAAAGCGTCCGTGATATAATCCATATCGCTGGTAATAATTTAAAAATATAACTGCCATCTATCTCTGTTTATTCAGCCCTTTGCTTGTCCCTTTAGACAATACTCACTCTCGTATATCTCCGTGACGCAAGAGCTGACTGCTGTATAAGGGCGGAGTTATGTCGTTTGCAACCGTGTCTTTGTGACAAAAGAACATACATACATTATGGTCACGGTAATACTACCCGATTAGGAATCAGCGTACAGTTGCAAGTTAAGTATATTTTTATATTATATTTTATTTATTTTAGAAAAAAGGCTTTCGTCTATTCCTTGTTTACTGTTAAACATATTTCCTACTTGTTTGTTGTCAGAAAACTTTCCGGTCCGGTTTTTATCGGGCGAAAATAGGATCACAATTTTATTTTGTTTTTAATCGCTTTTTTATATATAGTGTTATATAATATTATTTACATGAATTCATTGACAATATTCTCAACGGTTTAGTATTTATTACGTTTTAGTCAAGTACGGAAAATCTCATAATATAAAAATGTTTTAGAAAAGTCTCTCTTAGTAGGCTCTTATAATATATTTTATATATATTTTTATATTGTATATTTTTATATATTTTTATAGTGTCTTTATTTGTATTTAGTATATTTTTATATTATCTATAATGTGCCCTTAGATAACGAACTCGGTTCAATTCAATTGCGAGTTTCCCACACATTTATAGTATTATGTACAATTTATAAAAGTGTATTACATACCCCTTGTCCACCTCATATACAATAACTTTTTATATACTCCACTATAGACAAGTTTCATGTCAATCGGGCGAGCCAAGCCCTAAAAACAAAACATTCTTCTTTATAAAATTACGTTGATAACTATTATATTTAACTGCCTTTATATAAACTGAGGTAAAGTGCATTTTTAAATGCCTTAAAACCAATATTTTTTTAGAGAAAGGGAGAAATTATCGATTTAAAACTAACGGTTACGGGATTTAAAATATTATACAGTATAATGTTCTGTTGACATATTGCAAACAATTTTTTAGCCTAATTTTTTTATGAGAACATAATTTAAAATGGCGCATATATATAGAGTTTATAACCTTATTTGCCTAGTAGAATTTTAGATAATAATTTTTTACTTGGTAATTGAAGTCATAATAATTTTTTTTAATAAAGGTTACAAAAAGTTTTCGTTCGTAACCAAAAAACTTAGTTCGCCAAAGGAACATTTTCCGGACGGCCTAAAACTTAACTTCAATATTATTATAGACGCAAGACAAGAAAAAGATTTTAAGAATCGAATGGAACTAAAACTAAAGGGAAAAAATTGTAATAACTTTTAATTTAAATGGACGTAACAACGGGCTTTATAATAAGCTTTTTCAGAAAATACACCTAAAAGCTTTTAAAAAAGTTTTTTCCTGCACTAATCAGGTTTGATTTTCCATTAACTCTTGGAAAACGGAAAAATGGGACGTTTTATAGTAACTATTGCCAACTTCTTCCAGGGATCTATTGATAAATGTGGTTAAATATTTTTGTACTGCTTTTAAAATGAAACTTTATATTGAAAACTAAAAAACTACAAATAGTAACTTTTATATTGAAACTAATATTTGTACATTTTTTAGACCAAATTATATTATTCTTTTCCTTAATTCGCTTTCAATCTATTTTAATAGAATAAGCAATAAAGAAAAAGTTTAATGCAATATATTTTCTTTGTTTTTACAATAACTTATGTAGGTACTTGCACATAACCGTAAGTATCTCAGTAATTATTATAGTTAGTTTAATAATTTCATCGACATCGAAAAACTTAATATGACCAAAACCTGTAGGGTGAAATGAAATACTTCTTTATCTTACCCAATAGGCGTGGAAAATGCTTAAATATAAAATTACGAAAAAGTTAAAGTGCTAAAATATACTTGTAGTAATTTTAAAGTTTTTTTGTAATTATATATAATAGACATATTAAATGGAAGCAAATGATAGGTATATGCTCATATGTATCTACTAGAGCCTATGCAGTTTCTCCCACACATAAATAAATGATTCATTATCACTGGAGTAATTTGTTACTTTCATATTAAAAATATTATTTGTGAGCATCAGCATTACTTAACTTATTAATTAAGTCTATAATCTTTCCGTTATTTGAGTAATTAATTAAAAACACAGTTTTAATTATTATCGTACGGCCATTTTATACGTTTTACATTATGTTTAATGTCAAGTTTAATGGGTCTTTATCCTGGCCCGTGGATGAATGCCATGTTTCTTTCTGTACGATTATGTTTGAATAAGTCACAAAAAGTAGTTTTATTTAATAAAATTACTATTTAATCTATCTCATAATACCTCACGGTACAAGCAATAATTGTATTAACCATATTTTAAGGACATTTTAAATAAACAAAAAAAAAACTAAAAAAAATAAAGAAGACTCAAATCACGAGGTGATCGAAATAATTATATAAATAATATTATACGAATTATATAATATGTCACCAGTTAAGACCAAGAGATCAATATGAGCACAATCAAGTAGATTTTAAATATCCTTTCTCACTATAACAGTAATCTGAATCAAAAATGTTACTGATCTCAAAGTAATCTGTGATCAGTATAAGGAAATGTTCTACACTATAACATGAGTGAAATAAAAGCCATGAGATACTAACAGGAATAATACTTAAAAGATCAAGAAAAGCCCAATAAAGCAGATTTTCAATATACATTCTCACCGTAACAACATTCTGAATAAAACATACTACTAATATCAAAATAACCTATGATCAATTTAAGGAAATATATTTTGTACTTGTCCTCAAAATATAGAGCTCTAGCATATGTCAGAGGAACACCAAATTACGATATTTGTAATGAGGTTACTCGGAACTAATATATTAAACGAAGTTTTAATATTGCAAAACTTTGATAAACACTAGTGGTGTTATTAAAAATACCATTATCCATAATTTGATCGGTCTGGTCGGATCTGGAATCGCTATCATGGAATGAAATCGCACATAAATTACAATGCATCCTTGAATCTAGAAAATAATTATATAAATTTAGAAAATGGCTCTTATCCCTGTCCACAAAATTTAAAGTGCGTAAAACGTGACTGACTTTTTAATATTTTCATTTTAATTGCAGTTCAAGAAGTCTACAACTACTGATGGAGATGCTGAAAGAAATAAGATTATTTTTGAATTCTCTCATATCGCGGAAAACGTTGATTGGAAACTCGAAAAACTTCTGGTATCATTTTGATGTGAAATCAGTATTAACGTAGCCCAGCAACATGTGATGTTTATTGCATATGGAAACAATATTTTTTAATTACATGTGTTTATATATATATATATATATATATACATATGTATATATATATATATATATATATATATATATACATATGTATATATATATATATATATATATATATATATACATATGTATATATATATATATATATATATATATATATACATACATACATACACATAAATATAAATATATATGATAACGCGTAAAAATTAATACCATTATGATAACAAATTAGGAATTCTCCGAAAGTAATTACAATCTGTCCTACCGTGCCACTGTACGCAATACCCCGTGAATAAGTTACGATCGGTTGTTTCTGTACCTCCAAATAAGGCGCCACTTTCTGGTAAATACGCGGCACCAAAATAAGTTACGTTATTAACGGCTCGCAGCTGCTGGTTTACGGTGCCGTTCACATACCCGGATGGAGGTGAACTATTAAATTTTGTAAAAATTAAGGTAAGTTGCAAAAAGTTGCTGGGCCAGTACAAAGATGCAAAATTTGTATAATTTGTTGTAATAAAATCTATTTTGGACATTTTAAAATATGTATCCTACGTAAAACTTTATTCACATCCATTTCCTATCTTTCATCTGAATTATATCGATATAAAATTCCTTTTCAGCACTTTACGCTACTCAAATTTAACCACATTTTAATTATTTCACACTATTTTATAAAGTTATTTCTATATATTTTTGAAAAAACTATTTTATAAAGTTATTTCTATATATTTTTTAAAAATGCAGCGTTACTATTTGTAGGTTTTTAGTTATTTCCTATAAAATATACTTTAAGTATGTAAAGTTTAACATTTGTACACCTTTTTAAACTAATTAAACACTGTTAAATTCAGAAATACTTACGTTTATTTATTTTTTTTCGTATTTTAAAATTTTTCACACACCTTGTGCATTCGAATAAAGCTAGATTATTTTATTAATGTAATAAAAACAAATGTGTTGAATGTTTGTTAAATTATTTATTGGAATTCACGCCGATTCTATTGACATACAACTTTCGCAACCATTGTTATTGTTTTCGCATTGTGGTAGGTGCAAAGTAAATACATATGTTATATCATTTTTAAAATAAAGTCACGTAATTACAGAAAATGTCGCTGGTCTGGGCGCTTTCACGAAGAACGCTGCCAAAGCTATTACAGATACATTAGTAATATTTATGTCTTGAAATGGGAGAATTGTATGTCCCGGGCAAAATTTATCTATATTTTATAAATAAACAAGGGTAACTTTGTTTCAGTTAAAAATTTAAAAAAGTGCGTGGGACAAAAGTGGCGATGTTTGAGTCAGTTTATTAACCCTCATTATAATGAATAACAAAGTCATTTTAAGTGTTTCCGAAATATAAAAATAGATCCTCTACAGTTCGTAATTTGAATTAGTTGTTATGAAAAGGTTTTTGAAATTAAATTAACGTAGAAATGCGCATTTTAATGATGTTATGTACGATGTATTTACACATAAGCATTACGATGATGTACGTTAGTGTATTTTTGTTAATGAATATAAAGGACTAAGGTCATGAAAGAAGAAATACATATGAACAAAATTAAATCACTTGATTACGGACATACCGTAAGAAGTCTTTACACGTGTTGTTTTAGTACCTAGGTGAAAGACCATTAACTAGGGACATAAAGAAATATTGTATGAACTATCTTTATCTGTGCGAAGGCGGGCGGATAGCTGATGTTTACGAAAGTCGATTATATAAAATAACATATGTAGATTTTAAAATAAAATAACATTATGGAAAACAAAATATTCGTATATATAAAGAAATGGTCTACAAAAATAATTTTGAGAAAGTACCTAAAGTGAAAGACAAAATTAATACTTGTCATGAGTTAGTGTAATTATTCATTCAATCATTAATAGTCACTTCACACAATCGTTATTTTAAATGTGACGTGGCAACTAATTAACTGTGTATATATATATATATATATATATATATATATATATATATATATATATATATATATATATATATATATATATATACATATATACGGGTCTGTATATATACGAGTTAGTATGTGTATATATGTAAATCCAACAGACAAACGGGACAAATTTCATTATATCATACATGTTATATATATTACGGAGGAATGGAATTCATAGAGAATTACAGCACACAAATGTATTTCAATATCTGGCATACCATTTAATAACTATCCGTCACATTGTTTGAACACAACTCTCAAATTTAATATTAGTTTCCATCGTTATAATAATAAACTAATATTATGAAATGTGACTTAACAAAATCAAATTACAGTAAAAAGCAGAATTCATCAAGAATTACACCATACAAATTTCTTCCATTATATTCTACATACAAATTTGTAAAAGTCCGCCTTTAGGGTTGAATTCCACTCTCAAATTTAATTTTAGTTTCCATCGGTCTAATAACAATTTGACATTAATAAATTTGTTCTGCTCTTTATGATAACATATATTTAATAAAAATTCCTTGCGAGTTATAAACAGAAAAATACTCCATTTCAGCACGCCGGACTAGAGTATATCTCATCCCACTTTGGGGGTGTTGGGGTGTACAGTTATGACAATAATCTCAAAGTCCTGCACACGAGACACAAGATATTTTGAATATTTAAATAAAAAATTAATAGAAAGAAAAAGTATACAAAAAAAAGTACCGATTCTACATTTTCGAAATGAAACTCCTTTTTCATAGATGACACTATCCTTACACCCTTTATTTTTCTAAGTAAATCTATAATGTTATCTAGGATGTTTATTAAAATGAAAGTTGAAACAAGACTGGTATTTTTTTCAGCTTGAATTTATAGAATTATGACATTGCAACCACTTATTCTTGAGGAATGGAATAATAAATCAAATAACATTTTCCGTGAATCCTAATTTTGTTGAACTGCTAATGTCAAGTTAAGTTTATTGAGAAATAATAAATTAGAAAGATAAATATAACAAATATAATATAACCCTTGTGCAAAAAATAAATTGTGCTTTCACGACACTTACCGTTTGAAATTACTTTTTCCAAGTATAATTAATTCGCTAAAACTTAAAACCAATTATTCATATATTAACAAGTTATGATTAGTTTTGTTCGCATCGTTAATGTCGTAAAAAATAAAGTATTGCCAATGTGAAAAATACTTTTGTTTAAAACAAACATTAGTAAACATACTTATTTGTTAAATATTCCTGATAAACATAATTACCAAGTCTCCTTTAACCTACAAACATGTTGTCCCGCTCATTTTTTATGACTCCAAAAACATTTTGAACTAATTTCCTGAAATAATATTAATTTAATTTTAGATATCATTTAAAGCCTTCATATTTAATTACTAGATTTTATGATCAAAGTATATATTGGACGATAATAATAGTACTTACTTTGTATAGATTTATTTCATTTTAAATAAAATACAAGTAGATAAAAATCATTTAAGTGGTTTAAAAAAATCCTGACTCAATAAGTAAACACCGAAAGTTGATATCGTTTTGTTCCATTAGATTAAATACTTTGTATTTCAATATTACAATCGGTCAGTAATTTAAACTCCATTAGTCGTATTTAATTTCAAATAATTTTAACCAAAAGTAAAGAGATTGATTTTCATTCCGAAAAATGTAACTACCACTTTTATCTGTAATATCAGTTTTAAATACTATAATTAACTTTTGTATTTACCATAATAAATCTTACCCATGATAAATTCTTAACTCACTTTTTATACCATAGATAATACATTGAAATCATATAAACATTTTCCATCCAGCCAACCAAGTTTGTTTATTTCTGTAACAAGGAATTATTTATCCAAAACAATTTATTTAAAAATGGTAATATCTCTCTATATGAAAGAATATAAGAATAAACTGTAGCCGGTAAGACCCAGACATTGCAACATGCATTAAACTTTGGTAACATCTACGAATAATATTGTGTGTAACTCTTTAGTACAACTCGTAAATCTCACGTTTATTATAATCAGGAATATATTTCATGGTTACTTGGAGAGTTAGTTCAAGACTATGGTGAGTTTCAGGTTCACAATTTGAAAGTTTTCAAAGCTTCAAGATTAATAGAAGTTTGGCAAAGCCATTTCTTGTTGCCTGCTTTAATTAAAGACCCTCAAGTTTGTTTATAGGTTATATTTACGACTGCATATAAGAACTTTGGCAATACTTTCACACGTATGTTTTCTAATATTATATTGCTTAATTAGTCACAAAGCTTAAAAATAAAAGCTTCTTGTGTATAAAGCTTTCAATGTGATTTCTGAATTAATAAGTTTTTTAATAATATTTTCTCTTCTCTATTTTTTCCAAATGCGTATAATTTACTTCAAGTAAAATAAAAGCCAATGATAAACTTTATTAACGTATAACTTTTCGGTAATTGAACAAGTCTATGAGTAGTTTTAAGGAACTACTAGACTAATCCTGTCGTATTAAGCTATTATTTTATATATGAAATGGAAAGTATATTAAGATGTTTAGCTGTATGACAATAATAAAATACTAGTCATACAGCTAAACATAATAAATACATCTTAAAAAAAAGATATTTTTGTGATTGTATTCATATATTTGAATCACATAAAAATGGCTAGAGTTAATCATGCTAGACTTCAACATTTGAAGTTTTTTTAATTTATTTATGTGCATATCTATTGTTGTTCTTTTATTATAGTTATGTATGGATAATGAACCTAGGAAGTTGACTTTTTAAATAAGTAATTATATTCATAATGAGAAACCTATGTGCAATAGACGTAAACCGTCTGTTATGGTCATATTTCGGGAAGTTTGAAAATTTTAGTTAATTTCTTACATCAATTTTCATATCTTTTATAGTCGAAGTCTTACTTCACCTTCACAATTGATCCTAATCACAATCCTATTGATTGACTACTCAAATTTAGACCTAGATTTTTCTAAAAAAATAAGATATACAATTCCCAAAATCTTATTGATATGCATTTATTTGTTCCCAATATTAAACATAACCATAAGATAAACGCCATCTTAAGTCCCCAGTTTATATTGTCTTCAGAAATATCTCAACAAAGTGTCAGCTAGGATCCCAAAATGGGCAATAGCCCAGAGCTATTCCTCGGTATCGGAACACGTTCTTGCTTTTACACCACAATGCTCTAAGTAAAACAGTATTTTTCCAGTTATTTGTTGCGACAATATAAATTCCAAAATAGTATGTTAATGATAAGCACATTTAAATGTCATTGCGGCAATGCGATATCGTTCGTAGTCCACAATTTTCTTGTTAACTGTGAACAACCTGACACGATAATAAGTGAGTTACTGCCTGTAATAAAGTCCATAAATAACATTAAATATTAAATCTAAAAATAATATTTGATTGTTATCGTTTTTGTACAATCAAAATAAAAACTTGGGAATTCTGACCAGTTTCAATTAAAAGAATTTATTTAATATAAATAAGTAATTTTAGTCTAACGTAATGAAACGAACCTGTTACAATTTTGTGAGGATTACGTATGCGTGTATATAATGAATACTTCTACGTATCAAAAAGTTTAGTCTAACTAAAATACTATCTGACAGATAATTTTTAGTTGAATTAATTTAATAACGCTTTGACATCTTTGATTTTGTATTTTCATGTTTTTTTCAGTCGTATATCCTGAAAAATAATTGTTTTTTGAAATGTAATGTTTGGAAACCGTACCCAAAAGTTCTAAAACTGAATTATTTTATTATGGCAACTATGTTTGTCCTGTCTCTCTGCCCGTCTGTTAGAAACATCTAATTTCTAAACAAATAATATAGGGATTTTAAATTTGCTCAAAAACGAAAACCATGTTCTAATTTCCAAACGACTTTGTTGAACCTATAACTAAACAAGTAATTTGGAAAAATAACCTAATTTCTTTACATTATCCAAATATACCGTATACTTTTTATAACAAGTCTCACTTTACATTTAGTTTAAATAAACGAAAAATACAAGTAATTTACGAGATATCTTTTTACATCTCTCCTCAAGAAGTAGACCAATTGTCCAATATAGTTTAGTACACTTTAATAGTTACTACTTTTCCACCTTTTTATCTGAAATTTGAACAAAGTTTTATTCCAATAATAAGTTTTATTGTAGCAAGTATAAAGTCATCTGATTGACTCTAATACTCTGTCGCTATAGTAAGATCTCAAGAAATTAGTCTACTGCCGGAGGAGATTTCTAATTGTATATGAGTTTAACAAATCTCATTATTTAACTAGTAAATCTCATTATTTAACTGCACAACGTACAATGCACGTTACAAATAATCAATGAAGTTTATTGGACTAAAAATAATTATCGTTCATACAAATAATATTATAGATATTTCAATTATTTTCATGACCAAAAAATGTAAGAGGAGTTAAAATAAATTGTTAATAAAATTTAAATAACATCTCAACTTTAATTTTGTTCAACGAAACGTATTATTAAACCATTTTCTTTTAGCAGAGGTCAAAGCTCGATTTGAAGCTATAATCCATCAGATATTTTATTTAACCAACTTTAATCAAGGTACGTCTAACTTTGAACTTTAACCTAATTGCTCTTATTACAGAACATTATTAACGATAACGTATTAAAATTTTACTCAGATTTATTCGAGCAACTGTGCTTGGCAGCATATCCCACGTAACAAACCGTGAAAGTTGAAAACTCGGCGTCAAGGTTAACCGTAGAACTTCATTCGATTTCAAACTTCACGACGGTATAACCTAATTTACGTTAAATGTTAATATGTTCATAACTTTATTTTGTGTAAGCGAGTTTCCGTGTTCATTCGGATTGAAACAGGAGTCGAAGAAAAGAACGATGGAGGATTATTTTTTATTCATAAAATGACATTCGTGTTTTTAACTGTAAATTATAATGGATTCACGCACAGTAATTTAAATATCACGTTCATATTTAGGGTTTCATAGCCAAGCTACGTACATTTATAGTTTCGTCATGTCCATTTGTCCAAAACTCAGAATTTAGTTATATACATTTTTGAACATATAAATATATATATATATATATATATACACACACACACACATATATATATATATATATATATATATATATATATATATACATATATATGTTTGTACATATTTTCTGAAAAAATATTTTAAGGTAGCTTCCATACGCGTATAATGGGAAGTGATTTTTTACTCGCATACCTCATTATGTAGAGTATTATTGAAAAGGTTTTTCAAAAATATAGAAGGTATATCATGAACACTTTTTCGATACAACGTTCTGTTTGTGTGTCGCAGTTAACCCATACCAGTTAAACCGGTATGTTTGAATATCTAAAAATATTTACAATAGTAATATATATAACGAAACTACAAGTAAAATTATCGTACCTAAGTAGACTTTACTAGTTTAAGAGTAATAGTTGAGTAGCTTATGAATTTATAAATAACTTAAACCGACTAAGGAAATAACTTTTTATTTTAAAATGTACATTTATAGTGTCTGTGAAAAATATTTTGGGAAATGTATTCATATGTGTTTATGCAGAGAAAATATATTTTTATTTTTAAATAGTTTGACAGCAACAATATGTGCACTTGAATGTTTATTACGCATCTGAGAATGTACGGATCCCTCGTAGTGCGAGTCGTACTTGTACTTAATATGTTTATATCAAATAAGTGGGAAAGATAACAAAAAATTAACTACTTTAACGCAAAACCTATTATTTAGATATTAGTCGATTCATGGAACATCTCAATAAAGTCCTTTACTGATAATAATACATAAGAATGAAAAAAATCGAATAACTATCAAGAAGTGCAACATGAATTATTTCGATACGTACTTCTTTATATGAATATGCATACCAATTTTCATAAATTATAAAAAGAAATTTACTGAAATATTTAAGTACGGTACTTTTATTCTTTAATATACGCTTTTAGTAATTCTTTTATTTCATATTTTATTTTAATTTTCACACACTGTTACAGAGATATAGGTTCAATAACACGAATATAATAAATATTGGCTATATATTTTAAGAAATAAAAATGAAATAATATCTTCTAATAACACGAAATAACATAAAGCTTATTTGAATAATCTGTCGTAGACCATACCCTTACGGTCCTCACATATTTTATGATAGAGGTTTTCGGTGGCAGCGCGCCATTCGGCTCGAACTTTTAACTGTTACTTCCGTCTCCGCTCGGAGCGGATGTGATCGTTGCAACTTTCGAAAAGCTTTCTTTGTCCCCTCTCCGAGCGCCTGGAAGTTGCAGCTTTATACAAGTTGGGCACAATAGTGGCAATGTGTCTCAAAACTAGTCTATTTGAGGGGAAATTGTACTTTAGAAGTTGATGGAAGTCAGGTATTGTATTACGACCGAATGGTGATTAAATGAGATTTACAGGACTGCTAACAGAGTTTATGATAAGGTTTTAATCAAAGACCGTGGCAATTTTAGTTTTAAAACTGCTTCCAGTACTTCTATTACAAATGTATTGATAATTGTGCCAAATATTTTTCTCTTTACTATTTTTGGGGTTCCGTAACTCAAAAGGAAAATAGGAACCCTTATAGGAACACTTCATTGTCCGTCTGTATGTCTGTCAAAACTCTTTTTCTCAGGAACGCTTGAAGGTATCAAGTTGAAATAAATATAAAATATTTAGGTCTACGTTCCCTTAAAATTGTAAAACAATTAAGCTTCTAAGTCCACGCAGTTGGGGAAAAAACCTAAAAATACGGCTATTTATGCAGCATATTTTAAGACTCACAGGTAAATCAATACCAATAGGGTACTTTCCGTAGACTTAGGATCATGAAATATGATAAAAAGCAAAGTCTTACAGCACAAGTAAAAGAAAAATCTGAAAGTCATTAATTTTTAGTATTTTCAAATATGCCCGATGTTTCTATACCTGTGAAAGATGACAGGCAATATATTTACGTTATATAAAATTAATATTTTTAAATAGTGTAATAGGAATATTATGTATCTTTAAATGTTTATAATACCAGTATATTCACGGACCCCTTGTGGTGCGAGTTCTACTCGTGCTTGACCGTTTTTTATATTACTTGTATGGTAAGATATTTTTACGCGTTAAAATTTTAATCATTTTTGTAGGATTACGTACCTCAATAGGAAAATGGGAACCCTTTTAGGATCGCTTCGTTGTCCGTCTGTCGGTTTACCAAAAATAATTAATAACAAAAATTTTAATCGACGGTCCCTTAGAGCTGTAAAAAAGCAAGCTGCTGAATTAACGCAATCAAGAAAAGTCCTAAAAAGAACAACCATTTATCTCACATATTTTGATACTACCAAATAAATGAAAATATAGAATCATGAAATTTTGACAAGAAGCAAGGTCTCACAGCCCAAGTAAAGAAAAAAATCCGATAATCGTTAATTTGTGGTTACCTTAAAATCGTTAATTTGTGGTTATCTTAAAATCGTTAATTTGTGTATTATCAAATATAAAAAAATATTTATTTTTAAATATGCGTCTATGAAAAATATAGTATATTTTCGTTCTAGAAAAATTAAAATTTTGTAAATAGTTTAATAGGAATTTTACGTACCATTAAATTTATATAAATGCCTAAATGTATACGGAACCTTGTAGTAGGAGTTCCATTCTTGCTTAACAGGTTTTAATTATTATATACAGAACGTATTTCACTATGTAAAGTTTGTAAGAGTGTAGAATCAACAAAATCCTTTCCAACAGCTTTTATATAACTAAATTTTCAACTAAAGCATTTTGGTTGACTGGGAGAAATTGTTCATAAAGCAATAAGATCGCCAAATTTGTGTCTTTTAATATATATATATATATATATATATATATATATATATATATATATATATATATATATGTATATATATATATGTATATATATATATACATTAAAGTGACAAAATAGAAATAATAAAATGAAATAAATTGTTTTATGACATGTTTAAAAATCGTCTCCAATATTGTATTTCCCAATTAAATACCTTCTTTCCCTCCTTATTTTTAATTATATAATATTGAAAAAGTAATGAGTTTATATTTAATTACACATAATAATTTTTTTTATCTTCATCAAAATTATTGTATATTTCTACTTACATCATAATAAACTAGTTAAATTAAGGTTCTGTTAAACGCTGAATAATAGCCGTATAAATGTTTTCAAACTTTTTTCGGCCTTTTTTCAAACAATATTTTCCAGTTAAAGCTCGCCTGAAGGTAGTTATTTTGGTATTTTTAATGATCAATTCACTCACAATTATATTTACCTATATCAATATCAATTCTTATCAATCGCTCAAAATTTGGCCATCAAACATTTTGTAATAAGCCTCATAATCTTTAGTGCGTACTTTTGGACCTATCAAAAGTACTATTGTTCATTTTATAGTTCATTTTATAAATATATAAGATAATTCTATTCTAGTTTACAATAATACAATGATCTAGTAAATATAATAAAGGACCTCACTTCTCAAGAATGAGGCCTTTTTTTCAAGAAGTTACAGAATAGTGGCTGGATTTATTTCAGGGTTCCATAGTTGATAATAATAATTATTTCAGATGCTATGTAATGCTCCTTGGGACTATGATGTCTTTCTTGGCATATCCGTTGACTATAAACCCTATGAGCTTCGGAAATGAAAGAGAAGGTAATGATGTATAAGAACATGTTTTATGTTGAAAAAAATTAAGCACAGTAATAATATATGACGATAAAAGCCTGCAAAGTACAGTAATAACGTACGAATATGTGTGTAATCTTGTTTCTGTCAAGATTTTCCTAACGGAAGTTTTCTACCACCGTTTTTTTTAGTTTTTCTGATGTTGATTTATAGATGACTATAGTATTTACTCCATTAAAACATCACTGACTACCTACTAAATATGTTTGAGTTTCTAAATTATTTTCTTCGTTTATTTTTACACGTTGTTTGATATTATTTCTTTTAAATACACTTTTTATTTATTCAATAATGCAAAGGAGAGTATGTATAGTAGTTGAAATAATAAAAATCTGATCAAAACTGAATTTTATTTTTTTTTTAAATTTCTTTCAGAGCTTTTCAAAATAGTAATTAATACGAATAAAATTACTTTTTCAAAACTATTTCCTACTTAATTTTTTACTAACGTTTATCCCCTACTTAATTACCACAGACTATCAATATAAGAACAGATTCCTTAGACAATTACTTAACTGGTTGCAAATACGTAAATTGTTCGCTATTGTAAGCTAAACAGCAGCCAAGCGAGCTCAGCCCCCATTTGTGCTCTATAAAGACAGGTACAACATTTCGGGATCGTCATGATTCCAACTACTCTTCACACTCTGGTTGACATTCCGCTAATCATCCTAATCTTAATTCGCTGTTTAGAAACTATTGTTAAATGTTATTTCTAGGGATTTGGAATATTGTTGCCTTTTTTAACCATTGCGTGAAAAAATTATAATGTTAGATTATTGTTAAGCGTCGATAAAAATAATATTCAAATTAAGGAGCAAATACTGTAATTTCACTTTCGAAAGCAAAAGTAGCTTCATTTCTAACTAATAAAATAAAAAAATCAATAATTGGAAAAAAGAGATTTTAAGGTAATTAAATTTTATCTGCCTATTACTAGTTTTTTATATTTCAAGTTTTTTTTTATATTGTGTCGAATCAATACCCATTTTATTTCCATGATTCTAAACTAATTCAATACTACATTGAAAACTTCATCGAAATTCTAATATAATATTGAAAGTTCATGAAAATTTGTTTAGCAATCATACGTTGCAACATCAAACAGCTAGACAAGCAGACAAAAGTTCTAAGTTGTTTCATATGATACCCAACTTATTTTATCACTTTTCGAGACCCTACAACCCCTAATTTCGATTGAATATAAAATTCTATCAACATCAATCTAATTGTTTCTGAACGTATGCATGCAAACAAACACACAAACGTTTAAAAATATGTCAAGCACGATTAGAGATAGCACTGCAAGGATTCCTTATACATTAGGACAAATATAAACATTTAAGGGTATTTCCATTACATGGTATTTCCATTAAACTATTTACAAACATTAATTTTTCACAACGCAAAAATATTACCTGCTATATTTTTCACTGGTGTAAAAACATAGAGCATATTCAAACATTTTGACATCTAGAACCATCACTACGGTTTTTCTATAACATTTACATAGGCTTCTAAAAACCCATACATTTTGCATAATTTTAGATCAAGTATTTCAGAAATACTGGTAGGGGCACATTTTTTTGCATATTTTTTAGTATATCTTTGGCGATATATTACATAAAATTATGAAATAAAATATTTTTGAGATCCTTATAACTAGAACTTTTAAATGATAATACCATACATTACATTTGGAATTTTAAAAAATCGAGTAATTAAATTGAAATCCTTTAATTTTATATAAATATTTTTTGTGACATATGCGAGTTAATATGTCTTATTACTATGTCAGATTTCAAGTGTGGGTATCTTAGATGAGTTCTGTTTTTCCTTTTAAGGAACAGAGCCCTAATGAGCATGTCAATTACGAATAAACTCCCGCTACAAAGGTTTCACACCCGCTCGAGTTCTCATAAAAGTTTTTCTCCATATAAATATATTGTCTAATATACGTTTCACAGACGTAAAAAAATAATTGTTTATCTTTATCTCTTCAATTAATTAACGTACATAAAAAGAAATACAATTTCATTGAAGTACTTATTATCCCAAATGTCGTTACCTTGATTTATTTCAAATGTTTGGCACACGTGATTAAAGTTAATGGCAGAGGGATACTGTGAAAATTTTTAAATGTTCCCCTCGTGTATCGTGAAGAAGGGGTCACAATAAAAATATTAGCAGATATTTAAACAGAAAAAAGAAAGACTACTACAAAAAATATATTTTTTCCTATAACCTATGTGTCCATGTAAATCAACATCTTCTTGTGTAAAATCATTTGGTCACAGTTGGTATTAAACTAAAATTGTTGTATTGCAATGACGCATGAACAGACAGACAAATAAACCAGAATAACGAAATTAGGCTTCCATATTAGCAATTCGGCTGTGGAATCCTAAGAACGATCGATCATTTTCTCTATAATTAACTATTAATCTTCACTGTTATATATTAATCTCCCTTTTGCTGTTGTTACATTATTACATTTATATATTTTTATAAAGTAACGACAAAAGTAAATTAAATCACTTAGAAATATATATATATATATATATATATATATATATATATATATATATATATATATGTAGTTAACAGAAATATACATACAACCGAACGGTCAAAGACCTACTTAACACTGAAAACGCGAACGATCAAACAGAATAGATAATCCATCATCGCTAAACTCACTGGGAAATGGTATAAAAGTGTGAATAAGTATATAAATATTGCTTTCGGAAGAAGAGAATATATTCCATCTCTAAATGTAAACACGCAGCCGTCATTATCTAAACCCTCCGCGCGTTGAAACCGAGGCCGATCCGAATTCATTTTTGTGAAAGGGTTAACTCACACACAGAACATTATTAGATTACGCCCAGCCGAGGCATAAGGCGCACCGAACGTCACGCATTCTCTACTCAAACACGATAAGCTCTATTGGATTTATTACAGAGATAACGAATCGGCAGAGTGTAACTCGTACATTTCGAATATCTTTCCTCAATCCCAAAAGATATTCGATATGAATTTTATATAAAGGCATTGGATTAATTTTACCTGGGGCGTTCGGTGGGGATACATCCAATTTGCGAACATTGCGCCAAATTTAATTCGGCCTCTTTTAAGTATGGAGATTGGGTTTATATGGTAATTTTGCGTTATAATGTACTTAGACGCCGAGTTGTATTTGAAGTCATTAATAAGTTGTGGGCGATTAGGTGGTCGGTGCGTGAGCTTTTAAAAGATGACATGAAACCCATGATATAATACGTAAACCCTTTGGTGTATCTACTATTTAACCATAAAGAAAATACAATTCTTAATTTATTTAAACACGTCACATTATGCAACAGAAACAAGTTTTCACATGGTACACATGGTACACGAACTGATATGAAACTTGTTTTTGGTACACATGGTACACGAACTGATATGAAACTTGTTTTTGGTACACATGGTACACGAACTGATATGAAATTTGAAGTCGTTAATAAGTTGTGTACGAAGTCATTAATAGTTTGTAGACAAGTTGTATTTGAAGTCATTAATAAGTTTTGGGCGATTAGGTGATCGGTGCGTGAGCGTTTAAAAGATGACATGACATCTACGATATAATACGTAAACCCTTTGGTGTAACTACCCTTTAAGCATAAAGTAAATACAATTCATAATTTATTTAAACACGTCACATTATGCAACAGCAACAAGTTTTCACATGGTACACGAACTGATATGAAACTTATTATATAATTTTCCACGTGTTAATCATATACAGTATCATTGATTTTACACATAAATGAAAATAGCAAGAACGCAAATGGTGAAACACGAAGCGAGTAATCTTATTAGAATAAGGCCCATGTTAATCAATTATCACTGCGTACCCTACGTCAGTGGAGATAGCGTGGTTATATATATGTATATATATATATATATATATATATATATATATATATATACTGGTTTAGTTAATTTACATCAACCCCTCATTGTATAGTTTTGTTAGTAACTAGTAGATTACACAGAAAAAGACAGAAGGCGCAGAAAGTGAATTTTATTTTATTTCAACCACCTTATTAATAACGGTAAGAGTGGTAAATCTGAATATAGATATTGATAGTTTTTTGCTTAGAAATGTTATATATATATAATAAAAATGTCTGTATAAATCAGCCTTACCAGAAGTAAACATTTCTAAGCAAAAAACTATCATCATCTATATTCAGATGTACCACTCTTACCGTTATAAATAATGTGGTTGAAATAAAATAAAATTCACTTTCTGTGCTTTCTGTCCTTTTCTGTGTAATCTACCAATTACTAATAAAACTATACAATGAAGGGTTGATGTAAATTAAATAAACCAGTAAAAACGCATTGGTATGTGTCGAATAGCACGCGTGTGAGGAAACAAGAGGGCAATATCAGTAAAATATACGTTTTCTATAGTGAGTTTGAAGTTGCAATAGTAACACGAAAAGTGGTGGATGTATATATTATCTACGCGACATGTTATTTCTTTGTGGTCTCAAATCAACAATAAGTACCGAAAACTATACTTGGCATTGTTTAGTTTTAGCAAAACGTGCCTACACTACCTAGAATTATTCGCTATTGCCTTTGCATCACCGCTCAATATACACCTTATTCAGGGATAACGCAAATCATAATATTGTGAAATGTGTACCTAAAACACATTTAAAGATGTATAAATATTAATGAATTATTAATGAGAAAGAATTTTAAAACAGATTGAACAATATGGCACAATATACGTAATGCGGCTGATAACAAAAATTACGAAGGCTGGTTCCGTAATACCAACCTCGTAATAATATATTCACATCAAACACAGCTCCCTACTCGGCCAACGATCTGTGCACGATTTATTTTCTCCCGTTAAACGCTTACTTCAGGTTCACAATTTCATTTGAAAGATTAGCTTATGCTAACAGCCGATCGTAACTGCGGGGAGGTACTTATGACGAAACGTTATTGCGAAGTGCACGGCTTTTTGGCCATATTTAGTGAGAGTTATCTTCCTTTTTAATATTACGACCTGCCTAGAAAAAACGGGTACAAGTATTCGCGTCCGTAAAAAAAATTATATTTCATATTTTTTGTTACGATGGAATTAATAAACAGATAACTGCATAAAAAGAAGATTCACTTACTCGATTAAAAACTACAAAAAAATTATTTTATGAAAATAATGAAATTTTCATCAGATAAAGTCTTCTTCATATAAGCTTTTAATATGAAACAATAAAATAGATCTACCAACAACAAAAAAAATATTTTAGGAAACAATGAAATTAATAAAAGCTTATATGAAGAAAAACATTAAGTCGCGAAAGTGAGTCAAAGTTGCATATTAAAAACGATCAGGGTAGGCAGGGGTTAGTTGGGCATAGAGGCAAGTTAAACAAACGAAATATAGCAAAAATTAAGCAAGCACTATACGAAAAAGAGGAACAGGAGAGGGGAACACATCACATACTCTCATCTGTTTGCCGTATCATAATTTAGCTATTTGCAAAAGTATAATACGGCAAACAGATAAGAATTGACAATTAGCCTATGTAACTGTCTAGAATTTCAATACCCATTTAAACCTATTTGGAAACATTTTTCCATTATCTAAATTTTATTTAAAAGAGCTTCTATACGTTTATACTAAACATTATATTACAAATTTTATTTTGTTTGTGTAAAAGTACAATTGTTTTTGTTAGCAAGAACTTGAATGGAAGAGGACAACAGGGTTGGCGCTACCGATAAAGAAAGTCTAGATTATGCGAATGGCTGTGCAGATATACAGTTACAATTTAAAATCACCCAAGGCTATAACCATGAACGAGCTATCCAACATTGAGATAAATTCCCCAGATCAAGAAAAATCTTTAAAATATTGTATACTGAGAATTGCGTTTATTCTATGTATATTCTCCCAAATACGGAAAATTCGCTGATGTGTTTTACGAATAAACTGTAGAACACATTATTATTACATTAACTACATGAAGTGTAAGTAAGATAACAGAATTTAAATAGCTTACAGCGTCTTTGAAAAGGCATTCCGAATTATCCCTCAGAAAGCTAGAACCCACAAGCAGGGGCCGAGCCACTTCATTTACACAAGAAGTTTTGTTTTAATAAATGAGCCGAGGTAAAAAGCAAATATAAATCGACTGTATCTCAAGTATGGAATATGAATGAAAAAAGAGTATAGACGTTATTAAACCCAACTTGATTGTAAATGCAAAAGGAAAGAATAACTTAGGTCTCACAAATTCTGAGAAGCGTAGCTTTAATGTGATAGAAGAAATTTCTGTATCTGGAAACACCACGCCGCCGATGTTCATATTTCCGCGAAAGAATTTTAAAAGCATTTCATAAGAAATTATCCCCCTAAACGCATAGAATCATCCCCCTAAACATCCCCCTGAATGCATTTTGAATCAGTGATTCAAAATGCATTCACGTTATGAATAATGCACAGCTATCAACGAAATATCGCATTTTGCTGCACTTAGATAACCATTTGTCTCAATTATACATGGAACTCTAAACTTGGCTAGGCCAAGTGGTGTCGCTGTATTGTTTCCGTCTCATCATAGCCACACGCTGCACCCATTAAATGTCTTCATATTCAGCCCCTTTAAAAGATATTATTCTTTTAAGATACGCTATAGCACAAGATAGTGGAAACAAACCTGCCAAGGTTTTAACTACATACGACATACCTGGTAGTAGTAAAAGTTCTCTCATTAGCTATGAATCCTATAAATATAAAAAAATAAAAGAAAAACAGGAATATCCATTCAGCAAAAAATATATTTAATTATGAAGATTTTTCACCGTCTTTTGTGGTTTCATATTGTAATTTGTTGACTATTTAAAGTTAAATTATATTTACTAAATGTAGTCAGTTAGGTTTCATTAAAAATGACAAAAAAAAACAAGTGAGATTTCTTTTATTTCTTTTGAGAAACAATCCTAATTTATCTCACTATTGTGACAAGTTGAGGAAATGTAACCTCTATATATATATATATATATATATATATATATATATATATATATATATATATATATATATATATATATATATATATATATATATATATATATCAAAACGAAAATTTATAGTGTAGAATTTTTTATGTTAAATAATGCTAACATTTCATTTTAGGCTTAACTTTGTTTAAAAATAAAAAAGAACAATAATTTCAAAAAAACATTTTGATGCCCTTGTAAAAACTATAATGATAACAACGGTACATTTATCTAAAATATTTAAAACCAAATTACAAAATGTACTTATTTGTCTTTTACTAATAGAACTTCATTTCTAATACTTCTTCTTTGCTAATATCCCATCTGAAGATGTTGTAATACAACGAAACCTAGGTCGTGGTAAAGAAATTAAAGAACGTAGAAATAATACTACATCACGTAGTTTCATTTAATTGTAAATAATGAATTTCTACAAAATTAACGCCAAATATGTTGAATATTTAATAGCACTTCAATTATATTTAATTTTATATATAACTTTCTCATCTTAATTAGTAATTTGACAAATAGAATAGCTGATAAATCTCAACTGAAAAACGTAATATTATTAATCTTTACATTTTGCGTAAGATAGGAATCCGGCTTAATGAGTTTTCAATGATAACACTACATGTCTGAGTAGAACCTAATTTTCAGTGGCTTTTGAATTTTAACATAATAAGGCATGCTAGAAAAACTTTATTCATTCTAACGTACTGCTATTATATGAAAATGTGTTTAAAAAACCTACATTTTAATGCTAAAGACTGAAAATTTAATCTAATTTTGAATAATTTAATAAGAAATTTTTTAAGAAATTATTGAAACAAATAATAATATTCGTAACATAAAATTTAATTAATTAGGATGAAATAAGATTACACTTGATTCATTTTTTGTTGATTAGAATCATGAGTTCATTGAGCACGGTATCATGAAATTATCAAAACCATGGCTAAATATCGTCGAACAAAATGAAAAATGTATACAATTTATTAAAGTTTATTTATAATACAAATATTTGAAGTTTATTTTTTCTTTAAATTATATTGAAATACATTTACCAATACAAAACCGAAGTTACTTTATTAACAACACAATATATTATGTGACATCAAATATGTACACCCAATATACGGTGTTGACACTTACCTGTTGTTTGATGCTTGAAATATTTTTCTGAAACAAAGAAAAAATAAGAAGAAACGAAAACAAATTTCCTCTGTTACAATGTGGTGTATATTTTAAGATACGGATGTATACTGGTCTATATCTATAATAATAAATTAATACAGACATAAAGTGAGACAAAACAGGAGGTTATATTTTCGAGCTAATTATTTTTTTAAATTTTGTTTATTACATTTTTATTATTGACCGTGCCCAAAGATATATGAAAAAGAGTTCCTTAGTTGCTATATTCCTTGAAATTGTTAATGCACATTAAGGTTGCAAAGAAGCTTAAATATAAAAATGTAAATGATACCTGAATATAATTTTAAAGGACCTATCCATTAATATAATCCAATAAATATGCACATAGGTTTAAACATGTATAGAAACTCTTAGATGGTGAAAGATGGACGGAGTGAAACAGTATATGATGTAGAATTTGAGTAGGATTCGAACCAACACTTCTTCACAAAATTCTAAGTTCATTTTTAATCACTAGGTTACTAGAACCCCATAACGTGATAAATTTATCTAAAATTCGTAATGCAATCCAAAAACTTTAACAAATTTACTTAAATAAAGCTATTTCTTTTTATTCCTAGCCCCGACCTTGCGTAATGCTTAAGAAGAAATGAACATGTAAAATATACTTTGCTTAAGAAGAAATGGACATGTAAAATATACTTTGCTTAAGAAGAAATGGACATGTAAAATATACTTTGCTTAAGAAGAAATGGACATGTAAAATATACTTTGCTTAAGAAGAAATGGACATGTAAAATATACTTTGCTTAAGAAGAAATGGACATGTAAAATATACTTTGCTTAAGAAGAAATGGACATGTAAAATATACTTTGACAAACATAATTTCTTTTACTTATTTATGCATATATTCATCATCATACTATCCAATGACACGTATCATTTTTAATCCTCAATTTCAAGTAAACGTATGTACTTCAAAATCAAAATAATTACTATTGTGAGATCAGCAAATTCCTTCACAGTTTGGAGACAATTGAAACCAAGTATATTAATTGCAAACCAATATATTTGAGTAACGACATATTTCGCAAATTAATTTTTTATCATGATAAACAAATTATATCAAATATATACGCAATTAAGAAGGGTTCCAATACTTTTTGATTCTACATATAATGTGAATTGAAAAATACCCTAATTGTGCCAATATGAACTTATACTAGTCGATGTTCATACATATTTAAGTCTTAATACACACAATTTATAAAGGTAATTTACATACTTTAATTTAATTCCCTACTGAGGTAATAACAAACATGTGTAACTATCCCTAAAAATGCTTAATAGTAAATTTGAATTCAATAATAGAGTAATAAACATAGTTAATAATAAACTGATATGAAAAAGAGACCGTACAAAGGCGTACGTAATGGAATTTTGGTAAAGGAAAGTATATCTTTAAGTGAATCGTGAATTTTATATAGGATAAATCTATGAGGTAAAAATAAAATCGCGGGTAAATATTTACATAGAGCTTTGAGCAAGCGATGGCAAAGATATAAGAATGTAAGATAAATCAAGTGTTAGTCGATCTCCATCCTGGACATAAATTTAATCATTAAGTGTTTTTAACTCTTTTATTTGTGATTAGCTATTTTTAATATATGCATTATTACGCACGTTCTGAACGTAGTTTTAAATTATCATGGTATCATTCACGGAGACACAAAACATAGGACTCTGTGTCTCCTAAATTTTAAAACTTTTTGAAAAGTTCATTCATTTATACTTTTTATTACGTAATTAAATGTCACATTTTTTTTATTTCCCAATTCATTAACTTTAATTTGATACTTCGAATTATGTACAAACTTGAAAAAATATATTAGGTATGTATAAACTTTAATAAGTGTGGTACTGTTTTTAATAACTGTTATGGTCGAAAATTTCATTTCTATGAGTGAAGCAGTGTCTGAAAAAAGTACGGTGACAGACAAATTGATGCAAATATACTGAATTTATTCCATAAGCGTCCCACTTTTGTTTTTTATTTGGAATGGAAAAAATAATGTGAACGAAAGTATGATCAAAAAGTCAAGAAGGGTTCATTGTAATTATTTGACAAAGTAAACCATCAGTTATTGTGAGACACTTTTAACAAAATCTACAATTTAATAATAGATAGAATATTAAATGTCGTAGAAATAGAAAATATTACGCTACAGTTATTTTGATGAAATTGAAATATGTAATGGAGACATAATAAAGACCTTTATAGTCACTGCTTAGACAAGTCCAAACAGAAACAGCAGAACAAAAAATATGGAAAAGGCGTTAATGGAAATCTGTTTTTATCAATGTTTCATTAGAATATATTAAAGAGGTAACCTTTTACCAAATATGTTTCAAATAACACCATATCAATGAATACAAGGAAAGAGAAACGTAAACGGGAACCAGAGAGCCCGTAACAACATTTTCAAGCCCCCTGATTTTTACGAAACACTCTCGTTCTAGTGATTGAAAATCAAATAAAATAAGCAAAAAGTGTCTCCGGCTGTGAAAATTGTAATTACGGTACTCCGTCGTTTTTTTTTCCGGAAGATAAACAAAATTTAAAAAAAAATGCCCCGAAAGCTTATTCCACTTTTAAGTTATTATTTTTTCCCTAACATCTGTTACAAAGCACCGCAGTTCTCACAGGGGATCGAATTATGTCACCTCAATTATGAGGAAAGTTCAAATTAAGCTTTAAGCTCAATATGGAAATTAAGTTCTGTCGGAATATCGTGTCTGAGTTAACTTTTTCATATTCGAACGAAATATTGTTTCCAACTTGGAACATAATTTTAAGCTATTTAAATATTAAACGTATACGTAATGAAAGTTAGATTTTCTTCATTAGTTCGGTTTAACTAGTTTTATATAGTAATTATTTTATACATTATTTGCAGATCACTCATAATTCATTAGCAGATATTTTTAGTAAATAATTGTGGAATATAAAGTTTACAGTGAGCTTATAATTTGTTAATTTATTTTGATACCTTATTTCACATTTACATAAATATATAAAGTGAATTTAAGAAATATTATAGTGTCGTAAAAGCTCGTGACGTAAAAATGACGAAAAAGCAAACAATTTCAATTGTACATACAGGAATAAAATTGTTATAGATAATAAAAAACATAGAATTATACCCGCATTTCTACGTTTAACACTTGATTTATAAATGTTGAGTTAAACACTTAATTTTAAAAGTATTATCTCTATTATATTATGGTTGTACAAAAATTGAGCGAAATTTAATACTCGGAAATAATTATTACACGAAAAAGAATGGGTAATTATAAATAAACAGTTAATATCTATGTGGTTTATATCAATATAAGAACATTTTAACGTGACATTGACGTCAGAAAAATTATGAAATAAAATTTAATAAAATTTTCGTTAATTGTTAAGATAGAAGTCAAAAGAATACATACATTGTAAAGATATGTTCAAAAAGGTAGTAGGTACCGAAGGTACCAATAGAAAGTATTTAGTTGAAAACTAAAATTTAATTTTGAAGACGATGTCTGAATTTTGATGGTTGATTGATGTTAAGTTTATTCCATAGTCAATAATTATTAGTTCAAACGATGAACGAGTTTTGGTAATAACCGATAGATATTAAAATTAAGAAAAACGTAACCAAGGGAGAGTGCAGTTCATATACAATTTAGTGTAAAATATCATGTTAAAATGACATTTCATAATTTTATATCCGATTTCCCGATTCTTGTGTAGGCAGTACCTATTCGATCCGCTTCTATGGAATAACATTTGATGGTAAAAAAGTGTAAGGTCATATTGTGCGTGACAACAAAAATAAATGGAAAATAATATAATCTAAAACCTGCTAATTTGTGCGGAAATGTAGTTTTGGTTCGATTGTATAAATTTTCAGTGTCACGATCGAGGAGATATATACAAATTTATTTAAATAAAAAGAGTCTTTTAAAGTGCATTGACAATTACACTATGTGTATGTAAATGCGGGTGCATGCTTGCATGCATTCGTGCGTGCACTCACAGACACTGTTTGTGTATTCTCTCTATTCTTCCTTTTCAGAAATTGGTTGGTTTAATCCCCTCTATCTATACATATAATTAAATTGTGACACAATGAATTTCATACATGGACAGTTTTTTAAAAAGAGTGATTGATTTAGCACTTAGAATTATAACCGAAACCGGAAAACTTTTTTACAATTGTTGTCTGCATCTATGTTATTTTGTGCGTCAATCACGCAAAATCAACTGGGCGGATTTTGATGAAATTTGATATGATAATAGTTTATAACCAAGAGCAATTATATGAAACACACCCAGTACACATCCATCACACCCAGTACATAATAACCCTGCGAGTAACTTCAGACAGATAAATAAAAGAAACAAAATGAAGTAATATTGTTTTGTTAACTAGTGCATTGATAAAAGTATTTTTAACTTAGACCCTGGCTATATACAAGTGATATTAAAATATATTAATGTACTCGTACATTAGTATAGACAAAAATAAAATTGTCCTACAGGAAAAGTCATTGATGTAAATTTTGTATAATTAAAAATACTAAGAAATATCTGCTTCGAATATCTTCATTTTCACTATTAGATAAAACTACAATTCTATAATTTTCCATCTGCCATAGATATTTTATAAATTTATTCTTAAAAAGCCCACTCTATTAATATTTGAAGAAAATTACTAAAATAATCTAAAAGTTTTCCACGGAAAATGCCGCAAAACTCACTCACCTGTCGCAAACTATTAGTTTTATCGATTACAAGATACGCCTAACGCTCCAATTCGTCGGTTACAGATGCGCGGTGTGAAAATATTGTTTTCGCCAAAAGCGAAATACGACAAAAGAAAATGTCACATTTTATTCCCGAGGAAAAGTTTAACGAACACGAAAAAGTGTATAATTGGCAAGCCGGCCTTATAACATAACATACTGCTATAAATCACGCGGGCAATGGAAATATATAAACGAAAAAAAGAGGAGGAAAACATTCGCAGACGAAATCGGCTTAGAGAAGTTTTTGGGAAACTAAAGTATTGTGGTGGGGTATACACAGCGTGGTGTTGGACACATTGTCAAACTTTGCAGCGTGTATAGGTCGTTACTTCCAATCCTAAATTGAATGTCGTAAAACTTGTTTACGCTTTAATTCTAACAAATTACGTTTATTTGTTAATTTGTACCATGTTTATTAATGCCATACAGGTTATTACAAATAACCATCAACTTTTATTATATATATATATATATATATATATATATATATATATATATATATATATATACATTTATATATATATACATATATTTATATATATATATATATATATATATATATATATAATCAAGATACAAATAGAATAGGCAAATCTTAGACACACTTTCAAACATCTATAAACATAAATAAAATGTCTGTCTGTTATTTTGACATAAACAGCTGCTTTTTTGTGCTTTTTTGATTCCGTGCATTTTACCTGAACATAAGTATTTGCCAGAAAGAAACTGAGAAACAGTTAACTACCTTATATCTATTTATACAGGGTATAAGAGATCACATTTGCCCCGTATTTTGTCTCGATATAATGAATGAACGAATTAATGAATTGTACAAACAGCGGGAGTGAACAGGGGAAAGCGCAAAGGAGCACAAGTCAGTCTGGGTAGAGTTTTAAACTAAACTATTTGTTTAAGTCATAAAATAAACGCATTAAAATTACAATGACATATTGCAAACCAAGGCTGACGAAGTCACAAAGCACCTCTTGTTCCTAATATTTATATATACTATTTAGATATCATCGAAGCAAACATTTTATGCAATAAACAATCTCAAGTTTTAGAGAAATTACGTGATTTGAATAAACAAAAGCACCATTACAGACTGTAAACATAACACAGAAAAGTGTACTTAAAATAATTAGGAAAATATAACCAATATATTTATCATTCTGTTTTCTTAGATAATACACGGTGCAACCGATACTTAAAGTAGAAAACTTCTACACATACACACACGTAATTACACTTAAATATTTTAAAATTACGATGGATGTTCTATTGGTAACTAAAATTATCAAAACGCAGTCTTTTCCCATAAATATACAATTTATTAACAAAAGACGAAACCAGACAACAAATTTGTGTGATTTACAAACTACGTAATAAAAACAATTCATAAAATATATATATCACGAAATGATTATTTGTAATGGATCAAGCTTAGAGTCACTCAGTTCTACAATACTTAAAATTAAAGACGAGCAGAGTTTTTAGCAGCATGTAAATACGCGCTTGTGTGTTATTTATAGCTCTACACTTAAATAGATCGGATCGCGATTAACGTATATTTAACTATACGTCATATTAGATTTTACTGGAGGATATTTGAAATTAAATTGAAAGTTTAATATGGCATACTTCTCTTTAGAATTTGGGATTACAAATTTTTTGCGCTCCCTCATTTGACTTAATTAAGATTAACCGATGACTTAATTTAGATTGAAGATATATACCAAAAATATTAGTATACAGCAAAAATAATAAAGATAGAAATGAGGAAGTTTCTTAATGTAAAATATAGTGTAAAATATAAAAGAACACATCTTATTCCTTTACGAAATATTTTATGCACTAGGTTAACACCAGTTATATATATATATATAAATATATATATATATATATATATATATATATATATATACATATATGTATTGAAATATCAATATCTTACTTAATCAACTTAATAATCAGTGTACATTTAGAATCTTCATAATTTAAGCTCTCAAACTTATGCAAAATTTAGAATAATAAAAGTATAAATTCATTGATGCAGAGACAAAACGAATGATGATAATAAAACAACCATAAAAACAAGGATAGGGCAAATAGAGCACAATGGTAACGGAAGAGAAACAGCACTAATTAAATAAATATAAGTTATGACAGTTGTTATTCGTCACAATAAAATAACGACACAAACTAAATTGATGTTGCAAATATAAAATACAATTACGCCCAAATCTGTTAACACATTACGCATCTAAATAAAGCTCCGTATAAGCTAAACAAAAGCTTCCTGTATACAGGCACGAACTCTGACTCGTTGTGTAGGTAGCGTAGGAGTGACCTAGATAATGGAAGAATGAGAAACAATTATTATGTACGTTAAGAGATAACGTGAACACATGGCTGGGTTAGTATATAAGTTAACTTATAACTCTCCATTGTTCGCGGGTTTCCAAAACGATATAACACTCGCTTTGAAGATAAGGGATAAAGCAGAGAAATAAGTTTTAGTCATTCTTATCATATATCAAGGGAAAATAGTGGCTTAGACATGTGTTGTATCGTCGTATAATTCTATTTATGACTCGGTTCAATATTATTTGATAATACAAATAAATCAGTCAAGTGAGAATTTAACTCTCATACATAAATTTTTCGTGACAAAATTTGCGTAATACTTTGGATATTAATATTGTTTATTGTTTAACTTGTTATTTGATACTTATTTCAGAAACCTGGGTTTGGTAGTTGCCTGTAGGTCTCAAAATTGTGTTGCAAGTTAACAGAAATAATTTAATTTGAAAGTTTAACCACTGCTAATTAGATTTTATTAGGTTGCAATGGTTGTAAAATTAAAAGTAATGGTTGTGAAATCAGAGAAAGGTTAACTTCAATTTAAAACTAAATCAAATAATATTAATTTCAAAACTAAGTAAAAAAATAGTAAATTATGAATGGACAAAGACAAATTTATTTGAAAAAATATTCAATAATGCCCCGTTTATAGGGTTGAATGAACAAAAATTCGCTACAAATTTACATATATTGGATGTACAATAAATATTGCGTCGTTATTTTCGAAGAAAGGAATGTGACGGTATTTTCTACTTTAAATTCATAACTAGACTAAAACCAAGGTAAGCCCAAAAATTATTTCGATTGAAATATAATTTTTTAAATAATCTAAATATATAAATATTTGATTAAAAATTTGATGCCGTTCATAATCGCGAGCTAAATAGCTTGAAAATTTCATTTTCGTACCACATTTAGTTTCCGTGCTAGAAACTTAAAACAGGTATCCTATAAGGAGCGTTACCTGTTGTTTATAGAGGGGATTATTACACAAACGAAACGATAAATTTTATTATCCTAGTTTTAGAGGAATAATTTTTTTTTTATTTTTGTTACTGCGCATGAAAAAAAGTGTTGTTATTAGGTATTACTACTAATTCTGTTTTTTATTACCCAGGATCTTTAAAAGAACATTCGTCTTCCTAATTATAATATTATTCATTCGTTATTATTGGTATAATACATAAAAGTGATTTTTTAACACAAATGTAAAGTGTAAAACAAATGTATGGCAGCCTTGTGAAACTTTTTTCAAAAACATCTACAATTCACATAGATTTTCTATTACATTAAATGCTCAAAATGCATTCTCCTAGCTCTTATGCATAACTAGCATCTTCTTACAAAATTTCTACTTAAACTTAGTAAGGTCCTTTCGTTATTTTTTACCACTTTAGATACATGGTGTAATTATTGTCTTAATTGTTGTTCATTATCGTCATTAGTCATAGACCGCCCCTTTGAAATATCTCCATAGAAAATAGTCCAATGAATTGAGGCCTGACGAACGTAGTAGCCATGCGATTGTATCGCCACGTCATATTCATCGATGTGGGTAAGTTGCATTTAAGTATTCAGTTACTTATCGAGTGAAGCAAAAAGTGGGCCGGTGCACCATAGTTCTGTAACTACACCCCGTCACGTACATCTTGTGGTATTTCATTCAACAGATCTCCGAGTTCGTCTCTTAAAAACCGTGGATAATGAACTCCATTAAGCCTCTGTCGGAGTTCAAAGAGACCGATAATTTTGCCATCCAGGTTTCCAGCCCACAAATTGACTCCGAATTATGTTGATGTCTATCTTGCCTTCATATGCGGGAATTCTCGACGACCAATTGTTTCATTGCTTCATAAGACTGAATTAAAAAAAGCGGCTCTTGCCTGCATCCCCGCAGCATCTCCCGACAGAAATCTATTATAAAATGCACATGTTTCATCGTTTAATTTTTATGTTACCAATAATAACAAATGAATAACATTTCAATTATAAAGACGAATGTTCTCTTGAATATTTTGGACAATAAAAAAGCAGAAATAATAATAATACCTAATAATATTTCTTTCATGCGCAGTAACAAAAATTTTATAGAAATTTAAAAAATCATATTTCTAAAACTATTAGGACTAAGACAATAACATTTATTGTTTCGTATGTGTAATAATCCTCTCTGTCACCGACATTTCATTGGTCTGTTCCTTACGGGACACCTGTATAATACAAACAAAATGACGTGTAACAAAATGATGAAAATGTACAGATAGGTTTTATTCAATCTTTCGTTGGTCCATTTCTTACGGGACACCTGTGTAATACAAACAAAATGACGTGTAACAAAATGGTGAAACTGTATCGGTAGGTTCTATTCAGTCTTTGAATAAAATTAACAGATTATTTTGTTTCGCGCAATTAACAGTTATGGGACGGGAGGGTGAGATCCTGTCATCCATATTGGAAACGATTCGGGGTATGTTATTAATAATTATATGTTCCTTAATTACTTTCATTGGTAACTGTTTAATTAAAAATGCGTTTGCTGACTTGCACCCGATTTTTTTAGCAAATCTTATGAAAATGGGAGGAGAAATCATTTTAACAGAATTTTATTATATACTAGGCAGGTTATATACTGCCCAACCTATGCCAAACCAACCCAACCTTACTATATTACTGCCCAACCTTTGCCAAACCAACCCAACCTTACCCAATCTTACTTTACTTTGGCATTTAAATCAAAAACCTGTTGGGCACAAATTGAACTCACACTACGAAGAGAACTCACACTATACTTTTAAGCACTTATAAATATATGTGGGTGCATAATACTTGTAATTAAAGTATTTAGAAAATATTTATCAAATTTAATTAAACTATTTAGAAAATATATTTTAAAATGTAAATATAATACCTACTATATTTTACACAGGCGCATATTTAAAGAAAAGTAAAATTCCACATAGAATTAGAAATCACGGATTTTTTAATTACTTCCTTTATTTATGGTATATAATACTTCCATTTATGCCGACGTTCGAGATTTTAAGTCGACCGGAAGTACCCTGTAGACTTTTATGATGATATAAATAACCAAAATAATTTTTGCAGCGTGAACCTGAATCCTTAAAATTTCGGCAATGTAATACTATACACCGAAGTATACCATATTCATTTCAACTGGATGTCTCAACCGTTAATGACAAAAAGGGCTTTGACAAACAAATGAACGGACGGATGGATAACAAAGTTATTCTACAAGAGTTCCTTGTTTCTCACTTTGAGGAACGAAACACTAAAAATGAAAGATGTGAAAACTAATAGATGATTGCAGTATTCAATGCAAATATTTTTTACAGAATTATGCAAGTAAGATGTATTGCCATATCATACTTGTTTTTATTTGTATGTTTATACTATTATAACGCCAAAATAATTGGGGATCGCAAAAAATATTTCTAATAAATCAGACATTAAAATCTGGTCTCAATTATCGATGGGTACTTCGTTAAAATAACCTTCGTTAAAATAACCAGGTATTCATATCTATGTGTCATTATGACTACGTGTGTTCTGCGAAACTTATTACTCCATAAATTCTTTACATATTGAACTAAAATTATATTGACAGATAATCTTATGAAAAATAACATGACAGATAATCTTATGAAAAATAACATGACAGATACTCTTATGAAAAATAACATGACAGATAATCTTATGAAAAATAACAAGACAGATAATCTTATGAAAAATAACATTACAGATAATCTTATGAAAAATAACATGACAGATAATCTTATGAAAAATAACATGACAGATAATCTTATGAAAAATAACATGACAGATAATCTCATGAAATTATTTTTATGCATCGCTAATTACAGTAACATGACAACATTTTAATATAAATGTTTTAATTAAGTTATTATTATATTATTAACTTTGATGGGACATATTATATAATTGTATTATATTACAAGATAAACTTCTTAGCTATTAATAGAATATTATAGGAATGTAATCAGACACGTCACAAAAATGTGTAACGGAAGAGAAAGAGTGGGAGTGTGGATAAAGCGTTACGCTACAAGCGAGTGTTAGTGCGTAAACTCATCTATTAACTTTAGAATTTAACGTAAATAATTAATTAATAGCAATCCAAAGTAAATAATTTCATTTCAAATACATTTCCATCAGGTTTACATAATATTTAATTATACATGCTCTGGTACGCATTGCTCCTTACTTACACATTACGTTACAGCTCTGTTAAACCTTTTACAGTTCAGTTGTTTCTAAGTAGCTTAACTAGAAAACTTTCGTAATATATGCTATTAAGGAAGTTAACCATTTAGCCTCCTTTAAAACCGCCCTCATTACGGAATTGTACATCACCTACTTTTCCGCCCTAGCATAACATATAGTTTATGCGTCTGGGGAAAGGCATCAGTATGGAAAGAAGTTTTTATTGTACAAAGGAGTGTCGTTCGCCATGACGCGAAAACTAATTCTGGGTAAACCGTCGTAAACTACTTTTCAAGGGTCTTTAAGTTTTAACTGCGTGTGAAACTTACATTTATCTGTTAATAAAGTTTTAAGGAAGCTAAGTTGGTATGAATCGATTACGTACACTAGTGTGAAGTACAATTAAAACTGTTTAACGGAAAATAAAGTTAAAAGTAATTTTTCATTACTTCTAAATGAATATACATTCAGAAAAGGACACTTAATAAAAGGTTTATACAGTAGCTATACAAAGGTAAAAAACGGGAGAGAAATGTTTTATTGAAAGAAAATTATATCTTTGGCCCAGTAAATTTTCTTGCTTTAATATAATTTCATCTGCGATTGACCTTTCCTTGTGATAATATTGTATTGTCACTCTTTGAGGGCGTTCTTTGATAAGACGAAGCAAATACTCGAAAGTCCTCACTGAGGAAATAATTCCGATGCCCGTCTGTCACAAATAAATACCTCAGTATTTAGTTAATGAATTTTTTGATATGGATGCTTTCTTGTTTTTTTAATATAAAAAACCAATGAAAAAAAACTTATTACTTTTTATAATAAAAAGTAATAAGTACATATAATAATATGTATTTATCAATTATTATTTTACTATTTATTGCATGTGTTTACCTGTATCACTTTTAATTGTGACTAGGAAAGTTCCGCTTAAGATCTTCAGTTAAACGGTAGTGAGTTTTGCGAATGGACGCGATGGTAAGAAAAAAAAACAAAATTATTGGCAAGTGTCGTTACAGTTTTAATATTCTGTTTATTTTTAATTAGTGAGATCACTGACTTTAAATGTTTAGCTATAGTTTCATTAAATAAAATATAAATAAAATATAATAAGTTTTACTATTCCGCGAATATTACCACCAGTTACCATAATATGAGACAACGTTACGGATCTCTCAAAGCGCGAGTTCCACTTGCACTTTCTTAGGTTTCCATGCCAAAATTGGAAAAACGGAACATACATGTAATTGCCTAGGGTGTCTGTCTGACGCAGGCATTTTTCTCTATACTATTAAACTTTGGAATAGTTGTGGAAAGACCGTTATGTGATAATAGTTATATTTTTTTGCCTGCTGGGAAAAATAGTTCGATTCATGGCCGCTTGTTTAGCGGGGCTGGACTGGTGTTCTGGTTGACTGTATTAGATTGCTCTTATATCAATAAGTCTGTCATACGTATCAGGTGTGTACAATAGAGTCTGTAAAAAAATTAATTAATAAATGTGACATAGTATTTTTAACGCTGATAGAAATGCGTTTAAAATATTACGGTGATTTTCTTTGAAATAATTATGAAATGATGAACTCAAAAACCATTAGTTTCAACTGTAAAAAATCAGGAATTTTGCATAAATAACTGGTTTTTCCTATTTTATCCTTTATTATCTTAACAACCATGTTACCATTGATACGTACGTTTCAGACTCAAAAATTGTGTACGGGTCACATGCAACTGGTACTGAATTTAATTCACTTCACAAAATCAACGTGTATTTCGATGACATAAAAACAGATAACTGTATATTTGTTTAAAAAGAACGGATATGAAAATTCAATTCGTTGGAATTAAGGTCCTTTCATATAATTAATCCGTAAACAAAATTTTCATTTAACGTAATCATTCTTTTGTTCAATTTTAATGTTATATTTATTTATGTAATTAAGTTACAACAACAATTTAAGGCAAAAATGGTGCGATATAAACTTCATGAATTTGCCTAGCAACAATCATATATTTCTACAGATTATTTCCAACGAAAATTTATGTCACTTTTCGTGAATTGATTTAAAACGTACTGCATCTGAAAAAGCTACATCGAGAAGCTTTTCCTAGCCAGCAAGATTTGAATTTGAGGTGATACAATCGCACTACACATTCTTTTCATACAATACATTAATTCTATTATTTTCTTATAAATGACAGATGTTATATGCCACTCATGATAGTTTATATATAACGTATTGGTCCAATATTTCTCGTCATCGGCACCAAATACAATTTTTGAGACACAAAAATAGGTAACAAAACATTGAACATTTCCCAATAAAACAAAGACACAACGATTTATCTTGGCCGGTTGTACTGTTGTTTTCTGCCCAAACAGGTAACAAATCCGAAATGTTTTTTTTTTAATATCCACTACATTACAACATAGCCTTAAGCGTAACTATGTTGACAATCGGATACACGCACACGTAGATGTAAAACAAAACCAGCCTCGTCATCACCCGCCCAGAAGCAATTTGTTATACGCAATGGATTCACGGGCAAAACGTCAAAACCACGACCCGGGTATAGGGCTGATCGGAAAAATTCGTTCATATTTTCATTAATATATATACACGTAAATAAAGTAAGCAAACGAGGAAATGCGTGATGAAATATATTCAAAATATTAAATTTAATATTTTCATCGCTCAATTTTTAAAATTTAATCACGCACTCGTCGATGTAATGTATATTAAGTAAAAAATATAAAGTAATGGGCCCTTAAAATAGGTAAAAGAGAGTAAAGAAATAAAACCTTTAAATGAATGCCTTCTGAACGATGTATGGAAATAATTTCTCCGTACTCATTCTGAAGAGAGTGATTTATTTTTAACTTCGTGGAATATAAAGTGGATAATTGACAGATAATTTGCGTAATGGAGAAGACGTCAACTAGTTTTTTTTTAGTTTCGAGTAAAAATTTGTAAAAGGTTAATGAATAGTTTTTTTTTCAGTTGATAATCTTAACAAGAGAGATTAACAATTATAGTGACATTGGGAATATACTAAAATGTTACATTTCCTTACCCCTCCCCTAGCTCATAACTGAGAAGTTATAAGTAATTTGAACAATAGTAAAAACAGTTATAGTAGAAAACTACTTAAGTAATTTTGAATTGCTTCTGCCATTAGAATGCTGTAAATCCTGCTGTGATACATCCCGATTAGTCTCCTTTTTCTTCTGTACCAGCAGAACGTAACATGCAAATACCACTTTGATTACCGTAGACTGGTTTTGATATATATATATATATATATATATATATATATATATATATATATATATATATATATATATATATATATATATGACCTAATTTTAACTTGAATAATACGTAAGTCTCATATCACCGTCTCCATAGAATAAAATCGTAGAGTATCTATAGAATAAATTACTTGTCTTATAATATTTTTACACATTTATTATTTGCGATTCCATAATTATTTATACATATATTATGCGTAACTGATGAAATTGCAAAAAAATATTATTTTTATTGGAAATAAAAATGTAAAGAGGAAGTGCTTAAATGGTTAAAGTTTTTAAACATTTAATATACGGTTGCAACTGTTTATCTCTGCAAATTTAATACTGAAATAACGTGTAATAACTACAACTTCTCCGTAGTTATAAATAACTTGTGATAATATACTATTGATGGTAATGGTAATAGTCGATAAATGGTAATACGACGTAAACGATAAATTTACAAAAATTAAGAATTTAATTTGATATTAAACTTTTTTCATTTTATATAAAATTGCAATAATTTTTAAACTTAAAGTATTACAATTTTTATACATGCTGAAATAATGTTTTTGTGCTAACTTCTGTGTCGCTTTGAAACTCTTCATTATTTGATATTATTTATCAATATTAATTTTTCTATTACCTTTGGAAACTTAAATTTGAATATAGTTGTTTATTTTGGAGGTACTGCAATATTTGACTGCAATTATTATTATTATTTAACACATTTTATTTAATTACGTGCAACATATAAATTTTGAAAATTTAATTGAATAATATTTCACTTAATTGTACACCCATACGCGTGTTGACATGTTAGATGCTTAGACACACGTCTTTACCAAAAGAAGATTTAGAAAAAAATTAAAATCCTTCAAGTAATTAAATTAATAATTAAGAATGTAAAATTAAAAAAACCTAAGGACAATGAACGAAAGTTTATCCAACAATTTTTTTTAAATCACCAAAACGTCATAATATATCTTATATTTACATACTTGTAGGTGAAAATATGAAAATTTACAATCATAAAGGGAAATGGCTAAACATGTCAGTGTTGTTGTGACATTTAAAGTTAAAACTCTTATGATAAAATAAAGAATTCCGTTCAATGTCAAATTGAAAACGTCACATAAACGACCTTCATTTCAAATGACAGTAAAGCGGAGAGACCGACATTAGTCTGTCTGCTTGATACAATTACTAAGTTGGATTTAAATTGACATTTAGAATTAAAAGTAAACTCTGTCCTACATTTTGTTATACAATCATAACCAATAGATGATTTAATAAAAAAGTTGTCTGCTTAAGTAAAACACCAACAACACTGTTTAGTGGTGCCTTAAAAATGTATTTGTCATTGCCATGGAGCTATGGCTCCTTCTGTAAATGGGAAACTAAAGCGGCTCGCTTCGCTTTAGAAATTACTAACAATTCAAAATAAAAATAATTTTTATTTCAGCTTTCCTCTTATTAACACATGTCCAAATATGACGACCGAAAGAAAAACAGGTGATTATGTTTTCCGCTTCTTCCTACTTTCACTTCTCTCCGAACTGTTGACGCGGTACCCATGTAAATTATTTTTAATGGCTTCTCCGTCGCCATGAGCCAACAAGACCTTTATAACTCTATTATTACAACTTAAGACATTGTATTTTCCCCAAAATTAAACTATTCTACATTTTACTTTAGCAAATATTGGTTTATTTTCTTAACAGATATTAGGTATCAGATAATCAAACATATTTTTGGATCTACAATCTAAGATCAGAATAAAGTAAGTGTAAAAATATTCGGTGCGCTAAAATCTATCTTTGATGGACGTTACCTTCTTTTTCTTGAGATACATATAAAAAATTGTTTACAATTTTATTGATAAACCCATTTTTTCCAAATGAACTTCAAGTTATAATTATCGTTTTAAAAGTAATTACCTGCATAATTAAAAGAACGCGCCAAATGCTTTACTGTTGATACCGTTGATTGCACCAAGATTAAGAAACCTTTAAAGTATTATTCAATGGTCATTTCCTTCATCTGTGGATGAAAAATTCTTTTGTCATGAGTATCAGTAAAGATTCCCTCAGTAATAGCTTGATAAGAAGCAGCAATGATAAAACCTTGTACTTTTCTGCCCTTACATACTTCTTTAAAATCCAACTAGTCATGTTAAATATCATTAAATCTAGTTCTTTGAGTAAACTGTAAATACCGTTCTAAATGTGTTTTTTCTTGTGTGGAAAGCCAAAAGGCCGATTTCAGACCTTCTAGGGAGCCCCCCCCCGGATGGGATAGGGATGCCTCTGAAAATAATACTGGGCGACATATTTTTATAATGAAAATAATATCAATATTTATAAATAATCTAACAGAAATACCAGGTAAAATCGAACATTTAAACTTTTACACGTACTTTAATACATACGGAACCATTACACTGAGAGTTTTAATCGTACTATCCTCTAATTGTAGTGGAATAAGAACTCTAATTGAGTTAATATTTAGAGTGTTGATAATATATGGCGTTAAATTTAATATTACAGTTTAAGACATAAATTTTATGGCCACAGAATGTACCCGTAAATTTCCAACATTTAAAGTTCGTGTAATGTTACACTAACGTAAAAAGGCTGTAAAGTGCATGGCCGTTATGCAAGCTATAGAAACGTAATAAAGCATCGCCCTAAATGGAAAAAGTCAGCAGAGTCAATGTTAATAAAAACGGTTTGAGAGACATTCCTATAGTATATGATGAAGATGTGATTAGAGCAATGCAAGAATGATTAATTTCCGCGAGAACACAACGATGTTCTTATACATACAGGCTTGTGGGAAAGCTTACATCTTCCATTAATCTTTCAATAAAAACCAATAATCCATATTTAATTTCGAATCCTATTACATGAATCCTTTCCACATGTATGTTACAATAATTTTATTTCCATTATAGTTTACTAATTTCTACCCATTATCTACAGATTCGAATAAAAATCAGATGCACTCAAATATGATTTCATGAAAATACCTACATTGTTCATCATTTTCAAAAAAAATTTCCTCACCATTATCTCGTCGACTTCTAAAAATCGTTTTTGTGCGATTAAATTTGGAGGTCCTTTTTTAAATATATTATTGATTTTTAATGTGTTTTATTGTTTTGAAGGGCAACGCTAAAGTTTTAAGTATGCTTAATTTAACTGCAATTCAAATTTGCATCAAATCGATGTATGGAAATAAATGCAAAACAATGTTTTGGATACACTCACGACAAAATAACAACTTGCAAAATTCTCAGCCAAAAAAATCACACATCTATATCGATCAGAGACAATTATTCCATCGTTATATATATATATATATATATATATATATATATATATATATACATATATACATATATATATATATATATATATATATATATATATATATATATATATACATATATATTTTTCCATTCCCAAGAAATATTTATATTTATTGTATTACATGTATCCATTAAGTAGAACCGATGAAATCAACAATGTTATAATTAATATAATTTTATTCCTTGATATCGATCACCTGACTTGCACGTATCGAGCGTGAGCTCTGATTTTTTTTTTGCACTGTTTATTATCTGAGACAAACTTTAGTTTCGAAAAAAAATCGAAATAGAAAACTCTCTGGTTGTGCAAAAGTAGCCTTTAATTTAGATTTATTAACTTCACCAAAGCAACACAAATTGCCTCAGACGAGCTTTAAAAGCTAGTTACCAAATAAAAACTCGATCCGCCCCGTCGCATTATCTTCTTTTATTATTACGAAAGCGTGTTCAAACTTCTGCAAATAAAGCTCTCAAGACTGTAATAGCTTTTACATTACATATTAAAAGTTTACAAAGCAGGCCAGTAGCACCTCTTTGGCTAACTCGATTTGCTGTCTTCAAAAAGTGATTTCAGGCAAAGTTTTCAAAATTAAGGTTAAACTTCGCTCGTGGGACGGGGGAAGTTTTTTCCATATTTAGCTATACAGCGTTTTGTAATTTTGTAAATGGTGTTTTTGTGCTGCTCTGTCGTGAAAAGTTAATTTGTTGTGCGACAACAAACGTGAATTGCAATTCTTATAAGATCGATGTTTGAATATCACTTCAATGAAAAGTTCTCTGTCTTTACAAAAAAGTTACATGCACAAATAAATTCTTTAGTAACTACTTATATTTGTTTCAAGGATTTCAGACAAAAGAATTCAGACAGAAGCATGTACTATTTCTTGATAGCTTAGTTGACATCTACCGTACTGCTACCGTATTAGTAATAAAAGGGATACATTGATGTTTTTCTTTTATGCTACACCATCAAGAGTTCGAAAGGCAATTAACTTCAATGCATCTGCCAACCAAAAGTAGTGAAATATTTTCTAATCTAAATATATGCAAAGAAAGTAGCAATTAAAAATAGTTACATATAGAAATCATCCCATTTCTTAATCGTAGAACACCTTCAACCTCGTTTTACTACAATAACTGGTAGTAGTCAAAAACGGTAAAATTTTAGGCTAAAGTAAAATGTACTTTGGCAAATAATTTGAGTTGAGTTGAATGTGTTTTTTCTCAGAACTTAATTGACAAGTAAAACCGGAATAATGTTGAAAAAATATTCAGTATTCAATTTTGTAATCAATAGAGTGGCTTTCAGTAGATTGGCTTTATTGGAAAGTACTATATGCACCAAAAAGAATTATTTATTTTTCGCTGAATATCCATTAAAATTACTCTATTGATGTTTCTTTCAGACTTTATAATACAAGTATTTTGAACAAAAAAATATACTCCAAGAAATATTATCTAACAATTCATTACACATAGTATTCTTATGTTCGGTTCTTCCGTCGTCAATTTATGCTGCGCTGCAGTGAGATGTTGTTTGAAGTTTTCATTTGGAATTAGGTGAACTTAAAAAAAATAAATATAAAAAAATACTATTTATTTCTTTTATTTAAAGTTTTAAATTTAACATAATAACTTACATGTGAAGAACAAAATTTAATAAGTTACTAACTTAACTACGAAGGAGAAATGCAAATTGACTTGCATCATAAATTACTAAACTTTAAAACCAATATGGTAGTCAAGAATCAAAATTGTTCAAAATACCGTATACTGGGTTACCTTTTGGTCAGTGATAGAATTTTAAGGACCGATTAATCAACTAAATCATATAGTTACAAAATTAAAAAAAAAAATATTAACTTTCCGCTTTAGTAAAATACTTCCCGCATTTTCCTTAAAATCCCATCACTGACCAAAAAGTAACCCGCATAGTCGTGATCTATTTAATATCTTTCATTTGATATGACGCTCAAAATTTTCGAAATCATATTTTATATATTTATGCAGACTTATTGCTTTGAGAGTAATCTTTCACAGCTAACCAGAACAAAAATCTAGGAGCCGGGAATCGAAATCGAGTCCTCACAATGCACCGTGCCATCAAAGGTCATGTGCCTTGTCATCAACCCAATACACAACGGCGACGACAAAAAATATTTATCGTCCAAAATGTTCAAAATAACAATCAAGAAATAATATAAGAAGTGTTCTTGCCCAATTTCATTTAATTATTTTAAGTTTTATGAAATTAATCGAATTACAACCACACGTACACCGGCCGATCAGCCTTACACTAAGCATATGTAAGACTTCACTGCGCTCACGTTCAGTCTAAATACAATGTGAATCAAAGTTTTAGTTTCCTCTATATAGAAAAATATTTATGTTTATAATTACATCAGTATTCACATTTCAATATTAGTCTTTCCATGGTATCTAGCTATTTTAATGGCTCTATGTGAATGCGAAATATAAACCACTCAAAGGTTTACGTTATAATTTTTCTTATAAAACTTTTCTTTTTCTTTTATAAAACTCACTATAATTTCAACCATGTACCGGCAGGTTAAAAAATACATTTACAAAAATTATAAGTTCTTATGGTTTTCGAGCAGAATTATGATGACAATCACAAATGGCATTTTAAATAACTAACTTACCTTAATAATTTGGTTTTCACATTCTTGATATTTGATAGTTTCTCATCTCGTTTTTTAAAATTGTTAATTAACATTCCAATTATATGTAAACAAACATTTCTTACTGCCTCAAACTAAATGTTTATCTTTCCCCAGAAACTTCCTTGTGTAACACAAGGACTCATGGTCAAATTTATATGAATAAGGGTTAATTAATTTGATCTAGCTCATTACTCGTCAATGTTAGGAGAAGAAAAATATAGTGATAATAAAATAATTTTGGAAAATAGCTACTCGATATATCATTTTTAAAATGATACCACTTTTTTAGAATATTTAGGCATTATATTGAAATATTATAATCTATATAATGGATTTATAATCTCCTTCCTATATGACATAAATATTATGACATAAGGCTTCTTGAATTTCCATTTCCAATCAAGGTACGTAAAAGTGTGTAACTCAGAATAACCTAAGATACTAATAGCAGTTCGCATTGCCAAAGAGGAAGACGATACGACGTTAATAGGTAAACTTTTGGCGAAATAAATTCGCAAAATTTCGAAAGCTCTACCCGACACCGGTATAAAATCGCGACGCCATCTTAAGCCTCACAGCGAACAGGTAGTTTTCACTCGAAAATGCTTTCCTCACTGCATTCGCCGCCCGAATTTTCAATATTGTCACGTGACACGATGGGGCTGCCGGCAACATTAACACGTAATACCTTTACCGTCACTTTTCGAGCGAGCTTTTGTTAACCGGTTTTTTAGACTTTCAATTTTGAGCTTTTAAACACTTTTTCTTCACTAAAAGTTGTTTAGCGCTAAAAGTCTCTTTGGTGCAGCTCTTTTATTCAATTTGTTTCGGGAGTTTTGTCTGGTAAAAGATTATCGAAAGTGGTATGATAAAAACGTGTATGAAATATTTTATTTTTTTTCCGTGGACCACGTTATTTTTATTGAACCTAAATAATTACGTCACATATTGATTTGAAGAAAATTTAAAGAAAAGTCAATATCATTTAAAAGCTGACAGACATAGCTTGGAGTAGTTTAATTTCACTTTGGTCTTTTTAAAATGTTACAATATTTTCCTTTCCTTTTCTTTATTTATTCAATTACACAACCTCTATTAATATTTTTTACAGAATTAGCAAACTGATTTTTTTTAAATAAGTACATATTATGAAATATATTATTAACATATGTCAGGTTGAAAATACTTTAGAGGTTTACCTACGATAAATCAGATGAATACAACTAAATTAAGAAGATGAATGCAAAAACTTTTGTAACCAGCACAGATTTATTATAAAAAAAAACAACTAACATCGAGTCTGAACTCTGAACAACTAACATCGAGTCAGAACATTGTTATAACGTATTCTTAAAAATTGCGATATTATGTAAGATGCAACAAATAAACTATACACAAAATTTTCATTGAGTGAAAGGCTTAACTCCCAATACTGGTTATATGCCAGTTTTAGGATTTTAAATTGATGTTACATTAAATATATGTTATCAATTTAAATTTCCACCACTAAATTCCTGAATATATTTTACAGGGTAAATAATACTGCCGTTTCAATCCAGGTGACTGCCCTACATTCAAATTGTGGTTTTTTATTACAATCTTTGGTCATTTCTCTCAAGTGTGGTAACAATTTAAAAAAATGTATGTCAGTAGAGTAATTTTTTTTATAATTATGGGCGCAATCCGTATCTAGAGATGGAAAACGAAATAGTAATAATTTCGTTTACAAAGAGAAAAAAACTAAAACAATGTATAGAATTTATTGAACAAAAATTATTGGGTTATTAATAAAAGGAAATGCAACTTCATAATTCATATCACTAGCTAATTACTTGCGCGTGGATTCAATCGATGCAATAATTAAATCAAACATTTTTTTTAAAAGTAGCTGAAATTCAAGTATACATACCGGTTTAGAAATATATTTCACATGACAGTAGACGTTTCGTCTTCCTATCTTCGGTTTCTTAACACACACCAACTGCAGGGTAGTGACACGATATGGTGTAGGTGGATATTTGAGATAATGAAATATATAATTTCGAAGATGTTTGTAATTGGATATTTGACTAAATTTTTTTTATTTCATTAATCATAATTTCAAGGTACAAGCTAATGAAGAGTGAAAAGTTTTTTTTAATAATCTTAAAAATTGTATCAAAGTTATCAAAGTTTAAATTTAACCTTTAGAGAAGAACGGCAATACTGTGTTATGAGGTCATTTTTAATGTTCCACATTATATTCTACGAGAGGAAAAGAGACAGGGATATACACAACTCTATCTGTATCTTCAAATTTAAAAGCCTACAACTGGTTTATTTTTCGATCAATTTTATATTTTTTTTCAAGACTGGTTTTTAATTAACTTATATTTCACAATATTCTACGAAAAAAATCAAAATTTAGAATGAGTAAACTACCGTATTAATAGGATAAAAAAACAATATGTGATTATGAGTTTATACAAAGTAACAAAACAACTTTTCGTTGTTAAAACGACACAATATTTTAAAGCAGCTTTTTTACGTGTCATTTCTTTAAGCTAAAAAATATTTATGAACAAAATTGGTTTATTTGGAATGAAATTAAATTAACCGCATTATTTTGGTTTATTTCAATAGTACACACCGAAATAGTCTCTTAACTTTTGTTTAATTTAGTTTATGATATTTACGATTGAAATATGCCTCAAGATGATATTCCCAAATTTTTAATATTGCTTTTTTATAGTCGTAAATTATAATTTTTATCTGAACAAACCCGTTTTTTCTCCAAACTTACAAAAATTTGCAAATCTTCAAAAATCATCAAACGCACGACGAAACTCTCTAACGTTAATATAATTAAAGTTGCGCTTACAGCCTTAGGCATTTTGACAATGCTGTGCATGCACGTACGTGTCCCTTATATATATCATCATGCATATAAGGACGTTGGCGCGTAACCCATGTACAATTTGCATACCTAATCCCTTGTTGGACGTGGGCATAACGGTCTATTTAACCGGGGCAACGGGGGCAGCCCTGCGATTAATAGCTAGGACGATTTATACGGATTCATCGGCCGGCTTAAAACTTTTACGGTCCTACGTCTTGGCAGGGATTTGGCAGCGCCTGGCCCGAGTGCGAACCGTGTAACGGAATTTTCGAATTAGTTTATGCGTGTGTGATGCGTGTGTCTGATGTCGTTGTCGCCTTATTGAATAATGTATTTTACGGTGCGGGGGTGTTCAAATTAAGTTTATTTACCCTGAGCGGAGTTAGATTTTTTGACAGGAAATGGTTAGTGCATTTTGAAAATAACATTAGGCAGAATATATCCATTTATTTATTTCATCATTGAATGCGATGAACTTATAATTGAATATTAAGTTCACTAATCTACTTTTTTGAATCTGATATGAAACGAATTAAGTATTTTCAACTAATCACCTTATATTTCAAACTCCATGATAGAAATCATCATATATTTACGCTTCAAACAAACATGTGAACATTGCTTTTATAAACATATTCGAACGTTACAACTAGAAAAAATTACTATTTTCAGAAAACTCAAAGAAGTTATCTCATTGTAAATATAATTTTTAGTACCTCACGAACTTGTGGCTCGATCAACCCTAAACGTAATATTAGTTGATTTCATAATGTGTAGGAGGTTATAACAAGCATGAAAAGTAGTTGAATATTTTCGAAGATATTTGATAATTCTGAAACTGGATTTCACTTTAGTTAAATTTGATAGGACATATTTGACAGATTCTAATAGCATAAAAATTAAAATCAACTAACGACAAAATAAAATAAAAGCTAACTAATGACTTTATAACCAACAAGATGTAAAAACAAACATAAATGATAACTGAGTATGTTTCGACATATTTCAGAAATCTTATTAATTGTTGACGATAATATATAATAATACGAAGTAATAACAAGTAACAAGGTATTCTTGGATATATTTGAGAAATCTTAACGCTAGTTGACTCCATAACCAGCAGGAGATTACACTGAGAATGAACAGAATCTATATATTATTAATATGCTTATATATTAAATATTATATATCTATATATTATTAATATACATATATTCAAAAATATTACACTGATTCCGACGATTGTTGAAATTTTAATCTACTGGTGGGCACATTAAAATTTCTTAAATGTTATTAAAACAAAAAGGAACAATATTGTACTTTTTTTTCTTCGCGACATCTTTCCCCCTTGGTTATACTACTGTGGTTACTACAAGATGATTGAGATTTGTACTCATACTGAAACTTACCACTGTACCTTCCGAATAGTTTAAATAAAACCAAGCAAAATCATTGATGAAAGCGCATATCTTTCAAATTGTTTTATCCAATATACGATGAATTGCAACTTTTGTGAAATAATTTTTAAATTTTACAACAATTAAATGAAAATAAAGCCGTGTGAGTAAACTCCAATGATTTTCTAAAATACCTAAAATTGTATTACACTTAATATTTTCAAAACTTTTTTTTTCTCCTCTGATTGATATTATAAGAAAAAATAAGACGGAACAATGATCTTAACTACTTTTTTTTTAAAATATGGTTCAACTTCAATTTTATTATAGCTAGAAAAAATAAATGTTAAGTTTTTGGATTTCTCGTTTTAATCCTTTTTAATAGATACCTAACGCAATAAAGAAAAAGATATTATTTTTTCGCCAATAAATTACCTCTAAAATTAAAAAAACTACAGTATTTGCACCATACATCTATGATTCACCCAATAACCACATGTAATTTTACCACATGTGATTTAGATTAGAAATAAATTGTGACAGGAAAAAAAGGAAAGAAGTTAGTAATTCGATGTCAATAACTTTGTATTTTGTTTTCGCTATTGTTAGAGACTAGTTTTCGTCAAAGCTACTGTATTTTAGCAATGTGTCCGTCCTGACTCAGTCAATCTAATATCTACTTCACTAACCAATATATGTTAAGAATAGCTTCTTTTGATAGCTCCATATAGCTATTAAGAAGAATCGTCTAGTTTCCTTTACTAATTCGATGCGCGGTCGAGTTCCGGTCTTCTTTCTTATTCCACCAGCCCTTTACCTCGTGTCGCAATATTGGGAGATTTTTATCATACACACAATCGTCACACGTATCATACACACAATCGTCACACGTATCATACACACAATCGTCACACGTACTTTGTTTGAACCTATAGTCCATTCAATTTGAAAGGAGAATGTTTATAAACAATCACATTTTACAGTTCAGGTATTGTAAATTTTCTTCTTATATTCACGTTAGTAATTTAATGTGGATTTATTTAGTATTTGTGATTAAAAAATACATATTTTTATTAGTGGGTATATTTACACTGAATACATACGTAATTTATATTATATAGGTTATATTTGTGAGAAGTTCACATAAGTAAGATGAATTGTGTCGAACAATTTATAAGTATTACTGTTACGTAAAAAAATGTAATAAAATAATACCAAATATTTTGGTAGAAATAGTAATTAAATTAAATGTTAATTTACACAGAAAATTATTACAAAATAATCACAAATACTTAATTTTTGAGTAACCATTAAAATATATTTTTTAAAAACGAACTAATGTATAAAAATACACTAAATACCATAATATTTCGCAGAACAAATACACTGCATACATTTACAATTAAATCACAATTAATCTAGGCTTCACGCCGATATTCGAAGAATATGGAATGCTAGTACTGGCGGTGCCGGTCTTCTACCGTTATCATTGAAAAATAGTATTACAAAACATATCATATCTATTACAGAACATATTTCCAGAACATATTCATCATAAATCTATCTATTACATCGTATATCAATATTAACAATGTTTGTTCAGCCACGCCGCGGGGTTTATTAATTGATATTGCTCCAATTAGAAATTTTTTGATATCGTTTAATTTAAAAGTAATGTTTCCTTTCGCCACATATCATTTCTTTTATGCCCAGATCATTTGCATTGTGTTTATTTTACATCGATATGATGGCAATCTTGGTATTTACAGTGATATGTATTCTCGATAACAGCTGTATATGTACTGTCCTTAGAACAACATTCGCCGTTTTGATTGCACCTTTAATTCAAAGAACTTAACATTATATAACACATAACAATATAATATTCTTAATATAATACAAGATAATTTTATGAAACGCCAAAAATTTAGAGAGCCATATTGGAAAATGACAAGTCGGTGCGCCTCGCGGTTTTGAATCGCCATTATGTTGATAAGTGTGGCTAGCAAGCGTTGTATATACATAAGTTTCCATACGTGGGTATACAGTAAACAAAAAAATATAATTGATCTCCTGAATCTATATGTCTTTGGAAAAGAAGTGTGTCCCTTGTAAACATATAAATAACGAATGTCGCCAATAATTATACTAGCCGTGCGCTCGGATTATTTCAGGTTTGTTAGTCCTTCTTACATTTATATATGGCCACTTACACAATTATAAGGTTTCGCGCTTGTGCATCATACAAACCCGCATTGATTGTCCTCAAAACAAAAACTCATAATTTAGTTTTACCAGACATACGTATCCGAATGGAGACTAAAAGTTTATTGCCCCGAAAATTTCATAACCATAAGTCGGCATTTTTATCTGATAAACTGATGATTTTATGAAAGTTGAACGAAAGTATGGTTTTAAAATAATATTAATAACTCTCAAGGTGTATTGACCATAAAAATGGTATTACATTTCTTCTCTTTCTAATACCTAATAAAATGTTGTTCAGAGTATTTACGTAGTGTACAAATTAATATAGGTATGCCAATTTGAAATAAATATTTAATTATTTGTCGAATATTTTGAAATGAGATAAATATTACATTTTCCGCAGCCATTGGCATACATATATTACTTTTTAAACCACTTGCACGAAATTAAATACGTAGACATATGTTTTTTTTCAGAATAATATTTCAATTATTTTCCGCTTAATACACTATGCCGCTCATAATGCTTAATGCACTAATTTCGTCATAATTCGCTCATAATTTTTTTAAACTGTTAAAATGCGTCATAACGAATCAGTGCGAATACACTATAATATATGTAAATATAATCAAGGCTACGTTTTCGGGTATTAGCGTAGGGTAAATCAATATGATTTGACCTGTTCGATGAAATCGATATCGATGTGTCGATAAACGGAAAAAAATTATTGTCTTTCCTCTCGATGTTGTGAGCTAAGATCGGTGAGCGATTACTACTCGAAGATATATTTTGCTGTATATATTTTTTATTGAAAAAAAAAATAAAAAATAAGTATTTTTAAACTTAAAAAATTCAATTCACCTTAGATTTTTTAGTACGTTGATATTTGAAGTTGTAATATTAATATTTTTAAAACTTATTATGCTTTTACTGTTTTTTTGTTGAATACAATGACCTGTCAATAACATAACCTTAAATTAAAGAACAGATTCATAATTGACGCTAAATTTATATTCCTGATTATACTTTCCAGATTATGCTTACATATCTGATAATCTTAAAAATAATAGAGTTAATGAAGAGGTTTCAATGATGCTTGAGAAACCTACATCTGAACGGGTTCGAGAAGAACTATCACCAACAATGCCTTTAACATCAAGATGTAATAACGGTGCTCATAAAAAGACACCGCAAAAAGAATCGCTTGCAAAATACTTGACTGACAAGTGCCTAGTTGTAGAAATGCTTACTAATGTTCGGAAATGGTCCAATGGTAATTACATCTCCGGAATACATTGGTAAAAGAAAAGAAAAGTTAAAATAGCAAGATTATGAAAAAAAAATCAATATTGAAAAGCAAAAATTTAAATTCGATTGAAATTCTGCCGCAGAAAAAACGATGAAAAAATGCTGAGTCGAAGACAATATACTCGTATATGAATGTGGGATGCAGCGAAAATTACCTGCAATGTATTTTTTTGTAAATTATGGCTGCATAAAAATTGCACTCCATTCAGCAAATGTTGCAATCCTTGTAGGAAGAAAATAAAGAAAAGAGTAACGAAAAAGGCAAAGAGAGAGAAAAGATGACCCAGAATTTAAATCACCGACCATGCCTTCAACTTACCCTTACATTAGCGGCCTACTTGTAACGGATATTAACATTAAAGTTTTTTCTAATGTTTTTGAAAAAATATGTCTAACATTAAAAATTATCTACAAAAATATATATCGAAGTAACAGTAAAAGCTCAGTTCTTATAAATACATTATCCGAAAGTCCATAAATAATTTGTAGCTATATATATATATATATATATATATATATATATATATATATATATATATATATATATATATATATATATATATATATATATATATATATATATTATTATCACGAAATACTTGAAACGCCTGCTAATTTATTCGTATTTAGTGTTCATAGAATATTTCAAATAGTTTGTTTTTTCAATAGTGTGTTTCTTTTTCTTCCTTTACGTAAAATAAAAATAAAAAATGAAATAATAAAAAATAATTTCACCTAAAAATGGAGGGTAGTCCATTTTTACCAAATAAAATTTCACAATTTGTATCAGTAATATAACGGTGTAATACTTGTATTTATAACATTTATTATAGTGAAACTTTCTAAACTTAATGCTTTGATTATGTATATAGATTTATAACACTCTGGATATAATACATTGAATTTTATAACTTGCCGTAAGCTGATCGAATATATATTTGTGCCTATACATATGTGTACCTATATATATTTGTATTTACTACCTACATATTTGTAGGTAGTAAAATATTATACTATATTTGTATTTACTACCTACTATATTTTATCTGCCAAATTCGCTTGTTTATACAAACTCTCTTTTGAAATTGAACGAACTATAGCACTTTTTGGTTGTCTTGTGTTTCTTATCAACAAAGATTCTGTCAGGTGAGTTAAGCATCTGGTTAGAGCATATTGTACGGTCACAATCCACTATTTTCTATGATTTGCTGGATAATTTACTTCTAGTATAGATATAAGTTTTCAAACCGATCATATTTAGGAACAAGTTATGTTTGCCATAATAACTTTTTCCTTTGTTGTATAGTATCTTCTTTCACTCATGGTGTACATTACGTGAAATCGAGGATATTTTCAAATATATGGACGTTCTATGGACGTACGCAAAAGTTGGAAACCAGTTAGATTTCCAACTTTTGCGTACGTCCATAGCAGGCTCAATGTACTGTGGAGCTCTTTTCAAAACTATTGATATTTTGGCATTATTACGTATATAAGATATGTTCAACTGTTTATCAACTTGTTTGTTTTATGACATTATGGAGGAGTTTCCGATTCCACTAGCAGAGAATAATATTTTGTGGAGTAATTTCTACAAAGCTATCATTTTAGAGAGTTTTTAGGTTATAATTTTAGAATTTTATCAAAAAGGAGTTTATTATATTCTTCCTTCAGATTTTCTATTTTGAGTATAAAGATGTATACTTATTAGGCAGTTAGTACAGAAGTAATTAGCATTAGGATTACCTCAGATCTGTACTTCCAAATTTATGGTTCTAAAATATCTGTACTTCTATATTTATAATAATTGTAATGACGTAACTCACGTAATAGGTTTGTATGCGCAACATACCGAGCTCGGCTATAGGATTCGTCGGGCGAGGCGGGATGAGGCAAATTGTAGAAAATTGCACAATTCAAAATTTACGTCAACTGGGGCTTTCTACATGGTATAGATTCAATATTTTCTAGGATTTTTTTGTATTTGTAGTATGCACGGGCTGATGAATTTTGTTTTATTGTGAACCTTTGACGGACCTGTTTCGCTAGGTTATCATATCTATGTATGTATTCTTTACCATCCAATATTAATATATCAGTTGCTTGGTACATTTACTGCAGCAATAAAGCTGTGATTTGTTACGTATATGCTGTAATTTACCTGGTAACTGAGTATTATTAAACAGATGGTACTTCTCTCACAATACATACTTCTTAATTTGATTTGAATGAATATTTTTCGTGCAAAACTTATTGTTTCCACCTATCGAGCTTTGTTCCTTTGTATCGAGTATATATATATATATATATATATATATATATATATATATATATATATATATATATATACAGGTTATCGATATCTACAAAATCGCACCTCCTATTCAATGTAGTAGTGTAAAAAGTTTTGTTGCACAACATGTGAGTAAGTAACTTTTTAGCTACTTACAAGTAACATATCTATGAAACAATACAATTTTCGTACGTTTGCTGTCTATTTAATTGCACCTTAATATATACATAAGAAATATAATTAACATTCTAAACACGAGTACAAATCACTATGAGAGTATTATAATACATAAATATATAAACATTTAAGTTTATATAATATACGTATTTCTATTAAATTATTTATAAATATTAATTTTATTTTCTGTATGTAAATATATTGTCTGGTATGTCTTTCTAAGGTGTAAAAATATCGTGAATATCTTAAAAGCTGTGAAATTTACAATCTTTTCTATATAGTTTTCTAATTAACTACAGAGAAACTGTTTTTTTCGTAATTTCAACTTAGCAGTTTTGGAGACCTCTCTGTCTCTGGTAGAGATAATGATCTACTTTTTGTAGATATTTTTGGTAATATCCCTAGAAAATTATACATGAACTTCTGTGGAATCTTTATAATGTGCTCTTTTGATATCCTTTTATATTTCAAAGGACACATTAAACGAAAAAGTATCGAGTATTTTATTTGCTCCTTGAAAAATTAGCATATCATTCTCTTTGTCAACTATACAAATATATGCTGATTAATATACTTTATCATTATCCAAAATTACAAGTTTCTATGTCAAATGGTTTGGAAGAAGATTTTGTGGACATTTTAAGTAATATTTCTAAAAACAATTTTTTTTATTGTCTATATCACAAAAGAAAATTTAAAAAAAATTTTATTTGCCTTTTAAATTTCCCCACAAATATTTTCCAATCTTAACTATGGAATATATGCATGTTGGTATTCTGTGCCACTATGTCAGATTTTATCGTCAAATAATATCTAAAGAAAACGGCTGTGTCAGAAGGACAAACAAACGAACACGTGAGTATTCTTATAAGGGTTCCATTCGTTTCTTTTGAGGTATGGGACTCTAAAAGTTATTAGTCCTTAAAACGTGTTCAAAATAATGTTTTTAAATGTTTATCGAGTGCTTCTTTCACATTTTTGTTTTAATTTCATAATGACCCACCGGTATTAAACATTACGACATAAAGAAAATGCGAAACTAACCGTGATAAATTTATCTATTTTTGACTCCCGGGTAATCTATCAAATATGAAATAATATGGTACAAAAAATTTTATTGACATACATTATCGGTATCTTATGCAAGTAAGGTATTTTTATTCATGCCTGGCTATATTAAAATACACTTCAAATAACTATTATTAAACTTCGGACACTATATGCAATATTAATCTATCATGAAATATAACCCATATTGTATTGTCATCTTGATGTAAATTGCAAAGGTAAACTTCAATTTGGAAATAAGCTAAGAAAATAAACTGTGTATTTAACTGTAAAATAAATACAACATTTTTTAAACCATTTCTTTTATACTTGCAAAGATAATTTATTCCTAGCATCAGAGTCAAATTTATTCCGAAATTTAGCGGCATAAATAATGAATGAGTGTTTTAAATGAGCGGTGGTATGTTAAATATGAATGAAGCCACAGGAAAAATATATTTTACCATTAAATTTAAATCAAGCACGGCTAAATCTTATGTATTAAATGACGGAAAAATGGTTATATATGGAAGCATGGTTACATATGTGCACAAGTCTTCAAGCGATTAAAAAAATTGAATTTTTTCGGTATTTGAAAGCTTTATTTAACTTTATGCCAACACTTTTAATTCTTTTTTTACCTAGAAACCAAACTACGTCTAACAACATCCTCGATTTTGCGTTTTGGGTTCAAATTTTTAGACCGAAAGGCTGAATGAAAGTAGAATAAAGAAGATATATATACATATGAAAAAAAATTGTGGGTCTTCATGAGACGACAGGCAGATATAAAACGTCTAAATTTATTTATATTTTTCTAATAAAATATTTTTATGTGAACGATTTGAAAACGAAAAAAACAAATATTTAGATAGTTGTTAACAAAAAAAAATATTAATTTAATTCTACTAGTTTATTTTTATAAAATATTTTATCACAGAACTATTTCTTAACAATCTATTGAAAATAAATTTAGAATACTGTTAGCCGGCAAGATGCGAAGCTGGCCTAATGGCACGTTACGACGTGCCATAAGAACGTTTCAACTCCCACCAAAATACGCCATTAGATATTTCACATCAGTTATTTAAACATTTCAATTGCTGTTTTGTAGACGTTATAATTTAATCCTTTAACCATCTTTATTGTTTTTAAACTTATATGCGTATGAAGGAATGAAGTAAGTCATAATGACAGAAAATATGTTATATGAAATGAGTTAAGCGAAAAAGACTTCACAAGACTGTTTCACACGTTTTGACTTTTTTCTTATATAATTGTAAATTATGTTAATGGGCAATATTTAAATGTATATGTCACATATTTTTTTCAAAAAATTTAGTAAACATTTTATGAAAAATTAAGAGCAAAAATTCTCAACCCATTCACTTCATTGTCAAATTTGTGTAATTTTATATATTATGAATAAGACGATAGAATTGACAGGCTGAGAATAATTCATATAACCCACGTCAAATAGCATTATTATTAGGTTGGCTAATAAATAATGAGGGGTCATTAATGTTATAATTTTTAATTATATTTGCAATTTAAAATTAATTAATCGTCGATATAATAATCACTATCATTTTTACTACATATCTCCAACGCGCTGGCAGGGAGTGGATAGTATCTGTGTAAAAATCAGGTGGCGTAGAATGAAAAAAATGAACTGTCGTAGGTGGTGTTTATCATCAAAGTTTTCTTCGCGTAAGGCGTTGCTGAGTGTTCTAAACAAACAATAATCAGTGGGTGCAAAGTCTGCGGAATATGGCGGGTAGGGTTTTATGTCCGACCAAAATCCAAAACTTAAAGGCTATACGAAGACCAGGTTAAGGCTACGGCTGGTCCGCGCTAAGTTCACGCGATACCCACACACCCTATTTCATGCTTTTCCCAAGCCGTGTAAATTATTATCAATAGTTTCTTGGGAGCACCCGAACACAGTGGCTAGCCAGCGTGTCGTTATTCGGCTATCTTCTTCAATTAACAATGTTAACCTGTCGCAATCCAATTCCATCATATGACCAGAGCGTGGTTGATCACTCAGCGAATAATCGCCTCTGCGAGACAGCTGGAACCATGGTTTTATAGTACCTTTAGATATTGCTTCAGGGGCTACGCGTTAGCATATGTTGCGTCTAGCTTCCAGACTTCCAGGCACCAGAGTAACCAGATTGGTACTCATAGAATAGACAATATCTCTAATGTCGTCTATATTTCATGAATGTTTAAAACGCAGCGTCTTTTTTACCACTGAATCGGTGAGAGTGTGCCACCCCTTTTGCATATTTTCGATCATGAAAGCTTCTAAAACGTTCCCATATTTTCTATATCATTTTCGAAAAAAACACTCATTACTTTTTAGCCAACCCAATATTTTAAATATTAATTGAATTTCTAGCTGGTTTTATGTTCCTATTTCGATGATTTTGGTTAACAAAATTATATAACTACTTTAATATTTACCATAATTCAGTTTCAGAGGAAGCTTAAGATATTTCTAAATTTTCAATCAAATTCATCAATGATGGATATTTATCTATACTTCACTTGCCTTGGCATATTTGACACTGATATTTGTACAAGTATGCAATTATTCGTCTTTGAAATAAGTCATTTTTGACTAACGTACTGTGCATATAGCACTACAACTTTTCTTTTTATACTAATTTTTTTATTGATAATTAAATGAAACTACGTGATGTAGTATTATTTCTACTTTCTTTAAGTTCTTTACCACGACCTAGTTTTTGTTGTATTACAAAATCTTCAGAGGGGCTATTAACAAAAATTAGCCAATCTTTAGCTATTAGCCAATCTTTGCTAATAGCCCACCTGAAGATGTTGTAATACAACGAAACCTAGGTCGTGATAAAGAACTTAAAGAAAGTAGAAATAATACTACATCACGTAGTTTCATTTAATTATCAATAATGAATTTCTACAAAATTAGCGCCAAATATATTAAATAATTTTTTATCTCATTTTTTTTATATATCTAACATAATTTACTTAACAATTGCGCAGTTAAGCATAAAAAAAATAAGAAAATCGCGATATCGTGGCTGAAAATAATGAAACGAACATGCACTATGAACTAACAACAAATTTGTGCGGTCATATTAAAATATTTATAAGAAATGTTTATTTTAAGGTTTGTTTTAATTACGAATACAATTTGTGTTTGTATTTGGGTTAATACATACAATTTCAAAAATAATTCGATAAATTTTGGTGAGGTCTTTATAGTTAACAGAACACCACATTTTAATTCAGGAAACTACAAATAAGTAAAAATATATAGTTGGCAAACAACAGTGTTAAGTAGTATCACACATACACACTTGCACTCACATGCACATACATACATGTCTGAGTGTATGCGTGCGTATATGCACGCTCGCAGGTATGAGTGTGTTTATGTGAATGCGTATGTGTACGTACGTGTCACTTATGCGTGTGTAAATATTTTTAGGCTTCCGTAACTCCCTCTCCGTCTCTATGTTGTCACTTCCCTTTTTCTTAGAAATTAAAGTGAGAAATTGACTGAAATTGACCAAGAAATTTGCAAGTGAGAATTGTGATAAAGCATACACAATATTTAACAAAAAATTATGTATCGTTGAGTGTATCAATAAAAGGTACTGATACGAATTTGCAATTAATACAAATATTACTAAAGATATTTTCAGTTTCAGTTCAATAGTTTTCACTGTTTTACGTAAATATTTCAAATACGATATAATGTACGTAATTATTAAAAAAGGGAATATTAATACGGTTTGCCACAAGAAACGTACGGTCAAGAAAAGGAAAAAGATATAAGAATAGAGCAGAGTGACATTTTAACTCTACATAATTTTCGCAGATAAATTTCTCATAGTGTGACCAGTATTTTACACTAAGAGGCAAATATGGAAAAAAAACACTGACCACTAGACTTATCATTATTTTCAATTAAAATATATTTTTTTTTAAATCTTTGTTTCTTTTATCTATTTCAAAAATGCGCAAATAAATTAAATAGGTTTATTATTATTTCTAACTGAATGTAAATATTTTCAAAGCCGACTATTGTTTGATGACTAGACAGTATGAAAGTTCAAATAATCACTATGCGTGTTACAGCTAATAAACTAACATTAAACAAGCATAAATATAGGCAAACTCAACTGCCTATCAGATGCTCGTGACGAACGTGCCACTCGGTAAATTCATTTAAAACGTCTCCTATTTACAAAGCGAACGCTGACTAAAATTCGCGAGGTTCGGGTGCCGGGGACAAAGAAAACCCATGACGTGAGGCGTCGACGCGATCTACATAACAACAACAACAACGGGGAGAGAATCCTGGTTAGTTGTGGGGTAACCATTTTGAGGAGTCCACAATAATCACCAAAAAAAATATGCACAAAAAGATCTTAATGAGAATTATATATATATATACATATATATATATATATATATATATATATATATATATATATATATATATATATGAAGGGTTACTTAAAATTAATTAATAATAATTTTATGTTATTTAGTCTCATATCTTCGGAGATATACTGAAAGATATATAATAATAAGTTCTCGGTTCCCTATTTCCGAAACTATTCAACCTAATATTATGAAAAAAAATATGTTTTTAAAAGCCCACGCAAAGGTTGTAGGAAAATGGTATCTATATGAGGACCGGGTTACGGCTGGTCCGGGCTAAGTTCACGTGATACCCACTCACCGTATTTCATGCTTTTTCCAAGCGGTGCAAATTATTATCTATAATTTTTTGGGAGCACCCGAGCACAGTGGCTAGCCAGCGTGTTGTTAATCGGCTATCTTCTTCAATTAACAATGTTAACCTGTCGCTATCCAATTCCACTGGTTGACCAGAGCGTAGTTGATCACTATATGAAACATTTTGTAGGCAATAGATTTTCATTATGAAATATTAATATATGTGAATAATATAATAAAAGCACTAAATACCCTTAAATATTTATCTGTACGAAGCCCTCTTGGTTTAAGTGTGTACTCACAATTGTTTTTAAATATTATTTTTTCAGTTTTCAGAGTTAGTGTTTATTAAAATACTCATGGAAAATAGCTATTGCCATAATAATTGTTTCAATATGATTTAAAGTACGTTAAAATTACATTAAAACGTATAAAAATATAAAATTTCAGTAAACAATACTTTATTTCTAAATTGTCATTATAGACTTAAGTCATTAAATATAAGCACACCAATCAATAAAAATGGACACAAGAATTCTTTGCCATTTTTAAATGTGCCAGATTACTACAATTTAAAAATGTTTTCAAAGCTTACAGAGGTTTGGCACCCGCGTACGAGAGCTTTATTGAATTTTAAATACAAATTGCCTTTTTTTCAATATTTCCGAAAGAAGCAGTCGGTGGGCTTTTTTGTTTATTTGCTATTTTACTTAACCTAAGGCGTTATCCGCCACTTTGTTTTATAGTCACCCGACGGGGGCGTATTTCGCTGTTTAGTCTGAGGCGACGAGGGCGACGTAATTTTGTACGGTTTTCGTGAATTATACGCGTTTACGCGACGACCTATGTACGTGTACGGTGTGAGATATTATGTTGTTTCGGAGGAACTTGACGACGTGACGTATAAAGGATGTGACCAGTTCGCTAGAATATTTCGCAACGTAGTGTTTTCATTAATGTTATTACACAGCAAGGACATATCGCTAGTTAGTTGGACACAGCAATAATGACTCTTCATTTTTCCCCAAACATGTGTTAACGCTATGTTACGATGATTTCAGAACTTAAAATTCTATACACCATATGAATATTTATATATATATATATGTGTGTGTGTGTATGTGTGTGTGTGTGTGTGTGAGAGAGAGCGCGCGTGCGTGCGTGTGCGCGTGCATGCGTGGGTGTGTGCGAGCGAACGTGCGTGCGTGCGTGTGTGCGTGCATGCGAGGGTGCGTGCGTGCGAGCGTGCGTGCGTGCGTGAGTAGTGAGTGCGTGCATGCGTACGTGTGTGTGTGTGTGTGTACATATATATGATAAGTGCAATTTTTTGGGCTTACATAAATCTTGCCTTACTTACCACATAAATATAAACATTGGACATTTATGAAATATAAAAAAATATTTTCAGGCACGCTATCGCATAACAAATAAGACAGTGTGAACAACTGATATATATTGGATAGTGAGTTATCAAGAAAATCAAATTCGAGAGAGTGGATCTGAAAAAAATGTCGGTATTCAGTGAGAGGTCCTCAAGTACGAATTGAAAAATTTAAATTCTTGAACGAGCTAAGCAATCCAGAATGTATTTTGACAAATAACAGTAAAACGGTGATAGAAGAGGGCGTGAACAAAACATAAAATATATAAAACGGTAAAAAATAAAAGACGTTTTCAAGAAGGTTGTTTGTTTGAACATAATATTGTTACTACAGAAAGATAATTTTACACACTAATCAAAAATAACTTCCATCTGGCAGTGCGATTAATAGCGGATAATAATATGTGCAAATATCACTAAATTAATTGAATTTAATATAATTTTGAGTTATTTTTATAACATTTACTATAAATTAATTAAATTTAATATAAGCAAAGTATGATGGATTATTATACATGATCAATCATTTGGTATTTTTTTGTCCATTAATTACGAATATAAAATGGCATTGCAACAATCCTTCATTGTCTTTTTGGAACAAATATCATACAGTCGAAGCTTTAATGTCGATAGAGTAAAAATTTTTTGAATATTGTTTATTCGAGATCACCGAGTGTCAGTGTGTACTAATGGCAAGGTGGATTTTGTAATAAGCAAGTACGCTATGCCGTGGAAAAGCCAACTGTGAAGAAAATTAATGATAACGATGAATGGATGAATAACTACTAAATACAAAGGAAAGTTAAAATTGATAAAGAAGAATATTTTATTAAAGGGCACAAAACATAATTGAGTACTGCAAGAATTATGTGCGCGCTAAATAGGTACAAAATGAATGATGATCTCTTCCTCTTATCTCACAGTCAAACACAAATCTGAAGGCTCATCAACGTAATTATTAAAGAGTTAAAAAATATACAACCAAAGTCAATTTTCCATAGAATTAAAGGGACTTGTATCCTTTGTATAAGTTCTGTAACCGTAAATCTTATGATATAAAAATCTATTACATTTTTTTTCGTATCCAACATAAGCATAGGACAGATTTTCGTTCGTTTGGAAAATAGTATTCTATGTGACATTTCAACGATATGTAAATTTAAAACAACTCGCTCGATGATTAAGAATTCATTGTACCCCAAAAATCACCCCAACCGTAAAATTAATTTAATATCAAAATAATAGTATATTCTTTCCGCTTTTAATGTAAGGACTTAAGAAATCATACAAATATTCGCGTATCATTTACAACCTGTATAATGAAATGAATTATACCTTCCCAGACACGATCCTTCAAAAGGAATTTTCCTTAGCTTTAAGTTAAAAGGAAAATTGTGATCAACAAAGGTAAAATTCCTTCATATGAAGCTGTACACAAGACACGCTTTGAATTAACCACCTTCGGTATATTTTAAAATAAACTCCACGGAATACAGATTTTTTTTTTTGCTTTAAGTAAATAAAAGTTATCTATTGATCACGATGTATTTTTTCAACATAATGTTTGATACAATTTAAAATAAGAAAGCTATGGAGAGTTTATGTTAAATTAGTTGAGCAACACATTCACAAAAGAACGTCGATAAATCCTCGTCAGTCGAAGTGATTTTCAAGCGTACAAAAACAAATTTAAAACAGGATTTTTCTAATCATTATGTCATTTTAAAAATTCTAGAAAGCAGTGAAATTATTCTAGAGTGAAAGACATACAAAAAATATAATATTTTATTGATTAATTAAAAAAATATTGAATATATTTGGCGTTCATTTTGTAAAAATTCATTATTCACAATTAAATGAAACTACGTGATGTAGTATTATTTCTACTTTTTTAAATTTCTTTACCACGACCTAGGTTTCGTTGTATTACAACATCTTCAGTTGGGATATTAGCAAAGATACCACCTGAAGATGTCATAGAAACCTAGGTCGTGGTAAAGAAATTTAAAAACGTAGAAATAATACTACATCACGTAGTTTCATTGAACTGTAAAAAAATATTATTTAATTACATAGCTAAAGTTATGGTATTTATAGCGTGCAGTTAATCAAAGTAAAAACACCAAAATATGTGTAGCTTAAGAATACGATTAAATATAACTCACTTTATGGAAGCTGTCCAAATTTTGTTGCTCATTTTAAATATATAAATTGTGAAAAAATATCACAAAAATATTGTTTTGTGGAAACATCAAAATAAAATACAATGAAAAAATTATTTCTGTGTATTGAAAAAAAAAGGACAATGTAATGTTAAAGACAGCAAAGAACATTACGTAATTACTAATTACCAGTAATATTTTTCTATATACAATTGAGATAACTTACAACGGGAGATAATAACATTTTTTTTTACAAATGACATAATTTCTCAATATTACCAAAGTAAATTTTGAAAAGCAATAACATAAAACATAATATCGCTCAAAGTATAGAATTAATGCGACTTGGTTATTTTGTGTAATTTAATATAGCACAATTATTTATGATCTTGTAGTGAAATAAAGAAAACTAAAGATTTCGTCCATCTGTCACAGCCTCACAGATTCCACAATCACATACGTATATTCCTGAAATTTTGCAAGTAGATCATTTATCTATAAATATTGATTAAAATTTGGAAAAATATAAAATATATTTTAATATAACTTTCCCTTCATTTGAAATGGAGTAAACATTTTTTGCACCCCATTTTAAGGGATATTATTGGGTGTCTTTTAAAATTAACTGAAGGTCTCGTTCATAATTTTTAGATTTCAAGGCCGAAAACTAAGTCTGAACAATATTAAGCTTCAAAACGACGTGTAACTCTTTGAAGGGTTTGGAAAATGTAAAAAAGTTTCATATGCTCGTATTTATTTAGAAATTTAATTAAAGGTAATTGTGGATGGGGATTAAAGGCAAGGGTAGGAGTGGGGAAGGGGGATAACGTTTTTGGACATTTTTGACAATGTCTGTAAAGCTCTCTTACTATAATAAATTAGCTATGCAACTTTTTAATTTCCTCTCTTAATTGACACGTTACGTAAAATGAAAAAAATTATGAACAATATTGACTACTGAGATATATAAATAAGTATTATATGCTTTATTGATATGCGAAATTTTATGTTACGTATATTTATATATATATATATATATATATATATATATATATATATATATATATATTTATATATATATATATATATATATTTATATATATATATATATATATATATATATATATATATATATTTATATATATATATATATATATATATGTATATATATATAGGTGTGTGTATGCATGTGTGCTATGCGCGTTTGACAATAAATAACACCCAGTATATTTTCGGAAGCATGAAAAACATTTTAACAGACTAAAAAATATTGTGAAACTATGGAGTAAAATAAAAAAACTCGTAAAATATGGTTTAAAATAGTAAGAAGTAGGCAAAACAACGAAAAATACTTATAAGGTGTATTGAAAGAATTCTTTACAGTAAAAGCATCATCTAAAAATTGTTAAAGAACAAAAGAAAACCAATGAAAAGAGAGAAAACGTACGTGAGAGAAAATATTACAAGCGAGAAAATGCTAAGATGAAAGCAAGCGATTTTATCTTAATAATAACCTGTCAAACACAACATCTCTTCTTTCCATTCTAGTCGTCAAGAGACAACAAAGATTTCTCGGATACGAGAAGGTCTGTCACTAAAGAGCAGATTGAATTAGTCATAAATATATAAATATTTGATTATTTAAAGTCAATAAACTGTTGAACACTGAAGGAAAATTAGACACGAAAGAGTTTGGTAGTATCAAAAAATCAATGTATCTTCATAAAATTTATAAAATATTATTTCAAATAAAAATATTTTAAAATTACTTCAATAAACTGTATAATAGTGGAAATTCTCGTGCACTAAAAATACTGATACAAAAAGTTAATGAAACAGTCTTAGCGAACCAAACGCTCTACGCCCAAATCGAGAAAAATGAAAATCCCCCTGAAAGCCTGAAGAAATGGCAAGAAAAGAAAGGCGTCAGTTAGAACCGCATGAATTCCAAATGAAGCGCTCCAGCGCTACGAATAAAAGGAAACGTTTTGCCCTTTGTCCGACCCTGTAAAAATATGAATAGTTACTGAAAAACGGAAAACATTTTCCAAGAAATAAAATGTATATTGTAACGTCCGTACTTTGCTTTAAGCTTAACCATATAGTGCTGTGAATTTCCTGCACGCTCGGAAAATAAAACGAAAATCGTTACCTTGTATTTGTCTATATAGTTTTTTCCGCAACTATTTTATGTATATATATATATATATATATATATATATATATATATATATATATGTATATATATATATATATATATATATATATATATAATATTGAAATTTACTCACGCGATTTAGGCTAACTTTTCATGTTGTTGATTAATTGTGGAAAAAACCTAATAGGAACGAATTTTTTGAGTTTTATATTTTTCAAGCAGGAAAAATCGGGCGAAATCAGACGCCCGGATTCTAATGGGTTAATATGTAAGTAAGATGAAAGCATGCATCAGATTCTGTTACAGCTTTGTTCCCGCGATAATTACTAACATTTTCTTATCTTTTTATATTTTAAATAAATAAATTTATTTATAATAAATAATAAATAAAATTATTTTAAATAATTAATATAATAATAATTATTATTATCATAAATATGTGGTATATTTATGTGATATTTTTATTATAATAATTAATGAAACTTATAATATTAGACATATATAATTATGAATGTGTATTTCGATTTATAGCTCTCAATTTCTATTTATCCTATCTCACTTTACTGTGGAAGCTGTAAATAGTGCAGACTTGATCATTCCTCTCCTCGCAACGCTTTGTTAAATATGGATTTTATGTTAAACAGACTGTCCGTAAATAGTGATTTAAATTGAAATTGAGGATAGCTGGAAATATAAGCAATTAAAATTTTATATTTTATATTTAGGAAAAAAACCGGTTTTCGAGTTATTTCTAGAGTTAAAAATTAAACTTTTACCTAGTGTTTTGACCTTCATCACTTCAAATGTGAGTATTTTATTTTTACTATCTGCAATGCATGAAACTTATATGCATCTATAAAATATATAGTCATTTTAAAATTTTGATTCTACTCCTTTTTTTAAATAACTTAGACCTTCAAGCAACGAAAATGTGTACTATTAATAAAACAAATTAAAATTATATAAAATAATTTTTCTTTTCGGAGGCAGATATTTAAAATGTCAAAGTAACTAATTTCGAAAATTTACATTTTTACCCGATAGATTTTTAGGTACTAATTTTTTAAATTTACCGTTTAACTACTATAATGTCTTGGCCAATGTTTACTAATTATGAATCATAAAAATGAGTAATAACAATGAAAACAATGGAGCCAAACAAAAACATTTTTCTCTGAACTCAAAGGTGACCGTTAATATCTACGTGGAATAATTTATTTTATTAACTCGTATTAGGATCCACCTCACAATGCGGGAATTCTTGAGTTGTCACGTGCATAGCACATCTCTCCAGAGTTCATTGCTAAAAAGTTTCCGTCATCTAGAATTCTCTGTAGTATTCGTCGCTAAAAACTCGTGCGAAATAATCCCAGGATTGCACTTCTTTAAGTACTTGTGCGGAGTTTTCGTCCGCTGGTACCGACTGCTTTGGTTTAAAATTCTTTGAAAGCCTGCTTTTATAAAAAGTGCTACTATTATAAAAAGTGGAGTGAACTGAAAAGAGACTGCCTTCAAGTATCTCCGTCGATTCACTGTAAATCAGATGCTCAATTGCTTACTCTTGTGGTTCGTACATGTATCGAAGCATTGTAGGAAAGACATATGAAAATTTAGTTTTAGAGCTTCTTACACTACTTCTTCCCTCTTTTACATGCCGCGAAGTATTAACTCAGGAATTCCCATATTAAAATAAGCGAAAAAACTTCTCCCTTCATAAAAAATTACTAGATTGTTTTATTAGATTGTTACATACAGGTAATACTGGAAATTAACATTCGGTAGCTAGCAAGTTCTATATTATGAACTAAGCGTAAAAAAATAATAATATCTTATAACCAATGAAATTTGTTAGTACAAAATTCAATTTATTGTATTATAAAATAATAGCAGACGTCCACTATGGATAACATTTTTCTTCAGACGAATTTATTTTATGCGATCACACATACGACAATTCTAAAATAATATGGAGTAATAATTATTGTAATACTAAAAAAAATGAATCAGCTACAGGTAACACTTGGAATTCCTGACTTAAACTACTTCTTATTACTGCCGGTATAAAGCAGTTAAGCCATAAATAACGACATAAGACAATTACCATATAAACGCGTACGCCAATTAAAAAATATAATGACGTAAGGCAATTAAAATAGACAACTTTTGTCACTGCTTTATCTCTTTTATTCACCACAAACAACTATTACAATGTGTTTCCTTTTTAACTACACCATCGAGAAGGGGGTGTGTACAGTTTTTACATATAAAGAAATAAAACACTGTATCTGATAAAATAAAGTTTAATGCAATATAATTTAATACGTAAAGCAAATAAAATTAGCAAGTACATTTTACTTAAAGGCGTGAATTGCTAAAATTAGGTTATCGCTTCTGACAAGGAACATTGATTTCAGTTCAATTACCATTTCAAAATTCTGGTTGAATAGAAGCAATCAAAAATCATTTTCCCGTGGCGGCGGTATATCTTTTTCAATGACTTTTAAAAAAAATTAAATATTAGTTTTTAATTATGACATTCAAAATATTAGGTAAAGTTATGAATTTTCTATAACTATTAATAACTCGAAAACCGTTGAACAAAGTTACTTGTGAATTTTTTATAACAATTAATAACTCAAAAACCGAACCCTAAATTTAAAAAATCAAATACTAATAAATCAGGGTATGATGTAACTCCAGTTTCGAGTAGGACAATTATTTACTAATAGCCCGTATGTGAAAAAGTGTAAAAAAGCAATAACATGCATAATGAAAGTACTAATCTAGTTTTTTCTAATTTTTGTTCATAGTAATTTAAGGGTGTCTCAACTAACCTAGTAAATATTTATTTATCTGTAACTACGAAAAAACAGCGTGAGAATGCAAAGGAATAAATTCTACTTTACCCACTAAAATCAGATGCACATAATCACAATTTCCTTTGTCGTGAGCAACTGTTGGTGCTATTAACCAACATGACAGACGAAAAACCTGTGGTGGTTTATATATTGTTCTAAAATGTCTATTATGAAAGATCGACTCCGCAAATTATATACATTTTTTTAACTGAGGTGAATTTGATCTCATACCTCTTCGTGGGTCCTGTGCCTTTGTAACTAAACTTTAGCGACTATGACTATTACCGTAAAGCCATCTGTATAATGTGCGTTCTTTTTTTAATTTGGAAATTTGATCCACAAAATCCTGACTCGACCTAAATCCGCCAACATTACGTCACGTTACCACTCCCGCGTACAAACGATATTTACGTTACAAAAGTTAATTTACGAGTAACGTATATAGGTTTCGACCGTATGTTACATTCGCAGTGAGCTTTCAAAGCTCTATATCGATGTGATCCTCTTACAGAGGGAGGAAAGCTTTGTGCGCGGCTTTGGCGGAAAATATTTTTGATGGGAAATATTCAAATGTGCCAAGCTGATTTTATATTCAGCAAGTATATTTTCCGCAGTATAGTTAAGCAATGTCGTGGTGCTCCGTGTACAGGTAGAATGATAAGGTTAACAGAAAGGAAAAATTACATTAATACATTTGTGCAATCGTTTTGATAAGCTCTTAAACATTTTTATTCAAATATCGTTTGAGTTGCTAATGACGTTGGATTGTTTATACCTTTAAAATTGATGTATGTGGAGCGCTTTTCACAGAAACCTTCCATAAAAAAATATGTATGTAGAAAAATTGCTTAAAACTTTTCCGCAGTTTTTACTCTGTATATAACATTCTACATTTCACATATACTGTGATATAAGTATGTATCGACTGCCAAGTGAATTAAACTTAGAACAGAAATGGTCGGAAATCACCACAATTACGGAAAAAATTATTTTTATCCACATTAAATTTAAATTTTCAGTGTCACTTGAAAAAAGCCATTAATTACATACTATGTACAGTATTTACTTCGCTGTAAAAATCAGTAAATCGTCCTCCGATTACTGGTCTTGAATCGACTAATGCAAAGAAAAAATTTCTACAAATGGTAAATATTCTCTTCACGGATTATCATCATAAATTTCAAAACTGTAGCAAAAAAATTGGGTGTGGCTATGTCATGGACACGGCCGTATGTTATACGTGAATACGTCTATGTAACGGGTTATATTTTTTAAATAAAATATTTTTATTTATGTTATTAGGATAAAAGCAAAGAAATAAATAATTATTTTGTTACAATAGCGCATAGGCCGACATTATATATGTTTGATAATATTTTTTTATTCTAACACCTTATTATATTCACTGTCACTACTTTACACTAATGTTTTATATACAATCGATAGATTTGGACGACATATGACGATTAAAACTTAAACGAACATCGTAGCTTTTCCGGATCAAAAGTTATACTAATTGCAAATCTCTATACGCAGCAAAATAACCTCAAAATGGCGGCGCTTTCCCTCCACCGCGCGCAATGCATCACTATTCTCGCTTATCGTAATGAATTCTTTGATCCTTTAGCTATCCAGTGGTATAATTTAATTTTTGACGTAGAGGATAGATTCGAAACTGCAACGCCAAACGATTTTGCTATCATTAGGTTTTTTGGATTACTCCCATATGGTAGCAAATTTAAAGACGTATTCACATCAAAACATGTATTTAGACAAATATTAGATCTTATTTCGTAAATATAACTAATAATTTGAATGATATTTTACAAGAAAAGTTTGTTCCTCTAAAAGAAATGACAAATATATAACCAGTTATTCGAAGTAACATGCAGGGTGGACCTTAAGGGGTGGACCAACGAAATGTCGGTGATAGAGAGGGTTATTACACAAACGAAACAATAAATTATATTAACCTAGACCTAATAGTTTTGGAGATATGATTTTTTTTCATATCTTTACGAAAACATTCGCCTTCCTATTTAAAATATTATTCATTCGTTATTATTAGCAAGATAAAAATTAAACGCTGAAACATGTGCATTTTTTAAATTACAAAACGTGAAAAGCGATATTTGAACAATAGTAGTATAAAAAAATGTATGTAAAAAATAATGTCTGTCACCGACATTTCATTAATCCGCTCCTTATGGGACAATTGTATAAAATCTGGAATTTTTTAAAATAAAGTATATAAATACTAAATTACTAAACGGTCTAAAAATGCTTTATTTCCAGTAATTACTAAAAGCCATATTTAAATTTTGGTGCTTAGTCTGAACATCAAGCTTTCAGAGGTCAGGCACCCTGATTCTTATAATAACAAACAAGTATTTGTTTCCGTTGTCACCGCCGTCGTACCTGTACATTTCGTTTTATCGCATTAATAGTTTTAAGGACACATTTCCATGATTTTTAAAAAATTCTGAAAGGCGTTAATATTTATTCTTTTGAAAATAAAAAGCTGCCTTTTTACAATTGTTCAGTTAAATTTATCAAAAACCACATTGTGATACCAAATGAAACGCTTGGTAGCCATTCGTGTTACATATTACAAAATTCCATGTACTCGTGTACAAATTCCATATAAACATGTACTCGTATTCTGTTATCAAACTTATTTGATGTACGAGTATGTAGCACCACGGCGAATCATTGAATGGTCAACTAACTAAACTAACTAAAAGAGCATGGCGTTGTTTTTCTCCTGAGTTATCAGGTGTATTTACAAATTCTTCAAAGTACTTCAATCACATTTTTTCAAAGTGGTTATTAAACTCACTGGCAAAAAGTGAATCACTGAAAGTCAAGTCACGAATCTTTCATTAGTATTTTGCATGGTCCCTTTGGTCTCTGTGAAGCGTAGCTGACTTATATATATATATATATATATATATATATATATATATATATATATATATATATATATATATATTGATATGTAATCCGACGACTGAAAAAATGTAGCCAGATATCAGTGATAACTATGCAAATATACATTATAGCAAAGAACATATATATGCCTTACTAAAAATACGGTCTGAATTAAAGTAAAAAAATTTAAAAAAAGCGAAATTTATGCCAAACTTACAAAATATTTACTCGCAAAGCAAGTACCTGATCAAGAACTTATAAATATAGAATATAAGTTATTAAAATCGATGCTTCCTAAGCAAAAAACAACGATTCTTTTTCGAAGTAATATAATACAAAAAGTATATTGAATAGAGAATTTATAATACGTATCAGTTACAAACTTTATAAATTTACTTTTATTTTCGGCTATTTTTAACATTTTTCGAATCCGATATTTGACTATCGCTCAAATACATCCCCTTGCAAAAGCAAAAAAAACATTTAATAAATTTATTTTAAATGAAAACACTCCAAACTTTTAATAATTATTTAATTAGAAAGTAAATTGAAGTAGATTAGGTATTCATTGAATCAATACGAAACTCAATTCAATAAACCTTCAGTACCATTTCTTCAATATTTCACTGTAGGTAAATTCTGGATTTTAATTGGAGGGCTACATTTCGCCTTCATTATTAGAAGCGGAACTTGGGCTGTCTTATCTTTAAATTCAATTATGGCAATGAGAATTATATTTTACGTCGAGTTTTATCAAATTACCGGCGGCCGGTCGGGTTAAGCTTCACGTTTAGATCGAAAGCCCTTTAAAGCTCCTTCAGAATTCAGAAACTCCAAAACTTTAAGCTTTCGTTGGATAATACTCGCAATGACAGAACAGGATTTGATAAATAATGGTTTTACTGTTATTTTTAATCTTTTTTTGGTCATGGGTATACATGTCTAATAAATGTTTCGTATCGACATTTGTGTAAAAATAAAAGTGTATAAACAAAATTAATATATAGATCAACCCAAGTATTAAGTAATAAATATTTTAACGTTAAAATAGTATTTTAATTTAATTTTATAACAAGTGTATTTATTCTAATATTTTACAATAATTTTCCTATAAACTTCACACATGTACATTTTACAAGATTTTTTGGTTTCATGACTTTTTCATTTTATGACATTGTATTGTGTATTGAAGTTCATCAAGTTAAATTTTGTAATAATGTGTATTAGAATACTAACGATATCCAAAGCGCCGGAATAAGAAAAATCTTTCAATGTACACGAATAGTTTCTTAAACTTTTTAATTGGCTAGTTCATGTTTAGATTAAAAAAACACATACAGTATGTCGATCTTAATATGCTTTTTAACTTCAGAAGATAAATGAACGTGAAAAATTAGCAGATCTACATCTAATTTTCATTCAGGTAAATATATTGAGCAAATATATAATTTTATATGCAATTTTAAATTATATACATATATATATATATATATATATATATATATATATATATATATATATATATATATATATATATATATATATATATATATATATATAAACTATTTGAACTGTATTATTCACATTAATTAAATAGCATATTAAAAGTAAGGCAAAATCTCGAAATACAATCTTAATTAATCGATTAAATATTCATTATTCCCAAAGCCATCCCGTGTAATCCCATCAGATCTAAACAAACAATCCTCTCTATCTTATCAGACAGACGATGCTGCAAAGATCAAAAAAGCGTCGCTCGAAGGTTTGTAAGGCCCGAAATTAAGATAAACGATGAATGAATTAAATTATCTTTGGTCTTGATATTTGGGGACAGATGAAGTATTCGATAAGATACTAAATAATGGGTTTGAATGTTTTACGTTAAAAAGATATATTTTAATTATGAAGAGCAGCTTTTTCTTCCGTTGTTCATTTGTTTATATTACAATAACCTTAGGTTACAGCTTAGCTTATTTAATTTTAGGACATAATAACATTACTTTTGCAATAATCTTCTTTAAAAGCTTATTATCGGATTGTTTATGAATGGCTGATTATTAGCAACATAATTTTATATATTGCAAGTGTACAATTATTTGACCAATAAACATTATTTTTCTACTGCTGAATTCCTTTATGTTATAACATAATAATTTACATTACATATATCAGGAAGAAGAACAATTAATATAAAATTTAAAGCTTTAGGACAGACGTTTAATTTTTATATAATTTAAACCCAAATATACAAATATGACTTTGTATTTTTTAAATTCACTCGATATAAAATCTTATTTAAGACTACGGTTTCATTACATCGCACTTCATTTCCCAATTTAACTCCAATTTACCAATTTTCCCAATTTCTTAAATCATCTTTTCCTTAGTCTTATGCATTTGCCTACATTTTTGTCACTCAAAGGTTCTATACATATTTATTTGCTTTGTTTATATTTTCACTATAATAACATTGTAAGTTCAACACTCATAAACAAAATCAATCACAATATACGTAAACTTTTTCCCATAATCGTATTTTCAGTGACATATCACTTTCTTTACATTTTCTCATTTTTTAATCCAATTGCATTTTCTTTTCAATTGGATAAAATTTTATTTTTTTATTTCTTTGGCCGTAACAAACAGCTATTTAGTTTTACTTTAAAAAAAATTCTTATATTTAATGTTATATTTGAAATCTAATATTTTTGGTTAAGAGCTTTTATTTCTTAAAGTATTTTATAAAAATAAAATAAAACTGTTTTTGCAAAGTACACAATCATAATGAGGAAATCCGTAGGAGTTCTATGGTTACTGACATAGCTCGTAACAGTGACAGGTTGACATGCAATGAACAGACCATATAACGTGCAAGAACGGGTAACCATTGTAAAAAAAAAGATTCTTGAATAGCGATCACGAACCGCGAGATGCAGGCCAGCGCGGGCCCGTTTAGTGAATAAAAGACCTGATAAAAGCCACAGGACTGATAAAAGTCCATTGTTTACAAGCAGGACGGGATCGATCTTTATGAGAATATATGTCCATATCCAGCAGTAGAATTCTTCAGGCAGTGGATTTAGTGGTCATAATGACACTGGGGTAAAATAAAATTCTTACAGAAAAACGACGTCAAGTGGTAACATCCGAATATTGATGAAGTGGTAACATCCGAATTACGTCAAGTGGTAACATCCGAATATTAACCGCGCGTGTGCATTATGATAACATTTTACTTCACCTGAAAATGAACTATTCTAAATTAACTTCACGCTTGTTGTAATACTGTGTGGTTTATTTATTTATTTATTAACTTTTATGTATAGTACATATGGCAGACTTATTGCTACATGAGCTATCTCTTCCAGTCAACCATAATACGTTACATAGTTTAATACGTTACAAAATTTTATTTCATATCATTCAGCTTGGATGTGTGTAAATACAACACAACATACAGAAGCGAGCTTCGAAAAAATAACAGCCGAGCTTTTATGGAAACCGGACGTTGGCTTTGTAAATTTTAAATATGCAAACTTCCCTAATCACACGTATGTGCGTCGGCTCAAAAATACAAACAGCAAAGTCTTTTAGTTGCTACGTGGGCTACATTCGTGAAACGCCCACCCAATAGCTCAAATTATTATATTTCATTTCATCCCCACAATGTAAACCTGCTTTGTAGATGCGAAAATTATTTGTACCTCGTGACAAACGTTTGAAGTAATATTAATTTGGTATTATGAAATACTCGAAATGATCGCGGTTGTCTCGGGAGTGAATATGGGGACACGTTTGACGAGGGTTTAGGCCCTGGCGGGCTCTTTAATTAGGTATGACGGCACATTGTGTTCTAGGTACTGGATGTGCGTGGTGTCGCCCTCGCTAAGATTGATGTCGCGCCGTTAAATTTTCATCCAAGACGCGTTATGTAATCGATGCGGTGAATGGGAGGAGACTCATAAATATTAGTTTTAATTACGTTATTTAAACGTACTGAACCCTGTTTTGTTAGTTTCGTTATTAATTACGTTATTATTATTATTACGAATATTAATTTTAATTACGTTATTTAAACGTCTCGCGAATAATATGTGATTAATTATATTTAATAGTGGTCGCCCAGTGGTCGAAATTTGACCGTAATCCATTAAATTTTAATTTTGAACGTTACCGAGTTTCTTTTGTCAAAGAGTGTAACTCTATAATCATTGCATATAATTTTTTGAATTTTATTCTATTACGTTAGTTGAGAGTCATTAACGTGTGTTGTTTGTCTTAAACCCCTACAATATCTATGAAATTTAAAATGTAATTTTAGAAACATTTAAAAAAACACAATCGCAACCTGCATTAGTATTTATTTTTTGATGCAATTCATTGTCAGTTGTAATTTTTTCATGTTATTATCGAATCAAATGAACACTAATGAAAATGAGACTTGACATTCATAGAAGTATAAGCCATGTTGCTAATATAAATAACAAAATATACTTACCTACTCACTTTGTTGACGACACTAATAGGTAGACGAGAGTAAGTCCGTTTAGATTGCTGTTCTAAAATTTCCCTTTTGGGGTGTATATTAAGCAAGCTGTATATCACTAATGTACGAAACATATCTTTTACGATACGGATATCTTTTACGCAAAATATAAAATAAACTGTTTTTTGCCTTAACATATACTCCACAGACATTGAGAAAGAAACATTTAAAATAACATAAAATTCGCAGCTGGAAATTCATTCAGTTAATATGACATTTTTGAATTCTTTGGCGACAATCTCTATTCTGTGCGACTATTTGACCACAGACTATTATTTATTTGACATTGACAGTATAAACACAAACAACAAATCTTTTATTGTATTTGTAATATATATATATATATATATATATATATATATATATATATATATATATATATATATATATATATATATATATATAATATATATAATACTACAGAAAGAATAAGTAGAAATAATACTACATCACGTAATTTCATTTAGTTGTGAAAAATTAAATTAAAAAAGAAAGATATATTTTATAAAGAATCAATGGCTTTCAAAACCCGAATCTACATTCACTTCTTTAAATATACACTAATATTCACGGCCCAAAATAGCACCACACTTTGATTCTGATTTCGACGAGACTTAAATAAATATATATTTTTTAGTTTTCCAAAATTGAATTAATTTACAATACTTTAAATATCTAAACGTTAACCAGCCCATCGATATTATGCGCACTTGACATAATTCTCGACCACCACACCGTTTCAATCGATTCGTTCAATGTATCTCTTTGATAAAATCTAAACGTTTCGACGTGTGTTCCGTTACTCTAACGATGCCCGGAAACAGAATCGAATAAAAAATATGTCGTCAGAAGAGATTCGATAGGTGATGGTTTTCGCTTTTTTCAAATTTATGCAAAGCTTTAGTTCTCCGTAACGAACCTAGATTAATCCTTTAGAAAAGATAGAATTTAACTTGAATGGAACTAATTTTTTAAAGTCCTTCAATAAATACACCAAAGAAGAGTATGCGCCAGTATGAGAACATACTGAAATTTTCATATTCATGCCAAATGCGTTTCAGAACACATGTAAAGCAGGATTCCGTAAAGTGTATGTCTCCTGAAATTCCCTATGCAAGTTAACAGAAATATTTTAATTGAGAGTTTAAAATTATTCAAACTGGCTGTTAAAAATCAGAAGAGAGTAATTTAATTGTATATTAATTTAAAACTTCACAAACGGGACACAGAAACGAAAAATTAGGATGAAATAATAAAAACAATTTTAAAATATGTCAAATGAAACCTCGCTTAACTGTGTATGTGTAACAAAATTACATAAGAAATGATGAAAAGATATATTAAAATCATTTGGTCACACTTATACTCTTAAATTTTTACTAAAATAGTATAAAGTCAAAAATTTTCATAACAAACTTTTCGTAATATTTCTGTCTCAGCGGCACAACAATATAAATAAATGGAATAAAAAAACGATCTCAGTGTACTTAAATATCAAAAAGAAGGGCATCGACATATACAAATCCAATAACCAAACACGAACCCACTTCAAATGCTCTCTTACAAACAGAACAAAACTCGAATCAACGTCAATATTAATCAAGCCGACTTCCGTTTCACTCGAGACTCGAAAAAAGCTCTCAATCGAAATAAAATATAAAAAGTCAAAGCTACAGACACCTGCCCCCCGTAACGAAGTCCGACTCGAGCTTTCCATGAATAAGCTTTCGGCCAGAACAGGTTTATTCAAATGCCTACCTTGTTTAAGTCGAGACATTGATACTGGTATTTTGGAGGGTTTGGTGTCGTAATTGTATATCATTTTGTTTGATTGCGGATGTGGAAGGCCTTTTTGGGGTTATAATTGGCATAAATAATGCATTGGTTTGGTATTTGGTATGTGATGGCGAAGCGTATGGCGTTGGTATTTATTGTATTTGTTCAGAATTCTGTTCGCGTTAACAATTGATGGCTTCTTTATAAAAGTTCCTTCGTATTTTATACAGACGATATGATACTCGTTAACTTTGCGTGGTTGTGTGCAATATATATATATATATATATATATATATATATATATATATATATATATATATATATATATGTTTTTATATTGCACACAATGTTTTAGGAGTAATGGTCCTTCAACATATAAAATAATAGTATTTAAACTTCTTTCATTTGTTTCGCTCCACAATAATAATACCAACGGCAATCACATACACTATAAACTTGTGAATAAGTTTAAAAAAAAACTGCACCCCTAATAACGTCTAAGTTTCTTCAGCTAATTCGTAGAGTGAACCAGTCATATAAAACTAATCAAACCGATTAGAGTCACTTTAAATTTTATTAATGTCATTTTAGCAAAACTAGTTTCAAAAACATGAATATTTTTGGTGAATAGAATTAGAAAAAAATTACAATTTAATTTATAATATGACAAGATCAAAACCACGTTATTTAAAAAAATATTATTGTTAGTTGACTAATAACGTGTTTCAATGGCCAGTTAAGAAAACTTTGTTGTAGTATATATAACTGCAATTAAATATTCCGAGAATCCCGTGGAAGTTAAATAGTATTTTTAGTAAAAATATAATTAATTTAATTAGGAATAATCCGAGTAATCTATATAATTAAAATATGACATTGATTTTTTTTCTGTCTTACGACTACAGCAACAAATATGCATTCCGAAAATAAGTTTTAATTATTAAAATAAAAAATCAGCACGTATAATACAAATAAAGACTAATCTTAACAGTAATTCGTAAATAACAAAGTGATTCTTTTACGGCCGAATTAATTACGAAAGCTATTTTTATTAACTACATAATTAAATAAGTAAGTGATGCTATATCTGCAAGTAATATTTATTCATTTATATCAATATTGCGATATCCTTCCGTTTACTTAATTAAACCCTTTTGTGTCAGTATATCATAAGTTTTATATATACAAAATCTCACAAGAATTAATAATGATCTCAAGTTACTAAAACGCCTTTAACAGCCTATATGTTATATTAAAATATTCTTCCATTGCCCTAATGAGCAGGAAGCTGTCGAACTATTCAGAGATTAGCACTTCCACGAAGATCACCGAATTTATTTTTTGCCGACCGGCTTAAGACTTTGAACGCATTAGCTAAACGAGAACGTTAAAAACGAGATCGCGGAATATTTTATAAATTATGTTCGTTTAAGCAAAAGCAATCGCTTTTTACTTTCGCAGATATAACATTTTTTTTGTAGGAGTGGTTTTTTTTATCAAATCCTAATGTATTTTCTTATATTTATGTATTTTCCTAAACAGATAAATAGGTGTATTATTATTAATCCATTAAGGTAAGAAAATTTACATAAGAGGAAATCTTAAAAATTTTATATATAATTCGAATTTTAGCTCAAACGTTGAATTATTTAGGTTTACAAATAATGAGTTATTTAAACATTACGGCTTTTGAAATCCCGGTAGGGTAAAGAACAGTGATATAATATTTTATTATTTTTTTCTATTTTAGTTTTAAGGTAACGAGCAAAAGCAATTCTAATTACGCGAATATATATTTTATGTATATTGACTAAAAATCATTTTATTTCTAAATAAATTATATTGCATACTTCGCACTATGGGAAACGTAAGTGAAATCTGTTCTTAGTCACTTAGAGTTCTGGATAGATTTAATTTGTGTATAACGATTCCATATTATACATTACCAAATGATGACCAAATTTGTGTATCACTGCCCAAAATTTAAATGTTTACTTTTACGTAAGAAGACAAACGGCTATATTTATATCTTTTTGAATAATTTTAAAAAAAATCAGATTTGTTGTAGGAAACTTAGAAAAGAATTTAATTTTTAAATTTCTAGCTGATTGTTTACGTTTCACTTTACAGAATCAGTTAATACTAATGGATTTGACTAAAATTTATAGGTTTTCAAAAAGCATTTAAATAATTAAAAGTTAAGTTAGATTACGGTAATTCGATAAAACCTGATTGATACAAGTAGTACTCGCATTATGAGGGTTCCGTACACACTTATCCAAGAAGTGAATAGATAATATGTTTAGAGGAACAAAATGAGTAGTTGAGAAGCTGAATGTTTTCGGGGTTATTTATTCGCTTCTAAACGAACAGAATTTTTAATAAGAATATTTTAGGATACATATATATATATATACATATATATATATATATATATATATATATATATATATATATATATATATATACATATGTATACATATATATATATATATATATATATATATATATATATATATATATATATATATATACATATGTGTATATATAGTCTTTCTATTAAACTATTTACAAATATTGATATTACTTTTCATAATGTAAATATATTGCCTAGGACCATTTTCGTAAAGTTATCTCGAATTTCTCAAGACCAATGAGGTTTACTATAATTGCCATAGTTTTCCAGTTAACTTTTGGTAAATATTTAATGACGTGTGCAAGAAAAGAAAAAAGATAGTTTCAAAAATTCGCGCTCCCGAGCTTAGCTCTTTTTCTCCATGCCAATTTAGATAAGCAGGGAAATAGGGGTATATCTGCTATGTAATTTTTAAATAAATCTGAATAACACTTTAACAAAACAAAATTAATCGAAATAAAAATTAATACATGTTTAAGAAACTTATTTCACTTTTTTAAATGTGACTGAAGGAACAGTACGATACTCATCCTCCATTGTCTTCTACGGACTAACTAAACTATAACCTTCAACAGTTTATAGTTTAGTTAGTCCGTAGAATTAAAAATTAGTAATCGATTATTACCAACTCCCCGTAGACTACTATGTTGTATTGACGTTGGCAATATGACAAAGTTAATTGTAGCAGTTAATAAGCCAATTTTTTTGCGTTAGTCTGTAATAAAAATGTGGAAATAAATATTTATAAAAATTTATTAAAAAACAGAAAACAATTTGTTTAGCTATACAATTTTAGACATTACTTGACTAAAACCAAAAGCATCTAGCACTTACGAAACATATATTTTACACATTTCACAGAACACTTTATTTCATAAATTGCGAGTCGTTTCTAGTGCGAACAGATCGAATGAAAGTTTTTTTACAAAAACTGTCCAATGTAATTAAATTATGAAGATAAAAATAATAAATTCTAGCAACGCTGAAATCTGACAATAAACGAAGAGAAAACAATTTAGAAATATTGAGAATTACAGTCTGTAACAATTTTATTATACATGTACGAAAAAAAAATATGAAAAACGATGCTTTTGTCATAACTGTGGATAATGTAAAATTATAATGTAAGTCATGATTGTATAGCTAAAACTGTTAAGTTAGGTCTCGGTGTGGACTGTAAAAATGTTGACTGAACTTATGACCTGCAGAAAGCTACGATGGCTGTATAGTCAAAAAAAATGTTCTGGGGGTTAGCTGTGATTCTAAACGTGTTACATAACTTGTATAAGGTCTTGTATCGTCAAAAATAACATTGAAATAAGTTTCTGAAATCTGTACACATGGCAAAACAGCAAAAGGAAAAAATGTACTTATATACAGGTAGTAGAAGTTATGCTTCTTTGGCATAATACAAGAATAACTTTGTTTAGTACGCAAATAATTAATGGAAATAAAATATTGAATATATTTGGCGTCAATTTTGTAGAAATTCATTATTCACATATAAATGAAATTACGTTATGTAGTATTTTTTCTACTTTCTTTAATATCTTTACCACGACCTAGGTTTCGTTGTATTACAACATTGTATTACATGGTCGTGCTAAATAACTTAAAGAACGTAGATATAATACTACATCACGTAGTTTCATTTAATTGTGAACAATCATTATCATTTAATAATTAAAAAATTGATACACAAATACATCTAAAAATGCAAAGAAATACATAATGAAACAGCGTAATTAAACTCATTAAAACTTAAAATCACTTAGAAAAATAGACTTAAATTATATTTTTAAAAATTTATAAGCAATATTCTTAGTCACGAATATCCACGATAAATAATTTTGTTCTATATTTAATGGACCATTATTAAATTTTAATTATTAAAAAATATTATTTAAAAGCACAGATATGACATAGATTTGTATAAATATGAAACATTGTTGTGTATTTACAAATACCTGAATAACTACCACGAATACAGTATCAGTGACAACACCCATGTAAATATAAGTTTAGTGAGCAACTTCAGGTTGTCGATATTTGTTGCAATCGTATCATAAAATTTCACTCACATATTTTTTTCATAACGTGCCTAAAGAAGTATAGCTACAAACAATTGTATGTGACAGAACGCGCCTGAAATAGAATTCCCTGTTATCAAAATTAAACAAAATTTAGCAAGTTAAATAAAATGTAGATTCTATACGAATGTTCGAAGCTAAAATATCCTCAGATCTTTCAAATAAACGAGAAATGCTAGGGGATATATTGCACATTCTCTGAATCTTAATATTTTTTAAACAGTTTTCATGTTATAAAAATGAAAAATGAAATCCCAATTTCAAATTATATAAATTTTGTCGTCACTCTATGTAGAGGTACAAACTTTTTTTTGTCTTTTGGGACCCGATAATTGTCTACGTTCGCGTAATCGTCATCTTTTTGCAATACCGGCATCTAGAATCAATTTACGTGAACAGATTGGGTGGCACACTACAAAACATCATCGATAAAATAACAAATTTACGGAGACAACATAATTTCGTCTTAATTTTGCTTCAAGATTTGGTGGAAAAATGTCATTTTCTCACACCTTATATACTTGAAAATTTTTAACGGTTTAAAACTGAGAAAAACAGTTTCATCCTTTTTTACATTTGAGGTAAGAAATCTAAAAATAAAGAAAAATAAAGAAACTCCCTTTAATAAATTTTGTCATTAAATTAGTGACTATTTGAGTTCATATTAGAGTTAGAACAAAAACGGTTCATATTAGAGTTTCTCTAGTATGTAATATAATACATTAACACCAAATAATACCTCTCAACAGGGAATAAGGCGACTACATTAACAAGGTATTTTATAAAATGAACGAGAAAACTTTTTTGACACGTTATGATTTTAATTTTTTTTTTCGGCATATGCCACATATGTATAATAATTGTTTATAAGTCTTTTTAAAAGAAAGTAATAAAAGTATTGTATTTTTGTACAACCTATGACAATCTTACTTTAAACTAACAATATCCCCAGAATGGAACTTCTATACATATATAAAAGTTTTTTAAGTGTTGTATGTGCTCTTCAATAAATAATTAGTTTTCATTGGTTTAAGCTTATATTTCATTTACAATTTCATCTCTTTACGCCACTTCTTTCATGCTTGATATCTATATAAGCTACTGTAATATTTTTCCGAAAGGTGATGTAGTCCTTTTGACATTTGACAAAGTAACGTGAAATTTGTGGATCGAACACGAAATTTAGGTTGATATCTACGCAATATATCTTTATTTGCCTGTATTTTGCGAAAGTGCATTGTAACATAAAATACTCCACTTTTTATTTTTTTACTTCACATACAAATTATATCAAAGAATACACTTACAAACTAGATTTTTGGAAGACCATATAATAAGAATATAATCATTTCGAAGACTATACAGATATTTTTAGCGTGAGCATATGCGCCAACATTTCATCCACGTTTGAAGCCACTTCTTACAAAATTGCATATACTTGGTCCTGAAACTACAGAAACTGTGAGGCACAAACAGACAGGCAGATGGAAATAATAATATTATAAGGCCCCTGGTTTCAATACGAAGCCCAAAAAAAGTTCAGCATGCTAAAAATACATTGAAAAAATAGGTTTAGAACAACAAAAATGAGTAAACTTAGAAGCTGAATGTTTTCGGAATTATCTATTCGCTTCTTTCTATATCAATTTACAGGCTAACAAATTCAGACGTAATAATGATGAAAAAAAAATCAAAGTTTTACTCACCAGACTCTTCCAGCAGTATATCTGCTTGCTGCGAGAGCGCCAAATCGAAGAGAAACACCATCACAAAGCACAAACACTTCTGCATCATGGCCAATAATATTTTATTCATATTTACTATTTATTTTTAATCACTTGTTTAACACACTTATTATGGTTTCATTAAAAATGTTTTAATTATTAACACGTTTGTAATTTAACTCTAGTCTAACTATTTAACTTCTAGGCATCTGAAAATTTAAAGTGACTAATTTTATTCAAACTACGATATTTGGCACGAATAAAACCTACTTATTTCTCATTCAAGGAATTATATACTTTCTAAACTCTAATCCAATCTCCCGATTAACCAAATGCTGTAAAGCAACAGAGATATATTGAATGCAAAAAATACATTAAAGCGGTCCTTTAAAGTCAAGCAAACAAGCGTTTTATTAGGCAGATTTACCAGAAATAAAAAAAATGTATTAAATTTCGGAAACGAGCTTGAACCTAATCATTGCTTCAAATTTGAATCCTTTTCCCTCAGTGTTTTAGTTTTTTTATTGGTTAGTTTAGGGAATCGGAGAATTCTCAAAACTAGATCGCTGCGACTTAAGGTAACTTGACTTGATATACATTACCTATTGTGCTTAAATTATGATAAATAATATAAAACAAAGTCACTTCCCGCATCTGTCTATCCCTCTGTAAGCTTAGATCTTTTAAACTACGCAACGGATTTTGATGGGGTTTACACTATCATTCGGATAATTTCTTCTGAAAGTTTTATAGGTATAATGCATGCATGTTATATTTACAGGAAATATAAAAAAGTCAATATTTCGTAAAAAAAAGTAGAATTTTGGGCGGTTTCATTGCTAACGTTGACTAAAATTTACGACATATATCAAAATATTGTACTATGGAGTTGTGTATTTTTAAAACATCTATACAAAAGTCCTTGATGGCACATATCTATATCCTACGGATAACCCACACTGACCATTTTTATTAAATTTGTTTTGTGGGTTAGACTTCGAAGTTATTTTGATCAATATTATATTAATATTTATTTAATTAAATGAGTTGGTTTCGTTGGACATTTAATGTAAATAAAATTTTCTCTTCACAGCAAATCATTATCGTTAATATTTTAGAAGATATCACCTATTTAAAATTAGGATTGCCAAGTCGATGCCGTGCACGGACGGCGGCGTGTGAATGACAATAATATTACTAATCGCTCCACAATTACACCAAGTGAGTATCTACGTTGTACCCGTGCGAAGACGGAGCGGGTCGCTAGTTGTACATAATTTATTGTACCACAGAACGTTCCAATTTCATGAATTAGCTCAATCTTTCTAGCAGCCTTATAACATGATCTGGCTTATATTCAACTTTTTCATTCGCTTCTTCTATAGCACTTTTTTAAATCGTTTGATTCTGTTTTGAAAACCGAAAAAGAAAAAATTAATAAGATAAACTATACGAAACTTAAGGAAAACAAAATTAAGGCGAAACAATTTTGTCCCTAAAATTCAGAAAATTTCGTGGCAATAAGTTTCACAATTGTTATATCTACAATTCATTGCTAATCAAAGAAACATTTATTTTTCAAGTTCCCTATAATTTATATGTTATCGATCCGTAATAAAAAAGACTGTCACAATCAGTTGATATCAATATGTAATACATAAAAAAACTAAAACTTCATACTTTAACTCAATGGATATCGAACCCATTTACTGTCCGCTACCGACACTTGGCAAACAATCACTTAACATTTAAAGTGAAAGCATATTGAAATAAGCGACAATATATTAACTGGTGTTTGCTGAGCATGAGCTGAGATACACTTGACTTGGTGCACATTAAACTATCTGCATGATCTCGGTATCAAGTGTTCAGTGTCGTGCTCCTATAGAAACGCTGGAATTACGTGATAATGTGAAACTAACCATTTATTATGATGAATAGTGAAAAATAAGAAATAGAAAAAGTTAAATGTATTTGCCGACTTTTCATTCTCCAATTGTGAAAATTAAAATATCTCTGAATTCATTCATTTTTCGATATGTCCAGTTTTATAAAAAAAACCCTTTCGCTTTTAATCCATATTCAATTTGTTTATACTTTATTAAGACAAAAACAAACGTAGATAGACAAATAGAAGAGTAATTTGTTTTTATTTAATTGTTTTAATATTACATTAAAATTAATAGATTCCGAGCCTTTGTTGCACTAGTCTCATAATAAAAAATATGGCGTCTATTATATATTAAACAATTCGAGTTTGATAGGTTAATAATTGAGTTCCGAGTCATCCAAGATCCGATCTGAATAAAGGATTTTGCGTGATGCTAAAACAACGCGATAAATACAAAAGAAGACTCAGAAGAAAATTCTCTTACAAAATATTGGATAGGAAAAAGTAACATTAATTTTATTCCTAAAACCAAGAAGCATTCCGAAGAAAGACCATCCTGATCAATACCGCTGTTTTTGCGTCTTGTTGTAACAATCTGATAGACATACAGGTAAGAATTCTAACAAATAAGAATTCTAAAAAAGCTGTATTCAATCCCGCATGTGAAACAAACATAAAATTTTCCAAAAAGTAATCTGCTAAATCCCCCTCTTCTTCCTCCGGACGATTTTAGTTAATAATATTTTTGTATACGAGACATTCTTACAAAAATTCTCACAAATTATTTAATCTGCGATATTTATTTTTGAAATATAATTTTTTTTTGAGTTAAATTTTAAAAAAAATATTTCAACAACGAGCTCACTCCTTTTCCCTAAAAGATTATTTACAAAACGTAGTTTACATATTTTCATTCTCAGCCTTCCGCCTTTTACTCCTTTATATATTTTCCAACAATATCCCTTCGTATAATAGACTTATTCAATGAACTAGACCGACCGGAAGTTCTGGGCGGTCATACCGATTGCACGTCAGCCAATATAGCAATATGTACTGCCATTTCCGCTTCCAAAATGCTTACAACAATACAACTCCGAATCGAGCGTGCAGGGTTGTTGCGCGTGTGAGCTGGATACATTACAGTGGTGTGTAGTATGCTTAAGTTTAGGCAAGTTTGTATGTGATTCATTTGACAAGTATAGAGGGTAGTCATTTATAGAAATAGTTACGTGATTTTAGTTCAAACCAAAATGTGGAATATTTATTGCTAAAATTTATGTAACTACTTTGTCTTTAAATAAAAGGAAATGAAAAATACATCTGCCTAGTGATGTGCTGGTTTCATACTACGAGTATTAAAAGAATAATCCTACTGAAGCTATACGTCTTCAATTTCATGGAAATCGGTCAAGTAATTGAGATATAAAATCGAGATAAATAAACATGCAAACGAACTTACTTTTATTATTATAACATTATATGAGATTTTACTTTTGACAATGAATTTCTCTACCTAGTGATGGGTTGCTTTAATACAACGAATATTAAAAGAATAATCCTACTCAAGTTATACGTCTGCAATTTCATGGAAATCGGTCAAGTAATTGAGACATAAAATCGAGATAAATAAACAAATGAAGTCACTTTTACCATTATAACATTATATATGATTTTAATTTTGACGATGAATTTCTCTGCCTAGTGATGTGCTGCTTTAATACTACGAGTTTTAAAACAATAATACTACATCTTTTTTTTAATATTTATAAGTTATAGTATGCTTATTGAATACTGACCATATCTAATTTTACGCTAGTTTACATGCTTATTAGTACAAGCGTGATTAGAATAAGGTTGCTTTACTAAAATTTATATAAAAAATAATGCTCTAAAAAAATTATCTATTTTTTAAATTTGATAGAAGTACCAATAGACAAGTTGATTATTATAATTCTTCTCACGGTTATATATATCGACATAGCACTGTGATAACAATTATAACAATTTATTCTTCAATAACTTTTGAGTATTTCTTCAATGTCTGCTTTAATAAATCAGTTATAACATACTTGGATTTATTTATATGCATATAGTTCCGTTTCTGCTATTGATATAAATATTTAAAATAATTAAGACTATTTATTATATATAAATTTAAAAATCATTATTTTTCAGCATTTCTAGCAAGATACATTTTCTTATGCCGTAGGTATAAGAAAATATTTTTACATACTTTCAAACTACGTTTTTGTATGAAATGATAATGATATAAATTATTTTTGTATGAATGTATAACGTGATTTTCACTACTGAAACTAGGAAATAAGATGTAGGAAAATACTTTTTCTCATTTTTGTGATTCATTTCGAGTGCAATAATATGTGTAAATATAATAAATCTCGTATAAAAACACACAATAATCTATATAAAAAACAACTGATTGTGATGACGAGACACTAAACGTATAGACTAATAATAGTAATGTCGTCGCCGTGGGTGTGTTGGATTGATCACAAGGCATACGGCCTTTGACGATGCGGCGCACCGCGGGGACCCGTGTTCGATTCCCGGCCGTTCGTCGAACGGGGCTGGACTGGTGTTAGGATTGGATGTAAGAGATTGCTCTCGTAGCAATAAGTCCGCCATATGTATCACTTAGATGCATTAAAGTAAATAAATAAAAATAAATAATACAGAAAATAAACGGAAAAAAGATTAAAAACAAAAACACTTTGTTTAAAAAAAAACAAAGTTTTTTTTAATTTCTTGCTATTTTACAGTTATATCTTCTTACAATATTGCCATACGATAATTATATTACCCCTTGAGTTTACAAAGTAACAACAACGATGCAAAAAAAGTCAATAACCTAATCTTGGAATAGTAATTAATTATAACAAGTTTAAAGACCGCAAGTTCTAATGGAGGAATACAATTTTGAATTAAAATTAAAAGTATCTTATTATGGGGTACGATCATAACAAAAAATAAAAAAAAAACCATAAACAATTTTAAAACAAAGTATATGAAGCACTTGAAAATATTAAACATTATTTCAATTGCTTCATAATACTCTTATATCATATGTCAGCACGTTAAAGACCTAACAAAACTATATTTCTGCGGACATTTCTAGAGTAAATCTTTCAATGTAAAAAAAATTACTATTAGGGGAAAAAATTCATATACTCTTAAAACTAATCGAATGTATGCCCTGAATATGTATAAAGTCTGAGAGAGTTACTAGAAACTTTGAACAGGATACTCAGTGAATAATTGGCAATAAACATTTTTGTGATAAAAATCTATTATCATTCATATAAATGTCATTTGGAGCTACTAAATTCTTATTGGAATAATGATGTAGACTAAAAAGTTACATAAAAACTTTATACTAGTTCTCCATGAATAATTATAATGAACAAATTTGTGAGACACAGAAATATTATCTTCATTAAATAGTTGAGTAGTTTTAAACACTATTAAAAGTAAAAGAAAACATTAGTAAAATATACAAAGAAGTAAAAATAAGACTATTAAAGGAAAAAAGTGTAATATGGTCTTAAAACTGTCCAAAACGGTTCCTTAATATAAATAAACCTTTAAAAAGTTGTAAAAGTACTTTTAGTAGGATACTCCGTAAACAATTCTAAATGAACATTTTTACGATAAAAGTCGAATATTATTCTTATACAGGTTTTTTGTGAGTACTGCAGATTTTTTGAAATTACGTTAAATGAAAATACGCTAAAGATATATCCTCTTTGAAACTTATAACAAATTTTTGTATCAGTTACTCTATGTATAATACGATAGTTGACACATTCTAAATTTTGATATCGTTCGTAGAATATAGTGAAATAAAAATATTCCTGTCTCTTTTCCTCTCGTAAAATATAATGTCCCATATTCAAAATGACCTCACAACACAGTATTGCCGTCCTTCTCTAAAGGTTAAATTTAAACTTTTATAACTCGGTCAATTTTTAAGATTATTAAAAAAAAATTTCACTCTTCATCAGCTTGTACCTTGAAATTATGATTAATGAAATAAAAAAAATTTAGTCAAATACCCTATTCACAAGTGTTTCGACGACAAACACAATGTACTATTTACATAAAGGCCTTTGTTTAAATCAATTGCAGAATATTTAAATGACGGTAAATAAAAATATGCTAAAGATTTAGAGAAAGTTACAAAATAATTTGTGTGGGTTGTTATCTATATAATTTACAATGAGCATTTTTATCATAAACAATAAGTACCTATTATTCATCTAAAGGTCTTTTATATTTACTGCAGGGTTACTGAAATGACACGAAGTGAAATCAGAAAAAATGGTTCTTTACAAATAATACTTCTTACACACGACACAATTTCCCAGATGAAAATCGTCAACCTATATACACTGTTTCCTTCACAACTCACGCAACGTACATTTGGCAATACACACAAATCAATAAACAGCCAAAAACCGTCGACTGTTCATTGAAAAGGCCGATTCTGTTATTGAAAACGCCGCTACCCAGCACGAAATCGTAGTGTACCGCCTCCATGGCGCGGACCTTGGACGAGTTTGATTCGATTCAAGCTAATAATGGATTTATTCATTTGTATCGGGCCCGTGATAGTTGAAATATTTGAATGTTATTTTGTGAATTGAATGGGAATGGCACAATGGGGAAGTGCCCTATTCAACATGCCAGTATCAACGCAAACAGTGTTTGTAATGGTGTCGATGCGTTTTCGGCTATGCAAATAATTGTTACATATTGAGGCATATTAACTAAAACTGAACTTGTTTCGATGGCTTCGTTATAATTCAAAAGTCATACTCCCATTCCTAAAAAATCATTATAAATTTACATAAAAAAAAATAAAAATATAAAAATGAAAGGAAGGATATTTTGTTATTTTTTGTTCACTCGATTAAATGGGAGGAAGATAATTTACTCAAAAGACTTTTACTATTTAACATATATAATATATATATATATATATATATATATATATATATATACATATATATATATTTATATATATATATATATATATATATATATATATTTGTATGTATATATGATGGCCAAATACGTGCTGGAGATGCCAAAGTAGGGTCCGTAATTTTCTATATCTGTTTGCGCAAGTTAATTTAATAATTTGATTTGAAATTTCCAATAAAATCTAGTAGAGTTGAAATATTCCGAAATTTTTAAAACGTATGGTTGAAAAACTAATTGTGCACGTCAATATAGAGCTTAAAAATTAAAATTGACAAATAAAACAAAGATTTCATTTGATTTCAATTTCAATGATATTCTTATTCAATAAAAGAAAAAATCGTTCCGAAATTGACGTGTATGGAGAGGTATATTACAAAATAAATGTTAACTTAAGGCTTCATATGAATTGAGATTTCCATTTACTCACAAAAGTTTATCCACGTAGTGTCGAGAAATGTCAAAAAAATTCGACAGTGAACATCAAATACCGCATTCGACATCGTTACGGGTGATGAAAGCTGGATGTTCTTTACGATGCCGACTTCTGAAGAATTGCCTACAAAGGGGAAGAGCAAGAGGTTGTCTGAAAGGATGAAGTACCGGAAGAAAGGTAATCTCTTCTTTACTTGGATAGAGGGATTATTATGCAACGACTGTTCTGTAAAATGAAAGAATAGTTTTGGGAAAAGTTCGAGAGCAATACCCTCGCAGTAGAGTTTTTCATCACGACAATGACTCTGCACGCATATGTGTGTCCAGATGGACCAGCCGCATAGCCAAACGATCGACTTAAATATTTGATTACATCATGTTCTGAAGCTATGAGTTATAAGTCATGCAACTCCTACCTCGTACCATGTGATGATGTTTATTCCAAAGGATAAAAATTTACTGTGAATACAATTCCCAGACGCCGAAGAAGCAGGCAATGCCTTTGAATAGGTCACGAGGGAAACGTCGAAAAAAGAGTGAGCTCAGAGATTATCGTGCTTTGATTTAATGTCTCTGTTTTAAATTATTCTAAGTGTCTCGTTCAAAACTTCAAAAACGACAGCAATAAAATAATTACTTAAAATATTTTTGTACATTAACGTAATTTGATAATTAAAAGGAGTGCGAATCATATTAATTTAATGCTTTTAGCAATTTCAACTGCACTGTTACCTGTAACGAATTAAAACACGATTATAATTCTAATGATTATATTTTGATGAAGAGATTTAAAAAATCCCAACATCAAGAATTATAAGCCATAAAATGTTACGTACCTATTCTATATAGATTAATGGCTACCCATCATAGTAAAGTTCAAGCTTAATTTTGAAAATTAATTCAAAGTAATATTAAAACTGTCAGCTACATGTATTATAAGATCTGTCGTTTAAAATGAAATTTATTTTGTATAGCTTTCTTAAATGAGAAAGAAAAAAAAGCAATTTTAAGAGAAATTCTATCTCCAGTATTTTTAGCTATAATAGAAAACAAATTGGCTACATTTTGCATCTCTGGGAAAAATATATGCAAAGATAATATCATTTTCAAAGAAAATGGAAAAGAAGAGACAACTACTATCTTCTACAATATTAAATACCGCCCATAACCTTAATTTTCATAATCATAATAGCATTACTGAGAAAGCTTGAAATTTATTAAATATAATAAAACATATTTCATAGTTTATTATATATGTACTTTAAATTAACATAAAAAGGCACTCCCATTTATTCAGAGGTTATTTTGTTATGCTAATTTTATAAATAACTACAAGACGTATATAATTTCGTGCAAGTTTCAAATTAAATGGATTTTCCCCAATTTTTACATTATTTTCATATTTATTTTTATTAACTAATATAATTAGTGGCATAAAAGTAATAGCTTGAGGGCCCAAGACAATTCATTCAATTCTTTCTGAACGGTGTTTGTATTTCCCAAAAAAATGTATAGTTATTTTTTAATATTTAATTGAAAACTAAAACAATATAATATTACTTAACAGAGCTTCAGAAGATGCTCGAAGTACGTAAAGCTTAGGAGTAAATTAAATTCTTTCAAACATTTTTATCGGAAATTTGATGCATAAGACAAATTGTAATTAATTTACTTTTAAATAAAGAGACCATTTCTTCTTATAGAAAAGAAATATATAATACATATTAGCATACGTAATGAGAAACGTTTAATTTGTTTTGTAGTTTAAGTTTAATTACAATTTTGACATTTTGTATTTTTTTCTCAAAAACCGTCCGTACCAGAAAAATTTAGAAGTAATTTCCATTTAAACAGGTTCATTATAGGTTTATAAAATATAAGTTACTATAGATATGGGATATTTTCCAGTCTCATTTGCACTGACGGAATAATGAATAGTAACCATGATGTCATAAATTCATATTTCCATCTCTGTTTAAAGTTTAAGGGTAAACATTTATAACTCGGTCAATTTTTAAGAATTGTCGAATTTATTTTGACCCCTTATCAAATTATGAATTTAAAAAATGTCAAGTACTAGGTAATGTCCAATTATATAAATTCTCTTTTAAGTACTATTTAATACAGCAACCCCCATATACACACTCCAATTGTGATAAGTTGAAAAAAATAATTAATCCATATGTGGATATTAAAAGCTTCATTGAGCATTGTACATAAAAATTAAATTAATTTCACTCAGATTTGCAATAAATTCGAATTAGCATTATATATTTTCTAGTGATTTTATTCGGTGATGTATTCGATAATTTTTTTTTATTTATATGAAAGTTTAAGAGAATGTGTTATAACGAAAAATGGAATTTTTAAACATTTTGTCTTTGATAATATTACCGTACCACGTTATCAACAGTAATTTTGTATCTTTACTTGGAGTGGGTGGAACTTATGTAATATGATGTATTTGTGACGCAAGTTTATATAAAATTATTACGATAATTATTATGGTATGCAAATACACAATATTGTGTTAGTGTGGATAACATTATAATATAGGACATTAAGAAAGATAATATTATTTAAGATTTTCTATTTATAAGATATTAAATGGGAATGTACTAAAATATTTACTCGAAAATTTTACAATAAATATTTTACATAAATTACTTAGGTTAATTTTAGATAAAATCTGCTGAAAATCTCATTTAGAAAAATGAAATTATGATGAATATTTTTATTTAAAAAATCCTTCTAGATTCTGTTTGAAAATCTGTATTGCTTAACATCGTATTCCTTGAATATGTTTTATGTACTTTTTTTTGTATTCGTATTTAGGATAAAAATTTCAACTTTGTTAAACCTCTGTTAAACCCACAATAAATGTGTGTGTGTTTAAATAAATGAATATCATATATCCATAACACAGGATCATCTATTTTTATTACCTAAAATCTGCTCCACAATTTATATAATCAAATAATATATATGTGTGTATATATATATATATATATATATATATATATATATATATATATATATATATATATATATATATATATATATATTAACTCTAAGTCGCAGATGAAAAAGAGACGATAATAAATGGTGTCTAAGTATACGAGATAAGTTTAAGCCAAGGTCTTGTTCATAATTATTACACTTTGGAGAGTTAATCGAATTGTAGCTGAAGCTAATTTATGACTAATATTTATACAAGGTTTTATTTATATTAAAATAGAGCTTCCATTTATGTCATTAATTCGTTTTTTTACTACGATAATTAAATGAAACTTATTAGAAAAATATTAAACTGGTGAAGAAGATAGGTAATACGGTCAAACGAACTTCAAATTTATTTCCAATTTGTTCTTGTGAATTTTGTTTTTAAAATGTAGCAAGAATGCTTGATTGCTTCGTTTTGTTACAAATAGTTAAAAATCGGATGAACCCCCTGATAAGAAAGATCTACATTTATTTCTTAATTGTTTTTCTTTCGATTCCGATAGCTATGTCGAATATTTTAGAAGAATATGCATGTAAAGAGGAAGTAATTGACTATTAGAAGGAAAATTTGAAACTATAACTAGAAACTTCATATCAAATTTTGTTGTAAATTTTAGAGTATATTTCTTGTAAATTACGTTCTACAAATATTAATGCGACAAACTTACGTGAAGATTTAATTTTTAAAATATAGATAAGTAATAAGTGCAGATCAGAATTTCTAAATATTTATTCAAGGCGGCGGCAATAAGAGTGAAAAAGAAAATAGAAAGTTAGAAATTTGCGCCACGGACGAATGGAATACGTTATAAAGGGTTATATCATAATATAGCTAGATTTATATTGAATAGTAATGGAGTCTACTAATGGAATTATCCGCAAGTTTTTAATAATTATTTTAAGTTTCTTTAGAATATCGTATCTGATCTAACTTACGTTATGTCCAAAAATATGTTGTATGTACATTTACGACCAAAATAAGAAATATTACGTAAGTCAAGTTAATTCCAAAAAAGTGTTAGCATTAAATGATTTGAAAATATATGTAAATTTGATATTAGTATTGAATAATATTTTCCATTTTTACTTCATACACGTTTTAGCTCTGCAGTACTTCTTCAGGTCAATTGTTATCACGATCTGTAATAAAACGAAAAGACATAGTTTAATATATATCTGTAGAACATTTGTGAAAATTATTTATATTATAAATTATTTATTTTCAACCCGTGTCCTCTTTCTGTTGACACTGATTTATAATGTATAACTAATGCTACATAGGAAATTAGCTGTTCTTCGACACACGAATGGTTCTGGGATTAGATACTTATACACAGTGTCATTATCTTTCATAACTTAAAACCACCTTTGCATTTTTTCTTCCGTTTCATACCCCGTTTATCGCCTTTCTTTCAAAATACACACTATTCGATTTATTATGAGTTTACAAACCCGATTAATCTTTCACAGCATCGTGTTTCCATTGAATTCGTTACGATTTTTATCACTTTTCCTGATTTTTAAATAAAATTTAATCGTATTTCATAAATTACTGAACTAGTATTTTTTTTGATCCATAGTCTACAATTTAAAAAATACTGAAAAATACATATTTCATATAAAAAATGGAAAAGTCAATATTTTACATTGGTTGTAATAGAAACAAACCGTAAAAGTTCGCGACGGTAAAACTTAACTGCATTTAAAGTAGTTAAGTTTGAAATATAATTTGAAAGAAAAAATGATCTCGGAAGTCACAACTTATTCTAATGGACCATCGACTTAATTCGATACTGATGATGTAATTTTGACTACAGTCAATAAACAAAGCTTACCTTTTATTGTAACAACTAGATATCGTCTGCAAACGACAATAAACCCGACATTATGGGAACGTAAAACCATAATATCTTTAAAATTGAGCTATTTTCGTGAAGCATTCGCTGTCAATTCTTCCCTCGTATATAATTGGATGATTTGGCTTATCTTACCACGAACCAATCAAACCAACAAAATACGCATTTAAATAATCGTGACCAAGTTGCGGTTATTTACAAAATTTAACACTGGTAAGTGGGCTTTGTACAAGAAGAATAATTTACATAGAATTATGCTAATATTACCTTTGAAATGGTTGAAATGAAGGCATCATTTGCTATGTTCAAGGCTTATTTATTTGAGAAACACATAACTACGGGTTTTCACCTTTTAGCATAGAAATTCTTAAAGACAAATAGAACCCTTTCAATAAGTAATCACAACGAAATGTTAAGTAAGTACAACTAGCATAGGAAAGCAATTTAAATAAATAAGTATTACGTAAGATATAAGTATATGTATTATTTTATACAATATGATTAATTTAAAACAATACCACCTAGTTGTAATTTGTACTTGTGTAATTAATTTGGAGTCTGCAATACCAAGTTCCAAAATTCCTTTATTACTTTTCCAGATATACAACTTAAAAAGTTTTCAGTTTCGTAGTGTATACACTTAATCACCTGTAGATAACTGAAGCTTATAGGTTTTCCAGAAGAGCTTAATTTGATAAACGTAAATGTAAAAATTGTAAATTTGTGGTTGAAACGAATATAAAACTTCTATTAGCATACCAATAAAGTTGTTTTAATACATACGTAGTAGGTTTCTATGGTGCTATACACCAATTTTAATAAGAACTAGAAAAAAGATATCAGAACAAATATTGATAAATAAATAAAACAGATTTATTTCAGAATCGTAGATTCGCTTAATACTTGGATGGCGCTGACACTTTTTTTAAACTCGCCATGGTTTTATTTCATACTACATCAAGGCTATTTCTTTGTGTACACCAGTATTGTACACCAGTATTCTTGTTGCTTATAGTGTTTTACAACTAATAGCAATTTAAAAATTAACACCTTGGCTTCACAAAACGGATTTAGTTTTTTACCTTCTTGGCGATATTGCTTGGTTTGAAATACACTAGCTATGCTATCTCACTGTTTATTTAAAAAAACCTACTTATTCCGGAGTGTATTGCCGGAGAAAAATTTAATTTTTAAATTTTGGTAATAGCTTTGACCCATATAGGATTGCAATCCATTCTTTGCGCATGTGTATTGTATGCTATTTCTTACTTTGTATATGGAAATAACGTATCTACTTCTAGATACAATATGCTGTAATGATCGACATAAAAAAAAATAAAACAGTAAACAAAAGAAGGGAATTAATATTAAAGAGAGGAAAGAATTAATATTATGGAACCTGTCTTATCATATTTAAAGGAAATTTGCCAAAAAAAGGAAATCTCAAAACAGTACTGTAAAAAAAGCAAAGCTCCTCTTTAAGAATTTATTAGTAAATGGTAGTGAGATATACCCATTCACATTCTTACAGAGCTTTGCAAGAGAAAATTAAATAAGTGAGTTAGAGCTCTGATTCTAAATATATCTCTTGCTTTTTGGCGTATAATAGGACCGACTACTTACATATATACTACTGGAATTTTCTCTTTGCCTAAGTGATTGTTAAAGAAATTTATCCACCACGGCAAAATTTAATGTTAATATGATAAGCCATAACCGTAATATTGAAATACTGTAGACGCAAAGCTCTAACTCGCTCATATGTACTTCCTTAGTATAGCTTTAAGAACTTAACCACTTTACCTCGCTATTTTTAGGGTTAATTTTTAAAGAGGAACTTTGCCTTTTTTTTTTAAATATTTATGAAGTTTCTTACTAAGTTGCATAAAACCTATTATTTATTTATATTATCAGTATACTACTTTTTAGTACGGTTATATTGGATAACAATTAATAATAAGAATAAATAGCTATAAAAGTTGTGTTTAAACAAATTTATCACAAAAAATATAATCTTTCTTTGACATATTTTTATTAGGGCCAAGAAAACTTTCAGAATTTTGATTATCAGCAAATTTTTCAGATTACTTCTATTTTTTATTATAATTATATTCCAAAACTATAACTTATTCTAATTTTAACATTTTGAATGAAACGATAAACCATCACTCATAAACCATAACTTATTCTAATTTTAACATCTCTCGTAAGCCATTATCTCATAAACCATAACTTATTCTAATTTTAACATCTCTCGTAAGCCATCATCTCATAAACCATAACTTATTCTAATTTTAACATTTCTCGAAAGCCATCATCTCATAAACCATAACTTATTCTAATTTTAACTTCTTGAATGAAACGATTTAGAAGTTACCAGCTGAAACAAAAAAAATGTATTAACCCGAAGACGTACAAAAGGCATATGCCTTTTGTCTCATTTTCTATTTTTCTTTTATTCCTTTTCTCGTTTAGTTCTGACATTTACAAAATTAAATATATTCTATAAATATCTTACGTATCTGCATGAAATTTAATTTTTTTCTTTTCATTTTGTGAAATTTTCTTAATAATATTGACAAAACATTAAAATAATGAATGATAATTTCATGTAAGATTTACGTTGTGACTTTAATGCCGAGTGTGCTCGATGAAAATATATGCACGACGTTATTGTCTGAAAAAGGCAATAACTACAGTTATACTTAATTTATTTCTTTGAGATCAGTTATTTACGGTTATTATTAACGATATTCTCAACATTTTAATTACTTGTCCTATGCTTTAGTTAAATACAGTACCGTAACATACTGATATATATTGGAAGATAGGACCGTAACAGTATGTTACGGTAACAAGCAATCTATAATTACAATAAGATACACTGATAACAAGCAATCTGTAATTACAATTAACCACGTGCATTTTTTTGTTGTTTTTATTGTCTTTTACTATCATTTCGAATATTTTGTGTGTGGATAATGGATTATTTTGATTTAACTAAAAATATTTCTATAGTCTGATTTTGCAAAAGAAGACGGATTGTAACATAACAATACGTAACAATTAACAATGTGGATTGTTTTTTACGACTTTTATTTTTTTTATAATATATCCTCATATTATTCTAACATAGCCATAATGTTTGATAAATTTAACCTAAAAATACATCGGCACACTTCGATTTCCGTCACTCAAATCATTATCAATCATTATAATGTCTGAAAAAGTTATTATACACGCTGTGCTTCCGGGTGCGATAAAGTATATGATGGTGAAAGTTTTTCTCTTGTAAAGTTTAAAAAATTTACTTTTTTATGATTATATTAAAGTCAACAAACTATGAATTTAAATAGTTGCAGACAATAGTCTATGGTAAAAGAATACCCAGATTAATGTATAAAAATAATTGTCTACAGAAATTTAATTGGAAGAAATATACCGTTTTCTCTATCCGTAGGTCAGTTTTATTCCCCATATTAGGCATGTTGTAGACGCAATTTTACTTTGATCGCACATGGTACGATAGTATAAATTGTGGTCTAGTAGAAGCCAAATTTAGATTTCTACTTCCAATGCCAGATTGAAAGTTAAAGCTACAGGAACAAAAATGAACGTAAAAAACCTTAGATAGGAATTTACACACAAAAATGTAAAATTTAACTAACAAAATAAAAATCTCGATGCCCTACGTTATAATCACCAATGAAGTTTGCATTAAGAGGAATACCGTCATTCAAATACACATAATATGCGTACAGATGTGCTTTGCCTTAATACAAACTTTAACCGATTGATCTCGTTATTCCAAACATAGAATATTTTAGTGAATGTAAAACAAAAACCAACTGTTTCCAATATAATCGCCTATGAAGTTTAAAATAAAAAAGAATCCAATTTTTTTCAATAGATTACTTCAATAATTTTCGTAGATCAATTTCCAATACTCCCAGAAAAAATTAAAAAGTTAAATACTATTAGAAATTCCTTTTTAAAATTTCAATGATACCATTAACATCAACTGACCATTAATAATTTTGACGAAACTTTTTTCCACATTTTTAATTACAAATGTCGTCACATTATTAGGACTACGAAAACCTGACAAAATATGTTTATTAGGATTTTTTTGGAAAACATTGTTTTTTCCTTGTTTTTCTTATTCAAAGTAATAGGCCAAATTACAACCTTTGGAAATATACCCTAAGACATCAGTACACCTGTATAAGTATCATTTTCGTTTCCAAGTAATTTTTAGAGTTTTCTTAACATGTCCTGTCAAGTGCATATCATACACGCACTAACTAGAATTGTGAAAACTTATGATTTTGTTATTGACATTATTATAAATTTTAAAAGGTAATATTTTTTTTTAGATTTTCCAAAAATAATGTGGAAAAATTAACATCCTCTTGCGAGCCCATTGCATGAAAATTTATAGCTTAATACTTCGCAAACGGGGCTTTAAAATGGCAAATAAAACCTTATAGAGATGCAAAAAAAACGATTAGCCCCACATATTTTAGCAGCTACACCGGATAATACTATAGACTACATTGAAAAACTTGATCTGATAAAAATACTCTTATCCTATAAGAATAATAATAAGATGTTTACCGTTTGATTCTCTCACTCTAAAAATAGCCTACGAACACACCCACAAACAATTTTCATAAAGGAAGCACAGCTCTAAGCTATTTCCGAGGCGTAGCCTTTTATAAACATTTTCCAAAGCCCTCAATCTCTTTTGTCTAAATCCAACGAACGGCTCTACTAGGGAGTGATTACATAATAAATTCAGTGTCCAAAAACAAGATGAATCGACGGCAAATTGTTCATTCAAACAAAGTCTAATTGAAACATTTGTTCGTCGAATTGTGCGTCCTATTGTCGTTTTTGTACATCGCGCAACATTGTGTTCGATAGATTGGCTTTTGTTTATGTTACGCTCTGCAGCTCATTACAGAATGGCAGATACGGTGATGCGGAATCGTGCTCAAACTCAATTCGTTGATGTATATGCTATCGGGGCGGCGCTCTTTGAAGTCAGATGCGGGCTCGTAATGCCGTAACATCGGTGACACGATATTAATTTGGCAATCGGGCGGAAATTAAAGTGTTCTAAAAAAGCTTTCCTTGCATATGACTAAGACGCAAAACCTAATATTTTGCTTTAATAAATATATAGGTACAAAATAAAAGCACCGACGTATTTTGGAATAATTAAAGACACTAAGCGGTCATTTGGATTCCTGCTACATGCCCTTCTCAACCGAGTATAATGAATAATAAAACGATTATATGTTGGGCATTCTTTATTTCTCGAATTTTTTCATAGATTTGTATATTTAAAAATAATCAGTTGACTTTAATACACGAGATGCTAACAGATTTCTTTCTATCTAACTAACCCTGTATCAATTAATAGAGCAATGGTAACGAAGAAAAGTACAAATAACTCTTCTGTAAACAATTTCCTAAAAAAAAATTAAAAACACACACACGCGTAGGTATACGCGCACGAACACACACATACACACACACATTGTGTGTGTGTGTGTGTGTATGCGCGCGTGCGCGTGTGCGTGTCTGTGTGCATGTGTGCGCACGTGGGTGCTTAAGGGCATACATGCGTGCATGTGTGTGTCTGTGCGTTTATGTGTACACATATATACATATATTAATTAGGTTTCCGTAAAAGGAAAAAAACGAAACCCTTGTAAGATAACACACGTGTCCATCTTAAAATCTGGCAAAGTCATTTTACCACGTAATCCAGCTATCTCGTATGTGGTCTGAATTTCCTTCCCTGTCCCTCTGGTTGTTGGAAAGTTATTTTTTACGGGGTTCTCATCCTCATACCTGTAGATATGGCCGAGCCATCCTAGTTGAGAAGCTTTAATTACCTAAACTGTATCTAGTTCTATGAATTTATACTACATTTCATTATTATATCTTATTTTCCAAACTCCATTCTCCCTCTCCTCCCTCACTGCAGCGTTCTGAAGATTTTTCGTTCAAAAATCATTTATTTATGTCGCAATCCACAGTAGCATCTGTTAGCCATAATGATAGGATTTTTAATTTCAGTTGTATCTTTATTGTTATTCACTAATGTACCCAAGTGCTTAAATTGCGAAGGTGGAGCTTCTCAAAAACGTATTGATTTATTTTTAATGGTAAAAGGTGTTGACTTCTGTTTGTCACTGCCATGTACTTGGTTTTTTCTTTGTTGATTTTCAGACCAATATTTTTTGCTGCATTCTAGAATGCCCGAAATGCTTCCACTAGGCCAGTGTCATCGGCAAAGGCTAATAACTGTACTGACTTTGTGAAAATCGTCTTTTGTTTTCTATATCAGAGTCTCTAATTGCTTCTTCTAAGAAATTGAAATAAAAGATAATCTTCATACTTTAGTGATTTTTCAGTATAAAAGACATCTGACAGCTTCGTTCCCTTCTAAGTGTTATTTTTATTACGTTTACCAATTTTTTGGTATTCCCAACTCCAACATTGCTTAAAATAGTTTTCCTCTATTAATACTATAATAGGCTGTCCTGAAATCGATAAACAGGTGGTATGTATATCATATCATATTGTTTTGTCTTTTCTAATATCTGTCTGATGCTATGTATTTGGTCTGTAATAGACCTACTTTTCGGAAACACACTGGTGTTCTTCTATAATTTCATCTGTGTAATTCACTAATATTTCTGCTATAATATTTAAAAATACCTTATAAGATTTATTTTACATGATTGATTTATATATTTCGACTTGTCTCCTTTTTTTATTGGGCACATGAAACTATTTTCCCATTCAGTGGGCATTTCTTCCACTTTCCAAACATTGGAGAAATTTCATGTATTTTCTTGTCAAGTTTAGGCTCTTTAATCTTCAAGAGCTTAGCTTTAATTCCATCTGGTCCTGCCGCACTGTTATTATTTAGGTAGTTTAATGCTATCTGCACTTCATCCAAAGACTGAGATCTAGTTCTTCATGCTGTTGATTCCGGTTTGCGTCACTAGGGGCTTTCTCCGTTTCGTAAACGTTTTTTCCGTTTAGATAAATTTTAAAGTATTCTCTCCATGTTTAAGAATTTCAATTTTATCATTGATAAGTTCGCCATTTTTAAACCGACATGTGTGTCTTGAGACTGATCTTTTTTGTAATATTGTTTACTAAGCTGTGAAAGTTTCTTGCCTCTTTTTGTTTTTTAAGGTGTTCTATTTCCTTCGGAGATGCTCACTATTATGAAAGAACACATTTATGTGACTGATCTAAATTATACATGTAGAAATTGAAATATTTGTATTTTTTTAATTTTACATGTAAAATTAATTAGACCATAAGAATCCCTAAGGTTTATTTTACGTATAAAAATATGTAAATATTAAAAATTACAATATATTTATATTTTGTCTTTCTTCATTTTAAATTTAAATATCCGTTGTGTTATCATTTGATATAAATCACTCTACTTGCCCAACCAACTTTTTATATTAGAATATCGTAGTCAACAAGCTTGTTGTTTTGGACTTGTTGACAACAAGTCCATACAGCAATATCAATAATTTTATGTTGGCAACTAATAAACACTCGCTTATCAATGTAAGTTCATGGAGTAGTCCAAAAAATATTTTCACTTTTTTCTCAACAATTCGTGAATTTGTTTTTCCATTTTATTGGGACAGGAAAGCAGATCTGCCAAACAATGAGAACTTAAACTAGGATTCTAGGTACTGATTAAAGATTTATAGGAGAGATTAAAATTTTCTCTTTGAACGATTGGAACTAATGCTTAACTATGTCATAGCATAGCTATCTTTATATTCTAAATTGAATTCATTAAGCAAGAACACTCGTTTTTTTCATGAAATTTTTATAGTTTGTTCTTTACTCGTTGAAAGTTAGTTGTTTATTAAACGACACACTGAGAGTCTTATAATTTATATATTCTACTAGGGACATTCGAGAAATTTTAATAGCATTTCAGCAACCGCTGGGAAAAAGGGCAAGTTTATTAATTACTAACCTTAGAATAGTTTTTAACTAATAAACTGTTAATATTTAAAAGATTTCTAAAAAAATTCCCTTCAATTTTGTAGTCAGATCCGTCGTGTAATCCACAATTTTTTTTCAAATGCTTTAACTAATTAATTACGTGAACAAACGCAACGGCCCCATTTGAAATAAACTTTACTTACTGATCATTAATATGGTTCTCACCACGAAATATTTACTATTATTTTTTTAAATTACGTTCAGTTGTTTATCATCCTGTTAGTTGCACAATATATCATTATATTTTTGCTAAACGTTTTATAGACCTCAGCGTTTGACTCAAATTACCGAAAGAGATACAGTATATCGCAGTTTATCCTAAAAAAGGCCTCAATACTCGCAACAAAATTCAGCAGAGCACTTCCTCTTCATGCACCACTTCTCCCCCTCACTTCCACACTCTACCGCAAACATTTCATTTCACGATCCATTTGCCCTCCTAACCCCGGCTCCTTGCCTCATTAAATCCTTCGTCGGCATTTATAATTTGCAGTGATCTATGGGGACATAATCCTTGTTTGTTTCCCCGTGCCGAGGATATTTTTAAATGTATTTCGGTAAAGGAAAGGAACAATATTTAAGCTGTTCGAAATTGTTTTCTTTGGTAATTTAAAGGTGTAATCATACCAACGGTTTTATATTCGATTCAACTTATTTATAATGTATGTGTACGTTTCTATTTTTTTATATCTCAAATAAAAATCGAATCAATTCAGATGAGTTGTTGTTGCTTTAACTCTCGCGTAGATCGTTCAAATGTCGTCAGTTTCCGATTATTAAATTAATTCGAAAGTTGGACGAATAAAATATATCTTAAATATGTTAAAAAGAACATGGTGAACATTCAATAATTACTGACATGCCTTTAAAAACAACAAAATGTCGATTTGTTTTAATATCAGTATAAAGTTGATTGCTCAAGTTCAAATCAAAATTTACCAATTTTAATTCATTTTTTTTTCTTTATTAAGAGTTACACAAAATTTTGAGTTATTCTTTAAGTAAAAAACCAGGGTGCCCCAAGACCAATTTCTCATAAAATTTATATCTTAATGGCATATTTATTAATACTCGAAATATAATTTAAATGCATAAATTTTAATATTCTTTGAATTGAACAAGTATTTTGTTTCTAATGTCATCGAGTAAATCCAGTTGGGAATATCTTAAATCTGTAAATTCTTTATATTCAGAGAATTGATGACATGAGCACTTTTAATGACGACATGGAAACCATACTAGTATGAGCAATAGGAAGGTAATACAGAGTAAATTTTTATCAAACTCTACTTGTCCAACCGACTTTTTATATTAGAATATCGTAGTCAACAATTTTATGTTGGCAACTAATAAATATTCGCTTATCAATGTAAGCTCAGGGAGAAGTCCAAAATAATATTTTCACTTTTTCTCAAAAATTCGTGAATTTGTTTTTCCATTTTATTAGGACAGGAAAGCAGATCTGCCAAATAATGAGAACTTAAACTCGGATCCTAGGTACTGGATAAAGATTTATAAATAAAATTGGTAGAGTATCTGTCATTTTTTTACTGGCGTAAAATTTTATATTATATAATGAAGGGTAGAGAATTTAAAGACGTATTCTTAAAAAATGTGGTTTGACTTAATTCTTAGAGAATATGGTTTGACTTAATATTTCACATTCACATGTTTAAAATTAAATAAGTTTATTCTTTTTTTCATATGATAATTTAGGTATTCACTGTCGGTCAGATGGTTAGTGCATCAGCTAAATATTATTTGTTTCCGTTCATATCTTTTTTTCTTTTAAATCAAAACTGATTTTGATGCCGTCTTTACAATAGATTCAATTATATTCCGGAGGAGAGGCGTTGTTATAATTAAAAAAAACTGTACAGAATATAATCTCTTACATTAAATTTATAAAACTAGGAACGTTAAATAATTCCTGAAATTAATTTTTAAATCTGCAAATAATTATTGTTAAGGAAAGTTTCAATTTATTTAGTTTTGATAATCTTAAGGATCACAAAATATATGTAATACTTATCAAGTTGCTTTTTGGACATAATTAAAAATTATTTAATTAGCATTAAAATATAATTGTTTCTCAGTGGTTTTATATTCAATGCTCGTGGCCTCATATAATAATTTTTAAAGCATCATTTTATATTTCTTTTACTCAGAGATAATTTTTAATATTTGATTCTTTCATAAATTGTATCATAATATTCTATGAAACAGTGCAAGAGAAGTTAAAATGAGATAGCCAATAAAACGAAATAATAATGTATTATTTTATGCTGATAAAAAGATTCAAAATATTTTCTTACAACCCTGACGTGTCACAATAGTGAGAAAAGAAATTTTTTTGTTACACGAATTCTATTTTTGTAGTTTTCTTGTCTATCTCTTGACATAATTTCAGTAACAAAGACCTGTTTTTATTCTTTAATATCGACATCCCATTATCTTTAATATCGACATCTGGAGTGTCAATAACTTTGGAGAATTGGTCGGATATATGTATTCACTAACAAGGGTATACTTGTATAGTCTTTTACAATATTGACTTCTATCATTCATGTATCGTTTTGAACGGCAAATTGATACCAAAACCTTGGTTAATAGCACTCAGTCACGCAATATGGACGGTTGGTAACACTCACTAACCTTAACGCTAATTAATCATCTATGTTGCTGTTTTATAGTCAACGCCTACTATTAACTGCACATTAGTTTGAAAAATCTACTACAAAACTGTAGTAATATAGCATGTCGTTAGTTATACACAATTTAATGCTCACTATATGAGGCTACATATAAATTAAACCATTGTAGTAATAAATTATTCTCAATAACAAGCGTATATGTTTGAAAGAACAAAGTTTAAAAAATAAAAGCGACAGATGATATTTTAGATAAGTGCAATAATACTTCACATTAAAATGCAAATTAAATAAAACAAAAACTTCAGTGCGGCAGAGACTCAAACCGTATTAATAGAAGAGCGCCTTAACGAGGGCGGCCTGCACCGGGCGTTAGGGTCGGTTATAACCAATAAATCTTATTTCATAATTTATTGCCAAACTTTGTTTTTGTACGATTACATTTTTGCAGATCCTTTTACTTAAACCTTCATAACATTGACTTTTCCTTACTTCCCGCAGAACGCCTTCTGCTCTGGGCGGGCGGATGTATCACGAAAGGAAAAATATAAATCTATTACTTCGCTTACTACTGGTGGGGACGTCTGGAACGATTTTGGCTAACGGAGGGCGTGTATTTTTATTTCCGTTATGAAACAATACTGTTTACTTATATTTCTTGTTCGAAAAAAGTTGTTGCGACAAATCGCACAACAATACGTTAACACAGCGAAAGTCAACTTCAATTAAATATATTTTTCAATATCATGAGGAAGAAATGTGAAGGTCAAAATGATCTCTATTTTAAAGAAAACAACATCAAGCGAGAGCAACATTTTAAATTAAAATACAAACACACTAACAATTCAAAAAATAAATTTTACTACTAATGAAAGTAAAGTGGGAGGCGAGATTTTTTTCACGTAATCCATCGAAATGTCAAATTCAGTTTCTAATTACTGTATCCACTTTGAAGCCTCGTTTTTAAAATATTAAAATTGAATTTGTGATGTTTAATATATTTTATCCCATCTTTAATTTTTCGACCGTGGATTTAAAAATTATAAAAACAATTCTAGACAAAAATAGAAAATCGCAAAATCGTTTTTACACCTTTTTTCCCTGTATGATGCACACATTCACTTTCTCATACATTTTGTTTAATTTTTTCTGCTTTATTCATCTTTATATATTAGCCGACTCCCTATCTCAGAATCAATTATATGAACTAAATATTTAATGCAATAAGTAAGATGTCACTCTGTCGAAAATTTACGAATCTTCTAGCTCCTTCAAAACAAAATCGTTAAATAACAAAGCGGCCCCATGTTTTATGGGTGGTTTAACTCTGCCTTTAACCAGAATGTTTTGTTGTCTCGTTTCAAAGAATAATTACGTTCAAGTTGAGCGTTATTTAACCACAGCGCAATAATATCGGGTAACTTGTTTAATTTTTAGACAAAAATGTGATTTTTAGGAGACAAACAAATTCAACCCATTTCTGTTTTTGAAGGCGGTATGCACAAAAAGCGGTATTAATTGAATACTAAATCCAAAATAATAAATTTTAATACTTAAATGTTTGCGAGTGCGAACATAGAAATATATAAATATTATTTTAATACACTCCAATAATTAAAACTATGTCGCAATACACTAATTTAATTGTTTATGTGTACATTTGAAATATTTAACCTACAGAGAACAAAATTTCTTTCCAATTCTAGATTGTTCAATATAATGCTCGTACAATCCTAACAATTTCCATTAATTTAACTGCAGATCAACCATTTAGCTCATCATATGATTAAAATTAAGTACGTAAACTTCTTACGAACTGTATAGAAAAAAAAATACAGGCAAATATCTTTCTATTTCTTAATTGTTTTATATGATGTTTACGTCACGTCTGTTCATCGTCCGTCGGCCTGTGGGCGTCAGCTCAATTACTCTTTAATTTTGACACATATAGAGATTGAATTTAGTATAGAAACAGATAACGATAACCTAAAAAAATCTGAAAAAGTAAGATATGTTAGAAAAATAAATGTTTGGTTCGCCTTTCCGTTAAAATTAAAAAGATCAAAAGAGAGTTTACCTTCACTATCGAGTAGGGTATCGTTAGAAAGGCCTTTTAAAAATAGCATAAAATATACCTTGGAAACTAAGCCATTTTAAACTTTTTGTCTCGTTAACAATGACTTTAGGAATAAGTATATTCCTAAAGTCATTGTTAAGACGCCTTCCCACCTGACTTTTAAAGTACCGTTGCAAAAAATTAAATGAAATATAAGAATATAGCTCTTATAATCACCAAGAGATATATTCTTATATTCTTTAGCTAGGGGGAGGGGGTCTTATCATGACTTTAAGAGCAAGTATCTCAAGTCAAAAGCTTTAAGGACTCCATTTCCAAATATATATAATGCTATTTTTGAAAGGAATTTCTAACGACACCCTACTTAATAACGAATTATAACTACGAATTTTATGGAAAAGGTGAACCAAATACTTATTATTCTAGTCAATCTACCCAATACTGCCTTCAAAATCAGAAATGAGTCAAATTTTTTTCTATCCTAAAATAATACTTTTGTTTAAAAATTAAACAAAGTACCCTATATTATTGCACTGTAGTTAAATAATGCTTAACTTGAACGTAATTGCTCTTCGAAACAAGACAACAAGGCGTTGTGGTTAATGGCAGACTTAAACCACCCATAAAACATTGTGCCGCTTTGTTATTTAACGATTTTGTTTTGGAGGAGCTGGAAGATACGTAAATTTTCGACAGAGTGACATCTTACTTTATGCATTAAATTTTTGGTTCACATAATTGATTCTGAGATAGGTAATCGGCGAATATATAGAGACATTTAAAGCAAATTTTAAAATATAGCGTTTTATTTATAAGCATGCTTTATTCAATTCATGTTTTAGAACCCTTAATAGTAGTAGTAGTATCCTTGCTCTAGTATTGTTTTCTGTTAGTGGTCTATTTTATGTACTCGTACGATTACAATATAAAAGTATTCCTAGAATTGTGTAGTAATTAGTGTAATAGTGAAAAATTAAGAACATTTTTTTTACGTAAAATATTAAATAAGTAGATATAAAATTAAACATAATACACGAGAAAAGGTATCTAAACGATTTTATAATTTTTTGTATTTAATTGAATTTTCTAATCAAATAGGGATATCTAAAATGTTTCCTTAGTCTTTTAATCAATGGTCGAAAAATTAGGGATAGAAATTGAACAACAGAAATTAAATCCTAATATTTAAAAAATGAGACTTAAAAATGGATATAGCAATTGGAAACTGAATTTGATATTGGGAGACATTTTACACCATATTACCTAATATACCACACCATTTATATTACACCATATTAGGTACCGTATTCGATGGATTACGTGAAAAAAATTCTCGCTTCCCACTTTACTTCATGAGGAGTGCAATTTATTTAAAATAATTTTTTTTAACGTTTATTGTCTATAAACTCATAGATATATGAATTATTGTGAATAATAAGATGAATATATGTTTGACTCCCTAAAAGAAGTTGTTGTATATAAATCGACATTTCTTTTTCAAACGTATTTTAATTTAAAATGTTGCTAATGTTTTTTTTTTAAATAAAGATTTAAATTTTGACCTTTACAGTTATTGTCACTATTATGACGTTGAAAAATATTTTTAATATAATTTCAGTCACACTGTGTCAATGTACTGTTTTGCGGGTTGTCGCTACAAATTGTATTTTAGCTAGGGGGAGGATATCCTTTTAATGATTTTAAGAGCATGTATCACGAGAAAAAAAAGCATAAAAATTACTTAGTTCGAGAATATATTTTATTAACTTTTTTAATAAGTACTTTCGACGAATATTGTAACGAATACTACGGCATATAGACTGTCAGAAAAAAATTTAAAAATCTTCGTCATGGAGCATTAAGATAAAGTAACCCTTATAATATGTTACATAAAATTTAAATTGTGTTTAAGTTAAATAAATAATAGATAACTTTATAAATAATAACTAATCCTGATAAATTCGGTATATAGGTACTCAACGGAATAATTGTACATGGCAAAGTAGGTATAATATTATTACTAATATTATACGTATTATACGTATCTAACATATAATTGAAGAATGATATTAGCGATTCTAATATAAATTTATTATATGATGATGGCTACATGATTCTATCGTGGGAGCGTTCAACATGATCTTAGTCGATTACTAATTAAACTCTTTTGCACGAAAAGTAGTTATATTATAACCTATTAGCCACTACCTATTACCCACGCCAAATAAATATGTTAGATCGTTAAGATCGCAAATTATTGGTCGTTGTCTAGCGGTTTCTCACGCCATGGCGATGTAAATATATATTACATAATCATAATCCAGACGTACCGGAAGTATCGAAATAAATGCAGGAAAATATATTTCTGCAACACGGAAAAATTCTAAGCTCTCGGTACTGAGACAGAAAGCGTTTTTTTCCTATGAAGTAATTCTTATGAAAGTCGATGTACTTGTAAAAATACTGTACCATATCTCCGTGTACAATTATTATTTGTTTTTTGACATTTTTTTAATCTGTATAGTTTCAACATATATATCGTGAATAAATAATAGAAATTATATTTAACTATTTTCATAAAACGCTGAAATTTAGTGCGTGAATTCAAACATTAATGTCTAAGTTTTTTTTCCCATCTGTATAGTTAAATCTGTATAGTTCCAACACATATATTATAAATAAATGAATAAATAAATAATACTATTTTCATAAAACTTAGTGCGTGAATTCAAACATTAATGTCTAAGATTTTTTTCCTATGAAGCAGTTCCTATGAAAGCCGTTGCACTTGTAAAAATACTGTACCATATCTCCATGTACAATTATTATTTTTTTTTACATTTTTTGAATCTGTATAGTTTCAACATATATATATTATGAATAAATAAATAATAAGAACGATATTTAACTATTTTTATAAAACGCTGAAATTTAGTGCGTGAATTCAAACATTATTGTCTAAGATATAAATTAAATACATTTTTGTTGTCTTTGCTTCCTAATTTGCAGAATAAATTTAGCTACCAAATAATACTTTTAAATACTCCAAAGTATGTACCAATATTACAGTGCGAGAAACCAGTAAACAAGAAATGAGAACTATAAGTTATGCGTGACGAAGTCTATAGTGATTGTCCTACATTCGTAATCAGGGTATAATAGAATTTAGTCTGTCATTGTCACCAATATCACTGTACGCGTGGTAATGTTACTAAGTAAATCTACATAAAGTATGTTTAGAACTTGAATTGTTTGCTAAACGATGAGTATTATGGAAAGTAGTGTCAACACGAGCGTGGGCGGACACAAGCGACGCGACTCGGGTAATACGATCTTTTTCACAAGAGCAGAGTGGCCTGTGTCACAGTGGACGGTACGTTGACCGATCGCTTTAATATCTTAAAGATTATATAATACATTGGATTGCACGTAGTTTTATGATATTCCAACAATAAAAAATTGAATTTAAAAATATTGTACACATTCGAATCATTTGTATGGTTTAAGTAAACAAAAATAAACAAGTTTGTGTAAAATCTAAAACTGAAGGCATCCAAACTAATGTTTTAAAAAAAGTGAGTTTATTTGTCAAAGAAAGTGAGTATATTTGTTAACTGATCTCCTTAGAAGTTTGTATAATTTAAGAATGTATTATAGAAGTAAATATAAATGTTCCGATATTACCACCCTTTTCCTTTTCTGCGAGAAGAAAGCCGCGGGTGCAAATAGATTTTGTAATATTTAAGAAATTTATAGATGTTCTTCCCAGGTATATTCTGTTTATTTTAAAATTTTCAACTACTCTTGTATTATCTATATACTCACTCTATTTCCCAGTCATAACGTCCAAACTAATAATATTGGCTTAAAAACTTTGATAACGAGGTATTTTGCTAGCACTGTGGGCTAGTAAAAAGCGAGTAAGTGAAATTTAGAAAGTTGATAAATAGAAAAATGTTAGTGCTCGTTGTAAAAATTATAACAGCCTCTGTATATTAGTACGATAGGGGTATCAAATTAAATTGGTCATACGCTGCTTCTAAAAGAGTATTTTAGCCGTTAGCGCAATTTTAAGAAGAAACTCTTTTTCAAGAAGAAAGCTTATTTCAAAAATAAAAAATTACAGCATTTTAAAATATAAAGAAACATAAAAAGCTTTCATAAAGAATATATAATATGACTCATTTTATTGCTTTGTATTTCTGTAAATTTCTACACAGAAAAACATTTCCATTTTAGAATGTCGTCCCTTTATCAGAACCATAAAAGACAAAGAATTTCTGACAAGGTTCTTTCAATTTGAATGGTGTTAATAAACCTTAGGTGCGGCGAAAAGTGGAACGCGGGAAAATAACCGCCATTTTATTTCGAGAGCATTGCTTAACGATATTAGTTGACATGTTCAATAACTAGGTGTCAATTTAGATGCAAATGTATAAAAAAACCGATACGGTTACTGATATCCAACCCAGTCTAATATCTTTATTGATATTATACCGAGCAGTCTATGAACCGTCCACTTTGACGCAGACGAGACCATCCTTGTGAAGAGATCGTATTACCCGGGTCGTTTGTCCACCCACGTATACATTGATATATGACACTCATTGTTCAGCAAACGTTTATATCGTGATATAAAATATTTATCGATTTATTCATGAACACCATGGCGTGTGAAGTGATATAGATGATCACGAATGAACTTCTTTTCAACGAAAGAACAATTTCATTAATAATTTTAAATTGTTAATATTTTAAGGGGTCGTTCAAAAAGTCCTACATGTCGTGATCCCTAACCCTCTCAATGACTGGAAAAGTGTCTTTTTGCTTCTTCTATAATATATATATATATATATATATATATATATATATATATATATATATATATATATACATATATATACATATATTTATATATATATATATATATATATATATTTTCTTTTATGTTATTTTCCCCTAAATTCAATTTATTTGATTAAATGTGGAATTAATTCCTTTTCGGGCCTATCCGCTAAATAATAATGACTTATACGTGTATAATTATGTACTTATATTATGTAACTTATATTATGTATAATTTTATCAAAAACAAATTTATTTGCATTAAAAAGATGTGTTTCTATTTAAATAGAGGAAAAAATAAGTAATTTATGATATATAATAATAATGTATCTAGTAATATATTATATTAGTCACTATTATCAGAAAGTGGCCAAACAAAAGATGCATTTTTAGTGAGAAGAAAAATTTAATAATTTTAAATAATTATGCAACGAAAACAAATTAACTTAAACGCCGATTTGTCAATATGCAATAAATTCGGGGCTCTTGTACGTTTGCACCAACCATAACTAGTGTCTTGATAGTCGATTGTCGGGTATATGTAAAAGTTATCAAAAATAGTTTAAATAACTAAATGAACGATAAAAGAAAAAAAATAGTTCAAATAGCAAAATTAACTATAAATTAAAGAAAATAATTACATAAATAACTATGATTCTTTTTTCAATATGGAAATATTGCTTATACACTGAAGTAAATGTACAAATACAGATGGCCTAAACAAACGAAAGACATCTCACATGGATTCCACTTTTTCATTCGTTTCTCACGCCACCGTTTCAGACAAATCCCTCTGAAAGAAACCAATTCTCTTGGGTGCGCACGACCTGAAAGCCTTTTCGGTGCCAAGACACTTTACAGTAACTTTGGAACGAATTTTTATTTCAATTAATACCAATGTCTCTCATTTAAAAGGAACATTTCTAGTACCTTTCAAATATTTATGTACATATGATATTAAATACCTAAACAGGAAAAACGGAACGCTTATGAAATTAACATAAAGTGTCTTTCCATCCATTTATCTGGCTGTCAAACTTTTTCTCATCAACGGTATGGTGAACCAAAGAGAGATAAAAAAAACATTGATTCGATATTTCAGAGAAAATTATTTATATTTTAATGTGCGCTCATGTCTTTAAAAATATCACAAATGCGATGAAAACAAAATTTAAAAACTCATTTTTGGATACAAGTATTTCATAAAACAACAAGATAAGTTTCTAAACAAAACATGCGTAATAAATACTGAATTGTATATAAAATAAAACTGCAAAAATAAGTTAAATGGCTAAATAAGAAATATACAACTTATTTTATGAAATTGATTTTGTTTCAAATAAACAAGTCTAGGAATATTTTCAAAAAGACTTTATTAGCAATAACTTATGCAATATAACATCTGCCAAATGTTTACCTCTCGTAGCATAACAAAGGTGAACTCTTTTCATAGCGGTTTTCATCACATTTTGGCATACTTCCGGCGTTTTTCGACTGACAGAATCTCAGTTATATATTTTATTTTACTGTTGAAGATTCATCCGCTTGTTAGCATAGATACATCCCTTTAGATAGCCCTACAGAAAAAAATTCAGCAGTTTCTAAGTCCAGTGGTCTTGGGGGCCAATCAATGTCACCATTACTTGAAATGAATTAACCTGGAAACGTCCATCTCAATCCTTCAATGGAGTCTCTTACCGTATGGCATGTGGCTTGATGTTACTGAAAAAAAATTGTTTTCCAAGCCCAACTGACCGATTTGATGTAACAAAAATTATTAATAATCTCACGGCAAAGATTGTCATTCACTGATACAGCCACAGCTGTAGCATCTTCAAAGAAGTAGGGCCCAATTACCCTTTTTGACCAAATTCCACATCAAACTGTAACTCAGTTTGGATACAATGGTCGTTCGTGCATCAACAAAGGCAATTGCTTGCCCCAACATTGAAAAATTTTTAACACATCCACTGAGGTCGAAATGGGCTTCGTCGCTCATTATGATTTTTCAATGCAAAATCTGGGTCGTCATCCAATCTGGTCAGCTTAAATTACTGAAGTTACGACAGTACTTATGATCCCGAGTCGTCACTTCTTGAATTATCTGAACATTATATGGGAACAGACGCAGATCTTTCTCCAGAATAGTCTATAGGGAAGTTCTCTTAATTCCCACTTACCGAGATCGCTGCCTGGTAAACAATATGGGATCTTCGGCTACAGTTTCATGAACTCTTTCAATTTTCTGAACCAAATAAGCTCTTCTGGTACGATGAGTTTCATCTGTTACAACAGAATGCTCTTCAAACTTATTCACCAAACAAGTTGTTATCGGTCGCGAAAGTAAAAGTGGTTTCTATTCAAAATTCATCGCAATTTCCTCATCATTTCGTTAACATAAGATTAGTTTGCGTAAAACGTTTTGATTACGAAAATACGTCGCTCAAGCAAAAAACACTCCATAACAAATTGAGCGAGTCTACACGAAATAATTATTACCAAACAATTTTTATATTAGCCGCCTAGAGAAAATGGTGTCAAAAAAATTGGCCAATCTGTGTATTTAGATCGCTTCCACACCTCAACTAGGTAGTGTCATGCAGACAGACATTATGATTTTAATAATGCAATAGAATTAATCTTTTTTAGCATTTAAAAACACTATTATGGATAAAAATGTAAGGATTCATATGTATGTATGTGTTCGTATGAAACTTCTTTGCCATTTCCAACGCTAAGATTCAATATTTTCATAAAATTGTTATTTTTAAATTATCCAAATCTTCTTACTTTTTCAACACAAGTAAAGTTGCAGGTCAAAGGCAGTTAATATGTAACTATAAAATGTATCCATCAAAAATAAATAAATATTATGCAATTATAGATATATTTTACGTTTGAAACACTTTTTACACGTATTCCTAAAAACACAGGTTGAACCGGTTTGGACGCAGTTTTTGGTGATGTATTTAAATTAACATGGACTAATATTTACAATTAGTTTAATTTCAATCGGTTCACAAAAAAATTACTTCAATCCTTAATTTACCTTCGTAATGTACACTAATTTCTACAACGGCGGAACCGGTTTGGCTACTAACGCTATCATCGTTTTTAGGAAACTTTATGCTCCTAAAGTTCTCAGAAAACAACGTAAAAAACGCAAAAGAAATTCTAATAACTTTTCTTACTCAAAATTCCATGCGAATGAAGTCGCCGCTATAACTAGTCCATGAATGTAATAAAACTGTAACATAGTTAATTCTGTTCATAGAAAATATTTTAAAAATAATAATTTATTTCGCGTTTAGAATAATAACAGAAGCCAGAAAACCTGTTTTTAATTTTTTTTCTTTCTCTCTGTCTATTTGTGTGTTTGTTTTTCAGTTACGCGAAATCTACTAGACGGATTTTGATAAAATTCGGTATTGTAGTAGTTAATATCCTCAAACATATAATTTTTATATAGAAATTGCAGATTAAAAACCCTGACTTGATAAATTTACGATATCGGTACTGTTAACGCCGTCTATAAGCATTTTTAGTAAATTTTATGGTCATAAATATATCACGGTATGATGATAATGATATTTTCGACATAACTTGGATCAGCCGTAATGAAATGGTTAATGTGTTGGCATAGTATTACAATAGGGACTGCTCCACTGATGTTATTTATAACTATTGGACTTTTTTTACCTGGTTTTTGACTATAATATTATTAAAATATATGTACTGCTATCGCCACCAGTAAGTAGTATTTTTAAGTTCTACATTAGAAAATGAAGTCAATACGTTGATTTTTTAAATAAATTGTGTCGTGTCGGTATTTATCCAAGCGTATTTCATCCATAGTCAATATTTTTACATATGATGGTTATCATTAATAATAATCTTCAGTGAATTTCACGCGAACAAAATCGCAGGCATAACTAGTGTTCCAATAATGAGATAATTCTTTCAAAAACTACATAAAATAAGAATAGTGATATATTTTAATAAAGTTTTAAGACTATAAACTTCTGTATTGCACAATAATCAAATGAACAAGTTTCTTGAATTTTTGATCTGATCTAATCAGATCTTCGTCAGGAAAATCTGGGGAGGGAGACACTATACGATGAAGAGGAAGAAATTATCTATAATCCGGCCATCGCATATTAGAAAACACTTACAAAAATCTTTCAACTGAGGTAATAATATTAAAATACTCTTGGAAATTTTTCAATCTTATACAAAAATTTGTTAGTATGCCGCTAATCGCAATTGAAACCACATTTCTCATAATGATGTAAAACTTATCGCGGTTATTATTTTACACAATTAACCGAACCACAATTTAATACGCAAGAACCGACATTCACTGATCAAGGTTAACTAAGATCCTCTTGCCACCTTCCAAATGAACATTTTGACCACTGTTTATTATTTTTATATTTAAAAAAGTTGCAGTTATTTTCAAAAAATATTACGTCTGTTTTAGATTATTTGAAAACTAAATCGCAAAATTACCTCAGCCCTAACCTCAGTAGTTAAGAAAGATTATGAGTAATTTGTTTAAATATGATTTTCCATCAGCATTTCACTGGGATAAACATTTTACTGATTTGCTCAATCCCACAATATAGAGCAAGCAAGAAATAGCACATAATAATTTTATACTTTATTAAGTCTAACGCATTCTTTTCTTTGCCTGAATACTACATGAATATTTTGTAAAATAATTTAAAAAACAACATAAGTTTGTAATTAATTACATAACTTTCATATTTGATCGATCTCCTTCACTGCACCTTCTCAATTCTCAGACGCGCGAGCCAACCCCTTGGCCTTGTTAGAGTCAACATTGACGCCGTGCTGATAAGACATTCTGTTATCGGGAGACGCCAGTTTATTGGACCGCTGATAAAAACAAAATTTTATCTATCGGAAGCGCTTAATTTGTTTAGCGATAATGATTTATTTTACGAAAGCAAAGGAATAAATATTGTATTAATGGACTTTCTCCAACAAGATATTTTAAAAGGTAAAATTTAGAAGAAACCTGTTCGGAAGTTTGAACTAAAACCTACAAAAGTCTCGAAGCAAAAACTAAAACCTACAAAAGTCTCGAAGCAAAACTATTGCGATGTGAGAGTTAAACATATTTTGTCCCACATGTCCAGTAAACAAATTTGATGACTGGTGCAATTTTACGTGGTATTAAAAACTGGTTGTTTTTACAAAAAAAATTATTCTACACTAATATTTTGTAGGCAGCTTCGCCAGCACTTGCTCGTATAAAATTTTACTAGAGTTTCATAACGACTGAACTACTTTTTCTCGGTCCAAGCTGAAAATTTTGTGGAATGAATGCTTTATACAATGATAAACATTTTATTAAAACGTTCCGATGGTTGTAGAGTCTCTACCGAATTAATCAATACACAGACAGACAATGTAATTTAGGGTAAGGCATGATTTATGTACATTGACTGTAACAAGCTGGTAAAATAGGACGGTTTTCAATGCCGTATCACATATATGTTATGTGACACTACATATTTTGGCAGTATATATGCTCTATAATTAAAATATATTTCATGTCACAATGAATAATGAATGAATATTAAGCAAGTAAATGATAGTGAATTATTTAAAAAAAATGTGAATTATTTTTATAGTTAAGATTTATAAATTAAATAATTATTATTGTAATATTCAAATAATTAAGAGAAGTGCAGGTGACAGAGGTTCGGCTTGGTACCTCAGTATTTATATATATATATATATATATATATATATATATATATATATATATATATATATATATACATATATATATATATATATACATATATATATATATATATATACATATATATATATATATATATATATATTTATGTGTGTGTGTGTGTATACAATTTCAAATTGCTGTTGTATACCCAAAACCCATTTTTTTATTTTATTTCTGTACAAAATTTAACAGTTTAGTATACAGTCAGTGTGTTAATTAATAGTTACGCCACGGTGTCCAGCAGAAAAACTAGTAATTTTGTAAATATTAAATTTCTTATTTTATACGGTGCGAAATTCATAAACTTTAATTCTTGTCATTACTCAAACAGGGTCACAATTATAATATTCTGCCAATTATAGCAGAGTCATAGCAAATACTACGTACTATTAATCCTCTTTTTAAGTCACCTGTGAAACACATTGAAAACATTAAGTTTGTCATGTTACATGTTATCAACGCAAGCACTCCAATCAAATACATAATCGAAACTTAATTTTTGCATTTTAACCGGTATCGTAACAATCAGTTCAGTACTTGGCGGTAGTAATATTTTACATATATCTATCCATATATGTTTATTTTACACATTAAATGGAGATAACAAAGTTAAGCCCAAATGTTTTTTTTTCAGTGCGATTTGATAAAAGATTAACACCAAAAATGAACTAGAAATAAGTTGTGTATCCGAAGTTTTTAAACAGAAATAATTTCCCTTCTTATTTCATCTTACTGCTTGTTTGCTATTTTATCCTAAACATTCGATTAAAACTAAAGATCTAATTTCATATATGCTATTTAAAAGTTAGATACCTGCAATATTTTTAAAAGTTCTTTTTTTTCCTGGTTCTGTCTTACGTTTCACATAATGTAACATAAAAAAATGTAATCTTAAAAAAGGATAATAACTAGCAATAAAATATAAAAGATTTATAATTTCAATGACTAATTATGATAAATTGTTTATTGTCAACATTTCTACGTTACCAGATTGGGCGAGTTCTGTATTCGAAAAAAGAATAGAATAAGTAACTAAACCGTTGAAAATATAGTTAACAAAATAACTTATAGTTATTACTTAAAAATTATCATTATAAAATAATGTCATGATTTCTGTTTCGTCTGGACAAAGCCGGTGCGAACATTTAGTTTTTAATAAAAGCAATAGTCCTCTACTAGAAATATCGTGAAGATATTAATGAATAAAAATTACGATATTTTCATTACAGTAAACGTGAATGGAGTTTTCAAATATTATTCCAATACGACATCTTGTCAATATAAAAAAAACACAACTCTTCATCAAACTTACCAACGACGTTATCAAGAAATTACCATTATTCTTATAAAATATTCATTAAAACTTCCCATCAAACAACTCCTTAGCTCAAAGCGTAAAAAAAACTGTGTCCCGCACAATTTTAATTTCATCTTTGATCGCGTGAAAAACAAGAGGACCGAATAAAAATGAAAACTCACGGCCAAACTGCCGCCCCCTTCCCTTTCATTGGAAGGGATTTTCGTGAAAAATTAACATAGAGGTATCATGAAAATATTATCATATAAAAAGAAAAACCCCGCCTTTCATCAGGCCGGTGATTTTCTTTGATTCATTACGACCGGAAACGGGGCTGGAATACTGAAATTGTTGTGTACAGTCGCGTGAAAAAGGTGTAAAGTAGATTAGAAAATGGACGAAGGCAAATTTTGGGGCCGACTGTTTGCTGGCGAGTATATTTTGTGAGGTAATGTGGGCGTTTCGACCTTTTGGAGCCACTTTTCCTTTGATGTCCCTCGTCTTTATGAAGGTACTGTTATCTAAATACGTTTGGAACGAAGTCCTCGAGCTATTTAGCGGAGGTGAAGATCATTTGGTGTAATATTTGTTTACGTAATAATTTTAAGAGCAACCGTCGACTGATGTGTAATATAATAACAGTGACCAAAATTTTAGTATAAATTGACAACATCATTAGAAACGACTTGTAATCTTTTAAAACTCTGATTCATTCAATTAGTTATTTTTTGACGTAAAATATTGATTTAAAATATAATAATCCTAATAACATGAAGATGTTTTTAGAGCATTAACTCTTGCAGGTGTCGGTCGAAAGAATTGTGTTCTTTGGTAGATCATCACAACGACGTAGATCATCACGACGACGATTTTAATTTTCTGTCTCCTTTAATTTTCACGACTCAAAAATATGATTAAGCCACACTAAATAACAGAGTCCGCAAATACATTAATATTTGAATATATACGTACGTAATTTAGTAAGTATTCTATGCCCTCTAACTATAGTTCCAAGCCAATAGGCACTCACGAGAAAAATGGATGATGACTCAAGACGTAAATATGGTAGACGTTTAGTCGCTGGTTTACCTCAGTGAACGATTGCAGAATGTTTTGCTACTAGCGATGTCAACTAAACGTAATATTCTGGAAAACTTTATCGTTTGGTTATGTAAATAAATTTACGAATTTAAAAATTTTGTATGTCATGTGAACGATTTATGAACGAGCAGCTTGAAGGGCTGTTCAGAACTATTAAAATAATGGCCTTTTATAATAGTTTCGAAATCAAAAATTAATATTGATGATTACATCAACAGGGATGGGACATCAATTTTTTTTTGCTCCTGACAGTTAAGAAAATTGAAAATGAGGGAATCTACGCTGACCATTAAGTGAGATTTGTTGAGACCTAAACAGACGATAATCTGAAGAACTGAGATCAGATAAATAGGTCACATGTCAAAGAACTTCCAAAACCCAATCGAAGAGTAATTATTTTTTTGAATAAGCGAAATACGGACAAGCATCGTTATGCAACCGTATGACCTAACGCATTTCTTGGCCGGTAAACTGTGTTTTGTCACAGGAACAGAGCATTTAATAACTACAATGAGGCATTGACATTTTCATCGGGTTATAGAAATTCGTAGTAGAGACCGCGTATATATCCTGACCACAATACTGTTTTAAGGATGGGAGTTTATGTCAGACTTGGGATTACTCATGATTTTCGTTTAAGGTTTTCGCGTAAACCCGCTCAACATCCCATATTATGATTTTCTACAGACTTTTATTTATAAGGAGCACAAGGATGTGATACAAGTGTTCAAGCAATTCTCGATGTTACCTCCTGTAAACTCGTATGACCCCCATTTACTGGTCTCGTAGATATTTCCACGTGCATGCAAATATTTAACTATTGTCAAGTAGTCAGGTCCAAGCTTTTTACCCAACCCTAACTAGTTTTCTTACTCCCTCTCTCTCTATTAAACTTCACCCAAATGGCCAAGGATAGCGCTGGAAAGTTCTAATACATACATTTAATGTAATACACCATTTCAAGCCTTTTATGAGCTGTTTCTATTACATAATTTCGCCAAATTTTTCATAAGGTTTTATGGATGAGAATGCTAGCAGGACTAATTACAATATTTATATAATTCTAATATTCATATAATTTAAAGATAATTTCATTCCTTTTATTGCTTCAATTTTTCACAACGATGTTACTTGTAATCAAATATAATTCAAACGCTTGTTTTTATGTGGCGAACATGCACAGGTTTTTGATACAGCATACTATCAGCTTTTCCTGAATATTTTCTTATTTTTTTATATTGGTTTATATTACTTATGTGTGTGTGTATATATATATATATATATATATATATATATATATATATATATATATATATATATATATGTAGGGATACATAAATAATTATTGTTTGCATTTTATACCACTATGTGATACATATTATTACTTTGTTGTTTAAATACATTTAGTTATAAGTCCTAAAATAAAAATAGGCAATAAAATACAAAGTTAAAAAAAATAAAATTTTTTTTATAAAAAAACAGCAGTTATTTAAATACAACACCCGAAGATTACTAGTTTCCAAAGCTTACTAAATTTTCAAATAAGTTAGGTTCGTATTGTCCAAAATAATTTTAGTTTTAGTTGCTAGCAATGAGATATATTCAGAAAATATTTTAGAACATATTTAACTTTTTGCCGGGAAGCCCATCGGCCCGCTAATGCTCTCAGCAATCGCAATCGGGGTCAACGACGACATGACGGCATCGAGGCTGCGATATAATTGATCAATAAGATAAGTACTTACACGTTTAGTATCAGTTATACTATAATATGAGGAGTTATAGTGGAAAATAATTTTTGGTTATTTAGTTGAATGGCTTCTTTATCAAGTTAAATAATCACTTTGAGGATCAAAGGAAACATTCAAGATATTCTTTTACTTTCAGGAATCTGCTATAAAATGATTTTTTTTAATTTCTATTTTAGAGTCCCGAACATATTGATATTTTACATAATTTTTTATATTTCAGTCGAATTTTTTAAAATTAATATCTTAAAGCAAATTGTGGAGAAATATACATAGTTTTTTCTGTATTTTTTAATTTTATTTCCTATAAGTCTTCCAGCCCCTTTTTCATTTTTATATCCTTTTTAATTAATAATAAAAATACTTACATAAATAAAGTAAGTATTTTTATAGGTAATTGTTTAATATTGATTTGTCTGCACAGGCTCGAAGTAGCTAGAAACGTTTAAAGTAATTTAAAAAAGCTGTGTCCGTCAACCTGCTAACCTAAAAGTCTAACTTTGCTCCCAGCTTAGTATAATTACGAATAATCTGACAATCGTGACTGGAGTAATCAAGCTAAAATGAAGCATCAACACAATCAAAAACATTTTGAATTTCATGCAAAGAAACGTAAAACAAATAAAGGTAAGAAATAAATGTCACCCCTTTCAATTTCACTGCAGAAACTCTAAAGCTCCAAAAACAATTATGAATAGATGGAGATTCAACGAAAATATACCAATATATCTTAATAGAACATATACTCGATAGTATATGCTTTCGTTTATTCTCCATCTATTCAAAACTGTCTGTGGAGCTTTAGAGTCATAATCAATACTCAATAAATTGTTAACATATTTTAACCCTTGTCGACTCTAATGAGTAATCACTTAATGATTGTTCACCCCAAAACCTATCAAGAAAACAACGTTATATTAAATTTAACGTATACAAACTAACAAAAGCTTAAAGACATGCTGTTTTCAAGTAAGGCATACACTTAAAAGAGCTTTCAATCTAAAAGCAAAGCTTAACTCTACCGACCGCAGTAATTTGATAAAATTCAACGTGAAATATAATTTTCATTCCCGTAATTCAATTTTATGATAAGACAACTCGAGTTCCGCTCTAAATTATGAACATGGAATGTAACTCTCCAATCAAAATCCGGCATCTACCTTGAATTATTAAAGAAACAGCGCTGAAGCCTTATTGAATTGCGTCTCAAATTGAATCAATGAATACTAAATCCATTACATTTCGCTTCATAATCAAGTAATACTTAAAACTTTAAAGTTCAAGATAGTACCGTTTAATTAAATTTCAACAAAAGTTTGTCATTAAAAAGCCGTGAATGGTTATTATTATGTGCTCTTTACAGGTTTCAGTTCCATTACTATTCAATTTGAATTTTATGAAACTTGTTTTAATAAAGTCTCGATATTCATTTTCATAGCTTTATATATGTCTGATTGTTATGTACCTTAGTCAATAATTTATTTTTTTTGCCTAAATTATATGCTAATATATTTCAAGATTCGCTTAGTTCACATATTTTTTATTGGGCGCAGCACCAATATTTCTATATAATATATAAGTTATATTTCTTAAAAACTTCTTTATGCGCGATAAGTACGAATTATAAAACCGGGTAGTAAAACGTATCACGACTGGTGAACACATGATAAAAAAATTATTGTCTAATTGTCGTAAAAATAATTATGATATAATAAATATTTTCGACATATAGTTGATTCGACAAAGTAAAATCTCTAGTATTGATAAACTTTATGCTTAATATTTGAATAATAATAAAATTAAGTTTCAAGGTAATTATTATATTTTGCTTTAGATATAGTGAAATATATAGTTAAAAAGCTGACGAATACTTATAAAAGTATAAAAAAAATTATGAAATCTAGAATCATCACTATAGCTTTCTCATACCTTTTGCCTGCGCTTCTAAAAATCCTCTTTTTTAATAATTGTAGATTCGGGAGAGTCAGAATGGGGGGAATATATTTTTTGCATATTTTTAAAATAAAAAAATGTGTAGTTACCTTTTTATCTAGTCCTTTCCATTGATATCCCACACCGTTATCACGTTCTCCAATGGTATGAAATTTCAAAAAATCGGTACTCAATGTGCCTGAAATTTCCATCTTAATATTTTATTTTTAACCCTTAGGTTATTACCGTTTAATATATTTTATTACTGTGCCAAATTTCAAGTTTCTTAAGCTGACTTAAGCCGTTGTTGAGAAAAACGGCTGCGACAGACAGACGAACACACGGTTGAGTAATCTTATAATTTTTTTTTGTTTCCTTTAGAGCCACGGAACCCTAAAATGAGCTATATGTACTTGAAATTAATATTGGCACGAATATTACTAACTCACTTTCCTAAAGAGAGAATGCAAAAATGATCAGTATAAGATGCGAAGGTACTTCTTATAGGATGAAAAGGGTCCAACGTTTATTATAAATCCCAAAGAGAGATGACGGCTTTAGCTTTTGATCTAATAGTATGTGACACGTCAATGAATCGAAATCTCAACTTAAACTGGTCGAATCATTTCTTTATCATTTATTACTAGCGACAATACTAATCAGAATGCTACTTTAAGATATAGACCACTTTGTGAAATAAAACTTGCAACATCTTCAGTTTTCGTAGTTTCGTTAGCGACTCCAAACGGCACAGAAATTTGTTGACGAGTGCATTAACATTTACTGTATCAATGTAGTATTGAAATTGAGAAGTATTACAACAATGGACCTATGACCTTTTGATTACGGTTTAAATATTTATTATCGTTGGTATAAAAAATACCTAAACTGTAATAAAATATTTTCCCCAATGGATAAACAATAAAGAAAGTGCTTCATCCAATTATGTTTATTGGTTTTCAAATTTTAAATCATAAGTTTGTAATAAAAAACAATTTTAAAATTTAATTTTTAAATAGTCGTATTTCTTCAATCACAGATACATTTTCATCGATTCAATCTGATTATATTTTATTGAGTTATCGGTTTTCAAGCCTTTATAAATACATTATACCAAAATAAACTACAAGAAAGCACAAATTTAGAATTTCATTCCCTAAGCTCTGACATCACTTAAAGAACAAGGATTTACCTTTACACTAAGGCTTTACAAAAATATTTTTATTGGCCTATTTACAACTGAATCTCCAAACATTCCTAAAATGTATGTTTAGAATTGAGTTACGTTTTTATAAAACGACTCATTCGATAATTAAGGAGCTTATGTGCACAGTTATAACTCTAATTTTAGAGATCTAAATATGCAAGGAAAACCCTAGAAAGAAACCTTTCTACAACGAAAAAGCGAGTATGAATCAAACTACAAATAAACTTCATATCCTGTTACATAAAATTAATTCATACTTAATTCGTAAACGCTAAAATCAAAACTAATATCATCTATATAACAATTTCCCTTAATATTTGTATAAAAGAAGACACAGAAACATAAGTCCGTTCAACTAGACACACTAACACGTACATCTGATTAATTATCGCAGAAGCAAACCGGAGTAAGTGTGACAAAATACTTATAAAGTAGGAAAAAAGTTCACAAAAAAACCGACAAAGCCCAAGCACTTAGTCACAGCACAATGAGCCAGAACGATGCCGTACGCCCTCACTCATTTTCTACTTGGACCATGTCCAAATTTCTTCGTGGCGAACAAATTTAAAAGGAAAACATTGCCAAGTAAATTTGCTAGTTATGTTATTGTAACTATATACATACGTATACAATACAGTTATACAAATAAAGATTTCTTGTGAGCAAACATTAAAAACGAATTTCTGATTAGATGTGTTCTTTAAATAGTGCGTGATAAAAAAGAGGAGTAATTTTCTTCTCTGAGATATTACGGACATTACTTTTTTCTGTTCCCAATTTCTAGATAAAATAATTTCAGAAAGTAATATAATCAATATTACCAAAAAAACTTAGAGATATAAATTGATTTGGACGAATAAGCATTTTTTTATACCTACAACACGAAAAATGTTGTATACTTTTGCCGTCTTCCATCGTAAATTGATTCTTAGTATTTTTGAAAACGTCTTTTAAAGTGAACAAATCTATACAATCTTATTTCTTTGTTTTTTCTTTACAAATTGTTATCCCTTTATTACCTCGAACGTGAAGTAGACTGTAATCCGCTTCACTTATACCATATGTTTTCAAACATGTGCTTCTGTTATTAACTTTCTCGAGATTACTTTTTTATTGAAATATGAATCTAAACCAATTTTACGTGAGCAGCTCTGCGTTTTCGCACGAGAGAAGTGGCGATGAGGTAGAGCTACGAAAAACATTTATTTTTGCCTAAAAATATTTATTTCAATATTTTGCATACATTTCTCAAATACATATATATTTTGTATGCAAAATATTGATATAGTAAACAGGCTTAGTCCACAACAAATCTTTCTGGCTACAAAGGCGAATTGGGTCAATTTTTCACTTGATCAAATAAAATACGATTATTGCAGGAAGACATCTACACCATAACTGTAAATCAGGCAAAAACTATCCGGCGGGGAACAAAACAGTAAATCCAGCGCACAAACTAAAGGTCCCTTACATTATAACTGACTCATGAATTATGCAAGTCGCAAATCTGACTAGACAGAAATATTACGAGCAAGAAGACCGTAAAAGGCTTTTACGGTCACTACTCCATATATTTAATTATTGACTTTAGTGTTGGACGACCGTTTCACGTAGACGTAGATGTGACTGGACAATTTTCACTTCGTTACGTAATGAATCATGTGTTTTAAGAGCTTTGTTACAGTCGGGGAAGGGTGGAGTGGCGCTGGTAGTAAAAACTGAAAATGAAAAATAATTTACTGCACAATTCTACTGGAGAACTAAATCGTAATTATTTTATAGCTTTATCATTGAAGCACATTTTGGTCATTGAAATATATAGATACTTTTCTAAACATTATAGCCAATGATGGATGTACTTTTATTTTAACTTAATTGGAATACCAATACCACTAAAACTTAATTTGAATAATATTTTAAACTAGCAATTCTGCTCGCATATTGCGCTGAAAATATTGTGCTAGAACGTAACACGAACGTAACATTTCTATGTCTTTTTATCTTTAGGTTAAATTACAGTTTTGTCATGAAACGTACAGTGGTTTTTCCAATCAGTGGCATGCTAGGAAGCAACTGAGAACAATATATATATATATATATATATATATATATATATATATATATATATATATATATATATATATATATATAATATTACGTAGTTGTTAGTTTTTTTTTCATTTGAAAGGTGTAAAAAGGATTAAACAAATCGAATACGAAAGTTTTCATCCATAAACTAAAAATGTTATCCCCTCAGATTGTAGCTTCATTTACTCTAAAACATTCAAAATAATGTGTACTAAATTCTAGCAACATTCCTTCGTGGAACGTTTATAGTTAAATCTTAAATACCTTGAATATTTAATCGTAAAACGTGAGTGCTCTCAGTTATTCCCAATGATTTATTAATTTTTTAAATATTCATCAACCTTTTGTCTTATTTGTTCCGATCCGCATTAGGAAAAAATGTCCCAAGATATTTTTATATAAATCGCATTTTTATATAATTCGTTCTTTGGACTTACTGTATTGCAAAATAACGAAGCCCAGTTGTGCAACTAAAAATTTAGGTATCAGAAAGTACCTTATCGAGTTATAACTTATTAAATGATTTTGCACTCGTAATATGCAAAATTCGCTACATAATTGCAAAATATACATGATCAAAGTCGATAAATAAAGCCCGTATATTTTAATACCGCTAAAATATAAGTATTAAATACTCAATTATTTGATGCAGTGTGCAGTTAATTTTATTTTTTTTTTCAAATATTGTAACCAATTTGACATTATAATTACATTTTAAAGCTTTATGTTATTGGTTTTCTTAATTTAATTTTATTACTTTAATAAAAAACTTAGCAATTGTATTAAGAAATATAGAACAAGAAACCCGTCAAGTGCATTACAGAATACACACACAGCAGGGTTCAATAATTATCTATAAATATAAAAATGTTTAACGCCAGTTAATCGAAGTAATTTTATTTCAAACTTTTAATCAAATTTTCAAGCCCATTGTTGAAAAATTAGGGATCGAAAAATATATTGCACAACAACTTTAAATTTAATATTTCGCAAGCGGGACTTGAAAATTAAAAAGAGTAAATCGAAGTTCAATTTCGTTTCAAAAGATCTATTTAATGAAACTTGATGGAGCGGGTGCAAAAGAATGGCTCCCGCTATTAAACAGGAAAGTAAATTAAACTAGCCTTATTTTCATAGTTTGCTATATACTCTTTGAAGTCTCTATAGGAAGGATATACCTGTATATATATATATATATATATATATATATATATATATATATATATATATATATATATATATATACATATATAAATTTTAAGAATTTGAAGTTATACTTCTTTAGGCGCGTTACAAAATATATATATACAATACAAAATATATAGGAAATCGACACTAAACATATATTTACATAATTATTTTTCTGCTGGCTTTCTTTTGTAAGCCTATCATCTGCCAGACCGTTTCCAATTTGTTATGTATTTATTTGTATTATAAATTATTACTTTGTCATTTATGAAATATTTAAAATTAATAAATTACAATAAATTTCATACATTGGTTTAGTAAATTTAAAAATTAATTATACTCGCGTGTTTATATTAAATAAAATTCGGAATATTCATTTAAATTTTTAAATTAATTAAATTTAATTTTAAATTTCATTTAATTAATTTAAAAAAATATTATTTTTATTAATAGCAATAATGTATTAAATGATGACAATTATAATTCTTCATAAAAGAATCAAATTGTTACTACTCTACGTGATAATTTGGATGATTAGTTTTAGATGGAAAGCCAGCAGAAAAATAAAATAGTGGACAAATAAATTTTAAAATTTAAATATTACATTTAATTTGAATTTTACCAAATGTATTTATAATAACACTCTAATCCTTTTATTATTTTCTTTTCATTAATTATTTGCTTGCTAAATAAAGTTTTTTTGTATTATTCCAAAGAAGTGCAACTTCTAACACGCGTACACACATTTTTTTCTTCATCACACATCTAGAAATATGAAAGAAAAACTTGAAAGATTCGTGGTATTTCCCACTTTTCTGTAAAAAGTCGAGTCGAATAGGAGCATTTAAAATGTGGCACTGGCGCAGAACACTACGAATGCAAAAGATCTGGCATTCGTAGTAGTTCGTAGTCGTAGTGGCGCAGAACACTACGACTGCTAAACGAAGCAATGTGCCTGTACTTTATGGGTTGAAAGTAAAAACAAGACTGCTTGACCTACAAAACTCGCGTACTTTGGCTATATAACTTGACGCGAAGAAAATTGCTTAAAAAGCTACCACTACCCTTGATAACAGTTGTCGTAACTTGCACGGCACTTTTTTTGCATTAAAGTTAATTTTTTTGTCAATCACTTTATATCTATTCTAAACTTATCCAAATATTAAGTTATGTCGAGTTGTCTTTTCGCTCTTGTTCAAAATCTTTATTTTTAAAGATTATTCGTTATTTTTTAGTTCATATTGCTATGTAATGTGAAAATGTGTAAATTGATTGTTTATGTTTAAAGCCCTCCCTGTATTTTCAATACGCATTTGCTTTAGAATATTAAAGCCGAAGCTTCGAAAGAAACGACTTACTGGTACCCCCATTTAGTTAAGTAGCTCAGCTGAAAGATAAGTATATTTGAATGTCCAGGCTGGAAAACTGTTACATATAAAGTGTTTACTTATATTCTTTTTTTTCTTTAACAGCTTTTATTAGTCCTTCTCAAGGAGCTTCCTCTAGAGTGTTTTAGTTTAGGTCTTCCAGTTTTTTATTCCAGGAATAAGTAAGTCCTCATTAAAACAGTCAATCCACCTCAATCTGAGTCTCTAGATGTGGAGCATGTCGGAGTAGCCAGAAAGATGTTTTTGGTGTTTCTACTTTCATTAATTCGAATTAGACGCCTTTCACTCTATTCGTTCTATTTATATGTATTTAATTGTATAAAACCTTTCACATCGTTTATAATAGTTCAAGAAATGATCTCCTTTACCATGTTCTAGTTATCTCAGTACCACCTAATTTCCTTTTATGATTTGCTTCGAAAATTGCAAACATTTCCTGAGTTTTTGAGGACAAGGCCCATTTTCTTTTTTTTTTTGAGAATGACAATATAGAAATTACTTAGGTTTTGTAAAACAAAAGCTTTGTTTTATGCGTTAAAATATATTATGGAAGATATTTTCTGATTATTTTAAAATCTATGATAGCTATGGAAATTCATTGATATATTTCTAGTGTCAGATTATTACTTGCATTCACTTCACAGTACAAATAAGTGAAGTTATTGATTTTTTCAAACTTTCATCAGTTGATTTCCAGCAATTGGGGACAAGTGACACAATCACAGCAAAGTAAATATATAGTTTTATTTTCATTTATACGAAAGTTCATTTTTCTTCTTCTAAAAGCAAAAAGGCGAGATTTATTTTTTTTAAATATTTATTGTATTGATTTTTTCTTCAAACTTATTCAGTAAATTTTTAAAAAGTCAACCAATTAATACGCTGTTGAAAATGTTATCGACTGAAATGAAATTGTTATTTTATATTTTAGATGTCAATATTATAAATTTACTTGTTCTCTTACATATTACATCTTTCATGTTGATAAAATATGTCTTAAGGTAGATTTATTGCCGTAGGCACAATCTCTTGTTTCAGTCAATAGTAGTAAAAGGACTTTAAATTAATTCCAGTAGATATATAGGTAAAATACTAGGCACTCAAACTAACAACATATTGTTAAGTATTAGTTATAATAACATAACTTTCTCAATTTATAGCAATACCTTTAGAAATACCTTGCATAAAATTCTTAACAAAATAGTTTTGGAATACAGATAACTTACTTTTCCTTACATAATGAAATTCAGAAAAGAATACCCCATATGAACCTCTAAAATTTCTAAGTAAATATTTTTGAGTGTTAACATTGAAAAATATGGCCTTACATCGAAAGGTGTCTTAGAAAAACGGCTGTGACATACGGAGGACGGACACGTCTGTGTCTTCATAAGCGGTTTGCCTTTTTTGCTTTTGGTGTACGGAACTATACAAATGGAATCTTTCTAATGAATTTATTCAAATGTCATATTTGTTTATAGGTTACTGTTAATAATGACTGTCGATCAGGGCAGGATAATTTATAAATGAAAACATATTAAACTCTTACTCTAAGTATTTTAAAAAAGATATATGTGTGAACAAACTTCTCATCCGAACATCCCTTCTTTAATTTAAACTCTTTAAAGATGTACGAAAATTCTAGCAGTTATAACTGAAACCAATATGATATAAATTTAAGATTGGTTATATTCCTTTTGCAGCTATAAAAGCTGCTCTTTCAATTTGTCCTTTCCATGATGTATGCCTAACGTACTTTTTTCATATTACTCTTAATTATATTGTCACGTACCATACATAAATTTGTCAATGTCACTACGGCCATACCAAAGACTCGCTTTTTTCCCTAATTTAAGAAACACCTTTTTTGCGCGCATCCGTTCCAAACGTCGTGCTCACTGTAGCATGCCTTTTCTTATGTTCGCGCGTATTTTAACCTTGTATAAATAATATCACCTTGTATGAAATTAAATTGTTACCCGATTTTTATTAACATTAATTATGAGAAAAGAACAAGAAAAAAATCTGTGTTTTTATTAATTTAAACTGTCGATAGCTGTATCTTAATGGCACATTTTACTAATAGATATCACAAATTAAGAATTAGGCTATCCAAAGTCACAGATTAAATAGATTTTTGTCCTCCGCCCTTAAATATTACAGTCCTATGATATCGTTAAAATTGTTGGAATATATTTATACATCCTTGATGATATGATATACATCCTTGCTCTTTTAAATAGTTGTAAACTTAAATGACTTCAACTATATTGAGCATATTGTCATCTCTTTTTACTTGCCTATTCTTCTTAAACCATTTAAAAGTAACGCCAAATAATTGTTAAAAATTGTAAATTATTAAGAAACGGAAAAATGTTTATTATTACGCTATTAAACCTAATGAATTTACGAAATGAAACAAAAGTTTTTAAAGAATATAATAGCGACAAATATTTACTTCCAATTAACCACTCGGTCACGTCAACTGTTCCCAAATTAACGAAAGTTTTCAAAAAAGTACGCCATTTGCCTTCACCTGACCTTTCGTAATTACTTTAATAACTACGTAAGCTTTTCGGGAACAACGCGAACAAAAGCGCCATAATAAGCTTTTCATAACAGCACAAACGAAACTGTATACGCGAAAGCTCTGTAAAATACTCTACGGAGCTTTTGCAATCAAATATTTAGTACGTGTGCGCAGTATATATGGAAAATCTCTCCCAAGGGCTAAAGTTTCGTATGAGCTTTCGACTTAAAAGCTCGTACCGGGACTTTTCTTATTAATTATACGTCCTCAAATTTATGCTAATAATTTGTTTATTAATTATTCGTTTGCTTGAAGCTTTGCTTTATCATATGTAGATTGCGGCAGCGTTGAAGGACGTGAATGAGCATAATTTTATTCATGCTGCTTGAACGCCTGATTGGAATACAGTTTTGATTTTGTTTGCTGTATTATAACTCAATTTTGGATGATCATTTAAATAGGCCGTTACTTAAATAATTGCAGAGCGCTGAACGAAGCTAAATTGTGTTGTGATAGTCACATTTACGAGCGACTTTGGTTTAGTCGTTCGATATTATTCAATAACGGATAAACTTTAGTGAAGTACAGCATCTGAGTTCAAAAGTCATTGATAATCTCGTTCGTTACTTTCTAAATTCCTTGGTCAGTATCCTTTCATGCGCCTCTTCTTTGTAATTTTTTTTTATTTATCAACCACCATTCGTTTCTAAAGCATCGTGTGTCCGCGACTTCAATTGTGTCGTCAATTATTTTATAATATATTCACGTGTGGGTTCATTTTTTTTGTCATAAGTTATGTTTGCATCTCGAAAGTACTTTTGACTGTAATCATTCTACCTTATATCTCACTTTTAAATGTAAGCTATGTCATTGATAGTTTTAATAATTTCTGTTCGTCAGTTCTTAATGTCAGGTAATATTTTCTTATTGAATGAGCGTAAACAGCTTACTTAAGGCCCTCAAAAAATATAAAATTAAAACAAAAGATGACTTGAATTTCAATATGTAATTATATTAATAAACTTCTCCTTCGTATTAATTTCTCTTTTAATCAAACAATTAGAAGGAAACTAGAAAAATATACCAACAATCTCTCAGATAATATTGTGTACAGGCTAAATTTTAACTTAAATAAGAGCATCATTCCGTGCTACTTTAGCAAGGAGACAAGCAAACATGTAAACAGACATATAAACATATAAATTGTTAAAATTAATTATTTTGGTTAAGCCAAGTTTTATCTTTTATATTGATTACGTTTGACTTACTTATAAAGTTAATTAAAATGTAATTAGGAAATGGAATTAGTGATAATTGAGTTACAAAATAAGTGTCACTTGAGTCAAAGTTGAACGATTAATTACATTGTAAATAACTATTTACTGGACTAAATCTTTATGTGAGACATCCGACTGTAACTAAAAAAAGTATGGTTAAGTTGCTGAAATTGAAACAAATATATCATTTTAATTTCTGTAAAATATAGTATTGTTTATTAGCACTTACTCCTATATTGATATATCAAACCAATGGTAAAAAAATCAATAATGGAAATGCAAAAAATTTAAGAATAGAAAAAGTCTAAAAGATTTTAATATAAATAATCTGTGTGATATTCAAATATTTGTTCTTATTATAACAACATCAAAGAAAATAATAATTCCTCATATATCCTTACTCAACTTCATCGGAAGTTAATATTTATCAAAATAATTGAACCTAAACCTCAGATTAACATGTTCATCTGAAACTTTGTATGCTTCTTGAGTCTGATCTAAAAGTGTTTAATATAAATAATCTGCGTGATATTCAAAAATTGTTTCGTATTATACCACCGTCAAAGAAAATTATAATACCTCATTTCTCCTTACTCAACGTCATCGCAAGTTAATATTTATCAAAATAATTGAACCTAAACCACAGATTAACATGTTCATCTGAAACTTTGTATGCTTCTTGAGTCTGATCTAAAAGTGTTTAATATAAATAATCTGCGTGATATTCAAAAATTGTTTCGTATTATACCACCGTCAAAGAAAATTATAATACCTCATTTCTCCTTACTCAACGTCATCGCAAGTTAATATTTATCAAAATAATTGAACCTAAACCACAGATTAACATGTTCATCTGAAACTTTGTATGATTCTTGAGTCTGATGTAAAAGTGTTTAATATAAATAATCTGTGTGATATTCAAAAATTGTTTCGTATTATACCAACGTCAAAGAAAATAATAATTCCTCATTTCTCCTTATTTAACTTCATCGCAAGTTAATGTTTATCAAAATAATTGAACCTAAACCACAGATTAAAATGTTCATCTGAAACTTCGTATGATTCTTGAGTCTGATCTAAAAGTGTTTAATATAAATAATCTGTGCGATATTCAAAAATTGTTTCGTATTATACCAACGTCAAAGAAAATTATAATACCTCATTTCTCCTTACTCAACGTCATCGCAAGTTAATATTTATCAAAATAATTGAACCTAAACCACAGATTAACATGTTCATCTGAAACTTTGTATGATTCTTGAGTCTGATGTAAAAGTGTTTAATATAAATAATCTGTGTGATATTCAAAAATTGTTTCGTATTATACCAACGTCAAAGAAAATAATAATTCCTCATTTCTCCTTATTTAACTTCATCGCAAGTTAATGTTTATCAAAATAATTGAACCTAAACCACAGATTAACATGTTCATCTGAAACTTTGTATGCTTCTTGAGTCTGATCTAAAAGTGTTTAATATAAATAATCTGCGTGATATTCAAAAATTGTTTCGTATTATACCAACGTCAAAGAAAATAATTATTCCTCATATCTCCTTATTCAACTTCATCGCAAGTTAATGTTTTTCAAAATAATTGAACCTAAACCACAGATTAACATGTTCATCTGAAACTTCGTATGATTCTTGAGTCTGATCTAAAAGCGTTTAATATAAATAATCTGTGTGATATTCAAAAATTGTTTCGTATTATACCAATGTCAAAGAAAATTATAATACCTCATTTCTCCTTACTCAACTTCATCGCAAGTTAATATTTATCAAAATAATTGAACCTAAACCTCAGATTAACATGTTCATCTGAAACTTTGTATGCTTCTTGAGTCTGATCTAAAAGTGTTTAATATAAATAATCTGCGTGATATTCAAAAATTGTTTCGTATTATACCACCGTCAAAGAAAATTATAATACCTCATTTCTCCTTACTCAACGTCATCGCAAGTTAATATTTATCATAATAATTGAACCTAAACCACAGATTAACATGTTCATCTGAAACTTTGTATGATTCTTGAGTCTGATGTAAAAGTGTTTAATATAAATAATCTGTGTGATATTCAAAAATTGTTTCGTATTATACCAACGTCAAAGAAAATAATAATTCCTCATTTCTCCTTATTTAACTTCATCGCAAGTTAATGTTTATCAAAATAATTGAACCTAAACCACAGATTAACATGTTCATCTGAAACTTCGTATGATTCTTGAGTCTGATCTAAAAGTGTTTAATATAAATAATCTGTGCGATATTCAAAAATTGTTTCGTATTATACCAACGTCAAAGAAAATAATTATTCCTCATATCTCCTTATTCAACTTCATCGCAAGTTAATGTTTTTCAAAATAATTGAACCTAAACCACAGATTAACCTGTTCATCTGAAACTTCGTATGATTCTTGAGTCTGATGTAAAAGTGTTTAATATAAATAATCTGTGTGATATTCAAAAATTGTTTCGTATTATACCAACGTCAAAGAAAATAATAATTCCTCATTTCTCCTTATTTAACTTCATCGCAAGTTAATGCTTATCAAAATAATTGAACCTAAACCACAGATTAACATGTTCATCTGAAACTTCGTATGATTCTTGAGTCTGATCTAAAAGTGTTTAATATAAATAATCTGTGCGATATTCAAAAATTGTTTCGTATTATACCAACGTCAAAGAAAATAATTATTCCTCATATCTCCTTATTCAACTTCATCGCAAGTTAATGTTTTTCAAAATAATTGAACCTAAACCACAGATTAACATGTACATCTGAAACTTCGTATGATTCTTGAGTCTGATCTAAAAGTGTTTAATATAAATAATCCGTGTGATATTCAAAAATTGTTTCGTATTATACCAACGTCAAAGAAAATAATTATTCCTCATATCTCCTTATTCAACTTCATCGCAAGTTAATGTTTTTCAAAATAATTGAACCTAAACCACAGATTAACATGTTCATCTGAAACTTCGTATGATTCTTGAGTCTGATCTAAAAGTGTTTAATATAAATAATCCGTGTGATATTCAAAAATTGTTTCGTATTATACCAACGTCAAAGAAAATAATTATTCCTCATATCTCCTTATTCAACTTCATCGCAAGCTAATGTTTTTCAAAATAATTGAACCTAAACCACAGATTAACATGTTCATCTGAAACTTCGTATGATTCTTGAGTCTGATGTAAAAGTGTTTAATATAAATAATCTGTGTGATATTCAAAAATTGTTTCGTATTATACTAACGTCAAAGAAAATAGTAATTCCTCATTTCTCCTTATTTAACTTCATCGCAAGTTAATGTTTATCAAAATAATTGAACCTAAACCATAGATTAACATGTTCATCTGAAACTTCGTATGATTCTTGAGTCTGATCTAAAAGTGTTTAATATAAATAATCTGTGCGATATTCAAAAATTGTTTCGTATTATACCAACGTCAAAGAAAATAATTATTCCTCATATCTCCTTATTCAACTTCATCGCAAGTTAATGTTTATCAAAATAATTGAACCTAAACCACAGATTAACATGTTCATCTGAAACTTCGTATGATTCTTGAGTCTGATCTAAAAGTGTTTAATATAAATGATCTGTGTGATATTCAAAAATTGTTGCGTATTATACCAACGTCAAAGAAAATAATAATTCCTCATATCTCCTTATTTAACTTCATCATAAGTTAATATTTATCAATATAATTGAACCTAAACCACAGATTAACATGTTCATCTGAAACTTTGTATGATTCTTGAGTCTGATATATATATATATATATATATATATATATATATATATATATATATATATATATATATATATATATATATATATATATATATGTATATAGTCAATATTTGCTTTATTTAATTACAAATAACAATTTCGAAGTTATAGCCGATATAAATTCTCATAACTTGAAATTACCTTCAAACCTTCACTTGACTTCTAGAATTGAAATTATTTTCATAGCAAATGAATATTCTTATGAGGAATATCGAATTAATTTATTGAAATCATTATATTTGTGACGACATTTTTATCACAGACAATTAGAAGTTTTCAAGAAACAAAGTCTCACTAGATTCAAAATTTCAGGCTTCGTACGATTTGAAGAGCATGGATATACAATAGATATCATATACGGCTGACGTAAGTACTTTTCCTTAAGTAAAATGTTGAAATACACACAATTAAATGAAACTACGTGATGTAGCATCATTTCTACTTTCTTTAAGTTCTTTACCACGACCTAGGTTTCGTTGTATTACAACATCTTCAGGTGGGCTATTAGCAAAGATATCTTTGCTTAAACTTAAAAAAAGTAGAAATAATACTACATCACGTAGTTTCATTTAATTATGAATAATGAAGTTCTACAAAATGAACGCGAAATATATTCAATAATTGAAATACATGTTGAAAAACATTGTTATTAAATACTAAAGTCAACATTAGAAAAACTAATCTAATATTTGAAACTTTAATATGGTTAAATTAGACGCTCCAAATTTTATTCCATTTTTCTACTTTTACATCACATTTTCGCCGCGCAACAAGCGAGCTTCGAACAATACAAGCCTGCTGTCGCGAATCATTTATCATCGTTACCAAAAAATAGAAAATAAATCGTCTGACATTATTAAAACTAATATTATAATTTATATAACTTAAATACGCAAATACCACGCGCCTCTAACGTCCGCTTGAGCCGTTTCATTAATCAACGATATCGCTGTAACCCAAATTCGATAATTTTGCTCTCTCGATATTTGCGTGTTTTCAACGGGCACCACGAAGAGGCTGAAAAATAATCGTCTGGTTCAGTTTTTTTCTTTTTGCCACGGAATGAAATTGGAGTTACGTCTGTCACTAATACTCATCATTTATAACAGAAACCGTCTCGGTTAAGGTATATGTGGGTTATAAATCAAAATGTCTCGTTTGGCGTCGTATCCGCTAAAATTGGCGGCGAGGTGAGGTGAACACACATAGTAACGTTCCCGAGTTGGTCATTATCTAAATTCGTTTTATTATTGAATGGAATACGTTCTCATTATTTATATTGTTCATGATCTCCGTCGAGAGCGGAGCTCAAGGTTAAATTGCTTATTGTTCCTTGGCTCGACAAGGAAATTTCTCATTTCGTTATGGTCCTATGTCTGTCACAGCTTTACAATTTCCACAATTTAGACCTATTGGAATGATATTTTGTGTAAGATACTTCATATTGAGATATAAATTAACATATAGAAAAATTTAGAAAAATATTGCTTTACGTGCATGTAACATGTAAAGTTAAAGGGATTACTTTTGAATAGGGAATCATTAAAAAGGTATTTTAAAATTAAATCAAGACATAATTTACTTTTTTTCTTTTTCGAGCCCCATTTTCTAAATATTAAGCTTTAACGTAACATGCAATATGTCCGACACTCTCTATTTTTTATCCATCGGTTAAAAAAATCTGAAAAATTTCCAGAGTGGCATTTGCTTAGAACATTAAATTTATGTTATTTTACTTAACTAGCATAAAAAATTTACACAGATGAAAATAACCGCATAGTCTTCCTTCATGTCTGTTCCCACTTGCGCAAGGTTATAATAAGGTAGTAAATTAAACAAAACATAATTAGTAATCGATATTATGATTTCATCATAAAAATAACCTGTTTATCAAAGCCACAACAACGACACCGTTATTTATATTTTTTCTTTAGTCTGTGCTATCTTCCTTCCTAATTTTTTTTTATAAATTTGAACTACTTTCGGAGCCGGAGAGATAAATATCGTTTACAGATTTTGATATTTTTTTTATTTTTCATTTTTAAGGAAAATCAAACATCTGAATACATACAGACATTTACGAATTCAGCTTTCATATAATATATATATTACAATATATATTGATACATAAATATATATACATATATATATATATATATATATATATATATATACATATATATATATATATATATATATATATATATATATATATATATATGTAACAATGATATTAAACGTTTTTAATACATAGTTATAGTCTTACAATTTTAGTAAGCTATAAATCTATTTGTAGTGCATATTTATTACCCTTATATTCAGTGCACCTAATAGAGCTTAGATAGGTCTCAAGTACCGGAAAATTGAATTAGGATGAATAAAGCAATTTTAATACGCTTCAGTGAATGATTGAATCCATCCATCTTACCAAACCGACTTTTATTATGTATTCCTTAAAAATTATGAAAACCATTTACGGTCATGTATAGTGACAACAAGGCCAGGCAAACAATAGACTGAAGACTGCAAATTGTTTAGTTTTTATTAGACTTTAAAAAAGGCAAAAATTTAAATGTTTAACATTACAAGTCCATGTTCTTTTCAAAAACAGACTGAAATTAAAACTTGTTAACCTAAAATTTATAAAACACAATTTTTAACGGAGCAAAATATAGTTTTAACTCAAGTAGCTACATATTTATAATAAACAGTAGAAAATATTATAGGATTCAATTTTAGGAGAATTTTATCTTTGAAATAAGGAATTCGATTTCTATTAGATTCTCAATTAGTTACCTAAATACAAATGCTATAAGTACAGTTAATAATTAAATAATGATTTAAAAAGAAAACTACAAATATACTTTCTAAATTGTTTTAAAAGCCAACTTCAAAAGCCCTTTCAAATATATTGTTAGTAAATTACAATTTTTCCTGTAACTAAACCTGTTAATAATTTCTTCGTTTTGACTACAACCTTTTAGAAATTAAAGTCTCATTAAAATATTATTATTTTAAAGGGGCAAAACTACTTTTACTACGTTTTATTAAGAGTATCAGAAATACACTTATTATCACGTCGTAAATGTAACCTGTAAGTACTTAGATATTTTTTTATTCCCAATGTTGATATTTGCTGAATATTTTGTGCAGTTTTATCGATCTACTCATCTTAAAGAGCAACATAGAAATGAAAAAAACGGATCTACCTTTCAAAAATGTTTTTGGTTTGAAAGACCCAGCAACAAAAAGCACCAACTCAAGTATCGTTTGAACTCACAAACATAACCCCGTCGACTACGCCACTGAAGGTATTTTTCATATATTTATCACCCTTGAACGCGATATTTTGCAGATTTTTTGTCGCAGATTTTAATTTGGGACGCTTTTTCTGTTGGAGAACGTTTTTTTTACTCTACTTCACATCGTATACCAACATGCGCTCACAAAAAAAGAATCCCAAAATATATCATCGCGTGCCTGCTTCTACCGTGACACCGAGTAGTCTCGCTTCCTTTGTTTATTTCACGTTTGTTTACGTTTGTCCGTTCGTATTCGCAGCGATAAGGTAAAAGCCAGTCGGCTGTTTACTAAACAAAATTACGAGTAACGAACGAACTTGCAGCTTTCACGAAGTTTAGTCCCCTAGGACTGACTCTTAGCTTCCGCTTGTAAGCTCGGGTGATTAATTAAGTTTCTCATTATTTAAATTAATTTTAGTTATTAATAAACTCGATCATAATTAATATACTGTCTCCGTGTTGTGCGTGAACGAGATAACATAGTTGATAATTTTCTTCCTTAACGTGAATATTTTGTGCCATCTCCTTAGCGTGAGTAATTTACAAAGGCGAAATTAAAAATAAGCGTATTAAATTTTTATATCTCCCGCTGATTGGAAACAAAAAAGTTCGAATAGAGTCTGTTACAAGATTATTGTCAATGTCGAACCTCTGGTGTTATGTATAATATTTTTAAACTAACCATGTGATAGATTCTAAAAATTTAGAAACAGAAAATGAGGTACAACTTTATTGAAAATGATAAAATCTTTGTATTTTACTAACAACATTTGCTTTTTTAATAAACATTTCAACTAATCGTATGGCTGTCACCATATTTGAGCGTTGTAGTGTCCGTGCGCAACAAAGTTCTAGTTGTCAAACCTCGACATATCAAACTACACAAAACTACAGTTACCTATAACTTCACTTTTGGTTTTCCTTTTTTCGTAAATGCACCCTTTGCGCCGGAATGTACACATTTTGTTTTTTGTGATAATATTTCATTAATTATTTTATCTCCAACTTGTGATTTTCAGTCCAAAATATAGTTTTGAAATACCTATAACCCGTTGTCATTTCGGAAATGAAAGGAACGCTTATTTTTTAATTGTTCCTAAAACTCGGTGAAATAATTATTTTTAGTTATAATTTTAACGGATAAACCACCTTAAACACAAAAAACTATTTTTTATTCTCAAACATGACCTAGCAGATGTCTTCTAGATTTTTTTTTCAAGTACATGAAGTTAATGTCTAGTAAAAATACTTTGAACAATTACTCCTGAAGAAGTTCGAAATGTGCTGACTGGGAACTGAGCAAATTATTATATAATTATATCATTTCTACCTTTTAAAATAGAACAAATGGATAAAAAATTTTCTATATTAAAAATAAATAAAATAAAGGAAACGCTTTCGAATATTCAAATTAAATTATTTAATCCAGCATTTACACATAAGACTAACTAATCGATCACACAGAAAAATTATGGAAAATTATTGTTATCCCTTTATTAAACCATATTGTTGATTTACCATAATTCTCATGTCCATCAACTTGTCTCAATTGGAGATTCATTTACAACAACTGGATACCAGTTAAAATAACGTGGAGAAAGAAACAGTATCAAAACCTTTTTACCAAACCAAAAATTCCAAAAATTATTTTTAAATTTTTTTTCTTAATAATCTTGAATCGGTTAAAATTCAAACTGTCTTTGTGATAATTCTAAAAGACTCAGACCACAAAAGTACCCAGAACCTAAGTTTATTGATTAACTGGAAAAGATTGGGTGACCAATTTACATTAACTGCAGATGGTAGTTAAAATTGTTGTCCAGATGAGTGTGGACTTAAATTTGTCATTTGATGGTCACGATGACTCAGAAATTAAAAAAAAAAATTAAATACCCTCTTAATTCAGTGGGACTTGAACTCTCATCTTGTTGAATAGAGTTTTAATATTTATATCACAAGACTACATCGAATGTTCAAAATAGAAAGCAGATTACATACATATACTGTACAGTGAAAAGAAATATTTATAAGAAAGTAAAACATAACCATTGAAATTAATTACCGTCACTATCTCTGCCTCACATTTCTTTAAAAACGAATTAATTTCCAATTATTATCTTGCGTAAGAGAAAATTAATCCTGGCAAATTTATTTAATGTAATTAGGAAAAATGAAAAAATAAAAAGAAATTTGATTTAATTGGGTAAATTCAGGTATTTTTTTAACTAAAGACAGAGAAAAAGAAGAAGATGTGTGACTGAATATAAGTGCGCAATAAATAACTTGAGTGATAAAGAACGCACTGAAAAAAAATTGTCAGAAAAAACATGAAAACACGAAAGTTTTGATACAGACGATTATATGAAGATATCATTTCTACATTTTAAGATAGAGCAAATAGAAAAATCGTATTTCAATGGATATAAATACTCCTAATGCTTTATCTGTCGTCGTCGGCTTGATCTACGAATATTTTTAATCAATGAACATTTTCAATTTACAAAGAAACTTAAATACATAGTTTTGTTTTTTTATGCACAAAATTCTCTTGTGTTAAAATATTAAAGCTATTTTTTTACTATTGTAATCTTTATACAATTTTTTTTAACTAAAGGCTAATAAAATAAATACCCTTTTTTTCTAAAACCATTTTTTTCTTAGAAGCTTTAAAAGAGGAAATAGGACAGCAGTATGTAATAATATTCTCAATAAGTTGTTTAAGAAAAGAAAAAAAAACGTAAAACACTATACAACATATCCTATTTTTTCCGTAAAAATATCGCATAGTTTCTTTCTTTTAAATTGTTTCTGTACTGTGAATCAAAAAAATATTCATGAAAATTAATCTCCAAATAATATTAATTCACAATTAAATGAAACTACGTGATGTAGTATTATTTCTACTTTCTTTAAGTTCTTTACCATGACCAAGGTTTCGTTGTATTACACTGATAAAGAACTCATCACATCATAAATAATGAATTGTAAATAATGAATTTTTACAAAATTAACGCAAAATATATTCAATAATATTAATTCCTTATTTAATTATATTAATAAACCACAACTACGAATAACATTGATAAAATAGATTAAAAATTAAAAAGCTATATGAAACACTGTCCCTAAATTTTTGATGCGAAATTTACAAAACACAAAAGCGTATTTTCGTCTATTGCTTTTAAATTACAAGCGACAAATTAAATTATAAGCTGTTCCTACAACAAAAACAAATTGCGGAAACAAATATTAAGCAGCGCTACAATCAAAGAGCCTACGAAAATAATTCTCTCCACCGAAACAATTAATCAAACTTGACGCCAGCATGGAAAAATGGAAAAATCTTATTAAAGCATAAGTTTCCAGACAATTCTTGAAATTGAAATAATGCTAAATTTATTTCTCGGACTACTCCATATTTATATTTAAATGAGATTCATATTTCGGCCAATGAACTTTTAGTTTGACTATGTTCGTCGAGAATAGGATAAAATTTCTGTTTTATAGCTCAATTAAAACGACTATTATTGACACACATTACAGAATCAAACATAATTTATTTTAGTAGCGCAAAAAATCGCAGAATACAATATAACAAGTTACTAAAGGATAAAATTAAGTTTTATTTCCAAAATTATTTTTTCTTCACATAACAACGTTACATGACATATAGATATAGTTTTTTACGGTAAATACTGCTTAGCAAACAACTTTAATATTTTTCGATTTACCATACCAACTAAGTATGATACATGTAAATTCGTTTATCAAAATGTAAGTTTGTCAGTACCAAACGCTAGTCTAAATATCAGTCTAACGATAAATTGATTTAAATATTCTTTTTCATTGTAGTATTTAATTGGGAATTTTTTGCTAAAAAATTTGTTTTTGTGATCGAAATTAATTTGGAACTAGGGCAACAACTTATCGAATAGAAATATACAATAAGACATCGGTGAATAAAAGACTTAATGATAAAGGAATGTTGATAATGGATGGCATTTTATTTACACTTATTTAAAAGGAAATTAGATTAAACCTTTTTAATTTTACGCGTCATTTCCTACCTTGTAATTTTAATTAATGAATATTTTTCTAACATAATTTTAAGTATAAAACTATTTGACTACTCTCAATGCAGAAAAATTTATTTAACGATACGTTTTAAGGTCAAATATCTAATAGAAACATTTTTTTAAATGTTTTATCATTTTATATAAAATTGTAAATAAAATATATACTATATCAAATATTTCAAAAACGGGCACGAAATATTATTAGAAAATTTTATTTTTTTTTGTCTTTAAATTGTGGGTCATTTGAGATTTGCTCAAGAAAATGTAAATGAATACAACAGCCTTTTAAGCTCATTGTCCTTATACATTTCCTCATATTAGTTTTTTTTTGTTTTTAAAACGTAATATTTAACACCCACCTAAGCCAACAATTGTCTACCACGACAAACGAGACGGAATTATAACGATTAATGCACGATTTTTTTCCGTACCTACCAAACTTGTGAATATCTTCAATATGAGAGATAGTTCATTGTTCTAACATATTGACTCTCTCTTTGGCGCAAAGTTATAAGATTGAAATTAATTAGTTATAAACGTTTTCAAAACACAAGTGTATGTTTTTTGTATTTTCATCTAAGTGATGAAAATATCGTGTCAATAATAATAAGAAAAGGTGTTTTCAAAGGAAATGTTAGTGGATAAACATGAATCATATCGGAGTCTGTATATATACGTACATGTGTACGTATATACGCTTTTAAATGCTTATAAAATCTATTGATAATTGCCGGTCCATGAGTATTTTTAGTTAAACTTTAATATAAAAAAAAATTAGTTGGATGTTTTTAGCAAAGGTCGAATTTACTTTAAGTTTAGAATTAAAATGAAATTTCTGTTTGGCTTTACTCAGATCACTGGTTTGAAATATCTTGTTCACAAGGGAAACATTTATTTATTTTCTACTGTTGGACTGAATGTGCTGCATTGGTTCCATAGGTCTCAAAAAAGTATTTTAATATCTGCGATAATCCCCATCTACATTATATTTGGAAAAGATTTAAAAATGTTTTGAAATAGACCCTGTATTATAATTCTATTATTTGACAATGCCACTGTTACGCTCCCATACTGCAAATAATTTCATATTTTGAGGTGGAGGTAGAAATATTCAGTTTGACTACCATAAGAAGTACCGAACATTATACCAAAAACTATGAAATCCCAGTTTATAAAGAGAGTAGCAAAATAAATAGAGATACAGTCAGTCATACAGAAAGACAGAGAAATATAATGCATTTTACAATAAATAAGAGTAATAGTTTGAAAAATTAAGTTTTGGTAGTGTGATCAAAGTTGTATTCAACAACATTGGGCATAATTTCAGATTTACTAAAAAAAATATTTAAAAGTCTATGGTAGCAACTTAAACATAAATTCTAAACACTACTGTAAACATTCATCACATTGCTGACACATTACAACCCCATAAATGGTAAGCATGATACATAAATAATAACATACTGCTTAAGGTTGTCTAAAAGTAAAATGCATCAAAATCCTAATTGCAGCAAGGTACCGACATGGAAATATATTCGTGTATAAATGTTTCTAATATAACATACTTAACGATCTCAAATAATGAGCTATTTTGAAAATGAGATCACGAAATAACAATGGACAATAATTTAATAATTCTGTAAAAACGTGTCAAAGCATAAAATATCTTTCAGAACTGAGCTATACAAGCACACCATCATCGTTACCTACTCCTTTGCACTATAATATAACATAGCTATACAAAAACACTTAAACATCGTACTGTGATAAATTGTATCTATATTGAAAGATAAAAAAATACGTCGATTGACGTCATAAAAAGCTTTAAGAGAGCTTAAATCTTGATACGCTTTTTAATATAAGAGTACGGAGTTAAGCTCTCTCATTGACCGTCATTTCGTACATCTTAGTTTTTCTGAAGAAAATCGTAAATAATCTTGATATTAAGTACAAAAAGCTTATTTCTATTGTCTGGCTACAATATTTTGACAAGAATTTTTCACACCATTTGACTATCTACTGTATAACCGAGCCATGCGATGTACTATCGCAACCCTCGTCACTCTACACTGATTGACTCGCTGACCCTCCACCTTTTTATATCGAATCTGTACGACAAGAATTTTTATACCGGTCTGTACACGCCTACATATATATAAATTCATGCCTTTATGCTCGAAATACAATAAAAGAGATTATTAAGAAAACTATTTTGAACAAACGAGAAACGAAATATGACAGAACTACTTTAAAAATATTTTTATAGGTTTCCATAAATCATGGAAGGTGATACATTTTGTATCCTTAACAGAAAGACATATTTGAAGAATCAATAATCTTAATTAAATATTGAATCCGGGCATTAGATAACTTTGAATATGCGAAAATATTTAATTGGAAGGTTACTTTACGAACATGAAGTCGAACAAGTATTGAAGAACAGAAAAAAAGTTGTATTCAGTGTATATTCAGAAAGACACAAATCTATAAAATAACATTCAAATGGAAATAGTGGAGCTCTTTGTATACTTTCAAAAAGCGGGAAAAACAGTCTACGTACAAAATAAAGCAGCCAGGTGCGTGTCAGAACTCGCACAAATTACAGTTGCTTAGTTGTCTATATCTCTTCAAATTGTCATTAAAGGTTAATCGAAAAAAAATGTAATTCGAATTTCCAACCAAATAAGAATATTTAGAATTTTTCCAATTTACGGTTGAAAAGTTATAGAGGAGAGGTCCAGTGCACGTTGCTCTGAAGCTTAGTATATCGCAAATGACGCTGAAAATTGCACTTTATTTTAAATGATCATTGCTATACTATGGAATATGCTACTAATCTTCTTCATCTGCATTTTGAATGAATAAAAATAATTTTGAATGAACAAATAAGATCTCCAAATATAAGAATAGGGCAAGAAAAGGAAAACTATGGAAATTGAAGGAACTATGAGATTGTGACAGACAGATGGACGAAAGCGAGTGAATTATAAAGGTTCCCTATTTTGCTATGTGAACCTAAAAACGTGATAATTAAAATAATTATAAAATGGGTTACCTATAAACCAATTTCCTATAAGTTTTATAAAAGTATAAGCCAATACCTTTTAAGCCACATTAAAATATAAAATAAAATAGATCTCATTATTAACATGTATGAGATATAAAAATAATTATTTAACGTGAAATTAACCATTTTTAGAATTTATTATTATAATTGTATATATGTATTACATAAAAACAGTTCCAAAAATCGTGAAGTATAAAAATTTGACGATAAATTTATATAAAATCTACTTTTTTCACAGAACAGAACAGAACCTACAACTCACGCGCTAATGCACAACATTATAGAAATCGATGTTTAACCATAGATCATTAATATGGAGAAGAATTCCTCTAAATTATAATTGTAATTAAGAGTAGTTGATATGAACCCAAAGCAACACGTATCGGGTATGTAATTTAAATAGAATATTAGCTTCTTGGAGCTTACAAATGGATAGATATTGCAATAAGATCGTTTGAATCATTTAAACAATTTACTGATAAATATAAATGTGAGGAAACTCACATAATTTTTTTTTTCTTTTATCATTAACTACCTGCACGTTTTTCAATATATGAGAAAATTTTTTAAAATTTCTTTGTCTCTATATAAATTTTCATAAATATAAACCTTGAACTCGCTGTAGAGAGTTTGTGTAGCAAACGTAGAGGTTTGCTACACAACAAATGAAAACTAGGTATTTTCACAAAACTCTGAACTACGCGGCAAGCACTAGTAATAAGGCGAGTACACATTTCTGAATAGTAAAATTACAAAGTGGCCATAAAAGCTGCGCAGCTCGACACGAGCCGACACGAAACGGCTCTAGAAATAAGGGTTTTCAATTATTTAATTTACCTTATACTCACGTGTCTCGCGTGTGTATTCCTCTTAACGACTTAGTCTTTCAGACAAAATGCTAGGAACGTGTCGTTAATTGCACATTGCTTTCGAGCAAACGATCTCTCCCTGTTTTGTTTGTGTTAATTCCTAATTTAACTGATATTTTCTATCTCACTATATTTAATCATGACTATATTTACCTATACGCTCATATCACATTGATTCAGATTGATATGATTATAGGATAATTAGATCATTTGATTATAGGATAATTAGATTATGCTTTGATCTAGTTCTATTCTTTTTTTCATAAAGTCGTAGTGGAAAATAGAAATAAAAAATCATACATAGAAAGAAAATAAGTTTTTGTATACAATTCATCCTATAGATATAAAAAAATTATTTGTTTATTTATTTATTTACATATTTGTTATACACAAAAGTCCTATGCGTTAATATAGTAGTAGCCTTCAAAAGTTTCATCAGAAAGTACATGCGAATATTTTAATAAATAGATTATGAGTAGTAGTGATATAGGAATACATTTTTCATTAGAATTAAAAAAATATTTTAATTCGGAATGGGGATTGCCTAACGATCTTTTCACTTATCAATCGGGTCACGTAACTTAGCTATAATTGTATAATACAAATTTCCTTTCAGGCAAAGCAAAGTGAAAAAGCTTTTTACTGCTCTAATTTTAGTTATTAAAATCGGGGTGGAATTAAATGCTATATGTTTAAAACATACCATAATTTGTGACATTTAAGTATTACACAATTAAGTGTTTACGATACATTACAATTGTTTACGAAACATTAAAGTATTGCACGATTAAATGTTTACGATACATTACAATTGTTTACGAAACATTAAAGTATTGCACAATTAAGAGTTTACGATACATTACAATTATTTACGAAACATTAAAGTATTGCACAATTAAGTGTTTACGACGCCGATATTTGTATTCTAAATTAACACAAATATATTTTATTTAGTTCAATAATTTGAGGAAACTGGGAAAATATTTCTTCACACCTCAACAAATTAGATAATATAATTTAGAAATAAATCACATATGCATTTTTGTAGCGTTAACATCTCAATTAATATTGGCTTAAATTCTATTAAGTTTTTTCAGGTACCAATCTACTTATAAGATTAAAGCACTCGATAAATCCGTTCAGCTATAGAAAAATATTAACATTTTTTTTTGTCCCATATCATTACAACTTGTCATTTTATTATTATTTATAAAATACTATGGTTACCTAAGAACGTCTCACCTATAAGGCTGAAAGAAATTTTGGCAAATATCGAACAATATTTTTACAATTACCCTACTTCTTATTTGTTACTGATGATTGCATTTCTAAAATATTACTATGGTATGAATTCAGAAGTACTTAATAATATGATTGGAAAGAAATTTTTCATTTTGAAATAAAATAAAAACAAAATAACTAAACAAGCAAAATTTTGATATTAAAAAAGTACTGATTGCCAAATTCTGTACGGTTTCGATAAAAAAAATAAAATAGTATTTAAATACTATAAACGAATTAATTAATATAGATGAAACAAAGAATAATTAAAAAAAGAAGAAAAAATGCACATTGAGATATACGGGAACGAAGAATATTTGGAAAAAGAGCAACTGAAGGCATGCTTACATAATGAAACAAATACTGATGGATTTATAGTTCAAAGATCCCTGGAAACCTAATTATATCGTACAGAATTTAACAAAATGGAGCAATATTCGAAACTTTAAAAATAGCCAAACATTAATCGAGGAAACTATTCATCTATAAATGCGTGTACCGATGTTACTCTTCATTGACACAGTTTACACACCTCCCTTAAAATTAATCGAGGAAACTATTGATCTATAAGTACGTGTACCGATGTGACTCTTCATTGACACAGTTTAATCGAGGAAACTAATCGAGGAAAATATTGATCGAGGAAACTATTGATCTATAAATACGTGTACCGATGTGACTCTTCATTGACATAGTTTAATCGAGGAAACTAATCGAGGAAAATATTGATCGAGGAAACTATTGATATATAAGTACGTGTACCGATGTGACTCTTCATTGACCCAGTTTACACACCTCCCTTAAAATTAATCGTGGAAACTATTGATCTATAACTACGTGTACCGATGTGACTCTTCATTGACACAGTTAAATCGAGGAAAATATTGATCGAGGAAACTATTGATATATAAGTACGTGTACCGATGTGACTCTTCATTGACACAGTTTACACACCTCCCTTAAAATTAATCGAGGAAACTATTGATCTATAAGTACTTGTACCGATGTGACTCTTCATTGACACAGTTTACACACCTCCCTTAAAATTAATCGAGGAAACTATCGATCTATAAGTACGTGTACCGATGTGACTCTTCATTGACACAGTTTAATCGAGGAAACTAATCGAGGAAAATATTGATCGAGGAAACTATTGATCTATAAGTACGTGTACCGATGTGACTCTTCATTGACACAGTTTACACACCTCCCTTAAAAAATGGTTTGCTTAATCGCTATATTACATAAATAGAATGAATTTATACTTAGAATATAAATTTTCCTTGTATTGAACCATAATTCAGCGTTTTTTAAATCGAAGTAAAAATGCATTTCGCTACGATAAAATTTGGGTTCAATGAAGATTTACTTTTTTCGCATAAATTATACTTCAAATTTAATTGAAGCGATTATACATGCTAAGCTACGTTGAAAGCTCCCGATCAATATTCTATGGCGAGAGCTTTTAAAATCAAGTTCCGTACAAATTTAATGGCGATGAAAATAACTGAAATTACATTCCTGTCGATATTCGCCGGCGCACGTTCGCGTATAATTAGATTACCGAAGCGCAACCCTTTACCAGATGCTACAATAACGTTGATTTTCATAAAATTTTCTAATTACGCAGAGTGTTGGTTTGATCGGAGTATTTATCGAATTTTCCTTTCAACGTTCCGTGTTATTTTATCGCCTCACGAATTGTGTATTTCCTATATTAGGTCGCGATGTGTTGCGTACGGACTCATTCATGCATTTAATTAAATTTATATTGGATGGATTGAGATTGGTATTGTTAATGGAAAATATCCATTTTTAGTTTTTTTAAGTAAAAAAAGAACAAAATGAAACAAGTGTCAATCTATCTGTCGATCACCGACGTTTCTCTGAGTAACGGCCATTCGGTGTACAAACTTGATATTGGGGCGAACAGTAATAAAATACATTAATTTACATGTACCTCGATAGCTAATACACAAATTGACGTGGAAATTTTATTCTTAAATCCAAATATCGAAAATATATTACGTTTCAAAAACTATTTTGTCTCCAATTATATAATTGTAGTAAATATTTAATATTGTAACAACATAGCTGTTGAAGTATTACTAAAAATATCCATAAAAATGTTCAAAATATTGCCCTACCAGAACCCCCGTCCCCCCCGGTCCAAAACTGGTAAATCAATATTACGAAAATTTCTGCACTAATAGAAATGAAATAAACCGCAAAATTATAGCTACGATATTGAATCTCATCATTTTTGAGGAATTCATGATATTTACGCCTGTGAATTTTAAACTAGGCAACATATAATTAATATTAATAAATAATTTAATGAAACTCCTATTTACCCTGAAATACGTATATATACAGATATAATTATACTTAGGGGCCCCTCATAATATAAATTCTGCTCGTACTTATAAAATTTTGTTTCATGAACAAAGGAGACGCCATTTTAAACTGATACTCGGTTGCTAAGCACTCGTACGTTTTTACTGTCTAACTAAATACATTTAATATTCCATATTTATGTCCCGTTTTATACTGTACGTATATAAACGGTAAATTTATATATCTCTTGCTTAGATTTAATATACTTATTAATTTCGTCAGCTCATAACATGAATTTATTTAGACCTACTTATTTACTGGCCAAGATTACATTATTAAAACCTTTACTGCAACATAATTTGATGTATTTCTATTAGTATGTTTGTAAATTTACGAATTGCGTGAATAAATTTAACATCGAATATAAATTTATCATTTATAAAAACTAAAAAATACTATCTAACTTTGACGTTAACACACCTATGGGATAGGTAAACGAGTTCGTGTGCCTAGTAATTCATTTTAGAGAGATAAAAACTGAAGGAAACAAATTGGAAGTACACAAAGGAGAATAAGTAACTGTTGGAAGTGGTGCCTTAGTAATTTTGTTCATAATGGTATGCTTTTGCAGTCATTTGGTGTGAGTTGTTGATCTTGTATAGGAATAATAGAAACAGGGCTGCGGGAACATCTTGAACGTTTTAATAAGATATAACAATGTAAGTTAAGTGATTTTTAGGTTTAAAAATCACTTTCGGAAAAAGAAAAAAAATTAAAACATTTAAAAATTAACCCCCAACAATATTATTGCGTATGTGGTTAAAATATTTCGTTTAACACATAGTACATGAAACGATCTAACCATATAACATAATCAAACTTTTAAGTCGAAATTTCGAAATAAAAATTATTGAAGTGCAAGCTTTACTTGCAGAAATAGTTTTCAGAGTCCCCCTCCCCCCTCCCACACTTAAATATTAAGTCTAATGCACTCCTAATTTACGACTAAAGGGTCCTGCCGCCGCCCTACCCACCGCCTATCACACCAATGTCGTGTCTCATCGCGTATACGTTGACTTGAGTGAGTGAATTAGTTTATAAAAATTTAGCATGCTGAAATTGTCCAATTCTAATAATTTTCGTTCAGTTTATACCTGATGCCCAATAAACATTTTTTTTTTTAAAAATTCCGACTGGAAACTTCTAAGTGTTTCTACCGAAAAATGTTTAAAACAATTTATCGGAAAATATAGATTATTGAAGTATGAATTCAACCACATATGATATGATTGGATTCGTACTTCAATAATATTTACTTTGATATCCTATACGATAACTCGGAAAATTTTGTTTATTTCCTAATTGACCCCACGAAATTAATCACCAGAATGAAAATTCACCTTTTTATACTTCCATTCCTAAATTCCAAAATTGTGGAATACTTTCCGAGACAATCGGCTATGACAAACGGACGAACGCACGACGAAGTGATTCCATTAGTGATCTGTTTTCGCAATTTTACCATAAAAAACTAAGATCGGTTCATAACATACTGTGTCGAAAAATGAGGATATTTTTTTTTCACCAGTAACATTAGTTTATATACAGTGTAATATCGATAAACTTAAATAAAAAAATTTACAGGGGTGAATCGGATTAGTTTCGTAATTAAATGAGGAAAAAAACAAAAATGAATAAACTTCCTTTCTTTAATTTTTATATACACATCTGTGTGTGTGTGTGTGAGTGTATGTTTACAGAAAGATTTGAATATCTATTCAAATAGATGTAATTATAAGTTCACATTGTGCCTAGACCAATATGTACATAGAAGACAAATCACCATATAATACCTCAATATAGAGTATTCCGAAATCATTTTACCGGAGCCCTGAGATCGAAATCAATTTTTTCGAGGACATACTACATGTTAATTTTTTAATAAACAAGAATTCTCCCAGTATGTCAGATTTTGAAGTTTGGAGTTTAATTAATTGAAGTTATCAATGAAAAAAGTATATAACTAAAATAAACGAGTTATAAAGTCGATACCTTTTACATAAGTAGGAAAATGCGAGCTAAAACTGTATCTAGTCTATAAAAGTATCGATGTCTCCGCCCACGTAACTCGATATCGTTAAAGATTTTACGTAAATCTGATTGTACCCCTTTGAGAGTAAAAATATCTCTTAATGTTATAACTGAAGCGAACTCTGCAATAGTTGTGAAAATATTACCTTTATTTATTTTCTACAAATTTCCTATTGGCATATTTTCAATTCGCACCCCAATTGGCGCATTCAGTTCAGTTTTTTTTTCAAATTACGGCGATGTGTGTTTAAGATCATTTAAATGAGAGTTGTACAAATATAAATAGCACACAATAATTCCAAACTTGCTTTAGTTTATCACAGTTAATCAATTACTCCAAACAGGCTAAAAAACTATGACTGCAATATTTTTTTGTCCTAAGGAAAACTTACATCTTCTTTGTAAACCAGTAGTTGTAAAAAATAAAGTAACTATAATATTACATAATGTCAAATCTATAATAAAATCCCACGTTTTAAATTCATGCTGTTTTTATATTTTAACAGTGAATTGAAAATACATTCAACAAACAAATTAATCTTCTAATAATCAGAGAATAAACCTACCATCCACAGTTCCGTAATTAAAAAAAGACAATAAAATTTTTAAAAAAATTTAACTAAAATGAAAAAAGCTACTTCAAATTATAAATGTCTGCAAAATTCCATGAAACAAAAAATATAACTAAATTGATGCGAATGGCGTTTTTCATCGTTCTTTATGTTCATTGCCGTCGCCTTAGCAATAAATTTACAAATATTAAAACGCGTTTGAAATCGAAATTAAAAAAAAAAGGTAAAACATACTTTTAATGCAACATTAATGTGAAAAAATATGAATTTTAAAAAAATGTAAAATTACCTTTTAATTTAAAAATCACCACGATTATTTCTATATTAAACACATATTAAATTCACAACAATAAATCTCACTTTAACATCAATTTAAACAACACGTTTATACATATAAGACACTTACATTATATTTCTAATAATAATGTTAATAATAATAATAATAACGTACAATTATACCTTTATAAACTTCACAAAATTTAATCATTAATCACTATTTTTTTTAAAAGGTAACCTTTTAAATTTTAATTAAACATTAATATTACACGATATTTAATATTGTGCTAATTAACTATTTATTATTAAATTAAATGATCTATAATTTATTTCGTGTATATATTTTATTATAAAACCACAGAATTTAATTAGATGAAAATTAAATATTTAATGATTTTATTCAAAATATAAAGTTTGAAACCCTTTTGCATAATGCAATGTTTAATTACATCGATATGGAAATTAAATGATCTTCATATTATGTATAAGCTTTTCAAACGTTTCACGTTCGTAGATACCTTAAAGCTCGCGGGGCGAAAGCTCTGTCTAACAAGACACGTCCGTCGTCCGCCAAAGCTACGCGGCTACTGATAGCTTTCGAAGCGGGGGAACTTTTAGAAATACCGGGTGTACTTCGCATGCATGTTCATTAATTGATTTAAAATTATTATAACAATATTACTGAAACGGTATGACTCAGGTGTTTATTGAGACATTTATATAAAGAAAATGTTTTTATGTATGCTCTTATATCTTTATATTTGAAGCATGATGCAGTTATATCTAAAAAACAAAATCCATCTTAAAATTATGATTTTTCACACGTCGTATTTAAATGCAAAGTCATACTCATGCCAAACCGTAAAGTTTTTTTTGAGAATTACGGGTAATTGGAAAACAAATCTTTAAAAATTATAATAAACCTTTCTTACGGGATTTATTTATATTTGAAACATATTTATTTTTATCCCTATTCGTAACAGAAATAGTAAATGCCCTAATAAAACAAATAATTGAACTTCTAATCATTTGTTTTATTTATTTTAATAAATTTTCACTTACTTCCATATTTATAAAAACAAAACTATTTAAAAAAAGACATATATATTCAGATAGTACATATGGTACTAGCAAAAAATCATCCCACAAAATATAACGCATAATTAAATTAAACATGTACCAAGAATACACCACTGATCTCGTTAAGGACCTGTGGCGCGAGCTGCTAGCCAATCAGTGGCAATAAAACCCCGACGATCGACGGAAACCGCCGAACGCGACCGAACAGTGGCACGAGCGGCTTCGAACACGCCCGAATGCAACCGAAGCATAATGGCGGCAACCCCGCTAGAAAAAAATGTACCATAAACCATGTTACCCCGATCGGGGCCATATTTATAATCTTCATCACTAAGAAACATTTAATTCTTCGCTTTTGTGAAATTACACTTAAAGCTTTATTAAGGAATAAACTGAACCTTTATAATATTTATTTCATCAAAGCAAAGTTTGTAGAAACGCAGTAACTATCTTTCTTTTGACACGATTTTTACAATTTTTGAAACATATTTAAAAAAAAATTCAAAACAACTATTCTGATTTTCCAGATAATTAAGTTAAAAAATTATGTATATCTTATAGTCATCGACTATTCATTAAATATAATTAGTTAAATGTTTGAATATTTTAAGGAAAGGAAATTTTAAAAACATTTTAAATATTCATAAAAATATAGATGTCTATAAGTACTTCTAATTGTTAAATTATAAATAAAACGGAAAATAATTTGTTGAGACATATTGTACGTATATTTTTTTTCTTTTAAATGTAAAATACCTTCACAAATATTAATCAATTTTAGTGCAATAACAGACTTTTATAACTGACTTTCTTAATACAAAAGAAACCGAAGAATTTCTTTTTGATTAATTTACAAAGGAAAGATATCTATATCATATTTATTGCATGAAAAATGGAATTTAAATTTGTATGTATTCTCCACGCCATGTTTCGTTTTATTTCTTCACTGTATTTTATTTTTTGGATTGACTTCATTTTATTTTTAGTATTCTCTATCTTGAATATATGGTATAATGAAAGAGTTACGTAGGATATGAATAAAGGAATACATATTTTTATAAATTTATGAAAATACTATGATAACGTAATATACATTAAAAAATATTTTAATTAGCTATTGGGTGCAATTTCGCTCGTAAAAAGTCAAACTTTTGGAATCTGTTCATAGTTTTTGTTCATTTTTCTTAAAAAAGTGGTATAATTCATAGGTTTAATATACAGACTGACCTTTGAATGAATATTATTGTTTATACCAATATATAATTATTATGTTTGTGTATGGAATAATTATGACAATTCTTTTTGTAATTCCTGTTTAGATCAAATTTGTCTTTCAAGAAATAGCGGAAAAATTGTAAGTTTTAAATTTTAAAAAAGGGAATTTTTTTTTGTTGAGAAACTGCTTGATTTTTCTAATTGATGTTACCCTATATGCTGGTCCATAAATTTGATCAAGTATTTGCCGGAGTATGAGGTATTAATATTACATTTCTGATATTAATATTACTTTTAAACATTACCTACAAAACTATGCGGCTTAAGATGTAATGTGAATTAGTAACAACTTTGTGAAAATGTTCAGTATTTTGCTAAATATAAGAATTAATTATGTTTCATGATTAAACTTAACCCTAGCAGATCAGAGTGTTAAGAAACTAAGGGAATGCGATCAAGTGAGAATAAAACTAAATTTCTGGAGTTTCTGTACCGCTATATCATATTATCATCGTGAAGCTTGGTAAGAAGATACTTTATAAACATACAAAGAAATGGATCAAGTTTGTCACATTATAATCTCGTATGGAATGCAAAATTAATGATTTTAAGATTTTCCCTCTGTGCTATGAGATATTCCTTCGTGCCAAATATCAAGATTCATGTTTAACGGAAAGTATAACATATGTGATGTTTGAAACATCGTATAATTTTATTGCATCCAGTTGGTATTATTTACAGGACTATTGGTTCGTAGGGGCTATGGGTTCGTAGGCCTGATAACAATTTCAACTTAATAACTCTAGTTGTTTCCGAGCAAAAAGGTTTTGACAGATAGACAACAAAGCGATCTTCTTATAAGTATTCCACTTTTTTCATTCTGAGGGACAGAACCCTAAAAAAATATTGTGCTCGAGAACTAATTTGGCGATCATGCAAATATAGATGAAGCTTAAGATGGTCTTTCAATCGTAAAAACTTTTGTTTCTTTTTATAAAAATATTTTTGACTCGAAATTTCTTTTTTTTCATTTTTTTCTGGCTTAGTGCTTTTAAATGGTTTTAAATAAATGTATTTACACAAAGCAATACAGTAAGTAAGGAAAAGAGAGAGTAGTGATAATAAAAATAGCAAACCACCGAAGCCCACGATTTTATCTTCGATTTTGGTATTTATTTATTTATATACTTTAATGTAATAATGCTTATGGCGGACTTAGTACTACGAGAGCAATGTTTTACAGTTAACCAGAACACCAGTCCAGCCCCGCTCGGCGAGCGAATCGAACCCCGGCCCCGCAGTGCGCCATGACGTCAAAGGCCGTACGCCTTGTGATCAACCCAACACACCAAGGTGATGACAATATTCACTTAATAAGGAAAAACGCAGCAGATGCCGAAAATTGGCGTGAATATCGCTTAGCACATCTAATGCATTTGGATCCGAGCTATGAATACCTACATATTTTTAATTTTGTACAAAGTTCTGTACCTACATGTTTGTCACTAAAAATCTGACTTCGGTATTATTTATCTGTTACATTAACTTGAATCATAGAATGGTTAAGAAAAAAAGGAAATATTCCATGTTATATTTTCAATGCTTTATTAGATATTTTTAGACCGGTTTCGTGTCCCGTTTTCACTTTAAGCTCCCTTAAGACCTTTAAGCTTTTCCCTTTTCACCGACAAAATAAAAGAACAATGCACGACGAGAAAGAATATACACAAAATATAAAATCAATAACACATCGTAAGAAACTCTGTTGTTAAAAGATTACAACAAAAAAATATATTAATTAAATTATATTAACGTTACAGGTATGCCGATTATTTAGTTGAATTAAATCTTAAAGGTATGTGATATACAACCACATACACCACAGCAACAAAGTAAACTAATAAAATGAAGCATCTAAACCCGAACTAAAACAGTTGTGGTCAAACATAAACACTATAAATCCAACCCATACAATGTTTAAATCTCTTAGTGGTTTACATGTGTTACGTTTTTCTACACCGCGGTACCTGCGGTAACAAGATGCTATGGAAGTACCCTATAGGGCTCTACGTGATATATTCGAAGGATACAGATTTAACGATTCGTCCTGATTATTGGAAAGGTATTAAAGAGAACCGTTGATGCAGTATTCCTCTGGTGGATTCGGCATTTCTAAGCGTTGAGATATGTGTTATTAAATATTGCCACGGTTTATTAACATTGTCAAATATCAAAACGTCATTCCGTGTCTCAACGAACTGACTGTTTATAGTCTCATAGCTAAAATATTTAAATTTTATTACTCACACTAACATCAAACTTGCAGTCAATTTTAATAGTAAGGCTGGCCAACTGTCTTATTATGTTCTACGTAAGTCTACGTACTAAATATTGCCACGGTTTATTAACATTGTCAAACGTCAAAACGTCATTCCGTGTCTCAACGAGCTGACTGTTCATAGTCTCATAGCTAAAATATTTAAATTTTATTACTCACGCTAGCATCAAACTTGCAATCAGTTGTAACAGTATGGCTAACCATCATCTTTTAGGTAAGCGGGGGGGGGGGGGGCTTTTTAAAACAGAAAATATCATGTGAAAAGAAATACTCGTGTGCGAACTAATAGTTCTAATATATATATATATATATATATATATATATATATATATATATATATATATTTATGATATTTATATTTGTATATAGGAGTAAGTTTGAAATCTAGTTTAAAAGAACGTTTGAGGAAAAACTTCTTTAGAAAAACGGAAGAATGTATTAATATTTATTGAAGTGAAACTTCTTTGGGCACGGTGAGAGTAAAATGTGAAAGATCGCATCGTTTTTCACGCAGCGCTTTTCAAACAAACAGAAAATATGAAACAGAAAAAAACAGAAAATATGTACTTTAACTAACAACCGAAAGAGATATATGAACGTGATGGAATAAGAAGAGACCTGTACGCATGCGTGAAAAACAATAAAAATGGCGCTCACTATTCTGAAAGAAGTACCAGCTATCGTACGTCAAGACTAAACTGTTAAAGTTTTGCGCGACAACAAACAAAAATGGCGCTCGCTCCCAAAATTTTGTCGATTTCTTTATCTATTTATGATTTATTTATCAATAATTTCACATGTTTTGCATCCGTTATAAAACTAACAACATATGTACTTAATTTATTTATAAACCCGCATATATAGTTGTCGTAAATATAATCTACAACAAGAGCAATACAAAATACATTTAGCTGTGTTTTGCTACGAACCTCGCGGTTATTTTTTTAATAATACCTTACTTAACTTGGTTTATAGCGATCCTTCATTTATCTCATAGGCTAATATAATTGACAATTTGCTATTACACACACGAACGCACGCATGAACGCGTATATATATATATATATATATATATATATATATATATATATATATATATATATATATATATATAATATATATTTATATATTAAAAAAAATAAAACTAATTTCTCAATCATTTGGTTAACTGAGTTACGCACGATCAAATTTAATTTTTTTTATTTTAAATCAATATATTTTAAATATTAAAACTACTTTGGTGCGTTCATGGTGACTTCTCTAGTCATTTATTATACTACACTAGTCATTTATTCACTAGTCACGTATTATGCTAATTATATTCGCAAATTAATGTACTCAATAAAATAAAATATTAAGTCACTAATAAAAGGCAAAACGCTGCTTGCGCTCTGTTATGTAAAATTATGAAAATATGGATATAATTATCACACGTTAATATGAATTAAGATAAACGTGGTTTTCCATAATGATGCGGAAACAATAATATGGATATTATCCGCTTATAAGACCATTAGTTTAGACGTACATAAAAGGAAACTCTAGATGTCCTAGTATTTTTTGTAACTAGCAAAATTTTATTATAAGTCAATATATGCACTTACAGACTTTTGTAGGCACATTCAAACTATATCATTTTATGGACATACATATATATATATATATACATATATATATATATATATATATATATATATATATATATATATATGTGTGTGTGTGTGTGTGTGTGCATGAACATCTACGGATGAGGTGTAATTTCTAATGACAAAACAAATGTAACTTAACTTAGTAAATAATTAACATAAATGAATATAATTCAAAACATGTGTTTCACATTTTTTTATTATGCACTTCTATTTGAATTTAAATTTCAAAAAATATAGAAATAAAAAATTCAGAAACTTTAGTTTAACATAAAAACAAAGGTTTATCCAATAAGCATTAATATTGGATAAACCTTTGTTTTTATGTTATATTACATTTACATACTGTACACAGTTAAAAACTTTAATTTCTTGCAAAATTTTAAGCAAGCATTTCCTTGAAATTTCTGAATAATTACACGCCTTTGATTTAATACAAATATTAAAGCTTCAGTAGTGCACATACAAAAAGGAGATACTAATAAAAGGAAATAATAATATTTGACATAAGGAAATGTCTAGTATTATTTCCTAATATACAATATCAATATCTTTAAAAGATTCTGCAGGAAAGAAACTAAACTTTAAGCTATTAGCTTTCGAGATTTCCTTATATCTACAAACTATTAACGTGTATGAGCTGCCGTCTCAAGTGGATAATACATTGATTAGGCGAGCTGTCTGCCAAGAAAGTTCGGGAAGAAATTCAATGGGAATTAATGGAAAACTTTCGGATAAGCGGAAGTTTTTGGCGTTTTATTGAACGAAGCTTAAAGCGTGAAGTGTGAAAAGCTCCCGCGTAAAGAAAACTTTTTTGGGAATATGTCTTTTTTCAATTATTTTATTCCACCTACATAAAACTTCGAAACTAAAGGTTTCGAAATTGATATAGATTTTTTTATATTAAAACAATCATATAATCTATTAATTAATATTAATATATCGACGTCTATGGAAACCTAAAAACGAATTAATGAAATACCCTTTAGTGTTGATAAAAAATTAAAAGAAAAAAATTTAGTGTTATTTTCGATTTAGTCCAAAAATATACCAATCATTTTAAATCAGTATCTAATGGCGACATGACTGAATAAATTTGCAAAAAATACGGTATCTTGCTTATTCTAAATTTGTCTACTTCAATTGTATTGTACTAGAGACCATTTCCGCCCGACCCAAAATGAACTATTTTGCAAACAATGAATTGATAATAAATTTAAGTGAAAATATTGAAAATTTAAATAGACCCCCCCCCCCCTTCCCAAATATCAATAACGAGGAACTTTTGAAAAGGGTCAAGCATAAACATGTAATATTTTCTTGTCTTTTAAAAATATATTAAATTTCATGGCGATAGTATCCTGATGTGAAAGACTGTTAAATATGATCCAAATATTCTTCCACAAAAGTGACAGATGACCCGAAGTGTCAGACTGAAGTTACATCTATAGCTTTTCATTAGAGCACCTCTTGTTATATAATTTAAACATTGAGCTGATAAAGCAATTATTTACAAAGTAAGTAGTAATTCTTTTCAAGCTTGATATCAATAAATATATAATAAATACTTTATAGGTATATTAAGTTTTTTTTTTAATAAATACTAAGTCAAAAATATTGGAAAACTAAGAAGCAAAACAATTAACGGTATTACGGTACGCGGAAATTCCATATTTTTTATTCACGACTTTTATACTCGCATTAACACGAAAGATCGTGTTTTCTTTTTTACTCGGTTCATAAGTTCAGGAATAGATTCGGATAATTTGTAAATTAACTTTCCCGTGTACTTTTGGGTATTTTTTTTTGTTTCTTTTGTTTAGGAACTCAACTAATGTGCATTGGCATATACGCTAGTTGTTCAATATTTTATTATATACGCTACAATAAATAAATATTCATAAACTATATTTTAACAATTAGATGTTCTTCCAATATACTTTAAATTTTAGTGATGGTATGGTTAATAGTGGTTTAGCACCGAAAACTAACAAAGAAGTGAGAAAACTCTTCAAAGAAATATGTTAGGTTTTAATGATGAATTAATAAATAATAAATGTCCAGTAACAATGGTACTTAGTTTATTAATATTTATCTGCCGATATAATTACATTATCTCTTAATAAACATGGAGAATAAATCGACCAAGTCCTGTGAAGATCAGCCTTACCATTTACATCAAAACCAAATTGTTACATCAGATGATAATTCAGAAAAATAACTTAACTAGGTTATTAAATACAGAAATAAGTTTAAAGGTAAGCTGTGCGTAATTTTGATCACACATTAACGATCATTTGTTCAAACATTGGCAATTTTCTATTACCTACTGATTTTGTCTTGTTTACACTGAGTTATCATACCCCGGAGCATAAAAGAGAAGTAGCATTGATAAAATCGATTTTCCTTTTATTGAATCAAAAATGTTGTTACCCTATTTTGTTGGAAAAACTCACTCTCGTTTTACCTGATAACTACAAGTGGTCGAGTAGTCATCATCTATTTGCTGTACCGGAATTTAGAATCGAATTTATTCGGAATTATTTCAAAATTCGCCAATTTTTCACGACCTACGAGTACAATTGCTCTAACTTGATCACGGGGGCATCAGAATGTGATTTGTTTGTGATGAATGAGAATAAACATTTCGGAGTGTCCACCGTTACTTGTTGTAGTGTTATTGAATTTATTAATTATCCTCGAAACATATAAGTACTGTAACTGTAATGTTTCTGATTGTAACTATAATGTTTCTGAATACTGTATCTTTAATGTTTCTTACTGTAACTGTAATGTTTCTGAATACTGTAACTGTAATATTGTGTACCGTAACTGTAATGTTTGTGAAACTCTACATAAGTAAATAAATTAATATATCATTTAAAATCATGCATCTAACCATACTTCCCCTACCACAGCAAATATATTTTTTCTCAAATAAATAAGACTCTTTGAGCTTCACTTTTCTCTGAACGTTTATATCATTTGCATAAAAAAATACGACCTTCAGAATAAAGAAATTACTGAACCAAGTTTGAAATTCTGTTTGCATAGGTCAAAGAGAAAATTTACAGACATTATTTGCTAAGTTCTTATTATTAATTTTAATATCAGACAGTTCTTACTAACTCCTTTTTTCATCCTTCAAATTAATATCAAATTAAAGTAAAAAGAAAATGGAAAATAAATATCTGCCTTCTAAAAAGATAGCTTGTAGCAGTTACGTCACACATTTAGACGTTATTTTTCTTTTAGTTTCTCGGCAAATGATTGATGAAGAAAATTTAATTTTAATATTATTGAGCAATAGTTTTATGTTCATCAAATTGTACGTTATGAATTTATAAATTTAACTTAAGCTTTAACTCATTATGAAAACAAAACAATTTTTTATCAAATTAATTTTGTATAAAACAATTACCATTAAAAACTCAAGATTGGCTAAAATTTAGTCGATCAGTATCTATATTACTTTTATTTAAAGTCGCGATCAATGTATATAATTAATCAAACAAAATTGTATGTTGCAATGACAATAAGTCATCTAAATGCCGGTAAAAACGCGATATTGGTTCAAAAGTCCTCATTATTTGCAGTACAACAAAAATATCCTGTTGTGATAATATGAGTACGTAATTAATCTGTTATTAATTACTTTGTGCAAACACTGGCCTCTTCATATAACAAAACGTAAACATGGGGCCCAATTTATTTCTAAGAAAATTCATCCTTTTTATACTAAGATAATTCATTTTGAAAAAAATCAAAGAAAACAAAATGCATTCATGGCCCCTTTTTGCCCGATCAAAGCCTCGACGGGTAGGTAGTATTATATAAATATTTAAAAAATATAATATTTCAGTTGATATACTTTTAAGATTTTAGGCTGCTTTTACGATTTAAAAAAGTTTATTTTCAGCTACTTCAAAATACCAAAAAATAGCAAAAAAAAAACAATGTGAGAATCAGGCTAAGTGAGAATCGGCTCATGTTACAAGGATTCATTGCCTAAATTATTCATTCTTATATAATTTTGTATCCTATGAGGACAGGTTTGTGTACTCAAAAATGACAAATTACACTACAAAGCAATTATTAGATAATCAATATACTAGAACCTGAGACTACACAATTGAGTTCCTTAATTAACGTCAACAAACTTCTTAAGCTATAACAGACACGCATGCAAATGTGTTCTGTCTAGCAAAGCACAAACCTAAAGAGGAAACACTAGTGTTTTTCACATCTGTACAAGAAAGGACTAATATCACGCGCGATTAATTGTTTTTATTTTTTTTTATTCCGTGGCAAAATAGTTAAAATGGAATACCAATGAAATCACTTCTATTTTCATGCATCCATACATCTGCCACAGGCAATTTTCTTCGGAAATACTTGATGCAAAAATTTGAAATTTAGTGCAGAGATAGTCTGATAACCCAATTAAAGATCTGAAGAATTCATAGTTAAATTTTTATTCTAAATTGGGTTAATTTCAAGATGCAAAATTAAAAAAAATTATTCCAAAATTGTCTTGTAAACCTTATTGAAGCACGAATTCGAGAAAAACGTTTAAAAATGTCTGTCCTTGTCCTTTTTACTAAAAGAATAGATCAGAAAAGTCTGAAAAAATCATGAATATTGGGAATGAGGTGTAGATTGAATGGAAATTATCAGGATTGAAAAATTCTTGCGCGAACAAATTTTATAAACAATTTAATTCTTTATTCCATTATAATTGTGGAAAAATATTTCTCACCATGTAAGAAAAAACTTTTGGCCTTATACGTTTTTCAAAATGTTTAATTTGGTTAAGTCGAAACACTTTCCACTCAACTTGGTGCATACATGAATTGAAACAGCATTGGTGCGGTCGGAGGCGAGCAGCACGGCAGTTGGATAAGCACATAGTTGGTTAAGCATATAGTCGGAGTGTATTACTATTGATATGTAAGTGATAACACGGAACACTAATTGTGCAAATATAAGAAGCATTTGACCAATTTTTTTATTTACCTTTCAAATTTAATTTTACATTCGTACTACATCAAAATGAAACTTTAATTAAAATTTCAAATTTGTGTATGATATAATATATACTAGATATAATATAGACTAAAATTAATTAGGAATACAAATCTCTATCTTCTTGTAGTTTTTTTTTCTGTATTTTATTTCATTTTGTCTTCAATACGTTATTAACAGACACAAGCAATATACATAATTTTACATTCGTACTACATCAAAATGAAACTGTAATTAAAATTTCAAATTTGTGTATGATATAATAAATATATAGACTAAAATTAATTAGGAATACGAATCTCTATCTTCTTGTAGTTTTTTTTCTGTATTTTATTTCATTTTGTCTTCAATACGTTATTAACAGAAACAAGCAATATACTGCAGCAAATATCAATCGATTAATTAATTAATAAAAAAAATCTAAATGAAAATTACAATAAGGTAAATAAACTTCTGTAATACTTTGTCTTTTTACTATTTATTTATTGTATCATCATCATCATCATCATCATATATATTAATACGCTAAGGTTAAGATGTTACACTCCCTTTTTAGAAAAAACCTCACAACTAATCCACATAAATTAATTAATTATTAAAATTATATACACAAAACGGCAATGCTGCCATCTAACGGCTCAACGTCAATATGATTGACGGTCGGTAAAATTTTTGTTTAATTTCAAATCCACTCACGTATAAATAAAGTGGCGCTTTAGCGCAATGCTTTTGATACTTGCGCCTCTATATGTCAATTTTAGTAAAATATTTGTTTGATCTGTCATCTGAGCTTCATAATGGAATAAATAATGCGAAGACTTCGCACGGGTCACGCTAGTAACACATAAAGCGCTAAAAAAGTGTTAAATATGTTTGAAAAATCAACAAAGAAAAGCAGTTACAAAACTTAACAGTCAATCACATATATTCAAATACACTACGGTATTTTTCGTGTAATCATGAATGCAAAAAAACAAGTCAAGATACGAAGTGCGTGGAATTGAGCAAAAACTCTTATAAGATACAAAATCTTCCCTTAATGATAGATGTAATCTTTGATCAATATTAATGTAAGCATTAAAAGGATTAAATTCCGTTCTTGATATGAACCTTTTATACCTGATCGTTCTGAATATCTGCAAGGGCATGAAAAGAATTTCAAAATATACATATATAAGGACTATATTTGTGTCTTCGAAACAATTATATTTCATTTCGTTTAAATACAAAATATTACGAATAAAATACTCAAGGCATATTAAAAAGTATATTTTTCAGTAAACGTGAGTTCTAACTCTTTTAATACTTAGCTAGGAAGTTTTACACCATTTGTGAAGATCAATTTGTTTAATAATTCGAGGAAGACTGTGTATGAGATTTTCGTCAAGAACCGCTCTTTCATGTACACGTACGTAACTTCAATTTTGACAGTGGACAGACTGTATGATTCCCTTTCTTCAATAGTTAAGTACTTTATCACTTGACTTGTAATAAACAAAATTTTCCACCACAAATATAAGTAACCTCAGACTTTATTCTAAAAATATCAATACACTACCATTTCCCAAATAGGAATTACACTTATCACATTTTAAGAATATTCCTCTAATGTGGATGAGATTAAACCAGGGGGTGAACAGGACTCTAACTGTGTATTTAAAAAAGTGAATCGTATCTTAACATCGCCGTAATAGTAATAATTTGCTGCTTTATTTTTTATATACTATTCTTGTTGTTCTCTTGTTAAAATATGAATAAATATTTAGGAAATTTTTATTTTTTCCGCATTTTCTATCAGGCTTATTCTAATTTATATATGTTTCATTCACTAGAAATGACCAGCAATTAATAATATACTTAATATATTTGCACATTGTAGTCAAATAAGTGGCTAAATGTAATTGTGAGTAGATAATGTAGGACTAACTTATTTTTCATTTTCAGATATATTTTTCATGTTCGAAGTCATATTTATTCGTAAATATTGATTATAATTAGAAAATCGACAATAAACAAATTAGTACGGAAATTATGAGAAACTTTAAAATTAATTACTCACAAATAAATATATGAGTTCGTAGTAAATATTCAATACTGCAGAAAGTTAAATAAATTATGGATTAAAGAATGGATGAATATAGAAGAAATTACATGAATATAGAAAAAATAACAATGACAAAGACAAAATTTGAAAAAATTTGAAATCGAAAACTTTGCAAACCAATAAAGTACGAGAAATGTAACTATATTAAGATATATGACATTCCACTACAATTTTTGTTAATAAACTTTATCTACTAAGATGGATAATGATATTAAAGGTAAAGGTATTTCAAGAATATAGAAATTAATTAATATATTAAATTCCCAACGCACTGGGCAAAAACATTTTTTCTATATAGAATATCTTTAACAATGATTCTAGAAAGAAAATAATGATTTCTGGAATTAAGTAAGCAAATATGAAGGCATATGATAAATGGGCGCCATTTAATATGATAAAGGAAAGGTTCTAGGAGTGATGTTATAAAAATAAGCAAGAGTATATTTTGTACGAAAATTCGGGCAAAAAAGTACGTGGGAAGTTATTTTAATATCGTTTCGTCCCTTGGTGCGAGTTTACTGGACGAAAATAACACAACAAAGTAATGAACGTAAAAATAAAGATGTAGGTAATAAATAAGAACATAAGTTTTTTATTCATGTATCGATGAATTGTTATATTTGTTTATTTTATGAACGATACCTTAATGTACAAGTATTTAAATTGTTTGATTATAATCAAACCGGAGGACCGCGTAGGGATATTGTTACCCATAATTAAATAAAACTAAATAAGATCAAACTTACTTCGCGTAAATAGATAAAAATTTAAGCAAGTGTGTAACTTGTTTTTATGGGATTCTATATTCAAATATATATAATTATTTATATAATTTTCCCTATGTAAATATATTGGCACAAAAATGGAAAAATTTACGAAAGACTAAATTTTAAAAGGTAAAAAATACGAAACTTCTATAATTACAAAGTACGCGATTGCAGATTTCAAAGTTTTCATAAATAATTAGTCATACGATTTAAATATAAATCTCATGAGAAATATTGAAATACTCGAAGCATTAAAATTCTGTTTTAAAGATGATAGCTGGCGATCAGTGCCTCAAATAAAAATGAATCTGTCATAAGAGAATACAAATAAAAAATTAAGTAATAACCTATTTTTCAATAAGTCATATGTATACAATTTACTTGAGTGATGTCAAGGCTTAGCAGGTTATAATATACAAAAGGGTGGTTATTATTTTTCTTTGAACAAAAAACCTTTGATTTCTTATCTGAAAGAAGAAGTGACTGAGTTTCTCTTTAGACAAAAAAATCGATTAAATTTAATATTATACTAATGTTGAGAATTATACAAATATTTCAAGTCGAAGGGTTGTGATGTGAATCTCAGGAATTGTAGGGAAAGCCTTAATCTACAGAGCATAACTGGTGAGTTTTACGTTAAATGTCCATTGACCCATTTTATGCTTATTTGCTGGCCCATTGTCAGTTTTAGTACCGAAAATGAAAACTGTTAGCTTTTCCGGGAGTTTGATCCATCGGTTTACAATATTTATATATTCGTGATTTCTTACTAATATGTGTTTCATTGTGCATATATATGTTATTCACTTTTTTCCTTAACATATAATTGAATATTTAGTTATCGATTTTTGGTATATTTTTTGAACCTTATTCAATCTAGTTTTCTTACAAAAATTATTTTCATATGTTTGAATCCTCAATTTTATTGACCTTTATGTGATACTCTAATGAACTTGAATAAAAAAAACTTAGTCACTCGTTTTTCCCTCAATAATTATAACCTAAAAGGCAGAATGAAAATTTTTCTTTCTTATGTCTGTACTTTCTCTGTTACTAAATATCACTTTACCAAATGTAAGTTCTTCAAGCAAAAGTGTCTTCCGAGAAACTACTGATGGTCGTAGATACCATAATCGCTTTATTTTAACTTTAGCATAAAATGATACAAAATTTAAATGTTTACAACTAATCATTCGATTACAAAGTACGATTAGTTAAAGTTAACATCGTGGAAAAAGATTTAAATATACGATTTTTGTCTAATAAATATACGTCCATAATATTTTAACACATCATCTTACGGCACGAATGTTCAACAAAACCCTAGCAACAAATGTATTCCCGTGATGTATTGGTCCGATTCATTTCTACATAAGTAGTAGTTTGTAGTAAAGAATGGAAGGTTTGTTATATTAATGACTTCCTTTTTCGAACGCAATCGTCCGCGTAAGCTTTCGGTGCACGAACTAAACGTAAGGTTGTGCTTTTGAATGTGGTGCTTAAAAGCTCTTATTGAAAATGGCGTGTTTGATGTTGCCGATGTAGTTTTTACGAGGGACCTTTAAAAAAGGTAAAATTGTGTAATCTGGGAATCGACAGTGTTTCAGATCAGCTGCGATGCGCAAAGGTCAAATATCTTGGCAAACTGCTCCTGAACAGCAACCGATGTGAAATAAAGATCGTTGATTCAAATTTGTGAACAGACCTTTCTTTTTATTCAAGTTATTCAGAAAAATTTGTTAATGCACTTATGTTTAGACAAAGTTTTCTTTATTGTGTATTAAAAGTTCCTTTTATTAGTAATTAAAGTGGAAAATTTCGTAACCGTACGTCGGTTGTATCTTCAAAGTCACATACCTTCTTCATTAATCTCTCTATAATAAAACAATTCTCTTCAGCTGCTGGTTAAAAGTTTTATAGTGTCATAAAACTTGGTTAAAAATATATTAGAAAAAAAACTTATTTGGTTAAAAAAAGGTGCGAGTCTGGTACCGACGTTCCCCTACCTCGCTTGAAGTGAAATTATTTAAAATAAATAATTATTTAGAATTCCTAATACAATAAATATTTAATTCCAATTTAATTTAATTTAAATATTTAACAATACCTAATGTAATTAAATAGAGAGGAAATATATATTATGGTGAATATCTCGAAAACCGAAAAACGGATTTTAAGATAATTGTTCTAGTTTTAAACAACTTCTACGTAGACTTTTAAAAACCTTGTTTTTTCATAATTATTGGGTTCAGCAATTTGAAAAATAAAAAAGGGAACGTATTTTTTTATTATTCAGTATATCTTTGAATATATACTACTTAAAATTATGAAAAAAATATTTATGGAACTTATAACTAACCCTTTCAAACGACATACCGCCCTATAGATATATATATATATATACACACATAAGTATATATACATATATATATATATATATATATATATATATATATATATATATATATATATATATATTCGAAAACCATATATATGTATATATGGTTTTCGAATATTTAATGCCTAAAATTTCTATATAAACAATTTTGAGTGTTTGCTATCGAGATATGTATATATGTGCGGATAGTTTGCTTTATTACTGTATCAAATTTCTACATAAAACGCTTTCTGGTTAAATGGTCAGGCGGATTCGTGAGTGGATTTATAAGGGTTCCTTTTTCTGCAGTCAAATGGGAAAATAGAAAGGATACTTGTGATTTAATGTTCGTCTTCCTACTGAAAAGGACATTTTAATTTTTTTTTTTAAATACTCCGCATTTGAAAGAAAATGTTTGCCGATTGACTTGAGGTATTATTATAAAGGTCCATCGATCTGCAATGAAAAATGCCTAATCATATTTTCTTCAAAGGTTTTATAAATTGCTAAACAATTTTTTCAATGAAATTCAACAAATATTCAATCATGTGGTTTAAAGTTCGAAAAACCCGGAAAATTAATATATTAAAACGTTACAGACAAGCAATTGTCCTTCTTACGCCTGCGAAAATGTACTAGGCAATTTATTTACACGGTTAATAATTTTCTTATTAATTACATAATGACGTTTCCCGAAATTACTTTCTGGTAAATCAATAAGCTTGAAATTATTAAGTCATAAAATTTTTAAACGGTTGTTTGCTGAATTTGTAGCAAAATAACTAAATTTGTTTATTTTTCTTTAAAGAGAAAAAAAAATGTAATGTAATTAGAGACATTTATACGGAGAAACTGCTGTTTCACCGTATAAATGCCTCTAATTATATTACCCTACATTCTGTATATCGTTACTCTTTAGCCTAAGCTCCATCCCTTAACCAGGACTTTCACATATTCTATTTCTCATATAATCTGTACCCTAATTTCGATTCGTCACATATTATGTTCCATCACGTAATCTATATATTAACCCTCATTGGTAGTATATTCCATTTTGCTTGATTAAGTTGGAATATATCGTTTATTATTTGCGTTGATTCTTTTTTAGACATATTATTTTTTTTATTTTGTTACAAACTGGTTTCCATTTGTACGCTTCGTATATCGTGACGACTATAGTGTATTTTTGAAGTTTTTAGTACAAGCTTTATATTTAAATAGAAAAATAAAAGTGTTAAAACTTCAAAAAGTAATTTCGTAATTTAAAATGAATAAATGATTAAAATAAATAAACAAATAAACATAAAGGTATAACTATTAATTATATTGAAGTCACGAGTAAGCAATTACTCGTTTTTCATTAATTTCCCTGAGGTGAAAACCGTTGTATCTTTTAAATCCGCCACGTTTTAGATCAAAACCAATTATTTTCTGTTTCAATCTGTCAATCGATAAGAAATATAATAACAATAATAGCAATCTTGAATACAAAAATTAATTTTGAAAATTTGTTTTAGTCAATTAAGAAACGTAATGTCGAAATTTATCTATGAATTAAAAACAATTGTAACGTTATTGTTCTCAGTCTAAATATTATATTATACGGTTGTATTTACAGCTTTTTTAGAATAAAAAAAATTTAAACACGAAATCGTTTTTTTTTATTTTTCGTTAGCTCGTTACATACATTAAAATTTAACTGAAACTTTTAATGTCATTCAACATAGAATGTCTCTGAAGTCTTTATCTATAAAATTTTCATTTTAAAAAAAATAATTAAAATCAAGACGTATTTTTTTTCAGTCGATCAAAGTATAGGTCTATGTTGTCGGTGTACTTCGGCAGTTTAGTGAACTTTTATGTTCCTGCTGTAAAAACTTCCACTTGTGACGCAGTCATTTAAAAATTAAAAAAATATTTTGCCGTGTAAACAATTATTCTGGTCCTGAAAAAAAATTGGAAAGTAATAAGCGCAAAGTCCGGCGAGTGCAAGATATGATAAAGAAGGAATCAATATATGTGTATGTTAAACAAGTGGGGAAAGTGCTGTTAGAAAATCAAAGGTGAAGGCGACTCAACATTTCAAGTCTACTCTAAAAACCTATCGAGATGATCTGAATATTTTTTTGTAATCAATGGTTCAAAAAAGATCATCTTCGCTGCCATAATAAATTCAAAGACACAAGCCCGTCGAGGAAAGTTATTACGCTTGTTTTTTTTTGCAAATTAAAATATTTACTTCTAGATCTAGTCCCTGGCGACTTCTGTCTCTTGATCAACTAGAAGAAGACATCTAAAAATGAAATCGAAATAGCTAGTGAAATGATAACTTTGTTTAACATTTTTGAAGAGCCAAGGAAAACAATTTTTTCTAAATGATTCCTTGAAACTTTAATTTTTGTATTAAAGTATTTTTCCTTGAAATTTATAATGGTTCACTTTGTCCGTATGTTCACTGTTGTGCAGCACCAATGGGAAGGACCAATCTGTTGCCTCGGCTGTTCGAAGACGAGTTTTTCAGTAATCCTATCAAGTCGAGTTCGACCGAATCAAGTTGAAATATGTAACACCGACGCAAGACCACTAGAGCTTCTGCATAGGCTTCTTCTGAGTTTTCACCTGTTTCGGGTAGCATTTTTTTATACCTAGGTTCAACCGATGCAAAACACATTTATATTCAGGTTCTTCATTTGTCCAGCAAATATCATTTATCAAACCTACATCTCACTTGTCACTTTAAGGTACATTTGTATAATATAAACAAGTACTATTTTTTTTTGGATTTCAACATGAATTTATTTTCAATAACAAGAAGATATTAACTTAAAAAGTTATAACCTTAATAAATTTAATTTATATTAAATGATAATAATTTACTTAACATACAATTTCAAGTAAAAAAGGCATGTGGTCTAAGAGAAACAGAATATTTAATCTAGGAAAAAATATGTTACTTTGGTACGATTATCCAAATTTTTCCATAATATGTAAAACGAACCTCTCTCAATCTTCATTACAGGTTATTACAATCTTGTAGAAAAATTTCTGAGAGAAAATTAATACAATTTTAGGTAATCAAAATTATAATAAGATACATTGAAAGCAAGTCATTATTACACTCAATATATATAAACATCGACGTTACTAGATCAATAAAAATAAACTTCATCGAAATCCTGCTCTACTTAATGAGAGCCAATAAATTTGGCTTTCATCACGGGCCAAGTAAAGAACCTTAACTAATCAATATGCATGACTGTCAACCTCGTAAATTCGTCACGTAATGTCTTAATTTTCCATTGCTACTGCCATCTATAATTATAAATTTAAACTAAGCTTGTGGGCAAAACTCTATGGTAATCTGGATAATAAACTTTCTTTCAAAAATATTCTTTGAAGAAAAAAAATTGCTAACATTTTACTATAATTTATTTTAGAAACTAAAATGTCAATCTTATGTTAATAATGTTAATATTATAATAAATTAATAGCTCAATTCCACCACGGCAATATACTCAGCAGCGTCACCTATGCAATACGTTTTGAATCTACTCTAATGGTAAGGATAAATGATGCCGCGGTGCACCCAGAGATGGCACTGTTAAATGAAATAGAAATGAATATCAAAATTATTTCATTTGTCCTCAAATAAAATATAACTAATCTCTATTCCATTTAAACAGAAAATGTTTATAAAAAAAAAAACAATTCGATAGTTCTGGTGTTCTTAACCTTTTTTGTATTCACGTTACTAATTTTATATGGATTTATGCTATATATACCAGCAAAGATTATATTTTTTAATTTTTGCTGGTACACATAAAACTGTATACACACATAAGTTAAATTATATAGGTTATATTATATATTTAATTTATTTAATAGAAATTCCAATAAGTAAGAAAATATCTGTCAGATTATGCATAAATTGCAGTGCATGCGTATTTGTATTGTGTCGGCAGACCGGGTCGCTTTTGCTTTACGTCATCATTCCTGAGTCAAATACGTCATCCGCCAGCACTTCACAAAAAATAATTCAATTAGTTTTAATTATTTTTTTCGACATTTGTCCCGTAAAATTCATAAGTTTAAATCGATATCTGTATCTATATTATTTTTCGAAAATGACACATTACGTTTTCTATTTATACATTAATTTTGGACAAAGCTAAAAGCGTAGATTTATGGTTTTTTTTTTGGAATAATGCTTCATTATTATATTACTTCCCACTATGACCATTATGCCGCACATAACGCGTTTCCTTTTTACAAAACCTTTAAAATGTGTCATGAAAGCATTACATTTAGTGCTATAATATACATTAATACCAAAACCGCTGCATTTCGGCACGCGGTCACCTCTAGTTATTCGGGGCAATCAGTGAACAATTCCCCTTATAATAGGTATCGTCCTCACAAGGGTATTTTTGTGACACTAAACAAAGGGGTTGTGACACTAAACATTACTGCCACTAGCCGTCTCGGTCAAACCTAAGTTCTAATTAATCATTCACAATTAGAAAAATAGTCTATGAATATTCAAAAACCCTGCCTGGAATCTAACCCTCGCTTTTTGGACGGGCACTAGCATCTTAGCCTCTGCGTTATGGTAGGTACCTACAAATAATACCGAAATTTATCTATATAAATAATATCGAACATTAACATTACAACATTTTCTAATGTTTTTCAATAAACATGTCTAACATTAAAAATAAACATATCCCGTATAGCAAAATAAGAGGAAAAGCTTCGATATTATAAATAAAACAGTGTCGTACAGTGCTTATAAATTATATACTAGAGACTTAACAATACCAATACTTGTTCGAAAAGAAAATAACATATCACGTTTTTATCCTTGCGCCAAATATCGTTTACAAACGTTTAAATTTGTCAAAGTTTGTTTTAATAGAATTGAAACCTCATTCTAACTCGTTAGCCATCTTTCTTTTATATAATTTGCGGCTATCTAACTATAATGCGTTATAAAATAAAATTCTGTGTAACTAGCATACATTATCTAAACGTTTTATAATGACTTTCAATTTCGACTCTTTTCTTGAAGTGTGTGGTACCTTTGAGTTGTGCGTGATTTAAAACAAGGGTTGCCCATTTTCAACATCAAAATTTCGCAATTTATTAATAAAATAATGGTGTAATAATGATATTTGTAACATTATTTATCGTGACAGTTTGTTAAGTTAATTTAGTGATTATAGTCTTTCATTTAATAACATTGTGGATGAAGCACAATGAGTTTTATAAATAGTCGCCGACTCATTGAATATACATTTGTGCCAACCATAATTTAACTGTCAAATTGGTTTCTTTACAAATGTTCTCTTTTTTGTGAAATGAATAGTGCAGTAAACCACAGATTAGACCAAATCACATTACAATTTAAAGACATTTTAAAATTAATTTCGTAATTTGATGTTGTTTTCGAGCTTCGTTTGAGCATTTTTAGGTTGTGCTCTGTAGCGGATCTTACAATGATTGGTCGCTCAAACTTTTGATGCTAACATTAGACTTCAAATCAACCATATTATTTTTATGAGGGATTATAGTTAAAAATCAAATGATTCACTACTTATATATCATTTATAACCTAACAAAATTCATTAAACTCTTTCGTTTTTAACTTATATTCCTAATTCTTTACATCTATCGTATTTATTACAAGCAATGTAATTATGGTAAGAAATAAGATAGGTAGTGTCATTTTTCTTACAAACTTTTGATTTTAAAATCTAAAATAAATCATATGTAAATTTTTATTCGTATTTTTTAGCTTTATGTTTGTTTTGTAAATTTTTATGCGTACTTTATGTTTGTATACTTTTTTATTTTGTTCCAAACTCGCCTTTAGTAATAACTTACATTCTACCTATATTCATCACTATGCATATTTTAATTTTTACATGCTTTTTTATTTTATCACAAATTCGACTGTAGAAAAAAAACTACGATATTCTTACGGTTTTTTTAAGAAGTTTTTTTTTATTTTGTCACGAATTAGCCTTTAGAAATAATTTTCCACCTATCTACTCTTTGTTCATATCTGCGTATGCTCACAAGTTTTGTTTGTATTACAATTTCAACTGCAGAAATGACTTGCAATCCACCTGCTATTTTTTCCTGTTCAAATTTTCTCTTTTCTATATGATTTTTTGTTTTCTTGTAATTAATTTTCAGTAATAACTTACAATATAGATAGTTTTCCACTGCTCACGTATGTATTTGTAATATATACGTCTTTATTTTATAACAAATTTTCCTTTAGTGATAACTTATAATCTCTCACATTGTTTTTCACTGCTCACATTTACGTTTGTTTATAACTTTTGCATGTAATTACGAACCAGCTTTTAGTAACAGGTATGGAGGTCTCCATTCTAACATTACCATACTATTTTATACCGTTCATATTTGCATTTATTACGTACTTTTTAATGTTGTTACGAATTCATCTTCACTGTCGATTTACTATCACATTTTTTACTTCATATATGCATTTGTTTAGGTTAACAAATTGTGTAACAAAAAACATGATTAAATATTTAAAGCATTTTTTAGATAATTCTATATTTAATACATTTTTTTAATAAACATTCAAATATAATGGCTTTGCTCCTTAGGCGCATCTTCCTGTATTATGAATTGTTTATAAATTGTTATAATTTTGAATGTCTGCCTCTTACATACGTATATATGTGTATGTATATATACATATTTTTATACATACATACATACATATATATATATATATATATATATATATATATATATATATATATATATATTTATACCCATACTTTTACATACTTTACATTTTTTATGTAATAGAACTTTTCCTTTATAACTGACCGTAACAGCTGGACTGTATCCAGCTAACTATATAATGACTGAACTGTTTGTTGTGTTTTATGTACCTGCCACCGTAATATTACTTTTGACATTTTACGGTAACTAAGCATGTAGAACATGAAAACAAAATACAATTAACCAAATGGGAAATTTTCCAATAATGTGTTCGTTCATTCGTTTTCTATCTCCACCATGCTCGTTATTAATATCTCCACATACAAAGGAAGGTTCGTTACGAATCGCCCCCCTTAAAAAGAAGCAGAATGAAAAACGGCAGCGAATCACGGAAATAACCACACAAGGGGAGAGGGGAATTAATTAACTTGTGGGTGAAAGGCAAATGAAGGGTTTGAGGGGAGAAAGGGACCACATAATATTATGTTTGTGGGCTGTGGGCGATGGGGTGGGAACAAATATCGGGAGGGGCTCAAACGTGTGTGTAAAAAGTATCCCTGTATGGATATGATTGTGTATGAGAAAGATTTTTAATTATTTGTTTGCTCTATTGAATTAAAAAATAATTAAGACAGTTATTTCAAAAAATGTGTTTTGAACCTAGTAAAATAAATTTAGTAAAACCTGAATGAAGGGATATAGTCAAATAGTACAATGTTAACTTATTTTACCTTTTTAAACCAATAACGTGCGATCAGTTTATTCCAAAAGTTAGTTCCAAAAGTATTTTACATGAAACAAATACAGGTCGTGCAGATATATTTAGTTCTGTGCCTGGTAGATCAGGAGGATTTTTCCTCATAATTTTGTATTCGACCTTACCCGCTTTCCAAATTTCCACATTCATAGGAATATAAATTCCTCAGCATCATGTCGGCTTTAATTAATGTAATATTTTACCGGCATATGGCGTAAAGTTTGCTAATGACGTTTATCATTTTCACCTTAAAATCGACGATTCCTGCAGATTTAGGTAAAAAATAAAAAACGCACGATTAAAATTATCACAGATTTCATATTGTTAATTACTCAGAAATATAAAATCGGTTCCAATTTTTTTTCAGTTATACTTCTTTAGGCGCGTTATGAAAAAATGATGACAATGAAATATCACGATGCGCACGCATAATGCCACAAAAATCGACAGGATGAATTTGGACACTAAACATATTTATATGTGTAATGAGTGATATTATATTCATGATAGTTATTGAAATATTTGTAAATAAACAACACATTTTTTATATTGATACTACCCTATGTTATATCTGTGCTTCTAAGTAATATTTTAATAATTAAATTTTAATAGTGCTCTAACATTTATTTATTGTGAATATTCGTGATGGAAATAGTGCTCATAAGTTTTTTTAAAACATACTTTAAGCGTATTCCTCTGAGTTAGGTAAAGTTTTGGAATGTATTTATTTGCATTACGTTATAAATGATTACCTTATCATTTATTAATTACTCAAGATTAATAAATTACAACAAATTTTCATCATATTAATTTTCTTTTATTAATTATTTTATTTTATTTAATATATTTGAAGTAATTAAATTTTGTTTTAAAACCAATTTTCAATTTAATTTAATTAATTTAATAAAAAGTAAAACAATTAAAAAATAATAATAATAAAATGTATTATTATTACCTTCTATTTCTTTCTTCAAGTGAGGTTAAGTTTTGGTATGTATTACTTTGCATTATAAATTATAAATTATTACTTTGTCATTTATTAAATACTTAAAGTTAAAAAAGCAATGAATTTTCAGCATATTCATTTATTTTTAATATTAATTATACTTTACATTATTTTAGTAAATTCCACAATTGATTGTATACATTTTAATTTTTAAAATCATTTGATCGAATTTTGATTTTACCAACCTTAATTATAATTACGTTCTAGTTCTTTTATTATTTTATTTCCATTAATTATTTGCGTACTAAATAGATTTACTTATAACTTCTAAAGCTCGTACATAAGTATACACGCTATTTCATTTTCTCCTTGATATCATTAAATTATAAAAGTAACTTTTAGTTTTCTCAGAAAATATTTGACGTAGAAACTTGAAATTTGGAAAAGTGGTAAAGCATATAAATTTTATTTTTTCATTTACACATAAGTATTCCGAAACGTTTTATTTTATATTTTTATTTAAAATAGTTCTAGATAGGTTCTTATTGCAATATTAATACTCTAAAATATTTGTATCTAAACTTTACACGAGGATATGAGGTAACAGAAGATATATTTTTTAATTTTAAATGTCGTGTTCTTGTACTTAAAAGTAGGTACCTAATGTGGATATTTCTCTCTACAGGAAGTACACGACTCCCACCTTACTTAATCTTCATATAGCGACACACTCATTGCTCGTCACTTTAATAAACAAGTAATCGATTAAACAATAAAATACGAAAGCCCACATCTCGCGGCAATATTGCAAGCACTGCCGTCAATGTAATCAACCAATATTGATTCTGGCACGATTTGAAGGCTAATTACCAGCCATATTCTATCAGTTTGCGTATTATATTGAGAGATTTATGTAAAAGCATTTTCGTTTATACTTTGATCGACTATGTATATAGTTCAACTTCCGGTGGAATTTACGACAAAAGGAATTATGTATTATATTTCATTCCTATAATACTTTCAATACACCGAACTACTATGTACAATAATTATTAATATGGATGCGTTTTAGACAGAATTAATAAAACTTAGGTGAAATAACTTAATGTAACTAATAAAATTTTAAAAGGACTTTTCACTTCAGAATAAAAAATTGAGTGTTCGGGGAGTCGTTTAGTTGGCTCGGAAAGAAAAAAAATTACTATTATATGCGAGTAAAACTTGCTCAAGTGCACGTAGTGTTTCTTTTAACTATTTGCAAAATTTAATCTTATGTTTACCTGTATAAATATATTGTCTGTTATACTTTTTGCAGTTGTAAGAAAAAAAATCTGTGTGGCTTTTACTGATTATTACTTTATCCAAATCATTACTTTTGAGGAAATAATAAAATAAAGATTTTTGAACAAAAAAAAATTAACAGGCTTCGAGTAACCACTGAATAAAACAGGCACTAAAAAGTATAAAATAATACAAAATCCGGGTTTCTGGGGAACTTAGTTGTTTCCGGGGGTACTCAGTTTTAACTTAAGTATTACGATATTATTTCCAAAGATAAATAATTTTCAGAAAATACTGCTACTAGTCTTAGAAATCGGTGCTAAGTTGCCACATTGCTTTCTCTCTATCGCTTATATTCACAGCCACAGACAGCCATTTTCTTGATCAAATTTGACTTGATACAGACTAAAGATTTAGGAAGTTAAAATATTTTCCGAATTTATTTATATCCACAAATAATAGAGTAATTAAAAGTCCCAATTCTTGCACATATGCACGGACATGTAACAAATTAAATTGGTAGGTATGTATATACAGGTGGATAGATACACACACACACACATATATATATATATATATATATATATATATATATATATATATATATATATATATATATTAACTGGTGAAAAATAGTTCTTTTTATTATTTTATTAAGTAGTGCACTTTATTGCGATTGGTCGCTTTATTGGTTGGTCATTCAGAAAAGATTCTTAGATGGTAGGTTATATCTAGAAATAAATTTAGTAGCATTTATAAATACAAAATCATCTAACTTTTTTCCAAATAAAGTTTAATATTATTTATCAAACATTATTGTTTCCATCGACCAAAGAGTGAATATAAGTTTATTGTAATTTATAATAGGGTTTATGAAGAAATTATTGAAAAGAAAACATGACATAGTATAAGTATAAAAATTTATTTCTTATTTGTCTTTTTAAATACTTTCTCTATAACTTAAGAGTAAACATAGAAATATTGGTGGCACATGTCAAAATTAATAATAGGATATTTATATTAAAGCGTATCTTCAGCTAATATCAAAATATTTAAATAAAACTTAAGCCTAAAAGTCATATTATCGTTGTCGAGCCAAGTTTTTTCACATGAAATCGTATCCATAAAAGTTTGACGATTTACAAATAATTTTATATTTCGTAATGGGCATTTACATCCTTAAAATTTATCACAATTTTGTTTACTTAATTAGTAATCTAAAAAATTGCGCCCACATAATTGGTCTCTTAAAAATATTAATTATATAATAATACTTCTAATACGGGCCTTGAGGTTCCGAAGCGAAACCAGAATTTCCGCTGTAGCTCTGGCTATTTGAATCATAACCACCTGCTCCTCTAGCATAGCCAGTTTCCTCGTAAGAAATCTTCGGTTTGAATCCATCTTCATCAGCCTCATATTCTACTGTCTGGATTAAGAAATAAAGATATTAATGTCATATTTTGTGCCTTTTGATCTAATATACTGAAGATAAATCCTAAATCTGATCATAAATACTTTTTCTTCAAATCGACTTTAGTATTTTCAAGTAATCTCCTTGTCAGTGCATAAATGTAATTTCAGGTAATGAAATCGAAATATTTATAAAATTACTTAATTTTTTGAACCAGGCTTATTGTTTTCCGCAATTATTGTAACGAAATATTTTGAAATTATTCTTTGATTAAATTAATTACCTAAAAAGTTTTGTATTCGTGCGTGTCAAAGCTTAATAGAGAACTCAATCTACAACGGAAGTTTCGCAAGGATTATATTTAGGTATATTTTATATTTTTAAGGAAAATAATATTTTAGCTAAATTTACCCTGCAAAAATGAGCAAGGTGTAATTAATACCACACAATATGTTTAATGTGTAACCTGAGAAACTGTGCCATATTTTGCTATATTACGTATACTACTACCAACCAAGAGCTAACTAACCTAATTTCGTACAAAATTTACTGCTATTAGTGATTTTCTTTTCATTTCTCATGATCATATAATTTAGCATTCTGCAAGAAAGTATGTTAAGCACCTCTGGAACTCGCAATACGAGTATTCGGTATACATTTAGGCATTTATAAATATTCAATGGAATAATATTCCCATTAAAATATTTACAAAATTTAAATTTTTAGAACAAAAATATGTTGCCTATTATATCTTTCACAGACGCTTATTTGAAAAATGTATTTTTTTTTATTTGACAAAACTACAAATTAACGATTTTCGGGATTTTCAATTTTCACTTGCTTGCAATACATTGGCTATTTTTAGGGTTTTTTATTATGATGACTTAGAAGCTTGATTATTTTACAGCTCTAAGAGATCGTGAACCTAAGTATTTGATTTTAATTTCAAATTTATACCACCACATGTTCCTTAGAAAAAGGGTCTTGACAAATTGGCAGAGAGAGGGAGAAAAAAGAGGTATAACAAGAGTATGATACGAGTTCCTTTTTTCCTTTTGAGGTACGGAACCCTTAAAACAATGTAAAACACAAATTCTTGCCTGTTTCCTGCCATCGGGCAAAAGGACGAAATAGGTTCCTTCAGCTCGGTCATATTGTCTAGATTCACGATGTCCAAAATCGGTGCCTGATTCATAATCTTTCACCATATACTCGAAGTTGTAGTTAGCTGGTTCCTGTAGATGTGAATAAATATATAATTATCTAATTAACTTACAACGTTTTATTTGTACAGCGTTTACATTCATAAGCGTTTTGAAGTTATTTCTGAAATCGTTTATAGTAAGTTAAGAATTTCAGCAGTATCTAATATTATTAACGAGGAATTCATAGAAGTTTCGGTCCCGTCATTGGTACTTGTTTTAATTCTAGAATTTAATTTTAATTATTTAATACAATGTTCCACAGAGTTAAAGTCTAGAAAATCGTTAACTTACATTGTTGGAGTCATCACCGGCGTTTCTTCCATAACCGGCGTTGGCTGCTGGTAAATATTGGTTGGAAGGTGCTTGTTGCAACGGTATTCCATGCTGCTGTGACAGAGCGCCACTGTACTGTTGAGGAGCACCATATTGCTGCGAAATTCCAGATCTAGCGCCAAACTGTGAGGGAGTGCCGTATTGCGTAGATACAGCGTTATCGTAATTCTGATCTCCACTGTATTGTGAAGGTGACCCGTATTGCTGAGATGGAGCGTTATATTGCGAGGGAACGCCATATTGCTGCGAAGGTGTACCACTGTATTGCGAGGGAGCACCATATTGTTGAGAAGGAGTGCCGGATTGTTGTGAGCGAGCACCAAATTGTTGCGCTTTAGCACTACTGAATTGTTGCGGTGCGCCATATTGGCGTGATGGAGCTGCGTATTGTCGCGATGGCATATTGAAGCCAGATAAAGGCGGTCCATAGGACTGAGATATCCTTTGGGATGGCGGTCCATATTGTGATGATGGTCGGGATCTCGGGCTATTGTGCGACTGCGATGGTCTTCTAAAAATGTTTAATAAATTAATTGCATTTAGTGGAAAATTTCTCAGTGAGAAAAATTTAATTAAGCGAATTGAAATAAAATCCAAGCACATATTTTTTATTTTACTGCAACATTTGCAATGAAATGACTTCAAAAATATATTTATGGACTACGACAAAAAATTTACGTTAATGTAAACAAATCAGTATAATTATCTCAAAATGTAAATTGTAACATTTTCATGTGGCATAACCTTAGATCTTACCTTATAATAGCTTGAGTTTGCCTTGGTGCACCATATTGCTCGGAAGGAGCTCCATAAGTTGAGGAGGGCTGACCCAAAGCACCTGAACTTTGATAGTCATTAGACCTACCAGGTGGAAGGTATCTGAAAATTTTACGTGCATCAAAAGTAAATTTCTAGGTCTTTCCTTTCGTCCATAACCATCGTTTTCAATAAAATCATTGTTTTCTTTAAATTTTGTCTATTTATTAAACCCAATTTTTTAGAACTGAATTTTTTCCACAATTTTGGAGACTAGTTAGTTTGAAACTACTCACTTATGATGTCACTTTGGTTCATAAAAATGTCGCTTATTATAGTAACAAGGTTCTCCTCTATGTAAAGATGTGTCGAAGTAAAGGTATATAAGGTGTGTATTTACTCTTACACATATTGTCTATAAGAATTGTAGCCTTTACTCGATAAGATTAACATTAATAAATTATAAATATTAGAGGCACAAAGTGACAGGAATTAATGTTGCAAAATTTGGGTACGTGTTTATTACACGACCAGTGTTCTTAATAAACACTTTAAATATCCGTGTAATGAAGCTATGTTGTAAAATATAAAACGAGTTTTAATAATTTAACTTAAACTTAATTACGCCCAACATTTTTCAAGCATTTTTGAAGGTCTAACTCTCTTCTAAAAATTATTTTAGTATGTCTCATAATTGACTTACTATCTTGACTTGACTACGAGCTTTTTCAACATGATAAGTGAATTTGAGTTCGCTACTAAATTATTTGTTAATTTTAAACTTATGCCATCTAAAAAGAAAAAGCTATCAAATGAAAATAATTTTGTATGAATTTATCTCGAGATTCTCGACAGCAGCTATTATGAAAATATTTTTTTTAATTATATTTATTATGATGCATTTTCTTGGAATGAAAAAAATATATTTTTAACTATATATATATATATATATATATATATATATATATATATATATACTTTTTTTTCATTTAATTTCAGTTACGTAGAAATATTATTTAATACATTTAAATTACATAATATGTACAACGAGAAGTGTTATAAGAGTGCAAAATCATATTTTTCAACGTAAAGTTTGCATCTTTTCGTTGTCTCCTGACATCATACTACTTTCTATTTCACTATTCATATTTCGGCCTACGAGTCTTTTTTATCTTATAAGTCATTATAATAGGCTGGACAAGTTTTTATTTACCTATTTACTGGAGGCTCAGCTCTACCAACGCAAGCAACCGCTAGTATAATAAACGCTACAGCGATCTGAAAGAAAAAAAATTATGACAAAAATACGAATTATGCAAAAACTTTAAATAAAACATTTTAACTATTAATTATATATATATATATATATATATATATATATATATATATATATATATATATATCAGTTACAATGTGAAGAAGTAAAAATCAATTTACATTTTTTTCACTTTTTATTATTTTTCAAATAAAAAACCGTTTACTTCTCTTTTAGAAGCGTTTTAATATAAATGATTTTTCAACACATAAAATTCCTATATAGAAAATAGAATCATCACTATGTAAATATATTTTGATAGCAAACTATTAAATTCGATACTGTTTATCCATATTTAAAAAACTAGCCCTCAAAAATTATATGTAACTAGATATTGCCCGCAGCTTCATTCTCATGAAATTAATGTTTTCTCAAGAAAAAAACAATTGTATGTTTATCTATGTCATAAAAGCTATATGTATGCTAAATTTCATGAAAGCGAAAACAAATAAATAAATGTACAAACTCACTTTCATGTTAATTATATTTTTCAGTATTTGTTGCGTCTATTCTGATGATTAGATTAAATCAACAACCGATATTTCATCGTGATCTACATAATCATCGTTTACGTCATTTGTCATCGAATTTAACTCAACATTCAAGTGTTGTCGACCATAAAAGTATTTTTGTAAGCTTAAAAAGCTGTTAAAAGCTCAGAAATGTAATTTAAAAAATGGAAAGTTTATATTATAATTGGAAATTATTATTGAATATTACTTTAATTTTATAAGTAATTTATCCGGGCTAATTATCTTCTAATGTTAGAATATGTGAAGATTGTAAAAACCTTCGCGAAATAGGAAAATTATTTTCCATTTCATAGAGTGCGTGCCATTTGAAACATGATCTTAATCTCTCCTGAAACCTATATCCAAATTTTAAATACAAAAATAGCGGGAGACAATGACAGATGCAAACTCGTCACGGTCACGCGAAACCTAATACAAAGCGACTACAACGCGGGCCATTCAAACGGTACAGACGTACAAGTCAAACGACAGCGGAGAGAAGAACGAGCCGAGTAAAATACAACGTACGACGTCGTATCTAACTACGATCTTACAGCTCTCACGCTTGACAAATTGTTAATCCCGTGAGATGTTCTAGGCAAAGCTGGAGGGGAAATGGGAAAGGCACTTTTCTAAAGAAAAAAGACAAAAAATAGCCGTATCCTTATATTACAACGGCATGTGTTGGATGTAAGGAGGCAGGCTAACTTATTGCGTACAACTTTTCTTCTTTACAACTGCCCCGTGGCTGCAATATAACTTTTGTTTATGTGTGCGTTAACCCGTGGATTAACATTGGGGTGCGCGAGATGAGAGAAAATGTGGCTTTTCATCTTTTTACCTATTCATATCGCATCGTCTACCATCATCTAATAGCCAGCAATTGCGGGATATTACGCCACATTCTTATCTGATCGATCGTCCTCGCTCTAAAATGAACGCTCGATTTTATAGAACAAGATACAGAAGAACGGCTATACTCTTTGTCAACGTTAGAAATATATAATTTATGAATTTTACTCCTTTGATGTGCCGTGTGGAGAGGGGTAAAATTATGATATGATTTAGAAATAATTGTTATGTGAAAATATTAGATTGTAACATTGAACACATACATATACATGTTTAGGTGCGTACGTATCTTCACACACTTATTCTTAATTTGATTTTTTTACTACGAAACGAAATTCTGTTTCGCAATAAAAAGTGTTCGCAACGCAGTCTATACACTTGCAAAATCACGGATCTAGCACGGAGTTCAACTAAGTAACCGTGACGCGAAAACGAGATAAAGAAATAAAAAAACTCGCTTTTTTATTCGAAATATTACCAGATATAATCAGGACTTATTTTTTATATTCATTGCTAATTGGAACAATAAAAAACATAGGTGGAATAGTCATTTCTAGAAGTACAATTTTATACGGTATGGCATTATGTAATAAATACACTATGGCAATCTCCTATGGAAATATCCTTTATCGATATTCTTGGTTGTTTTGCGATCGTTTTTAATTATTTTTAATCTTTGACATAACGAATGTTTAATCCATGTATAAAAAACAACATTGTGTGAATGCGTCACTAAGTTTAGGCACGACCTTTCTATCACATTGTTCAATTACAATTTTTGTTTTAATTTTTATTCAACATACAAACAATGTATCCCCTTGTTGAAAGTCAGTTGTAATTTAATATACAAAACAATAAACACGAATAAATATAAAACAATGAACAAATATTAAATTAAATTGAATTTATGGCCCCAGTATTTCCGTCGTTTATAAAATCATCAATAATTTTTGAATACACTTCTTTTCAGTAGATGTCTCGTAACAATACGTTTGAAATGTTTATCTGACAATTTCAATACATCTTCCCCTATTTTATTACAAAAGGGTATGCTTTGCTCTACAAAGGAACTATTAATCTCTACGATTCTGAAGCTAGGAATATTCAGTTTACTTCTATATCTCAGTATACTTCTATATCTCTGTTTACTTCTCTCTAGTATCGCAATTGTGACAACCAAAAGTTTTGTGGTGAAGCAATTGATTTTTCCTTACAAACAAAATATTTTTAAAAATATATTGTGAAAGTAATGTGTGTATATTAATTCAATAATCCCACACCCACCGCGCTACTTCCGTCACACATTTTCGTAATACTTCCCGACCCAGTTTACATCCTACAGCTCAGTAAAAGATTTTACGTCACAAATGTGTAAAGAAAATAAATTTTAAATACGAAGAAAAAATAAAACGTGCCGTATATTAGAGGCAAGAAATGATCTAGAGTTTGAAAGCAGAGAATTACAAATTTAAATTATATTGTCTCGCTTATCAACAAATAAATAAACAAAGAATAAATAAATAATATAAACAGCAGGTAAATAATTTTAAACTTAATTTATTTTCGAACCTAATTCAACCTATTCAAAGTAAATTTTGGGTTTTTTAAGGTATTGTCTATAAGAAAACAACCGGACGAAAGGACATAAAAAATTCATGAAAGTAACTTGACGGCGAAATTCAAAATAGAGAGAGCTTTAATTTAAAAAAATACGCATTTTCTTTTTAATTTACAAAACTCTGCAAAATTACACCTGTATTATATTTATCGATATACTTTTAGGTTGCTCCAAGAACAATTCAGCCGAGAATAACATTTCTCACAGTGATAAAACTAAGCCTTAAATATATCACTTACGGTCGGTATTATGTAAATTAGTTTAATTTTTCGTTGGTTCACCTCTTGTTGTATAGTTGTACAAAAAATATTAAATTTACGAATATTGTTTTTTTAATTCACTCTTCTGCTGGGTAGCAGAACATTTAACTTTGTAAATATGTTATTTAACGGAGACATCATACCAAACAAAAAGAATTTTAATTTTTATAACGCTATCCTTAAAATTATTAATAATCGTTGAAGTAATATTTGTGCAAATGCAAAAATTTTTATGCAAATAATTTCATATATTAATTTACATTTAGCGGTATTTTGTAAAGAAAATTAAATTTTCACTACTTATGAACGATACCACAGCTTAAAAATGTTAAATGTGCAAGTATATATTTTTAAAATTTAGCTCATAAAACCTTGCCCCTGTTAGAATTGCAAATCACAGTAATAAAAAATAGGCTATCAACAAATTTAAATTTTTCGTATTTAAGGATTTTATAACCGAAGGACCAAATGGAATGCTTGTAATTCTTCGTAGCTATCTATCTAGTTCCTCGTACCATAAATATTTTACTTTTAGGACCACTTGTGATGAAATTTTATAGGAAGACAGTATGAAACACTGCGTCTTCCTATAAAATAACGATCGATTATATAAACACAAAGAAAAATATTTTCATTTTCCCTGTAGATCAATCTCAAAGGTGATATTTTTCTTCTGGACCCCCTCCGCTAGGAAAGATATTTCAAAATGCCAAAAAATACTTTTTGTTGCCTCCCTTTGGTCCTTTGCGAGAGATAAGTTTTCAAAATGTTTTACAGAGAGTAATTTACAGTAAAATTTAATTCCATTTATATTAATAAACTAAAGAAATATAAGGCACTATGCTTCCTTTCATACCTATGAAAGGTACCCTAGGCAATATACTTAATAAACATAATTTAATAAAAACTGTTTATAATTTAAATGTGGGCAGTACCCCCATTAATACAAGTCCCACGTGCATTTAATTATTTTATTTTTATAGGAATAGAATTCGCATATTGTATAGAGTTTAAATTTCATTAATTTTCATCATTTTATATGGAGACTCTGAATTTCGTTGTATTTCTTACACAGCAACTAAATATACTGTTTAATATATCCCAAAATTTATTCACGCTAGATTCCAGCTCATGCCAATCTCAGTTTTTCATATATCCCGCAGAAAAATATGTCATAACGTAGGTAATAATACTAAATAATCGAGTGACATCACAAGAGCTACCCAGAAAGGCCATAGACCCGTAGCCCAACCCCAGTGTTATCTGTTTCCACCGTCTCGTCTTCCATCCCTTTCCAACCATCTGTTTACACTCGATAAAGTTTCCCGGAATGCGTGTATTCAGAATATACATATCTACGTCATCCCTCCTACCTATGAAACGATTGTCTTGTATATAGAAGGACGCCAGCACGTAAATATATCAACACGTGTATCATGTTTCTTTATTACAACTACCGAGCACAGTGCCGACCTCATAAATATGTTATTACATATTTGTGTTTACGCAAATGGGATGTGAAGTCGACAGGTCAGAAGGCAGCGTCCTTGTTTAACAATTCGTCCTAAATTTTCGCTCATAAAATGTTTCATATTTTTAGATTTTCTTCAATAAATAGATATTTAAATAGTGACTTAAGAAACTTATAAAAACAATCAATTTTGGCTTTGTTGCCAAAAATGTATGCTATGAATTTAAGTTAACAACTTTATAAATGTAGGAACATTGCATCAAACGTATCATTTAAATAAATAAACGTTAAACAAAAAATTAAGTAAGGAATTTAGAGGAATATGGGTTAGTTAGTAATTCATTTGAATTTTCTTACTGAATTTTACGAATTCCAAGTAATTTTTTACATGTCAATATATTTTTTTATTTTTATTTTTAGTTTCGCCATAGTTAGTTTTAATAAACCAATCATCACCAACGTTTGCACCATCAACTTTTAGATGTACAATGCAAAATTGGGTCGGTCACACTAATATTACTATATACAATAGCGCACACCGTCAGTTGTTCAATATTTTATCACGCAGTAGTTGTTTCTATGCACCAAGTAAATTACTGAGTCATGGCTACAAGTTTTATTTCGTCTGCGTGCACCATCCAATTAACCTGTTATACATTATTTGATAAAAAATGTTGATTTCGATGAAAAATTTGTTGACAGTTTTTAATTTGAGACCTAAACAATTCAAAGGGAAAATTTTATAACACCACCTTTGCATTGTTTCGATATTCACATTTTCAACAAGAATATTTTTATATTCTCTTCACATTTTCCATAAATTTATCCATTCGTCAGATGTGAACTTATACACAGACGGAATCGGTCATTTCTATTCTCGCCTACTTTTCCAAATATCATTACAAGTGTACAATGCACGCTATTTAGGTAACTCCCATTTTTCAATGACTAATTTATTTACCAAATGTTTAGTTTGCAGTGCACGCCAAGCAAAGATTTTTCCAAGTCATTAATTAATTTTCATTAATTCTTAAATTACTTATTATATTTATATTTTCACTGGAAAATTCTAATTACAGGAAACTAACACCTACGACATATCAAATTCAGTAATCAGTAATTTTTTAAGCTGAGTAACTTGTTTACACGCACACATTTAAATTTTCATCAGAAGCTAAATGCCAAAATAAATAAATCAAAATGAAATATCATTTGCAGGTACTCATAAATATGCAATTATATACCTGAAACAAATCTAACTAATCCTCATTATTAATAAGTTAATCTGTAATATATTGGGCTAAATTGGAAATATTTCAAATTTACTTGATCGCAAATTTCTACCAACGGTATTCTTTTTAAAATATTAACCAATCACTTCATGTCAAAAAGGAAAATTAGGTTTATGAAATAATTATTATGTGTATATATTTTTAATTCAAGTCGAAATTCGTGAAAAATATAATTGATTTACCAGGACTGAAATGCGAAATGAACTGAAACACGAACTGATGACCAGAGGTACTTTCGCCTCTACCTAAATACTTTTGTCTTGCATTTTCATAACGCTCCTTTAGTCCATTTGCACTATATAATTCATAAAAAATATTGTTTAAAATACCTGTTTCTATATCAATAAATTTCTGAACGTTCCTCATCCGAAACCATTTAAAGTGAAGCACCATATTTTTTGTAAGAGAGAAAAAAACTATATAACTTTAATGACAAACAGTTATTGAAATAACATTTTAAGTAGACCTATCAATTTGCTTCTTATGCCCTTATCACAAAATATTATTAAAATGATGCTATTACAGAGCTTTTGCATGTTCCTGTACCTCATATCACGGACATCCGTTCACGTCTAGTTCGTTATTATATATCTGACTTCCCTTATTCCGTGTCATCCGCCGAATTTATTTACTCCCCCGTGACCCTGGAGGCATCTCGGCAGTTTATTTCGAGGAAAGCTTAGAAGAAATTAATAGGATGAAAAAAGCTTGTGTAAATCGCCGGAGAAAAGGAGCTTTGAGGTAGAGCTTTGGTTTCAAGGCTTCTTATAACCATTTTCAACTTGTTAATTTTACACTTCTCGTAAATGTGACTCTAGTAACTTAACTGTTTATTACAATCTCATTAGTAATGTTTCTGGCTCTTTTATTGTCTTCTATTGCAGTCTAAAATAACAATTTTCGCGAGTTTTCGTGAGCTTTAGCACTGTTATTGATGAAAATTATCTGATTAAAATCTTTGGGTTGGCAACAATGTTAATTTGCATTTCATATATTATTACTTTTTTTATATGACTTTTTTTTTCCCACCAAATTATAATTTTCCGTGGCATGTTATATATTGCGAAAAAACGCATAAAACACACATAGAATACAATAACTATGACGTATATTGCAGGATACATATATTATTGAAAATTGACGAAACAAACAAAAATCAAATTTAAAGAAAAATTTCGATTCTCACAAATATCGTTATTTATATATAATTTTTAATAGATAAAAATATAGTTTTGATTAAAATGGTATGGTTCTCTTTTTTTTATATAATTTGTAGTATTTTATCAAGAATATCTCAATGACATGAACGGCATGTAAACATAAGAGTAATTACTAAAAAATGAAAGGCACAAATATATTTTAAAAAATTGCAAACGGTATTGAATGAAAATCCTTGAAAAGTCTTCACTTTCATGTCGTAAAAATAAAATATTTTTTTGGCCAATGTACAAATTTTTACATGGAACGAGCGTTAAAATGAGTTTCAAATAAGCAATTGAGAAATCGTTACTTTTTTGTCATCGTTTCAATAATTTCCCGAATCGTTATGATTTAGGAATTGTTAAAAGATTATTTGAAAAAAAAATTATTTAATTCCCATGCGTAAAATTTTATTATAAATTATATCGTTACCTAATAAAATATTGATTCACAAACAATATCCCAATTTGTAATTTAAAAGGAAATCTGGGAAAGCAATAATGGAATAAATTATGACAGGAAAAATTGTTTTGGATAAAACTAGTCAAGGTAAATGTGTGTATTGGCTGCGCGTTCCGGAAGTCAGAATCAAGTATATTACACAGTATAATAGATACAATGAAAGCATTTTACAGGAGTTACGATGTAATTGTTCCCGTTAATAGTTTAAGCATTTCTAAATGACAAACCAAAGCACAATCAGTTAATAAGAAGTGTTTGGAATATTAAAAAAGATACGCTTCCAATTATTTACATCTTAAATATATATTATATTTTTTCGATAATTAAAGATTTATTTTGGTTTTTTTATTCAAATTCATTAATTTCGTTAAGTTCGTTTAATCAGAGCATTTGATTCTGATAAAAAGTATTCATGATATTCTGGAAGCAAAATGATAAATAATAATAGTGATATATTTGGAAAATTTATAAAATTTGAAAAAAAATTATTTAAGTGGGTTAGTAGGCAAGATAACAAGCAAATGTACAAGATACATAAGCTTTTTTTCCTTTTTTTTTTATGTAAACTTCTAAACAAAATTAAAAATTTGCTATTTAAAAATTGGAACACATTTTAATGATTTCGTTATGTTTCTTACAATTTACTGTTATCCATATGGAATAGAAATATTACAAGAATTTCAATACGACATTTTGAATTTTTATGTGGGACCTTTCCGCAATGAGCTAGTCGAAGAATAGTAATTCTAGTCGAAGATAGAAAAAAGCAATAAATCAAGAGCACGATTAAACATTTAAAAGATTTAATTTCATTCTTAATCTTGAACGAAACAATTTCTTTTTAAGTAAATACTTGAAAAGAAATCATTTTGTTCATTTAAAAATTAATTTACTTCTATTTTCATTGTAAAACGGTAAATTAGGAACTTAATTTCTACTGTCGTTTTATGGATTAATATGGTTTTCCGTCACTCACCTTCATTTTTTATTTAAATTTGATATAGCTTCCAAAAATCAAAAACTTTCACTAAATTTTCAGGATTAAACCTAATTTTTTTTTAAATTTACAAAAATAAACTTAAAGTAATTACAATACAACTATCCCGAGTTGTTTTCTGTTTGCTAAGCGAACTGCTTGTGATGCTTGAATGGACAAATTCGTTACTATTTATACGGTTGATGAGGCAAGCATGAGGGATTGGGTTATTAAAGAAATATCTTTGGCGCATCAATAGGAGCTAATGCATGCGTCCACGCACACAGGTGAACGGTACGCATATTGTTACGCTCACTACGTGTCGATATATGTGTTGCGCGTTCGCTCGTCTAGTACTGTGTTGTCACGCATGTAATATTATTCTATAAAAAAAATTATTTCTTTTGTTAGCTTTGAAGCTATAGTATCACATTCCGAATGTGAGGAAAAATTATAAACTTTAATGTAATGTAATATACTGAAACAGATTTAACATTTTTGAAATAGAGCTTAGTAGTATTAGAATAATATTTTGTATCAGATAATCTGTTTTGTATGAGTATGTATTACTATTTTCTTGACTTTTGGTTATATTTTTATATTGATGCTGTTTTATGAAACGTGTCATTTAAATTTTTAGTTTTTGGTTAAAAAATAGTCAAAAACGACCATCCTTTGGAATGTGCTACGCAAAAACATAATTTTGAAGGATAAGCAGAAATTTTGTTTCTAAATTAAAATATTTAGCAAAAATTAATATTTTTATTCCCTGGTTTATGTGATCATGTATCAGATAGCGTCTGAATGTTGCTATTCATAAAAAGGCCAATAAAGCTTATGTCACACGCAACCTCTTGAATAGTGTAATCGGTCTGAAAAAATTAGTATGAGTGTAATTAATTAGGTAATTTAACGTCTTAATAATACCGAATTAAGCAATTATCTAAGTTAATATATATTGAGATATGGATCATATAGAAATATATATTCTAATGGTGCTTGTAATTTAATTAATATTTCCCTGTTAAAAGGAATTTATTCAAATATCTTTAAATTGTTAATGGGTTCGAAATTGAGAGAACTTTTTTGTTTATTAAAGTTTATAGCCTGAACATTGAAATGAAAAGCGTTAAACATTATAACAATAAATTACCGTTCCCTTTATAAGCTGTCTTAAGAACATTTAGTATTTTAGGACGACCTTATAATCTTATATCTAATCCGTGTATTTATATTATACACTAAATATACGATAGTAAATTATTTTTATGAATATCGCAAATACAATTATTTGTCAAAGCATTAGCAACACCTTTTCTTTGTTAATAGTGACTTGAATAAATATTGAAAGTTAAGAGGGTTTGCTTTAATATAAAGAGCTTTGCTTTAATATAACTAAAACAATATACTTTTATTATGATAAATTGTGCAAAATCGCTATTCGTTTTATAACCTAAACTTTTTTATTACTGAATATTACCTTGTTTAATTCTTTCATTACATATTCTGGATTAAATACTTTAATTGAGATTTAATTTTGTAATATTTAAAATAAAACAGAGATGTAACATTATTATAGGCATTAAAACACATTCGATACCTGTAGCGGCACTAAACGCTCGCGTTTCGGTCGTGTTCTTTCACAAAATTCTGTGCCATCATTTCTGAATGTGTTCATTGACTGGAAGGTGGAAGGTTCACTTGAATGAAAAGATATTAATTTGTATTAGATTGTGTAGATTTATTACGTGCTAGATTAGTTTTTTAATTACTTTAATAACCTGCTGTAAAATTTTAATTGCTTTATTTATAACGATCTGTCTAGTGATATTAAATATCGATTTATGTTGTTCTCGTGTATTAATAATAAAATATATTAATTCCTATTAACACGCAATCTTCCATTTAAAGTGACTAAATATTAATAATGTAATTCTATGCGAGCATATTTCGACATCCTTTTTGGAACCCCCAAGTAACATACAATATCATACATACTCGTTGGTTTTTTTTTTTATTTGCGTTTAATTTCTCCGTTTTGTATTTTTTATTATTTATTTATCCTAAATTAATTTACAGTAACTTTTTATTTTCTTTCAATAATTCTTTTATCCATTTTTAGTGGAAATCATTAAAAAACTAATTTATATAAATAAAATATAATTTATTTAAAATATATTTGGTAAAAAGACAAAAATTAAAAATGTGATCCGTTAACGATTTATTACAAAATTATTCATTAGAATAATATAAATTATTTTATTATCAAATATGACAATTTAATTCATTATAATAGGTAATTTGACTTATGTTGCATTATGCTAAATTTTACTAATCTAGGAGAAGGCAACCCCTACAAATATTATAAATGTGAGTCATTAGATTTTTAAGGAATAGTCTCATCCTAATTACGTTTTGCAAACTAATTTTCCTGAGAAAGAAAACCTCTTTTTTCTGTTTTTTTTGAGAAATAATAAAATTTAGTTGTCATTTACTTATAATCTTTATATTTATTTTATATGATACTAATTATTGCAAAATTCTACCTACGGAAAAAATAAGACAATAAATATTTACGAGACAAAGTCGCAGGTGACGATTGAAATAAATGTAAAATAGATATGAAAATTCAATGCTGAATACTTTGTCTAAGTGATGAAACTATTGAAAAGAAAATATTATTAATATGTTATTTAACAAGAAAAAAACTTGTCTATTGGGGTGCTTGATTGTGTATCATTTATGTTCACAACACGGTATTTGATATATTCAGTTCATTATATTGTGTTATGCTTATTTCATTTCAATGAGAGACGACAAATAATTTCCGTAATCGATTGAGTAACTTGATTATATTTGCATTTAGATTCTGTACCATATGAGCCTTGATTGTAATATTAATATATTTTGCTGTCATAGACAAATTTCATAAACTAAGCCACTACTAGGATTAACTAGACTATTAAATAAGTATCACAAGCCAATACAAAGATTCATACAACATGATTAATGAATCTACTTAATATCATTTATTTAATTTCAATAGTTATATAAATTTGGCAAAGAAACAACTTCATAACGATTACTTTGTCTAGCAATCAAACGAAAAGAAACAAAAAACAACCAAAACTATACAAAAAACAACCGTTTCAAATAACTATGCTGTAAAGGCATCGCACTAACACAGCTATAAATATTCACATGGATTCTTGCCGTGAAGGTGTGTGCGTGACTTCGTTACAGTTTTGTTAGTGTGTTTAGAATACGCGTCTGTGTGGGTGCGCCCGGTATGTGCGAAGTGTGATGTGCCCATCAAATTATAACGTTTTGTGTGGTTCCAATGCGGTGAGGGCGCCGGGAGTAGGTGCTTTACTTTTGTATTTTCAAAGTAAAATATCATATGCATTCATCAGCAAGATAATATTATATGCACGGAGATAGATATATTTTTATTAAAATATCAAAAAGTATTTTAAAATTATAAATATAATTTTGGAGCATTCTGAAAGCAACTACACTGTTAACTTTTTAAATTACTAATTTTCTAATGTCGACAGAGAAATTAAACTGACGTGGAAAATTTCTGAGAAAATACGCTATTTGACTTGATGTTTTGAATTGTTTTAAATTGTTCTATTTTGCATTATAAGTACACTACATTTATATTTCCGGGATATATCCGGGAAAAATACGGCTATTTTTTATATAACTCACTTTTAAAGTTTCAATTTTTGGAAGGGGATTATTATTTATTTTCAAATAAAACTAATCCCCTTCCAAAAATTAAAATGATCTAAAAATGGTGTGTAGTGCAACAATGTACAAATACGTCCATAAAAAGTCCACACAAAGTGTTCGTTTCAATCTTAAAAGACAAAAAACGTGTCTACGATTAGATTGAAGAGATCCAAACAGCATTATAGTCACTCAAATGTTTTTATGTGTGAAGATCATTTCGCTGAAAGTAAATTTGTGTTTAAAATATTATTATCAATATACATGCCTATAAACCAAAAGAATAAGAACGTTAAATTTTGGTATGAATGCGTTTTACTCGCCTGTGTCGTCATCCGACTTTTAACCAAAACAGGGCGTTTGCGACGCTGATTAAATTTAACAAAATATTATAATTTCTTCACGTTTTTTTTATAAAATATAAACTTATTCTTTCGAAAATTAAAAGCAATATGCTTATATATATTATAATCTAATAGGATGACCCCGAATTGTAGTATATTTTCGATGTTGTCAAATAGCCTATTAGTAGATTTTCTAAATGATAAATCTTCTTAAATTATCACAGTCTAGTATGTCTGCTTGCTACAAATGACACGTAGCTGTGGTCCGAAAGAAGTTCGAGTTAAAATTTCTGAAGTGTTTTATTTTCTTGTGTTATGCTAAATGTGTTATATAAATAAATAGTTCTAAAAACTAATTGCTTGAATCTACATTTCTCTATCTTGCTGGTGCTACTGCAGTAGAATGTAAAAAGAATTTCCCTGGGTAAATCGAAAATAATTTTGTATAAAAAGTCTTAACTTTTTTTATTAGTTTCCTATAAAATGACTCAAAAATACTTGTCTTATTAAAAGGAAACTTTTACAGACATGTTTCGTCGGTAATAAAGTTGATAATTTTTTTATTAAAGATTAATATTACTTTATAAAATAAGGAGTATTGGGAAACTATATAAATTGTGAAATATTATTAATTAGTTACTTCGAAGACGAAAATAAGTCAAAATAACATATAAAAAAATGACAATGAACTGATCGCTATTAAAAATTAACATTAAATTTACAAACTTTTATTAACATTAAACTATTATTTTTATTAAAATAGTTTTTATATTTATAGCCTGAAAAATTACCTTTGCTATTGTAAAGTAATAATTATTTTTGGGTAATCATCACATAAAATATTGTGTGCAGAGTTAACTTAATTTTTTATTAATTTTTCATTTAATCATACATAACATCTAAATAATTTTTAAGGAATATTTTTTAGCATATTGTTTACAACAAATAACTAAAAGGCGGTTTTTATGAATACTGTATTTTTTTAGGAAAGCCGCACTCATGAAAAAACGTAATGTCTATTAAGGTTTTTGGTAGAGACAATCCCACAGTTGAACTAAGAGAGAACCTAAGTATATTTAATAAATGTCCACAAAGTAGAGTATTTGCAATCAGTGCGACAACCACACGACAACATCGTGTCCCTTCTTCACTGATCCTCCCACAATTATCTAGGCCGCTGCAGCCGCCGAACCAACCGGTCCAGTGTCGGACGTTGCACTATCCAGATATACTCAACATTACTCAGCGCTATGCTAAGAGCTAATAATGTTAATTATGAGCATATTTATATACAAGTTGTAGGTCAAGCAAACCATCTAATCTAGAACAGTTTGAAGAAAAATTAATGTATGAACAGAATATCAATATTTATTTTGAAACATTACAAGGTGGATATTTTTACTTGAATATATATATATATATATATATACACACACACACATATATATATATATATATATATATATATATATATATGAGAGAGAGAGAGAGAGAAATCAAAGAATCTATTGAAACTGGAAATATAAAATTTGGGTAGTAGATTTTTTTATAACATAAAGACTCGCTAAGATGGACGACTTTTTGACATTTAAAGATCAAAAGGGTGAAAAAGAATGCCAAAGTTGCTATAGGACAAATTGTGTAGCAAATTTATTAGCTTGAAAAACGATATCAAAAATCGGCCACATAAATTATCAAACGCGTCTTTTACTGAATGTCAAAAATCAACCTTTATAGACATGAAAAGAGGTATCAACATGTCTAACTGATTCATTATCCCGTCGACTCTGTGAGTCCAAATTACTGAAGCTAGTACCCAAGCCAAAATACTATATCTTCTTCTGAATCACAGATTTCGACGTAAATTTTACGAGATTTAATTTCAAGTACCCTTAGGAGTGTTGAAAATTCACCCAGGAACGTGCTCACGGTGGACACAAGGAACGAATTTTACCAAAATCGACGTGGACTACAGCAAAGACGCTCATTTTAGACTAATTTAATCACGCCATATTTTATAAAACATACATCCAAAATATATTCAAAGTTCTGAAGGATAGGAAACGAAGCTATCAAGATTTTGCTACCATGAAAAGTTTGAGGTAAGACTGCTTTTTTATACGTGACGTGAGAAAATCTTTGAAACAAAATATCAAAATTTTAAGTATTCACTTTCTAGCTATTTGTATTCTAAAATCCTCATTTTAATGGCTAGCTAGTTAATTTATGAGCTAAGTTTGCACTTGAGTCGTTTTGTTCTTGCAATAGAATACCACCGAACCATTTTACATGTCTCTGTTTCATGTGTTACTTTTTTAATTTAGATTTCATTTCGCCTTCGGTAATACTCGACAATCTACGGGGACACTATTTTGTTATGTTTAACTATAATAGGGTAATAACAACTTCCACCCATGTACTTAACTTTATTAGATATGTCCTTGTATCATACATGCGTGTCGCTTAAAAATGAGATTCTTTTACCCGAGATGTTTTGTTATATAGATATGTAAATAGATCTGGTTCCGAAAAGCGAAAGTAATATGTCTCCTAATTCTTTTGTATACGTGCTTTCGAAGACTCTCTTTTTTAATAAAGTCTGCATGTGGTCGCTACCTGGAGCCACTGTCTGTTCTTTTTATTTAATATTATCTATCAAATATAAGATCATTGCTTTTATGCATGATTTACGGACAGAAGCAACAAAGCAGAAACTAGAACAGTATGCCACATTACAATTATATTAAAATAGAACATTAACATGGAGTAGTTTATGATAATTAAAACGTGAATCCTGTCACGATACTGCATGTCATCCTCATCGGTAATGACATATGTTTCAATCCGAAATTAATACATAAATATGCAGTTTCGAAACGAGTGAGATTTATAATATTTATCAGCTAAATATCGTTGACATAATATTTTTACTTCGCTAAAACTTTAATTATAGATATGCCGGTGTTGACTATTTTTTATTTCGCCTAAAATTAAAAAAAATAAGTATAAAATAGTAAACCTAAAGTAATGTTTTTGCATATAATTACTACGAAATTTAAATTAATTAGGTTTGCTATGTTCATGAGCAGTTCTTATTATTTGCATTAAAGCAACGAATACATAAATATCTGAAATCTATAAATAAAATATTCTACATTCAGGAATTTTACATTAAATACGCCGATTTCCACTTTAACGTCACTTAGAGAACTGATGAAAATAAAAGTTAAATAAACTATTTTAATTATATTTAAAGACTGATACTAATAACCACGAATAATGTTATAATTTGCAAATTTTTGACGTTTTCTTTTTTAGTCATGTTAATAAAAAAAAATTATGAGAGTGGAATTTTACGATGTGCGCGCACGATGCAACAAAAATCGATAGGTTGAAGTTGCTCATTAAACATGCGTGTAGTGACTGATATTATATTCATGGTAGTTATTGAGGTATTTTTAAATACACAGCACCTGTTTTATATTCATAAGTTCATTCTATATCATTCTAAGTTATATTTGTACTTTTAAATATTTTTTTTAGTAATTGAAATTTAATAGTAGTCCATAAAATAAAAAAAAAATTTATTATAAATATTCGTGACAAAAATAGTGCTTATAAGCTATTAAAATATATTTTTAGTGTCTCTAAGTGAGATTAAGTTTCGGTATGTATTTATTTGCATTATAAATTACAAATTATTACTTTACCATTTATTAAATCATGAAATTTAATTTAAATAATTTAATTATTAAATTATAATGATTATAATTCTCGACAAAAGACCAAATTTTTAATATTCTGTATAAGAAAGTGAATTTTATTTTTAAAATTTAATTACTTGATTAAATTTAAATTTTACCAACCGTATTTATAATGATGCTTCAGTCTTTTTATTATTTTATTTCCATTAATTATTTACGTACTAAATAAAGTTATTCTTGTATTATGCCAGAGAAGTATAACTTCTAACGCGCATAAGTAAGTATACGTACAATTTTTTTACATCAAACGAAATTAAATTGAACCACTCTAAGAAAATTAGTCCCAGTGGCTCATTCCAAAATTTTAAAAATGTGACTTTTATGGAATAAACTCGGTGTTTGTCGGTATATTCCTTTCTTTATTACAGTATTTTATCGTAAAGCTTATTGAAGCTTGAGCAAATTTTCGTTCCATTTTAATTAATATTCCTCTGACGTATTCATAAGTCCATGTAAAGGTCCAAAATATAAGCAAAACCTACAAAAACTTTTATTCTGTAATTTAAATAGAGTTACGCTTTTGGTGCCTTAACAAGTTTTTTTAATAAAATGTATTAAAAAACTTGTTAAGGTACCAGTGGAACTAGCACGAGAATGCATCTATTTTGGTATTATTTTACTAATATCCGTGTATTATTTCGACCCAATGTACGAGAGATAAACATTTAACTGCAGCAATACAGCTGATAAATACGCTAAAGCCTAGTATATGATTTATACTTCGCTTTTAATAAAAATCACATTTACTATTTTTTTGTTACAATTTTTAACTTCTTATCACTCCGAAGATAGAATATAGTCTCAAGTTTTATATGATAATTCTCTTCGTCGGAGTAATAAATATAGAAAATAAAAAAAAATTGCAAAGCCTATGTTGTTTGCTACAAGCATTCGAGTTACTGTTTAGGATTCGTATATATATTATATAATTTATGAAAATTACTTAGAAATTATAACCTACAATTTACTTAGAGAAATGGTTTCTCTAGGTTATTTTCTCTAAAAAGAGATATGTTGAATGAGTTAAAAAGAAAGACAACAAATATGTTAAAAAAAGTATTTAAGAATAGACTCTTTATTTATCAAAATGAATAAAAATATTAAAATGTTTGAAAATCTATTCAAATAAACCGCGAAGAAACATCATTGTAAAAAATTAATGTTCTAATTTCGTAAAACGTTTAATGAACAAAACGCACTTATTTCTCTATTAAATATATGCTAGCAAAAAGTAGGCTTTGTGAGAGCTTGCGAGCTTTTTCAGTGCGCGTCCATTACAATAATGCTTTCAAGATGCGGTTAGGACTGCCGCGCTTCTGTAGGGCTTCGGACATGTTTTCAGATGCTCATGTGAACGACTTCTCTAGTACACAGATCCGCAACAGCTCCAACGCCATCCAAAATATGATCACTTATTTAAATGCATATATATATATATATATATATATATATATATATATATATATATATATATATATATCCTTTTAATGTTTTTAATCTTGAAAATACGATATATGTTAAACCAACTGAAGTTCCTTTTACTCCAATATCTACAACTGCTTTATCTAGCGTTAAACCTTGCGACTTGCGAATGGATTTGCGAAAGCTCATTGTAATGGAAATTGTTTACTGGAACAATTAGTATTTCCACTTTTTCCAAAATTTAGTTAGAGCGCTATTGGACACAACCACTATTTTCCTAGCTTGAATGAGAATAATTTTGAAATCGAACCATTATCACCCGTGACATTTAATCAGGGGAACTATAATTTTCTTCATAAATAGGAAGGTGACAGAACTTTGGATCCAAGCGAAATTAAGAAATGCCCTATGAATATATCCATCACACTTAAATTAATTAATTGGTACAGAATCAAATCTAGGCCAAGTTAAAACACTAAAACCATAATTTTCTTCCTGAATATTCTATATTTTATTTATTGCCTTTCGATTACATTGAAATATTGAAATCCGTTGGGGCTCCAGATTCATAAACATTATCATGCAATATATCTTAAATGAAATATGTTGTTTTTTTGACTTAATAAAATTTGGTGAAAAACACTTTCATTATTCGGTAAACATTTTAAATTATTTTCATCAATAGTAATATCACGATACAAAGAATTTAAAAAAATCAAATTATTGGGGTTTACAATAAAATCTTTATATCCTTCACCATCATTTCTTCAAACAAAAATATATTTTGAAATAGTATCAATAGCATGAGGTGGGGAAGTAATAAAATCTGCTATGTGCTATCATGAAAATTGACGACTTGCCCACTATATAAATTTTGACCAAATTTACCACCACTGTAATAACTGTATATCTTTACCACTGTAATAACTGTATATCGACTGAAAGGGGGTAAATTAATTGAGCGATTAAATTTTCTTTAAGAAATGTTAATTTTTTTTAAAACATCAGCTTGTGGTAGAGGATATATATTATTGTCTATGGAAAATTTATTGATTTCACTTTTTACTGGAAATTTGTGACAAAGGGTACAAAGTCCATCTTGTTCAATATGTAAATTAAACCAACAACGAGGACATAAGTTGCAATGTGTCGATTTTATTTTTTTGGGCAGTTTCAAAATTAGCGGCATATTAAAAAAAAATAGCATTTTCTCAATAAGAATACAATTCAGTATCTCGAGTTCTTTTCTCACGTTCTCTTGCACCAGACCTTAAAGAACTACATACTGTCACGTTCTTTACGACCAGTTAAAGTACGTCCTCGTGGTAACAATTCGCTATTTCGCTGTAACAATAACAAATATAAAATTACTAAAATTATTAAATTTTAGACGATATAAAAAATCTCAACACCGGAAATGATTTAAATTTACCCATACAATTTGTACTATATCGTCCAAAAAAAATTAAAATGCTAACTTTGGTTTTTTTTTCAAAGTGGATAAAAAAACAGTGCCAATAAAAATTGTTTGAATTGATATGAAATTGAAATAATTGAAAGGTTAAAGCTTAAAGTAATTTGTAAAATTTCTACTTCATCCCATTAAAAAGTAATTAAAAAAATTGACTTAACTTCCGATTTTAGTACATACCATCTTTCTCAAATAGATATTTACCTATTCACAATTTTGTAATTCAACACATTTCTGTGTGTTTTTTATTCAATTTATGTAGTTTATTTAACCTCTACAACTTGTTATCCATTAATTTACAATATAAAAATATCCACATATCACGTTTCAATTTTGTAAGTAAACATTCTTTCCAGAAATATTACACATCTTGCCCTATTAATTATGTAATTTTCTAACAGGTGGCGCTAGTAACAGTCTAGTTAATAAAAATATGCACACATCACGTTTCGATTTTGTTATAAACATTTTAGAAATATGACACACCTGCATACATGCTCTATTAATTCCGTAATTTTCCCGATGGACAACAATTAACAGATGGCGCCAGTAACCATATGTCAGTATTACGCAACGTTGTGTAGTATTTTTTTATAATTTAATAAAATATTTAAATACAAAAATAACAATGCATAACATATCTAGATATGGCTTTAAATTATTATGTTAAAAATCAAATCTAGAGGTGTGAAAGTTTTTTCGTAAAGTGTACTTCAAAACTGTATAGATTGTGGGTTAGTTTCAGGGCTCGCTCACCCCGCCCTAATTAATTCCATAATTCTAGAATGAGATAGATGTTCCATCTATTGCAATTAACCGTGTAATTTTATTCACAAATACCATTTTAATAACTGTTTACTCTCATATCTATCATCCGCCATGGAATTAAAAGGTAATCAAAATCGTTATAAACTGTACACATAATAAAATTGTAACAGAGGGAATTCTGTATATTGAAATAGTTTTAAAAAAGTGATTGATTTGAGTGATTGATACCACACAAAATTGACTGGACGTATTTTGATAAAATTTATACGTATTTTGATAAAATTAAGGAGCAATATATAAGATCAAATTTGCAGACACAGTCAGTAAATAATAACGCTTTACAATATAACACAAAATGGGAACGATCTAACTATTTTATTGAACTAATAATTAAAATTAGCATGAAAACTTAGCTAATGCAAAGCCTAGCGGTTACATAGCAACTTCGACCTTAAACCGCACACGAGTATTTATCACTCATAACACTGGCTAAATAGCTGAAGGCCAGTTCTACGTCATAATTTATAGTTTCATCGAAAGCTTACATCAAATTATGGTGCGATTTTAAGTTGGTTAAGACTTCCATGTTTGATGTAATGAGAACGGATTTGACTTTAATGGAATTTAATTAACGGTAGTGGAAAAATGTTGTTTGGGAATTTGACACCGTATAATTTCTTAACATCCTTATTTAATGTGATTTTAAATTAATTTTTTATACTTAACCTTACAAATCAAGGTATTCCAGTTTCTGTATATACACATATATTTTTCTCATTTTGTAATTTGGAAAGTACAAATCGATTTGGATGAAAATTTCTGATATTGAAAGTATTATGTTGGTGTACGGTAAATTATATAAATGTTAATGTTTATCAAATTCTGCATCATGTCATGTTGTTAACGCATTAATTTAATCGTAAGAAATTAAAATAGTTTTACGGACATTGCTTTTGCGATCTGCGAACAAAAAATTATTAAACCACGTATCCAATATATCTTATTAAACCACATATCTTGCACTAACTTTTTTTGAAATATGCTTTTAAGATTTAAAGAAACAAATAAAGGATAAATTTGTAGCCAAGGATTCTAAGACAAATAAAGTATTAATTGTTTTTATTTTTTATGGTGTGATTTATCATACGACTTCTTGTTATGAATAATACAACAAAATTGTTAGTAAATGCATTTTTAATAAACAATTTAAAAAAATGCATTACGAAAAGATATTCTAAAAGAACGTGAAAATAGAAAAAGAGGAGTCCTTATTTCCGAAACTACTCAACTAAAAATTATGACCAAAACAAGGTTGGTAAGATCTGACTATATGATTAGAGAGATACTACAGCGATTGTTCTAGATCTTATAATTTTTTAAATATGTATCGTATTTTTACGTCTATGAAAGGATTAGTAAGCAATATATCACAATTACTATGTAGAACGAATATTTGTAAATAGTTTAAAAAATACAAAGTACTATGTGTACCTGTAATCATATAGTTACAAGTAAAATATTTATAAGTACCTAAATGTGTACGGAACCCTCGTAGTGCGAGTTCTACTGCGCTTGATAGGATAATTTTTTTCTATAAAGCGAATATATTTCCATTAAAATTAGAAAAGTTCAGTATTATTTTTGTCTGCATTATTTTTTAAAAGTTCAGTATTATTTTTGTCTGTATTATTTTTGTATTTCAGTACTATTTTTGTCTGTATTATTTTTGTTCAGTATTATTTTTGTCTGTATTATTTTTGTCTGTATTATTATTTTTTAAAAGTATTATTTTTTTTAAAAGTTCAGTATTATTTTTGTCTGTATTATTATTTTTTAAAAGTTCAGTATTATTTTTGTCTGTATTATTTTTTGTCTGTATTATTTTTTAAAAGTTCAGTATTATTTTTGTCTGTATTATTTTTGTTCAGTATTATTTTTGTCTGCCTTATTGCAAATGTCGAAACGATTTCTTCAGTTCTTCTTTCATCGATGTTCAATAAAACTCTATAGTGCTTTCGAAATGCATATCAATAACGATAAATGTCTCTCGGTGAATAATGAAATATAGGCCTAGCTATATACTGTAACACGCGCTAAAAGACTTGCAGAATTTGCATTAATTGTTAAAATGTTTGTTATACTTCAAGTAATTATATTAAATAACAAAATTTTATTGCATAATAAATTAAAACTGTAAAGAAGCAAGCCTAAAGGAAATATTTTACTCGAAAACAGTATTCGAAGAAATTGGTGTGAGAAATGGACACGTGGATTGTGCGGTTCAACGAAGCCGCAATGAAAATTGTAGAAATTATCCTGGCATAAACAGCGTACATACATAGATAATTATAATTAGAGGAACGCGAGTCTGTTTAATTTAAACATTAAAATATTAAGAAAAATTCTAATAAATAGAAAACGTATACAAAATAAAAAGAGCAAGTACTAATTAAAAAGTAGACACGTAAAATGAATTTAACTGTAGGTAATACATTTCATATTAAATATTGTATATTCATTATATTTCCTCTATACAAAATCTGGCATCAACTCTGTTGCTAGTGCCGTCTCACGTCTCTATGACAAAAGTGAAAAGATATGCCACTAATTTTTTCACTTAATGAGTACTGTGAAAGATAAAGAAAGAGAATAGACAGAAAATAGCGTTTTATAGGCTGTGTTATATCATTGCTTGTAGTAATTAAATGTAACTATTTACTTTGAAAGTTGTTTCATTATCCAAAAATAAATAAACAAACTTGTATTTGAAAATATTTGCTTCAGTATTTTGTACATAAAAAACAATTTAAATTTAATCATAATTGAGGATAATAAACCCCAAAAATATTAAAATAATGGAAAATCTTTTAAGCGAAATCACAAATAAGGTTATGAGGATAGTAATACATTTTCACTATCATCACTTGACCTGAGAACCTGAATTATGGTACATAGCAATAAAACATAGTAACTCGCAAATATATTAGTAACTTACACTGAAACATATTTATGTGGAAATTATGGTAATTAAGTACTCCAATTTTTTTCTCTTTGTACGTAGTGTGGGCTATGGTTTGAAAGGGTTAATTAATAATAAGAGTCTCAGATTTAATCCTTTTTTTAATTTCAGACACTATATATTCAGAGATTTATTGATAAAGATGCCAACAAAATTTTCTCACTCCAGTTCCCTTTATTTCCGAAGCTATTCAGCCTAAAATTATCACAAAAATAGGAATTTCAGAAGCTTACGTAACAGTTTTCGGAAGATAATAGCGATATTCTTCAATCTTACAATTGTTTGATTATTCGTATGCATGATACCTGTCACAAATGTAGAAGGCAATATATTTATATTGTGAATAATTAATATACGTAAATAGTTGAAAAGAATCGTTATATCCCCATAAAGGCTTATAAGTGCTTAAATGTGTGTGGAACCCTCTAAAGATAGATAGATCTCTTTTAACTCAAGTTAAAATAAAGGAAAGCAGTCGTCAGGGGGAAATGATTTATTAAACACATATATTGCAGTTCATGAATTGTTACGACATTTTTCGAAAAGTATTACGTGAGTTCGATAATAATTATGCCATAGACGTTTGAAAAATATGCATTTACTAACATTTATTGAGTGAAAATATACACGGTGTCCAGGAACAAGTGTCGGACAGAGAAAAATGTTATTCCTTGACTGAAAAATAGTAGATTGTAGTTAAAATAAATTTTAAAATATTAATTTTTTTTTCAGAAAATTTAGAATAATATTCATAACTATTTGTCATCTTTTTTGTACACACAATACTTGCACACTTGGTTCAGCGCCGTTCGGTGGAATAACCCGCGAGCAGCTGCGAAGACATCGCCCCTGCGGGTACACACTGCACTCCGAGCAAGTATTGACTGTGTTAAAAAGAGTTATGTGTAATATTTTTTGCACTCAATTAGAAAAAGGGCGTGTTTTACCTTTTATTTCAACGACAATTTATTCCTTTATAGCAACGAATATCGTCTTTCTTTGTCTGACATCTACTCCCGGACAACGTGTATAAAATGTGGACTATGAATTACCTAAAATGTACTTGGATTTCATCCTACTTAAATTAATTTAAATTTATTTTCACAATATAATAATTCATAGTACGTCCTTCTATCGAGAGAAATGTTGTTACAGTAATTAATGTTGATCAAAAGTCAGGTCGTAGTGGTATATAATCATCAAGAAGAAAATAATTGGAATCTTTTTTTTTTCTTTTCCAATATATATTATATATATATATATATATATATATATATATATATATATATATATATATGTAGATAATTGGAAAACTTATTCTATAATTTATGCATGAAAAATGCATTTATTGAAATTATAATTAAAAACAGTTAAGTCCGCTCGTATTTATAACGTGTGAAAACTCGTGAAAACAAATAATTGATAAACAGAAAACAAATAATTACTTAATTTTCTAAAGTGTCTAGCAACAATCAAATAAATACTTTAAAAACTCTGAATAATACAGAGGCGAAAAACATATTTTAAGAAAGCTTTTACGTAAAGTAAAAGCTTAAAAAGTACGTCGCAAGGATCATGGTAGTAAACTTAAAAGCTAAAAGAAATACTACAATTACGCTCTCTCTAAATCTTCAGTAATCATATCAGTACAGCCACAATCGTAATGATCTAGAGTTATGAAAATTTATATGGATTCAGTTTTTTCTGATGCATCATAAACTTTTAGCATAGGAAAATTGTAGCGCTGATATTGGTCACGTTTTTCTTGATAACAATAATAATGAAGCTAGATGACATGTTTCTATACTGGTTCCCTTTAGTAACTACCCAACATCAAATATAATAGTACATCCGGTTACGTTTCAACCGCACGCCCCATCCGGAGCACTGATTACATAAGATCCAAAGCTCCTTTAACGCGTATACGATCAAGATAACTTCAAATATTAACACGCAATAACTAGCTAAGTAAATACATACAGGTATATACATAATAAGTACATCTACATGCATCGCTCTATTATAGTGCTCCATCTGATGCTCGACTTAATAACACGATTTACATGTCCCGTCGTTAAACTATCCAATAATATATAAGAATGGCTTTCAACACACTTTGGGCCAATGATTCTTAAACTATTGTCATTAATATTGAATATCCTCTATTTCTAATTCGATAATGTGAAAACTTATGCGTAAACGCAATAGTGCGTTCATAAATGCGTCTAAGCGTTGAATAGTGCGAGTGCGTTGCGAAAGTTTAATGGCGTAATGTGCGTGTTCCGTTAAGATAAGAAAATAAAATTAAACTGAGGTGAAGATGTGGTGTCTACCTTTATAATCCAATAACTACTGAACTAGTATAAGTTACATTATTCCTTCATAAAACGTTTTTAGGTCATACCTGCTTTTTTCGTATTGCTCTGAAACATTTTAACGATTTTCTTCAATTTCCTGACTGGCGTATATTTTTTAATTCGCTCTTCGCTTGAATCGGTGAGGAAGAAAATACGATTACATTCAAGTAGACCAAAAAATTCAGAAAAATATATAAAAGTGCACATTAATTCGTGTGATGGTGTGTACTGTGTAATTTAATGTCTCAATTATTGTATTTGCTCATTCGTGTTAATGATTTTTTTCTGTCTTTGAAAGCTCCACATACATTTACCACATATCGATGTAAGTTTACCACATATAAATGATTTTAATATGAATATACCACACACATCGAACCTTTTATTATGTTTTTCCAATGCTATTATTATTCTTTATTTTATCTACCTACTTTTATTTGAACAATAATTGACACGTGGAATACATATATATATATATATATATATATATATATATATATATATATATATATATATATATATATATATATATTTATTTTATTTTTTTATTACTATTTATTAGTATTTGCAAACTTTAAACTTCATCCTATTTATTAATTCCAAAATCCTAAAAATTAATTAAATATATCAACTTAACTTCCAATTTTAATATATACTGTCTATTTTAAATAGGTACTTAACTATTCATGTACATCAATGATTTTGTAATTCAGCACATATCTTTAACCTTTCAGTTAATCTCAATTTCAAATCAATTAATACAATTCGTATTGCCCACTGTTTTTTTAACAAATTCCACTAATCTGATTTTTTCATTCTATACCTACAACAATACGATTGTGACATGAAACTGAATCGGTCTGCACTTAAAAAAAATCAAAGTCAGTTTTTTTAATTTTTTGGATCACATAGTACAATTTTTTCCAGGAAATAATTCCCATTACAATTAGCTTCCGCAATTTTAGTTTATAAGTCGCAAGATATAATGTTAGATAAAGCTGTTTTAGATATTGGAGAAAAATAAACTTCAGTTGGTTTAACATATGTGGTGTTTTCAAGACTGAAAACATTAGGATTAGCATTAAATAGAAGATTTTCCTATTATAGTTTAAATAATATTGAGATTCATATATTTTAAAATGTAGGAGGCGATAAGAAATTCGTACTAGGAATTCAAGGTTTTAATCAAATGAAAATTGTTAAAGTAAAAAGTGACCATTTTTTCTTTAACACTAACTAATATGTCATAATTTTGCCTAACGGTATTTGTCAAAAGAATATTTAAACTTCCTAATTTTAAGTTCGTTTTTTTTCTAATATTGACCGACAAGTTATTCGAATTTCATTATTTACAATTAGTATATATTAATATAATAATTCTTCAATTTATATGTACGTACTTATAATCTTTATTAAATAATTTAAAAAAATCTTTATTTCAAACAAGTTACTAAATAAATATCACAATTAAATGAAACTACGTGATGTAGTATTATTTCTATTTTCTTTAATTTCTTTACCACGACCTAGGTTTTATTGTATTACATCTTCAGGTGGGCTATTAGCAAAGAATCTTTTCGAATAGCCTACCTGAAGATGTTGTTATACAACGAAACCTAGGTCGCGGTAAAGAACTTAAAGAAATTAGAAATAATACTACATCACGTAGTTTCATTTAATTGTGAATAATGAATTTCTACAAAATTAACCCCAAATATATTCAATATCACAAATTTTATATATATATATATATATATATATATATATATATATATATATATATATCTATATAAATTTATATATATATATATATATATATATATACATATATATACATATATATATATATATATTATATCGATATTAAAGGAAATGGTTATATGTACATACATTTAAATAAGTAATCAACTACTGATCATGTTTCGGGTGGTGTTGGAGCTCTCGCGCATCCTGGGCTATATGGTCGTCCCCATGAAGTCGTCTGGAAACATGTCTGAAACATTACAAAAGCGCGGCAGCCCTAGCCGCATACTGAAAGCATTATTGTAATTGATGCGCATTAAAAAAAACTAAAAGTTTTTTTTTAAACTAGCTTTTTTTTTTAAAGCTTTTACTAGTTTATTAATTATTTATTCATTTATCATTCATATAATATTAAAAAAACAAATATCGATAAAATTAAGAAAAAGAAATTTCATAGAAATTATAATATATTTAAATAAATTTACTAACGTTTTTAATAAACGAATCAAATTCTGACACAAATATTGCGAATTGATTATAAAAATAACACATTAGTTACAGGCGGAAGTTTTTTTTACACATTTCATAATTAAAATATAAATTGTATAAAAGCGAACTCTATCTCAAAAATCACTTATATAAAAAATTAAAAAATATAAATTTAACAAGTTGATAAATTCATCAGTTGTAATTGGAAATGGAATATGACGATAATGTCTTTTGTGACGTAGAAAATGTCCTACAAAATCATCGAACCAACAATATACGAAAGAAGTTCACTTTGTGTCATTGTTATCTATTTACAAAGGCAACGTGAAAGTGAGCATGTTATAAGTATCAATGTGTACCCCATCTCCCAAGTAAGCAACGAATTAAACCTGACATTTAAATCAGTAGTCCCATCAAGTCAACGCTGATGTACTAAGCACATTGGGGAATCGACCTGGACAGAAGCGCACGGGCAACTATTCCTAGTATTGTTTAATACTAGCAAGAAAATTACAGCAATAGCAATAAGCAATACATAGCAATAGCTATTGATGCACAAAATAGATTCATTCCTTAAGAAAAATGACATAATGTGAAAAAAATAACCATTAATGATAATTATATTTCTTTTTTGTCATTAAGGCCATTTCCAATTGGATAATTTTTTAAGTATTTTAATACATACATTTTCAAGAAATTCATCTATCTGTGAGCAATAGAAATGAAGAATTCATCATGTGCATGTGCATCTGTCATTACTTCCAAATAAAAGTGATTTAATATTATTAAACTCCACATGGAAATGTAGTGGCTGCTTTTATCCTATAAGTTCTATTATAATTTAATATGCTTTAACACATTTCTACGTAAGTAACATTACAGAAATAAATAAGAAAATATGAGTAAAAAATTTCGAGAATTTATTGTTACGTGTTATTCACATTACTCCCTTTAACATTAGTCAAGGAATACTTCATACACGATAGCAATATTGCATAACAGCATTAAAATTAAGGAAGAAGTGGAGGGGGCAAGAAATACTGAAGAACAGCAAGGAAGAATGATATAATTGATGCGATCAATCTACAATAATGACTCGAATATATACTGACTGCTAACAGATGGACTCTGTACTGAGACTGAGACTGCTGTAGACTAACTCAATCTATTATATTACTAATTGATATACCACAGTCCATTTGCAACAACTATTATACTTAATAAATTATTAGAATTTTAATATCGATGAATATCAAATGAACAATATTGAAAAAAGTAATGCAAAATTATGTTTAATATAAAATAGACAATCTCGTAATAGAATCAGTAAATGACTTTATGTAATTAATAAACTTAATATTACAATAGGAAATAAAAAAGAAGATGTGAAACGATAGATGAAAAATATTTTTAATAAAGTTGAAACGTAAATGTTTCTACATATTTGCGGAATGAATTACTCAGTCTATGAAATGACATAGAAGTCGACAAAAGGAATATAAATATTTGAATTACCATCGGCATATAGAGACGGTTTGCTTGTAAAACATTTATAAGGAAGAAAAATCAAGAAAAATCCCTCTGTTTTAGATTCAAATAATATATTTTCAATATCTGTTAGCATATATAGTTTATTTAAAGTTTCCAAAAATCAGTAAGCTATAGTCTTTTGCGAGGAAGCAAGCAGTGCAGCCAGTTTTACCTGACCTTAATGACCATAAGGACAGGTTATGTGTTTTTTTCAAGGAATTCATGTCCCTTTCTTTTATTAAATTTTTTTGCGTCTAATTATAGCACAACACATATCGTACTAGAATCTTGAGACTTATAACTGTTATAACACTTTATTAGAACTATTGCCAGTGATATTAATATTGGCCGTAAAGAAAATTAAATTTGAATAGATGACGAAAGGGAAGATAATAATTAAACGGGGAGAAACCATTTTGCGGACCTAAAATTTAAAAGAAATTAGCAAATAAACAAATGTTTATAGTTTGTAGTACATACGTATTTTTAATCTCAATATTATCAAAATATATTTTTGGAAACTAGTTCTGTCTATTACTCGATTTTAATTTATGATTTCGATAAACACGATTTTAATTATTGTTAACTTTGCGAGCTTCTTTTAAAATTGTATATTTAAAAAAAAATTCAATACGCTAACGTTTTAGGAAAATATATTTCAAAACAGTTGTTACTCTTAACATAAGTTACACTTATGTATACTCATTCAAGGCTTTCGGATGAGGAATTTTAAAAAGCAAATATTTGAGGAGGCTTGAAATAAAAGGGGTATATTATACATCAAAAGATTGCGTTTGTTAATCACTCTGCTTAGGTGAATAATGGAAAAAAGGTATGTAACTACATAAAAATAATTTATTTTACTCCAGAACAACAAAATTAATTAAACACAAAGAAATAATTAAGAAACACTGCTCGACATTAACAGAACCGAGTACGGTGTCAGACGATCGACCTTGCCCCGTACACGTAGAAGGCGGTACATAGCGGCCCACTACCAAAAGCAAGGTGAGATGGGCGGTTCTATTTCTTATTGCGATGAAAATGAAGAGTGTTATAATTAACAGTTTTATTATCTGTTTAATTCACATATCATGATTGTAGATCACGCAACACGTATATCGTTGTATGATTTGGGAAGATTATGTTTGATAGTCTTTAAATTGTACTTTCGGCAGTGAATGTACTTCAGAGGACTTGTGTAATAAAGTAGAATTGCCAGTCAACTAAAATCGACTCCCAATATTTTCGATTTGAAAGCCAAATTTGTGTAATATCCTTATAATAAAACGCTTAAGAATGTTCTATAATTTTCTCTCAACAATTTTTAAATATGCATAAATTTGTTGTAGGTATTTTAAATACTCATGATGCGAAAAAAAACTAATTGTTTATGGTTTATGTATGAAAAACATCTACATAAATTACATGTTAAAATTTTATACATCTTTAGCTTGCAGCAGAATACTGTATTTAATTTGCTATATATATATATATATATATATATATATATATATATCTATACATATATATATGTATATATATACATATACATATATATATATATATAAATATATATATATATATATATATATATATATATATATATATATATGTATTTATAAATAATCAATAATATTTAGTCCCAAATAATAAGTCAGTGATAATAAATAATTTTAATAATACTTTTGTAATTTGCTTTGTTATATCACTGTTTAACTTAATTTGCCTATCATGATATATATCTCATATTTCTTTATTTTATTATCTTTTCATTTTATTGCCTTGTTTATCATATGAATTAAGGTCAGATTTCAAGCAATGTCTAAATATATATTAAAAAGTCAAGAACTTGAGTGAAAAATATCCACCGTTGAGTTAGTGATGATCTATAAAACCTGAGCATTGGGTTTACTCCAGATGACGCCGCTTCAAATTCTTAAGACAACATTCTTAATTAATGGCCTCAAAAACTCCTTGATGTTATTTTTTAAATTCTTTAAAATTCTTTCAACAGTAATTTTCAACACTAGTGAGTATTGAATTGGAAATGAAGATAAAACATAAAACGCCGATGACATTTAGTGTAAAGCTCGTTAAAGGATCATTATATTGATATAATAAATTTAAGTGCATATTTCATATAAACAAATATCAATATGTAAGAGAGTCCACAGACTTCATCTGTTCTATCCGTTGGTCTATAATCCATATACTTAATCAGCGCTGACAACCATCCAAAGTCCGGACATCTAAAAGCAGACAACAAACCACCAATCCGCCCAAAGTTGTGCAAGCGCACGCCATTGTTAGCGGGTGAATAATGACCCGCACACTTACTGGAGACACATATGCCAAACCTCTGTTATACTTTCCATCAAGGCCTCTTTAAGGTCCGTACACACTCCGTCCAGTTTACGTCTTAACAAATATCTAAAACTGAGAGAGTATGTGATTGTGTTTTCTACTTTAATAACCAGGGTACAACTCATTTTCCATGTTAAACTTCTTTATGTTATATTAGCACAGGTGTCTAATTCTTAAAAAAAAATTTGTTTCCTTGGAAAACTTTTTAGATTGTTTTTACAATTTTAAATATATCAAAAAAATGTTTCAGATATTGACTTATTTAACTTACTCGAAAAAGCAGCAATTCAAGTAACTCACAGCCGGCAATTTTATTGTATGTGTAATATAATTGTTATTATATTTATATGTGGATACATTTTATGATAGCACGAAAAGAATCTCATGTTTTTGTGCACTACATCAAATTCCTAAAAGTAACAAAATCTCGATATAAGAAGTGAAAGTAAAAGAGTAATTCGCTCTTATTTTACCCGGGTGTAACTATGATATGATCAGGCTGAAATAGATTAAAGAAAAAGTAAGATCGAAAATCGTAAACAATTTTTTTTTCGGGATAAAAAATGTTGAAGTACGTGAGTGTTGAAGTACGTGCCGTGTTAACGTCAAGAAAAATTATTACGTTTAAAATAAATGCGATATACCCAGAAATACAGATATAGTATACTCTGCATAAAATTATGCCATAGGATAGTGCTAGAGAAATATTACCAGTGTTAAAGAAATATTACCAGTGCTAGAGAAATATTACTTTCCCATCTGAATACATAAAATTCAGTGGTAAATCAAATATTATCAATTTTATGGCTAATTAAAGACTTTGCTAAATCTATGGATTTTTCAAAAATTTATTTATATACATTTAATATTGAATAAATTTGGCATTAATTTTGTAGAAATTCATTATTCACAATTAAATGAAACTACGTGATGTAGTATTATTTCTACTTTCTTTAAGTTCTTTACCACGACTAGTCTTTAATCTTCTAATCTTTGCTAATAGCCCACCTGAAGATGTTGTAATACAACGAAACCTAGGTCGTGGTAAAGAACTTAAAGAAAGTAGAAATAATACTACATCACGTAGTTTCATTTAATTGTGTACATTTAATATATTAATTTGGTGGATGGACTCATCGGATGAGCAAACATTTACAGTAACCAATGCAAAATAAATTTAAATCTACGGGTATATTTAACAAATTGTAAATATACGATGCAATCCGCTGACTACATAACGTATTTTAATATACTTTATTATAAGAATTTATACAGTTAACCGAAACGCCGTGTTCAAAGATTTTTTGTACACATCAAAATAATAAGGCCAATGGATTGATTAAATTGGATTTATCGTAATAACTTCAGAAATAATATCATACATATATAGGTAATAGTCATACCTAACAAGTATTCCATTCAATTTTTTTAATGTACTGATGAAAATTGTGGTGACCATTTAGCAAGTCTATCTGTACCCTAACCAAAATACGGCTACGTGACCTTAGCACCGGAGGTGAGGTCAAGACGTCTTTGTAGTAGGTGATTTAGACGCGTACAGAGTCATGATTAGGTCGTCCTTCGAATAATAGCCGTCATCAACGGGTCTGAACTAGATTCGTGAGCTTATTGGATCTGGTATGCGTAATAGTAGACCGGAGTACAACGTAAACGATGTGCTTGAAGCTGTTTATCATGTTGTAATCAATTGAAATTTTGTAGGTACCGACATGTTTTGGTTTGCGTGAGTTTTAATGCTATGTGGAAATAAACAATATTTTGATGCTTGAATTTACTAGAAAACATTCATCGACCAGTATAAGCCGCAAAAATATATCTTTATAGTATTTTTTAAAACTCCACCAAGCTATGTATATTTCCACATTAGTTTGTTTATTTAAGCAAACTTATACCAAACTTGTTTTGTATTTTTATATTTATATAAAATCCTTTTACATAACAGAACATATGCCATTTCGATAGCAAAATTCGATTTTTTTCGCACTACTGTTCCTAGAGTTATAAAAAAACTCGCCCACCCATCTGTTATTAATTCTCATTTATTTCAGCAATTTATATTGAAAAATAATCATAACATAATTTAAAAGAATGAAATAATTGAAATTAAAAAAAATATATTATGTCAATTCGGAATTCAATTAAAAAAGTTATAAGGACTTCAAGAAAATTATTTAGAAATTTGTATAGTATACTTCAAAAGATATGGTTGAAAATGTTCACAAAAACACGTTTACTACTGACAATAAACTAAACGTTTACAAAACCTAAGATAGTAATACTGTTACATTTATCGAATTAATACATTTGGACCTAAAAAATGCGCAAATTCGTTTGTATCATAGCAAATAACTGAACACTGACGCAATGCTTAATGTTTTGTTCTATTAATGCCATTTTAATGTGATCTAAATTCGCATCGAGAAACGTAAAATAACTGAATCATTGGTCTACCACAACATTTTCCAAACTCGGAACAAAGCTGTGTCCGCTTATTTAGTTTTCCTATTATATTAAAAAGAACATTAAAGTTCCTTAAGTTGTATTTTTTCATTTCATTTTATATTTCTTCGACGCTACCATGAAAAGCGGATATTTAGTCTATTGTTGAGTTAAGAAGTTTAAACTTTTAAATTCGAAATAAATTTAGAGTACACAAGAATATAGTGCAAGAAAATGTCTTAACGGGAAAGATGTTTTTTTGTATTTAAAATATTATTTTCTGCCATGTTTTTTTGAGAAAAAAAATATGGCCCAAAAATAATGTTTTAAATATAGAAAATCTATTTTTTGGAATATAATTTTATATTGCAAAAATATGAATGGAATTCTGAAGATTGATCGATCAATTAACACGGTAACCGAGTACATATTTGCCATGATTGCATAATAAGGCTATCAAAATACTAACTGCTTAGCATACGTGCGTTCGACTCATCCGAGTTGTGTACCTAACAAACAAACAGTCTTATTATCTTATAATTTATATCTCATCTTGATCGTATTTGCTTCAAATACTAAAAAAGGTCGATCATTGTTTGAGTTATAGGAATATGAGATTTCTTCACTTTTGGCAAATATCAATTCAGTATAAATGTTGAGGAGATCATGCTTTCGACATCATTCAGTGAAAAGTGTCCACTGGAAATAGATTGAACTGAAGTCCTTATAGTTTAATTAATTATTTCGATCATTTCAAAATGAAGGTGAGTGTCAATGTTTCTTAAAATGTTCTTTAAGGGATCACTGATATGAGAAAGTTAACTGTTTTGTTTAAACTATTTTTTTTTAATGTCAACATTTTGTTTTTATTAATTACTTTGAAACATTGTATTTTCCTATTATATGTCGTTTATGGCTGTGTGATTTTATATTATTAGCTTTATATAATTTATTGAAATATTATAAAAAAGTGAAGGAGCTAATTTAAAAATATTGTAAAAACTTAATGAAATTAATGTTTTCAAAGTTTAGTCCGAGGCCCAATACAAGTACATTAAAAACATGTTAAAGTGTTGTGAATAATGTTGCCTCGGGTAATCATTGTACTACCATAAACCTAAGTATTTTATTTACTGCATGGTCATGATAAATTGTTTGGCATCTCAAATGTCAAGACTTTTAGAAGCGAGGAAACAACTGGTAACTATAGACTGCTAACCGTCGCATTCGGCTAAAAAAACACAATTCTAACTTTACCGCAAATGTTTTCATATTTCTTTTTTCTCATAACTAAAACATTTATAGGTAACATTTTATTCTTTATTTTCAGTCGGTTCATTAGTCAGTTGTTATTTTTTGAGCATTTATTTAGTTAACTAAGATTTTCTGCTTCTTCAAGCCTCTTTTCAGTTTTATAAATTGGAACGGATATCCCAGTCGTACATAGTATGGTCCGTGGGTCTTATATACTTCCATATTGAAAGAAAAGGAAAATCCAGCCGATCGAAGTTAAGTACCCGATGTACTGAAATTATCATATTTCATGTAAAGAAGATTTTGAAATTGAATTTTTGACACTTTCGTATTCAATGCCTTTGAATCTGACATTAACGTTGTTTTATCATACCGAACTTTCCAAAAACAATTAAATTGACTTCAAATAAAAAATTGACATGTATATTAAAGAATAGAGTTTCTGTATTTTAATATTAAATTGACAATTTTAAATTGGTATCTGCATTATATGATGAAACTGTTTTATATATGCAACAATATTAACTATAACAAACTTTTGCGTTCAATATAATTTATTTTAATCCCCTGTAGATTTAAATTCTCCGTAACCTTACCTTTATTTAAACAACTTTATTTGTGAGAAAATATGTACTTTTAATTAAAGTTACTTAATTCAAATTAAATTTTATTGCAGTTCTTACATATGGTGCGAATGTGAGTCTTAACGTGAATTTAAACGTGCAGTAATTATAAACACAAGGTTAACGTGGTACTGTACAGACAGACAGATACACTTTATATTTACAGCCTTATTGGACTACATTTCAATTAAATAATTTTTTATTTGTTTATTGTAATATTTATACACAAACACACACACACATGCGCGCGCGCACGCGTACGCACACATACACATGCACACACATACCAATGAAAGTAAAATATTATGGAGAAATTACGCAAACTAAAAAAGTGTCATTGTAAAGACAGTGGATATTAAATTAACTTCCCGGAAATAAATTTGAATATACAATAACTTTCCTTATTGCTTAAAAGAGAGTATGCGTTATGGGTTCTGTCATGAGTAAACTTATTACATAATATTAAAGACAAGCATTCCCTATATTGCACGTTTCGGGGAATATTAGACCTAGATTTTTAAGCTAACCTTTTGCTTATATTTTTTTATAACATAGAACAAAAATATGGGAGACCATGTGATACTTTGCCTACTTATTACAATTATCAAATAGACATTTCAACAGCAACATAACAGAGCCCATTATGCTATTTAAGGATTTATAATTCTAATTTACCTAGTTCAAATCGCTCTTAAAGTGCCAATAAATGGCAATTTAATTATGAAATGCTCACAAAAAAGTCGCACGACATATTCCAACAGCATAAAGTGCATCATAAAAATGTAATTAAATATCAGGTTACCTAAACTTGACAGCCCTGACTACACCTTTCGATGCAGCAACTGCCGGTCGTTCAAAATAAACACGGACCATTTTATTAATTCTCAGCACGACTCAATTAAAAATAAAACATTTTAACTACATTATAGCCAAGGTATTTGGAATAACCAGTGGAGTGAAATTCGCTTTTGATTAATTATCAGTTAATGTTGAAGTATAATTAGATCATGAGAGATCACGTTTAAAGATCATTTAAGACGTCGGCATTCAGGTATTATGAATCATCTCTCATAATCTGGCAATCATTAACAGGTTGCCATTCCCAATTTTTAGTTTAACCTTAGTATGTCAAATTGCATTTGAATTTATTGTTGTAACACCTTAAAAATGTATTAATTGTAAGCTGTTTTTTTCAATAATAGAATATATTTTAGTTAATCACAATTAAATAGTTTAAAGAAATAATTATACGATAGTTAAAAGAGATTAAAAACATAATATAAATCAACATGATAGACGAAGAAATTTCTTTAAAAACTAATTTCACCAAAGTTGTTTTTTTATTTTAGGTTTTTGGCACACTCTACGGTGTTATTATTCATATTTTTAAAATCAAAGTAAATCGGATAATTTATAAGCAGTTGTACATATTTTATGTGTGTTCTACATATTTTATTTTACAAGAAAAACAATTATTAAATTTTGAATTAAATTTAATTTAACCTATGTGAAAAAGTTTTAGCCTTAAATATGTAGTGAAACAAAATATATACTTAAAAATGTTATTACAAAATGGGGAAATAATTTAAAAATATGCAAAGATGATACGAAAGCGGAGACTTTTAAGGATATATTGGATTAGAAATAGGAGAATTATAATTATTTAAGGTTATATTTGAAGAGTGTACAGTACACTTGGATGAAAAGGAAAAATGTTTCTTTTTCTTGTCGAAAAATTGTCTTTTTTCCAGTGAATTCTTAAAACTATTGTATGAACTGAACCAACTAAACTGCAATAACCGACACTAACTTAAATATTTTTATTTATAAAATTCATGTAAAAAAGTATCGTTGAAATGAAATTGGAACTAAAAGTTAACTCTAAAAATGAAACTTCATCTTTTTATAACGGCTTATGCTTTAAAAGTTGAAAACTTACGTTTCAAACGCTCACCAATATTTGAAATCCTAACTTTAAGTAGTAGATCTATATTAAGCGGTATAAAATAATATAATACTTTCATTTGACAGGTTTCAGTCGCCATCTTCCTAGCAGTGATAGGAATTGCAGTCTGTGAACTAAAAGCACCATATTTACCCAGCGGATGGAGACCAAAAGGCCCAGCATTTGAGTTGCCAACGGAAGTCAAGATTATTTCTCTAGTAAGTAATGGTATAAAATAACTTATAAAATACACAAAACTCCTTAATACAATAACGTTAATAAAATCATTATACATTTTATTAGTTTTATATAGATTATTTTAACTCTCATTGTTTTTTCTACCGAACAACAACAAATGAAAATCGTAAAAAATGCTTGCACTGTATTCATTTGGAATAATTTTATTCATTCTCTAGGCTACTGCAGCTGAAGAAGAAACCACGACTACAATATCTGAAGTTGAGGCCAATGAATCTCTTTCTTTCAAAGAATACGGACCTCCACGTGCTGATGATATTCTCCAAGATATAACTATTCAAGCTTTACCTGACGTTGAGGGAATTTCAAATTTCAGAATTATTGAAACAACTGAAAATCTGGGTAACAATGAAGAAACTGGTAAAGTTGAGACCGTCGTAACCGTTGAAAAGACCGAAGAAAAGATAGAAAATGTCAAAGAAACTAAAAGAGAAAAGCAAAGCAATGAGTCTCAAACAAATGTTGTACAGAATGTTGGAATTTCTAGTGGACAAGAAACAGTTGTCGAAGGCAGAACTACGTCTCAGATTTTTGAACAAGTTGAGACTAATAACCTGAAGGAAAGTTCCGAATCCAGTTTCAAATCAATTCAAGAAACTTTGAATGTCTTGGAAAAAGAGATCACAAAAGTCGAAGTGAGTAATGCATTTACTTAGTGACCCGGTATTATTTTTATTATATTTAATATTTTTGAAACGTTTCGTAAAGACGAATTTCCTTTTTACCACCTGTTGTATCATATAGTTTTGGAGTTCCGTAACTATTGCACCAAAGCTTTTCAAAATAAAAGTTGTGCCTTTTAACATATTTTAATTGCCAACAACTCGTATGTTTAATTAATAGCATTAATCAACGTTTAATAGTACACGCAGTTTGATTCACTTGTTCCGATTCTTATGATTATTTTAAAAATACATCCCTATACTGTGTTCTTTAATTAGCAAAATTAAATATTTCTCAAGTTTCTTCAGGATAATACATATCCTGTAGCCTATAATGTAAATCATTAATATTAATTGTCATTTTAACCTCAATTATATGTAAAGTGTAATTCACGGTCTATATTAGTGCGCTCTAAAACATACCAATAAATTTTAATATTTTACAAACTATCATAAAATTTAATTTTCAATATCAATGCCAGATTAATTATAAATTCTTTTGTAACAAAACTTTGATTTAGGTTCCTAATTTTTTTTTAAATTAATATATAATGTATACTTCAATATTATTGGTAAACTATTTTAAATTCGTGATTAAATTCGTACATTTATTATAAATGCGGTATGACGAGTTTAAATTGTATTTCATAAATATGAAACCATTATCTCTTTTTGTTTTTTTTTAAATATTTAGCTTTAATATTTTAAGACAAACATATAATACAACTTAAATTTCTATCAACTAACACTGAACGAATATTCAACGTCTGTACCTCCTTATTTATAAACGAATAAGCAATTCGTCGAAATTTCAGGCCCGAGAGGAGAGCCTCATAGAAACAATCCGCAAAGAGCAGCAAACTGAAGAAAACCAGGCCAAAGGGTAATTATAATTCAACATCTTTTCCCGTGCGTCCTTCTAGTCCTTTGAAACCTGCTCTTCCACGAATTTATTTTCTTTGACAATTTTTATACATTACGCTAACAGAATTTGTATGAAGCGAATTTATAAACTTTGTATCTCGGAGCTTATTCAACGTGCGCCATGGGCTGTATAAAAATTTCATAACAGTTATGAATAAATTCGGGTTTGAAGAATTTATTCAATTAATTTTTTTCCTTCTTAGATATCTCCTTTTCTTAATGAAAGATGAAGTTTCGTTTCATATTTCAATTTATTATATTTTTTAATGAGCCCTAGTTTGAAAATATATAAATGCCGTTTCGTCTTACTGAAAATTCTATAATACTAATTTTATTTTTTATTGCCCTTACAGATTAGCAATAGGACGCTATTTTATGTATTATCTACGTTATATTATATTTAGTATAGATACACTTTCATAATTTAAGAGTATTAATGACTGTATATTTTCCATAAAGATTATTATATAATTGATAATGTTTGATTTAAATGTGTAATTCAAATTTATGATGTGTTCCAATGTCGACAAAATACAACTTTTAGGGTAGTCTAAAAATATTATATTTACAGGCTGCATTTAGGAGCAAACTTCTTCTTTCGTATTTCGAATCTGATATAAAAAAATATCTTTCACCATGAAACAGCGCGCAATTTGGTAAATAATTTGATGGAAGGTTTCTTTTTATATTTCAATTTATTTCTATCTTCTATATTAGACTTAACCAACCTATAGACAGTACTGGATTGTATATAACCGATAGATTGCAATGCCCAATTTTCATATATCAATTCTGTTACTTTACAAGTTTTGACGTATTTGCTTTATTATATTTTGTGGCGAAATTGAACAAAAAGCTGCTTTGTATCTGCTCATAATTTATTTTCACTCTTGACATAAGCAGGTATAATCAATAAAAGGTAACACGAGTGGCTCATAGATTTAAATCTGTCCAAGCTTGAAAAATTTAGAAAAAAACTAGATTCTGAAAAAGAAACTCGTCTTCTGTAAAGGTTTTTAAAGTTCGTCAGAAAAAGTTCGACCTTTCGTAATCCCTAACTAGCAGTCAGACTGTGTCAATATTTAAACAATTTTTATTCGCGTTATCCTCTAACTTTCTTTTTTTTCTTTTGTGAATGTTGGATATTTCAATTTAGCCTCGTTAAATCTTTTATAGTCTTTCAAAAACTATATAGACAGATAACACTGAGTCAAATTATTATGATAAACTCTGATATACGTTTTATTCTAATATTTCAACAGACCTAAGTAAATTATAAATGAGTGTAAGTCAAAAAAATATATTTTTTATTATAGTACAATTTTAATCTGCTAAAGATTTGAAAATACTATTAAACTATAATATTAGTAAGCTGCCATTTATAAGCTTAAAGATATAAGAATAAACTTTAAGCTATGGTGATATAGATGTCAACACATATGAAAGAAACTATTTTTGGTTTTTACAGAAAATCGGAAGAAACTGAAAGTCCTGCTGGATTTTTGGAGTATGGCGTCCCTCATCAGGAGTACGGACCGCCAAAAGATGAAGAATCGAGTAACGGTGCTGATGATAGTATCACGATAATCGCTGGGAAACAATTAGACGGAGACGAATCTGAAAAGGTAAAATAGATGTTTACATCGCATTTTTTAGGAAAACATAGTTGCAAACTGAATTTGACTATTTTACTATAAAATTAAAAGTCTTATAGTTGTCAGCTTGTCTAAAGAAACTTTTATTCATATTCCGCTTGTTTCTCAGCATTCACATATATTTTAAATAAAAATAATCTTAATTATTTTCATGAATCAAAGCGAAACTTGGTTTAGTGGATGCCAAAATGTATATATAAATTTATACACTTTGCTCATTTTAGTATTATAATTGATGTGACTTACATTTTCTTTCTATTTCTCTGAAGAGCTCTGAAGATTCTACAACGGAAGCTGCACTTACAGAAACTATACCCGTGCAGTCAGAAACTAGAAGAAGACGTTTTTCGACTAGGATCCGGTAATTTATTTAAATTTAATTTGTGTTTTTGGTTTTGACTCTAAAACTTTCTTCCAAACTCATAATATTTTAATTCTTAATATTTAACATTGATCAAGCCATTAAACACATTGATCAAGCGCATAATCATTTTAATTCTTTTTATAGAATTAAAATAATTATGCGCGAAAATTATTTTCCTAACATTTAAAAAAATCTGGCAAACTCTTGTCAAATTATTACTAATATCCATGCGCTTGATCGAACACAAATAATCGAACACATTTTAATGTGGAAGAAACATGTTAGTTAAATTGATATAATTTTAACTTTGTAAATATATTTCTTTCCAGAACACTGCGCCATTAAATATGGTTTTAGTACTCATTAACCGGATCTTATACTAATGATGGAAGAAGACAGGATTTAACTGGCTATTGGATTTTAATATTGTTACGATATTTATGTGTTAAAATATTTATATAATCATGCATATTCAAAAATAAATTATTGCGTTGTTCGAATACCAAAAATTTCTTTACATAAAAAAATCGTTTACCTTTGCAATCAGACCTTTAGCAGCTTTCATAATTACGTTCATCATTAAAATTACTTTAATTTAATAGAAAATGAAAAAAATAGTAATATTACAAAAAAAATTACAATGAATGCCAAAGGTGACAAGAAATAATAAAAATGGCAATTTTAAAAGGCCTGCAACATTTTTCGTGGTCTGATTTGTTTATTCTCTCTCTCTGTATGACTCGCACCCAGAGGCTTTCATACCACTATATTGTAAAGCTTATTATTTAAAAAAGCTACTTTGTATATTGTAAAGTTTATTGTAAAGCCTATTATAAAAAAAAGCTTTTTATAAATATATCGGTAATACTTTGTAAATATAAAATAAACTCAAAATTAAATTTGTCACAACTCTACATAGAGATAGAAATTAATACTTTTGAATCTCCTCCTTTATGTGTATTATGAGAAAGTTAATGCATACAACAATGATGTACATATCGCAGCCACCTAGTTTAATTACTCATTCAATTAAAGACCTAAATGGCGCATTAAATCCATTAGACTAGATGACATTTGGTTGTCTAAGTTATCGAAAGAGAATGGGCCTCAATATATAAGAACTTGTCTGATCGAATTATATATATATATATATATATATATATATATATATATATATATATATATATATATAATTTAGTAGTTAAGGTTATAAAGGAAAAAAAAAATTTGGGACGATTATGAATTATGACAGAATCAGAAAACCACGGAGTATTATTGGCATGGGTAAATACGTAATGATTATTTCAAGTGAGGTGAGGTGATTATTTAACTTTTAAAAGATTTACTCCCGCAAAGTCAATGGGCTGTATTATACCACGAAAACAATATTATAACGTCTAGAGCGCATCAATAAGAACATTAAGAATATGTTTCGATCCTAACTGAGCGAAAATATTCCTCTCGACTGGTTCATAGGTTACTTATTTGTCCAATATTCCAAAATGCCTTCCATTGTATAACAGGAAGCTTTCTTTCGTCGCCATGGGTCTCAAGCTTGGCTATAAGGCTTTCGATCTTTGACGGTGTTGTGCACTATGGGGATCCGGTACCTGGTCGCTTGCTGAACGACCCTGGAACGATATTTATATTCGCATAGCTAATAATGATACAGATTAAACATGCCAATATAGCTGCTCAGAGCGGTGATTATTGGCGTTGCCTATAATCATATGTACGTTGGAGTGGTCTATACGCAGTTATGAATTGAGACAAAGTGTTTATTACGGTCATGAAGCAGTGAACACAAAACATTATAAATTTATATCATTTGATTTAAATTCGTTAAACATCCCGGGCGCTTTCTAAGAGTAAAACGGAGGGAAAGTTAAAAACCATATTAGTTGAGAAGATACCAGTAATAATATTCCAGATCAAAACATTAATCCTGATTTGAAAACTAATTAATACAAAATTTTATTTCTTCCAATTTTTATTAAAGAATTTAGTTCTTGAAATTAAGCCACAAATTATATTTAAGCAGCTATTAGGTAAATATTTGACCTCCATGCGATTTATTAAAAATTAATTTTAATTTTGCTATCTCATGCTCATGTTATTCCATTCTAGTGACTAAGCATTGGCCAACCAGTTCGTTAAATATTGAATTAAACGTGTTAGTTGAACCTAATTTAGGTCGGTAATTGACCGACGCTGTTAAATTAATGAGCTAGGATCCTAACTGAAAGGCTAATTTAATTAAGTTAATGTGATATACATATATTATATATGAACTTATTGCAGAAAAAATTACCTAAACTTAATTATAATAATTAGCTGGATATAATTGACAAATCAAATCATATGTTTGATAGGTTGATAGGTAATATAAAAACATAATTAAGAAAATAACTTTATAAGAGTAACTCAAATTTAGATAAAGCATAGTCACATATATTGACAAGCAAATGAGAAAAAGGAAAAACATAAAATGTAAAAAGACTTTCAGATAACTATTGCACATGTTCATCAAAGATAAATGAATATTGTCAGATTCTAGTTATTTCAAGAAAATAGAGTAGTTTTTCGAAGTGCAAAACTAACTATGAGGAAACAGTTTCATAATCTGCATTTGAGATAGTTTGTACCATTCATATGATTCATGATACTGAATATGAGCATTCATAGATGAATATGATAGTATTTATGAGTCCGAAAATTTAAGGAATGCTCAGATTAGTAAGAATATTAATATCAACACTTGTAGTAAATATCATCAACAAAAAATGTTTGGTCTATAAAGGCCTACAGTACTTTTACTTAGAAGTTACTACGTACTTAAACCAATCGAGATCTAAAGCATAACGAGTTTTGTATATATAAATACTAGCTATGATCCATGGTTTTACTCGCGTGAGATTCGGAATAAGCAAATTTATTAGAATTCTTTTCCTCTCATATAATGCTCTTGGGCGTAAACTATTACCATACCAAATTTCATCAAAATGCGTCTAGTAGATTTCACGTAATATATGAACAAATTAACATACAGGCAGACAGATAAACATTCTAAAAATAGTTTTTCTGGCTACTGTTATCTTTCTTTATACTAAATCAATCACTCTTTTTAAAATATTTTCCATGTACAGAGTTCACTCTGTTAATAAATAATAGTATATATTAAGCATATATATATATATATATATATATATATATATATAGGATGTTAACTAATAATTATTAAAGACCAATTAAGGATTATAGAAAAAAAACCGATGAAACAAGCAGCTACGCCTAAAACAATTAAAAAAAACAAAACGAGTAACAAATTTAACCCGAATATATTCTTTATTCAATTTCTTGTTAGAAAAGCCTAACGTGTGTAATATTAGGATAACGAAAATTGAACTCGCTTGGAGCATTCCATGTGCTTGAATGGAATTCATACTACAATGCGTTTGCATTCTTCCTAAAATGCTTTTCAATATTTACGAGAATCTTCTTGTCTTTAAAATGCAATTCAATGCAATGTATTAGAATCTGGTTTTGAAATATAACAAAATTAGTTGTTTGTTATTTTTCATTTACAATTGGTACGTATGATTAATCAGTTAAATAGAAGTTATCTAGTAAAGTGATATCAACTTATTGATATTCTATGTATGTAATTTGTAAATAAAAACTATCAATAATTCATTAAGAAAAAACTATTTTATAGAAGTATTAAATATTTTGGGAATTTCAACTTTGAGATTTTGTTGGATTTTGACACTGCATCGTTACAGGATGACATATACCTGGCATATATCAGTATTCTATTAAATAGTTGATGATTTGAGACCAGGGAAAGCATTTCCGAAACTTCTGTTATAACTTGTTTATAAGGAAAATATCTTTAATAATATTTTATCGACTTTATTATTACGATCTAAATTCCAACACGTATCATATTACGGCTTTGAAATACGATCTAAAGAAAAGAAAACACTCCTATTTCCTCGCCGTCGAAGTGTTTTCTATGAAGACTTTTCTCCATATACGCAGTAAGAATGTGCAATAAACTAAATTTCAATGTAAAAGTGTGCCTTCACTGTCTGAATCTGTTTGATTGTGTATGCGACAGTGCTAGTAAAATTTCCTGGTAAATTTTAATTTAAGACTACACTCGTTTTGTGACTATCTATATTTTATCTTTATTTTAATCCTGTTTCCATAAAAAAGGGGCAGTTTATTTACAAAAAAAAGCTGTCAAGTATATTGTACAATTGGAACTCACACTACGAGGGTTGCGTACACATTTAAACCTTTATAAACATTTAATGGTACATAATATTTCTATTAAATTACTTACTAAACTTTAATTTAAAAAAAAAAAATATATATATATATATATATATATATATATATATATATATATATATATTTAAATATATATATGTACATATATATATATATATATATATATATATATATATATATATATATATATAGTCGCATATGAAAAAAAATTATGTGGTATAACTACAAATTAACGATTCTTTCCTTTACTTCTGTTGTAAGATCTTGCTTCTTGTCAAGTTCCATTATTCAAGATAAACGGGAAGTACCTTATAAGTTTTGATTTATTTGCAAGTGTCAAAATATGCTGCATAAATGGCCATATTCTTAGGATTCTTCTTGATTGAGTTGACTTAGACGCTTAAGTTGATATAGCTCCAAGGGATCATAGACCCAAGTATTTAATATTAATTTCAACTTGATACCCCCACGCATTCCTGAGAAAAAGGGTCTTGGCAGACCGACGGATGGACAACAAAGTAATTCTATAAGAGTTTTGAGGTACGGACCCTAAAAATAACATTTGTCTTCAAAAGAAATGTTATAATTAGTCCCAAATATTTATTAATATCCCGTCATAACCATAGCAATATTGATTTCGTTTGAAAATTTATTTAAATGAAAATCTGACTTAGCATTTTATATATTATGCTAGCAATGTGCTATGAGATAGCCATGAGATTACCCTCCTATTAGCCATATTAATCATATTTTTGAATGGGTTGTAATAACATTATTACTGATCAAAATATAAGAGATACGGATAAACCGGATCAAAATTTAAAAGGGAAAAGTTGTATGGAGCAATCTAATTTTTTTCATTTATCGCTATATTTGAGATGACTTAAATTTGCATTTTTAAGCATTTTAAGAAAAAAGTTTTTAATCGACTAGATAAAAATTAATAAATGAGATGAAATTACAATTAAGAATATCGAAGTAAATATAAAAGTCAAGATAAAGGAATGATGTGGAGTTAATTCAGTCCTGTTAAGAGTATTGTCAAAACTATATGTAAAATAATAACAAAAGTTTGAGTACAAATTAATAGATAAGGTACATAAAAATATATAAACATTATATAAAAATAAGATACTTTATACGGCAAATCAAAAAACGCCCAGGTTTAAATCGCTAAATTTACTAAAATGTATTATTTATATTTATGTATGAAAAGGATGATTGTTTATGGAAAATATAATCCAAGACCGCAAGAAATTAATGCAATTTAATGTAATTATTTAAATAGTCTCAATCCACGATTGTATCATCAAAAACCCCATCCGATCTTGCTACCAGAACCAACCGACCATCGAGTATCAAATTCAGCAAAGTCGTGATTTGGGTACATGTGCCGCATTAAGTCTTCCAGCGAGAGTGAGTATCGACTTCTTAAGCAGCTTCTTTGGAGAATTCGAACTGATTAGTGGAAAGTCCAGGGAGAAGTACCAAAGAAAATATGGTTAAAATAAATCGAGGCAGACATAAGAGAACAAAGACTTGACTTATATATAGCAAAATTGGAGGAAATTAGAGAAGTAGTAAAACAGCTATACATACAGCAGTATGCAATCTCCGAGGGTGCCATCAGTCTGATGGCAGCTGGGAATATTTCATTCATTAAATTATTTTATTTAATATTTGTATAGAAGTGAAAAAATATAGCGATATCGTATTTCCTCCATTCACAAGAGCAGAGACCTGAAATCAAAAATACGATCATAGTCTCTGTAGTCAAATATACTGCAGATACAAGTCTTAAAAAGACTGTAGTCGCTACAGAAATTGCCTAAGGCGTATATTTTATGTAAATTGTACTTATTTCATTGAGAAATAACAAGACGGTTTCTACGCACATATAGATAATCCACCTCGTGACACTTATAAACCGCAAGAAATTTGTCCAACCGCCGCAGAATTCGACATTCGCCATCATCAAAACAGCCGTGTTGATTGATGGATGCGACAAAGAGACGCGACGGGCCGCATACATAGTAATCGCCCGCTCACTCGACGAGACATCTGTCTCCATTCAGGCCAATCAGCCGGTGCAAGGCCGGCGGTAATCGCTTTGGCTGGCTCGGTGCCTGCGGCCTTTTAAGCCGCTTATGAGACTTTATTGATATAAAAATTTGCCTTCTTTGATATGTATGCAAAGGTTTGAGCCGGTTAAGGACATGAAAACTGCACCTGGAGATATCTTAATAAAATTTGAACATCTATGATTTTTTGTCAATATTCAAAACGGTGAAAAAAGAGACGTCTGTTTATTGCGGGTGGTTTTCGATATTAACTTCCAAAGTGACAACTACCAAAAAATATATCTTTTTTTGTTAATTAGTTAGCTGCTACATATATAAATGCAAAAGTGTCGAATTGGCGAAAATTAGCTTAAAAAATAAAAATAAATTAAGGATATATATCTGTAGAGATATATATCACAGATTTAATTATTTTAATACTTATGAGATAATATTTTAACGTAACAAGTTATTACACGCACGTCACTCCGGTAGCAAGTTAACAAAATAATTAACAATGAAATTATTTGCAGATTTAGATTTAATAGTTTGAATAACGAATGAAAGTTAGATTATTACAATAAATATAACGCGGTTACTTGTTATAAATATCGGTTGTGTGGAAAATGTGTTTATTTTTTTAAGATAGATATAAAACAACGGAAAAAACAATTTTAGGAAATAAAGAGGAGAGATATGTTAATTGTAAATTCAGTATCAGAAAGGTCTACGGCAAGTTGAAGAGAAATGTTACGGATGAAGACATAAATAAATATAATCCTTATTGTAAAAGTACTTTACAAATCGGGTGTATATATATATATATATATATATATATATATATATATATATATATATATATATATATATATATATATATATGTGTGTGTGTGTGTGTGTGCGTATGTATTTTCTTGTATAATTATTTATTAAAATATTATCTCATAAGTATTAACATAATCAAATCTGTAATGTATATCGATATAGATATACATCTATAATTTATTTGTATTTTTAAGCTATGTTCCGCCAATTCGACACTTTTGCAAATGATATGTACTAGCTAACTAACAAACAAGTTATTTATTTTGGTAGGTGTCACTTCGGAAGTAATATAAAAAAGCACCCCAATAAAGAGACATCTCGTTTTTTACCGTTTTGAATTTTGACAAAAAATCTAAAAACAAATAAAATATGTAGTCCATAAGATATTCATACAGGTTCAATTTTATTAAGGTATCTCAAATAGTTTCTGACAAAATTAATGTTAACGTTAAGGGTTATCATCCCCATTTTACCATTACTATCACGGTTAGAGGTCTGAGATTTCTTGTGCAGATATTTTAGATAAAGAACAATAAATACGAGACAGATTTCTTTCATTGGACTGCACCGGTGTCCAATGAAAGAAATCTGTCTCGTATTTATTGTTCTTTATTGTCATATGCTTAAGAAGCTAGACCCTTTGTTTTATATATTCTACATTGCGGTTAAATTATTGTCCTTGATATTAAACAATGTACAATGTGATCAGATTAGATTTATTACAACAAGAATGAAATTAGTATCAGTTGACACGTACTTTTTTAGGTTTCTGTATTAAATAAAATTTTTATAATTTTGTCATGTCCATTAGTCCATCCGTCCCTCGCTGCCTCATAGGTTATAGAGTTTTATACGTGTGTGCGAGCAAATTTGCAAATATATTATCCAAATAGAGACCTCAGAGTGTTATACGTATGTGCGATCAAATTTGTTTGTAGTGAAATCTTAGAAGTATATTTTCTTAACGTACCTCCCCATGTGTGGGAAGAAGAATAAAATTTTCTTGTCATTTTCAATCAACGGAGCCAAGGAAATTTACGTTATATTTACCTTTTATTAATTTATAAGCTTTTCTTAATTTATAAGATTCATTTTGTTATATATTAAGCTTAAAATATGTTCCCTCCCTCCATAATATGTCCCCTCCCTCCATAATAATAATATCCCTCCCTCCATAATTCACCTTTGGGTATGGAAAATTGAAAACGGTTCTAGTTAAAAATTCCCAAATAAAATCATTCCGGATAATTTGCATCAACATTTCAAAAGATAGTGATTTATACGGAGCTCCACTTCCTTCGCGTTTTCTTTTTCCTCTTTTTGGTTAATTTTGTGAATATAAAGATGAAACAATGATTTGTAAAGAAACTTAAATAGGTCACATTAAACATTACATATGTTTAATGTAAGCTATTTAACTCGAACCCGTTTCGAGCTATGAACTTTAGTGCAAAAATGCTATACAAAATAGACTGTTGATAATTTCTAAATACCATAAAAACAAAACATTTAAGAGATAGATAGATTAGCAGAGAGACAGAGAGTATATACCCGGATGTATTATGTGCGTATACGGATCTAAAAATCAACCAGAAATTTATCATAAATAATAACCTAACTTCTTTTTTTTTAAATATATGTGTATATAGGTATATATCCATATACATCAGTTCATTTAAATTTCCTAACCTTGATAAATATACTTTATTTTGCAAGATTTCTAGGTTTAATATTTAAATGGTGTGATGAATAAAACATGCTATTATATAATTGAATATACGGTTAGTGTTCGTACTACCAGAACGTGCTCAGTTTTTAGTAGCGTAATATTCCAGCTAGATATGTAGATTTTTTTAAATGGAATTTTTTCTGAAATATTTTATTACAAGTTCCTTCATACCTCTAGTATATCTTCAGTTTTATCACGAACAGAATTAAATCTTAGGCTTGTTAAAAAATAACTTATTATTTTTTCTAAAGAAAACTTGAAGTGTTTTAAACTAAAATCGGCATTTAAAATGTTAATTGAATTTTGACGGTAACTTTATCCTGGGTCTTTATGGATTGACATTTTCAAGTTTCGAAGAAAATTTAATGCAATTCATTGAAAAATGCAACAGTTACAATTTGTGCGCTGATTGCCGCAAATTTCTAATTTCCTGCATTATTTTGGTAGATATTTTCTTGGCGCTGGCGTCTTTATAAATTTACAATCAGTATCAAAATAAGGAGTTTCAATTTAAATACAAAATTATTACAGTTTACTTAATCTGTCGAAAAACCGGCATGCGGCATATTAAGCAAACAGTTCGAGAATCGTATTGTTCACAGTTTATCTTTTATTCCTGGGAATAAATAGAAATCGGATGCTACGATATTAAAGCTGTACCCATAATTTCTTAATCAAAACGAATATTACGTGCAGAGGCGTTATAATGATGAAGGATCCACTGCGATGGTGTCGCCCTCAATTTTGTTTTCAAAACAACTGGCAAACAGTTGCCGACATAAAATTCTGTGGTAACTATTATTTTATTTTATAGAACAATCGTTGTGAAATAACCCGTCTATCTGAGGCGACCATCCGTCTTCCAGCATTTTGCCCTTCCTTTCCCTTTGTAGACAACTCTCGAGAAAGAATAACCCATTGCCAAAACTGCCCCTTACCTTCGGGTTCGTAATACTATACCCGTAACAATTTTGAATACAGAATTTAAGTGACCTCTCAATGTAATGTCAAATACAGTTCGCAACACCGATCAATGCAACGAAGTTTTTGAGTTTCTGTGAAATTGTAACGTATCCACCTAGCACAAAACTTCTTGTCGCCTTAATGTTCAAGTAAAATTTATTTTATTTGTTTCAGGATAATGCTTACATTTGTCTGAATCTTCTGATATATTGACCTCTTAGGATTGGTACCCCCAAACTTGAACTGGTTAAACCGTAAAACAGAAGTCGGGATGGGACTTCATAATCAAATGTCAATTAAAATCGATCATAACTTTGTTTCTGATTGAGGCCACAACGAAAATTTTAAAGTAATGTGTTTTTTACAGTTAATTAAAAATTTTTACAATTGATTTCAGTATTGCAATTTGATTAAAAATATGTTCATTTTGGGTTCAAAGATAGTAAGGAAACAGAGTTTTATTAAAATAGTTATATCTAGATGTAATTGTGGATACCTAAAAGGTACAGAATTAAATAACGATGTTAAAACACATTATGAATTTGGTAGTGAACCAAATCGTCGAAAAAAGCGACAGTCTAAAGCCAACTTTCAAGCGATCGATTTGCGGAGAAGACAACTTATAAATTCCGTTTCATCACGCAACGCTGAGTATTTGTTAGATTTAGTTAGACTATTCCAATATTCTGGCATTCAGACATATTTGGCACTTGCCAGTTCTATTCTCAGCTAAGAAATAAATGTAATAATAGCGTCTGGCTATTTTTTTACTCGACTGAATTCATCAGACATAGAAATCTTTGCTTTTTAATATATTTGAATTTATTTTCATGAATTTTAATAAATATCTACCACAATATTTAGTAATAATTTATATACCGTCACATATTAATAAATATCTACCACAATATTTAGTAACAATTTATATACCGTCACATATTAATAAATATCTATAACAATATTTAGTAATAATTTATATACCGTCACATATTAATAAATATCTACCACAATATTTAGTAATAATTTATATACCGTCACATATTAATAAATATCTACCATAATATTTAGTAATAATTTATATACCGTCACATATTAATAAATATCTACCACAATATTTAGTAATAATTTATATACCGTCACATATTAATAAATATCTACCACAATATTTAGTAATAATTTATATACCGTCACATATTAATAAATATCTACCACAATATTTAGTAATAATTTATATACCGTCACATATTAATAAATATCTACCACAATATTTAGTAATAATTTATATACCGTCACATATTAATAAATATCTACCATAATATTTAGTAATAATTTATATACCGTCACATATTAATAAATATCTACCACAATATTTAGTAATAATTTATATACCGTCACATATTAATAAATATCTACCATAATATTTAGTAATAATTTATATACCGTCACATATTAATAAATATCTACCACAATATTTAGTAATAATTTATATACCGTCACATATTAATAAATATCTACCACAATATTTAGTAATAATTTATATACCGTCACATATTAATAAATATCTACCACAATATTTAGTAATAACTTATATACCGTCACATATTAATAAATATCTACCACAATATTTAGTAATAATTTATATTATAACATTTATTTAAACTCTTAACACTATCTTTATTAATTTACTTTTTTACTTGGACAACTTATATTACACACTTATATTTTCATTTAGTTTGTTACTTCAATTTTACAATTAGTTTTTGTCCCTTATTTATACCATTTTACGCATAGTACATATGGCGGACTTATTGCTACATGAACAATCTCTTCCGGTCAACCATAAAAATTGGTGTTGAAATTTAGTCGATAGAGATTTTGTAACGAAAATTCTTTATAGTATATTAGACAAAATTTTTTTTTAAAAAAATACAAAAGTATAAGTAATGCACATAGCATTGACATGATTTGGGATAGGGAAGACAGAAAGGAGAAGGGTACAAAGGAAAAGGTTTCAGGAGAGGTAGAACTTTTCCCTACACATGAATAAGTATATTAGAATGTGAAAATCCAGGGCAATGTTTTGCATGAAACTGAAAAATTCAATGACAATTGTTGACATAATATTTTTGTAATAAGATCTGTACTTACATAAAAAAAACAAACCTCGAATTATTGGGGGTTTGGTATAATAACTAAACTTTTTAAAAGCAGGTCCAAGGCTAGTTTAAGCTTCAAAAGGTCCTTTATAAAAAGTTTAGGTAATGTATCAAACCCCCAACGATGCGGTTAATTTTTATTAAAATGAACTTATTAGATAATTATTAGTGACAAGTATATTCAATTGAGATTTTTAACAAGACTGGGTGACAACCTCAATTGAAAATAAAAAAACCAATATTAAGATTTGTTTACCTAGTGTTTTTCATCGTTATTATTATATATATTTAATTTATTGTATTCTAATAAAGATTTTACTGTAAACTCGAAATCTTTTTCTGTTGCTTTGAAATTTTATTATTTCTTGCACTATCGGAACGTGTTACAATAAATATATGGATCTTCTACTGAAAGTTTAAATACTGAATAGTTAAGAAAAGCCTTTTATTTGTTACTTAAGTTCTTAATGAAGCATAATACTGATAATAGAAATTTATATTGAATCAGTATAGGGAACTTGTCCGCTCCTCACCGGCTTTCTTAACATAGTGCGATTGGAGTCATCGATTGCAATCATTGATGAAGTTGACTTAAGGGTTCGATGGAGTATTGATGATTATATTGGTACTTGAATATTACAGCATCAGCTAGTTATGTATGAGCCAGTACTTATCATTGCGGCTGATTAGGTTTTATTTGACATTAATACAAAAAAATATATTTTGTATATTTTATACTTTGACACAAATCATTTGATGGTCTTTCAACTGCATACCAAATTCAAACATTTAATGATTAATAGTACTTTTGTTTATATAACATTCTTTTAATTTTATTTATTCTATCACTTCTATACTCCATCTTGCCACTTTATCATCATGTCATCGGTAAGTCATTATTTGTAATTATATAAAATGTATGTATTCTGCGTACTTCAATTTTACATTGATCCTTATATATAAACAAATTATAACGAGACCGTTTCCCTTCGTGCATAATTCGAAACGTGCTGGACGGGTTCCAGATAAATTTTAAATTTTTATTCTACAGGACTGCAGAAAGAGTTTTATACTGGAGATCGTTCTAGACGATAGATCAACATTTGGAATGGAAAGTAATTTAATTAATTGACAACGACAACTGTTGCTTTTATGGACAACCCCATATTCGTAGTTTTATAATTCTCGCCTAGCAGGTTATATTTATTTTATCTGTAAGACTCTTGGACATATTCCTGGTTGTACCCAGATTGACTAAAATATGTTTATTTTGGGTTCAAAAATAATAAAAAAATAAAGTTTTATTAAAATAGTTATATCTAGATATAATTATGTATACCTAAAAGGTAAAGAATTAAATAACAATATTAAAACACATTATGAATTTGATAGTGAACCAAATCGTCCACAAAAGTGACAGTCTAAAGCCAACTTTCAAGCGAACGTAACTGAGTCGGTCGAGTGAGATTTTAATAGAGCAAATATCAAAATGTTTATGTTGATAGAAAGGAAATGTCCTTGTCTAAATTGAATTTGCACTTGACTTGCAAATAACGAAAAGTTTCATTTTATTAAATATATTATTATTTAAATACATAAACAATCTTGAAATAATTGAAATTTAAACATAATTACAATGTATCGATATGAAGAAAAAAATAAGACTTTTCAACATAAAAATTGAAGTAACTTCAAATAACCGCCAAATGAAAAACACACTAAAATAATGAAAACACAAGTACTTAGTCGGAATTTCTGCGGAACAATGTTGTTTCTGTAAATAAATTGATTTACAAAATAAATTTACTTTTAGAGACTTTTGAACTCAGCGCAAGCAAAAATTTCCTACAGTAGTAGTATTTTCAAAATTAATATTGTTTTTACTACAATAGAAGTAAACGAGTATACTTCTATTGTACAAACAAACAAACAAAAATCATCTAAATTGGTTGATAAATACCGGCAATTTAATGTAATGTACATAAACAAATATTATCGAAATGGGAATCTCCATTTTAAGTCGTTTAAAAAGAGCTTAAAAAAATTCTAAAAATGCCTATGTAGTGCATTTTAACGGTTATTTCACTTTTATATTTTATTATTCAACTCCTAGTCTGGGAAAAACCCGCCCCTTCTTGTCGTCAGCCAGCAAAGGGGCAGTAAAAACCCAGACCCTTGCTTGGCCCAGCGAGCGGCACCGAGTCCGCCCGCCCAACCACAGCCGAGTTAGGTCCGGCCTAGGGCCCTATTAATCATCTATTAGCTTTATCGTATATGCCTAGATAAAAGTCCCGATTACAAATCTAATTCACAATTTGTCTAAAATAAATTGAATGTCATTATAAGAGAATTTCTCAATTACAATTAATAAATGAAATAATATAATAAATTAGGTTTTTTTCGTACAATCCAATCATCACAAAATTTCCTACATCATGACTAAAATATTTGAAAATTAGCAGTAAAATCATACTTGTAGCGTAAAAAACAGAGAATATTTTTATTAAGTAAGTCGGTGAAAAAAAGTACATGGAAATAACCTAAATAAATATTTTATACAATATGTATCATCACGAAATAGCTTCGTTTCAATACATAATATTGCATAATGAATATATTGTAATACTAGGCGTATTACAACTAGGTGTATTTTTTTTTAAATCATAACATATTTATCTAAAACTTAAAAATTGACATAAGTTATTATGAAAATGTGCCAACCCATATCTTTTATTTCAATAAACTTAAAAAATGGGGCAATATTGCATAAACACCCTTCTTAGCGACGAAGTCACTTTCTGGTGAATTTCACTTTTCTAGCTATCTGTTTCATTTGCACAATTTTATAAAAGGAGGTTAAAGAATAAAACAATAAATATTGTGTTATAATTCAATCCGGTAGTTGGCTCATTCTATATTTTGATATTTTTCGTACAATATTGTGGAATATAAGTTAATTAAAAACCAGTCTTGTAAACAATTCAAAAATTTATTGAAAAATAAGCCATTTGTAGGCGGCTTCTAAATTTGAAAATACGGATAGAGTTGGGTATATCCCTGTCTCTTTTCCTCTCGTAGAATATAAAGTGCAATATTAAAAATGACCTCACAACACAGTATTCCCGTCCTTCTCTAAAGGTTAAATTTAAACTTTTATAACTCGGTAAATTTTCAAGATTATTAAAAAAATTTCACTCTTCATCAGCTTGTAACTTGAAATTATGATTAATGAAATAAAAAAAATTAGTCAAATACCCAAGGTCATTTTTATTCCAAAGTGAAGATTGTTTACAATTCATAAATATCATTGCCATTTGTAAATCTTTAACATCAATAATTTGCCAAAATATCTACGATTATAAAAAATGCTATCGATTTTTAAAATAAACTTATTTGAATAACTATTAATACGATATTGTTTCTTTTATCATTTAGATAAATTATTATTTACAAAAAATTAGTCTACTTTCAATTACGATTTCAAAATAAATCGACACAATTTATTTATTTTTCGATATGGCAACACTCATAAATGTCATTTAAATCGATCAAAATCTAAATATATTATTTCTAAAAGGTGTTTTTTGGTCGAGCGGCTCGATCTCTTTAACTACTGCACCAAAGAAAATAAAAAAATACCCACTTAAAGCTTATGTTTTCTACTTTGGGCGAAAAATATAAAAAAATTGGAAAAAATATTTTTGTTAATAAAAAAATTAATTTTTATAACAATTGGCATGAGCGCCATCTGTGGGCGACACATCAAATATCTTAGCCAAATTGTATACTTGGAACACGCTAGATGGCGATATAGTGCGAAGACTTCGCACGGGTCAGCTAGTGTTTAAATATTTTTAAAGAACTATCTCTTCAAAAAGATTCAAGCATTTTGAAACGTGGAGTCGTGTTTGTTGTTTATAATATGTGGCTTTGGATTACACGCGATTAATTGATGATACGTAAAAACACATATTGTATATTATTTCATCAGTAGTTATATTCAAGGAATTAGTGTTTTATGTGGAGTTCGAAAAATTTTTTTAAATATTTTTGAAAACCTTATTTCCTAAGATTACTCGGATTCCTAAAGTTTGTTTGTTGAAAAACGTAATTATATGTGTACAAAATGATGTCTATTATTTCAAAGAGGCCGAAGGTAATGTTGTCTTTTACAAAAGACGGATAATGCAAGTCTTCAAAGTAATATAAGTAAAGATGAATATTTGATCCTGTTTTTATTTAAATTTGAGCTGAGCGTTATTTTTTTATGATCCTTAGGATGAATAACCAAATTTTATTCCAGAAAAGAAACGTATGGTAAAATCGATATACGACAACGTCGATATATGGATACTTATTTTAACGTCTGCTGATAAGAAAATATACTTAAAACTGTTTTTTATCTTGCCCTAAAAATAATTTTAATAATTTTCCAGTAGCAGTGCCAGAGCAAGATATAGAAGAAAACTTTATCTTAAGATTTTTCTAATCTTATGGAAGAGTTCTTTTTGATTAATATATTTTTTTATTACAATAATTACTAAATCCACAAAGCATTTTCTTAAAAAACGTTACGTGTACCTAGAAATCATGCTATACTATTAAGAAATATTTTCATTATTTTTCAACACGTTTCGCCGGCGTAAAACTTCATAAATATCTCAAAAAAAAAGTTTAAAATCATCGCTATAATTTTTTGATAAATTATTGACTTAAACGGCTTCAGAACTGGGAGAGTGGAATAAGTATCCGTCGGTTTTTCCTGCGAAAAATAGCTTTGCAATCCTATCCTGTCAACTTTTGCATATCTCATGTCAAAGTTAAGAATGAAAAAATTAGGCATTATGTTTGGCTCTTCATATCAATATTTTGTAGTGTTGTTATTGAAATATATTTGGGTTAATGTTCTAACGACTTCTGCAAAAATGTTTATGGAATAATTTCAAATGATAAGAAGCTTCTTATAATTTGAAATTTAAATTTAAATAAAATTAAAAGAAACCATTACAATTTATTTCAATTCGGGTTAAAAAATATTTAACGTATAAATATTATTTTCAAGTACCCATAAATATTTTCTATATTTCTAATTCTTAATTAGTATTATTCACAAAACGTTTGGTGTAGCGAATTTAATAAGGTTGCTGTTTTCAAACTTATTTATTTAAAGAACCTGATGGTGTAAATATATTATATTAGACAATATTCTTTATTTTTTTAATAAGCTAAAATTTATTTGGTTAGTTTCTTTATAAAAAATGCCTTTAGAGTACGTGAAATAATCATTCCACCTATCCTATTTAATCTGAGGATGTATTGTTTAAGAAATCTACTGAAAAATATTTTCGTCATTTCTTTCGATGACGTAAACAAATATTGACAAGTTAATTTTTTATAGGAATTGTATTATTAGAAGTAGTGCCTGTATAGTATATGCAATATAACAGAATTATACTGAATAAAAAATATTTAAGTGGCTATTATTACAAGTAAATTTTAGAGATATTTTCTTTCGAGCGTTCCTTTTTTTGAGCTTTTGAGCTTTCCTTTTTTCGTGTATTTATTTTAAAGGTATTTTGTTCCATTGATTTCTTTAAAAAAATTTACAGAAGGTAGTAATTAAATTGATATACGATTTGTCATAATTAGTTTAGAATATGCACATGGATCATAGAATAATATTTTCAAAGAAAAATTGAAGATTTAAATAAAAAATAAAACTCATTTTCTCAATGAAAGATTGTTCTCTAATACCAATTAAATGCAGTGAATTAACAAAGCACAGTTTTTGAAGACAGGAGCTTATTTTTTTTTATGTAAAACTCTTAGATTTATTTTCGATAAATTATTGCCTTTGTACACATATTGAAGCATAAAAAAAGTGTCATGAAAAATATAACTTTTAATGTAAATGACAGCAAAATACGCTTCATGAAGATTTTTCTTTCATACTTTATTGTACAGAAAATAAGGCTTTTTTATTACATTGTACATAAAGACACTACATTTTGACATTATAAAGGGCTATGTTCATCCAAAATATCTACACATGTTGACTACAAATTTTATCATAATTACGTGAAATGTGTTCCTACATATTTGGAGAGCTTTTACCTAACATCATACTTGCGTTTAGCATGATTACCTGCAGCAACGGTTGATATAGGCTCAATCGACTGATCACGCGCGGCATCCTGTCGTAAAGCGCACGTGGTGAGTGTACCGGCGCAAGTGAAGTGGAAAGGCGGCCAACGAGAACGCATCGTTCCCGCGAAATGATCTGTCAGCCGAGTTGCATCACGGTATACCAATCGTGCGAGATGCATACGAAGTGTAAGTAGTTCGCCGGTCCTACTTGCGTTGGGCAGAAAAGCAAGAATCATGCTTTTGGTCCGCGTCTATATACAGCCTGATTCGTAAAATATAATGGGTGAAATAGTTTCATTGTCATCTTTTATACATTATTTGAAAGGGTCTAAATTTAACCATTGGATATACATTTTATTTTTCATGTTCCTAATTCTGATGTTTCCTAAATTAAACGTTCATGACCTAATTAATTTTAAAAGCTGAAAAGCATTGAAATTTCAGTCAAATATTGTATCAAAAATCAAAATTATTTTTAAGGCCTAGATCAATGAAAATTCATACTCAATGCTTGAGAAATTTTGGAGGTCAATCAGAAAAGTTATTCGAGTCAACATGTTTTCATCTTATTTTGTATGATTTCATTTCATTTCGTTCAATTTGATTCTAAAGCAATTTTAAGATGATTTTGGCCTGTCACGGTAAAAAAAGTACGAATTATAACTTACATACAAATTTCGAAATTTCAAGTTACTATTAAAAAAACGGAATTGAACCGTCATTCTATTTCTCACACCAGTTTTTCTATCAGAAAACGTTCGATGTAGAAACTTGAAATGTAACGTAGTGATAAAGTATATTTAACGTTCAACGCTCAATAATATACGAATAATAATCAATAAAGTTCATAAAAAAAATTTAAGAATAAAATAAAATAATCGAGAAAGTAATTCTCGAAAATCGTATGGTGAATCAATTGAAGGAGCAAAATATTAAGTAACAAGGATTCGAAATGAAATTTTCTTTTTCAGAATTTAAGTAAAGTAATTCAAGAATTGTTTTTCAAAATAACTATGCAGTTTTCTTAGAAACCATTTGATGTGAAAACTTGAATTTTCGCACAATGATAATGTGTATAGATCTAGATATAGTTCAGAAGTTAATACAAAAATATATGAACGGTTTTTTGTATTAACTGTAATTTTGTGTATTAATGCAAATGTTAGAGGGGACAAATATATTATTGATAGATTTTTTTCATGTCATGTATCTTACCATTTATATATTATATATCTTACGAATTCCGAAACTATTTTTTCGAAATTATGAAAGAATAGTATTTCAGAAATTTAGTTAAAATTAACCGGAAAACTGTAGCAACAGTTTTAAATCACATAGTTTTTGAAAAATAAACGATACTTTTACGCCTGTGAAAGACGTGTTAGGCAATATATTTATGTTGGGAAAATAATGTAATTGTTTATAAATAGTTTAATAGAAACAGTATGTACCCTTAAATGTTTATATATGCTTAAGTATGTACACAACAGTCATAGTATGTGTTCCACTTATATTTGACTTTTAGGTTACAGTAGAACTGTCGATAATTTCCTTTCAGTAATGAAATCGTTTTTGGGAATTTACAAATTTATTCATATTATTTCCATTCGTACTTTTAGACACGGGTTTGTTAGATTATAAATATTATATTATATATATATATATATATATATATATATATATATATATATATATATATATAGATTATTATATAATATATACTATAACTTTGTGAGATCAATTCAGTTTTACATATATATGCTTTCTGTGAATATTTTATTTAATATCTGGCTATGTGAAGTTTTATCGAGGTACTTCCCTATGAATGTACGGTGTAAGCAATTTTCTGCCCATTTTATAGAGTGAGGTATCATTGCGTAGTGTTTTTTAAATAAAATGTTTAAATAAGTTTCCGTACACCATTCTTCATTTTAAGTCCTCTCTGCTAAACAATAAGCTTCAAAGAAACTTGCGATCTTTCTTCCACTCTTTCAAATTGATTAACCACAGATTTGAATAGTCTGAAAAACTTTATACACTGTTAGTAAATGAGGTTTGCTTGCAACAACAATTTCAAGAAATTTAAGAAAAAATGAAATATAAATTATAATATAAATTTCCGTGACTGGTGACGATATAAGTAACTTCAGACTTTAATATGCAATATATATATATATATATATATATATATATATATATATATATATATATATGTATATATATATATATATATATATAACAAACAACTACCAATTTGAAGCAACATCGGACTCGGCCGATACTTGGAAGGAAATGGATATTTAACCGGAGTTGATATTTGATCGCGCGGAAACATAGCATGATATTAGCTTTTGAAGAAATTTTACTCTCAGTTAACATGCTCTTTACAGAAGATTAGTTTTAGCTTTACGTAGACTCCGATCACTTTAACTGTGGTTGGCGATCCATAGCCGATATACGAAACTATTTCGTCTAACAAGTTTGGTCATCCAGTATATTAATTAGAATTTTCTAAGAAATAAGTAATTTCAAAATAGCAAAGTTCCCTGTCTAATATAAGTCGATAGGATACGCATTGGTTAGATTCCAAACATATTTCTAAATTAAATAAAAGTTATTAGATACTCTTTATTTACTTACTTGGGTAAATGTTTACACTTGAACTAGCTGTACCCGCAATTTTGGTTAGTTTACCTTTGGAAAATATTACGTAAGTTTGATACACGTTTTTTACAACGCCATCTATAACAATTGTAACGGGAATTTTTTGTTTCAAATAAATTTCCTATGTATTGAAAGTTCAAATTATCATATCTCGTTATTTAGTCATTCGACTGCGTTCAACAAGTAATGTTTTGCCTAAAAATACTGCCATGATGAAAACCATTTACAAGGTAGATGAATTTTTCTTTATTGATGAATTTTTCTTTATTGATGAATTTTTCTTTATTGATGAATTTTTCTTTATTGATGAATTTTTCAATGCTATACTTGATAAAAATTGTGATATTATTCATTATTTATCTTAGATGGAGATAGATAACCTTTAATGACGGTGTATTTGTTACTTATGTTATAAACTGAGATAAAAATGTAATTTTTTTTTCGAAATGCTTATTATTTGTTAGCAAATTCAATATATCTTTTTAAATTCTTAATTCCGTTTGGTTCAATTTTGTTACGTTATTTTTAATGAATTCAAAAATTATCAATGTTTTTGTAGCCGTACGAAAAGGCAAAAAAAATTGTTATTAATGTAGATCATACCGAAATCGTGATGTTGGACGAGATTCGTGTTTATATAACGTGCGCGACTTCTTAAAATATAAAAATTTCCTCCCACACATCCTGTATAAACACGAATCTCGTCAGTATCACGATCTCGATATGATCTATATTAATAACAAATTTGTATTTACGAGTGTGTCGCTCACGGCGTGCAGTTTGGCAACGCGCCGCACATAGCTACCTTCCCGCACTCCGCATTATGAAATTGTAATTATATTGGACTTGTAGCGTTTTATTGTTAAATCCTGATTATCAGCGTCGTGACGCAGATGAGATGGAGTGGATCAGTTTTCATCTTGATCTGTGTGTACCTTTCAATATCATTATCTAGCATCTATTCATAAATGTACCTGAGGATGACTCTCGCAAAGTGATTGTTAATTCCTTTACACTTTAAGTACGTATTTCGTAAGCGAATGAATCCAGTGCGATTACAAGGCATTGTAAACTTTTCCACATACAATGAACGTCACTATTATATATTACTTCATTAAATGTAATAATTAAAGAAATTGGCAGCTTTGAACATTACATGTTCAACAGACAAGTTTTGTTGTTATTTTCAAAATATTTTGTTCCGATTTTAAGTAAATATGTCAAAATTATATTTATTATGTTACTCACTTAATATCTCAATTAAATTAAACTACGTGATGTAGTATTATTTCTACTTTATTAACATTCTTTACCATGGTCTAGGTTTCGTTATATTGCAACATTTTCAGGTGGGCAATTATCAAAGATTAATCTTTGCTAATAGCCCACCTGAAGATGTTGTAATACAACGAAACCTAGGTTGTGGTAAAGAACTTAAAGAAAGTAGAAATAATACTACATCACGTAGTTTCATTTAATTGTGCATAGGCTTTGTATTAAAATCTCTACTAATGAGCAGGAACCTATTAAAAAATGGTAACATTTTAAAGTAACATAGAGGTAATGACAAAACATTTTTTAAACACTTGGTCCAGGGGGGTTATAACCAGATAAATCTAGATTTTAGCTTCAAAGTGAGATGCTATGTACCTTCATGCCCAGTTTAACTATAAATAAATTAATATTATTTTGGTCAAGTCATACTGCCCAACTCAGCTCAATCTGTTTTCCTATGTGCATTTGGGTCGTTTTTGTTTATGTTTTTTCTGAATCAAATACACAAATAATTTATTACGAGCAAAACAATTTAAAATTCTAATTTTAGTATATCCAGTTTGAAATGTGGTAATGCAACAAAACCTAGATCGTGGTAAAGAATTTAAATAAAGTAGAAATATTACTAAATCACTTAGTTTCATTTAATTGTGAAGAATGAATTTCTACAAAATTAACGCCAAATATATTCAATATCTATAGAGGTAATATAGATTGAAGGCGATTTATATGATTGGCCACATCTTTAAATTTATGCTTTCAAAAATTTGACAGAACTATTTAGAAATGCAAGTACTATTCCTTAATTTTGGGTTACTTCTGTCATATAAATATTTCAAAAACAGAGACTTGCGACAGACTATACAGGCAAACAATGATGTTTCAAAATTAGGCAAACTCAAGATTTTAACTCAAAACTTTTATAAAATTAAATTAAATTTAATTTCAGATAATTTATTTATATTAATTTTTTTAATATTTATTATATTATTATATTATTTAATAATTAAATTTAATTTAATTTCAGATAATTAATTTATATTAATTTGGCTTAACATTACAATAATTAACGAAGCCAATCCTTCGAAATAGTCAGTTGTAACAAAATATACATGCCGCAAAACTTTTCAAAAATACTCAAAAATTTTGACGTTAAGTCAATATTTTCATAAGCTTAATTAATTGCCCAAAAATATTAGAATGAGTAATATGTACAAGACAGTTCTGGTGTATATACGCCACACGGGCCTGTGTACGCCACACGGGCCGTGCTAGTTCTAGAGAAATTTAGCGTTCTAGAAAAATTTATATAAAATTTCTATAAAATTATTATAATATTAACAAACTATTATTTATTATTAAAAAATTTATGTAATATCGATTTGATTTGAAAAGCGTTAAAATGTAATGAATAAAATTTTACGTAAAAATGTGTTACAGCAAAAATTGTTTTCGTACCTCAGTCGAATCACGAGAAACGACAAAAAATTCAAACTCGTTCAGTTAAAATTATAACAATCCAGGTAATGACTTTTTCATCACCATATAAATTTAGAAAAAAGTCAGTATCTGTTTAAAAGAATTACCTTGTATGAATAAATAAACGAGTAATATTTTTATCAGTTTTTTTTATGTATTGGCTAATTTGTCAGATCAATAATTCTCCAACAATAAAGGAATAAAAGTTATAAATAATTCGGTATTTAGATAATAATGCAATTATTTTTGTCAATATATCGACCTAGAACATGAAAACTATGACTTAAACGTACCTTCCTTTTACTCGTGAATATCCCAACTTCCCATCTTCATGTTTATATACTGAATTTCTAAATTATATCTAATATCATTAAGATCATTTCTATATCGTTCTAGTGACTAAATCATGAAAAACTTTGAAAAGAAATTTCAGTCAAGGCTAAATATTTGCAATCAAATTTTCAACAGCCTTCAGCTCTTTCGACCCGCTCGCCTGTTTGAAAAAGCTCAAGGCAGCGCAATATGGTGGTAAAGTTCTGAAATTTATACAAATTCAAATTTCTCACGAAATACCAGTCTTGAATTTTGGAAGTTTCTTACAATATTATGTTCCATATTTTAAAGTTTATATTCTGCCTTGGAAACTAACTATCTGAAGATAAAATCATATACTTTGATATGATTATTTATAAAGTGAATTATTTTCCACTCGGAGAAATTACGTCTTAATCTATAGATAAAATCCTTATAAGTTTACATACCTATTTTAATGGAAAAATATTATTAAGTATTTTGTAGCCAATTTCCCTAATTATGTGATATATTAAAACATGTTGTTGTTTTACAGTCGATTCACTTCAAAATGTCGTGTTTTCTAAGATAAGGATCAAAACTTTTTTTTCATTAACTGTAAATTATAAATAGTGTGTATCAATAGTCAATCAATAGTGACTTATTCGTAATAACAATCCCAAGAAACAATTATTTATTTCTAGAATAAAATTAAATCCAAATGTAATAAAATTAGCTCTTTACATTTTCGCATTTTTTAAATTAGTAATTATATAAATGAGTTATATTCACAATGATCCTCTGATATTTATTATCTTTTATATTTTAAGGTACATAAATCAATTTTCGTTTTACTATTATAGATACATATAATTAGATCGAATATTAATAAAAATGCAAATAATTGAAAATTGTTTAAAATAAAAATTTTCTTATCACGAATGCAATGTTTACTAATTTATTTACGTCAAATTCGCGGTTACAAAGTAAGCAGGTAGATAATTCAATTATTTTTAAATATGTCTTATATATTCCTTTTAACACATTTTACACTTGCATTAAGAATTTTTAATTAATTAAGTTATAAAAACAAACTATCACTACAAGATTTCGATGCAACGTTCAAATCTTTATACAATTGGGTATTTGACTAATTTATTTTATTTCATTAATCATAATTCCAAGATACAAGCTGATGAGGAGTGAAAAAAATTTTTAATATTCTTAAAAATTGACCGAGTTATAATAGTTTAAATTTAACCTTTAGAGAAGGACGGCAATACTGTCTTGTGAGGTCATTTTTAATATTGCACATTACATTCTACGAGAGGAAAGGAGACAGGGATATACTCAACTCTATCCGTATCTTCAAATTTAGAAGCCTACAACTGCCTTATTTTTCAATCAATTTTTTAATTTTTTTCAAGACTGGTTTTTAATTAACTTATATTTCACGATATTGTACGAAAAATATCAAAATTTAGAATGAGTCAAATACCGGATTCGATGATGATATATAATCAAGATGTAAAAAGTTATACATCTGTTGCCCAAAAAATATTGTCACATTGGCTCTATCTTAAAAATGCGCATAATTTAAAATAAAATTATGCAGGCTTTCAATATGCTTTTTTGGGCACTTGCCTTTTCTTTCTAATGCTCTCAGACTCCACGATTAAGACTTGCTTAAATATTATCCTCTTAATTATTTTATACTTAAATACAAATAAATCCAAAAAATTGTATACTTAAATACAAATAAATTATATCTAATCAAGATGTATATATCTGTTGCCCAAACAAATAGTGTCACATCGGCTCTATCTTAAAAATGCGCATAATTTAAAATAAAATTATGCAGGCTTTCAATATGCTTTTTTGGGCACTTGCCTTTTCTTTCTAATGCTCCCAGACTCCACGATTAAGACTTGCTTAAATATTATCCTCTTAATTATTTTATACTTAAATACAAATAAATCCAAAAAATTGTATACTTAAATACAAATAAATTATATCTAATCAAGATGTATATATCTGTTGCCCAAACAAATAGTGTCACATCGGCTCTATCTTAAAAACGCGCATAATTTAAAATAAAATTATGCAGGCTTTCAATATGCTTTTTTGGGCACTTGCCTTTTCTTTCTAATGCTCCCAGACTCCACGATTAAGACTTGCTTAAATATTATCCTCTTAATTATTTTATACTTAAATACAAATAAATCCAAAAAATTGTATACTTAAATACAAATAAATTATATCTAATCAAGATGTATATATCTGTTGCCCAAACAAATAGTGTCACATCGGCTCTATCTTATAAATGCGCATAATTTCAAAATAAAATCATGCAGGCTTTCAATGTGCATTTTTGAGCACTTGCTTCTTCTTTCTACTGCTCCCAGACTCCACGATTAAGACTTGCTTAAATATTATCCTCTTAATTATTTTATACTTAAATATAAATAAATCTAAGAAAAATAATTATATTATCTTATTGTAATAAGATAATATAATTATTTTATTATAATTATTTATACTTATCTATAATAAGAATACGAAACCAACTTTGTAACTATGTATGTTTCAATTAAGAGGATAGGACCATAATTATCACGAGTTATGTTGTATTTACGAATCGTTGCAATGGAAAACCAATGTCATAAATTTGGTAACTGTCAGTTTTACTTATTACAACGAAACTAGGTACAAAGTTGTGCAATGAAATTTTGTACCAAGTTACGAATACGTTGACTTTTTCAAATAAATTGCGCTACATCTTACAAAGATTATAAAACAACGTTTCTTATCTCACCAGCCCTGCTCGAAGTCATTAACTAACGAAACATGACTCCAAATAAAGTAAAACTAATTAAAGTACCGAACCAGATCGCCAGATAAAAATCTGTACCAAGGTCTTCACGCTTGACCTTACCCATCATCGACCACTGGACTATAATGCTCCATTATAGTCTACACAATACGATAAAAAGGTATATCTGTGCACTAGATATGTGCAAATACCGTCACGACTTGCGATTGCAAAATATATGAATGGAAAAATGTTTTGACAAACACTTAAACAGATCGAAAATGTTGAATTAAACTGGGCGAAGAAAAGTTATTTACTTTAGATAATAATTTACTACCAATGTCATTTGAGCGCAAATTAAATTTTGACAATTTTTATTTTTATGTAATAAACAGTATGTCAAGTCAGACTTCGATGTTCAGACTATGAATTTTAATAAAATTAACATTCGGCAATTTAATAATTAAACATAATTTTACATTCATGGTTGGATTCTGTTTTAGATAATCAATAATAATTATTCGTTTTTATAGCGCTATTCGTGATACTGAAGAATCTATATTAATTATTCTGACTAACTCTTTTACGGATCAAAGATTGTTTATTGGAAATTTGGAACTTGATTACAGCATCCTGCATCTCCAGCAAACTGCTTCTTTATGAATGGTATTTTAAATGTTTATGGCATTCTAAATATTTAAGAATACTGGTAAATTTCAATTAAACTAATTATGAATATAGAAATCTAAAACCATAAAGTAAATTGTATCTTTAATTTATTTATATTTGATGACTGTTAAAGATTTGTATATACGTATATAATTTATCTTGAAATATTACGCATGTCCGTAATATTCACGTATTTGATTTAAAAACTGTCACGATTCGACATTACGTTACGTTTGAATAGAGAAATGTTTAATGATGTTACGTCAGTCTCAATGGGGTTCCACGAATATTTGATTTGGAAACTAATTTACGATTCACGTTATTACATAAAAAGTGAGTATATAAATATGAAAAATTAAACTCAAACATCAACACAATATATAAGAATTTAAACAAAATATACATTAAAAAAATAAATTTATTTGTCTACATTTACTCTTAATAACTATATACATTTAGAGTCTGAAAAAGAAACTCTTTGACGGCCAATTATAATTCATTTATCTGCTGCACGTAGCCAATTTTATTAGCTATATTTTCTAAATTATCCAACATAATCAGCAGCAATTCAACTAAACTCTGAATGGTGATTTTTGACCTACCAATATAATATATTGAATTTCCTTGAAGTTGCTCGAATATAGGGTGTGGAGGAAAGCCCTTCCCAGTGCTTGTATTTGGTCGAACTTCTGCCCAGCTAGCCGTTGTGGAATTCGGAGTAGTGGAGTCCTTTAATATTTTTACCACGTCGGCGTATATTTTTTCGTAGGTTATGTTTTTCCAATCTGAAATACTTGATAGCAGCTCCTACTTTATATATCTCTATTTTTGTGCTATTAATGTAAAATAAAAGTTAATCTTAAGTTTATAAAAATATATTTAATGAATATAGAGACTCTTTATCATTAAAATATTATATTTAAAAAAACAACCCAAAAAGATGTTCTTTCTATTTCCGAAGCCATTAAAGTGAAAACATAAATTATTCACTAATAGAGAAGTGTGTGGAAATTATGACGAAACTACCATTTTGAAAATTAAATTAAATCAAAGTTTGTTTTGTTCAGCACGGCAATTTCATAGTAATTAAAAAAACATTAATTACTACATATATCGAGATTTCTACCAACCATTCCACTTATATCTAATTAATTTTTTTATGTAAACTGCCCTTATTAAAGATTGATGAAAAATTGTTTTAATTGATCGATCACGTAACGAAAATTTCCGATTTCGACTTTAACTGTAACCAATTTATATTTAAACAATTTATTTGACTCTAAATCTGTTTGTAACATCGGTATTTTAAAATATGTCTAACTTTTTTATGGTATAAGAGCTAAGAAATATATTTTACCAATAATTATAATCGGAACCGGAAATTAATTTTGAAAATTTCACTCCCCTATCCGCTTTAGTTCCTGTAAAACTTGTCAGATTCTCATTATCTAGAACAGTTTCAATCAAAGTATTATGAAAAAATATTTCACATTTTTTTATTTCATGTATTTTACAGTTCTAGCTAGCAATTTTGAAATATAAATTTGTTATTATTTCTAGCTAGAACGTATATATTACGCTGACTAAAACTCATTACGGGTGAAATGCTGATTATTCATAAGTGGCAGAATCATATTGAATTATTTAGATAACTTTATTGTCAAAAGCGCAATTGGCGAAAAAGATATTACATTTTCTACATTACTGTATAATTTGTAATAAAATATTCATATCACTCTAAATTAGAGCTTCGTTGCTAGTATAAATTAGATTAGGGTACATAGGTTTTAATTTAATAGTCGAAAATTAAAAATGATTTATTTAGATAAATATATTTTCAAAAACGCAATGGGCGAAAAATGTACTACATTTTCTACGTCACTATAAATTTTTTACTAAAATATTAATATTACTCTAAATTAGAGCTTCGTTGCTAGTATAAATTAGACTAGCGTACGTACATTTTGATAAAATAGTCGAAAAATTAAAAAAAAACATTCATCAAGATACAAAATAAGGATTCCATAATCAACGTATAAAACCAACTAATAAATGCAAAATACTCGAAAGTATTTTAAATAAATAAAGCCTTTGTAATCAAACCTTCGTTTGAAAATTATTGAAAGTTTTGCGAACTTGGGACTTTCGAAACTCTATGTTCACTTACAGGCTAACATCTAGACATCTAATGATGTGACTATTTTAGATTTTAATACTAAAATAATATAACAATTATTTGCACGACTTTTTTTAAATGATGTAATAAATAGCAATACGTGTACGTATACACATAATGACCCCGGGCTTATTTTACTTATCTGCATGTGCGCTCTTTCTTTCTCTCACGTCGCAAAATGCTCTCTATCGCGGGATCCATACTACAGATATTCCTACGTGTATAATTTAGATCTAATGTACCTATTGTTCTACTACGACCTGATAAACTTAATTTCTTTGCAATATTTTTGGTTTGCAACTCCATTTTATAGCCGACCGCTTAAATGTTAGTCGACGAGGCGACTATGCAAAATTCTACAAATATTAAACACCTAATTCAAATAAACGCCTAAGTGCTGAATCAAACGCCAAAGGAAACATGGCTTTTCGTCATCGTACGTAGTGAGCTGTCAATAAATAAACAGAGCGCAGGTACGTGCACTGCATATTGTAAATCCTCCACCAACGACTGACCTCTATATGCCGCGAATATATCCATATAGAGAGAACCAGATGAATCTCTCAATCGCACGACTGGTCCACTTTGGTCGCTCAAACATAATTTCATTGTGAAACCTAATGCCGTTGCGGGAACAGAAACGTGAATCTAATTAATTGCTTTCACGTAAAAACCGAGTTTCGATTTGGTGATGTACGCGATTGATGTATCTCGGTAGTGGCGAGACACATAATGAGATATTCTATTTAATGCGTACAACGGAGATTGGATAAGAGGGGCGGACTATGGCCGCTCTTTAACAGTTGAGTAAATATTCCTAAGTTCATTATGAAAGCCGAAGTCGTGTTACAAAATGCAATATTATTTGATGTGCGTAGAGTTGTCGATTCAGAAGTGGTATAAATGGTCGATAATGCATAATCCGCGTTACACTTCTGTCACCAGTATTGCATCATTTTGAGTTAGAACCTTATATCAATTTTATTTACGAAACACTTAACGGAGTCTAGTACCGTGACTATCTTAGGAATGAACACAACTATCGATAAAACATGAGTTAACGTAGACTAAATTTAAGGTAATGTTTATATAAATTTAAAAATGATATAAATTTAGGAAGAATTACAATTAAATTAGAAATACAAATATTTTTATAATAAATATATTGCATTTGTCATAATAACTACTCAATGGTTATAATGTAAAACGAATTTAAAAGATAAAAGGAATGTTTTTTAAAATATAACTAAAAGAGTTTAATAAAAGTATTGAAGAACGAAATAATGAGAAATAGCATTTAATTAAATAACTTTATTCACACTTCATCTAATGAATAAAGTTCGTACCGTAAAAGCTGCTTGATATTTAAGGAAGTCTTGCATCAAATGACAAAAAATTAACACAATCGCTCTTTTTCGCCCAACGTTTCAATAGCGTAATTTTTTAACAATACAACATTTTACACTTTTGGATTAGGAATAAAAATGTAGTTTGTCATGGTACGGAAATTTGACGAATATTTTACATATTAAGAAAACAAATAAGAGAAATCAGATTGGGAGTAAAAAGATAAAAGGTATTCGGAAACCTTCCGGTTACATGCATACTATTTATATGGTATCATATCAAAAACGTAAAAAATTAATCGTTATGGCGAGACTCAATGTCTGTCTGTACTAAAAAAGAGCTATGACTGTTTTTTCAGCAACTATTATCGCTGTGACTATTGATATTAATATTATTTATGTATACTAAATACTTTTATTTGCCAACATAATTTTCATTTAACTCAATGCATTTCTTCCATATGTTTTCCAAAGCTTCTATACCGGTTTTAAAAAACCATTCTTCAAGGTCTCCAAAATACTGTATTTTTTGACCGAAACAGATTAAAGTCGGTAGGTACCAAATCAGGAGAAAAAACTCAAACATCTCCAAATAGTCGCGAGAAATTGTGAGCCGAATTCGTTTTTGCTCGACTGAAAGCAATCTTCCCTAGATTCGATTTCCCCACCTAGCGAAAACCTTAGAAAACCCGAGTTCATTTCAGTTTTGTGTTCGCTCATATGATATGCCTATAGCATCAGCAAACTCTCTGATAGTCAATCTGCTGCTGGTTTTCTACTATGAGATCACACACTTTGCTCATGTTTTCTTCGGTCGTAGACGTTGTTGGCCGGCCGAAGCAAGAGTCATGTTGAATGTTCTCTCGTCCACGTTTAAATTCTGCAAACCATTGTTTCACAATGATGTACGATGGAGCAGATTCCCCTAATGTTGTTGTCATATCATCATGGAAGTTTTTCCGTGTTAATCCCTTCTTAAAAAAGTATTCGATCACCGCACGTTGTTCAATTTTATCCATTTTCTAAAAAACCGCTGCACTTGGACTCGCTTAACACATTATAACTTAAAAATCGCAAACGCTACAACAAACAAAATGTTATACCGTAACAAAAAATATATGGACCTAATTAAGGCAGTATTGCAAAAATAAAATAGACATTTCATTGTCAATCCGCAAACTTTTCGATTCACCCTTGTATATGTATATATATATATATATATATATATATATATATATATATATATATATACATATATATATATATATATATATATATATATATATATATATATGTATATATATGTATATTTATATATATATGAGAGATTGTTATAATTTGCCGCTGCAGTTCATATCATTCTAGATATGGAACTCGGCGCGCGAGTTCTACTTGCAAATTTTGTTTGAATTAAAGAGATTTTTTTTCCGCTGGACATAGGTCTGTTCCCATGGGTGTATCATTGCAGGTAATGCCCATAAACGCTACGCTGGTCAAGTGGCTTGGCGATCTCAGTGCGTAGTTTCTATCACCAGTAGCGCTGCTGCCCGTCACTAGTCTGTGATATTCTGCTTTGTAATTACAAATATCACTCCAGCCCCGCTCGGCAAATAACTGGGAATCGAACTGGGACCCCGTGGTGCACCGAGTCGACGTACCGTAAAAGGCGTGAGTCTATAATCTAGGTAATACACCATGACTTCCACTTATGAGTACAGAATATTGCTTAAATTTATTGAACATGAGTAGGGCAAACAAGAGAGAAACTCTCTACAGCAACTTTCATTCTTCTTCACATTGTTCCTCTTCCATTGGTTGAAATTTTCAGAAACCTTTCGCTTGTAATTACTTATCATTTCATCACTTGAATAAGATTTATGGAAGCAAATATTTCCCACCGCCAAAAAAATTGTGACAATCGTTTAACAGAATTTTAAAGGAAAGCCAGTGGAACATTTTTACGATAATTTAATGTTGCTTTTCGAAAAATATAGCAATATATTTCACTAATAAATACCCCTTCCGCTCAACCCCAAAATACAAAAGAACGTATATTTTTAATTTCGTAGTCAGAAAAATTATTTCTAATCTGCACATTTAATTCAACTTTCTTAATATAAGGATCTGTCCTGTCCTGTGTGGACCTGTCGATTACGTATACCACCTATCGTTAACCTATCGATTACGTATACAACCTGTCGTTAACCTATCGATTACGTATACAACCTGGCGTTAATATATCGATTACGTATATAACCTGTCGGAAACCTGTCGTTTCCAATATTTATTTAATTTTTTACATTTGTAATTGTCCTAAATTACGTCAATTCAGCATCGTGTAGTTGATCAAAACATTTTAATTAAGCACTGCAATGCACTAAAATAAATATTTTTACGTCACTGCCTAACTTTGTAGCAATCTACCAATCTAATCTGAGTCTATTTAATCATTTTAGTATTTGGTTGATGTCACATTTTTATTTAATTTATCAGACTAAATTTAGATATCCCAATGAAAATATCACTATAAATTTCACTAAAATTAGAAAAAAATCTATATTTAATTATTTCTAGTTCTATTCTCGTTTATAGGCAGAGCAAACATAATAATAGAAATCTACAGAAGCTGTAGTTTGGTTGACATAGACTTGCGCCTGTTCTGCGAAAGAAATTATATGCACATTTGCAAACAAAATATTTACACAACCAGCATCAAAATCAGTGGAACTTATCTTAGAAAGTGCTTGAATTTTGAGTCTACACAACTACTTCATTCACAAAATTTTATTCTGGCCTATACTTAATAGCCATATATAATACCCATATATAATAAACAGTTAACCTGGGAATGGTATTAGTCGAGGCATCACTCGGACATAACAAAAGTGCTAGTACCAATAATAAAATTAAGAAGCTTGAGCATGAAGCAGGAATGGTACGATTATTGAAACGTACTTTGCATTAAAATATAAAAGTTAATTAAGATTTGATTATCGAATGGACTATTCTTTATTTATAATAAACACAATGATAGTTTTAACATCCTATCCTATTTTCTTATATACTCTAAAAAAAACTACATACATCAAATGTATTGTTTTGCCCCAACACCAAAAATCCTATTTGAGATGTGTAATTTAAACTTGAGGAGGTTCCTGCATCAGGCGGTGCGTATATAATAGGAGTCGACAGTTTTTGCTATTTAGCCTTGTAGAGTGTCATTTATGTCACTTAGAGTGTAACAGAAACGTATTTTAAACTTTGTTTTACAAATAACGATATTCAAAGGCAAGAGTAGAGTGTCATTTATGTCACTTAGAGTATGACAGAAACGTATTTTAAACTTTGTTTTACAAATAACGATATTCAAAGGCAAGAAAACTACCGAAAATTGACCATGTTTTTTCAAATTAATTTTAATAGCCCTGAACAGTCAATCGAAGTGTCTGCTAAATATTATGTATTTAAGTAACAACTATCAAAATATGAACAATTGTAATAGTTGGTATATTATACTTAACACAAACATAACTTTTATATACTCAAACGTCTTCACGATATATCATTGCTACAAGAAACATGCCCAAAAATTAAGGTTATAATCAAATAAAAGTTACTTAACGATGCAATCTTGTGCCTTGTGCCAAATTACACAACAATACACTAAGGCAAACACCTGCAGGCGACTAATAAATTGAATTCCTAATCACGGCACTAACACCCACAATTAACAATAATTTAATTCTTACTTAATTAACGAGATGCTCCTTAACAAATATATTAGGTCACATGCGTGATATATATCGCCCGCCTCTTGAACGATCTTATCTTCAGTTTTGAATTGAAATTTCATAACATCTCGTTGGTGTTACGATTTGTTAGTTCGTGACTGGAATCCCGGTGTTATGGAGGTGAATATATCTAAGTAACGATTTTGTTACTGCTTGCACCCGTATACAGATCAAACACTTACAGAGCGCGTGGAAAATGTAATATTAAATACTACCTAAAGAAATGTAATGTTAAATACACATAAAATGTATTATTAAATACTACTAAAACATTTAAGCTTGGTAGTCAAAGTTTTATTAACTTTAACTACTGAGCTTAATGTCTAAGTCTAAAATCAATGTTTCACAAACATATAAATTCGCGGGCTTCTACTTTAAGGACTTCTGAGTCACAAGTGTTGACATTAAAAGTAATTTCGGTTTGTCTGAAGTAAATAGCAAAAATATATATGGGTTACCTAAGTTAACTACACATCTAAATTCCAGTACATTAATGCAGAACTAACAGAAGTTTCAGTACAAAAACCTTAACTAAACAATAAAAGGATAATGCTGAGCTATTGATAGAATATCAAAGGCGTTATTCGTTGGTGGTTGCTTTCACGTCGATCAACGGTAAATGTGATGATTAATTGTGAGCAATTAGAGCAACTGGCTAACAAATTAAAAAATAGACAAAAGAACTGAATTTATTAACATTATTTTTGTTTATTTTGATCAACAGTTTCAAGGTATATAGACAACCCTTCCTTAGAAGTGTTCCGTCATGCACTTGGCCGATTTCTTCAAGTTAAAAACATGCAAAACATAATATTAATTAACTAGGAGAAACAATAAAAATAACGTGAATTTTTGTGTTTTAAGTTAGGTTTCTTTAACATTAAGAGAGCAATAAAAAAATATATATGTATATATATATATATATATACATATATATATATATATATATATATATATATATGTGTGTGTGTGTGTGTATGTATGTGTGCATGAGTGTGTATATTTCAATAGCAAGTTTATTCCTAATAATTCAAGTGGTACATTTAACGATTCGTCCTGAGATATTTATTCCAAAGCGATAAAATTATTATTTTAGAAACAAAGTTTATATCCCTTTTCCAATTTATGATATCGAGCCTATTGCAACAAAATTCAGGAATTTTTTCAGACTTTTCACAAATTTTTCCCGAAAATAAAGACCGCATCCCTCAAAAATTCGTATTGTTTGACGGTCTTAACGTCATAAGGATAAAGGTGAACAAAACAAAAATTTAAAAAGTGATTATTTAACTCTAGTACTTTTTCACTACACCCTCCCTTTTACGCTACAATATTTACCCTTTAATATTACATAAATTTGCTGCAAATGCGGAATTAATTCAATCGGTTCAACTTAAACATTTAACGAGCCGACCCTAAACGCACAAGGACCTGAAACTCGACCCAAACCATAAATGTTGCAAAATGTTCATAATGAATGGAGCAACTCTGACCATCATTCACAGCTAGCTAATTAATATGTACTCTTGCTGATTTATGATTGTGAACCACGTTTAACCATGATCTAATTAAGCGCAGCGTGGGTTAGCACGGCTCATGATTACGAGCCTTGAGTTGTGGGTAGAACGTCACATTTCCAATAAATATCAATTTTGTTTATTGATTATTTTACATATGGTCCAGCCTAATATTTAGGGACGACATAAATATATAAACACGATGTCGTCGCCGCGGTGTGTTGGGTTGATCACAAGGCATACGGCCTTTGACGATGTGACGCACCGCGGCGACCCGGGTTTGATTCCCGACCGTTCGTCGAAAGGGGCTGGACTGGTGTTGTGGTTGGCTGTAAGAGATTGCTCTTGTAGCAATAAGTCCGCCATTTGTATCAATTAGATACATTAAAGTAGATAAATAAATAAATAAAATAAATAAACATCTTAAGCTTTTGGCGCGATCCTTGAACTGAACTTTGAAGATAGTGTTATCCTCTTTTTTATTTAATTACTTATATATAATATATACGTATATATATATATATATATATATATATATATCGTATTTGTTTTGAAGATGAATACTAACACAGTTTGAATTCATTTTAGTGCATGTTTCGCTAAATAATTTGAAGACTTTCTCAGTACATTTGCTAGTGATAATATTCAATTAAGTTATAAATACATATAGTCAATCTAAAATTTAGATCACATAAATAAAATAAGTTAAGACCACTAAATTGCATTACCGCCACAGGCCGGTTCCCCTGGCGCCTCTTACAATCGTATTTAAATTTGTAAATAAAAAACTATAAAAAACATAAATAATCTTCATTTAACTGAAATGTTTACATAACTACACGCTCTATACTGCTAAAAAATGCAAATATAAATGCAAAAACTGAGCGGATATATTACTCTATAGAAAAGAGTTAGTGGTAACATTACGTTACCACTAACTCTTTTCTTAATTAAATAGAAAAAAGAATTAGAAAACATGGACATAAACTAAAACTTAAGGCAAAAACTTTTACCCTTTCACCTACCTCTTCTTTTACAAGGGAAGTAGTTGTGTTTAAACTTGCAGATCATTTTTACTTTTTGAAACAACTATTCAATAAAGATTACTAGATTTTTCGAGTATCTTTCTCTGTACTGTACATAATCATTCAAAGTAATTATTAATTTCCAAATGTTGGAAACAATTTTATTAACTTCAATGTTAGTATTTATTTTAAAATATCAGTTTATATAGTTTTAATATTCCCAGAAATATTAGACACTTTAAACATAATAAATAAGCTTTTGAAGTAATATAACGAAATAATATTAAATTAATACAAACATAGAAAAACGTGTATCGGATTGGGTTTATTATTTTATGTTAAATTATATTACCCTAAAAGTTAATATTAAAGGTTTCCTTTAGTTCATTACCAACTTGTCGCACAGTAATTTCTTCGATGATTTGTTCATGTACAATATTAAAATAATTTGAAAATTTTTGTTTAAAACGTGTTTTAATTAAATATTTTATAAGCAAAATTGCGGGATTATTCTATTCGGAATTAATATCACTATTAATTTCAGATTTTTTAAAATTATTTACTATGGAGAACGTTTAGCATAATTATCATTACAATTACGTTTTGTAACAATTTTTTTGGATTGTATTGTTAAGTTAATAATAAATTAGTTGCTAAATGGTTCTCTAGCAATATGATATTAATGACACCGATATCGTTTAAGAAAAACTCACGTTAGTGCATATATATATATATATATATACATGTAAATATATATATATATATATATATATATATATATATATATATATATATGTTGTTAACGAATTTTCGATCAAGATAATTTGGAAATACAACATTCCACTTATAAGCTCCACTCAGCCACAGTAACGTGAGCCGAACGCGCCACCACCGCACGCACAGCACGTTACATCTCCACTTTATACAAAACAGTTTTTTGCACCATTTCGACAGGAGCTGCACGTGACGTGACCAGACGCGATCGATTCGGCGTCTCGTCATTGAGCTCGTTGTGTACCATGAGTAATGCTTGTTCGTATATGTTGATTAAGGAACGTGAGTTATTTTTTCTTCTTATGGAGAGTCTGATTAAGTTAATTCATATGTAGCATCATATATAGCAGCTAAAATTATTTGGGTAGATGCTAATATATACTATTTCATTATATAGTTGCATCTACGCAAATCAATTTAATATTTTAATAGATTGTAGTATCAAAATCAAGTACATAAATTTAAAATGGCCTTCTTTCTTTCTGTTAGATTGTCGATATAAAGTATCAAAATCAAGTACACAAATTTAAAATGGCCTTCTTTCTTTCTGTTAGATTGTTGATATAAAGTATCAAAATCAAGTACATAAATTTAAAATGACCTTCTTTCTTTCTGTTAGATTGTTGATATAAAGTATCAAAATCAAGTACATAAATTTAAAATGGCCTTCTTTCTTTGTGTTAGATTGTTGATATAAAGTATCAAAATGAAGTGCATAAATTTAAAATGGCCTTCTTTCTCAAACATTACAATTCGCTTATAGAGAATAACAGGTTCTAAAAAAGTAATTTCGAATTCTGTCACGGACCGTTATTAGTTGTATTTTAAAGCACCCAACTTCTTTCAAGACTGTAATGTAACCAACCATATATTTTACAAATGACTAATGATAAATTTATTTGCATATTATACTTATCTTAAATTAATAATATTTTCCATAAACTTCCCAGAAGAAAAATCGTTCTTTACCTCTCTTAATTCATTGAAATAAATTAAGCCAGGTTTTAGATACCTTGTGCTGTCTGGAGACATTAAAATTAACTGGGTTGTAAAGACTTTTATTTAGTTTGGTTTGTTATCTCTCTGCTTGTATTTTAGTTTTCAGTCCATTTTAAATAAATTAATTTTTTTATTATTTTTAAATTTTGCTATCATTTTTTCCTAAACTTCGTTTAAAAACATATTATAAATAAACAAATAGAGAACATTTGAAAAATATGTATTCAATCAAAGCTTTTAAAATAAAAATAAAACATATTACCCTGCAGGCATCTTATTTTTAGTATAATATTGAATATGGAAACTTTGCAAACAAAAATATTTTGCCTGTTTTTTACAAAAATATCTCTAAACTCAATAAAAAGATTAAGATAAAATTAGTTACGTTCATGAGTTTAAAAGAAATTAAATATTTACTCTTGATTTAAAAATAATTATATCCCAAAAATCAAAGAAAAACTACAAAATTTTCGAAAGAACATACTATCGATCATGTTCGATCATCACATATTTGTGTACGTATAAGAAAGAAATAATTTCATTAACAAATTATGTGGCAACTTTTAATTTTTTCTTATTTTTAGACAGAAATAGAAAACCGCTTATTATGTTAGTATAAACTTAGTAATCATTCAAATATTAATAATAACCTTTCATTAGGTAGATTCATATTTTAGGCTAAATAATAATAAAGTTCAAAGAAGTAATAAATATTCCAACGTATCAGATGCCGTCTTTTTTTCTAAGATTTTGGCCTTAACGCATAATGATTTTAAAATATCTAGGGTCAACAATCCAATTTAATAACCTGGTGGGAGTCAATGGCTGAAATGAAAGAAAATATTCAGTTTTTACTTTGGAATGATATAAGGAGTAGGACAATTGTTATTGTTGAAAAATATATTTTGGACACAAACACCTGTTCAAATCATAGAAAAATATGATATTGCCTATGTACTGACGATATTTTTATAAAGCTCTTCTGCCATCTGCTAAGTCGTCTGGTCTTGGGCTCAGTACAGGTTACGAATAGCAAGTTCATTGAAAATAAATATTATAGGAACAATTTTGAACGAAAAATAACCTGAAAATGTATCTTACGGTTGCCGGTTCTCAAAATTTCAGCCTTATTTATTCAGCGTCATAAAGACAACTAATAATGTCATGATATCAGTTATGAAGCTTACTGGCCGTTAATAATTGGGCGAGTCGGAGTTTTGCTGTAAAAGCTTATTAACAACACAAGAAATTATGGGAATATTTCGAAAATGGTATAATTGACCTAAAAAGGATTTAAAGATTAAGTCGAATTTAATATTGTTAATGAACCCAAAAATTAATGTTTACATTCAAGATGCTACATCAGCAAAAGAGGTATAGCTGAATTTATCACGGACATTCGAATATTCTGATTTTCGCTGCAAGGTTGGTTTCCAAACGATTAGCTAAACACTATTGTGAAAATAAATGCAAGCATTGAAGACTGCGTAAAATACATTTTCTCACATGCTCATGAATTAAGAAATAAATTATTTCAAGCTGACAATGAATGTGTCGGGATACTGATGTTAGCAGACTTGCCTAATGAGTACAGTTGGAATCAAGAGTGCGGCATTAAAATTGGTGCTGATCTAATCAACATTCTTACAAGATGTGAAAAAATCTGATACTACTACATTTTAATCAAATTCCATTTTAAAAAAATGTTTCTGCAAAAAATAATGTCAGTGTCTTCATTATAATAAATATGGGCATATGAGCTAAAGTTATTGCCATAAGAAAAATAAGTCTGAAAATAAAAATAATAATGAAAGTAATTGTTTTATGGCCGCTTTTTTGGCCATGAAATTAAATGCTACATTAATTCTGGCGCCTTAGCTTATACGACTATGCATAAGGAATAGCTAAAAGATGAGACGGCTTCATCTGTACGAAACATGAGAATTGCTGACAATAAATTGTTACATATTGAAAGTTGTGGTAATGTAAATATACAAGTAACACCACAGGCCGATAGCAGCAAAGCAATACAGTTGTATATTACAGAGTTATCAACTAACATATCTCTTTTAGCACTTGCTTATAAAAATTCTACTCATTAATATACTTAAATTTTGCTTTCTACTCATTAACGCTTTTCTGCTTTTGTCAATAAAACTATATTCTTTTCTAGATTCTGAGTATCCAACAAAGATTAACTTACATAGTTTTGCAACCAATTTCTGTTGTTTTTCTTTAGGTGTATGTACTATTGAACTATGATTCAGGTTTGTTTGTTTACCGGTTCCTTTTTCTTCACGTGTGATATCAGAGGGGTATATGTTGGCGAGTGGTTTATGATGTAAGCTGCTGATGACAGCTTCAGTCCAAAAATCTTTCTGCAAATCAGAATTCGATATTATACATTTGATATGCTCAATGAATGTATGATATGCTCAATAAATACTAGCATATAGTAAAATAAAAGAGGTGACTGTAAAGATGATAAAAATGGCTACTAGATAAATAAAAAGGATGAAGAAAAAATAGCTAGAGCTAACCTAATTAAATATGCACATAAACTAAATTCCAATAATAAAAGTACAACAGCAGATATCGATATCTACTTATGGCATCAGCGTATGCAGTCATTTGAATTGTAATGATCTCTACAAAATACCAAACTCTGCTAGTGGTGTAAAATTATCACCGGAAAAAGGAAATTTGCATTTATATTTCACGTTTAGAAGGCAAGGAGACAAGGCAATTATTTCCTACGAATGGCTCTCTGGCAAGTAAGAAGTATTCACACGTTTTGTGGTCTGATTCAAGTTGCGTCAGAATTGCCAGGTATTTCACAACTGTTGCTACTATACTATTTACGTAAAATATTTTGTGTATTTCATGAAAAGTAAAACTGAGTAGGTTAAATTTAATAAGTTTATTGGGTTTAAAAATCACGTAGAAAATGATCTAAACAAAAAGATAAAGGTTCGAAGAGGTGATAATAATAAAGGATAAATAAATAAACATTTTGAAGCATTTTTTTAAACATAGGATATTGCATCAATCGTCCTACTCGTACAGGCCTGTAAAAAACGAATTAATCGACCAAATGAACCGGACATTAATTGAGCATACTAAATGTATAATACCGAATTCTGATTTGCAGAAAGATTTCTGGACTGAAGCTGTCGTCAGTAGCTTACATCATAAACCACTCACCAACATGTACCTCTCTGATATCACACCTGAAGAAATGGGAACTGGTAAACAAACAGACCTGAATCATAGTTCGATAGTACATACACCTAAAGAAAAACGACATAAATTGGTTACAAAACCATGTAAGCTAATCTTTGTTGGATGCTAGAAAAGGATATAGTTTTATTGATAAAAGCGGAAAAGCGTTAATGGGTAGAAAACAAAATTTAAGAATATTAATGAGTACAATTCTTATAAGCACGTGCTAAAAGAGATATGATCAGTACTTCTCCATCTGAAACAAAACCTGAAATAATAATAGAAATTAATAAAATTGAAAATAATGTGAAAGAGAACAAAAATAAAACTAGACCTAAAGCCTTTAAACGGACATTTACTTTTAAAAGATCCTAGGAAAGAATATTATAATGTTCCTGATAGTATACATGTTTTAAATTTAGATATTTCTAGCTCAACCAGTATAATGTTTTACAGTCAAGATGAAACTTACTTTCCTGATGAAAGATTTGACACACATCTGGAATTTAGATTGAATATAAGACTCGTCTCGTCAAGAAATCCTCAAGAAATCTATGAAAGAAATACTCGTATTTCTTACATTTGTTTGAATTTTGAGTCAACTATAAATTTATTAAATAATGATTTACAAAGTCTTGATGAAGTTTTAAAAAGCATAAAGAGTGGACGCCAGCTATGAAAGTTGAATATAAATAATTGAAGAAAAATAATACTTGGTCGATGGTTGACTTCCCTGTTGGAAATAAATTCATACCATGTGAGTGGGCTCATTAGATGAAGTTGGGTGAAAATGAAAATGTCACAAGTTATAAGGCCTGTCTAGTTATTAAAGGTTATCAACAAACGAGAGGCATTCACTACTATAATATTTATACACATGTTGTCTAATATACGTTCATTAGATATTTATTTAGACTAGCTATAAAATACAAATTGAATATTTACCAAATGGATGCCAGCAGTGTTTATTCAGGGAGACATAGATGAAGAAATATACATGTTCCATAGAACCCGCCATTCTTTGAATAAGGAAAACAATCTGCCGCTTTGTTAAAGCGTCCATAAACAAACCAGTAAAACATGGAATCAAAAGCTAAACGACGTTCTTTTAAATAATGAAGCGTCTCGCTCAAAGATAGAGTATTTTTTAACAATCGTTAAACAAAAATAAAGAAAAATTCCACATGAAAATATAGGGAAAGTAAAGCAGTGTATTGATTTTCTCGTAATAGGAGAGGCAAATAAAATTTCATTAGATCAAGCAAACTTATAATTAGATTTAATGATTGAATGCAAGCCTATGTGGACACCATATGACACAACTGTAGTTAAAGAAAGCAAACAAGGAAGATGAAATACTAAAGAATTTACCACATCAAAAAACCATGGGGTTGTCTGCTTCATTTGTTCCAAGAATCAAGGCCTAACATAGTTAAAATATTAAGCAGATCTAGCAATCGGCCAACTACGAAACATTGATGGGCATTAAAAAGAGTATCAACATACATTAAAGCTCTAATAAATTAAACGAAGACCTCATCAGCTCAATGGTTTTGTGTCCAGGAGAAGATATTGAAAATAGAGTTTGTACACAAAACCCAAAATTTTACCAACGATATTGGTCATTAAAGGTAAAATAAATAGCGTTTTAAATTAATTTTACATTTCTTTCATCGATGTTCAAAACCTAGAAGTCAAAAAATTGAAAATTTTGATTAAAATCGGTTATCGTACATTAAAACATTATCACATTAAATATGTGTGTATACTCGGCGGACTGGATAAAATTTCGCTTCTCCGTAAATAACTAAGTTTTTTGTCATTGTTGTTAGTCTAAAATTTAGTCATGTACAGAGAAAATAATAAAATAAAAAATTATATTTTCTAAAAAAAATATCCAAAGGTTTAACTTAAACTTTCATATTCATTAGTATTAACGCGATTTTTCAAGGAAATTGTAGTGAGTACAGCAATAAAATCATGGGGCAGCCACAAAATATATTTAGATGGGTTTGCATTTTTTCTGTAATCTTCTCATCAGATTCTACCAAACTTTTTTTTATGAATTTAGATTGAGGAGTTTTGCACTTTTTTGCAAAACTACTCAATCGAGCACTTTTTTGCACATTTTAGTACATACCTTTGCTAGGCTATGACATACACAATTCTTAAAAATGTTGAGTTCCTTATAACCAGCCAATTCAAATGGTACCAAGCATTGAATAAAACTTAAACAAATTAATTTGCCTCATAAATTTATCATACAGCTATTTTAAATTGTTAGCTGCAGAAGAATATGCCCGTTAATATGATATTTTCCTAAGCCAAATTTTACGTTTCTACATGAAACGGTTTTCTCGTCTGGGACGTACAAACCGATAGACGTGCAAACACACAATTGATTTGACAAGGTTTCCGCTTTTCCTTTTGAGGTACGGGAACTTAAAATTAATAAATTTTTTGAAATAACTATGGAGAAAAAGATATATAAATTAAAGTTTTGCAAGTTAAACTTTTTTACAGATATAAATTAATGTAGGTTACTTAGGAAAAAAATAACATAAGACATTTAAAATGAATACTTTAAATATAAGTAGATAATTGACTAAATAATTTCAATGAAAGGCATAAACAGCGAGATAATAGACGTTATGTCTCAAGGCAAGGATGACAAGTAAGCTTATAGACTACAATCCAAGGTCTTAAAAATATTAAAATGACCTATCTGTCAGAGGATTTTCAAAAAGTATTTAATAGAATAAAATTAATAACTGGATTATGCCTGTCACGAATCTTCATGTGCCTGTGTTGTGATCTATATTTAGAAATACGATCGAGATTGCTAAGGTCGGCGATATGATGGAATTAAAATTGTAACGTTCTAGGTGGATGTACATTCGTGGATATACATATAACTATAATTTCGGTATATACATTCATACATGACTATAGAGAAAATTTTGACATTACATGACTATAGAGGAAATTTTGAAGAGTCAATTTGATCTAAGAGTTTAAACGCCAATACTGAGAATGTGCCTTTAGAAAATTAACTCTTATTTTTATTAACTCTTAAAATCGAGTAGCAAACTCACAGGATTCTATCCGTTGTTCTGTATTTTATATCCGTATGGAGAGATACACTGTATAAATTTTATTAAAAAATTTTAATTATTATTGTTGAAAAATAATTCTTTTACCTAATCTTGACATATATTTCTGTTCAAATCTTAATTATTTAATAAAGATTGTGAACTTCGCAATTATACCGACTGTGTAACATTCTTAAGGATAATGCTGAAGCATCACAGTTATTTTGATTACCACAAAAATGTAATGAAATAAATATAACACTTCCTGTTATTTCAATAATTAATTTTCACTGAAAATGAAGAGCAATTTTGGAAAAGAAAATTTTATTTTTTACTTTTAGTTCAACAGATGTTTTACTGTTCGACAATCTAAAGATAATACGAGTTTAAAAAAAAATAAGAGTATTTTATGAAATTTCTACTTTTGCTATTACTAGCGAGCTTCACTTACTTTTACAGTGTAAAACAAAACTCAATAAAAACCAAATTCACATATTTTTTTAAGAACTGAATCTTTATCTACTTGAGACTATTGTATAGAAGAGATATATTTATTTTTGATATTTGTAGTATTCTAAGATTTTATTACAAGAATATTATTTGAGGTATTATATTCATTACGAAATAGAATTTGATGTTTTCATTTAAAATCGGTATTTATTTCTTATATATTTATTCGATTTCGTAACACAATACCTCTTTCACAGGACATATTAGTATACTTAGCTTGAATTTGTTTACTTTTGTCCTCAAATGTTATATTTATATGTTCATGATTATATTATGTGAAATAATAAATGTTAAAAATACATAGTTTTTTTTGCGTTAAAATGCTTCTGTTAACATGGGTTTAATTCAAGCTTATTAACTTCTATTGATTTAAAAAGAAAATATTTAGAAAATTATCTCAATAAATTGTAAGTTAGTCAAGTTAGTCAAGAAGATAAGATAATCAATTTCGAAATAATTTCTTTAGTCGGGTAAAATTTATTTCTTTAGATATTCTTACAAAATGCCCAAGGTAAAACAAATAAAATGTTATAGATATAACTAAAGAGATTACGCCTCCTAAGTTATAGGGTTTGTTTCTAAAATTGTATAAGCAAAATAAAATTTCATCCTGAATAATATTATGAGGTGTACTTAATAGATCATCTGGAATAAAGTTACGAACCTCTTCTAATATACCAGAATTTCATAGAATAATAAGATTAATTTTTTTCTCATAATGAAAGTCTTATTTGCATGAAAAGTGATTTTATAAAAATTTCATTTCATTTCTAATCATAAACGTCTAAATTCAAATTTAATCGCAATCATCATAGCTAAAATAAAAGGTAGCAAAAACGAAATGTATAAAAATCAGTTTAAGTTGCATGTTATACTGCAAACCACCCTTAAAACAAAATTAACTATTATAAGAAATTGCTCAATTAAAATATTATCAATACATAAAAATCTGTCTTTACTCTATTTATATAAATACTTCGCTACAGAACATCTAATATCAGCCACTTGGCAGATTAAAGGGATCGACTGCTTCAAACCCAAAACAGTCATGTATATGAATAATAGCTTAACGAAATAAAAATTATTTCTAGTTCCTGAATCAAAAGTATCATTGTAAAGTAAGATATCTATTACTTAAAACTGTTTTCTAATTATCTATGTTTAAAGGGTTAGTTATCTATGTTTAATTTTTATATAATCGCATGACAAAAATGTTTAATTAAACTTGACGTCGCAAAATTCAATTAATCTTATTTGACTAAATATGTAAAAGTTTCGTAACAAAATCAACATACACATTTTGTTTAGAAATAAGACAAGCTTACTTAAAACTTATTCTGTTTTTAAAACATAAAACTTGTAATTTCAAGAGAGTAAACAATTATATCCAAAGTTTCCTAACAACAAGTGGATGTGTAAGGGAGAAGATCATATTAAAATTATTTTGTGAGAATAATTCTCCCTCACGTTGTTAGATTTTGTTTTAATTACAAGACACTTCAAAAACTTTCATAATTATGGAAAAAAAAGAATATTACTAGGCATGAAACATTAAAATTTTATTTATCTTCTCGACACGAGCGCCATATTAAAATAAAAGTCAAATTATTTATGTAAAGCGTTCGGTTAATTTAAAATGGTAAAATTAAACGTAATAGTTAATACGTACTTGTTTTTCCCAAGTACGTGATATTCGAACCTTTAAAATAATAGCAGTATTGTAACATTTATTATCTACCTACTTAACGAATATCTATACATATTAAATTAATGAAAATAATTGAGTTTTGCGATTCTTGTTAGAGTTCTATCCAAAACAAGAACTAACAAAGCCACCTTTTATGCTTATTTGTATATATTTACTACGTAAATTAAAACTCGTTGAACTGAAACAACTTTCCCTATTGCGGAAATATCTCTTTCAATTTACTTTAACATTTATAAAAAAAAATGTGTCTCTTTCTACGTCTGTTTAATTTTCTTCTCAATACTAATACCTTATTTGGTTAAAATTAAAATTTTCATCGAAAAAACTAAGAGTACTAACTAAAAATGTATACATATACAAGAAACTGAAAAAAATTATGAAAACTTAACCATTGCTTACAGTTGAAAACTAACAGTCACTATATCTGGTTAGTTATCCATATCTATATCTAGTAAGTAGTAGTCGACTGTTAGTTTAGGTAACCAGAGAAAACTGGCAATCGCCATGTCCATCTAAATCTATAAATTCACTGCATAACTTCGAAATTTTAAAGTCAACTATTGAAATTTCAAAATAATAGAAAAGCTTATTTCTTTACTGTACTCTTATTTGATTTCTACGCTGACTGTACTTGTTTTTCACTTTTATTTCCAGTCATTACTGAAGTAAAAATCCTTTAATAATAATGGTTGGTAAATATTTACTCGATTTGAAACAAATATATTATTCAAACATTGCATGTTTAAAATGTAAAGTAATAACATGAATATGTTCAGTTCTTTAACATTTTTTAGATGTAATTTTTATGGATTTTTTCAATCTGGATATACTAAAAATTCAAATTTTAAACTGTTTTGTTTATAACAAATTATTTGTTTATTTGATTCAGGAAAAAATATAAAGAAAAATGGCCCAAGTGCATATCGGAAAACAGATCGAGCCTAGTTGGGCAGTATAAGTTAACCAAAATAATATTAATTAATTTATAGTTAAACTGGGCATGGAGGTACATAGCATCTGACTTTGAAGTGGAATCTCCGTAACAAAAAAAGATAAAACTAAAATCTAGATTTATCTGATTATAATCCCCCTGGACTAGATGTTTAAAAAATGTTTTTTTCATTACCTGTGTGTCACTTTAAAATATTACCAATTTTTTAATAGGTTCCTACTTATTAATAAAGATTTTCATATGAAGCATATGCTTGAATTCAAACAGGTCTGAAACTGTAAAAATTATGAGACTATGGTAGATGGATGGATATCGTACGGAATTATCGGTTTAGTTTCAATAATTAACTTTGTGTTACCCTACTACCACCATTAAAATTCGAAAACACTTCCGGAATGAAAAAACTTCCTTTTTTCTCTCTTCAACATAACATACTCGGCATATTTTCACTTATGTACTTTTTTGACTCGGCATATTTTCACTTATTTACATTTACCTTTATACGTATCAGTTAGTACAAGTATTTCATTATGTATCGCGGCACGTGCTTCTTTCGCAATCCCCTTTCGTTTGAACGTCAGTACCGCCGATAGTAATCGACGTAAATCTTGCACATCTTTCAAATACAAATAGCATCTTGCGGCCAATAGGGATTGCTTTGAACTCATTAAATGAACGTATTTCAGATTTCTATGCACGAGAGGAGCCTTATCAAATGGCTTTGTCTGCCTGTCTGTTGAAATCAAGTTTTAATAAGTTACGATGCACTCGTTTTAAAATACGATTTTGAATAGTTTATTGCTAAAATATTATATACATCTGCAGTAGATCTTGGAAATATCCTGTGGATTCATTGTTTAGCAGGACATTTTCCTTCATAGTAAATTGTATAAAATTCATTGACTATTTGCCTTCCCGTTCGCAAGTTCACGAATAACTCAAGATTTACTTATCTAATCAGAAATAGAGTGGCTTTTGCGGCTTTATTAAAAACGATAAGGGCGAATAATATTGAAGAAAACCCGAAATTACAGTTGTGAAATACCAAACTAGCACTAGGAATTTATAAACTTTTGTAACTTCCCGACGGGCAACGCCATACAGATATAGATGAATACAAAATGGAACGAGGTAAATATACATATATATGCAGTATATACGTGTCATGTTTCTACGTATGTTATATTCTCTTTTATACTGAATAGAATTTGGAACCTGAAAAGATTTTCTGGATTGAATAAATTTTTTATCTTAATTTTATACTGAAATATGTATATCTTAACTCTATATTAAAATTAAATACACGTTTAGCCACTCCTGATTTATATATTTTGTACTATCATCCCAGATCAACCTTAAATTTTATGTTTCTTATTAGACAAGTTTTATTAGTTTAAGTTTTATTTATATTTTTTCCCGAAATTATAAGCTATGTGAAATTAGAAATCCTAACAAATTCCGTTCAGTATTTTTGCTATAATGTCGAATATTGTCGATGAAAATGGTCGATTTTAGATATCAATCGTGTATAGTCCAGTCAATTTATTTTTTTTTCGAAAACATTTTTAATCTAGTGACGTTTTACCTATATGTATGAACTATCTCTTACGTAAACTATCATTTACGAACAGCTATCATAGCGCTCTAATAACTAATAATAATACTTCGTTTGTATACCTTAATAATACAATCTTCACAATACACAATCTCACATAATAAAATAAACTAGACATAGGTATGAGAAAAAAGCCGTCAAAGCTCGCATACATAAATACTTTTCTAAATCGGGTCTTATGTATTATATACTCTGTCGATTATATTTTGCAACCACAACATTTTTGGTGTTTCTGATTTACCACATGTTAAAATAATTAGCACGCCTCCTAATTCTATTCTGTTTTTGTGGACTAATTTAGTTAGTAGTTGGACATTATGATAACAAAATGTATCTTACATATCAAGAGCGCTGGATAAGTCAAAAATTATATGAATGATAAAAATCTGTAATTTGAAAACACGTCTATTATATGATTATACATTCACACATAATATAAATAATACTGTTATTATATATTTATAAAATTACGTGTCTGTCTATAAAATTTTTGTCATACTTAAAATGGAGCCAGAATATAATCTATATTAATGTTACTTTTATATATTATTAATAAGTTTAGAAAAGGAGATTCAGCCTTACAAATCTGATATTATAGATAAATGTAATAATAACTAATATAATATTTCAAATAAACTCTTCATTTATTATTTGATATTTTGATTAAAATGGTGACTTTTATAAAATATTAGTTGAATGTTAATACTGTCATATACAAGTTATTGTATTGTTTAAAACTAGATAACATTTATAAATTATAAATATTTTTTGTCTCATATGTTTATAATTCTATTATTATTATTAATGAATTTATGTAACATCTTCCTTTGTAAACAATAACTTTGGCATCCAAATAATCTTATTTTGTATTATACAGTTTCACTTTAAATAATTTCATAAAGTTAATTATATATTTTATTTATATAAATATTCAATATTACATGGTCAATAGTTTAAGACCTCATTAAAATATTTATTAACTTGAAATAATTTTATGAATATCATTGGAAGAAAATGGGTCTATAAGCAGGTATTTGTTTTGATTCACTTTTTTTAAATATTAGAGTTCAAAACAAACTATTTGGTCTCATTATAGACTAAAAAAGTCATGTAATAAAAAAAACAGTAACAAATATCAAGTGAAATTAATAAAATATCTATAACTTCACAATTTACTTACTTAACTTAGTTATTTAAGTGTAAGCCGTTCCCATAACTTCAAAATTTACTTCTTTAAATTTATGCGGTTATTACTAGACTCTGTCTATTATCCGAACATATATTAAAAGTTATCAACAAGTGTCATAGAATTATCAGAAAATAGATCAATATTTTAAAGAATTCCGGTGAAATTTCGTGGAAAATTTATGATATTCCTAAATTGATTAAAAATCATCATTTTAGAAGTAAAGTATTAACAATTCCCCATAACATCCGAGCACGTCCATCCGTGCCATTGCGTTTGTTCGTGATAAGACGAAACATATATTTCAGGAAGATCGCTGAGCGTGCGGATTTTGAACAATCAAGCCTATCCTGCATGACGTGCTCCTTTGTAATAATTTATAATGTTCAAGATAAATTGTAAAATTTATTTAATTTCATTTAAAGTTACCAGTTAAGCAACGCCAGGGCTAGCCTCTAGTGCCGAAATATATTACAAAATACTTTTTGAGTTAGCGGAAGTTTACTTGTTGTTGTTTATTATCTATATCATGTAAAATAAAACACAGTTATATTTACAGATTTTTCTTAAAAAATATGATGCCTACGTTTTCTGTAAATGATGTTGTTTACATCAGCCAGTAATTTTAAAACTACAGTCAAGAAAATTTTTAATAATAGACAAAGTATAAATGTATTCGATAGTGACACCTTTTCAATATTTTACAATTGGTCTTTCATCAATTAAACCTCTCTTAGTTTGATGTTAATTTGACTCGTAATTAAAATAATAATGAATTTATATGTATAAACAAACAATTCAAATATACCGAACCAACTATCACTAAGGCTAGAAGTATTTTACACATAAAGAAGGATTTCACGTTTTATTTAAACAATATTCAGTTCTAACAGGTAAATAATGGTTGATTTCAGTTAAAGGCAAATTAAAAAATATATATTCAATATATTTGTTTGTTGTTGAATTATAATTTGTAGGCAAAGGCAAGGGGCTTAGAGTAATTGGTTAACAAATAAGAATATTATAGATTTATTAAATAAATACAAATGCAAAAGAACTTTCACCAGAAAAAAGAATTGGTAAAATTGAACCACGAATTGCATTAAAAAAATAACAACATGGAAAAACAGGCGTCATGCTTTACATAAAGTTGAATACGGTCAACGTACGTACCTGTCTGTAACAAGGGATTGAAGGAATGAACGAATATATGAAAACAAGGCGGCACGCAAGACGTAGGAAATTGAGTTCCTCCCGCCCAACCATCCATGAAGTTAAACTATTATTCTTCAGATTTATAAAAGAATGTATAATCTATGAAATTTTTGAGACTTGAAATGTACACGGAAATTCCGATCCGTGTACATTTTGTGAAATTTTCTAAAATTTTTAACGTAATTGCGTCATTTCCTTAGAGGAAATTTACTAAAAATATACTGCATGTAAGTAATATATCTAATATGATTACGTTTGTTTCAAGTTTACCACGAACTAGTAAGTTATAGAAATTCTTAATACAGTCACTACAATGAAATCAGGGGTACAGTAAATCATAAAAATTCTAAAATGTTTAACATAATGGCGTCATTTTCTTAGAGGAAATTGACTAAAAATATACCGCATGTAAGTGATATATCTAATATGAATACGTTTGTTTCAAGTTTATCACGAACTAGTAAGTTATAGAAATTCTTAATACAGTCACTACAATGAAAACAGGGGTACAGTAAATCATAAAATTCTACAAGAAATTCTCAAACATTTATAACTTTTTCCTTACATATTTTTGTCATTTATAACAAGTTACTACGTGCTAACACTGGAATTAAGAAAAATAATAATATTCATGTTACGCTTCTAGCCCTTCTAGTTTAATACTATTTTGTTTACTTTCTTGAGTTTTTACGTAAGTATACGGAGATTGCTTTAATTCTTTTTCTTATATTTTTCCTTAAATAAAAAAACTGAAATCAGGTATAGGAAAAAAACCTAAAGCTTACAGACGTAAAAGTTAATGAGAATAAACCTAGACAAATTACAATTTTTAGATTATTTCGTATGCCTACTTTTATGGTAAATGGATGATGCTGATAGTTTATTCCACAATAAAACGGCATGGATGATGAAGAATTGATGTTCATAGAACAAAAGAGTTTGCTAGGAATTATGGAGGTATATACTTTAATAACCTTTGAGTTCATATGAGGTTCGGGTTCGGGTTGAGTTCATATGAGGCACCGGTTCATTTGAGTGGAGTAATTTATGCATAAAATAAAATAATAATTAAATAATAAGTAACAGTTACATTCGAAAAAGCAATTCCTCGAGGCAATAAAAAAACCAAAGAGAACATATCTCTTAATTGTTTATGACTGAATGTTTATATATAAATCACACAATAATACCAAGACAAATACACTAAATACACTAAATTTCTAGCAAGAAAGTGAAATACAAGTTATGTAAACTTGATAAAAATATTTTTGAAGAGACCTATATTTAGTTTATAATTTAAATTTAGTTTTTAATTTAAATTTAGTTTTTAATTTCTATTACTTTCTAGAATTTAATTTTGAAGGAAAAAAAAGAAACAATAACCATGTTCTTTGCCGGTCGAATTAACGAAGCCAGCTTATCACTACATATCGTTTTATGAAGAAGCTCTAACACTTATTAATGAGACTTGATGTCCTTTCATCTAACTAGATAATGCACTAATGTAGATATGGATACCCTGGATAAACGGAAACATTTTAAAAAAATATTATCCAATTACAAAATAATACAATATGATATAAAACAATACAATTCATATTATCTCGTCCTACATTTCCTTCGTTTTTCCGATACGAATGAGTTACTTCAGTTATATACCAGTATCAATTAATAATAGTGTCACCCAAATATGATGATGTAATTACTAGAGGATATCAAGTTTTTTCATAAAAAACCAAATTACATTTTTATAATCCTACCTCTTATTAAAAAAAATATAGAGTGCTAGTGAGAGCTAAATTCCTGACTTTTGACTGGCTTAAACCATGCACTTCGTGATTAGAATACAAGAATATATATATATATATATATATATATATATATATATATATATATATATATATATATATATATATATATATATATATATATAAATAAATATATGTATATTTTTTTTTTGATGGAAAACATAATCGACAGTTAAATGTTAAAATAATATCGCTTATCAAATAAGATCACAGATTTATCTTTGTACCAATTTAGAAAGAAGCCAGGTTATATTTCGCAGGTAACTTATTTAGACGTAAGTTATACCATAGTAAAATTAAATTAACGAAAGGTTAGATTGAATATATAGATCCGATGCGGTATTATTTAACGTTGTAACGTTTTAACGCTGATACATAGGTACCACAGAAATCATCAAAACAAGTTCCTTCGATCATTGAAATTTTTAAAATCCATAAAATCGACACATTTGCTAAAATCATATGTGCACTATATGAGCAAGTCATGGGTCGTTGATTATATATGCACTATATGAGCGAGTCATGGGTCGTTGATTATACTTACCTGTCGGAAAATATTGATATTTTTGCCCTGGGGACTGTTAAAAAATTATTTAAATGTTTTAGGAAACGCAAGGGCTTTTATAACTCCCTTCTAATTAAAAAGCAACCTCATTATATAAGTTAATAAAAATTAACATGTAATATATAGTGAAAATATAAATAATTATATCAAGAGACCAATTTTCTTTTATTTATGAAATAATTGAAAAAATGTACCAATTGCCTCATACCCTCTTCTATCCGTGGAATGCAGAATTACTAAAGTGTAAGGATTTGTATCGCTTTCCTTGCCTTTGGTTTTTCGTACTTTCCAAAAAAAAATAAAAATAATAAATGTATATAACATATTCTTCAATCATTATGGAATACTTAGATATTTCAAATCTTCCATAAGAAAAAACACAGTCAGTTATTTTCCTCATTACTCTAATTACACCCTCCTGTGATTATTTTTCGTAATTTTTTTATAACTTTGTATTGCATGATGATCGTAATTATGATCTTAATAATTATTTATTAATTAACAAATAGTAGTTAAAAACCATATAGAGAAACCAATAAACATGACTTCCCTTATAAACCGTGAAGGTGCCTGAGAATTCATTAAAAAACACCGTTACTTTATCCGTTACATCATGAACGAGACACGACTTCTGCAAGATTTAACATTCGATGAGGCGATATCAAACGGTAGTTTTCACATTATTTAATTAAACTCAAGGCAAACTAGTGTGCGTGAAATATTTTCGTAACTATAACGCAAAGAGCGCGTCCTTAGACCGAGTAGCAAAGTCGTGCAGAATCGGATGATAAATCTCTAATATAAGCCGTACCAAATAAAGGGAACAGATTCTAAAATGCATAAGAAACACAAATTGCATTCTTTATGATGCAATTACTGTATAATTATCAATTGAAGATATGCAGTCGTGAAAAGTTTACGATTGCGAAATAAGAAGTTTGATGAACGTCGAATACTGTTGCATTTACCGATCACGAGTGTTGTGGCCCAATTCGAGGCGAAATATATCCGGTCGTTACGCTGATCTTTTTAAATTTGTTTCTATAATTTAACTTTACATATAGTGGTCGAAATTAGTATTTAAGACAATAAATATTTGGGAAATGTTAACCAGCAGTTAAATTTACGTAACTACTTAAAACATATTGCATTCGATCTCCATAATAAAAATATACTTAGATAACTTGTAATTATATTACAATAGTTAATATAACAATGCCTCCTAGGACACAATCGATATAAAATTGTGTGTCATAATGGCAATAAGAGGGTTGACAACCTTTCCATATGGTATTAAAAGAAAATCTAACCCTCGTGACTTTATGGGTCTTTTATCAATATGGTTCAATGAGCTATACTAGCACTACTTAAACTTCCATAAATGCAAAATATATAAAACATAAATAGCATTACTGTTAACAGTCAACAGCGAGAGATGTGATGTGTTAAATAACTACTTGAAAATATTATTAACAATTGATTAAAAAATTTATTGACAGTATTAAATATACTGTTCATAAAATCAAACATACAAAAAGACGAAAGGCAAAAAGCTTTTCAAGGAAACGATGGTCAATGAGTTTATTTGTTTGTTATGTAAGAAATACCATATAAACTTCAATGTTTTAAATATTCAGTGGATTTTAATTTAAATAGCAGCGAAAAACTGCTTATCTATCTAAGGAAAAATAATTTATACTACTGGAAAACGCTATTTTTTATTGAGCCCGATTAAACGCTAATAATACAACATTAGAAGCTATTTCAACTTTTCGATTTATACAAGTTCCAATTATCTCCATGTAATAGTTTTAAGGCATTGTTTCAAATTTAATAAGTTTTATTGGCGGTATATATTTTTATCATCTGTAGATTCGAAGCTACTTTACATATGCTGCAGCGCACATGGATGGTATAAAATAATAAACAAATTACGTTTATTATGAATCCCTAACTGAAACATTGGTTTATGTAATTGCCATGAAATAGATTGCAAGTTCTAAAGTCAATCTGTTAACATTTTTTAGATCAATTTCATTGCTTAAAAGTAATTTGAAGATGTCTTGGGAAAGTAATCTTGAAATTTATTAACAATGTTTGTTGAATATTTTTACTACTTTAGTGTAATATGTATGGAGTAGCTACTAAATCTTGTAAGAATTTGTAAGATTAAATTTTATTAAACAAATATTAAATCAGAACCGGTTACTTGCTTTAAGAGATCAATATACACCAATTTAGAGGAACTATTGTGTACAGTCAGAAAAACGCAAAAAAAAACTATGAAAACAGACACCGTAACCAAGTTTATACAAGTCCATATAGAAAGCTTTTCTCTTAATTTCAGTTTAACATTCACATGATATATACATACAAAATCATTTTTTAATTATCATAGTTGGAACTTAATAGCGGTTAAACTTTATAATTCAAAAGTAATTAAAAATGAAATGTTTGTTGTATTACTGATACAAAATATTAACTGATACAAAAGATCATTCTCATTCGATATTGTAAACATGTTGCTAAAAGTGAAATCAGACATATTTATGTCATTAATATATAGATTTCAGATAAACCGACTTTGAATGAGGTCCGGTCAGTCCATGCATTTATAAAGAAATCAGATATAATTAAGACTCATAATTTTCCCACTCATTTGAAACTAACAAATTTAATCAAAATGGTGAAATAATAATGAAAGGTAAACTTGAAGCCCTGTTTCTTAATCGTTAACTTAATGTTTAGACAGCACTTCGAAATAAAATCTAAATAGACATTATCGGTTAACGCATCAAATATAACAAAATGCGATTAACAAATCAACTTCAAGGTACTGGACTTATCACGAATTATAGTACCCGACATTTAGATCAACGCCCATTGTATGAATCCTAAACGTTTACTCATAGAACCTCACGTGAATCTCCATAAGTAATGGTCACTTGCTCGAGTTGAGATGTGAATGTGTTAGTTTGTATCAAAATGATGGTACAGAGAGATAGTTGATGCTGCTGGTAGGTGATACATATAAAAGGTATTTCGATTCGATGAGACGGTATCACTTCACAGGTTCACAGCCAACTAGTAACATCGTAACAAGCCTCCGCTTAAGCACGATTATAAATATTGAAATAATTTAATCGAAAAGTTATCGAATATTTGTTTAGTTGTGTTTCTGCAGAGTTAAATTTATAATCATTAATATGAAGGTGAGTCCATTACTTTCCCTGGTATTAAGAATCTTTAATTGTTTCCATTGCTCCGCGATTTCGACCAATCGAAAGCTTCATCGTAAAAGTTTTAGTCATTCTTTAAAAAAACTTTTTTTGTCAACAGTGTCATAATTTTATTTAATTATATAGCTTCTCTTCACTAATATTTAAACTAAAAAAGGCTTTAATCAATTTAAAGAAAATAATTCTAAACATGAAATTACATTTCAAACCTTACTTTTCGTCGGTATCAGTAAAATTAAGTCGCTTATGACAAAGATATATTAGTAGAGTTCTTGTTCCGGTAGTTTTTACCAGTATGATTTTCTGGAATCTTGTCTTCTAAATGTTAATTCAAAATTTTGAGCGCTAAGTTCCTTAACGATAGGAACATATATAAATGAAACTTTCTCCTTTTTTGCTACATTTCCAATATTCCTAGCATCAAAAATGCAACAAGCCTTCTCAGCCATTCTTTCTATAGCCAATTTTCTCTCCCAAGGCTTTCCTATTATTAATATATTTCAACTTTTCTAATATTAAAATATGCATAAGTTTTATTCATTGATTTTTTTGTACTAAAACCCGAGATACTGAAATTAAGAAAAACTCATTGAATTACTTAAATATTCTATTTAATCCATTAACTTAATTTTGTGTGAACATAGTTGTTTTTCTTTAAAATTTCTGTCCACATTCTTCTAGTAATTCCTCGCCAGAATTAAATGGCATCTAACGTCGTCTGTTATATTTTTTCATCCATTTTTGTTTATTCAGATTTGATACAAAACCAATTTTCCATTTATTTTCACATATCTTTTTGGATTATTACACTTACACCTGTATATATGTCATGGTTTCATATCTTACTCTACTGTTTTCATTGCTTAAATTTAATACCGTAACGCTATTTTGCGTATACGCCTACGTACCCCTATCTTTTATTTTTTTTGGTTAATTGTCTTCTATCAGTGTTTCCTAATTGAAGGATGTAAAATCTCATGTTCCTTTGGATATGCATAAGAAGTAGTTAATTTTTTCCTTTTACTATTATACATATATCCATTTTACTACATAAAACTATAAATCTGTTAACTTTAGTCTGAAACGTAAATGTGTGCCAAATTTCATAATAAACAATATGCTTCCTAAAAATAAGTTTTTACTGAAAATTGTTTATTTCTAATGAGAAATAATCCACAATATCCATTGAATACCTAATATTAATATTGTTATTTAATTTTCATTGGAAAATAAAATTATTTAAAACTTAAATAAAAAAAATGTGGAATAAAACTGTAGCTAAGTTATAAAATATTTTACACCATTATTAATTTTATTTATTATAAACAAAAGTACGAGTCAAGAATGATCGAAAGTAGGATTGAGCTAACTCAATATATTAGAGCAAACCCACTTTAAATAATTTTAAGTCAAAATAAGTAAATATTTCTTAAACTACTGTTTTTAGTACTACTTAATAATATCAGCGCCTATCAAAGAATTTTAATTTTAATAGGTTGATCGGTATAAAAACTATTATATGCAAAAGAATACGAAAAATCTATTTTCCTTTATTTTTATTTCAATTTCCACTTCATGCTGAAAAGGCAACCCTTAATCGTACAAGGGGTTCGTTATCCGAAAATACGACGTGATACTGTAACAACTCGCTCTACCGTGCTTAGCATATTCCTCACATGTTAAATGTAATAAATGTTTCCAGTACCAAATAGTAATTATGACTATAATTGACCACTACGAAATTGAGGAATGATAAAATTCAATCCAAGTTTTCTAATCAAAAGAATTTATTTCTTCAAAAAAATTCCTTAATTTTTCTAAGTTTCATTTCGCTTTTCTAATTATTCTCATTCTCTACATCAAATTCAATATTATATTCCTTAAAATTTTACACTTACAATGGATGCGAAGTATTTCAAGATTAAATAGAACTGAATCAGCATAAGCTACACCACGAAGTGTGCAACGGTAAGAAAGCTGTGTGAATATAGCTCAACACGATAAAACTAAACTTTGGCGCCTTTTTTAGGCACAAGCGAGATATTTAGTCGATCCATAAATGCGTATTAATTATAAACTGGTAAAATTAATAGTATGATAGCCACGTTTTCCACGTGCCACGATAGCCATGTTTTCCACGTTTTCCATTAACTTTGATAAAGTGATTATGACAAAATTGAATTTGTATTGTAATAGAATATTGAACTAACATGTCTCAAATGCTTTAACTTCCATGCAAATTTTTTTCTTCGACCTCCATCCTTTTCCTCACACCAGGACAAACTCGTTATACGAACAAAACCTGCACGCTACTGACTTTCGTTTTATACTTTCAGGACCTTCTTGTAATTTTTAGAGTGGCATTGTCTGCGGTTTGTCTCTTACAACTCTAGTCTGTTCTAAATTCCTGTCGCCACGTGAAATAGTTCTAAAAATATGGGACCATGACACGCGAGCTACTCGCTTTTGTTATATGCCCGGGATATTTGTGTAGATTTTAAATCGAATTCGTCTGCAAGTTTAGAGATGGTCGCGTCCATCCTGAGTTTCGTGTGATCACGTCAAGTAGATATAGAAATATAAGATTGCAATTGATATTGAATTTATGTCAAGGTATATAGATCCTTTAACTGAACTTATACAGATTCAACAGCTTCTTTGGGCCCATTTTCGACCAGACGACATTGGGTTCCATAAGATTCAGACCAAAATTATCTCAAAGCCCATAACGTTATCTTTATTTACAGCTAGGACCATAAACAGTTTTTACCGCGCTTTATGTTTAGTTTCGTTATATCATTTTATTGGCGTATCGGTTATCCGATCTGTATTCCGCTCGCATACATCTTCCTCAAGATCAAACCGACTTTTATTACAACTGTTTTTCACATTTTTTCCGTTGAAGGAAAACGTGACGCAAATCCTAAATAGCTTTCTCGATCCCAAGTGTGCGGGGCGCTTTATATTCCTGTCACAATTCTGCATTGTATATAATATTATGAGGTACAGAGATGGGCTTTTAATATTTCGTTTACCTTTATCTTCGCTGGCTGAGCGTTATGTCATTATTTTATGATTTGTGTATTACATTATGGACTCGGGCAGCTGTTTAGTATGCCACTCGCGCCGCCATTTGTCAGCCTTAATCTAAAATAGTGAAGGCGTTGTTTCAGAGAAATCCGTTACAAATTTTCTAACTTAAATTCAAAGTGTCGCTTTTCACTTAGACTAAAAATTTCAGCATACATAAGTTTAAAACTGATTTAGAGAAGAAATACTTCCTTCAATGTAAAGTGTATATTTATTTAAAAAAACTATAAATAGAGCTGCATTATTAAATTGTCCATGACTATCTTAAATGAGTCAAGATTAGCTGGTGAAATACAAATGGAAGCTAGAAATTACTGTTTTATTTTTTCTAACGTAAACTTATTAATGCTATAGATAACTTACAGAAATATTGATGTCTTATTTTTTATATTTTGACAGCATTATCATTCCAATTTTTCTGGTTTGGCCAACATTAATGTAGGTAAACTTCATCTTTGTCGTTTTCACTTTAGACATACACCAAATTTAATTTTTTTTACAATGTATGCATTGTTGTCTTTATTTTAAAATTGCCTAATTCTTTATCACTATTCTTATATCATCGGATTATTACCTTCTCTCTGATTAATCTTCGGCTACTACTACAACATCAATATTCAGCTTTCCTGCGACTGAAAATTTTATCCAAATATCTTATAAAGGACACAGCCTTTTTCACCAAGTATATGAAAATTATTTCCCTCATTTTTAATTTAATATAGACAGAAATAAATGGGGTATTAATTTTTCTGTGAACATGATGAGCTATCATATGGATTTCTCCGCGCTTTTATATCCTTAAAATTAAGTACGGTTGTGATTAGATAGTAGAAAGTAATGAAAAATAGGATAGAAAATTTCTCAAAATGGTTACCGAAGAAATATTTTACCTTGATGCTAGGCACTTGTTATAAAAACCAACATATTTGTATATACTGAATATAATATAAATCCGTATGTAGAATTAATTCCAGCTGAGCAATGCTGGGTAATAGCCTATAGGATAAATCGACTTCTACCCACCCGTCAATACGTAGTCTTCCCGCCCATCTGTCAGAGTCTAGCTCTTAGAAAATACTATTTAAATTTATATTTGTTATATATTGCTTTAACTCAAAATTCAAAATTGCATTTAATATATTGTATAACTTAATTCTGAAATTAATATGATATATTTCAAATAGAGACAAAAATAAATTAATTTTTACCTAGGCTTGGGAATAAGATTGAAAAGATTTTTTTCTATGGAATACAAATGTAAGCTTATACATTTATTTCGTTTTAAAATGACGATGAAAGAGAGGAGAGGGTGTGGCAATGTAATATACCTGGAATAACTCGTCGATATTTCTCTCTTTAATCAAGTTCTAGAATTATTCTGCGTATAAAGTATCAAAGTAATGTACATCACACCCTGTGAACTAAAAAAAATTTGCATGTGTTTATGTACGTGCATTGGAAATTATACTTCTTTGGCATAATACAAAAATAACTTTATTTAGCAAGCAAATAACAAAAGGACGCGAGCTTGATTATTAATATAGTTTGTAAAATCTAAATTCAAACAAATAATTTATAATTTATAATGCAAATAAGTACATTCTGAAACTGAGACATGGACATAACTGAGATTTGTATGAGTGTAAAACACGTGTTGTGTATTTACAAGTATAATAAAAGTTCTTTGTTTCACTAGAGAACCATAGTATACATATATTATTTTAATATTTGTATGGGTTGAAATATGTATTGTTTATACGGAACACTCATAGTGAGGCTCCAAGTCGAACTAGATAGTTGTTCTATTAAATAAATATATCTACACTCTTATGCCATGATTCGTCTTGACGTAGTGGTAAATAATCTTAGTATAAACCCATATTTTCTGAAATTTTTTTGTACTTATTATCATACAAGTATTCCTATTTTTTTAACTTATTTCGTTCAGTCCAGAAATAACTTATTTCTCAATTTATACCATCATGTTTTTCTCAATTTTCCGTATTCCCTTTCCCAATTTATTTTGCTCAGTTTTTTTTTATTACTCCCACACATTTCAAACACTTAAATCGACCGATCTGTTTTTGAGTTCCATAACTGTCTTTAACACTATATCAACGTTTCTCCAACCATAATTCTTTTAAAAAGTGCTTATTTTTCATTCTCTTCCGGAAACTTTTTTCTGCAAACATTACTTCATGATTTCTTTTAGGAAATACTAAATTAAATAATACATTCTGTCTTTCAACATAGAAATTGTTGCTTCAGTCTATAATTGTTACCGGAAGTAAACAGTTACACTATCATATAACGACGATCCGATTTTTTCTAAATCTTTTGCTTTTGGTCCTTTAAATTCCCGACCCCCATTCCATCGATCGCTACGCATTCTTTCGTTGTAACTATTAACCTATAATTCTTTCAATATAACAATGTAAATTTAACCTGCACGGGGATTGATGAAAAATACAAAAAAAAAATTTTTTAGTACATGTTCAAATATGGGAACCAGTGTATTGTTGCTAAAATGAAGTATTCAATTAATATAGTCCTTTTGGTGATATATTTTAGTTTACTTATCCTAAACTGATATGATTTATTTTTTCTTTCCATGTAGTTCTTACTCCTTACCGTGATGTTGTGCCTTTACTCGTGCGTAGAAGCTGAACCTCCAGTAAATAGGTGAGTAATTATTCTAATAATGTAAATATATTGCAACTTAAAATATATTTAAGTTTTTAAGAAGTTTCTTTAAATATTTGACTGAAAAATTTATTCTTCTTCCACACCCTTGTTTTCCAATCTAGCTACTGGTTATTTTAATTCTTAGCCGGCACTAGAATAAACAAAGTACCGGCGTTATGAAAATAAATTTTCGTCAGCCTAAAGACTACCAGTCTACTCTAAATTCGGATGCCTAACTTTCATAAGTCAGCCTCTACCGACCTCTAGTACTCTTAAAGTAATAAGTATGATGTGACATATCCATGTTTTACCATTTCTCGAATTGTTCACTGTTTTTTATGTAAAACAGAGTCTAGTCACTACCACTCAAATATAAAAAAAAATACTTTAAATATCTTCTTTTAGTTTGCGGTATTAATTATTAACTTTTTTAATTTAAAGCTTCCAAACTGTGCTAAAATTCAAATCATTCATATATATATATATATATATATATATATATATATATATATATATATATATGTATATATATATATATATATATATATATATATATATATATATACTATAGTGTATATAAACCTGATTACATCAACCGTATGGAAAACAAATAACTCGAAAAACGTGAAGCAAATTATTAATTATCTTACATATCAAAACATCGAACATTTTAGCTTGTCATTAATCCTAAAATATCCATAATTTAAATCTAAACCCGTTAAAGTGTAAACCGAAAACATTTATAAATTTATTTTGTATTTGATACTGGATCATCGTATTACTGATGATTTATATTATAAATATCTGAACAATCAACAAATAGGCGTTGACGTAAGACCCTCATACTTTATGTTATCCGTATGAAACCTTTAATTGAAATGTTTAAAGTTTATAACGAAGTTTAACTCTAATGTTATACGTGAATTTTTCGTAATGTTCTTTAAAAAAATATTGTTAGATGTATGTGTGAAAGCAGTGAAGGGTCGAATTGGGAGATCTAAATAGTAGAAGGATAGAATAGAATAGAAGGATGGATGATATTGTGTTTACGCGGCAATAATAATGATGAATCTTGTTCAGATGATAAATAATTTCCGTTTCATAAAAAAGTTATCATTAAATTTATCTATCTATTAACCGCCAAACTATAGTTACTGATATAGTAGGCATGGGAACCATTAATCACACTAAATATGATTAATGATTCCCAGCATTATCAAAAACGCCCTTCGTCTCTTTCTCCAAACGACCCTCCAACGGCGGTATCTTTGCGAGATGACAAGGCGGTATATCAGCAGCTAAGTGCAGTGTTACGCTCAGCCGTCGCTCGATATAAAATTGAGCATATTTTTACTGGAGATAGTGCAAAGTTATAAATAAAGATAAACTGAGAGAAAACAATAATGTGACAGGGAAAATAACATGAAATCTTATACGTAAAATAAAAAAGAGAGCAAAAAAGATATATTATATAGTAGCAACCTAAGTCAATATGCGGAACAACTAGAGTATTTTATTCTCGATTTCGGTTTTAACAACTTATTCCTAATGACCTAAAATACTTTTAAAATTTTTTACAAGGCATCTAAAAATAATACGACTGAGTAATCTAAATTTTACAGATATCTGCCACCATCTCAGTCAGGAGGTTATAGAAGCACCAATGAGGACACCTTTACACACCCATCCCAAAGTTACGGAGCTCCTCAAGGGCAGACGCAAGCTTTCGTGAGGTATGCATAATATGTGTATACAGTAATATTTATAATTCTCTCTTTAAAAAATTATACACAATTTTCGAACAAGTAAAATCATTGATCTATATTTTATAAGTAAGAAACAATTTTATATCAATTCTAAATAATTTCCGACAAAATTACATTCCTTTTTTCAAGGTAATACGAAAAATTTCAAAAAACCTTATTTATATTGTATCCAATTTTGTCAGTATATTAAAAATACAAATTGGTTCAATTTTTCTATTCATAATAAATGCGGCAATGCAAAAACGTAAGTTAGAATTCAACTTAAACTTCAATAATCCTTTGTTACTAATTGCCTCAAAATTGCTTCTTTATTCTTTCGACGCGCATTTATCAGCTTCATTTATGTGTATGTGAACAAATCTAGCAAGTCGATCTTCAGCCACTTGTAATCGTGATATCGGTTTAAAACTTTGCAAACTTATGCTATTCTGATGACAATACGATAATATGGTATGGAAGAAGGAGGTAATTACATATCGCAATAAGCAGAATTAGAAAATGTAAGAGGGAGATGGTAATGGAAACTTCTCAACGATTTACAATAAACCCATCGAATTTATGCTCATTTTATTTGTAGAAATGGATTTTTTAGTTACAAAAACCTGTTCTTTAGTTTTTTTCAATTATAAATCTGTTTATTTACAAAGCCTCTGCTGTTTTTAATATTGATCTGTAAGTATTCATTAACTCAGAATCGAAACTAAAATATTTTTCTTAAAGTAAACGTAAGGACAAATCAGGTTTATTACAAGATCACGCCTTACTATCTAATCATAAAACAACATTTTGTTCACAGACAACCGTCCTCAAATTACGGTGCTCCCAGTGAAAGCTCTCAACCACAAAGCACTTATGGAACCCCCTTCAGAAGCAATTTCGCAGCTCCATCCCAGAACTACGGTGCTCCACAAAGGCAAATATCCTCACCCTCCAGACAATATGGCGCTCCTAACCAAGGCAGTTCTTCTCCGTCCAGGCTATATGGTGCACCATCGCAGGGTAGCCAGTTCAGGAATTCAGCGCCTTCTCAGCAGTACGGAGCTCCATCTAACCAATATTTGCCTGCCAATGAAAACTCTGGATATGGTCGCAGTGGCGGTTATGACGACGAAGCCAACAATGTAGGGTTTGCAATTTTGGTTTCTATGGTGTTTTTTTACTTTCACAAAATTTTCGTATAATATTTTGACATTACAATAGTTTCCCCTCTTATTAACGGCATTTAATTTTCAAATATGTAACTGTAGGTATAGGCATCCGTTTGTATTATTTCGTAAATTTAATTTTATAAAAATATTATATCTAAGGATATTTCTATTGTTTTATAATAACTTTCTGCCTCAGTCTAATAATTTACAAACTCAAGTTAAATAAGAAATGTTCTTAAAGTGAACTATATTAACTGACATTTATATTATTAAAGAAACATCAAAACGACATATAATTTTCAAACAGTCCATATTTTTTATGCGACCCTGCCACGTATTAGAATGGATTAAGCATCTATTTAGTACCTTTTTTGTCATAAATCGAAAATTAACGCAATCATTTGGTCGCCATATAAAATAATTTGTACACTTGTTTTTTATAATTTACGAAACTGTACGTTTCTTTCGTTTGTCAGTTCGAAAAAATGTTATTACTTGCCTTGATTATAATCCACCTTCAAAGAAATTTTAATCGTTTTTGTCTTAAACTGTTATTTGAGAGCACGAAAGACTTATTATTTAATACATCGCACGCACTTTCAAACATCCGATTACTCGCGTGCTGAGTTTGCTTTATTCAATATTAGAAGATTTGCTGCGTTTCTATTTATTTTGTCATTCGATTCGGTTCACATTATCTATTCTTTTAAACGATTCTTTGGTTTATACTAATCTTAACGCATTAGAACAAATTCTTAAACTAGAAAGCATTCTATTGAGTAAAATAAATGAAAATTCTGGAACTATTTAACGGTAAAATATAAAAAAAAGTTAAACTAAAGATTTCGGTTTTGCATTATACTCCAACACCGCAAAATTAAATCATCTGAATATCAACATGTTTCTTTCAGACTTTCATATACAATTATATTTTTGATCAGACTGAAATTACGTTTTTTACAGGAACCTGCAAATTACAATTTCGAATATATGGTAAAGGACGACCAATCTGGCAACGACTTCGGACATCGTGAAGCTAGGCAATATAACCGCGCTGAAGGGGTATACTACGTAGTTCTTCCAGATGGCAGAAAACAGGTCATTTACAATTATTTTTCATTCAGCATTATGATTTAATAATGATTTAAAATGGCCACTCATATTTCATTGTACCCGTAAGAATTTGAAACTTCAATCGCCATTAAATCCATGGAGTTCGACGAAAATTCACATTTAGTTTTAGGACATGCCATATCTTAACCAAATATGTTGATTAAGTAAAATAAAAATTATTTTTAATACCTCTATACATCTCAAAAACTTAGAATTCAGATAATATTAAGATGTTAATCGAACATCAATTCTAACGATAACATTTAGCTATTATTCACCTTTTCCCTCTTCCATTTCTTTAACAAAATTTTCCTAAAGAAATAATTTAATTCAACTTTAATTTTATTCAAATATGAGCTAGACCTAAAATACCAAAATATATTGTAAATAAACTATAAACTGAATAATTAAATTCCCAAAAACAATTATGCATTGTCAATTTCTATCGAACAAAGTTAAGTGAAATTTCAACAAACTTTGGACATTTTTCATTTTCCAGACTGTCGAGTATGAAGCCGACGAGGAAGGTTACAGACCCAAAATCTCCTACGAAGACACCGGTCTGGGAGTGAATGGTGGATATGGAAGAGCAGCCGGAGGCTATGATGCCAATAGCCAGGGCCTTTATTAAATGTCAAACCGTTAGACTGACTCGCGTAAATTTATATTTAGGACTCGGCTTATTATCGATTTGGATTCGAAATTACCAGAAGGTGTATTGAAAGCTTATTCTGAATTGTGTTTAAGGTTCGCGATATATATTTTTTATTTATTTTAGTTACTAATCAATTTAATTACTTGAAATTTGAAAAAAAAACTAAGTTATTTTACCTAAGTTATTCTTGAGTTTGCATTAAAACATAAAGTTAATCTAAATTATACTCGTTGTGTTTATAATATTTATGGGGCAATTTTTTTACAAAAACATTTCAATTACTATCAACATTACAAAAATTACATGAAATAAATATTTTTATAAATAGACTTTACTATAGATTCAAGATAAATATTTATACGAACTAAAGCGCAATGACGTAAAGCTGATATATACCTATATTTGATTAGGCTTACTTATGTATGTATACGATATATTTAGTCAAAAGTTGTACAAATCGTATCTTAGTTTTGTAAATATGTCTATATATTATATCTTGTAATGTAATAAATAATTTTTATATATTATATGCGACTTTTATTCAATTTTTCATAAAAATTATTTGAACGCGCATAATGATTTTAGAAAAGTTCTCTCAATGTTTCCCGGAGCTTTTTATTTCAAAACATTATTTCTGCTGTTTTGTTAACTAAGATATTAACTCAATCTTTCTACATTAAATAGTTCTAAATTTTATTTTTTATTAATAGTAAAAAAATTTAGAGCGGCATTCTCTTTTTTTTAATTTGATTGACCATAGACTTTAAGCTGTAAGTAATGTACCGGTGTATTCGTTGAACTGACCTCAGAAACAATAATGTTTCTGTTCGAATTCGTTTTTTTTACATTGTATTTTATTACTATTTGCAGTATGTGTTTTATTTCTATATAATGTATATTTATAATGGGTGTTTTTAGAGGTATACAATTTTAAAACGTAAAAAAAACAAATAAAAATCATAATAATAGCCATTATATTGGTTTTAATGAAAAGATAATTTTATGTCATTTGTGTTTAAATACCAATTCAGACATATGGGTACTGCGGCTGGCCCAAATGAAGCGTGATCTCGAAATTCAATTACCAACCACTTTTTCGAGCATTTAAGGTAGTATTTTGGTAGTAACGCAGCGAATATTGTCTTCCAATTGGTCTAACGTCTGAAGTTTATCAGCATAAACTAGCGACTTTACATATCCTCTTAGAAAATAATCCATAGATATGATAATACACAATCGTAGAGGCCGATTCATAAGGGTATTACGCGAAATGATGCGCTCATTAAATTTTTCCTGTAATAATTGATTGTATCTCATGATGTGTGACATGTTGCATCGTCTTGTTGAAACCAAAGCTCTTCAACATTAATGCCATTCAATAGGAGAAATCTAAATAGTAAGTAATAATGGATCTAAGGCATCTCCATTAACTGTAATGATCTCACCGGTATCATATTTGAAGAAATATGAGCCAATGATTCCACCAGTCCATAAAGCCATTGACTCCCAACAATCTTGTTCATTCACGTAGTTGTTCAATCAAAAATGAGCCTCAACGCTGGTTAAATTATTGCTCCAAAAAGTGCTTGAGAATTTGGCTTCCAGATTACGCTCCATTCGAGCCAGCAACGGCACCCTTATGCCTAAGGTCGTATTTAAACACAAATGATACATTCTGTTTTTTTTTCATTTTAAAGTTATATTCTTCTGAAAAAAATTCAATTTTAGTCTTACGCGACTGTAATTGATAAGTTTTCATAGTTATTAGTAGCCAGTAGCGGTTGACTTTTAAAGAAACAAACATGAAGAACTTTAGAAAATAAACTTAAAGAAAAAAATTAAATGTTAAAATAGACAAGTTTTTAAGATTGTGTTATATCGCAATGCATTAACGATTATGCTACGTCTTTATTTGACTGCGTCGCTCTATTTTACTTGTATTAACATTTATATTACTTCGTATGTTGTTTAAAAAATTATTTATAATACAGATAAAGTAATTATTCAATATCGTCTTACACATAAATACATTAATATTAATTGTAAGTTTGTTTTTTATAATTTAAAGGTTATTCTGATACAAGTTTAGTCAAATTGGTTAGTAATTAATGGCATTACACTTGTAGTCATGAATAAAAAGGGGATTTTTTATTCCATCCTTTTGTAGTTTACTTAATCGACGTTAACCTCATCTCTATATTTCTTATTTCTAATCAATATGTAATAATAACTATTTATTTACATTTCTCGTCTTTGATAATAATAGTTACACTGCGTTTTCATTTACGACACAATTTTACCAATACTTTCGAAAAAAAATGTGCAAAGACATATTATGACATCACTTTCATGATTCGTTTTAGTTAAGAAATAATTGATTTAAATTTAGTTAAATAAATTATTTCTTCTTTGTCTTGTGACGCACGTGAACTTTTAGTTCTGATGTTTATAATATGAAAGTATTAACTTTTAATGTGATATCGTCATATTTGATAATGTAAGACGATTTTAATATGCAGACATATTATGACATAACTTTCATGCAGACATATTATGACATAACCTTCATGAAAAAACATGCAGACATATTATGACATAACTTTCATGATACGTTTTAGTTATGAAATAATTGATTTAAATTTAGTTAAATAAATGATTTCTTCTTTGTTTTGTGACATAGTTGACCTTTTGGTACATAAATTTGACTTTGCTTGACCTTTATGTGCATAATATGAAAGCATTAACTTTTAATGTATTTGACAAATTAAGACGATTTTTGCCATATTTGTCGTTTACCTTTCTTGTTTATGACCTCATGCTATTTTTGTGAAAGTGACCGTTTACAAACTTGCAATCTATAATAATAGGGTCTACTTACTTGATTACTATATATATATATATATATATATATATATATATATATATATATATATATACATGTATATATATATGAATATATATGTGTGTATATATATATATATTTATATATATATATATATATATATATAATATAGGTTCTTACTCGCATATGAAAGAGATTAAAAAATTTACCTCTGAAAAAGTTGTTTCAGTAAATAACGAAATATGCGGATTTGAACTAATACTTTCAGAGAAATTCGACAAAATTCCGTTATTAGCCTGTTGTGATTCAACTCTGCCAAAGTACTGGCATTACGCGAATACTGACCGCTTTCGAAAGTCGTAATTCCTAATTGGCATTGTTTATTCATAATTTTATGAAAATTTTTTGAAAAGTCAGATTACGTTTCATATATTTTCCATCCGTGACTACACCATTGGTAGTCACGGATGAAAATGTCGAGCGTGTTATGGTTTCTGTCGTTGAAAATCCCCGTTTATCACTACGTACACGTTCTTCGATATTGGGAATTCCTAAATCAACTTTACAAGTAATAATGCGAAAAAAGCTCAAGTTCCATCCATATAAAATTCAAATTGTTCAAGATTTACACGATTCTGTCTTTGAATTAAGAAAAACTTACGCGGAGGTGATGTTGTTGAGATTTCGTACTGCTACCCGGATGGCCAACATATTCTTTAGTGACGAAGCTCACTTTCACATTGGAGGATATGTGAATAAGCTGAACTTTCGTTACTGGGATGTCCACAACCCAAGACAAATGCATCAAGAGCCTTTACATAAGCCTAAAGTAATAGTCTGGTGTGCCATGTCTACATCTGCAATCATAGGGCCTTATTTCTTTGAAAATCAGCGTGGTCAAACTGTAACTGTGAATTCGGAGAGATATACCCAGATGTTAAATTACTTTTTCAGAGTAGAACTACAGAATAGTCCATCCTTCAACCAAAACACATAGTTCCAGTAGGACGGGGCCACATCTCACACTGCTAATGTGTCCATGAATGCAGTGCGGCAGTTATTTCCAGAAAAAACATATCCGGAAACGGTACCGTACCGTGGCCACCTAGGTCACCGTGGCCACCTAGATTTAAGCCCATGTGACTTTTTCTTATGGGGATACTTAAAATCCGTTGTTTACAAAACAAATCCGAGCACTGTGACACAATTTAAAGAAAATATTCGAGCCGAAGTCAGTAGGATACCCCAGTCGCTCTGCAAACGCGTTTTTGAAAACATGCTTGCTAGACTCGAAGAGTGTGTCAAACTCGATGGCAGCCATTTGGAAAACGTGGTTTTTAAAAAATGAAATCCGCATTTGTTGTTATAAAGTTAAAATGAACCTACTTTGTATTAGAGGTCTCGTTTTTTTTACAATTTTTCAAACATTGAAATCTGCCACCGGACACCCTATATATATATATATATATATATATATATATATATATATATATATATATATAATATAGGTTCTTACTCGCATATGAAAGAGATTAAAAAATTTACCTATGAAAAAGTTGTTTCAGTAAATAACGAAATATGCGGATTTGAACTAATACTTTCATATGAATTAATATTGGACAAAATACAGTTATTAGCCCGTTGTGATTCAACTCTGCCAAAGTACTGGCATTACGCGAATACTGACCGCTTTAGAAAGTCGTAATTCCTATTCAGGATTGTTCATTCATAATTTTATGAAAATGTTTTGAAAATTCAGATTACGTTTCATTACACTTTGCTGAATAACTTAAAGGAATATTATTATGAAAAATACAAGTATGTCTTTAATCAAGGGCATATTAAAATATTATATATTTACCCATTCGTTCCCAGCCAGATAAATTGTATGTTTTTTTTATATCCATATTGCAAAGTAACACAACAAACATGACGGTTATTAACAAATAATTTTGTTTTGTTTGAGATTGGTATACGATTCTGTTATAATAATGTGACGACGGGAAGATAAGATAACAAAACAGATTCGAATCCCGACTTAAAGAAAAGTAACTTTATTTTTTGTAGTTGCAATGCAAAAGTAGAAAATTATAGAAAACTTAAATAAAAATAAACTTATATTGAATTAACTTAAATAAAATAACTTTATATAATAACATGGCGGAAAACAGGCAACGGAAAGAATTTTTTCGCATTTCAAACAATAAGTTAGAAGTTTTTTGTCGCCACCGCTGTTTCTCTCTTTTCATCATAAAGCGTTCCACATTGTCAAATTTAACACGTTGTTAAAGACATGCAAAATCCCCGCTATCGATTTACCCATCCTATCTCCGTACTTTTTTACCAATGAAAAGCACACACGCCTTCTGAAATCCAGAAGAAGAATGCCTTTAAAAAGTGTAACTCTGAAGTGTGGGATCATGAAATTAAAAATGATACATATGTTTATAATAGTCATGTCTAATACTCCATTTTTATACCATTTTTTCCTCTAAAATTGACAGGGTATTTAGAAACAGCTTGTCATTTTTATCAACTCCTACCATGTTTTTTCTCGATTGATTGACAGCAACTTTAGCTTTTTCTGTCTTACAGTACCTATTAGTTTTAACCAATGGTTCAATGGTGTCGAAGTTAGCCAAAAGATACACTATATCATTGTCATGCCATTTTACACACAATATTTCATAATTTTTGTCGAAATATTAGTTCGAATACCTACGATCTTATTTTCATTTCTTACTTGGTAATATAGGACACTTTTTTGTTATATTTTTAGGTACTATCAGGTAGCTGGAAATACCGATTATGAAAAATTAATGCTCACTCGTAAAAAAATTATCAAAATACATCACATGCGAACTGGGATCGGTACACACCTCTAGCATCTTCGTCATAATTTTTTGCTCCAAAACCATCACCTGTAATGAAAAAAAATAATAACAATGCCCGTTGATTCCGCAAAATTAGAAAAGCTTGTACCCAAAACTTACGGGGTTTCCTCATATATACCGTTGTGTCCAAAATATTTGACGATCATTTCATTAACAACTAAGTTAGATTCAAAAATTTCAAATTTCTGAAAAACTATATTTATTTTCTTCAGCAAGGGGAACATTTTATATGTTTCGTTAGTTTTATCCATCTTTGAAATATCGTTGAAATACAAGCAAGATTTTATTTTATCAAATCTTTTTCTGAACATGGCCTATTAAACGAATGAAGTATGTACATCGACCTCTTTAGACCAGTAAAGTTTACTTTACGGCAAATGATGATATCATGAAAAAACTAAAATTTCAACAAATATTTTAGTTCATTTACGCTTAAATTTAACTTAAAATCATTTTCATAATTTGCAGTCTAGTTTACTATTTTTTTCACAATGAATTCTAAAATATAGTCATATAATAGGTGTTAATAAATTTCATACGCTGACTTTCTTTCGATTTCTAAAACCATTTTTTCATAATTTTCTCGAACAATATTAATCTCATTTGGTGAAACGGAATATGTAGGGGTATACTTATGCCAATAAACAGTATTTTCCCTACGCAATACTTGTTGTTTGTCTTCCTACTCTTAGGTTCTTTCTACCATGTACGAAAATTCCAATTGGTCAGCCACATCTGATGTCATCCTCGCTGCCTTCATCGATATCAGTCACTTCATCTACTTCATTTGAAGGTAATACAGCAACCTTAATATCATCTAACTCTTCATCAGACGAATTATCGATATCTTGTTAATACTCTACTATTTCCGAAAGTTTCAAGGTATTGTAATATTTTCTCTTCAGGGAATTCATTATCCAAATAAATTGAATAAATCGTCATTAGGTAATTCAGGCAAAAACTATAAAATAAATATATTATTAATATAATAAAACCGATACCGACAAAATTTCTAATTATCGAAATTTTCACTTCTATAAATTCAGTTGAATATTTCAATAAAAAATATTTACACACAATTTAGCACTTTCTGTTCAAACTACTTCAGTACACTACCCGAAAGAAAGCAGAAGCTGAAACTTGAATTACATGATCAAGACTCGACTGCTGTGCGTCATAACTGTACTGCACGTCAGAATACGGTAGGTGACTCATTCTAAATTTTGATATTTTTTGTACAATATTGTGAAATATAAGTTAATTAAAAACCAGTCTTGAAAAAATTTAAAAGATTGAAAAATAAGCCAGTTGTAGGCTTCTAAATTTGAAGATACGGATAGAGTTGGGTATATCCCTGTCTCTTTTCCTCTCGTAGAATATAATGTGCAATATTAAAAATGACCTCACAACAAACTATTGCCGTCCTTCTCTAAAGGTTAAATTTAAACTTTTATATCTCGGTAAATTTTTAAGATTATTAAAAAATTTTATCACTCTTCATCAGCTTGTACCTTGCAATTATGATTAATGAAATAAAAAAAATTTAGTCAAATACACAATTAATAGTACATACAAGTGCTCAGTATCGTATTCATAATACAGCTTATTTCATATATTAAATAAAAAATATTCATTAATTTTAAAGAAACATGAATATTTTTTTCTAATAGATTGATAATGTGACAGCATAAATATAGGATAAATATACAAAAATAGAAATGAATATTTTCTTCCTATTTTTGCTGTCACTTGAACACACTGTGTATTTCAAAAATATGTAACTAATGAAAAAAATTAGTTCTCACTGTCCTAAAAAATTAACGTGGGGAGTAATGAGTTAAGTTACACCGAAGTTAACCTAATTATAGTATCATGTCTTAAAAGTAATAGAAGACACATTATATTGTGCCAAAAAAAAATAAAAATCAAAGCTTCAACGACTATAGCATTGTGTAAATTTGTACAAGTAAGAGTTATCGCAATTAATTTATAACATCATAATTGATTCAAGAATAGAATGATATTCCAAAACGTAAGGATACATTTCTTCTAAATTTTTTGGAGTTATACTATTATGATACGATGTTTAAATTGCGTTAATAAGGGTCTAAAAATTGGAGCAAAATAAATCAGTAGTAAAAGCTAAAGAGATATGGGATAAAAAAGAAACACTAAACTATTCCGCAAAATAGAAATTATTATATGAGGAATGCCACAAATTATAATAATAAGGATTAAATACATCTTAGCTAGAAAAGTTATGATTTTGCAAAGCGGTCATGAAGAAAATAAACAAAAGAAAGGTAATAAGTAGTTAATAATATTTTCCTGAGATATGGTAAGGAATCTTAAATAAACCACACATATTATTTTTTTCGTAGAACAAACGTTCTTCAAAAAAAGCATGTGAAATCACCTTCATCACCACACTTGTTCATATTGAAACGAAAGCGTTAAGAAGATAGTATATATTATAACGCCGGGAAGTGATTCATTTATCAGACTAAATAACGTTGTATTATACATAATTAAAAAAAAATTAATTATCGAAGTATATAGAAACCCAAACGCGGTTAGGATATGTTGTTCCGTTATTGAGTTCAGGCCTAACATCCGGTTCTATTCCGTTGGATCAGACAGATGGTATCATTTTATTGTATTCACATCAGAACTACACACTACCACCAAGTTTCACGATAATAGAGTAAATAGAAGTGTTTGAAATGTTGTTTCGTAAATTCCAGTACATAATCAGTTAGTTATAGATCGACCTAATAAAAGCCTATTAAAAAGTAATTGATGAGAAGCACAAATGACATATTGAAAAATAAATCAGAAAATCTTATACCACTTAAGGTATTTTAATAGTCTTTTTGATGAATACCTACTATAGATAATATTCTGCTAGAAATCCATTGTTATTCGCAACAAAAAAATTATGATGGTTATTCTGATTCACCTGGCTATATCCGGAAATTAATGTGAATTCTTGGACGTACTAATATTTATGTTCATATTTCATCATATTTTCCAGAAGAGAAAATGTATTTTGGTCAGAATAAAATATAAGATAAATTTACACGCAATTAGGAATAGCTTGCCACGTAATAGATATCTAGATATCTAGAATTTTGAGGAAAAAAAATAAAGATGATAAATTATTCCAAATAAAATCAATAATAACAATATTTTGGAAGTTAATTTATTTTCTAAATATTTGTCAATAGTTGAACAGATGGTGAGATATTATCGATTGTCATCACGATCTTATAAAAGTGACTTTATTCATTAAAGATAGTAATTGTAGAAACAATTACCAAGTCGAACTATTTTTGGGCATCGTCCTTGCAATTTCCCTTTAAGCGCTCAGCGCCTGGCAACGAGTTATTTTATTGAGTTTTCTTATCAAATTATATATCCGAAATCACAAAGCATTCACATGTAGCACGAACTACAGTTTTTTTTCAATTTCATCAAAAATTACTGTCAATATTTAAAGTATATTGGTATGAATCAACCGTTCACTTCTTACTGAGACTTTTAAGAACTTTTTGATTTTCTCCAAATGCTATGTTTCTACTAACTTATTTTAAGTTATCGTTTACTGGGTAAAGGAGTTCTCTGTAGAGACAAAAAATACGCTTCCGCAATGCACATATATCCATAGAAGGATTGCAAGGAAGAATAATGACTTTACTCAAAATTGACATTTTGAGCAGAGCCAGATTCTTCGTAGATATTTCAAAACTTGCAAGTAAGATTTTGGTTTCGATTATCAACATTTCACCTTTTTTATTTTTTAATGAAAACTTAAATTTTATTCGATCGGTTTTTTTATATCTTAGTAGCTATACAGAATATTTGAATACGATAATAAATCAAAACTTCGAGAGCTATTTAACCCTCAGAACATATCCTTGAACCAATACCAAGTTTGGCAATCAAAATGACCACAATCGAATCTAGCGATTCGATATTCACGATATCACTACGTGACCCATTACAAACAATGAAATCTCTAGAATGTCCTATGTCCAAATCCTTTCAAATAAAAGGGGATAATTAATCTCGCATACAAGTGGTGATGCTGCGTTGTCAACCAGCTTGTCCGCCTGCGTGCCATCTCGACAACTCATTATGCACGAGACATGGTTACGCAAGTAAATGTGGACTGAGGAATTGTCTTCGGACGCTGCGGAGGTAGTTGTATTGTCCACGCGCTAGGCTTAGGCTGCATTCAGTATAAAACTGGGAATTTTTCGTTTTCTATTGGGAAAAATATTTTGTTTTAAAGTTTAAAAGTTTGTTTATCCACAACTAAATAAAACTATATGAGGAAAGATTGAAATTTATAGATCAGTCTTCGCTGATTGCCCACCTGAAGATGTGGTAAAGAAACGAAACCTAGGTCGTGTTAAAGAATTTAAATAAAGTAGAAATAATATTACATCACGTAGTTTCATTTAGTTGTGAATAATGAATTTCTACACAATTAACGCCAAATATTTTCAAAGTTTTCTCTCTATTTTTTTTAAATATAACACATTTTTTTAATTATACATCAAAATCAAATATAGACTTTAGAAGAACGAAGAAATAATTTTGAGAAAACTATATTGTCTTTCAAACTTCTTGTAATATTTTAATAACACTCTAAGGGTTTATTATTTATTTACCTATTTTCAACCTCAACAGCTCATGTCTTAAGCTGTTCATCTTTTAAGCTTAGTTAATAAATATGTCAGATAGAACTTAAAAGATATTCATAGTTAATATTAACTCATAAAAATAAATGTAAAAGATTTTATTACCTGAAAGTTTCCGTGTATGATATTATTACAACCCAGAGTTTCCATACATCTTAAATACTTTCAATATAACTGTAGTTTAATGGTGTATGTATGTAAAACAATTGAAAAAGACGGAATACACTTCTGTAGAACAAAAAAAATCTTGAGTATTATTTGTGAACCAAAAGACTGCAGCTATCTTTATCTATCAGCACCGGTAACGAGAGCAAACGGTGCAATCCCTTTTAAGTTATGTTACTTGGATAGACGAAACAAAATAGGGGTTTTCGAGTCATTTACTATAAGATGTTTGTACCTTTTTTTAAATTTCCTATTTTTTATTAAACATCATACGTTTATAATATCATAAACATTCATATCTCATATATCGTGTATCTTCTTTGAAATTATGTCAATATTTTTTACCAATACTATAAACTTTAGTAATAAAATATAACAAAATATAATTTTGAATTTATTTCGCAATTAAATCAAGGGCATAATTTTCATATCAAAAATGATGTTATGACGAATCAAGATAATATTTAATAAAACAATTACGTAGTTGCTAAAATTTTAGTACAATATACTTATTCCAAAGAACTATTTTTGACCTATTTTAATATGCACAATCTCGGCAAAAACGTTAAATAAAAATTCAGTTTTTTTATTATTCCAATATTATTTTATTATGTTTATAGAAAAGAAAAGAAAAATATAATAAGCTCTTTTAAAGTTGATATAAATGTCATTTGGACGAGGAGTATATTCAAATTAAGTTCATGTATCTATAATTTTTGACATGGTCTAATGAAAAATCATTCATTCATCCAAATGTTATTCGCAACAAAAAAATTATGATGGTTATTCTGATTCACCTGGCTATATCCGGAAATAATTGTGAATTCTTGGACGTACTAATATTTATGTTCATATTTCATCATATTTTCCAGAAGAGAAAATGTATTTTGGTCAGAATAAAATATAAGATAAATTTACACGCAATTAGGAATAGCTTGCCACGTAATAGATATCTAGATATCTAGAATTTTGAGGAAAAAAAATAAAGATGATAAATTATTCCAAATAAAATCAATAATAACAATATTTTGGAAGTTAATTTATTTTCTAAATATTTGTCAATAGTTGAACAGATGGTGAGATATTATCGATTGTCATCACGATCTTATAAAAGTGACTTTATTCATTAAAGATAGTAATTGTAGAAACAATTACCAAGTCGAACTATTTTTGGGCATCGTCCTTGCAATTTCCCTTTAAGCGCTCAGCGCCTAGCAACGAGTTATTTTATTGAGTTTTCTTATCAAATTATATATCCGAAATCACAAAGCATTCACATGTAGCACGAACTACAGTTTTTTTTCAATTTCATCAAAAATTACTGTCAATATTTAAAGTATATTGGTATGAATCAACCGTTCACTTCTTACTGAGACTTTTAAGAACTTTTTGATTTTCTCCAAATGCTATGTTTCTACTAACTTATTTTAAGTTATCGTTTACTGGGTAAAGGAGTTCTCTGTAGAGACAAAAAATACGCTTCCGCAATGCACATATATCCATAGAAGGATTGCAAGGAAGAATAATGACAGTCAATGTTATATCAACAATAATGTATATATGTGCTTATTAACTCTTTGTACTCCCAGCTGTTTAACTTATTCCCATAAAGTTGTCTACTTTAACTATAATAAACATCATTAGACTTCCAAAAACTAGCATTCACCAAAGCATAACCATAATTTAAAATCCAAAACTCCATTCGTATAGACTGTATTTCATATGCTGCTAGTAAAGCACCATTCCAATGCTATTATTTAACAGCGACAGTCATTAATTTTGACTCAAAACAGTGATATACATCTTTCATTACACCAAGTTCGTCAGTCCGTGTATTTCTGTCATTTAACTCATTAATCATTACGCTGGAGGTCAAATACATTGAATGTGTTTCTTTATTATATGCATTGTATATTGTACATAGCTACTGATCTATTCATTGTAGCAAGCAGGAAGCTAGATCACGTCAAAATAAATTAATGATGAAGATATCATCGGTAGTTATATTTGAATTTTAAAAACATATTAAAAAACTATTTTTTTATTTCATTCATATTATGATACTATTGATATATAGATATGGTTTCTATCTTTTTTAATAACCTATCTCTAGCTACTGCTAAATACCTCTCAATGCAAATACAATTTTAGGTAATAATGCCCATAATCGCACGCTAGGCTCACCATGGGGGATTGATGGTCGTAGTACTTAGCTTGCACCAGTGGCACTGTTGCAAGCTACGCACTGTGATCACATATTAACAAACTAATTTCGTTCCGTGTTCGGGAATATGAATAATTTAAAAACGTAAACACAATTGCCCTGCCTCGAAACAAAAATATTTCAGTAAACGTAAAAAATTTTAAAACAGGTACATTATGCAGAATTATAAAATTATAGGTTAATAAAAATAAAAAAAAGCGAAAAAATTGGAAAAATGGAAAAAATTGATACAAGTTTCTGGGAAAAGGAATTTTATTTACTCACACTAACGGAAAGAATCAATCTTTTTAACGCAAAAGAGTGACATCCATTTTTTACAGCTATGAATATTAGCCTTTAATAAATAAATATAGAAATGTATAAATCTTAATATAAGAAAGAAGAATAAAGACGTATAAATGTAAAGTTGGAATTATGGCCATAATATAGTGGAATCTGTTTCACCATTTATTGAGTGCAATATTTGGATATATGAAATAAATGTATTGTATTCCATAATAAAAAAATTGGGTTTAAGTTCAGAATTTTTTTTTCTTTTTAAAACTGTTAAACTTTCTATGAAACTAAGTCTGTCATCAAATAATGAATCCTGTGTGATTTATGAAAATGATTATACTTTGAATTAGAGATAATATTGATATGTTAATGGAAAAGTAATAATTTTTTTAGACATAAAACAATTGATTAAGAATGTTAAATTATATTTACTTTAAAATTTTGAGAAACAGTCGTAAAATCGATTTCTCTTTGCTCTGATAGTTAATGGCGTTACAATTTTGATATCATTTTAATATCGTATCAAATTTTTGAAACTGTTTCTCATTTATATTTTTTGCTGTTATTAATATTTAAGGATATACGGATTATAAATATTCAGGGGTAGGGTGACATGGCCAACGGTGAACCATTAAAATTTTGAACCTTCATAAATTCATCTTACGTAATTGTATTAAATTACTATTGTGATTAGACGAAAGGAAATATATTAAATATTAGTTTTGCATACAAATTTCCTTACTTTTTTAGGATAATGATTCTTATAATTTTTTTTTAAAAGACGACGAATGGTCCATTGTGTACAACCATAGACACACAGTGAGCCGGGGGGTGAGTTAACAGTGCACCACCGCATATAATTACCTATCTTCTTCGCTCATTTAAACCGAATTTTTAAAAGACATGTTATTCAAGAAAATTAACATATTATAATTGGTTCAACAATTGTTTATTTATTTGCATTCAATAGAAATATACTGCGTAAAAACACATGTTAGGTATTTATTTATATATATATCCTATAATAATTTTAATAATTGCTTTTTCTCGTTGCCTTTATCAGCAACAGTCGCATAAAATCAGTTTAAAACACAACAGGTATTTATGTTTAGAAACCTAATTAGGAATTTAAATTTTATTCTACGTCTAATAGCTGAAGTTTCGCAATTGCGTGGGGAGGTACAGTAAGTACAGTTACACCGGAAGATTTTGCAATATTTAGAGCTTTTAAAGATAGACGGCTTTCGTAATTATCAAAACAAGAAGTGCGGATTTTTTAATACACAGGTATACATTCACATCAATGAATAACCCTGTATTCATCCATACTGTAGGAGTAGCTAAGGCAAGCATTCCAAGAAGAGTACCATGCAACATGTGTAATTTGAAGTTCTTTCTCAGAAAAATTAACCAGGGGGGAAGGTATGTCCGAGTTTACCACTTGTAATTTTGCAGATATTGCTTTTTTTAGCGACAGATTTTTGAGGCCGTTGGACATGGCCGTTGGATGGTAGTCGAGGTTTCGTCAAGGTTGTACAGGGGAGTACCATCACCAAACCCTGGATAGTGTCGAAAAATTTATTTTAAATTATTAAGAATGTTTGTACATCACCTATGTTGTGCTGCATCAGCATGTTCCAAGCTACACGCCTCGGGTTTTCTTAAGCTTAATTCACTGTGCCTTTTTTTAAATGACCTCAACCAATCAACTCCTGCTATTCTGTTAGACAACCAAGAAGGAGGAAGTTTTAACTTGTTAGCAATTGCTACTTGATGAGCTAATTGTCGTCTCTTTAGCCGTAAGTCCGTAGAACGTGAGCGCACATTCGGTTTTATAAGCTTTTAATATTATTTCTTGGTCATGTGAAAAAATAATTTTTACTCCAAAAATCAACAAAGCAACATTATCTTGGGTACAAATCGAGTATTATCTTGAATTTCATGTTTTTGACATGTCTCCTCAAAGTGGAATATTTTAAATTATATTTTTCCGCTGCTTTGTGGATGTTCATACCATTTTTTACAAGATATATTGCCTTCGTTATATCTTGTGCACATGTGCGCCTTTTTTTCTTTTTTCTATTTTAGTTCGACCCATTATAAAACAGTAAAATGATTGAATTAAAAGAGATTATATTAACAGTTAAAAATTAATTATTAATATGTAAGTCTACCTACAGTAGATATTATCTACACAGTGAATCGTGGTCCCTATGTTTGTGGACAATTGTGTACAATCAATGTTTTTTTAAGTTGTCAGTGTGGCATAATGAAAATGCAAATACAATAGTTGTAAAAAAAAATAAGTGGTGTGTCCGCCCATTTTTTTATTTTTTTTTGACGCCGACAGTAAAACAACACGATGCATGTACCTTCTTGGCGGGAGCGTGCCGTCAACTGGGGAGTGCAGGAGGCGACAGAAAACAAGACTATTGTTACAATAGATTCAGCAATATTTTACGTGAAGTGATAACGAAAAGAAAAATTAACTCTTCAAGGTCAATGATTGAAAATATTGCAACACTTTCTTTTATTGACAACGACAATGATTGTGATCTTATAAAATTATTTATTGATTCTGAGAATCTTTACGATATTTTGTAAAAGTGAATAAATTTTTAAAAGATCTTACATGAAAACTTCCAAATGTTTATCTTCTTACTTAGAAACGTTGCGATAAAATGTGATTATATTCTGAACATAAGTCTTTTGTATTTTTGTACCTGAAAAACTTAGAATTCCCTGAAAAAAATTTCCTAAGACTGAAAGATAAGTTAGATACTTATCTTTCAAACTTAGGAAATTAAGCATTAAAAAATTTAAAAAGAAAGTATTATGCATGCGTATTGAAATGTGACTATTCCGTTGAGAATTATTTTTTCCATGCCGTATTGTAATTAAAGAAAATATTTATTTTCTCATCCAAATATATGAGTACATCGTACATCAACAATGCATACTGCATCTTTTAAAGACCTTCATCACACGTGCATTTCTCACAGATTCTGTTGTTCCATTATACTTGGCGACATCACGACTGCTTTTATAAACCGCCTTAACGGAGTCACGTTGTAACTTCACCTTTACCTCAGCCGTTTAACTTACAGTTTATCATTTCTTTCACAAATAATGGCGCACGCCGAAATACAATAGTTCTAGTTTTATATAAAAGAACACGAAGGTGAGACGGTCAGCATCAAACCATAGTCATACACTTTGCAGAGAACACCTCAGTCGAGAGTTAGTATTTTTTGATAATTTTCATGATAGTAATTAAGTTACCGTTAATTAGCTGTTAAAATATAGTCGTGAAATGATATCTCATTAAATTTTTCAAAATGATTAAAACAAAACATACCATTTGACTTACTGAATAACCCGCTAATAAAAGGATAGCTAGATTTTAATTGATATGCAGAAGAAACCAGTTTCCAATGGAGTTTTCTACACCTACGATGAAAGTTTGGTTGTAAATAAAATATTTAATATTTTTAGTCAATATTATCATAACAGTAATTAAGAAGTTGTAAAAGTTAATTATTACTACGGTTGTGGTATTAAATAGTGCCTGTATTAAATCTTGAATATTGAATATTACTTCTTAAGTAATATTCAATATTCCTTTCTACACCGAGCATTAAAATATCCTTAAATAATTTATTACACTAGTTCTACATTTCTTCTGAATCTGTGCTCCTTTACATTATATATATATATATATATATATATATATATATATATATATGTACGTTTATATTGACATTACCTTTTTATTGTTACTGTTAGATTTAAAATTGTATGATGTAAATGTAACTTTCTAGAAGCAGATCAAAATGACACTAAACTACTTTTAATAAATCCCAGACCAACTTGCATCCAAAATACTGGACTTTTCAAGTATTTCCAAGTTTCCAGGAATTATCATTAAATTTCCAAGTATTACATTGCCTTTATCATACTTATGCTAACTGTATTATAAAAATCTATTTAAAAAACTTCTCGTATAAGATAATGATTACAATAAAATTCAGGCAATATTATTATATGTTACTTTTGACAGAATAACATCATTAAGCGTTATTCGAAACATATATTTAAACGATTTAAAAATGTACGTCGCAATCAAAAGCTAATCAGCCCGATCAGTCAATTGGTTAATAATGACCTAAATCTGAACGTTATCAGAGGGACATGTGTAGATCTATATTATGAAAATAATGATTTCCTTTATCGTTTTTGAATTTTATTTTTTCAGATTATTTAATCGGCTGTTGAAGAGAAGGATGCTTGGGTCAAAAATGAAGGTAAGAAATATATATATATATATATATATATATATATATATATATATATATAATAATGTTTATATAAAAACTACAAAAATTGTTCTTCACTTGGTAGAAGTTTAATAAAGTAAATGTTTTGAACAAGTAACAATAGTAAACGTTTCATTTCGTCTCTTCAAATTATTTTCATCTTTTTTATAAATAATAACTCGACTCCGAGTATTATAAAATTGTTATTGTTTCTTTTAATATTAAACATGTATTTAAATATCTAACTTTTTTGTTAACACATGCATAACATCAATTTTTAAATAAAAATAATAAGTTTAACATTAAAAGTTATGTCTTCGTCTAAAATATATTGTATAGTGACTTAATGATACATTTATTGATGAAAACAATGATGTAACCATTTAATGGAAAACTATATTTATTTCCAGGCCACGGTATTGATAGCTGTGTTTAATCAATTTTTATTTACTAATGCAGAACCACCTGTAAATAGGTAAGTATTGACATTTAAATTAATCTAAATTTCATCATTTTAATTAAACAATCAAAAGAATTTCAACTTAGCCAATGAATATTGATATAAATGGTGTTATAGTAAAGTAATATGAAGTATCCGATTATCTACATTTGTAACATTACAGTTATCTGCCCGCTAGAGCTAGAACGTCTGAAGAAGAAAACGGCTATCAATACCCAGCCACAAATTTGGAATTTGCAAAAAAGTTATCAGCAAAATACGGTGTACCGCAAGGAACTTCGAGATCATTCAGTAATCCGAATCCTACAGCAAAGACCATCACAGCCTCCAAAGAATACGGTGTCCCTGAAGCGAGAAACCCAACCTCGTACAATCCTAAAACACTAAAAACCTATAGTGTTCCAGAAAATAATGAAGAAAGTGTTGACGCTTACAGTGAAAATTCTCGTACGTCCTATGAAATGGGCTCCGATTATAAACCAAAGTCTTCTAATTACGTCGACTCCGATTCACAGTCGCAAAGTTACAGTGCCTCCCAATCGAAGAAGGCAGGATATAACTACCAAAGAGACATAATCAGGACTTACGGAATCCCAAAATCGATGTTAAATTTCAATTATGATACAATTTCTTCCGATTATTTGCCTCCAGATGAGGATAACGTTTCAGTATATTCAAGCCAATCGTACGACACTCCGCCATCCAATGAGTTTCGTAGAAACGAAGTAGAACAAAACACCAATCTCAGATCACAAAGTTACGATGGTGAATCCCTAGATTTGGAGACAAATGATGAAATTTCGCCTGATTACAGTTCATCAGAAGCCCGCTCGTCTGGATACAATCCGACTAGATCGAAATCAATATCTACAGAAACATCTAACGCAAAATCGTCATTTGTGTTACAAAATCCACCTCCTACTTTACAAAAAGGGAAACCGATGTTATCAAAATCTGCCAATAAAAAAGCATTAGCAAAAACTCTTACAGCAAAAGCTTTTACAAATTCACCGCGTCCTCAATACGGAACCCCTAATGGGAGATCCGACTATATAGGTGAATACGGACTGCCTAAAGATGTTTCACCTCTTTATGGTGAACCGGATGTAAATACTGCTTCCTTTGAATCTGCTGATAGGACCGTTTCGTCAGCATTTGCTTTACCGGAAATTGTTGAAGCGAGGCAATTTTCACCTTCCCATACTTCCGCAACAGCGAGGAATGGAATCACTCAGGCTATTTTAGGGTAAGTCTTTATTTTAATTACAATATTAAATGTATAGCACTTGATTTAAAAAATAACAACCACATTTAAAGGCTATGCAATCGTATTCGTTTGACCGTAAATTTGCCATATATGAAGTCCCCAGGCGTTCTTTACTCGCATTGTATTTCCTTTCCCACTGATTATAATTTATCTAATAACAATAATTATTGTGTTGATGTAAAATGTGCTTGTATAAATTAGTTTAAAACAAGCACATTCCCCATTAAGACAACTAAGTAAAATGAGCAGTTACATTTTCCAAAATATACAGCACTAATCGATCTCACTCGCTGTTTTGAAATAAGTATTTGAAATCAATCTAAGCATTTCGAATTCACAATTTATATTGCGGAAAGTTGTTTAAGTTTAAAATCTGAAGTTGACATTAATTTTATGTTAGCTAAACTTACATTAAAGGTGACCAAATTTGTATTTTTATTTTGCGTAGACTTATTTAGGTAAAAGAATATAAAATTAAAGCAAACAATAGTAACCTCATTTCAGGTATGCCATATTGAATTAATGTAAGAAGGCTGCTGTGAAAACTATTAATACTATTAGAGTTTTATGTAAAAAAGGATGGAATACGATTAAAGTAATTTATTAAAAATAAATCACAAGGTGATGTCGTGTAGATTTAGAATAAAAGTATATTCTAAATCTACACGATCTATAAGTATATTCTAAATATACACGATCTATAAGTATATTTTAAATCTACATAGCCAAATGTTATATCTATATAAAATGAACAAATACGAACATTTGTTTCATTATGTTAATCACTGGTTCGCGCGTAATTAAGAAAAAAAAATATTTTTCTTATATATTGCTGCTGGATATACCATACCAAATTTCATTAAAATCCATCTAGTGGATATTACGTGATACGCGCTACATTACGTAATACGCGCTAAATTAACATACAAACGGACAGACAAAAGTTCTAAAAAAAGTTATTATGGCTTCTGTTATCATTCGATACGCTAAATCAATCACTTTTTTTATATTTTACAATGCATAGAATTCATTCTATTACAAGTAATTAGACGTATGAATTGATTTTTCTTTGTAGAATTGTAAGAACATATCTTATTTCGTCTTTAGTGTTTATAGAATATTTCAGATAGTTTATAATCGTTTTTTTCCCTGTACATAAAATAAAGAAATTTTATTCGAAAACTTACAAATATTCTGATATTTACTATCCAACCCAGGTCTAGTGCATCAACAGCACGCCCTAAACCCAAGAAAGTTTCCGCAAGTAACACTGGATTCAAAAGCCTGCTTCAATTCAGACACACTGATGCGACACCAAGTCCATTTAGAAGTTCCTCGGAACAATATGGAGTTCCTTCTAGTCGCATATCACCTACTTATCTTCCAGCTGACGAGGATCGGGAGGGTTATTTTAGAAACAGTCCTGCTGATGCCGTCACGGTAAGTGTTCGTAATGAAACAAAATGTTTTTACTTTATGTTATATAAAGGAATTAAGTACGTGTCAGAATACATCCAAAAAAGGTTCCCTAAAGTAAGGTATATTTATCTCAAATTATTACGATTAAATTTAAAAATCAAGTTAACCGCAATAATTTAATTACGAATTTTATTGAAATGTCGCGGCTGAATAATTCCAAGGAAGAGGGCATAATGCAAAAGATTTAAATTTTTAAAGTGTACAATATAGAAGACCTCAATTCCATTACGATAGATCTATAACGGGCATCACACTCGGCGGACGGTATAATAAACGCTCCATTTTATTTCTATGGAGCGAGAAGGCGACTACGTAAAAAAACTTCTTTTCAATACATTGTTCATAGTAATTGAATTCCTTATTCAAATGAATTCCTAATTGAAGTCCTCATTCCAAATTCAAATATGTCTGAAACTTTAAAAATTAAGAAACTATCATACACGTATAAACGGAACAAGAAATACTTTTTTCCAAAGGCGAAATCATTTTACACTTATCCCATTTTTTCAGTTTTTAAGAATTTTAAAGAAAAACATTTTTTGCTGTTTTATTTAATTTTTCGTAAACTACTTTTAGTTTAAAAAAACTTTTATTGACAGATTATGCATTCCTATGATTTGACTTTCGTTTTATTAGATCTGATGAGCCTAATTATTTCCGTCACCGATTCGAAACATTTTTTTAATATGTTCTTTTTCAAATTGTTGTCGGACGTTCTGAATTCAAGTTAAAATTATTTTTATTTCGTGACTTTAGAAAAAAGTTACGAAACAAAAATAATTTAAAGTCGAGTTCATAACGTTCAATTGAAAAAGAAAATACAAAAAGAAATGTTTCGAATTGATGACGAAAATACATTTAGGCTCATTAGGTATAATAAAATGAAAAATGACCTTATTTATATGAAACACTACACATTTTAGAGCAAAGAAATCCAAAATGTTATGAATAAACTTTCTTCATTATGTTTTGGGTTATAATAAATTAAGGTAATTATAACTCTCAACTTCTTCCTATTAGTGTATAAAATTGAATAGTAGTAAATTTTAATAGTCACCATGAATAGAATTAGGCACATGAAAAATTACAATTGAAATTCGATTTTTCCAAAAAGTAACTTTTAAAACCATAATTGAACCATAATACTATTTTTTAACGTTCTCTCTATATTTTAATATTCTAAAGCTTACCCTTTATTACAAACTTTACAATAAGTTAATAAATACATTACAGGAAGCTGCAAATTATAAATTCGAGTATGCCGTATCCGACTACGATTCCGAGAGCGACTTCGGACACGCCGAGACCCGACAGTACGACAAGACACAAGGCATGTACCACGTCTTACTTCCAGACGGAAGAAAGCAGGTGTGTATATCATTATTACCAATATCCCAGAAACAATAAAATAATACTGCCGGGCAGAAGAACGTATCTGGATACTACAGTAATTTTACTAATCACGATCGTAGAAAAAAAATATTTGGAAAAAATTTAATTTAATTAATAAATTTTAATAAATGTTGTTTAAATTCAGTTACAATTCAGTAGCCAGCTGCATGAGCAAAATTCATCAGTAAACTTAAACTAAATTATTAATTACGTTTAAGTTTACTGATGAATTTTGCTTCTGGTTTGTACACTACAACAGTAAACAATGTGAACTACCATACCATTAATATGAAAACATAATTCTCAAAGAATACTGGCTAGCATTTGGCAATTTTTATAAAATATAAAAATCCATTTGTTAGCTTAAGAATCATTGCAAGTTTTATTAAGATTCTGAAATCAATATTTTTTGAAAACCTTTACTTGTGCCCGAATTTCTGCAAATATAATTTTCTAAGAAAATTTTAGAAAATTATCACCACACATTCCAAAAAAAACAGCTTCATAATTATTTCAAATATATTGGGAGGTGATATTTTTTAAATTTCAAATAGAAGGGAAATTAATCTAATTTTCAACTATTCTCTTAAAAAATTCATGAAAACGTTCACAAAATTCGATTCATTAATTGTTTAACTAAAAACGTAGATAGTACCAATCAGAAGCATTTAGAATAATATTTAAAAAATAATCTAAATACTATCTCTAAACATTTCAGATTGTAGAATATGAAGCCGACGAAAAAGGTTTCAAGCCTAGGATATCGTACGAAGACCCAGACCCCAGCTTCTCGGCTAAAAGCGGTTACCCTAAAGGACTTTCTAAGATGGCTGGTTACAACGCCAACGCTCAAAGTCTGGCCAGATCTCAGGAGTCTAAGGAAGATACTTCAGAATTAAATTCTGATGAATCAGGATATCCTGATTCGAGAAGTGGCCCGTATTGAGGATTTATAGCTAGGATTTTGATGATGGATTGACAATGTAAAAATGACTGCTTTTCTCCTTATGTACTATTGTATTTAATATTTGGCAATAAATTAAAGCCCGTAATTTTTTTTGTTTTATTGTTTTTATATAAAAATATTGTAAAGTTTTTTAGTTATATAATTAGGCAGATTCTTAACCTCCCAAACTGTTTTTTAAATATTTGTTCATCCTAAGAATAAATTTACAATATGCAGTAAAAAAATTTTTGTTACTAAATTTTAAAGATATAATCTGGATTTCGAAATTCGTAAAATGTTTCGTAACCCCCAATAAGACCAGATGAAGTCTACAAAATAAATATATCTTCACATCATGTGGCAGAAATACCCGAGCATATTTTTGGTGCTTAGAAAAAAGAATCAGAAGGTACCGGTTATTGTATGCCAAAATCGTCCACAGTCACCATACACACGCGTCTCGTACACTAAACTTCAAGCTTGTAACGAGGCGTGCAAATTTCCAGCATTGTAGAGTTTTATTTACCAAAAATAATGGAACTTAAATTAAATTGCGTATCTAGATTTATATGAACGTAAAAGTTTAAACTCACAGTTTGAGCATTTAAACCACACGAATATAATGGGCACAATTCGTTTAAAGTTCTTTCTATAATATTTTTACAGTTATTGTGTTTTAAATATTTATTTGACAATTGCCGATTTTTAGGGTTTCGTACTTCAAAAGGAAAAAGGAACCCTCAGAAATTAACTTCCTTGTCCTTTTGCCTATCTGTCTGTCTATGAAGACACTTTTTCTAAGGAACGCATGGAGGTAACAAGTTGAAATTAATGTCAAATACTTAGGTCTACGATCCCTTGGAGCTGTAAAAAATCAAGCTCCTAAGTCAACGCAATGAAAAATAACCCTAAAAATACAGCCATTTATGCCGCATATTTAGACACTCTCCGATAAATGAAAACCTATAAAGTACTTCCCATTGACTTAGAGTTGTCAACTTTGGCAAAAAACGAGATCTATAGCATGAGTTAAGGAAAAAATCCTAAAATAGTAATTATTAAAAATATTAAAAATAAAAATAAAAAAATATAAAGTATTAAAATTATATCACACAAAAAACGTTTTTTTTTAGTATGCGCCTGTGAAATATATAGTAGGCAATATATTTTCGTTCCAATAAATTAAAATTTCGCAAATACTTTAGTAGAAATATTAGTACCATTAAACGCTTATAAATGCCTAAAAAATTACGGAACCCTCATAGTGCGAGTTCTGGGACTTCTGTGAATGGAAATGATTGAATTTTTTAAATATAAGTTTTCTTAAAAGTTTCAAATGCTATATACGAGCATTTTAGGGTAACACAAATAAATGCGAAGATACCTAATTGGTAATTTTTTACTATGAAAAAGGATAAAGACTATAAAGGATCATTTTCTTGTTGTAGTAGTGTATTTAAAAATAAATTTATGGCATAAAAACAAAAATTTATGTACTTTCATCCTAAATACACCTAAATTTAATTTTGAAAGTCGATATCTCTAAATGGATAAATAAGAATCTCTCAAATTCTTAAATAATATGTAAATTTTTGATTGATTTAACTCTGTCAAGATTGCGCTAAGATTTATCCAATCTTAACACCGCCTTAGCTCAAATAATATAAATAATTACCTTCTATGGCTAACCTAGTGTTAAATTAATATACCAAAACCAGAAACCTTATCCAAGTCTGCCGAAACGTTCAATAATGCGAACTCGGATAAACTCTGCAGCCGATGCGATGAGGACAACTACGACAAGATCAAACAAACGCTTTGCGCGGAACCCGACGCCGGAAGTAAGGCGTTCGAATGAGGCTTTATTAAATTTTCATTCCTTTGTCTTGACGGTTCCCAAGCCCATTCTGACAGGAATGCTGCATGCGGGAGGAACTAATATTACTCCCGAAACGGGCTTATTTAACCATGCTGTGATCGCCGACGTGGCATATTGGAGTACAGTCGAGTTATAAACTTAGCTATACGAGTTTAGAATCAGTTGATACATAGAATAATTAACTACTACGTAGTCATTACGTAGTTTTGAACAAGTTTCAATCGTCTATTAAGGAGCCCAGTTCATTGAAATAATTGTAGACGAAAAGCGGTTTGAAATTCCCTCGTGCACGAAAGTCTGGAAGTGACGAGTTTCAGATAGTTTTCAATTCCATTTTCCCATTGAGAAACTAGACGATGCTTTGTAAAAGCTATTTTAAAGTTGTACAATTGGGAAAATTTATAGCGGTTTCAGTGAAACTGGCCACGTGTAAAACAAACTCTAATACTACTTACTCACGGTGCTTATGATTTACATCATTGCCTGATAATGCTTTTGAAAATAAGTTTTAAAAGTAAGTATGGTTAACACAGAAGCAATGTTATATTGATAAGTATGATTAACACAGAAGCAATGTTATATTTAACAAATGGAGTTAAGAGAAAAGCAATTGGTTCAAAAGAATGGACGAAAAATTTAGGTTTTAAAATAAACAGGTTTAAAAACCGCACTCATATTTATTTTATTTATTTGTTAACTCAATGCTCACGCACAATCACATGACTGTATTATAAAAAGGTCATAATGAAGTCATATTATAACTATAAATATGTGTACTAAGAATAATTTGAATATTTATATGTGAATCTTTAATTATTTTTACGTATTATATTAGAATATTTGTTTTAAATTAAAATTAATTTTGTTTTAAATATACAAGGCTTATAATTTTTTTTATTGTAGTTATGCTTTAATTTAAAAATAGTTTTTTATGTTTTTTTTTAATGTTAATTATTTTCATCCAAAAAAAGTTCATAAACAATATCATTGCATTATCGGCACATTTGAATTACAGGATTAGAAAAGGAGGTATTTTTGTTGTAAATTCAGAGGACAAATATTCTTGGTGAAGGTTTATAGGATGTGAATCGAGTATCAAAGCTATATAGAGAGCGGAGTTAGTATGTAAATATGTGATTTTGTGTACATAGACAAGCGTTTTTTCTCCATGTGGTCAAAGTTTAAGGTCAAATTGAATCTCTGAATTCTGCTTGTACAGGTTATATTCCCAGTTAAGAGGAAGAATATAGAACCGTTTTTAAAACCTTCCAATTGTCTCTCTTTGCGATATGTAGTACAGAAACCAAGTAACTAACCGGTATGCAAGGATACTTTGAACATATATGATACTAGTGAACAATATAAATAAGTAAAATGGTAATGGTTTTTAAATCCCTAAATGGAACGAGAGATGAATCCTAGAAGTTTGGTTTTCGTTCCTCCTACAGCAAATTAAACTTTTTCATCAAATTAAACTCCGATGACCTTGACGACAGACTTACGCTCTACTCGCTAACTATACTCAGTTACTTCTTACGAATCGCCTAAGAAGTAACTGAGTATAGTTTTGTGTTTTAAAAAAAATATTCGTTTGATTAGAGGTGCATTACTGGACTATTACAAATAAGTTTAAGTACGGACAGTTTTTAATGTCACTGAGAGTGGTGTAGATTTTAACATCGTGTACATAAAGTAAATAAGGACGTATGAGTAGTTGTGCCATATTTTTAATTTATACTCCAAGACGGTATGTGATTATTGCGAGTGCAGAAAGATGATATTCAGTACACAAAAGTTGGCTCCGGTTATTTAAGTAAGATCTAATAATCCATCTAAAACAGTTCTCGTGGATGCCGTGACCTTCAAGTTTTGTACGGAGTATCGACTGATTAACTTTATCGAAGACCTTCGAGGAGTGTATATAGAAGGAATCTACTTGGCGTTCTTTTAGCAAAAAGACTACAAAGATAGTTTTTGTATTCTTAAAAATTACTTATTATTGATTATTTTTAATAAAAACTTGTATACTGTGGAACAGAAATATTTTAAAATGGGAATAAAAGTTATTAGACGAAACGGATTCAAATAATTAGTGAAGATAGCCAGAATACTCATAAAATGATAGCTTTTACGTTGGTCTTTGTCGCCTGATTTTTGGACAAGAGTAACGTGAGCAGTTTTTAAGTCGGTAGGAAATAAACCTGATTGAGCAGATTTATTGCATGGGATACATATAGGGAATCTCAAATCGTTGTAACAGTTCTTTATAAATAACGGGAGAATTCTTTCGAGGCCAACACATTTGTGTTCATTGAGACCTTTAAATTTAATTTAATTTTACATTTATGTAACTAAAGTAGTTGCAATGAAGGTAAATATTTGATATATACTCGTTAGAAGGTTTGCTTTTAAAAGATAGAGCCGAGGTAATTGGAAAACAATTCACAATCCTTGTTAAAATTTTGAACATACTAAGCTATCCTATTTCTTGGTCACTGGGATTTCGCTGTTATGCTTAATCGATCCTTGAAGAGCTCTTTATATTACTATATAGTATTATGATCAGAATGCACTTATCCATATAGCACTAATCCTTGAGAGACTGGGCTTGTAGTAATTCAAATGAGTCGTAATTAGAGGATTACAATATTTTTTATACCGTTTGTGGTATTTAGTTTTTTTTTCCCTTGAAGGACACATGAATATAAGAATGAGACGAAATGATAGTTACTTAATTTCATTAAGTTTACCATAAAAGAATTGTACAGCAATACATCAGAAGTTGTTCCCAATCAACAGATCTAAGATTTATTAAAATTGAATATCTAGAGGTTGTTAGCTTTAATGAACTTCGGTGACGAGTTTGAAAATTAGATATGTTTATGTAGTGGAGGATGATGGTCTTTTACGCAACTTTATTGAGTAGCACTGTATACATTTCTACAAGTAAGCATTGATACAGTAAGGTTGTTACATGCATGTATACTTATATTCCTATTTTGTCCTTAAATGTAGTATTTAGGTACAGTAAATCAATTATTTTCTTATGTATATTCTTGCACTATGTAGGATTATACAAATATTTATATAAAATACCCTTATATATAAACTATGATATATTTATTTAATTATTGAATATATTTGGCTTTAATTTTGTAAAAGTTCATTATTGATAATTAAATGAAACTACGTGATGTAGTATTATTCCTACTTTCTTTAAGTTCTTTACCGCGACTTAGGTTTCGTTGTATTAAAACATCTTCATTGTGGTGGTGGGCTATTAGTGGGCTACTATCTTGGCTAATAGCCCACCTGAAGAAGTTATAATACAACGAAACCTAGGTCGTGGTAAAGAACTTAAAGAAAGTAGAAATAATGCTACATCACGTAGTTTCATTTAATTATCATCTATTTAATTGTTCCTCTTTTAATTCAATTATTTAATTAAAACTTCCGTCTTTCCAGTTTTATTTATATATTCGATTGTCTAATAAGTTTTTAAATTTGACTCCATTCTTTAAAAAAATATGTGCAAAAAGTTTTTATTTAGTTTCATAAAATTCTAAATATTTACAAAATATTTTTTTTGGATTTCTTTTTTATGTCTTTTAATATATGCGAATATTTTTTTCTAATGCAAATATAGACAATAATCGTTTATTAATTTTCTACTTCGTGTACTACATTTCTTTAATTGCATTTTTAATCAATCGGTATATTTTTGTCATATCAGAACACGATCGAAAAGCATACATACTTTCTTATACACACTTGCTAGTGGAATTTTGCATCCGATCAGTAAATGAAAACATTAGGCTCTATTGAAAATCGGACTCATATTATTAAGTACATTTTTTTATACAGATTAGGATAACTAAGAACAAAAAAATCAATGTCATCGCCGTGGTATGTTGGGTTTATCACAAAGCATACGGCCTTTAACGATGCTGCGCACAGCGGGGACCCGAGTTCGATTCCTGGCCGTTCTTCGAACGGGGCTGGACTGGCGTTATGGTTGGCTGTAAGAGATCGTTCTTGTAGCACATTAAAGTAGATAAATAAAAAAAAATGTAGTAATATTTTAAATAAAACTGGAAAGGTAAAAAAGTAAACTGGAAAGGTAAAACTAAATGGGATACCTTGATATAAGAAGCTAAAAATGTTTCAAAATCTAGTCTAATATGGTTAGTAGATAAAGGTTTGAATTGTTTCCTTTCTTTTATAATTATCAATAAACTTTTGAGAATACAGTGTTCACTAGATACTTTTATTCCAATTTAATTGTGATTTCATAACTTTTATATGCCAACTTAATGAGGTCTTTCTTTGTGATCATAACTCTATACAAATACATAAATAAACAGGTGATTGGTCAAATCAATAGCTATAAAAAATATCGTACTTGAAATATTGATAAGACAATATTTGCAAGCGAACTAAATCAAACAGCGTGTCCATATATATACGAACGCAAAATTTCAGCAATTATCAGTGGTGAAAATAAGTCTCTTCTGTGAGGATTACCAAGATATTAATCTCAAAATGAAGGTAAATAACTTGATAATTTTAATATAAGCATAAATTTTTTTTAAATTTTATTATAATCGTTTAATTTGTTTATTCATACGTAGTATGTTTTCAGTGTCATTTTATATAAATATAACGTTTAGGTATTGATTTAGCCAGTATTTTTTTAACTCCCACCCCGTTTTTTAACAAAATATTTTAAAACATATCACTAAAAAACCAAATTACGTATAACCGTGCCTATTTATTGATAAAAGCTACGTATGGCGGGTTCTGACAGTATTCAATATATTTGGCGTTAATTTTGTAGAAATTCATTATTCACAATTAAATGAAACTACATGATGTAGTATTATTTCTACTTTCTTTAAGTTCTTTACCACGACCTATGTTTCGTTGTATTACAACATCTTTAGGTGGGCTATTAGCAAAGATATTTTTTTGCTTTGCCTTTGCTTATAGCCCGCCCACCTGAAGATGTTGTAATACAACGAAACCTAGGTCGTGGTAAAGAACTTAAAGAAAGTAGAAATAATACTACATCACGTAGTTTCATTTAATTGTGAATTCTGACAATATTTTTTCATCGAAAAATCTAGTAATCTAAATTCAAATATTTGACAAGAGCTTTTCACCTATAATTGATAATCAGACGGCAAAATGTTGAAGAAATAAGGTGGAACTTAGCGCAGTACCTGCAATTATTGACGAGTATATTCTGTGGTATATCGTAATATCTTATTAAGCAAAAATAAACTCAGTTCTGTTACTATTTAGTTTGGGTTCTAGTCGATCTAATTGTTGTCTGCAAATCCCTCCGGACGCAAGTCCCACGTAATAGGGCCATCGATGTTTCTTTAGGAGCTAAACTTTACTATTCTGGTGTTCAGTTCGGTTTTCGGTATTCAAAATTTCACTTCCATTTTTCCTTCATTAAGCATTAATTTCTCCGGGTGTGACTCATTGCCTGTTAATAATTGCTGCAGCCAATTCAAGTTACGTTTTAACTATTGGCAAACCTTAACTCATAAAGTGGATGAATCCATACTAGATACAGATTTAAATCTATTTTATTTCATATGTAGAGATTACTTGGGTACTCTTATTAACCGCACTTCGGCCTATTTATGACATACAACAAAATATGCCGGAACTTTCTAGGACATTTAAGTTAAATATTCACAATTTTCATTAATATGTGTAGATTTATATCAAACAACATGCGTATCAAAATCTTTCCATTTCTTCACATTTAATTAGTACGATATGATTTTCACGTATTCAGGTTAATATTTTCAGATAAGTCGTGCTTTTATTAAGATTCATAAATATTCAAAAGTTTTAATTGAAATTCTTATCATTTTAATTACACAGTTTCATTAAACAAAATTGTAAGAAATATAGTGTATTATATAAAATACCTTAAATATGTAAAATCGTTATTCATGTGAATAAATGAAACAATACAAAATTTTCGCTGATCCATTGCGAACTCTTGTGAATTTTTACTTGTGAATTTGTCACTTTCGGATAGAGCCAAAACTTCAGTTTTAAAACACAAAATGGAAAATTAATTTCGTTTATATAGATTCAGTAACTACTGATAAGAGGTAGATGTTGTGTACTAAATCTTGGAAACAGATTGTGTTTTTTTTAATTTACTCCGTTATGTACTTTTCTGAATCTGTAATGTAATAAACACAACGGAAGCTTTCGCTAATATATCATATATACTTCCTTAGCAGACAGATTAATGAATGCAAGACAAATCAGCGTTTTATGAAACAAAATTTATTTAACACGGAAATATTAAGCCACAAATACATTTTTGTTTGTAAATATTTCATGAGTAAATTTTAAATTAGCTGTACCAAACCTAACCTTTTAATTAAACATAGGTCTTCGCAATACTTCTGCTGAGTTTCGTGTGCATCTCTAAAGGGCAAGCACAGATTAAAGCGCCATATTTACCAAGTGGATGGAAGCCGGATGGACCAGCGTTTGAATTACCATCGGAAATTCAGGTGCTTTAATTTTATGACCAAGTGCCCTTTACCGAGAAAGGTTTACTCAAATATCAAAACTAAAAATTAACTGTGAGCCGAATGACTAAAAAATTATTTTAAAATTATGCGGTTTACTGTACACAAATAAAAAGGCTGTAAATGAACCCGCATTGCTACCAACGCTCTCTTTAATTACGAATTAAGAAAAATTGTAACTGTAGTACGTATTTTTTCCAGTACATTTGCTTGTTTATAGGCAAAAAACGGTAAATCTGCCAGTGAAAATTATAGTTAAAGCTTCCTTTAAAATAAAATAAATTTTCCAAAAACTTACCAGTTCCGAATTTGTTTTTCATCCTAAATTCAATTTTTCGAAATAATATGTAAACTTAAAACTATGTGTTTTTATTATAAAAGCATGTTTATTATTATTTAGAACAAAGCTAAAGTTATTGGTGTATGGAAAAATGATGGTATTTTTTAAATGATTAATCTTCCTACTATTTGTGGAATAGTACTCGTAGAAGAGGTATTCTGAACCTTATTGTAGTAATTAGCAAAATTATTTTTTTCTATATTTTTTTGAACTGAAATCATTCAGCAAGTTTTTGCGACTTTTTGCTTTATTTATTTATTTTGTTGCCAAACACTTATAATTCAAATATTGTTTATAAAAACAGTACTTAGAACTTTTTACATTTCAGGCATGCCAAATTTTTTTTTGTGAAATGTTATTTCACAAAGTTGACCATTAGTCTATTTCACTGTTAAGCTATTAACAGGTATACTCACCTACGTGTCCAATAATATATCTTAATTATAAAACTTAATTATATTTAACATCACTCTTCAAAATTCCAGGCAAAATCCATCGATGACACTACCGCGGATACAACTGAAACAATCAGAATCTCGGAAGTTACACAAACTGAAACTGATGGTTCACAAACTATCGATGAAACATCAGTTATAAGCGAAGACTTCAATACTGAATCCAGGATTATTAATGAAGTTGACAATCAAATCTCAACATTCGAAAACCAAAATATTGGCGAAGTGGTCAAATCTGATAGCGTTACTGAACATTTGGAAAGAGTAACAGAATCTGTCGAGGAATTCGTTGATACCAGCATATCACAAGTGGAATCGAGATCAGGAGAAAGTAACGATGTCACTATCGAAGCAATTGAAAACGTTAACAACGAACAGGTAATAATCTATTATTAATTTCTGATCGACATTGGCTTTTCCACATAATGGTTACAAACAATTTCCCCGGTATTGAATATATTTGGTGTTAATTTTGTAAGAAATCATTATTCACAATAAATGAAACTACGTGGTATAGTATTATTTCTACTTCCTTTAAGTTCTTTACCACGTCGTAGGTTTCGTTGTATTACAACATCTTCAGGTGGGTTATTAGCAAAAATCTTTGCTTATATTGTGAATTTCCCCGGTATTAAATTTGTTTCGTGGCAATCAATGTAATTGTATATATTATGCTTTCACGGTTATTCTTTTATAAAATTAAAGAACCTAATTTCGCAATCTAACTTCACTTACTTAAAATTACCACCGGCAGATGCTTGGTGAAATTAGTTATGTTATTATGTTCGATTGCAAGACTATAACAATGTTTAAGTTAAAATCCCCCTCTCTCTTCATCTCTTTCTCATGATGTGCAACAATTAAATCATAATTCTTTCAGAAAGACAATCTTTACAAAATGTTAACAATTTTATAATACCAATATTAACAAAAAAAATGATAAAAACTTTCTATTAGATATATGTACGAACTTCATTAAAAACAACCGATCTTAACCCAAAACTATGAAATCATATTATTAAATACTGTTTAAAATTCAAAACTTTTCAGGTATTGAATAGTGAAGTCCTGATAGATGAAACTAATGCCAGAATGATTCAAGAGTAAGTTAAACGTTATAAACATTAATATTTTGCTACCCACAATGAGACTGAAATAGTTTGTGTAAGCTTCGTGTTCATAATGGAGTAAATATATGCAGACTCTTAAATTGTTTTTGAGTGCAATATGTAAAATACATCAACAAGTTATTTTCGTAAAATTAAAAACAATAGATCATGAGAGTAAATGGGAATTAATTAATATCATACTTTTAGATTGCAATCCAATGAAAAAAGAAGATTACTGTAGTACAAAGTAATATTCAACATCGGCTTTAATGATATCTATTCCAACGTATTTATTTTTTGTGAGTTATTTACTTGACAAACGTAAAATTGAAACATTACAATCGTTACAAAGTTTGAACCCAACAAGAAAATGAATATTAATCTTCGCCAAACTAAAATCCTTACAGTAGAGAGATATATCCAGAAAAGCGTCAGTCCCAAGTAAATGCGGGCATTCCATAAAAATGTATGGTGGATATATTTTGACTTGACATAAACCATGGAAACTCATACATATAATAAATTTGATATCTTCATTTTTTCTTTCACTTTTAATTAAAATAATTGCAGTACATTTGCTTGCAATCGATTTATATTTTATTCAAAGCTGTTAATCCAATATCTAGGGAAAAACCAGAAGATGCTCAAGTCGCTGGATTCACTGAGTACGGACTTCCTCAAGTTGACATAAGCGCATCGGCAGCGCAACAAATTCCTGTTGGATTTTCGGAATACGGACTTCCAAAGGTATGCACCATCTGCATGTATGCATCATTTTCTATCGTTTTTGGACTTTATTAAATTGATATTGGGTATTCCAATTTTGTATTATAAAGTATTAATATAAACCATGAATTATACGAAAAAAATTAAAATAATAACAAAATTAATGTTGATTTTACTAACATTTCTTTGTTGACTGGAGATAATAATAACTTATTTGTAGAGGAATTTTAGAATTTAAATCCATATGAGTAATGTTATTTTTAGAAATTTAACAGAAAAATAACGATAAATGGAAAACAATAACGATAAATGGAGAAAATAGACGATAAATAAAATTCAAAACAAAATTTCTTCTTCTGTTAAAATTTACTGTACGACAAACCGTTTTCATTAATTTTTTTCATATATCTATAAATATAGTATGTTGAATAAACAGCACACTGTTTTTTATAGGAAACTGAAAGAATACGGCTATCTCTGTACTTGTTTCCATTAACGTAACTTCACTTATAATTGGATATCGTAAAATTAGATATATACAGAATGCTATATGTAAGTGTAATACCATATTTATATACATTTATTTTATCTCAGCTTCATAAGACAGAGAAATAAAGATTTTTTGTAGGACTATGATAACTACAAATATTAAATTGATGAAAAATTAAATTAACAACTGACAGTTGTTAATTCACACATAACATCGTACGCGAACAAATTCCCAATCAAGTTATAAAGAAATAATTAATTTTAATTTCCTACTTTTTTCAATTGAATCGAGAGATCCCATCGACAATGAAAAAATAAGAAAATGGTATAATATCCATTTATATTTATTACAGGAAGGTGAAACAATTCAATTATTAGAAGAAGCCAGATTGAGACGATTTGCACCTAAGTATAAGTGAGTTTATTAAATTAATAAATCAAACTTATTTTTAATTGGATTTTTCTCATATGAAAGACTTTAGTTATAGGCAAATATTTTCCTATGTCATAATATAATAACATATTAAAATTTAAAAAACAGCCACATACAAATTACATTTAAATATTGAATACATAAAAAACATAATATAACTTAAAATAATAATAAAATGTGGTGTGATTTTTTTAATGCTTTCTGTTATAATATAATCAGTTATCATACTGTTCTGATGCCTCTTGGTAATAAATTACAATAACTCTATCCTGTAATATATGCACTGATAATCTTTTTTTTATAAGAGCTCTTTCCCACAAATCCACCACTGATTATATTTTTTTTTTCAATATTGAATTCCATAACTTGGTTTAAAATTATTCTACATAAAAACTTGTTTAAGATAATCAGTTTTACTTTAACTATAATTTCATTTAACTTTATATTATTTGTTTTTTCATGCTCATTTCATTTTTGTAATATAAATTTGGTGCTTCATATTATGGTAAAATAATAAGTTTATCAAAGATACTTCTCTAGCATAATATATAATTTCTCTCGCATAAATATAACTTTCAATTTTATTACGACCAGAAAAAATGTTTTGCTTCACTAACAATGTCAAAAATTTAAGGTAAGATGTTAAATTAATACAGTCAAAAATATCTCGCCCCATGTAAAATATTCTTACTTTCTTTCACTCAAAATTTATATTTATTTCTTACAGATCGACCTCACGTAAGCATTAACTACCTTGATGAAACTCTGCGTGTAACTTGTCGGCGATGTATTATCAGCTTTGGTCTCAGTGTAATCATATTTAATGAAAATATTAAATTATTAAACAATATTACAATTCATTAAAACTTATTACTTTTATTTAGCCAATTCGTATGTAATAACATATAGAATATATAGCGTGATTTACATATATTTCACTTGAAAACTTGAGATCGACTAAACGAAATGAGAAATATGTTATATATAGCTCAAATTTTAATAAAAATGAAAACGTGAGAAATGTTTACAGTAAATGAAAAAATAATTCCTTCATTTTTAATCACTGTCTATTATTTATATTATTACTGTGATACTTATATTATTACTGTGATATAATTACTGTGATACTTATATTATTACTGTGATATGTGCCTCGTACACAGATATAAGAATTATTTGTAAAACGGAAAAGGAACTAAAATCGGACGGTGATATATCATATACATATCCATGTTATACACATACCAAGCCTAATATAAGCAAATTGCTCTTAAATTTTAACGGCTGGAAATTGTTTAACTGTGGAACATTGTGCCTTATCAATATTTTCTCAACCGTAAACATCAGTAAAGTGGGAGAACTTCTAGTTAGTATTGGTTTTCTGAAGCCGAGTGAAATTGTTGCATACCGACAATTGTATCTAAGCATCTACCCAATAGCATACCTTAAGTTAGCTCATGTTAACAGTAATTTATATAGTAAAGGTTACGACACAATTAATTTATATTCGCATCATGTAAATAAAAAAATAATTTAAAAATGTTTACATGGTTATGCGGAATTAAATTGAGCGACTACGTTAATTAAATAAAAGTTTTTCTTCAGACTTTACTTCGCAAAAAACACATAAGGAAACGTCACTAAAATGAATGAATTTAAACCAAACTAATCAGCAAGGCATTTTCAATTTGTTTAACTTTCATGATGTAACTTGGGAAAATGTGACAAAAAAATTAAATTAAAATATCAAAATTTATTTTACCACTGAAAACATTTTTAGTATAAATGTCCAATTACTAGTAAATTGTGGAAAATACCTGAAAGGTTCTTGAGGTGTTTAATTATTAGGATCTCGTATAAATATCGTCTGTAAACCTTAATGTTGCCGAGTAAATAGATAAATCATAGTAATATAGTCAGTAATTACATATCGCCCATCATTGATAGCTACGTTCATAGAGGAAGGGCATTTATATATGATAAATACGGCGTTATCAAATAAAAACTTTAACATGATTGTTTAATCTGAATTCTAAGTAATAATTTTTTGCTTCACATCGTGAAAAGGTTAAGAAAATATTATAGAATACTCGACTAATTATAAATAAACAGATTTCAATTATAATACAAGTATATAGACTGCGATAAAAAACATCATTGCCCAAATAAAATAGACAAAATGACTATTTTGCTGCAAAACATATTGCTACGTATGGAAAAAGCGTAAGTATTTTGGTCTAAAATAATATTTAACAGAGCTTTAAAAACGATTGGCTGCAAAACTATGTCGAAGCATTTATTTGCACTCTGCGCAGTTGAATATTTATAGACTTAAAAAAGAATTCTATGTCGAAGCATTTGTTTGTACTCTTCACAGTTGAATATTCGTAGACTTAAAAAAATAATTCTAGCACGGAAAGGTGCGCACTAAAATTAGTTTTTTATATGTATTGTTTAACTCAAGACGTACGACAGTCGTTATTAATTTGTAATGTAATTAAGAGTTCCTTTAATATTTACTATCATTAGTCCAGGGCGATGGGCGCAAAGTCAGTGGGTTAATGCGGTTCTTAATATCACTCGAGACAGAAATATCAAAACGATATTGATCTACGTATACACATAAAGTATGTAATAGTTTAGTCAAACATATATACTTTCCATTAATATTACTTCTGATTTAATACAGTTTAATATTAATAAATACAATTTATGAAAAATATTTCGCAGAAAGTTACATTAACAAATCAGAACTGCAACCACGCTTATCAGCTCAAATCATTATTTATAGCACTTAAATTAGAAGTCTTGTCATATTTCAGTGGCATGAATAAAAAAATGCCACATTAATAAACCAAAAATGTGGCGTGTCAAGTTATAACATTACTTGCAACACATGTATATATAAATATATATACACGTATACATATATATATATATATATATATATATATATATACATACATATATATAAATATGTATATATATATAAATATATATTACGTTCATACTTTCACCATACTGTACAACGATAGAGATTGAATGGGGCTCATCCTTGATTTTAAAATTGAATACAGTTTAATACAATTTAATACAAATTTATTTACTTATTTCTATCCAATAAAATCCTTGCCTAGTATAACAGGTAGTGATCAAGCTAGATTGATAAAGTAAACCAACGTTTGAAAAAAAAATGTATTAAACAGAAACTCTGATCGAAACAAATACACTGAGTCTAGAACAAGTATAGAAACTACAAGTGAGTTTTTGAGGCCTAAATACTCTACTAATTGTATTCTAAAGCCGTCAATTGAACAGTAGAACAAGTTCTGAAAGAACTTTACATCGTTAAACATAAACTTTTATTTGGGTACTTATCGTTTGTATGATGTAAGTAGTGAACATAGAATTATTTTACTCTCACGATGATAAAGAGAGCTGAGTAGTTTACGAAAATTACATCACTCTACATATTCACTTTCAGTTTTAATGAATGTAAAAAGTGGCAAATTTGGCCAAAAAATATTTCTAGGGCACTTGTATGTCAGAAAATTGGAGTTGCATTTAATAAACTTAAACAGAAGACCAACAGTTTTCGAGAAATGGCGCATAAATGATTCCAGCACCTCACGCGAAACGATCTCCCACCCCTGCCACTCCGATGGTTCGACACATCGGAGCGGCAGGGGTGGGAGATCGTCCTACATTCAATCGTTTCATAATTGCAGCCACTCGACCTGCTTCATTCATTTCTCTTCTGTTACTCGGGGTTGGATCTTTCTTATATAAAAAGTTTATAATGAAAATTATTCCTTGAAAACCTCTCTATAAAAATTCTCTGATATCATTTTTTGTAAAATAATAAAAAAAATGTCATAACGACCAAAAGAAAATTTGTTCCAAAATTTTTATCGATTTTCGTTTATAACTTTTTTATTTTTAGTTCTACGACTAAAAGTTACAGAAACAAGTAGTAGAAAATTTAATTTCCAATGAAAAATGATTTCACAAATTTTCTGTGCAACCAATAGTTTGCCAGATAGACCTTATAAACCATCTGCACTCCTTTTTCTAAGATAGCAGCAGCGGGACAAGGGTCGCGACCTCACAAACTTGGATTTAACTTTACATTAACCCCTCAGTGACATGTAAAAAATAAAATTGCGTCCTCTGACAAATGCAACCCCAAATATACATTTTCAATAGACTAATCATTAGTTGAGTATAATATCTCAGATGTGCAGGGAATGGACGGAAGGTGCAGAATTCCGACGTAAACTCACGAGCTCCCCAACTTGAACACAACCATTAATAATCGAGTCAGTATCATCGGCTTATACTTTGGTGCAAGGATGCCGAAGACGTCAGGAAATTCGCTACGATCCCGCATATCATCCTTTTCTTTTTCCACGTACAAAAATAATTTATTTTATATAATAGTTGATTATAAATTACATACATATAAATAACTGCATTAAACAAATTTAGTAATTTTAATTGTAGATAGCAATGAACTAAGAAAACTCTTCTATAATCACAACAGTTTTTAGCTATGATCTATCTGAAACACTTGTAGAATTTAATGCACATTGATTAAAAAGTATAGATACTCTAAGACTGTAACGGACGGATAAGAAGAAGTCTTACGGTTTTCCTTGTTGCAATGCGATAACTTGTTTTAAAATTGGTTACAAATAGTTACTCAACATTCCTTAAATTGACTCCACTCGCTTCAACACTTTAATAATGACAAACAGGGTGAGGTTCCGAATCCGATACAGGCCAAATTTACATTTCTCACCGTTAAACTATATTTCTTACCATCATTGAGTGTCATTGTGTGTGATTCCTCAAATCTATGCTTAAAACTTAATAGATTTATTTAAGAAAATAGCGATTAAATGCTAATCTATTTCACCTAATGAACACTCCACAGGGTAAAATTTATCTGTGACATCATTAAATTTTTTTAAAAATTTTAATGTAGAAACCTTGGGTGACACTATTAGAAATGTAGAAAAACGAACACTCCATAGGGTAAAATTTATCTGTGACATCATTAAATTTTTGAAATGTAGGAAAATGAACACTCCATAGGGGAAAATTTATCTGTGACATCATTACATTTTTTTAAAAATTTTGGGTGACACTATTAGAAATGTAGAAAAACAAAATAAGATATTCTGCAGAAATATTAAGTTTTCTATTACAAAAGTAAAATTTGATACAAGATTAATCAAAACTTGACGTCTTTGCTATCTATTATATGCTTTGATATTAAAAACTTGAGGTCTTTGTTATTGGTACGTAAAAACAACAAAATAATCTCATATATGCTATATATATATATGGAAATAATATACTTAGGTACGTGAGAAATAAGCTGATAAAGAATAATATGTTTTTCACTGAACAATTTTCATAATTGTGTGGTTAAATTACAATTATTTTATTTATTTTGCTACTAAATAACTAGCAAATTACGAAAGAGTAGATACGTTACGATGTAAATATATTTCATTAGCATTAGTTATAGCGTAAGTATTATCATTAGTTTATAAGTATTAGCATTAGTATTAGAATTAGTTATAGCATAATTATTAGCATTAGTATTAGCATTAGTTTATAAGTATTAGCATTAGTTTATAAGTATTAGCATTAGTTATAGCGTAAGTATTAGCATTAGTTATTAGCGTAAGTATTTTAAGTGTTATAGCGTAATTATTAGCATTAGTTATAGGGTAAGTATTAGCATTAGTATTAGCATTAGTTATAGCATTAGTATTAGCATTAGTTTATAAGTATTAGCATTAGTATTAGTATTAGCATAGGTATTAGCGTTAGTTTATAAGTATTAGCATTAGTTATAGCATAAGTGTTAGCATTCGTATTAGCATTAGTTATAGCATAAGTATTGGCGTAAGTATTTTAAGTATTATAGCGTAAGTATTAGCATTAGTTATAGCGTAAGTATTAGCATAAGTATTAGCATTAGTATTAGCATTAGTTATAGCATTAGTATTAGCATCAGTTTATAAGTATTAGCATAAGTATTAGCGTAAGTATTTTAAGTGTTATAGCATTAGTATTAGCATTAGTATTAGAATTAATTATAGCATAAGTATTAACATTAGTATAAGTATTAGCATTCGTATTAGCGTAAGTATTAGCATTAATATTAGCATTAGTTTATAAGTATTAGCATAAGTATTAGCATTAATATTAGCATTAGTTATAGCATTAGTATTGGCATTAGTTTATAAGTATTAGCATTCGTATTAGCATTAGTTATAGCATTAGTATTAGCACAAGTTTATAAGTATTAGCATTAGTATCAGCATTAGTTTATAAGTATTAGCATTCGTATTAGCATTAGTTATAGCGTAAGTATTAGCATAAGTATTAGCATTAGTATTAGCATTAGTTATAGCATTAGTATTAGCATTAGTTTATAAGTATTAGCATTAGTATAAGCATTAGTTATAGCATAAGTATTAGTATTAGTATTAGCATTAGTTATAGCATTAGTATTAGCATTACTTCATAAGTATTAGCATTAGTATTAGTATTAGCATAAATATTAGCATTAGTTTATAAGTATTAGCATTAGTATTAGAATTAGTTATAGCATAATTATTAGCATTAGTATTAGCATTAGTTTATAAGTATTAACATTAGTTTAAAAGTATTAGCATTAGTTATAGCGTAAGTATTAGCATTAGTTATAGCATAAGTATTAGCGTAAGTATTTTAAGTGTTATAGCGTAAGTATTAGCATTAGTATTAGCATTAGTTATAGCATTAGTATTAGCATTAGTTTATAAGTATTAATATTAGTATTAGCATAGGTTTATAAGTATATAAGTATTAGCATTCGTATAAGTATTAGCATTCGTATTAGCATTAGTATTAGCATTAGTATTAGCATTAGTATTAGAATTAATTATAGCATAAGTATTAACATTAGTATAAGTATTAGCATTCGTATTAGCGTAAGTATTAGCATAAGTATTAGCATTAGTTTATAAGTATTAGCATTAGTTATAGCGTAAGTATTAGCATTAGTTATAGCATTAGTATTAGCATTAGTTATAGCATAAGTATTAGCATTAGTATTAGCATTAGTTATAGCATTAGTATTAGCATTAGTTTATAAGTATTAGCATTAGTATTAGTATTAGCATAGGTATTAGCATTAGTTTATAAGTATTAGCATTAGTTATAGCATAAGTATTAGCATTAGTATAAGTATTAGCATTCGTATTAGCGTAAGTATTAGCATAAGTATTAGCATTAGTTTATAAGTATTAGCATTAGTATTAGCATTAGTTATAGCGTAAGTATTAGCATAAGTATTATCATTAGTATTAGCATTGGTTATAGCATTATTATTAGCATTAGTAACAGCATTAGTTTATAAGTATTATCATTCGTATTAGCATTAGTTATAGCGTAAGTATTATCATTAGTTTATAAGTATTAGCATTAGTATTCGAATTAGTTATAGCATAGTTATTAGCATTAGTTTATAAGTATTAACATTAGTATTAGAATTAGTTATAGTATAATTATTAGCATTAGTTTATAAGTATTAGCATTAGTATTAGCATTAGTTATAGCGTAAGTATTATGATTAGTTTATATGTATTAGCATTAGTATTAGCATTAATATAAGCATTAGTTATAGCATAAATATTAGCATTAGTATTAGCATTAGTTATAGCATTAGTATTAGCATTACTTCATAAGTATTAGTATTAGTATTAGCGTAAGTATTATCATTAGTTTATAAGTATTAGCATTAATATTAGAATTAGTTATAGCATTATTATTAGCATTAGTATTAGCATTAGTTTATAAGTATTCGACTCCAACCGAAATGATATATTATTGCCATAAGTGGGAGTGTCTAATATTATAAAAAAAATTTGCTACAGAACAATTAAATAAAATAATAATCGTTTAAAGAAAAATGTACAATGAAGCAGACAAGATAAAGAAAGCGAAACCATCAGTAATAAGCCATCCATTACCTTTTGCTTTTACGCAAGGTTAAAACGTAAGTGAAATTATGTACTTTTATCTGCAAACAAAAAACTGCTGAACAAATTATATTGAAATTGTAATCAGCTGACACTCTGAAACCTTATGTAGCAAGTTAAAATTGTGACATATTCGAGTACTTCGAATAATAAACTAAAAATTTAAGAAATGTCGACAGTAAATTGATACGGACATGAGGTCTTCTCTCCAAAACATTGAATTGTCATTGTACCAAATTTGATTGGATCAAATTTTTGCTTCATTATTTTTGTACGTATTTGGATTTCCATCATACTAATAATGTGATATAGTAATCATAAAGAAACTTGGCCTTGAGGTATATTGAATTTTTTTTTTCATTATTTTAAAAGCGTCTTATATATAAATATATAATGTCTTATATAAAACTAAAAATGTTTAAACGTTGGCACTTTTAAAAAATAAACTTTCTTCATTAGCCTCGTCGAATTAGAACGTCGATTACGTTTTTTTGATACTTTTTTATTTCACAACTGTATTGTAATTTTGTACCTGAAGCACCACTTCCATTGTTCATTTATTAAAAATGTTACCGATCGTTAATAGTGACACTAGAAAAAAAATATGTTTACAAATTTTCTCTCAAAATTCTGTAGCCAACTACGTATAAAACGACAAAAAGCCTTTATTTGAAATTACAAGATAAATTTAAACTAACACGAGTTAAACAATGGTGAGTTTTGCATAATGGCCTAAAAGTTTTATGGGTGTTGTAGTGAAACATCGAACCCTTTTAATTTCGTTATATCCGTGTGTGTGTCAGTTTGTCATACCTCTAGTTTCTATAGTTTTAGACCTGTGTGCTCTAAATTTTGTAGAACACGCGTCAGATAAATTATCTCATGAACTCAATTAATTTGCAGTAATATTTTTCCTTTTTTTAAGGTAATATTTATTAAAAAGTGTATTTACCCCATTATGAGGGAGTATGGTTAAAAAGGTCTTCCATTATCCAGGTTCCATTTACCAATTTTTTCATTTCCGTTTTCATAAAATTGTGATATCAGTTATTATAAACTTCATTTTAGAGTTCTTCAGTGATTTCTTAATAACGTAGAGCCCTGTAGTGCCAGCTCTTCTAACGCCCAAATTGTTACGTATAAACTAATAAATAGCCACAATTTAATTTATTCGCAATAAAAACAAAAATTCAAAAATTCAAAAAAATATAACGCTTTTGTAATGACCCAAGAGTTTTTGAATTATGATATCAGGTATTATAAATACTATTCTAGAGTTCCTCACATATAACTACAAATATAACACGGAATCCTAGTGTGTTTGCTGGTTTTTTCCTTGCGCTGAATTATTTAATTGCACAAATTTTTTAATTCTAAAATTTGTTAGGTGTAAAATGATAAATGGCTTGTTTATACAAAATGAAAACACAAACTCATGTTTAAAAAAAATAAAATTATGGCGATTCTTGCGTATCGGAGTTTTTAAATTTTAATACCAGTTTTCGTAAACATAATTTCAGAGTTCCCCAGATATAAACATTCAGAACCCTGTAGCGGTATCTCTCCTAGCGCCCAAGATTTTAATGGTATAAGCTGTTATAAGTTACGACGTATAACATTTCAAATAAGCACAATTGCTTTATTTACAATGTAAATTCGAATTAATAAGAAAAACAATATAAAATCGTAGCGATGTTGTCATAACGGAACAAGAGTTTTTTAATTGTAATATCAGGTATTATAAACGTAATTTTAGAGTTTCTCAGATATAAATACACAGAACCTTACAACATTCATTAGCTGTTATAGAGGCGAAGTATTTAAATGTGCAAGTTTCATAATTCCTTACTTTGCTAAGTATAAATTAATAAATACCACACAGAACCCTATAGCATTTACTAGCAATTCTAATGCCAAACAGATTAATGCTAAAAGCGTATATATACATACATACATACATACATATATATATATATATATATATATATATATATATATATATATATATATATATATACCACTATATAGATTATGAAAATGATACATTTATCAATGGGTATTTCAAATTGCTGCCACAAATTTGCTCCCTTGTCCCGACTCACTGAGAGTTTATAAACATTAATAGTTTTTTTAAATATTATTATGTATCGTAGGTTTGGTGTTACCGTAAGGTTTGGTCTTATACCAATTATACCAAGGATTTACATAGTTTTTTGGCTGCCTCTTACGTACTCTTACGCCTCTTCGTTTTTGCAAACTGTTTATACCGAAAGTCAAAATTGTTCTTACAAACGTTTTTTTAATACAAATAAGTACGTGTCCTTATGTCCCCACATATGTTATGTGTGCAAGTTCGTATTTATCACATGTATGCAAGTTTTACATAGTTACTTTTGTTTAACCTCTTAGTATATAATTTTTCACAACGAAATGAAATTATGTGATGTAGCATTATTTCTACTTTATTTCAATCCTTTACTAGGTTTCGTTGTATGACAAAATCTTCAGGTGGGCAATTTGTAAAGATACAATTTCAAAAATACAATCTTTACAAATTGCCCACCTGAAGTTGTTATACAATGAAACTTAGGTCGTGATAAAGAATTTAAATAAAGTAGAAATAATACTACATTACGTTGTTTCATTTAGTTGTGAAAAATTTAACTAAAATGAATTTCTACAAAATTAACGCCAAATATATTTAATACTTTCAGCATTTGCAATTTTTTTACAAACGTTGTTTTTCCATTAGTATATACAAGTATATTGTATATACATGTAGATTTACTGTTATTGTCTTTATTAAAATAGTTACCATGTGTACGCAGGTTTTATATAGTTTTTTGTCTACCTCTTAGTTTTTGCAAACTGTTTTAAAAAAGGTTAATAGTTTTTTTTAGGTCTAATTAAGTATGTATCATAGATTTGATATTGTCTTTGTTAAAATATTTACGACATGTATACAGGTTTTACATAGTTTTTTGTGTATCCTCCTAGTTTTGACAAAGTGTTTTTACCCACGTTAATGTTTTTTTTCTTTTGTTCAAGTGTAATTAAATATGCATCAGATACATGTACGCAGGTTTGACATAGATTTTTAGCTACCTCTCAGTTCTGAACTGTTATTAAAAACGTTAAATATTCTTTTAAGCATTATTAAGTATGTGTCGCAATATGATATTTCTTTTTTAATATTTATAACACACCTGTATGTTTGTTTTTACATGGTTAATTCTGATTCAATGTCAAACGTTTTTATACCTACTACTTCTCACACGATTTTTGATTGATAGGATAGGTGGTATCAGTTTGCTAAAACTGTGAAAATAAAAACGTTTAACAAAAAAATATTCGGTCATATGTTTCCATATTTTTACCTTTTTCACTAGAATTTAGGCACATAAAGACTTCATTTGTAAATAATCGTTATTTCCCAATCTTACTTACAGATTTGGTAGTTTGATTAATAAATAATATGTAAATGCTAAGACAACGCTTATTAAGAATAATTACGAATAAATCCTGCATTACGTAAAGTGTGATGTCAATAATTAATCTTTAAAGTTCTGTTCAACGCTATTTATTAATTTGTTTATTCATAACTTTTTCGAAAACTCAATCGTATGCTATGATTATTCAAATAGCATTTAAACCAAATGATTATTCTGTAATTTTTCACCAGATGGCGCTGTGTCGACTATTTTGGGTGATGTCGTTCACATATAATATTTAAAAATTGAAATCTAGGTCTGTAATTATTCATAAATATATACAACTTTATTTTTCTTTAAACGTACATTTTGTCTACGTTAACTTCGTTTCTCCAAGTCACAATTGACACATGAAAACTTTACCCTAAACGACGTCTCATTGTCCCTTCGTGCTGTGTGTCGTAACGCTTTCGTATAATCCCGAATGTTTTGCGACAACGACCTTTACTTCGACACGTGCCCATCATATATTGTTAATAAATTACTTACTTGGATAATTTCCAATCGGCATACGTGATCAATTATACGGGTTTAATGTATTTTCGATTACGCTGTTAGGGTTTGGTCAGAGATTACTAATTGGTACGGAGGGCGATAATGTAATTGGACAAACTCGTATTATTAATGATAAATGTGTGGAGAGTACATCGATATGTTTATATTATTCAAAGATGGGTTGTTTGGATAATAATAGTCGGTCTGTCGTGAGAATTTTTCAGAATTATTTCGAGATACCATCGAGATATAGTTACAGACAACGAATTTCACTCTATTTCATATTCATTGATTTTCTTCGAAATTGATTTTCTCTTTCACTCGGAAAAAATCACGTAACTCGCTTCAGAATTTTTAGCAATTTTTGTATCTATGTTCGGTTGTATTTTTTTAACTTTTTTCTTAAAAATGAATTTAAACGGATATTTTTGTCACACACGACAGAGGATAGATATAAATGAGCGTTGTGTGGAGAGATACTTCGTCGTTATCACTGCCTTGCGGGAAAAATTTTGGTACTGAACTTTCATAATTCTCCTCACATACTTTCGAAATGTGAGAAACATTTTGTTTCTTCCATCATTGTAGCTTTATTTACATTGAAATAATTGAAGACTTACGAAAGCTTTAGTTTTCTCCAGATTAACAAGTATCGTCACAATTAATTCTAATTTGCACATTGAAAGGTAATCGGTCTTACTCTGATATCAATTTAAGGAGACCACCTGCTTATACCATTTGTGTAAAACAAATCACGAACCATATTTTGGGTTATTATATTACCATTATATCATTTTATTTTGTGTAATCCTGAATTTAATAAAAAAGAAACTGTCAAGAGACGCTTTTAGTTTAAATATCAAACAGGACGTCACGTCAGCTATTCGAAATGTTAACTAAACCTTTAATTTATAATTATATTTAACCATGTCAAATATAGTTGGTCAAGGGTTTATGCGACACGTTTCTGCAAAATAATCCAACATTCATAATAAAAAAAAATCAATTAACCTAGCGGCATGCAAATCGTTTGAAGCTTTGTAATCAGGGAATGAAGCATCAGAATTAAAAAAGTTATTTAATGTGACGAATCGCGTGTGAAAAGATTCATTCAACGATATTTATTGCGTGCACGAAGCTTAATGGTATACCCGAAAGAAATTGCGTCCATTTCCTTATTATGTGAGGGTAAAAAAGTTGTAATTTTTCTTTATGACTTTATTCTTTACGACCCTAATTTTAAAAATTCCTTCTTGTAAAATTTTGTCACAAAACTTGTAAAGGATGGAGTTTCGAGGCTGTAACAGATGAACAGATAGACGGTTATAACGAAGCAATGAGGCGAATGATTATGGAACCCTAGAAGGATCCTGCTTTTGTCCAACAAGTCAATGCCGAAGCTGAAAGAAGTCAATGTGTTTTGTATCTATACATAAATACATAAATATATACTAATACGATTATTGGTCACTATATAAAGGACAAACATTTTAAAAATAAAATGAATGCATTTAAGTAACTTGAGATGCTCTCATTAAAGATGAGAAGATAAATTTAACACCAAACAATATTTCTCTTGATCACGTATGGAATTAAAATATTATGAGTATAAATATATGAAATAAAGAAAATATAACAAATAGTACAACATAAGTCCAGTTAATTTTCAAAGTGTCTTGATTATGCGATTCTGATTTCAAAGTATTTTAATTACCCGACAGGTAACGAAAGTTGTAATGCGGTAAACAATCATTTTCGAGGCATTAAAGTTCTGCTATTTTACTCTGAATAATACATTGCTTTTGAAAATATTTGAATATTAAAATAATACAGATTGTTTAAAAAGAAAGTGTAAAAGTAAAATAGTGGTTTCCAAATCACCAGTTGCAATTAGAGGGTTTATCCGTTTGACAATGCAAGTGTATGTTTAAGAAGTTATAACTATTACAGGGCATTACAGCTGTGCAAATCGTAAAAAATCGCAAAAATTCAATTGCACTCTTAAAATATGAGACATGTAGAACACAAACGAGGAATATCACACTCGGTCGTGGGAACGGATATCGAACCAAATATCGCCCATAAAACAAATAAATAAAAGCAAATTTACACGCTTCAGTCCATTTAGAAGGCACACACGACACTTGTTGAAGGATAAACCGCTGTGCAAAAAATGGTTTGGCAAACGAAAAGGTCCGACCGGTCACGTTCCTCATACAAGACTCCACATCCTCTTATATTTGTTCATTACGCATATCCTTATGACTTATTTGATCATATTCAAATTCAATTAGTCGACAATTCCACGTGGTACCATCGGATGATTTAGTTTTATTTTAGTCTAAAGTAAATACTGGTGTGTTATAAATATTCTGAAATTTAATATTCGAATATCAGTTGCGAGGTTCGATCTCCGGGTTACAGTTGAAAAGACAATCTGTGTTAGTTGTCTATACTTCAAATAATCAAAGTTCAAAATGCAGGTAAGTTTGAATTACATTCAAAATTTCAAATATTATGTCTGTTGGTGAAAGATAACCTCAGAAAACATGGACCTTATTCTTTTAAAATAATTCCTGTTTCGATTGTATATATTTTATAAAGTAATACTGCGTCAACAAGTGAGAATTTTATTTTCATATGTTAACTGGATCACTAAGCGAAAATACAAAACCGGTGTCAATTTTTTCTAATTCTCTTTAAACACTTCCATAATTCTATTATATCTCAATTCAATTTTTACTATAAAAAATATGTATCTTACATCCATTCCCTAAAAACGATAGATCAATTTTTGTTTACTATGTCCTTACTGAGTAATTAAGAGCAACAAGATACAAAGAAAAAGTTGTTAAGAAAAAAGAAAACTTTTCTGATGTCTTGTATAATATATTCCAAAAATATCTAAAAGAAAATGTTTAATTTAACTTAATTTAACTTGCCTGCTAAGCCTGCATATTCAGAGAGTAGCAAATTCAGATAGTAGACAAATAGCAGAACATGGCAAAATTTCGTTTAGTAACTGAAAAATCTATTCCTTCCCTCACTTTATTTTGTTATATTTTTTCATAACGTTTATCATCAACAGTTCTACTTCATCGTACTTGCGTGCTTGGTATGTGTTGCGGTAGCAGAACCGCAGAGGAAGGCACCATACGTGCATCGTGGCTGGAAACCCAGCGGACCAGCCTTTGAATTACCATCCGAGAAGCAGGTAACTATGTATTTGCAGTGTATTGTTAAATTCCCAATCCAACAAAAGTAATGCACCAGGTTACACTACAGCGTAACTTTTAGTATAAGATACACCTATCGAACATTAGTAAACTTTAACTTTCAGACTTTGAGAATTTTGTATTATCAACATTTTTTGATATCTTAAAAATTGTTATTACAAATACATAGAGAATCAATTGAATCCGAAATTTTCATTATGGACAAAGATGAATTATTTTTGTCTACATTATAGACATTTCGGTGCAAGAAATATTTTTTTAACATGACGTTCTTTTTAATCTAAATGACAAATATATGGATATTTGTACTTTTACTCATATCACAAAATTAAATTTTTTTTTCCTATTTGATAAAATATGGACTTCATATGTCAAAAAATTACTAGCTATGAGATGGATGTTCAAATCAGTAAATATCTTATTAAAATAAATTCATGTATTACATATCCATGAAAATTTTAATACAACTAAAACATAAATTTAGTTTTATTGATCATATTCAAACTTAGAAAACTATAATCTATATTATTTATTTCTTTATTATTATTAACAATTTTCAAAATTATTCACTGAAAATAATTAGCAATCCCAAATCCTATTAATCGAAAATGTCACCGGCAAAAACGAAAAATAATTATTCTGAAATTTAATTATAAGAAATGGTTTTTTGAACAACACAAATGTTTTATTCAACTTAAAGCAACTAAATATAATTCAACTAAATTATAAATTTATAAGTCAATAATTTTTACAGGCGAAATCTTTGGAAGAAACTGTCGAAGTTAAAATCGAAAATACAGACGCCTTAAGGGAATATGGCCCCCCGAAGCTCGACGAACAAGTAGCTCAAGTCAAAGAAGTCCAACAGCAAGAAGTAGCTGAAGTGGTACAGGCTGCAATTGACAACATACCTACAGTTCAGATCGAAGACTCTAGCTTCGTATCATCGGATAATGGCCTGTCCGGGCAAATTGCTGCCACGTCTGATGCAGAGAGCAAAACCTTCGTTGAAACAGAATCAGTTGAAAATGTCCAGGATATTGAGCAGCAACTAAAAGTTTTAGCCAACATGATTCAAGCTGAGCAGGTAATTTCCTATTCAGTTACCTTTATCCTAAGACAGATGGCCCAAATAATCCGCCTCACCTTGAAAACTATCGGCTTCACAATTTAATAGAATGTTTTTCTTTGAAACGTTTCCTTTCTTTTCATGCCAAAAAATTGGTTATCTCTTTTTTTATTGATATAAAAATCATGTTTAGAAATGCATGGACATATATATTGCTCTAAATAACGATCTTAATTTATCATGAATATTTCAAACTAAATTCATTTAAAATTTGCTTAGGCGGACCATTGGACAGACAAGAACATTAAAAAAAACATTCTTCGTTTGTACAGTGGTTCCTGATTAAATGCTTGAAAAAGGTTTAGAGAATTCATAGCAAACCGAAAGTCACTATTTTACCAATAAATTTTAAGCTCTGATAAAGATGGCAAAACTTTCATCTATCCTCTACATAGGCGAAAAAGCAACGTAAAAGTTAGTTTGTGAAATGGACAAATTCCTATACAAATTTAATTTCTTTGGAATTATGTTGCTAAACAAGCTATGAATTTTCAGAATGTCGATAATGCTGGAGGTGAAGCTGAAGTTGAAGTTGAAGTCGATTCACCGGTGTCTCTTGAAGCGTAAGTTAATTTTCTTTTAAATGACAATTTAGTTACAAAAATATATTTTTGTTTAATGTTTCTAAAAAAATTCCCAATAAATTTATAAGTTTTATCTATAAAATCGATCGGCGCAACGCTGATATTTCGTAAAGGCAATGAAGCAAGTTCATAGAAACAATGAGAACTTGATTAGTAAATATATCTACGTAAGGATCACCTATACAAAGTTCCATCTATGAGTAAATCTATCTAAGTGATTCTATGCATAGTTTAATATATGAGTAAACCTATCTATATAAGCACATATATCCTATACATAGTTCATTCTATTACCAAATCTATCTATGTAAGTGATCCTGTACATAGTTCATTCCATGAGTAAATTTGTCTATGTAAATGATCCTGTACTTGATTACACACACTGTTCTGAATCAACATATTTATTATTTTTTATTCAGACGATTTTTTACTACCGTACCTTTTTGGTTCTATCACTTTTTTAAATGCTTAATTTTTAAGGTTCTCACACGATTATCCATATCTCAAAGTATATTTCGTAGTAATATACTAAAGAAAATACTCTTAAATAAGATATAAGTGTAAATCAATAAACGCTTACTTCTCAAAACTTAAAAACAAACATTGACTTCACCATTGACAGTTCGCTGCCTAGAGAACAAGCACCAGTCGCCTTCACCGAATATGGACCTCCAAAGTTTGAGTCCAGCGAGCAAGTGCCTATTGGCTTCACAGAGTATGGACCTCCATCACTAAAATCCAGCAGTTCTAACCAAGTACCCATTGGCTTTACGGAATATGGACCTCCAGCTATCGTAAGTTACTTGTTCTAATGTACAATGATCTAAATCCTGAATAAACAGCAGATATATATCGTAGAGTAGTTACAGTAAAAACAAATTTAACGAATAGTACTAGTTTTTAGAAGAGTCCGAGTTATATATTAGAAAACATCTGGACTTCAAGCATTTCAAAAAGTCTGTGTCGAAAGTATCATATATTTAAAACAAATGTTAAATGATTTTGAAATTGTTTTTGATCCTTTTATTTACTCTTCAAAAATTAACGGGGGCAATAAAACTATATTGCTAAAAAAGTTTATTGCCTTGATGAAATCCAAAACCGAAATAGTTTTTTAATTATTTCTAATTATCAAATATATATACACTTAAACACAACATATTTTCAAGAACTAGATTATTAATTTAATATATATTAATTCGCAAATCAGAACTATGATATTAAATTCTATTTTTGCAGGAAGGATCTCGTTTTAGAAGATTTTCCCCCCGATTGAGGTAAGAATACTCTACATATACACACACACACACACATATATATATATATATATATATATATATATATATATATATAAGACCAATCACAACTCACTGACTCCTCGCGAAATTTTCCAAATTATATAAATTTGTATAATATGGCATTTGGAACGCATATTCTCTTGGCTTTTAGGTGCTTGTGACGATGTGATTTTTCGGAATTAAACCCTAGTCGTCACCGTGGTTTGTTGGGTTAAGCGCAAGATATACGGTCGTTGAGTGCGCGGCGCACCGCGAGAACCCGGGTTCGATTCCCGGCCGCTCATCAAGCGGGACTGGAGAATCCAACCTTTCGAGGGTCTGGCAACCATTTTTTCATATGAGATCTTCTTCAACTCATGTGGACACAACAACATGAACTTACTATGATTTCTATTATTTTATTACTTTTAGTGAATTTAAACAATTTTAATAAAGCTAAATTTAAGGGCATTGAAATATTTCTGAACTGGATAATGAGCAGTAATTCACAATTTTATTATATGAACATAAATTGTATTTTATTAGATAACATAACTGTCACTTTACACATAATTTCATCTTCACAGGTTCAGGGCCAGACACTAATGTGTCTTTTAACATACTCAACCGATGAAACGGCAGACATCTTCTAAAGGAAAAAAAAAGATTCCAGTAGCTTTAAGATGAAGCAAATTTGTAATAAAATACCCAAAAAAAATTTGAAATTATTGTTGAAATAAATTGTGTCGCTAATCACAAACTTTGAAGTTTTTTTTTTACTTTTTTTCAACTTACGAAATAAGATCCATATTTCGACCAAATAAATATTTTGGCATATTCTTATAGTTGGGTAATAGCCATCTATAAGAATATGCCAAAATATTTCTAGCCATAAGGTTTCTAGCCATCTCTTTTTAGTTGAATTAAAAAAAAGAAGGAAATACTCACGTTGACTGTATTTTTGTGTATGTTCCTCATATCTCCGACATTTATCAGCCAATTTGGATGATTTATTTGAAATAGTATAAACCCAGCATGGAACCATGAAATTTTTTTTAAAATTTGACTATGGAAATTGAAGTTACACGGTAGACATCTTCAACGATGAACAATAAAAGTGATCGAATTTGGACTCTAAAAATCGCTGGCAATTGCAGTATTTTGCAAATTTATTTATGTTCGAAAACGATATTTTACCGAATTTTTTTCAGCCAAGTACTCGTATTTTCGTTATTTTATGCTTTTCCATGCACTTTTATTCCATGATATTTGAAGTCGATAAAATTTTTTTGTGAAACTCTGTGAGTTTACCCCTCGTCACTGACGAGTTTCTGTCATCATCATTTGATCCCGATTTTACTAAAAGGAATAACCCAATTAAAGTGAAGGATTCTATGGTATAACCCAATTAAAAGAACATATACAAAAATACAAATATGAGGAACATACACAAAAATACATTCCATTTGAATACTTTCTTCTTTTTTGAATTTGTGTAAAAAAAGATATACACAAATATATATGTAGAATATTATTTTTTTGGTAATTATCCAATTATGGGTATATGCTCAAAGATTTATTTGAAAATACACAAACGAATAGAAAATATGTTTGAATAGGAAACCTCCAAAAAAAAGGAAGTTGGCTAAAAAAATAAATTGTCATTTCTAATTAACCAAGAATTTAGATTCGCGATAGAGAATTAGATTAGAATTTAGCATGCATCTACTCCGTGCCTGTCCTTGCGTGCAATCTTGCACAAGTTAGCATGAGTGAGCTAGGATTTTAATCTCACGAAGATCAGAAATGTGTGAAATAAATGTTAAACTAACAATGATCTCATTAATGAAAGTTGGGAGCATTTGGCAATAAATCTAAAATTACTAGTCTGTAACTCTTTGATTTATATTAAGAGGTAGCCATGTTGAACTATATGAAATTCTAACAGAGCTAAAAATAATTTTTACTTGTCCTCAAAACACTTTTCTTAATACGTTGATGGAAAAGAGTATAAGGGCTTTCCTTTTATTTTCCCTGCCACCTTTATAATTTTTGCTGAGTTTAATTTTACTCGTTTTAATTTTTAAACTATCCCACCCAAAACTACTGAGATATATATTTATCTTGTATAGATGTGTAAAAGCTCTTGAATATATTAGTCACCATTATGATTAATTCTATACTGACATACATCACTGTACCATAGTATCGTTTTTAAGAGGTCTTAGATATATTTACAGCGTGTCAGAATTTATTTATAATTGAATTTCTTTGTTCAATTGTCACGTACCGGTTTATCATTACTCATTGGCAGCCTGCAAAATATTTATAAATTTATGAGAAATCAATAATTTTTAAGCCATAAATTTGAGTACTCCTGAAGAACCCATCTTTCTTATCAATAATATTTTAACTCTATTATTCACGTAAATTAACGTTTTTACTAGTAATTACTAAAAACGTACATACTTAGCAAATCCCTTCCATATTCTGCTAGCACATCATGCGTTAAAATAACGTTTTCTGAAAGTGAAATAACCAAGGTAGTGCAATGTTAGAGCCATCTTGGTTTTTTGAAGAATAAGCCATAACATATAAACCTTATAACATCGATATCCTTGTTTAAACTTGTCTTCGGACAAAAACTCAAATGGATGTACAGCATCCCTGATTATTGCTTTGGTACCCGAATCTCGATTATATTTCACTGCTTATAGTCACATATATCAAATGCATTACAAACATGGTACCCCGGAATTTTCCTTTCGAACGATGTATAAAACTGCAAATAAAAATGTATGATTACAATTACTAAATAAATATTGGGTTAGCTAATAAGATTTAAGACAAATTTTTATTAAAAAAAATTTATGTTACACTAAATTTAAATATGCACTATTATTATCTACTACTTGTCGCCATCTAGTCGGCAGTGACAATAGGCTTTTCTTGCAAAATTCCTATGACTTTGAGTCAGAAAACTGTGCAAGGTCGTTTCGGAGATCTTCTTTAACGTTGAATTTTTTTCCCGTAAATGCTTACTTATAGTCCTGAATAAACGGTAATCAGAGGGCGCAATGTCCGGCGAATATGGTGGATCCTCTAATTTATCACGAGTACGTTTTTCAAAATGCGGTCTAGCATTATCATGCAGAAAATAAACTCGATCACAGTTGAATATTTTATGGCTAATTATACGTTGGTTCAAAACCTTAACTTAAATCTTGTCTATCGAACAGCAAAATCAACATCTACGACTCGATCGCATTCATCTAACTTAACAAGTATGAGTCAATTAATCGGTGTTTAGAAACCACTACTGAACAGTAAAATGTCAAAACTGACTTTTAATCCAGTTTCAGATAACGATTTAATCTAATCGACGTCTATTAATACGTGCATGTTTATCTAGTTTAAATAGCTTACCTGCTGGTACAAATATAAACACGAAAATAGTTTTTTATTTATTGACTTTTCACCTAATAACACTGTAACAAATCCCTGACATGTAAACAGTTCGTGCTGTGTAATAGCACATACGCTTGTTATCCATGGTTTTGCATGCGTAGAATATTAAAAACACGTAAAGTACGTTTGGATGTTTATTATTCGATCAAGGTTTAACGACTGCACAGAAACTTTGTGCAGATATAGTTCAAGGTTCGAATTGATGTATAATAATGGACCCGAAATAATTTCTGTAAAATCAGAATCAATGTCTTTTTTTAGTAAATAAACAGAAATAGTACTACAATACAACGTCAATGAATAGCGCACAGTAGATACTAAATCGACAACATGTATATATATATATATATATATATATATATATATATATATAATATTGAATAATATTATTCACAGAGAAATGTTGCCTCATTTGATCAGAGACAAATCTCCCCACCTTAATCGAAAATCCATACGGGCGAATATATACCATAGTTTTACACTATGATATTATGATTTCTAGTATTAACATATTATTAAATAGTAAATATAAATGTATTCTTTCTAAATTACCAGTAATCGTTGTTCATGTTTGAAATATTACCAAGTTTCCTAAAACGGATACGATTCAAGCTTTACATGAAATATAGACGATAAATAAAACTTCCTTTAAAAACTATAAATTACCATTCGAACCTCGCTAGTTTTTATCTATCCTTCTAAAAAGACATTATCGATCTCCACTGACGTATTTGTGCACAATCCTCTATCCTACAAAAGTTACAAATATTTTCGCATTACGATAACTTGTATGACCAAATACAATATAGTAACAAGACGCCAGGGAACAGTATAGTGGATGGAACAAGGGAAAATGGAAAAGTTTCAGCACAAAATATTATTGAATAGTCTATACAGTTTAAGGTTGGTACGCACTGGGGAAACCAACATGTAATATGGATTGTGAAAATACTGTAACATTGAGTGTGAAGTAGTATTTCTATATCAACAGCAATATTGCATTAATTGCTTTGTTCGTAAAACAATTTGTAAAATCATCTCAGTGTAATTAATGGTTTGAGCGTAGTTTTGTATTTTAGCTAAATTATATTAGTATAGTATATTTAAATTAAAATTTTAAATTTAAATTAAATTACAATTGCAATCAAATTAAATTACAATCCCAATCAATGCGCATTTAAATTAAATTACAATCGCAATCAAAACAAATACATTTAAAATAATTTAAGAAAATTTAATTAAAAATCAATCTAAAGATTACAATCGCATAATCGTTGCAATCGTTACAATCGCATAATTTTAATTAATGTTATTTACAAATAATTAGTATAGTTACAATTGCGGTTGAAACAATATACGTTTGATATAATTTTGAAAGAAAAATTAATATTTCACAAACGTAGCTTGAAAAGATGAATTCTAATTAAAACCCCAATTTGATTCAAATTCGATGAAAAGCGCGTAGAAAATGATTACTTCAACTTTACATTTATGGAGACAGTGGAATATAAATATATTGTGTGTCCCAAGTTTTAAGAACTGTAGGCCTATGTTTAATTTATAAATGGATGAATGGACGAATGAATGAAACGAAATTATGATGTTTTAATGCGGAAAAAGAAGAATATACAAGCTGAAATGATTAAGAAATAAAATATTCACATGCAAATAGAGATGTCTTTATTCTCTTCGCTTTCTATCTAAACGTAATTCAGAATATTTAAAATTTTCTACCTACTTTCTATTTCTTTATTGCTACACCCAATATATCGGACAAACATTCGTAACGTGTTAGGCGATTAAAATTAGGCCTTCGCCCTTCGTACTACAATCACATTATCGGACACACATTCTACGAGTATTGTGGCGACAAAATTACTTAGTGAAGGAAAACACCGACAGCTAATTTATTGGCTATATATTGTCGCCCGAGTCCAACGAATGTTCGTGATGTAAGACGAATTCTTTGGTCATACCTATCGCAACAAGACCAATCTTTGCCGAAGTCCGAAAGTATGACCCACGACAACAGTCAAGAAATATATCAAGAAAAGCTGTCATTAGCATGAAAAATCATTTTCTTAAAAATGAAACTAAAATTTATGGCAGTGCATCATATTTACCATTGATGAAATGAGTTCGTCAATAAGTGCAATTATACATAGATAGGTAAAACCTTTAACCTTTTAACCTTTCGGAGAAAAATGTATTACAAAAACATAAACAAATACAACTGTATTTTTGGAATCATGAGTTAATGGAAAATGTAATATCGATTTGAATTTAAACATGATTTGTATCTTTTACTTTCTTTTAACAAGACTTATAAGCAAGGTTTTATCTATATCGATATTCTAAATCCCCATATAAAGATTTAATTCTTCACGCCTCTAGTGCGACCCTGTTTCGAAGACACGGAGAGACCAAACGACCAACTCGTCGATACAGTTCGATACTGGGTTAGTTCGTTCATAACTTTCGTTACCGACAGCGAAGGATCACGCATCACTGTAAACACGTTGCGTGATATTCTGGATCTTATACTATGACGGCGTTTTCGTCTTGCGTACTTTTCGCTACTGGACGTATCGTTAACATAAATTGTATTTTGTTGCAGAGTTACATGAATCTATTACAATTGTAATTATCTATTTAATCATTCTAGATCTAGCTACTCATCCCGGCTTTGCCCGGGCAAAAAAGTGATCGCATTTCGTTTTATTTACTTTTTCTACAACGAATTTATTTATGTTATTTAGTTAATTAGTCAATGACGTTTTTAATGGTTTGGTTACTGCGCAACCGAATCTTGCAACGTACAAACACCTTTAGCCAAAAATCTATTATAATTAGCTGCACATGTATTGAAAACCTTTTTATATTTTATTATCGTATGTTATGTATCGTAATTATTTCTAACAGTATTTTGGTATAGCTTTCACGGTTTGGTTTTTTTAGTACAAAAATGCTGGAAAAAAGCAAAATGTTTAATTAGTCATATATAAATATATTTATATATATATATATATATATATATATATATATATATATATATATATATACTTGTCAACAATAAGCAAAGTCCCCAATTAGCTCGTATACACACACAAACTCATAAACTCACAAACCTTCTTTTCTTAAAATATTAATGCAGATAATTTTTCCACTATCGATTTAATTTTCTGGATATTCATTTTGTTTTTCTGCCTCTTTCGGAAGCACGATCTAATATTTAGTTATTATTTCAAAGGAACTCTCGAAAAATATCTATATAACGGCGAGAAAATTACTAGTTAATAATTCCGTTACGTAAGACTTTCTCAACGAATCAATACCGGACAGCCTGCCTACGTACCGCTCGCGAGTTAGCACTCGTTTTTAATTGAAAATGTTTGCATTCAATTTTTAATCATTTTGTTTCAGTAAAGTTTGAAATTGAAATATTATCCATTTTTCTTCGAGTTAACTTATATGGAATTTAAGAAATTATTATAATAACTAAGTCCAATAGATAGTTTACCGTAAAGTATTCGTACAACAAAGACCCCGAATAGAGGTAACAGTAGCTGTGGTGTAAAACGAGAGCGTGGCTAGAAACTGTTTCAATTTACGTGGATTTAAAAATTCACGGATAAATTGGAACAGTTCCTAGCCACGCTCTCGTTTAAAACATAATACAAATTTATGGAGACCTGAGAGGGATATTACATGAAATATCCATTTTGCTTTCATTCATTTTTAACTATGTACTAAAGAGAAAAAGATAAGTTATAACCCGCACGCCACAACGTTCCAAAACAACCACTTTGAGCAATTGCCTGTGAAATTTAATAAGTCAACAATATAATTCAATGAGTCCAAAAGAAACTATAAAATATTTTGTTCACATACTTTTTTGTAGTCCGTGGAGAATTTAAAACGAAACGTAACATTAAAACTAATTTTTATGTTTCCATACATCAAGAGAGAAAAAACGAAACCTTTATCATCTTACACAAATGTCCGTCCGTCTATCAGTCTCGACCCTTTTTGCTCGGAAACCGTTCGACCTAGAAACTTGACATTTGAAATAGTTGAGGAGCTTATTGGTTCGCGTATTTCCTAATAGTAAAACCCTAAAAGTAGTTTGGGTAAAAATTTTTTTTTTGTTTTCGATCCTATGTCAATAGAAAAGGTGATTTACGTGGATTCAAAGCATTTTTCGCTAGACTTTTTTTAGAATTTAAACGTCCAAGTCATAAACATGTCCTTCCTCACATTTCCGAAACTATTGAAGTCGAAAGACGAATGAAATTATTAGCAGTTAACATAAAATTTAGCGAAAAACTAAAGCACCGATAGCCAAATTAATAACGATAATTTTACACCATACCAGCAATACATGTACACACATATCATTTTTATCAATTATATGATTTTATCAATTATATAAAAATTATTTCAATAACCCTAAATAATCTAAAATTGATTATGGATATGAATCTAGATCGAGAAAAAACAATTATTATGTCTACAGAAATCTACGTGACATTCGAAAATTAAAACTGTAAATTGTATTTTATTTCTGTAAAGTTTTCCAAACGTGAGGAAGATTTTGTAATAATTAGTGACGATTGGTGATGGTTTTTGTAACGATTGATGAGTCGGTAAGGGTGGCTAGGTAAGTAACAATCTAATAAACACATTCGAATTCATATCATTGGATTAATGTCCATTATAATACAAAAAATATACCTAGTATGATAAAACTTGAAATTACAAAACCATATTTAATAAAAAGAAGTAAGAGAGTGAAAAAGGAATTCCATAAATGCATCAAAGGAGTTCTTTTAAAACTTAAGATAAATTCTCTCTTCTTTCATCACATGAATATTTCATGAGTATAACCCTTATTTTTATAAGATATATATATATATATATATATATATATATATATATATATATATATATATATAGAGACGATCAAATATTTATGAGAGTGAAAAGACTTAACGTATTTTTGGTTGTGTCTATCGTGTAGTCTGTCTAGACACATTCTGGAGAAACCCTGTAAAATAGACTTGTCTGCTTTAAATTGTAATTTTTAGATAAATGATATCATTTTTTATTCGCATTCTAATAAGGGTCGCACTATTTTCCGTCGTGATAAGAAAATATCAATACGGGAATTTCGTTCTACGTTTTTAACTTCTGAACTGGACTCAAAGATCTTTCAAATGTTGTTAATTTTTTAAAATGGTAGACTAACTTTTAAAACTAATGACTAAAACGTATGTTACGTTATCGCTAAAAAAGTTGAAAGTAATTTTAACTAAAGAAAATTAATTTTTTCTTCTTGGGTCAGAAGAAAATATATAAAAATATATATAGGCAGGCAGGAAAACACATTTTATTACATGTCACTATTATATGCAGTATTCAGTACGTGTGTAAAAACAGTAAATTAATGTGAACTTAACCTATTTTATAACATATACAAAACTCAATGAAATAGTAAAACATTTGAAGAAACTAATAATACATACAAAAAACATATACCAATCAAACAATGCTTCTTTTCTTGACAAAAAACCAAAACAAAAACTGGCAAAAACAGGTCTGTGGCTACAGAAACAGAACATAATTTAAAAAAGAACTGACATTCTTTACAATACAAAAAACTAAACAATTCAGCGATTGACAATTAAGAAATAGAAAATAAAATATAATCTGCAAAAAATACCACAAAACAAATAAATTATCTTCATAAAGGTGGATATTTTATATTAGATATGCACCCGAATTCGCACGCGTGAAATTCGCTGATGATTGTTGTTTAGAATATGTGTCTTATATGACATAAATATTGATAATGTATGTATATTATGACATAAATATTGATAATGTATGTATATTATGACATAAATATTGATAATGTATGTATATTATGACATAAATATTGATAATGTATTTCATCCATTATCAATTCTTTTATGATGACGTTGGCAGTACCAATATCACTATATTGAAAAGTAAAGTTTTTTTTTTAATCTGTAATATTAAGACAAAGAATATCCTATATGTTGCTCGATGATATAAACTACATATACTACACAAAATTTCATCCAAATCCCGCCCAGTAAATTTTGCGTGGTTGAAGAACAAATTAACAAATAGACAAATAACAATTCTAAAAACAGGTTTTCAGGCTTCTATTGTCAATCTAAATACTCTCTTTTTAAAATATTTTCTATGTACAGAATTCACTCTGTTACAGTTTTATTATATGTATGGATTTTTAATATATCAAGAACTATTGATAAGAAATAAAAACATTAATAAAAATCTAACGATACATAATAAAAATTTAACAGAACGTAATAACGTTTTAGAAACGATTACAATGGTCAACAACAAGTTTTTTTTATTAAGCAGCCTTTGCCTAATTAAATATAAACTATTATTAACATTCGCTGTGTTGCCATATTGAATGTTTTTTTCACTCTTTTCGAATGTTACGTAATTTTTCGATTACTCTGTCGGGTTCCGTGCATTATGTATGCATCTTTATATTTCATATTTCCAGTTCAAAGAGAGATAAAAATATGAAAAGTAACCTGATTTTGAAAAAAATATAGATTTCTCATTTTTCAGATTGACGATTTAAATAAAACTTAAAAGTATCTAATTTTTCTCATGTAATCTATATAGAAGTGTCAACTGTACTCCTGGACCTAACACTACATGGACTTTTGCTGATTTACTTTGAAAGGAAAGTCCAAACTAAAACTCAATACAAAATAAACATTTTGCAGAAAGTTGGTTTAAAACTTAAGTAAGATTTTATATAATAACAAGAAATCTTACAAACTAGCAAACGAAGAAATCAATTTTTGAGACATGGTTAACACCTTTGTCAAATAGTAATTTCAAACAAAAGTTTAAATTTAACCATTTCAAGAGATTGAATAGATTAATGAAAATTTAGCCACAATTTATATTGATTACAATACAATTTGCAAATTTAACCATTCCCCCGATTGGATATTTAAATTTATTCGTCTCCTGACTGTCTATTTCACTAAATATCCGGTATGTAAATAACATAGCCGGTATATAAATAATGTATAGAAATTCTTTTTCCATTATTCGTTTAAACATAAATACATACGAGAGTGGTAAATAGAAATGAAAACGAATAACCAATCTACCTTTTATTTAATTAAAATATTTCGAAATATATTGTCTTTATAAAAAGGGAATTAATAAAAAAAATTGTGCATGTAAGCTCCGACGCGCGTCTGGAGTTTATTTCTTAAGTACGATTATCTTGGAAAGTATAAAATAGGTAACACTGTTTATAAATATAAATATCAATATGATTAAATGTAAACGGAAAATTCTTTAATAAAAAAATGCGGACAATATAATTATTTTCAAGTAAAATACAAATGTACAATATCAAATTTATACAACAAATTTAAAAACAGTTAGTAACGTCAGACTAAGAAGTTAAAATTAAAAGAGACTTTTTAATTTTGTAGCATAGAAGACATCAAATATTCACCCATAATGACATTTAATGATTAGATCTTGATATAAGCGAATGATAGTAAACTATGTGTCACAATCCGTCATTGCCATTACTCATTTTGATATCTCACTCTAAAGATGCGCAGAAATGTTGACGAAGTGGCCACCTAACGGTTATACTTTTTTTAACGCTCTGAACTTCGTACGCTCTGAACTTGTGATTTTACTCCTCACAAAACTTCATACCCGGCGCTATATATGAAAATCGATTTTTAAGGAGTAAATTTCAAAACAAAATTAACGCACAAGATGACCCTTAATATAAAAAGTCATTTCTTTTGATTCGAAAATTTTCTTTAAAGAAACAATCTTAAGCATCATTTTCTCTGGCCAATTAAATCGGAATGTAGCGGCAGAGACACAATTTATAAATAGAATATTCTTTCATTAGATTAGTTTATCGATAAAATAAGCCATGCAAAATTGAAGGATACTATTAGATCCAGCTTTTACATCAGACTGCTGTCAAACGACGGTACATCTCGGTCGATTATCAAAACAGACATACGCGTATCGTCGCATCGTTTGCAAACCCAACACGATGGCAACGGCGCGTGTCTCCGACCGACCTTCGACCGTATTTCATGTCGCTCCGTTGAACGCGTGCGCGGCATACACGAGTGCAAACAAAGATACTCAAACTATCCGTAACTATCTGTTTCAATTTCGTATCTTTAAAAAAATTATGAAATGTCAAATTTATATATTCAAGTTATAAACTGTAAATCGCATTTCCCTCTCATTCATTTTGTTTTTACCATCCATGGTTTAACAAGTCCAAATAGATATCCTTTATATTTCATATTTCCAGTCGCATACCTGAATACTGAAAACCGACTTTATCAGAAAACCGTGGCAGTAATTTGTAATTTATATATATGTAAGGTTTTAGAGTCAAAAGGATGACTATTTTCTAATAAATACAATGTAATAAAAAGCATATGATCCGTGATATTTCAATTTCTTTGAATTTAGTTTTTGGAAATATTAATCACATTTAACATGACTAACATTTCTATTCAAAATCTTTTAACATAACTTTGTACGTTTAAAAATTATATTTCAATAGTTAATTATTCTACTTTACTTGTACTAATCTATAGTTTATACGAATGGTTACTTATTCCACTCTGTAAAACTAATGCACTTGTACCGATTTCTTTCTATTAGGGTATTGCGGATCGGACAGAAACAGTCTGTTAATTTATTTTTATTATCCAATCTATATGTCAGTCTGCTCACCAATTTTATACATGATCGAATTTACCAGGTAAATATATAAGATATCAACTTAAAAATGTGTTCAGTGTTAGACAAAACAAAAAAAATCATTTAAATTTGAACGTTTTTAAACATAAACCTACCAAAGAGAATTAAACACCATTTTAATGTGCTTAATTTGACAAAATTATTTTATGATTGATACAAATGTATTGAAGAATATAAAGTTGATATTTTAGCAGCTTACAGTAAGCTTTTTACTATTATTAATATGCATCTTAGTGCAAACGTAAGTATCTTAGTGTAAACAAATATACGAAACAATTTCTCCCATCTGGTCTCCTCGCTTAGTATACAACATACTCAAAAAAACCAATAGTTTTAAGCTTATAATGAAGGTTATTTTTAGTAAACATAAATGTTCTGTTTAACCTTCTAAATAATATTCATGTTCGACCACTCATGTGGCGTAGACGCCATGTGGTGGAACATGAATGTCTATCAGCCCGTGACCTCAAATTATGTTTCAAAGATAAAATTTTGTCAAATTTATCAATACAGAACAAAAATGCGTGACCAAGTACACGTAGTGACCTAGCATCTAGGTTTAAAAATAATTTTAAATAATCTTTTCATTACTGACCAGTTGGTTAATATATATTTAAAAAATTGTATCTTTCTACTTCCTTGCATGTTTCCTAATCCTTATTAACCGCATGTTTTTTACATAACAATATTATATGTGTAAGTTTATTGGATTTAGACAATTAATAGAATAAAATTTAAAAAAACGCATGAAAAATGTGATGATTATTATTCCGACTCCGAAACGTTTTAGAACCCATGCTTTTCGCCGTATCGGGAGCCAATTTGGCACGAACGATTACTCCGCTTGATGCGTGCGTCATAAAGTTTACTTTTGGTGAATAATTATTTTAATTTAGTGGGTCACTTCTAGTATTTACCAAATGGCTGGGGACCTCAAGGTCGTTGAACTAATTGATCTTATATAATGTAATATTAAAAGCAATCTATACACTTTTATCGATTAGAACTTATCATTTCTGGCAATCATCAATAGGGCTGTGAAGTTGTATATTGTATTTCAGAATAATGCAGGCTGATATATTCGTAAGGAGAGTGCGCTGGTTGAATGTGATTTAAGAAAAAAAATTCAACCTTGCGCAATACCTTAATACTGTTATCAATATAAGTACACCAACCACAATCACACCAAGACAATAATGTTACAGCCATCAATCTAAGTACACAGATTAGACAAAAATCACCAGTCAGACCATAAACAATGATATTCGAAGTTATTTCGAATGTGATTGTTGGAAGGTTTAAAAATAATATGCAACTGACAAAAAAATAAAATGCAAAACGACAATCTTTTTTAATCTGTCCATTTAAATTATTATGAAATTTAAAAGCCACGAAAATCAAATTTAAATTAAGCAAAAATACATGACAAAAGAATAATGAATATGGCACAATCGAATAACTTGTAAAATAATTGAGATAAAAATAAATTATATAAGGTTGTAACAGCAAACAAAGGAACGAAAGAAGCTCATGACTTAAGAAAAAGAATGATGAGTTAAGTAAAATATTGGATGAAATGAAATGAAAACACTTAGTCACGACATGGTAAGTGGTGTAGTTATTTTGCAAAATAACAACTACCCGTAGCAAAAATCTTGAATCAAATTTTATTTACTGCCATTCGTTAAGGAGTTCCATCGCTAATTTCCGGACCTCATCATCAGAACATCATGGTATTTATATGGGACCCACACCTATAGCACCCTATTTCAAATAAAAAAATCATGAAAATCGGTCCACTAGATTAAGAATTATCTCTGATCATACATAAAAAAAAGATTCCGACGAATTGAGAACCTTCTCCTTTTTTGAAGTCGGTTAATAAAGAGAATAACGAAGCTTACAGTCTGAAAAAAATGAGATAAGTAATATTGAAGCAAGTGGTATGAAAATAAATGGTCTAAGTTCGTAAAAACAAACTAAAGAAATTCACGATCTATGTCCATTAACATAATTCTAGGAACTATATTAAATTTTCTATGATATTAACTTTCAAGTGGTAAAATATAGAAATTAATATTGTTTAATATTAACTATTAGCTTGTCAAGTTGATCGAAAAAAATACGGCAACAAGGGTAGATATTTTATTATTGTACGCTAGTTGCTTGATGATGTAAAATCGCAAACCATATTCAATAGATCGCGAATTCAAATAAACACTGATCAAAAATATATTCTCTTCTTCAATAAAATCGTGCTTTGAGTTAGTATGAAAATGGTAAATTTATAACTTCCAACCATTAGACTATATCTTTATCATTTATTTCTAAAATTTCTACAGCCTCTCAAATTCAAGGTTATAAGCGTGTTTCAAGGCTTCCTTTGTCAAATTATGTACAATAATTTATTGGTTATAGGTCTGATATTACTTATTATGGAGGCTGAGTTAGACTCGTTAGATATTCTCATTTCTGTATGTTATCATGGCAATGAATATTTACAAACAAATATTAATGCTCAATAAAAAATTAATTTACAAACATATGTGCACTTCGAGACAAAAAGGTAAAGAAAATTATTTGTTAATAAAACGAGCCTCTAATAGAAAACCCACCACACAAAAATTTCGTTATATTTTTGCAAGATACAGCTTTTAATTGTTAGCAATGTAACTCGAGAACAGTTTTCCGAATCCGAAAAGGTATTATATTTAATAATTGTTAGTGAGCACAATAAAGCGAAGAGTCCGAAGCAAAACGGACGTTAAAATAACAGATGGAGGACATACAGAATAACAGATGAAGGACGTTAAATTAACTTAAAATTTTAGAAACCTTTAAAACCAGACGTACGTAATGGAATTAACTTAAAATTTTAGATACTTTTTAAACCACATATAATTGTTATGCGCATACACACAAATTGTGAAATTGTTTTCACAAAACACACATCTATCTTTTCGATCGATGAAAGGAAAAACTTCTTTATTCTGAATACAATAATAACTAATCTATTTATATCAAAGTTAAATTATCAAAGTTATTTCGTAGATGAAATGACTAACCCTTCATAATGTTGTATAAGTACTGTGCTTGTAAATTAGGTATATTATCTATTTTATGTCACAATTTATAATTAAATTAATTTAAAAGATGTAATATAAACTCGATTTAAAATGCACACTTGCAAATGTTGGTAAAGACGTCCCAAGGCTTACCAGGTTACGTGCTAACGCTTGCCTTGTGGCTAATTCCCAGTTTCGCCATGTTACTCTAATCACGCATCTTCGTGACATTATCTGAAGCGATTTCCAACTGTATGCAATAAAAATTAATGTTTACAACAATTATAATTGTTTAACAACATTTAATGGTATTCAATAATAAATAACCGCAAATTAATAGGACGTACTAGGTTATAAATATAAAATAAAAAACTGTTCATATTAATATATACATATATATATATATATATATATATATATATATATCCTTATTTTTGAAATGCTATGTTTAAAAAAAATGCAGATAACATAAATGTACATCGCAATAAGCAAACCTCCAATTCATTTTAGAAACGCCAAAAATAAAGATACGCTATTATGCTATACGACACATAAATAGATTGTACAAGAAACATTTCCAGCATAAATGCAAACAGATACAGCCTCATATAGATTCGAGAGAACTCCATTTATTTCGAAACTCGGACGAGCAAGCCAATGTAAAACAAATGAAGGATAACGGACTCCGCACACTGCTTGTGTTATTACATTGCGCAAAACGGATGCACATTTTGAAAGCGAAGCATGATTTATTTCACCATAATAATAAATGGCTTATAAATATAATGAAATTAAAAATTTCCCTTTATATAAATCAAGATATAATATAATTATTTACAAAATTATAAAAACAGAATCTTGGATCTAGTTCTTACTAATATGGACTGTGTACTTACTGCAGCTAACCCAATGTTAAATGAAGATCGTAATGTTAAATGAAGATCGTGATCGCATCCCGCTTGCACTTTTACCATTGTGTGTATCCCTGTAATAATGCTGCCCGTTTTACAAAACAAAAAATATAACTTTTACAAGGCCGAATTTCAGGTAATAAATAAAGAGATAAGTAAAATAGATTAGAATAAGGGAACTCTCAACGGAATGTGCTGTGACCAGATTTTACGACCTTACCTTCAATCTAATTGACTGTTTTGTCCCACAAAAGGTTACCCGTAAAACCAAGTATCCTACCTGGTTTACTCGTGAACTCATACGGCTTTCTAAATACAAGGAAAGAGCGTGATTGAAATGGAAAACTTATGGCAACATTTCTGCCATAATGAATTTTCAAATCGTTTGATGTCGTTTAAAGCGTTTATCTAAGCAATTTTGTCAGTCATGTTGCGAACACAGAGAAAATAACGAAGAAAAACCTCAAACGATTCTGGTCTTACGTCTCTTCACTACATGAAACGAATGGCTATCCATCAATCATGTTATCTGGCGAGCGTGCCAGTAATAACCCGAACGAAATTTACCAAATGTTCCCAGAGTTCTTTCAGTCAACTTTCGAGCCCACTGATCCAGATATAAACGAATTCATCGAAAATGTTGAAAACATGCCTACTAGTAATTTAAATAACGTCAGCTTATCTTCCATATCGTTTGAGGTTGCAGATATTATAAAAATGCTTACGTCATTAGACTTGAACAAAGGCCCGGGACCAGATAGAATTGAACCAGCCTTCCTCAAATATACCGCAGATACCATATGCATTCCTTTAACACTCTTGTTTAATAAATGTGTAAAACATGGGACTTTTCCTATATGTTGGAAAAAGGCGCACAGAATATCTGTGCATAAAAATGAATCTAAACAAAACATAGTTAACTATAGACCCATATCAACCTTATCAGTAATTCCCAAAGTGTTATAGAGATTAGTACATGAACAAGTATATCTAATACTCTATAATTACATTATTCCTGAACAACACGGCTTTGTTCGTGGTAGATCTACCACCACTGACCTACTACTTCACTCTCAGCACTTGTTCGAGTCATTGGATTCCGGACAGCAAATTGACGTGATATATACAGATTTCAAGAAAGCATTTGACAAGGTTGATCATTTAATATTGATGCGAAAACTAGCATTTAACGGTATCAGGGGCAAATTGCTTAGATGGTTTATTTCGTATTTAACTAATCGGCAGCAAGCAATTTAAGTAAATGGATTCTTATCACCATATATCCAAGTGACTTCTGGTGTACCACAGGGATCTATATTAGGCCCTTTCTTGTTTATTATATTTATTAACGATATAAGTATCCGTTTTATAAATAGTAATTTCCTAATATATGCAGACGATCTAAAGCTATTTACTCTTGTAAAAGACATACATGACTGTTCTAATATGCAAGCTGATCTCAATAGACTTCATGTTTACTGTAGAGAACAAACTGCATTTAAGTTACTCGAAATGCAAACAAATCTCTTTCACAAAGAAAAAAAATATGCGATAGGAGGGAATTCACTCGAAAAAGTTGACAGCAATGATAGTAAATGAGTTGAAGTTGAGTACCTAAGGCCTCTATAGAATGCTTGGCTTCGTATTAAAAAAGGCCAAAGTATTTAAAAATGCTGAAACATACTTAACCTTGTACAATGCTCTTGTAAGATCACAACTTGAATACGCTGTTGTCTGGAATCCACTATATGCCACTTATTCTGATAGTATCGAGAACATACAAAAAAATACAAAAAATACAAAAAAAACATACAAAAAAAAACAAAAAATTTTTGGAAGCTCTTCAGCATCGTATAGGTGGCGGTAAATTATTGTACAAAGTATTTCTTAATAATTATAAATGCCCTCTATCACAGACGTTCATTATTAGAGTTGATGATTATGTTCAACATCTGTCAAGGTAATTATGACTGCCCATGTCTACTGAGTCAGATAAAGATTCGAACTCCCAAACTAACTCGCAGCCATCTCTTATTTCACGTCGATAATTCACAAACCAACGACAGTGTCAGAGCACCGCTACGGCGGTTGTGCGACTTATACAATAAAAAGATGTTTACACTTGACATCCTTGCAAGTCCACGCCCCCAGCTTCGATCAGACGTAAAGAACAGGCTCCGTGAAATTTATGCACAGCAGACGGATCAGTAATGTTTTATCATTTTACTTTATTCATTGTTTGTATCATATTAATTTTATGTCTTATCTCTAAAAGAAATATTGTTTCACTTAGTTTAATTAACGTTGTCACATTTATGTATTGTTGTATTTAATTGGATATATTATAAATGTATTTATTTTTCTTTGTTCTTTTTGGGAACGTTAGAACACAAACTTTTTTCTTATTTAGTGTTCATAGAATATTTCAAATAGTTTGTGTTTGCTTTTTGCCTTTACAGAAATTTTCTTTAAAAATTTTTAAAAATCAATTTATCTAATATGAATAAAATATACTTATCTTTTATATTCATTAGCAAATTCACATATGTGCAAATTTCAATTTTTCAATAGCATTTTATATACATTAGACAACATGTGCTAATTTCATCACATTCATTGGAATATTTATTGAAAAGTATCGAACTTAATTAGTGTTAATTATAATAGCGAAAAATTTTCAGTAACTGAAGATAAAATACGCTTTAAAAAGTCGTGTTTTGCATTTCATATCGAATTTTGTGAAAATCACTTCGATGTAAGTTAATAAATAATTGGGCATTAGACAGATCAGCGAGAGTGAAATTTTCCAATTTTTAATTTAATTGTAAGAAAAGTTAGAATATAAAAATGTTTGATAATCGCAAGCGTCACTCTTAACTTTATTTACTAAAAAAATAATTTAAAAACTGTTTTACTACCGATGGATGTTCCGAACAAGTAGCGCTGTCAAATTTAAAATGTAATTTCACAAAGTTTCTTTACAAAAACTTTATAATTTATGTAGTAAATTTCTTTTAAAATGAATTTTTTACCATATTATGTCAAGAAGGACGTTTATAATTTAATAAAAATATTGTTTAATTTTCTTTCAAATAAAAAAGGAGCAGTCAAAACATCAAAGTCAGTCAATTTTACTAAGTGCCCTTATTACGAAGAACATATTTTACGCTTTTTTATAAAAATTTACATTTCTTATATAACTATTCCACATTTTATATATTTTTCTCCTTTATCATTATCAGTAAAACAATATTAAATTATGGGTTTCATAAATGTACTCCATTTTCACTATAATTTAGGAAATGTTATGCTTTACCACAAAAACAAATTTTATAATTTTAAAATCCTTACACCTCTTCTTTCTTTCGCTTTTCATTACTTACCTTTTCAAAATGCCCTCCTAAGGTGAGTTCATGTTTTTAGGTAAATATTCTTGCAGAATAAGGCACCACCGTTACAAAAAAGTGTAACAACGTTACACTATAAGAGTCAGAACAAAGTCAAAGGTTAGTGTATAAATGGTTAATTGGAGTCTATAACGATGTATAAAGATTACAGCATCTGTTAAGGTTAAAGTAATTAATTATTCACAAAGTACTTATAACACCGTTATTAGTAATCACCAATATTACCATTGTCATTAAAACCTATTAAGAACGAGTAAAACTCGCACTACGTGGGTCCCGTACACACTTATGAACATTTAAGGGTATAAAGTATTTCCTATGTAGCTGTTTGCAAATATTAATATTATTTTTCCCCATGTAAAATTATTCCCGGTTATATATTTCATAGGCGTAAAATATACTGAGTATCTAAAAAATAACCAAATTTGGAATCATGACCATAGTTTTCGAATAAAATTCGGACAAATTCTAAACAGTAACTATGTTTTTTTTATTAATTTTGATTTTAGCAGTTTCGGAAGTTTTAAGAATATTTCGCCAAGATTTCTTGAAGTATAATAATATAAAATCCGAAAAAAAATGTTTTACAGCTCTTACAGTTTGCTCTTTCAGACTGATTTCCACATGAAACGTGAAGTTAAATGAAATCGTGTAATTACCGAAATTGCACGATCTAAATTATGTTCGTTAACATGTCAAAATTAAAACTTTCTACATCGTATAATTTTTATGAACGTTTTCAGAAATATTTCTACAAATAATTTATGTAAATATATAAAAGCTGTGCAACATTAATAGAATCTTTATAACTTTCTCTTTCAATTGTTCCCACACGATGTATGAAGTTATAAAATTATCGGTTATTTAATTTGTCCCCTAAAGTATTTAAATAAATCTATTTAAGTACTAACTAATGAAATTTACGCGGATCAATATGTTTATAATTTTAGAATCCTTATACTTATTCTTTCTTATGCTTTTCATTACTCACCTTTTCAAAATGTCCTCCTAAAGTGAGTTCATATTTTTTAGGTAAACATTCTTGCAGTATAAAGCACCACCGTCAAAAAAAATGTAAAAATGTTACCCTATAAGAGTCAGAATAAAGTCAAAGGTTAGTGTATAAATAGTTAAGAAAGAAATATTTCAGAAATTTCAGGAATATTTCTAAAAATTATATATGTAAATATATAAAAGCTAAGGAATATTAATGGAATCTTTATAACTTTCTCTTTCAATTTATTCTTTATTTTTTTATTTCATTTGTCCCCCTAAAGTATAAACATATTTAAGTACTAACTACTAAAATTTACGCGGGTCAATATTTTTCGTGAATATGGCCAATTTCAAGTTTCTACGTCTCACAGCTTCTGATAAATGCAGCTGTGAAAAACTGACAAACGGACCGACAGGTGTGACCTCATAAATATTACCTTTTTTTATTTCAAAATCCAGAAACCTAAAAATAACCGATTATTAATAAACACTAATATTATCAAATAATATTTTGTAAATCACTTGGTCCTAAAATATTATTTAAATTCAATTCATGCAGCAACATTTATGTGTATATTCGATTTATAAATGTGTACGGAAGCGTGAAATACACCAAAATGGTGAAACCGGAGTGTTATATACAAAGTAATGTAATTAAACTAAATTTTACATAAATAAACCAATTAATATTACATTCAAATATATTTTTGTAGCTGAACCAGACAAGTGTTTTTCATTCTTTACCACTTGGTCGAAATGTTCCTACGAATAAATGTTTATTTTTTAGAGAAAAAAATATGCCCCATATTCTTTAAAAAAACATTCTTCGTACTTTCTATATACCACCATCTTTTTACTGTAGTACCGAATTATCTTGAAATCATTTTCATTTTTAGTATTGTCTACCCCAAAACAAAAAACGGAGTCCTTATGAGATCATTCACGTGTCCGTATCTGTCTGTCACAGACGCATTTCTCAGAAATCTCTTGCAGCAGCCTCGGCAGCAAATTAAATATTCGAAATGTTTCTTTTTATTCCGCGTATATTGTAGAGTATGGTGAAAGGGTTAATACTATCAAAAATCGTCAAAAATATTTTTTTTTATAATTTTAAATAGAGATATACCGAAAAAAAAAAGAAAAATAAAAATATATATATATATATATACGGAGTGTGAGTTCTACTAGTGCTTGATAGATTTGTTTAAAGCTATCCAATAAATTAAGTGAATGGATTTTATTCATAACGATTCCAATGAAAACAATCGGGTTCAAAGGGTTGCATTTGTGTATGCAAAATCTATAATACAATGCAAAATCAAAAAATTGGGTTAATTTAACAATAATCTTATCTTATTTTGTCGAATTAAATAGATTTTATGTGAGCAAACGCAATTAGTTTAGTTTTTATTCAATCAAATTTTCTTTTAGTAATATCATAAAAATAGTATCTTTGTGTACTATTTTCATCACTAAGTGTTTTAATCAATATTAATTCGATTAATTTTAATATTTATGAATATGTATGTGAATAATTTTCATTTCAATACCTTTGCTGTTGGTAATTTAAAAATATATTAAATGTTCTACGCCGTTTAAAAAGCTGTGATAACAGGACATTCTACTGTATAGTTTGATGCAGGGCCTTCTCATCTCACAAGTGCCCGCTTTTTAATTAATCTCTCCTCTGATACTAAGACAAAGGCGCTTTGCATGACATAATTTTCATATACCAGTTAAATTTTAACTGAAACATTGTGAAAAAAAATTTTGCACCACGGTTTCGCTCTCGTAAAATGACGGTTTGGAATTTAGTTTTGACATGTAGTTCGGAATTGTATTGCCATTCCCAATGTTAAAAACGCTGATATATGTCGTTGGTAGTACCAATATCGTAATATTCACCAAATCAAGTGATTTTTTTAATTGTAATATCCAGATAAAAGGAATGTTATATATTGCCGGAGAGTATAAACTATTACCATAGGTAAATTTAATCAAAACCCGTCCAGTGGGTATCTCGTGACTGACAAACAAATTAACATACAGATGGATAGACACAGATAACAATTCTAAAACCAGGTTTTCTGGTTTCTATTATCATTCTATACGCTAAATCAATCACTCTTTTTAAAATATTCTCCCCGTACAAAATTCACTCTGTTACAATTTTATTATATGTACACATTAACGTTGAACCGCCGCTTCACTCTAAAATATTCTACAATAAAGGGAAAATAAGAACTGGCAGTTAGAAAAATATAATGTATTTATTTCTATGATAAAGGTTATATGTATAAACTTTACATATATGCATAAACTTTACAGAGATCGACAGAGTAGCTGAGACGTGCAAGTGAAACAAACAAACATATCCATTTTTACATTTATTTTTATTATATTATAACTAGTTAAGATTACGCTTGGTACATTTCGTAACCAATATAAATAAACACAATAACTTCTATTCTATAGGTTAATGAATAATATAATATCTCTAGTAGAAATAAATAAAAGTGATAAGCACTGCTCAGCCATTATTCCCATATATTTTACAGTCAGCTAATATTCTGTCTCATGGCAGAAATATAAACATAAACTAAACACAGAAGCGTATAATGAATCGTCCTTATCGAGATCAATTTTAACATTCCTACTCGACTCGCTTGTAAATGCAAATTAACATTGAGTGAGTTTGTTGAAATTAACATAAGAGATAAGTTAAATGTATGATTTACAGCACTTGATACCGTTTGAATTTACGTCCAGAATTTAAATGGGAACATCAGCTAATCGGCCAAGAAGAATAGTGGCAGGGCAGGCAACCGCTCGTGCAAAACACAGCGTGGGTTTGGTATAAAATGTAATTTTAGCGAAATATCTCAAACCTGAAAGATATTTATCAGCTAAACTGCCCGAACGTAACAGCAGAGAAATATAATCTTCTCTCGTGGTATTTGAAAAGGACTCGCCCGTTATTCGGTACTAATTTCATTTATTTTCTTTTTGAACTGTATGTCTCTCAATTTTTGTCGAAAATTACAAAAAATTAGTCGTTAAACCCGAGTTATTAATTATGAAACTCTGTCCAACAATTAAAGACAGAAGATTCTAAAGATATTTATTTTTATGGGGCTACAGGGGAGAATTTCACCCTTAACACTAAAATAATAAGCTTCCTGGATAAATAAAAATGTAAAAAATATTGTAAAAACATTCGCTTCTTTCTCAATTTATTCTTTCGACGCATGAGAATTAATGTGTTGGCCATATATGACAGACTTGGTCTAGGCAATCGTTGTTCCCGATTTTTAATCTGTTTTTCCAAGAGCCACATATATGGATCATCAACAATGTCCCAAGAGCCACATATATGGATCATCAACAGCCTATCTCTATTCCCTGCTGGACAGCTGCTCCCAATGTACGTATCATTGGAGATAATTTCTATAATTCATTCCAATGAAGCTGCAACCTATCACTGGTTTCTAGCATTATAACTACACGACGCATTATCACTACAACCCGACTCCCCCCGGAATCAAACTCGGGATCCCGTCGTACACATAACGTAAAGGCATACATACATATACACATCTATGTTTATATATATATATATATACATATATATATATATATATATATATATATTTGAATAATAAAATGCTTTAGCGTTAGTTAACTACTGGCGGCAGCAAACACTACCTCATATACGATTCAGGGTACCCTAATGTATATCACAAAATATACTCGTTTTACATTACTACATAGTTTTTAATAGATAAATTGATTTAAGAAACAATTAACTTAATGTATTCATTTACTATATTTATCCGTCACATAGTCTAATTTTTACTTAATGTCATCGTTATATACATATTCATAACATGTTTTTATAGCTTTTTTTTGTTATTATTTAACAACACAGGGGTATAGAACAATAACTCTTCGTGAACTTTTTTTTATCAAGTTTATATTTAATCAAGGAAATTTTCTCTGAAAACATTAAACATTATCTTCCGATCCACTGATTTTTTATTTTAACTTGACCGATCAACTTGTATCACCTTCTATTCCGAAACATCGTTATGGCTTCTCTCACCAACCAAAGATGCGTTTTAGAGATTACAATTCTTATTCAGGTGTTAAAATATCTCCTATTGAAAATATAATATAATTTCCATCAGTTATTCGTATGACCATTGGGACTCCGCCCAAAATCACAAATCATGCTATCCAAGAACAGCGTTAATGAATAACCAATTCAAGCATATTTTTTTAATGAGGCGGGCCCAGGTGACATATATAAGCTGACCTGCATACGTAATCCTTTTGCCAATAAAAGAACGTAAGGCACCTCAACCGACGGCAAAAATATTATTTAGATTGATGTATATAAATATACAAAATATATACAAAAATGTTTTGTACTTTGTTTATGACAACATATAAAGCCATATTTAAACACAAAAGTCCTTGTGTTGTAGAAGTGCTTCTTTATGCAATTTAAAACTTGACCAAAACAAAGCAAAAATGTATAAAGAAATGTCTGTGCAATTTTCTGCTTTTTCCCACCATCGCAATATATATCACGGGTAAATGTATATGTACTTGTAATATATAGCGACGGGTGGAAAAATGCAGTAGGCTTCAAAAAAATAAAGAAGCCAAGCAATTTTAAACCACTAACTGCTATCGAACGAAGACAAATAAAACCATCACGAATGAAGAGAAACATAAAAAAACAACAAAAAATATTATTGCCACATTAATATTAGCTAAAGCCATTAATTTCTACAAAATTACCAAATTGTTAACTGAGATAAAGTTATCTTTATCATATATCCTCTACTTCTCGTACAATATAATATACGAAGGGGCGTTTTTAAGTTCGCAGAATGGGGGGGTAGAATTAAGAATATAAATACTTATTTATTTTTCAACCTTCCCAATTTTCCCTTTCTTTTTTCTTTGATGGATCCTTCAACTGCTCTAGATTTGACGCATAGTATTCACCGGTTATGAAGATGCCTTTATCTTTATTATCTATTAACAGGATCTCTTCTGAGTCCCAAAATACTTTCGCCAAGATTTTTCCAGCCGACTGTGACAACCCTAAACTTTTTGGGTAATGGTGTGCCTTTTTTTTGCGCCACGGCATAGAGTCCTGTTTAGACTCAAGTTCATAATGATGGACCCAATTTTTTATCTAAGCAAGAGACCCCTTAAACGGATACCATCTCTTTCAGTTTTGTTTTGAGGAAATTCATAACAGCGCAATACTCGATTTTCTTCATATTACTCACTTTCTTCCGGATTGAGTTAGTTACTTGGTCGACGATAGCTCGAAGACAAATGGTTCGATTAAACTAAAACTTGCTATTTGTACTAACTATGAGTTAGTGGACTCGTTACGGCTCATTAAGGTCATTCACTAATATCCTAATTACGAATTCTGCGAACGTAAAAACGCGCCCTCCTAACTGATCTTTACTGCTTAGCCTTCAATTATAGCGTTATATAAATAAATACAATTATGATAATAAAATAAATAGTGTTAATTGTATTTTTATCCACAGCTTATATTATATTAGTACAGAATCCACTTCATATATAGCAATATATCAAATATTTGCTTAGTGTATATTAGTACAGATTCCACTTCATATATAGCAATATATCAAATATTTGCTTAGTGTATAATAGCTTTTGCCTGTGGCAAAAATACTAAGATAAATCAGGATCAATAGTAAAAAGTTTCAAAGAAGATAATATGGAGAGAAGTCATTCCTACAATTATAACTTATTTCTCTGTGAAACTAGAAATAATATATTTTTACAGCTTAACAACCTTTATACTATGTTCTATGAAAGTTTATGCTTTTGGAGTCACGCATTTATCGATTTAGAGATGTGACTTCGGAAATATTTAATTTTGAAAACTTACTGACTTATCTGTAGGATAATTAAACCCTGCATGATAATTGTACATGAACCAGAACCTTAAGATTTGCAAAAGTAAAAAAAAATCAGTTTTGCGTCACAAATAAACGAAAAAATTTTATTTTATTTCCCGAGCCCGGATGATAATTAACAATCTTAATAAAAATTGTTAATTATCACAAGTATCAAGCACGACTCGTATTTTCATAAGATTATTTTAAATCATTAATATAAAATAAGTAATATGCCTCAAATACAATAGCTTTGGAATATAAGTATCGAATATATTTTTTTAAAATCAATACTTCATACAAAAAAACCAGCTGCAGACTTTGCCTATAAAAGTGAATACGTAAGGGTGGTGTGGGATGCTTTACATTAGTTAGCATAATATTATCCCTTTTATGACTCTATCACGATGATACTACAGAAAACGAATAGATGTTTAAAAGATTTGGACTTGATAAATAGATAACATTACTGTAACTCTCACAAAGTAAGTCGCAAAAGCTACCTGAAAATATGTTTTACTTTGTGGTTATAACATTTTTGATCAAAGACTTTACAGAAGAAATCAGCTTCGTCAAGTTTTAAAGTTCATTTATTTTCATTGCCTAATGGATAGCTCGAAGAGGACTTGACACATTTTTACCACATAAGTGTTTTTAATGGATTTCAACCTTTTATTTTCATTATTCAGTAGTCCGAAAAGGAACAGTTATAATTTAGTTATGTTTATCCGTCTGTACCCAATGAATATATCAGCTTGACTACTAGTAAAATTTAGTGAAAAACACTTGCCTCTCCCCCACCACCGTCAATTTGGTTAAAAGATCTTTTGCGATTCTATTTTAATTACATGGTTTAAAATGAAATTCAACATCCCACAAAAATAAGTCACTTTAATGCTTATGTCTTCACATAGGTTTTTACGCTCAAAGTTGTCACACGGTGTCACCCTTCCTCAAGTATTAAAAAATATAAGTTTTAACAAAAATATAGCAATTACGGTTTCCGAAAAATTTATAATATGGAATAATATACACCTAACATACGGTTGAAGGAGGGTTTTAGTGATTCTAATATACTTTTCCGTGTTCGACTTGCTTTTGGTGGATTTTATTTAAATATAATAATATTCTTTAATTAGGTTGTCTCCGCAATGAAGATATTTAGAAAAACAAAAGTTTAACGGCACATAATAAAAGTAACAGAACATAAAAATATGGTTTTCAGAATGTTTTTGTTTGTGTGCAAGCCTGTTTATTTATTCACGCATCACGCAAGAACAGATTAAACCTAACCGATAAAGTTTTTACGTTTACATCCTATGGAGTTTGGGGTAATATATTAGGTACTTAGATATACAGAGAGGTCAAAAGTAGTTCAAAATTGTCCATATGAATAGAGCACGACGTGCATGCAACCAATTTTGCTTGACCTGAGCTTAAATAAATATCTTGTTTATAAATGAATTATATGTGATTTGCAGGTACTTTCTTAAAAAAGCGAATTCTTAAAATGCTCATTTGCTATATTGAGACAAATTAATAGAACACGCGTCGCAAGTACTACATTTTATGCATCTTGAAAAAATTTAGGAACCCATAGAGTTATTTAAAGTACTCAAGTTAGTTAAACAATAATGTTTGTTAAGGATACTTTGATCAATGTGAGCGACAAAGATACCTCACATGACTCACCGACGCAAGCACTACCCTCGTATAGTACATACAAATGGTACAAACTTGTAACGAGAGCATGTAACGAGATAAGAATGAGATGTAATGAGTTATTGTAAGAGGGCGTACATGTAATGAGATGAGGTACAAACTTGTAACGAGCTCTTGTAATGAGACTTATAATGAGGATCGTACTTGCAAGAGTCAGGCTGTAGCCTAGTAGCTATATTTATACATATTTAAGAGTTGTAACCGTGCTCATTTTTCCTTTTTTGCCTTCATTTTTGTAATATTAACTTACGTCAATATGTAAAATTCTACCGTATCGAAGTTTCCTTACCGACATAATTTATTAATTATGTACTTATATTTTCATAACTGCAATTTGTTTTTATTTTCTACTTGTATATTTATTGAATATATTTGGCGTTAATTTTGTAGAAATTCATTATAACTTAATTTTTCACAACTAAATGAATGACGAGTGTATGAATGAGTGACGTAGTATTTTTTCTACGTTATTTAAATTCTTTACCACTACTTAGGCTTCGTTGTATGACGACGTCTTCAGATGGGCTATTTGTAAAGATGGACTCTTTGAAACTTCCAACAGCATTTGAACATTACACATATCACTGTTCACGTTAGTGAGTTTATTGTAGGGGGGCAGCGTAGGTTTTATTATATTCGAAAGTTATACAATATACAATTATTTTAGTGAGGGTAATAAATTAAATTAAAATCCTACACAATGTCGGCACTCCTATATTTTATCTCCTTAAACATTTCCTTCTAAGATGTATTCCAGGAGAAATAATTAATTTGAAGTTATACAGTAATGCAATTAAGAAAACTTTGAACATTGAAAAATCGACTTTGGACTTATAACATTACGATATATTTTCTTCTGATAATTTTGTCTTGTAAATTCTCTAGTATTTAAATCCTATAATAAAATTTAACTGCTCAAACGAAAATAGAGTTAATGAAAAATGCGCATTCTATGCGTGGTAGATGATTCTATATGTGATAGACATGGCATTTCTAATGTACTTAATAGTTAACGTTCTTTGCTGTTATTTTTTTCTCTATTTGATTAATACATATCGTTTCGCTTGATATAAATCATCGATATAACAATGCATTGAACTCTTACAGACAAGAAGAAGTATCGATTTTTCCGATTTCGATTTCGTTTTCTTATGTTCACCAAACTTGGACATAGAATAGAATGTATTCATTTTAACATAACTTTAATTTCTTCAAAGGAATTAATTTCGGAGGTTAATTTCAATTACTTATGCAACGGAATTATCAGTTTCCTTTATTAAGGGGCAACACCACTGTGAGGAAACAACAATGTATCTTCCTCAACATTTTTTTAATGCACATCCTTTTAAAAATATATTCGATATTTTGCTTTCATAATTAGCACATATTTTATTTGAACACAGAGACAGAGGCGGGTTTATTTGGTTCATATTTATGTAAAGAGATTATTATGGAGTCACGATCTTGAAAAGAACTGATTTGAGGTCTTTCCACAATCGTGACCATAATATGTGGGATTCCTTTACATAAACATGAAGCAATCAAATCAGTCTCTATCTCTGTGTTATCAAAATTTTGTTACAACATTTGATCTGCCAGCATGGTTTTAGTCAATTACATCGCTAGTGAGTACAACAGAAGGCGTTTAACCGAGTCATTATAACTTTTACTAAACTTCCTTAATATTGTTTAAAACAATTATTTATTTAATTAATAATTTAAAACAACTCTTTATTAACCCAACATTTAACTAATTATTTTTAAACTCAAAAGTTAGTTTGGAAATGTTTAATTTTGACTATACGTAGCCTAGTCTTCATCTGAGCAACACACAATAGTTTTACAGATTTCTTGCAATAATTTAGTCACGCAAGTGCACAGTTTATATAATCTTTATTTATTTAATGATTAAAATAAAAATACGTTTTTATAAATCTTACTTATATAAGTTCATGCGTAGTCTCGTATTTATTATAGATGACTGTCCCACGTTATATGAATAGGTAGAAGTTTCGTAGTTTATTCTAAGATATTACCGTACCTTCTATGACAAGTATAATATATAATAATAATTAATAATTAACCCGCCCGTGCGTAGCATATCTGAAACGATGTGAACAACATAATAAACATTATTTCGACTTCTAACCGATGCGTTTAAAATTAAAGTTCCCAATTGTTAATGATTAATGTATAGTTAATCTAATAACATGGATTCATTATAAATACAGATTATTATAAAGGTTATTATATCTTACAAATTGCACTCCAATATTATTACGGCATATCAATAAAAAAGTTTTATGAAATTGTAAAAATATGTTATTAAGTTAAAAATTATTAAAGGACGTCACTTGTGTAGTTTAAGTTTTAAAATACCTATAAACAAATATAAAAATCAGTTTTATAGAAACACATATTCATCGATAGTTGGTATTATGATAATTTATTTATTAATTCTCAACTAATTTCATTTAAAGCATTGTCGGTACAGCTGAAAATTGATTTTCTCTACGATATCCATAAAAGTACCCAAAAATTACGTCAATAATCCATTGGTATCCATATCAGTTTCATATAATACTTTTGAATCTTACATTCAGGTCAGAAAGCTTTCATTGTTTTAGGTCTTCCAAGCATGAATAAATATTCAGCATTATTCCGCAATCGCCAGCACTCTGCAATTTCTCTATTTGCTTAGTGCTAGCGCTTTAACCTAATTCACTTTGAGTTAGGTTTTATTTAAATGTTGCATCACAAATCTGAGCAGTACAAGAAAAAATAGTTACCTATCAACCAAATCACATTTCATGAAATAAAAACAACTTAGAATGTTTTGGTTGAATTATCGTCTTCTAAGAACATTAAGACTTGCAAAATTTCTTTCGTGATATTTCAACACCTCAAAATAATTTTCTACATTAAATTAAAATACGCTCAATAGGTTTTGTAAAAAATAAATTAATCTTTTTATAAGAAATTCACACCGCTGACGTAGGAATTAAAATGTAGTGTATAAATGATATTATATACATCCCATAATTCACGAAATACCTTTTATAATAAACAAATTAACATAATTTGATTACAGCATACACGTAGAAATAATACTATACGTAATACGAACTAACTTTACAACTTTGTATGTCTCGTGTGTTTTGATCTTGACCTAGACAATTTGTCGCCTTTTGCATACAAAAATTTGTCAAACACGATTTTTTCATTTTGCATTCGAGAAGCTTACAAAGAATTAACTAATAAAAACCCTAAAAATAATTATTAATATAACCTGTTAAATTAAAGACTTTAATTGTGTTGGTGGTCACAAACGGAAACATTATTAACCAAATTACGGATTCCGTTAGTAAAAATCGATTAGCAAAATGTTTCGACAAGAAATTATTTATTTTACAGGAAAGGGAAAAAGAATCCATAAAAACGATTTTTTTACACAATATCCAATTCCTTATTTTATCCATTTATATTTACTATGCACTTACAAGCACCGATAGAAAAGTACTAAATATAAAAGAACAAGAAAAAAAACAATTAGTGAAAAAATGTTTGAAATTTTATATTTCATTTACGAAATTTATTTTGTAGATAAAAAATATTATAAAATTACACCGATGTGGTCTTCACAAAAATTCAAAATGCTGTTTATCAACATTTTTATTTCAATCAAAGAAGAAAACAAGAAAAAATTTCTTTTTGTGAAGTGTTTTTCAAGCCAAGAAATTATCAAAATTATACATCGAAAAATAGTACCACTCGCAATAGCAATAGATAAACATAGATTAAAAATATATTAGCGCGAAAAGAGGAGACGAAACTAATTTTTTTAAATTGCACGCATATGATGATATTAAAAATTTACGCTGTATCCGGTCATACTAAACCTTTGAAAGTATTGCACGAGTTTATTTTCTTTTCCTTTTATGAGTATTTGAATTTTTCGATACTTTATAGAAACATACCACATTAAGTCGTCATAGTATCAGTAACTTTACATGAGTTTTCAGTTTTCCAAGTACAGTTTATTAAAGTATTATGCTGTAAAAGTTTCAATTCATGCATAGTTTATACTTTTTGATAACTTTATTATATATAGTAAAAAATTCATAAAATGTTTTTATATTTCCTTATTTTACTGTTGGTTTTAAAAAAGGTACCTATGATTTATTATTGTGAATGGTGATCTTTTTCAACTAATCCATTATAACTAACAGACGTGTATTATTATTAGAAAGTAATAAGACATAGTTTATTAAAGCCCACTATATATAGAAACATAGTCCCCGTGACGTGCTCGCATTACAAAATTACTACTTTATGGAAGTTTATATGGGTAAATTTGTTCACATTTTATTTAAGTCAAAATTTAATAATTAACGTTTATTTGGAATGTTCTTTTACTTTATAATAATTATTTTGAAATATCAAATTTACTATGTCTTATATCTTTTACATTCGGATTGATGATTTTGCGTTCAAAGAAATGTATTCGGTGTATATTTACTTCTACCTTATTTAATGCGTACGGTCGTTATTATTTATAGTGTTGAATTGTTCCATAACTAAACTAAAGGGAAGTCGATCAGTTAGAAAATTTCGATTTACCTTTATTCCGTTCTTCCAAAGAACCATAAAAAGATGGTAGCAGATTCCAGAGTATAAATGATCAGAATTCTGGGGTGTAAATAATATAATTTAAGTAGTACTTTTTAGTTCCTTCTTAAGCCATGTGTACTTCTTATAAACGCACTAATTTATTTATGTTATTGTTGAACGACACAAACGACATGACGAAAGGGAATTATGAGAGTCTTAATGTTCTTAGAAGACGATAATTAAGTCAAAAATTCTAAGTTGTTTTTGATTGACGTCGATGAAACGTGATTTGTTTCTTAGCACTACGACGTACAGAGAAATGACCGAGTGCGGGCGATTGCGGAATGATACAGAATATCTATTCGTGCTTGGGAAATCTAAAACAATGAATGCTATCTAACCTGAATCTAAGATTCAAAAGCATAATATGAAACCGATACCCACACCAATCAGTCATCGATATAAATATTGAGTAATTTTATGAACAACGTTGACAAAACCGAATTGGTTTTGTCAACGTAATAAACAGGACGCTGTGGCCAAAAATGCTTTTAATGAAATTAGTTAAGAATTAATTAATAAATCATTTTAATACCAGTTATCGATGTTTTTATCTATAAGTAGGCGTGTCTATAAAACTGATTTTGATATATGTTTATAAGTATGTTGAAAGTTAAAATACACAATTGGCACTATTTAATAGTTTACTTTTACCACTTTATAAAACTTTTGTACTGATAATACTGAAGTAAAATTTATAGTTTAAAACATAATAGACGAATATATATGTTATTACTATAAATTAAAAATTAGGAAGCTTAATTTTAAGCGCGTGGGCTAGAAGTTGAAATATTTGTTTGCATATTGTTCATTTATCACATCGCTTGAGGTCCGCTACGCACAGGCAGGTTAATGATTATTTTTATATTATCCTTGTCGTAGAAAGCACGGCAGTCCTTCAGAATAAACTAAGAAACTCTGTATTGTATTTGACTTTTACCTGTTCATATAACGTGAGACAGCCTATAGTTCAACAATAATTACTATGTTATACATGAACCTATAAGTAAGATTTGTAAAAACCTATTATACTTTAATAATAATAAAAATAAAAGGTATGTAAAATGTGCATCTTTAGGTGATCGATGCAAAGAACAAATTAAAATTTTGTTTCAGATGAAGACTAGACGATATCAAATGAAAATTAAATATTTTCAACTTAACTTTTAAGTTTAAAAAGTATTAGCTAAACATTATATAAATAAATAGTTGTTTCAAATTATTATTAAAATGAATATTAAAGAAAATTCAGTGATATAATTGACAAAAATCGATCAAATATTACAACAAAATTTTGATAAAACAGAGACAGAACCTGGTTTTATTGGTCCATATTTACGAAAAGAGACCCCACATATTAGTCACTATTTTGAAAAGAAAATCAGGTCGTTCAAAAATCTTAACTCTGTAAAATGTTAAATAATAAAACCCGGTTCTGCCTCTTAATCTTATTTTGCTTAGTTATCAAAACAAATATGAGCTTATATTTAAAAAGAGGTGTTTCAAGAAAATGTACACAAATATACATTTTTATACTCTTCACTGTGGTATTTCCTCTTGATAATGGAAATTGATTATTTCAATACTTCCGAGATAAATCTCTTGAAGAAATTAAAGCTCTTCTTCAATTCGAAGAATTAAAAACGTTGAAATGATTATAGAGATATAAGCACCTGTTCCCTTGCTTGATGCGTGTCGCAACAAGCATTTCACATTTTTTTTTAAAAGTTTTATAGCCGAATAAATGTACGCCTCGACAGTTTTATAATATATAGGAATCTAAAAGTGCACTATACGTTTCGAAATATATTGTATTTTATGTTATAAAGAGTAAAATTAAATTATTAATTTTCGATTTTGATATCATATATTTAATTCAGGGATATTGCATTAAGATATATTCTATCAAAAGTTTAAAATAACATTGTGTGGACAAACTAGTAACTAAGGCTTCTATATGAGCAAGCGAATATTTCCTAAAATTACCATGTGCATTCGACAATATACCATATATAAATCCAAAAAAATCGGTGTACATTTTTCGTTTCGTTTTAGAACAGTTTCGTAACAAAAGTTCATGACACAAGCCAATACACAACTCCAAGCACAATCGACCTCTCTGACTCACAATGCCACCAGATTCACAAATCGAATACAATATCGCCATACGCATGCAACCACCTGCTCGACTCGAGCACCGTCTCCCATAATGATTAGATAATTGGGTTTCAATATAAATGCAAGTGGACACTTGTACTTGGGCAGTCGCACAATAACTATTGCATCGTAAAGGTACAATAGCATAGAATAAATAAGAAGGAACACATGATGAAGGTGATAGAAATATATCCATAATTGTTATAATCCATACTGAAAAAACGTGTAAATATTGTGCAAAATAATGAAATATAATTGTCAAGTATAAATCGTTTTAAAAATGTTATCGATTAAATTTGAAAGAGCCAGACGAAATTAAGGCCATAAAAAGTGCGACAAAAGATGAAAGTTAAACTCAAGGAAACATAATATAAGGGTTTCGGTCTCATAGCTAGGATAATTAAAGTTGATTTTAACGATTGTCTGAAATTACTAATTAACTGGAGAAATAATTGTAATGAGAACAATTAAGGTAATTTTCGGTAAAACATAATTTTCACATCGTTACTGTTATTTAAGAGTGACGATATCAATTATGCTTTTTGATACAATATCTACATTGATAAATGTATTAAAAAATTATGAACGAATAGTACACGAAATGGAAAAACTTGCGAATCTTTATTTTTAATGAAAATTCATATTATATTCAAGATCTAATTGATAATGTACTATAGAAATTAAATTCTCTATAGTAAAGACCGTAGCATATGTATGAAAAATAATATGCCAAATTGTCATTGTAAATTTTCCAGATATTCATAGCCGTAATAGTGACTGTCATAGCGACCACAGCTCTAGCAGAACCCCCAGTCCAGGCTCCATATGCTGCCAGTGGCTGGAAACCTGATGGACCGGCATTTGAATTACCTCCTAGAGTGAGAAAATTTCCTTAGTACTTAAATTTTAACAATAATCCAATGGAATGGAACGGTAAAAAAACGGCATATCTAATATTTATAATGATAGCCTGTAAGAATTAAATATACACGACAAATCCTTTTAGATACTCTATAGTTACGTCAATAAATGCAGAAAAACCTTAAAATATGAAATAACACAATATATTCATTCGTTTCGCGTAAGAACTTTCCATTCTTTAAACCATTAGCACAAATATCTTTAAAACTTTTTTGTAAATTACCTGTCGAGAAATATAGTAAAGAAACATAACAAGTAGAAAAAGTTTATAACAATTACATCAGGTTTATACAAAAAATTCCATGACTTATGATCTTTGCTGAGGAATTTGGGTAAAATGTTCGCTTAAACTAGTTTAAGTTCAGTTACGGGTATCATAATTTTAGAAAAATTAGGATTCGTTTACCAAAAAATTAGTACTAAAGACTAAAAATGTATAATTGTTAGCGTTGTTATCTTCTAAAGTGTTTAGAAACGTGCTTGGTACAATCAGGTTATGTTACATAAATATGACAATAGCACTCAAGTGGTCCTCAAAAAACAATTTAATTTCTCTCATCTCAATACGAGTATTTTTTATATAATAGGGTATTTGACTATATTTTGTAATATTAAAATAGAATAAGTAATAAGATTAAAAACGATTAAAATAAATATATCGTATCTAGGACTTTTCGTTACAAAGTTATAACACCTTTAATACTGACGAACTACTATTCGTGCGAAAACTCCCCATACAAAACACGACTGGCTTATAACATCACTTGCCAGTTATTAAGCATTCATTATAAAGGAGTTTATTAAATATTTTTAAATATTGCGTTTAAGTTATATATTGCATATTATAATTTTCTCATTTTTCGTGTGAAAACTAAATCCATAATAACATTTTCAATTTGATGAACAAAAAAAATTACACTTTTTCCTATTTCGAAGTTTTGATTAGGGGTTTTTTAACCTGCTCTACTTTCAAAACATTTTTATAAAAAATATTGACATCAGTCAAATATACTATTACGTCCTTTATTTGACTCTCCATAACTTCTGTCACGATTGGCACGTGACCCAACTTGAAGCCATATTTCTTCGACCATATTTCTTCTAGTCTCTGTCGAGTATAATTTCATTGACTTAATGTACATTTTTCAGTTGAAAATTTTGAATTGTTAATAATAGCAAACAAAAATCGGAACTTTTAGCAGGGATGAGTTAAAACACCCCTAAAAATTTACAAGTTGCGCGAAAATCAGAACAGCTGGCAAAACACTAGGCATAACCAATATCATAAGTACGATAGTAAGTTCGTTCTTTTATTTGACCGTTCTTTTTATTGAAATCTTCAACAAATTTCCAGTAAATTTTGCATGCATATATCCCGTGCCACATTAATGAATATATCTAAATGTCATCGCCGTGGTGTATTGGACTGATCACGAGGCATACGACTTTTGACTGCACAGCACACCGCGGGAATCCGGGTTCGATTTCCGGCCGCTCGTCGAGCGTGACAACACTGGTGTTCTGTCCGCCATTTATATTCATTGTATAAATTCAAGTATATAAATAAATACATAAATAATACATTAAAACTAGGGACAAAAATATAAAAGTTTGAAAGTATTTTTGTACACTTTATTGGTGCAGAAGCGATTAGAATCCGGTCATATTATTTAAAGCCTACGCGAAGCCAAGTACAGTTTGATAATTGAACATATGTAAAAGATGTTCCTCCAATATTTGTATATGAGACAGTATGCTTCATTTCCTAGCAATTTCCTCTTGGGTATTCCTTGCAATGCAGAAGAGACGTTGCGTTTATGAAATTGATTTTTCAGCTATTAAAAGGAAAATTGTACGCCTGTATAATTGAGTAAACTTACATTCTTCGTACCTGACAATTTCCTGTGTCCATGCAATTATTACCCATTTGCTAAACCACCTTCTAGAATTATATCAAAACTCACCAGTTTCTTGAGGTGTTCAATTGCTCAACCACTTGATCGTGGTCGCATCAGATTATGATTTGTTTATGATAGTGAAAATAAATTTGTCGAAATTTGTCGTCGTTAGATTTTATAGTTATTGTTTATTTTGTGTTTATGTTTAATATGTATCTTCTTTTGTTTTAATTGAATAAACCATTAATTGCATATCCTTACAAATAGGTTACCTGTAACGTGTCGATTAATGTGGGTCAATAAATAAATAAATACATATTTATATACTTCTAATACTCGGATCCAATATTTTTCCAACAATATTTTTTTTAATTTAAACACCATTTTCCCCCCTTCTCCACATAAAGGAAACCCTGGGTCAAAGGTAATAAGAGGAAAATTTTCAAATTCAATTTTTCTTAAAATTTCTTTTAATTGATTTCAATCTGTATAAAAAAAAATTCAACCAATTTATTTTTAAATTATTTTTAAAAGATATTTGAAACACTGTTCATACCAAAATTAATCGTATACATATGTATATCTTAAGAGATTTAACGTTCGTTAACAAACTTAACTCTCAGCGAAAAGTTTTACACGATTATTTAAGTGAAAAAACTTTATTCCACGTAACGACATCATAATATATTTTGACTCTAACCCTATCAATCACCTAAATATTTAAGAGTATTATAACCTTTGAAATAATAGTGCCATACATTCTTATTTCATGTTTTTTTAGTACTTTATCCAATACATATTGAATGGATAAATTCGATTTTTATGTTAAAAGCGCTGGGTGAACAAAATTGGCCCAAAATATAGCCAAACATGAATTAGGTGAAAATATTGGTAAAGTAAATTCTTGCTACAAAATATTCTGATATAAGAAACAAAATACCAATAATCACAATATTTCTTCTTAATTCACCTGAATAAAATTAATCTTTGGAATTAATTTAGCATCTAACAATGACCTATTTTATTTTTTTTCCTTTCACTGACCATTTAATCAAAATATATGAAAGCATTTTTAATGAATTTTACGAATAACGACGGAGTAATTCAAGATTTTTGTACGATGTTTCCAACCTTGGTCACCTTCTGCTACAAAAGCACAAAAAAATAATTACAATTTTTCTACACAGTAGTAGTAGTACACCTCTTAATTTAAAAACGGATAATGCCATAAAAATAAATAGACCATTTAGAAAATATTTTTAAACAAAAAGAGAATCTTAGCTTTACTAGTGATGTAGAGACGCAATGACTTATGATACCCGTGATTTTCTTTGATCTAGTAGATAATTCAAACGAACGTAATAAACTATTGAGTGAATCATCTAAACTTATCTTCCAAAAACTCTAATATTTTTAATGGAGAATAATGTTTAGTAGTCAATTTTATAATCTACCGTAATATAACAAATGCTACTGTTAGCCAGTAGCATTGCATAAACAGGCGATTTCGATTATTGCGGCACACAACGACGTTCAACACCGCATGCATTTTAATGAGCATGAAAGCATAAAGTGAATAGTAAAAAAATAGCCATGAGAACCTAGCTATTTATTTGTATTCTACATATATCTCTTGCTCAACTCAGAGCTGAGTGCCGATGCTTCGAGTATTTAACATAAGGATATCACAAAGAAAGCAAATATAAAGAAAATTTGTACATATCGGTCGTTTCCTCAGTCCCTAGAGGAAACAACTGCAACAAATAATGTTGAATAGAATTTTAGAAGACAGTAATTGGACGACTAGTAATTTTTTTTAAATATATATAAGTTTATTACTATTATGTTACTTCGTAATAGTTAGGTAAGATTATTCTCTTAAAATTTATTACTTTGAGCCAAAGTTCACACGTAAAACTATTCTTCCCCACCATACAGTATAAGTATGTACTTTTTAATTTTCTGTTTCTTTTAAGGTCATATTTGTTATGAACGTGATTATATATTAAATGTTATACCCCAAATGTTATACGTACGTAGTAGGATAAATCCAAATATTTGACAAATTTTCCTCGCTTTCATATTCCCTCAATATATATTCTAAATGTAACTCTATTAGCACATTACTAAACATTTTGTAATATTGGGTATCTTATCAATTACAAAATCTTCAATTTCATCACAGTTCTGGAAACAGCAATAACTTTTCTGGATGTAAACAAAAAGCAATATTTAATATTTAAAATTTTTGTGAACATAAGTAAAGTTAATATTTTATACATACGATGAACAACGATATATTTCAAAATTTAAATATTATTTCCTATTAAATAAAAGATACTTGTTGAGTTTATTTATAACTGAAAAATACTACTCTTTGTTGTTCTGTTTGGTAATTACACACAATAAACTAAAGGTGTTTTAAAATTTATTTAAATTCAATAGTTTATATTCCTTCAGTCTTATCGCAAAAAAATTGCAAAATATTGAACAAATATTTTCTGTTCTATTATCCCTTAAATATCTACTTTCATTTTTAACACCACCCACCGGGATATTTAGATCTCCCCTAGAAAATGTTTAATCATACCAAATCTCATTTGCTCTTTTAAGTAATTTTTCCTGAGGTATTTGGATTTCTGCAATCGATTAAAGTAAAATAATATACTTTGACTTTACATTATACCTATTATTAGTTTCTATCTATTTTTCTACTCGTAGTTTAAGTCAGCTACTCTTGCAGGCCATACTTTAATAATCGTGGCATCTCGGTTAGTAAGTGATATTAACTGATGTTAAATGCTACCATAAATACTGACAACAGTGACAAAAATGCTATTTGTTAGTTATTCTAAACAGTTAATTTAAACAACTATTTTGTACCTGTAAATTCTGGCTGAAATTCATTTAATTTAATAGATATAAAAGATTAGAAAACTATATCTATCTAACTAAGAAATTTATACACAATAAATTAACAGGAACCCAGCAAATTCCGTGCGAATTTAGAGCAGGATAGCTACTTACCACCAGCCAAAGAAGATCAAGATCAATCTTCAACTCCATCATCAGAATATGGCGTTCCAACAGGAGCTCTTGGTTTGCCTAGTGCAGAACCTCTTTCACCTTTCATATCTGCCACACAAAAAACACCCGTCGATAGTTTTAGTGCTGATCTGAAACTATTGCAACAGCAACTTGAGAAGCAGCAGGTAAAAAATTGTATATTCAATTGTTCGTAAGTGTTTTAACACAACAATATCAGATAAAAGCCTAAATAAGTCTCAACAATAGTTATAAGCTAATTTATAATCTTCAACCTGCAAGATTGTAGCTTTTCTTGGAGAAGCTTATCGCCCTTGAAATAGTTTTTGACGGACTGCCAATAAAGTTAAATCTTTTAGTTTAGTTTTGCATTCGTATTTTTGATTATGATTTTAAAACAAAATAAGTGATTAAAATGGAAACAATACCGATCGCAAGGGCGAAATTCAATTTCGTAAATTTTTTTTATCATTCACGTTATTTATACTGCTAACAAATAATCGTAATAAAACACAATGTAAAGTGGACGAATATTTTTCATTTAAGTTATCCAATAATCTACTTGGAATTTTTATTTGCGAAAAACGATTGTTAAAAAAATGTAAAATTAAATAGAAAATACAACTCCATCCAGATGGTTTTAGTCGGAACTTAGTGCATAATTTTGACAATTAAATGAAACTTCGTGACGTAGTATTATTTCTACTTTCTTTAAGTTCTTTATCACGACCTAGGTTTCGTTGTATTACAACATCTTCAGGTGGGCTATTAGCAAAGATATGATATGTCGTAATTCAAATAAACGTAGGTGGTTGTAAAGAACTTAAAGAAAGTAGAAATAATACTACGTCACGTAGTTTCATTTAATTGTCAATAATGAATTTCAAAAAATTAAAGCTACATATATTCAATATTTAATGTTGATTAAATGTAAATTATTTTTTTTTAGCGTAAGCTCATCCAAATAAACAAGATAAGCCACTCAATATAGATATGCTATAATCAAGTGTAAATGGTGGCCTGCGTGATATAGAGAAATATAATGCACTGAAATAAGAATCAAGCCTACTATATCTAAATTAAACATTTATTAAAATTGAACGACGTTTAAAAAAGGTGTTGCAAGTGTCAAGGACGCATATGTTGGAATAAAAATTAAGGCGTTAACCTCTTCTCCCATAATAAGTGCCAAAAATACTTTAATCCAAGTTTTAGTATTTTAAAAGTTCTTTTTATATCATACAGTTTTAAGATGAATCTTCGTGATTTTTTTACTCTCCGAACGGCTTCCATTTTGACACAATTGTCAATATACAAATATATATATGTGTGTGTGTGTGTGTATAACGTAAACTTTTTAAAATAACCTTATATTTTCCTGGCCAATGAGATCAATGAAGATAAAGTTAAAATTATTTTCCTGGATTAAATGTACTTGCATTACTTACCGTAGCTTGCATTATTGCTTCATATTTACAATTTAAATATTTACCTAGAAATCGAAACATAATATTAGAAGCTAAGAAATTAGGAAGAAATATTTACTTATATTACATATTACGTTTTACTAAATAAACTAACTTATATTGCTCTTGTTACTAAATCAATATAAATCTATAATTTTTAACGTAATCATAAGAGCTAACGTAATCATAAAACGTAACCATAACGTAACCATAAAACATAATGCAACCTAAATATTTATATAAAAACAGAATGAAATTAGATTTCAATATAACGCATCATTCAAAGTAAACAAACTTTTTACGTTATTTATGTAAAAATAAGTTTGTAACTTTAACGTCAGTCTGACCACTTTTGCGAGTTAAACTCAAATGTCATTTTGTAATATTGTGATATGAAAAACGGTATCCAAACCCGGAATTGGGATTTCAATATGGAAATCTCAAACCTTTTAGAAGTTACAGGATTAAATATACCTATCATAATTCATGCAGTAGTGGATAGATTATGATTGTATGAGTGGATTTAGGATTTACGTATTTTCAAAAAAATGTACTAAAGGAGAGGATGTTTTATTCTTAAACTGGCATAAACAATCGATACAATGCATTACTTTGTCTCAGATCAAGTGCAAAAACATGCAGCATAAATATATACGTAACCAATTAAAAATGCAAACGGAAAAATTGGAAAACATAAGATAAATTGAGACAAATTAATTCAATATATAGATAATAAATTACAATATAGAAGAGTGACAAGAAAAAAGTATGAAAGGAACAACTGTCAACCGTAAATAGTAAAAATGGCTTCATATTATATTCGGTTATTTCATTACTCGATATTACATTTTTACATAAACACGTCTCAAGCATGCTTAGAAAAAAATTCGCAAATTAATATCGATAAGGTGAAATTAAAAAGATATAATGTTCTATTAAATAAGGAAGGCAATGTGGTTGTCGGACATATCAATTAAGAAAAATTATGTTATTAGGCTCATTAAGTACTACTCTCACAGTACGATCTGATCACCGTCCACACAGTATGAATTCGCGCAATTTACTTAAGTTTTTAGATATTTTGTCAGATTTTTTACCAAAAGAAGCAATTGAGTTAATAAAAAAACGAATAATTTAGAAAATTAGAAAAGGTTGTTGAAACAGTCCCACTCAAAATTAAATTTTTAATTCTCTCTCGGTGGATAGTTAAATTTTGAAGCTAAAAAAATTAAGAAAACTGTTGGATGTAAAATATTATATTTTACCGTAAAAACGTACACTTATGTTCCTAAGAAGAAAATTTTATTTTGAAGATAAAGAAAAATTTAGGGAAATTGACCTTGTTGAAGGTATGCACAGTTTATTGTATTTTACTTAGAATTATTTCCAAATATAATATGCTTTTTTGATCGCTTGTTTGCAGTATATATCGCCAAATTGAAGAATAAAATATGGTCCGAAAAAATATTGCTATCTTAATTCTTTATCACTACTAGAGGTGATAGTAATTTATAAATTTAAAATTATAAGTTTACTGACCGTCTCCTGCAGTTTATAATAATACTGTAATTTTACAGTATCAAATATTGTGTTTTATTACTGATAAAGGAATAAATTTAAACATAAGTAAATAATTTATTTTAACATAAGTAAATAATTTACAGGTTCAAGAATTCAACACCTTGAACAAAGGCCAAAAACCACAACAAAACAACAATTTTGCCAACGAACCGGCATTTAATTCTCAAAGTCAAAATCTTCAGAAGCAAAATGCCATATTTATTAAGCTCAATGACATAGATCCAAACCCAAATGCTAATTTGGCAGCGGCAAAACCGTTGAAATTGATACAACCCCAACAAACATTTGGTCAACAATATCTCGCTCCTAATTTTGATATTCAAACATCACAATTGGCAGAGTTTAGACAATTAAATAACGAACCGGTATTTGCTCTACCTCAGCAGACATTTAATTTTGCACCAACGCAAGACTTCGTTTCCCAAAATCCTTCAAGTTTCGCTCAATTTTCACAGTTTGAGCAAATAAATACTTCACCGAGTTTTATTTCACAGAAGCAACAGAGCAACGGAAAACAATCAACGAACGAACAACAAAACATTAATCAACAATTTAAAGCACAGCAACCACATCTCAATGACCAAAACATAGAACAAAATTTTGTACCACAAGACAGAAATTCCTTTCGTCAGTTGGCTGTCCAATATCAAACAAGTAATAATGGACAATATAATCAAGCCAATCCAGTCGATAGTCAGCAATCTTTCGTTCCACAACTCGGCCAACTGAATATCTTCGATGGCAGTGAAAATGCAATTACTCAATTCAGCCAGCTTAAAGCTCCCCTACCACAGCAATTTAAAAATACTAACAATCAAGGAAAAATACCAAGCGAGGCTTCTCAATTCGTGCAACAAAGTCCTCCACCAAACCAAGCTGCCCTTTTCGGGAAATCGAATGGATTAGAAACAGAACAAAATAACCAGTTCAAAACTAACAATCCAGTCAATAACCAAAATAACAATGCTCAATTTCGACAAGCTAGCACTTTTCAACAATTAGTGGCACCTCAGTTTGGACAATTGAACGATAATCAACAAATACCTCAATTGGATCAATTCGGCGGTTTAAATGGTTATACCCAACAGCAGCAGCTATACTCTAGTCCGCAAGTCTTCGCTGCTCAAGCAACGCCACAAGAATTTGGGCAAATTCAAACATTTGTACCCTCGCCAACTTTTGGACAATCCTTTGGAAATCAACAAGTTGTTCCTCAAGCTGATTTAATTGCAGAGAGAGGTAATCTTCAAACATTCGGCCAACTACAAAGTCCAAACCTTTATCAATCGAACAATGAAAACAGTCCAGATGGTTCTGAAACTGACGCCGATGACAGTTTATCGTCTACACAGTTTGCTTTTGGGGCCAGAAATTCGCCATTTGAAAGGTAATATACCATTTTGTGATCTGAAATTATAAATATTCCAATTATTTTTCACACGAAACATAGTATAGATAGCGGGGAACCTTTTACACTCACTAGTCCGTACAAATAACCCAACAGTCTCACCATCCTCTCGTTTCAGTAAAACAGCCTCTGTTTGCTATATGAAATATATACCACATTTCATTAAATAAAAACACACATAGTACAGACTTTGTACAAACTTAGAAATGTCTTCTTTTTTGTGATAATTCATAATAATAATGTAAATCAGATGAAATCTACAGCCTGAGTAAAATTTTAACTGTCAATATCTACACTAGTTTACTGTTATGTATTATTTTCTGGTAAGCAAATCACCCAAAAATATAATCACACAAACAGCTTATACTATTTTTGTTATTCTAAATGTCAAATTTATTTATTACTTTATATTTTAAAGTGATATTTCACAAAAAAATGCAAATCCGTTCGTTTTAAGATTTCGTCATTTAAATGTTTCTGCTACTATAAAAAAACTAGCACAGTATCTCATGTAACATCAAAGTAACTATACTAATTACTGACAAACAGTTTAATTAGTCTTAGAATAGATATAAAAATTAAAAAAAGTTGGGATTATGATTTTGTTTAAAATCATTAGGATAAAACTCGATTAATCATTTTCTATTTCCACTTATTCCAACTAATCTTAAAACGACGTGTTTTGCGATGATAACTTCGAAAACGCACGTATTATTAAAAATCAAAAATATGTTAACCTATAATTTACAAAAAAAAAATTATGGAATTTAAAAAAATAAACTAACACCCAAAACTGACAAAAGCTGAAACGTAGTTGGAGAGAAAAACCAAAAACCATATACAACTTAAAATAACATACAGTGCCAAATAATTTTCTTAAAATATAATGTTATTGAGGAGTAAATTAATTTCAATTTTATATCGTTGACGAATCTCAAGGACATTTTGTTTTTTTCTGATGATTTTATCTAAAAAGTTTTAAATTTATTAACGGTTTAATTCCCTACACTATTTGATTGCCAAATATAATTAATATAGTACAAATATAGTCCTCAATAGCTGGACATTTGAATTTTTTTTCCTGATGCTAACCAAAAAAATTGCAAAAATACCCTAACTATTTCTATCCACAGAACGAAACCTGGTGCGAGTTTTCCAACCTACGGACCACCAATCCAGTCTTATGGACCACCTGAAAACAAAAATCCAATAACAGATCCCAAGTCAACATTTGATACAATGCAGGAAAATGCCGATGACGTATGTAATTCTGCTTTTAGAATAACTACATGTTTTTATTAATATTTTACAGTGGAATATACCACATATATCAAAACATGGTGTAATCAAAAACCAGTATTAATTATGTTTATTATTCAGACACTAAAATTACTAAAATTTTTAGGAACAAGTGTCTTACGAAAAGATATTTTTTAGAAATGGTTTTCTAAAAACGAATTAGGAAAAAATTGATTAAGTCAATTTACAATAGTTTTGGTAACAAATTTTCAACATCAAAGCTTTCAATATTCAATTTTGAAACTATTTCACACATTTTTATTATTTCTTTGCTCTTAATCTATTTGGTTTCATCCCATTCCCACACAAACACTGTTTTATACTGACCTGCCTACGTGCAGACGTATATTTTTTTCTTTGTAAACTTATTATTAAGTTGCTATTCATGTTCTTATTTTTAATTCTAAATCGGATTCTCACTTCAATTCTAAGTCGGAATTCTAATTATACTAAGTCGGATTAACTGGGGAAAATTTATAGCTGAGTAGTGCATCTCTTGGGTTTTACTGTTTTCGATTGCGTCATTTTATAGGTTAACATAAATAACACATTGAAAGGTATGTAAAATAATTGCCTTCACAGATGTTAATAATCTATCTCAGTAATCTCAAACCTTTTCACACATTTGAACACATTAAAAAAAATAATTAATAATGAAGTAGATAATTTAAGTTTTTCCTAAAAATAGTAATATAATTTGTAAATCTGAATTTCGAATTAATTTTAAACTTATGTCAAAAATAAGCAACCATGTTCAGATAATACCGTATCATTATTCAAAATAATATCAATGAATTATATTATTACACAGTTCTATCGAGAGGTTTTTAACTTATTAAAATAATCCACGTAGTTGAATATTAAATTTTTGGGATTAATGTTATTTTTAACATTTTTCAACCAAAGTCTCCGAAACTCGTAGATTAGACCTACGCCAAGAAAAACGAGTGTTGTTTATCTTTATTTTCCCAAAAACAATTATAATAAACCCCCAAAAGGTAACGTGTCCCACGCTATTTTTATTTTTATTCGGCCTTGACTTGCGTTCAACGTTTCCTCCAACGTTAACATTTAAAGTTTACTTTAAACAGTGTTTAAAATGTCAAAAGGTTTAGTACGTATCGTAGCTTAAATTGAATGTTTAATATTTGTGATTAATTTTATTATATACTACTTTTACTAGCTTATAAGTCTAAAACTTACAAATATTGCAACCACGAACTTGTTTAATTATTTAACCTAATACTTTCAGCCCTCAACCGAGGAAAACAACTTCGACGGTCCCAACATAGCAATCTCAACGGCAGTCGCTGACGGCCGGAGACGCAGGGGCTCAGCAAGGTTGAGGTGCAAACACTTAAATATTTTATTGCTAATCCTAGTATTTGATTTTTCTAAATCTAAAATGTTATTTTCGTTTAAAAAAACCCAAAAATTCATAAAAAATACTGATGAAAATGATCATGTTCAAGTTCTGAATCCTCACTATAGAAGTTCTGAACATATTCTTCGTAATAAAGATAATAATACTACACGTACTCTAATACTAATACCAGGCTTATATGGATTACATATAAGTTAAGTAGGCATATAATTGAGTTGTTCTGAATATTTGACGCATTTCAATTCGATATTAGAACTAAAAGCAGGCCGTCAGTACATACAAGAGACTTGAAACAAATATGTATTTAAAACATCGTTAACGATATTCCACCGGGCAGAGTAAACTTAATTTTGTAAGAATGTAATGAAACTCAGCTAAATCTCAATCGTAGTCAAAGATTTTAGATTATAAAGTATAAACAAATAATCTAACTCGTACATTTGGTCGCATATATAATGATAAAATTGAATGTTAAACAATGAATTTAAATTTATTCACAAATTTTTTTGTAATAATATGTCACATACTTAAATGGAAATGAAAATGTTTTTATCTACTTTTTCATGCAATGACCTACCTTGCAACTTTTAAATAGAGCCTTTATAAGATCACTTGGTTGTCCTTGCGTTTGTATGTCTGCTAAACCCCTTGGTATGGTTTTTTTTTATTGATCATCAAAACCTACAGGGTACTTTCGGTCAACCTACAATCTCGAAAGTCCGCGTAATGGGAGAGAAGTTCAAGAATCTTTAATTTCTAATTCTATATGGAATTATGCATTTCTATATTCATATATTTATGTTGTGAAAAAATAACATTTGTAAAAAGTTTGTCCTAAGTGTAAATGTGTACCGAACTCTCATAGACCTAAAATAAAACCCAATACAAATATTATCAGAACAAAAATACATTCCTTTCAAATTTACTCAGCGATAGTTACTTGAATATGTATTTCAGCATTTATTTGCAAATATTTAGTTGGAACGGAATGTAATTTTTTCAACATTTTTTCGTATTTAAAAAGTTTATTTTAAGCGTATACTTAAGTTATAATCAGCATCTTATCAGTTTTATTTAATTTCATTGTGACATAGTTACATAAACAATCCAAATATCATCACATAACTTGTATCAAACTGTCTAAATGTTATTATTCGGTTCTTAGAAAGTAGATGAACCGTCAATCGCATTACATCGCCGCTTTTTCTTTCCAATCATATAAAAGATGATTGTATAAAAGAAAGAATATTTCATTTGCTTTCATATAATTATCCTTCATTGTTACGTCCAAAATCAGTAAAAAGAATTTTTAAGAATTTTTACGAATTTGAAATCAAAATATATCTACATTCTTATTTACTTCAAACAACTGGACAAAATATATTTTTTGCGATTTCTATTTATTTTCAATCTACCTAAATCTTCACCGAACCAACTATACGGGCCCCAACTGACCGTATCTCGTTATATGTCGGAGATTTAAGTACTTCGTTGGTTTGTGGTTTCCACACCTTGAAATTGTTAGCAGTTTAAATCTTATTCGCTCCAAAATTATTGTTTTTTGTTTGTTTTTTATAAAATCCTTTTACCCCCATTCTATTGCTACGAATCGGCGTAAAGTTCTAAAGGGTAAATCTCTGGGTTCTCAAATTCATATTTTATGTAACATCAACATTTAAACGTAATATGGAATTTAGTCATGACTACTTATTCCACTTCGATGGAATTAATGATTCCTTCATTTTTTTTTCAGGAAATTACGTCGTAATCGCCCGCTATTCACCCTAGACAAAATGGGAAGACTGATTCGCCTGCATTAGAAAAATATCGTCAACTTTGCCTGGGAATGGTAAATAACTATTTATTGCGAATCCTGCCATGTTACATGTAAAATACTTAAATAATATATTTGCAACAATAACCTGATTATATACAAACTTTATATTCATAATAAATTCATTATTTGAATTGCAAGTAAAATTATTTATCTCCTTATTAGTGTCTCATGAACCTGTAACCGGAAAAAAGAAATATTCCTCTTTACTATTCAGCAAATTCTACATATTATCACATACAAATCATTTTCAGACGAAATGAAAAAAACAGAGTATGATATCAAATTTCAAAACGCATTTTATGTCTATAGTCTAACAAAAAACGAATATATTAGTCACACAGATGAATCTGCGTATCAAATAGAATTTATTTGAAGAGGGTTTTGATAAAAAAATGTATTTTAAAGTCCCATACATTGAACAGAAAATAGGAATCCTTATGAGATCAGATACGACTTTGTTTTCTCTATCACGACCAATTTTTCCAGAATTGTGTGACGTAAACATTTCAAATGCACATCTTATTAACCTACATATTTCCCAAGCTCACTTTTTTAAAATAATCGTATAATAATGAAAGAGGGGTTAAATAAACAATTATTTTTTTGTGTAATCGAAAAGGCTTACAATGAATTCAGACATATTTTTTGATAATTTTAAATTGTATATTAAAAAGGTATAATATACAACAGGGGTTTTACTATATCTAATCCCCCTTCCTCGACTCCTGAACTACTGAGCCACAATTCAACAAGGTCCCTAAAATCCGACTAGAAAATTGCAGGAAAACTATTGATTACCCTGGATCTCATAACTGTTTAAATATACACCACATTTTTATGCTTGTGAAAGATATGGTAGCGATATATTTACGTTGTGAAAAATTAATATTTGTAAACAGTTCAATAGAAGTATTATCTAAATTAAATATTTGTAAGTGCGTAAATATGCCTGAAACCTGGTAGTGCAAGCTATATGTGTATTTGATAGGTATTTTTCGTTAGAGTCGCAAATTTCACCTCAAATATTTTTTCAAAAAGGTTTGAGAAATATCATGCATTTTCTACTCGATTTGATATACAAAATCAGCATCATAGCATTAAAAGTCGAAAAGGAGGAAAGATAAGTAATATTTTAAAAATCATCTTTTTATCCACTGCTTTTCTTCTATAACATTAGCTTTGAACAACTACAGCAGGTGTTAGAACCTAACCTATTTTGCGGCTTTTTATATTATTTAAATAGCTTTATTTAAATTTAACTAGCGCATAATTCCATAGCTTAGCAAAGATAATAAGGGAATTTGATAAAATCTAACCATCGTTTTTGCAAATAGAAATATAGAAGAAACTCGAGAAAATATATACTGCTGAAGGCGATCCGCCCAAAGCTACTATATAAAATTGATTTGATGCATAGACTTATATGCTTAAGAAATAGTTTTAATAGGTTCACTATACTATTTAATACGAGACACGGTCAATCTGACAGGTTGATTTCCAAATTAAACATTTGAAGACTAACTAACAAATAACTTACTAGGCTAACAGTCATATTTTCTAAGGCTAAAACGATGTCAAAACGAAGTTTTAAGGCTTTCATACCCAGGCTACCTCTTTATACAGGTTTATATTCAATAGCAAAAGCATATGTATAAGCTTTAACTAAAGTAAATTGGCACCAGAAAATAAAAACGACAAATCCACTTCGGTTCAAGCTTTGTATAAGTTGTTTCAGGTATTAAGTGATGAAATATTTTAAAGAAAAGTGAGCTTAAAATATACAAGTATAAAGAACAAAGTAAATAACTAGAGTATTTACACATTCCAATGTGTACAGAACTTCCCAAATGAATATAAAAGAACTTTGGCCTATGAATGTAATTTTGACATTGACTTTATTTTTGCAAACCTCACGAGATTTTGTTTTGTCCCTCATCTCGATATTATCATCCGCGTTTTGCTACATTTTGCTATATTGATGAGAGCAATTATTGATGAGCCTGACTTGGGACATGAGAGCATATCTGTCGAACAATTTACGTTGGATTGAAAAATAATTTTATCAATTGTTCCCAAGATATTCGATGGAGTAAATATGCACAATTAATAACAAGATTAATACTTTTTTTATTAATATTTTTTTCAGGTTTGAGCAAGAAGCAACTTATTTTTTATGAAATAAAAAGAAAATAAATAAATTGGAATAGAATTAATAATCTTTAAACGCAGAATTAACGTTAATAACGGCATAATTTGTAATACGGCACAATTATTAATTAAACATACTTATTGATAAACTCACTACAGAAAAGATAGCAAAAATATGAGCGATAGTAATGGGTAACCAACTTCTAAGAGTAAATTGGTTATGGGGAAACATACTTCTAAAAACAAATATTTCAGTACAAACTATTAGCCGAGTATATAAATTTTGGAAAAGGAAGGATGAAATATTAAAAGTTGAGGAAAAAGTTAGGAATATATTATGATGAAATAAACCAAACTGACCGATAACTGAAACCAAGGTTTGTTAATAAAATATTTTTGTAAATTGAAATTTTCACATTAATCAGTGAAATCTGAATGACCATTATTGGTTTATTGTGATGGCACCAAGAAAAAAAACCTAAAGTATATTGTGCCATATTAAACACAATATCCCAAAATAATTTAAATTCCTCTTGATAGAAAAAAAAGACAAATAATATTGGGGTACGAAAAGCGAAGAAATAAATAAAAGATAAGCCTGTTAAAATATAGCTGTGAGGGTGACTTAAAACTACATAAAGTAATGTAAAACACAAAACTTAATGATTCAAAATAATAAAGAAGGTTTTATTATTTACCTTAAATGTAAATACGAAAACTTATGTTGTAGAAAAGCAACATTCATAACATTTATCACAAACATCGGTATCGGTATATATACATGCGCAAGTGCACACATCAGTCTATGATTACATGCGCAAGTGCACACATCAGTCTATGATTTACATATTATATATGGGTGGACTGAAAAAAACTTACATTCTTATTAAAAATTTGAATATCAATAGCAAGCCCAACGATCAGCGTAAGAAGTAAATTAAAATACTTAGAAGTTATTGCCTCAAAATAAATAAATCAAACGAATTGAACATTTTTTTCAGTAGAAATGGAATATTTTTCTCTAGTTTGATAAAACTGCACAAGATATCGATATTTTCTTTTACTATTCACATATTTTCACTGCGTGTCCAGTGTCACTTCAGAGAATCGCTTAAATCTCTATAAACATGTGCTGTTGAGGTTCAAAGGACCGAAGATTTCTTGTATATTAAAACTTTTTAAAGGTTAGACTGTGAACTTTGAACTTAATACTAACAATCAGCCTCTATGCCTTGCCCTTGGTGTCAATTGTTATAAAAGTGACGAACTTTTGCTACTTGCTTAATGAAATTGACTTAGGTGGGGCGATGATTTTTATTTTCACTACGAATATACGAAAGATGTTTAGACGTCAGTTTCTAGACATGGTTCCATAAATGCATATGATTCATCAGAGAGCCAATTTTATCCTAAAATTCACTGCACAAGTTCTTGGAATCATGGAAAATTATCTCAGTAGTACGACAACATAACTAGAAGAATGTGAACATGAAGAGATCGGTTAGCTTTTTCTACATATTGTTTAGTGCATTTGTGTATGTCGCCACTAAGCGTAATAATGAGTAGCAACTTACGTCAATTAATGTAAAAAAGTTTTATTTCTGAACAAAAATGAAATTTTGATAAGTATAATTCAATAATTAATGACACAAATTGTATATTATAATACTCATTTTATATGTTAATAATAGCGTAAAGAAAAAAAACGAGTGTGCTTTAGACCACACGACTGAAGTAAAACTTTAAATTCACAAAATATGAACTTTAAAATGAATTTACAGTTTTATTCACTTTAAACGTAGAATATTTAATGTATTGAACAAAATAATAATTTATAAAATTGTTTAAGAACGAAATGAAATTACAAAATAACCAAAAAAATCACGGTTCGCGTAAGGCTGGCAAACTCGCATATATATATATATATATATATATATATATATATATATATATATATATATATATATATATATATATATATATTTCATGCTCTGGCTATGAGAGGAAGAGAGAAAGAAAATGTGCGCTCGCACTGCTCTCTCTTGCTCCTACAGTGTGATACAGACAATAGGCTTGCACTGTGTCTTAGATATACGAAACATAACTGACGATGAGAGAAAGAGAGAAAGAAAATGTGTGCTCGCACCTCTCTCTCTCTCTTCTCCCTACAGTAATATACGAAACGTAACTCTCTCTCTTTCTGTCTTCACTAACTTATCGCTTAACGTTCGCCTCACCCGATCACACTTTTCATAACGCTCTCGTCACGCATTCACCAGCATACTCCCCAAGTCAAGCGTGCGTAAAGAAGTTTTACTTCAATAATTAATCTTATTCGAATACCAAATTACTGTAGCCTTATGTTTAATACATGCACATAATTTTGTATTCAGATGTTCAGAGATATTAGAGAGTTAAAACGTAGGAAAATAAGTTTACATTAATAAGTATTCATAAATTTAAAGTAATGAATCATTAATAAATCTACCTTCGTAAACAATAAATGTGAAAACATATTGTTTCAATACTTTTATTATTACAAAAAGATTGTGACTTTTACATCACAATTACATGTAAAAATTACATCAATAAATTTTTATCACGTAAATAAACTTAAACGTATCTTTTACAATATTTTTTTTAAATTCAGGTTTTAGGAGATCCACATTTGGCAGATAACAATTTCACCATTTTTGATCATGTCATCGAGTGCTGCGATTTTGCCTTGATTCGAGTTGTCGGTCTGAAACAATCCAAATCTATTATGTAAATTAACACTAAAGTAAGTTAACATATTCATCAATATACTTTCAACTAACCTCTGTTTAGCATTCTTTTTTATTGTTTTTGGACGGCTTCTGTTGCACGTTGAATTCGTTGCTTTTGTTATCTGCGAGCGTAAAATCGATAAATTAATATAATTGTTCGTACGTTTTTTTATTGAAAGATGGGTCATGTTATTACGTTATGTGTGCATGTACACGTTTTGGAAAAAAATATATTGGTCCAAAATCTATGGACAGGAAAAATTATGCTAGATGATATTATCTAATCTATTCTTAATTTTTTGCAAGTAACATGAAACAAAAAACAGAAAAAGATAATGTTTAAAACTTATTTTGTGCGTTTCATAAATCGTGAACGAAGAAAATACCTTGTTTACTCTTGGAGACAAAACTGACGCAGAAGGCAAATATGTTGGTCCCGTAAATGGGGAAATATTTTCCGAATTACTCGAGTCCTTGAACCTAAGTCCTTGTTCATGTGAATGTTTTGGATCTGCATATTCCTGTAAAAATATTATTATACATATGTGTTTATAAGTTGTAAACGAGATAACTGAAACTTAACGAATAATTTAAATTTAAGATTGCCGAACGAAAACGGGATAACGTTTTGTAACGGATGTACCGATTGTTTTATCTTATCTTCATATTCATTTTTCTTTTTTGTTGGTAGTTCAAACTTTTTCAAATTGCTTACTACTCAGTAGGAATAACCTTGAATGACTTGAAGTATTAAGTCGATTTTAAACTCCCATAAATCATACTTATATTCATGTTCTAATGATGGCAATAAGATTTATATTTCTAGTGACATGCGAGGTAGGTTTTATTCCAATTTTCACAACCTGTTAAATATTTAATTTAACTCCCGAAATATTTATTTTCAGCAAACTTTATAGAGATGTGACTCCAGCTCTTTTGCTATTTACTCAAGGTCGCAATCCTTGGTTCCCGCGAGTCATAAAATGCTTTCCCTTGCGTATTCTTATCCCGGTAAGGAACCTATCATTCAGCTTCCTATGAATTTTTAAACGAAAATGTAAAGGGAAATGTTAAGAAAACCGCGCTCCTTCGCGTTGGGATGTCTCCGTGGATATAAAATCGTTATCTTTACGTCTTATAACACAAGGGGCATATACGTAAATGTTTCGAAAATTTGTTTGCTTGATTAAAGATAAATGTGAAAACGCATGCTACCGTAAGGAGAAAATATCAGGTCTCCCAACTTAAAGAAAATAAGGTTGTTAAGTACGGTTGGAACTTGCGTGGCGGGATTTACGTAACGTTAACCTATTGAATTACGTCACATTCTATAATCAGGTCGCTGAAATAAGGAACATTTATACATTTTGTGTCATGAAGAACAATAAATTAAAAATGATTAAAAAACGCTCTGCAAAAGACGCGGCTATTATAATAGAGAGCTAATAAACTAAGACGTAACGCGTCATCTCCATTCCTACAGTCTCATGCTCGTCGCGAATTTTAGTGACGCCACCTTGCCAATTTAAGTTGTTTAAAGAAATCATTTTTTTTAATTTTATCTATTTTTTTTTTTTCAAAAAAAGAAATGAAAGGGAAGTAGACTTTTCTTTCGACTCCATAATTTTATTAGTGTAGTCAATAACGTAGTTACACAAATATGTTTATCAATGAATAATCAGGTATGGATAATTCAATATCATAATTATCTATTTAATAGTTACACTATTAAGTATGTTTCTATAGATTTCGCATTGACATCGTTTGAAACATTTCCGAGAAATACGTTACAAACATTTTCAAAAGGTGAATTTATAACCTTTTATGACGTATTTTATTCATTCAATTCAATATTTCAATATTTTTTTCATTCTGTCTTTCCTTCAATAACTTACGTCTCTTTCTTAATCTTGATATTTTTATGTATGTTAAAAGCTTATTAGACATATTTTTCAGGGACTATTTTTTTTTGGAGTTTACTCCTTAAGAATCGATTTTAATATTTAGCGCCCGGTATGAAATTTTATGAGGATTAAAATCAAAAGTCGTTAAAAAAAGTGTAACAGTTTGTAAGTTTGGATGTAGGAGGCAATCTCCAAAACTACTCATCCGATTTCAAAAATTATTTCCCCAATATTTAGAAAGAACCTTCAGAATGGATATTGATCATAAAAGATCCCTTTAAAAAAATTTCATAAGAAGATTTCAAAGAGGTAAAATTTTTAAATTTAGATGTAGGAGGTAATCTCCAAAACTACTCACCAAATTTCAAAACTTCTTTCACCAATATTTAGAAAGGACCTTCAAGATGGATATAGGTTGTATATTATCAAGTTAATAAAGTGTAACCGTTAGGTAAAGTTAATAAGTTTGGATGTAGTAGATAATCTCCGAAACTACTCATCCGATTTCAAACATTATTTCACCAATATTTAGAAATGGACATAGGTTCTATATTATCCCGTTAAAAAAAAAAATTCATGGAGATTTGTTTTGTAATGTAAGTCAACGCAAAAACAGTCGAACGAATGCGTTTCTTATGAACTCTGCCTTAACGGCAAAAGATATACTGATAGATAATATTTACATTTATATTTCTATTCAGAGTTACCTATTTTATACATTCCAAGACAATCGTAATTAAGGAGTAAGACGCGCATCAGAGTTGATATGAACAATGTTTTTTTTCTTATCATTATACAGTTTGACACTATATTGCCTGTATTATTTTGCATAGATTAATTTTGCAAATAACCAAAACCATCGACTAAAGCTATTGACTACATAATTAGATTTGGAAACTGACTATTACATACTGCATTTTCTACTACTTTTAATTCAGAATACTACTGATATAAGCTACGACAAATAACTCAATTAGTATACTTATCTATTTACTCATTTTAATGTCTCAAAAATAACTCAAATCATAATCCCTATAACAAAACACAACGATATTTATGTACATTTGTGTAAACGAGAATTTATTTTTAAAAAGTAAAACTTCTAATTACTAAGAACAAAAATTAATAGAAGAATTATTTATTTTTTTAACTTTGAATGTACCTTAATCGATACACGTCTCCCAACTCTCACGTATCTTTAATTTGAGGTTATTTTCAAAAGCCCATAAAATAAAATATCTATTTGTAAAGTGATATGTACTTTCACTAAAATTAAAATACAAAAAAAAAACAAAAAAAATATAGAGTGATTTCTGCCCTACTTGGAATAATATTATTAGATTTAAAAAAAAACAGCCAAACGCGCTATTGGTATCGATAAAGTGATACAAGCTTTCACTAAAATTAAAATACAGAAACAAATACAGACTACAAATTGAGTGATTCCTGCCCTGCTTAGAATAATATTATTAGATGAAAAAACGGCCAAGCGTGCTATCGGTATCGATAAAGTGATATGCATTTTCACTAAAATTAAAGTATAAAAACAAATATAGACTACAAATTGAGTGATTCCTGCCTGCTTGAAATAATATTCTTACATTAAAAACAACGACCAAGCGCGCTAATAGTAGGAAAAATGGACACTGAAGCATTTACATATTCGATTTAAAACTTAATAATGTACGATATTCAATATTAAAGTTATTCTTGGGGATGGCCATATAAAATATGTTAAGATTATAAAAAACCCGCTTTTGTATCTTAAGGGTATAAAATATATTTTATATATTTTTTATTCTCTGCTTTCATTTTTTTCCGAATTCATTTTTTTTTATTTCCGTATTACTATTTTATTTAATAAGTTAAATTTTATCAAAGGGGCAGAAATGAAATAATTTTAGGAATTCATCTCTCTGAATGAAAAAAAAACTAACTCTTGTAGGATCATTTGGTTGCCCGTTCTTCAACTGTCAATCATTTAATGGTACATAATATTACCATTACATGTTTATGAATACCTTAATGTGTACGGAACTCTTCTCGAATCCTACTCGTACTTGACAGGTTTTCATTATTGTTCTTATTGTATATTTATGGACATTAGATAAATATAAACGTAGATTTCGTGAATTGTTCCCAGTATTTTCTCAGTATAATGCTCGGAAATCTTTAAATGCCCAGAAAGTCTTCTTAAACAGTTTATGTAACAAAACTCGATGGCAACACTATAGCTTAGTTTTTCCTTTTTCTAGAATTGCCACATTTATCTGTGTTACGAGTACATTAGTTAAGGAAAGACGAGATCAAAGCAAACAATTATCAGTTATACGTAAATGCTCTACGGATCACACAATAAGAATATTCGTCTCAAAGTTAGGAAACACTCGTATAAGATACCAAGGAATAAAAGAAATATTATATTACCAAATTGATTAAATGGAGTTCTGAATTTTACTACGGGGTACATACGTTGAGGCTAATAAGAAAAGTTGACTAATATAAAATAGGTTTCTAAGATTTTTCAAACCCATGGTTAATAAAATAGAAATTTTACATTGTATGATACTTCCAAACTTAACTTTTATCAAAAAAGCCACATATGTATGAAAAACCTGAATATGAGGAACATAATATATATACATTATAATAGACGTAAATATGAAAAATCATAAAAGAGTCCTCAATTTCAATTGAAAAGCTGTGGCTAATCATGACAAACTCAAAAATATGTTTAAATTTCTTTTTCTCAAGTTACGTGTATAAGACATTGCATAAAAAAATATTTGTTTATGCAATATCTTCAAAATTCTTATAATATTACCCTGCAGATTAATTGGGACCATCGTATGAAGTATTCATGTTTAGGATAGCTTTAGAATAGCATAAATTACAAAATTGTGTTAGACAGAAATTATTGTACGAATTTCAAAGTTCTATACAAAAAAGCCACTTCGTGACAATTCATCGAATAATAACTACATTTCAATTACTTTACGAAAATCGTAACATACAAATATTAAATCCGAAAAAAGTTGGAAAAGTAAAATATTTTAGAAGTATGTGTAATGATGATATAAGCGATGGAATAAACGAAATGTTTATTATCATATTTTATTAAAACTTGTTAGTATATGTTAAGGTCATAATAACACATTATACAACGTTAAAGGATACGTTCAGATTAATATTATGAAAAATTAATATCACGAAATAAACAATACATTTCACAATTTCTCAAATTTTCCTTACACTGCAATCTCGTTCCTTTAATTCTTAAAATACGTAAGCAAAAAGGTATAGTGAACAATTTTTACAAAAACGGTGTAAAAACATTTCATTCCTTACTTAAAAACTAAGAAAACTGAAACAGACGGAAAAAAATAACTACATATTATAATAAAAAAACAAAGTCTCCATATTTGTTTTTATTTTTCTGTATATTATTTACGTGGAAAAACAAATAACTAAACCAACATCATTGAGGAGATGCAATATTATACAAACCGTATTACAACGAAGGACGCTAATGTATTAAACCATAAATTCACAAAATGGATACCAGCCTTCGTTAAGCGCACAACCACAGACAATTGTCGAAATTTACAAACATTGAAACGAAAAAATTATTTAACTTACGCGAACCCGGAACAACTGTCGACCCAAATCAAGCGACTCGTCTATTTCAATACTGAAGTCGTCGGCGCTGACGCTCCCTTCCACGTTTTCTTTTCCATCTACCCCCGACACATCTTCGTAAGTTTTCCACCCCGTCTCCCCATAGGTTTTCAATTCCACATTCGTTTCCTTGCTACCGTCTGAAATACCGCTGTCAAAATTGTTTTCCTGGTTTACGCTGGTATGTAGAGATATTATTTCCTCGATATTCTCGGGGTGCTCCTCGAAGCCAAAGGTTGGTTCTTCGAAGTTTTGAAATATGGTGGAGAAAAAATGTCTTTTCTTAAATTTTTGGAAATCGGTAACCTCCTCTGTGTCCGGCAAACTTTGGATAGATATGTCAGGAAATATTTCATCTGCTGTGGAAGACGTGAAGAGCATTGGTTCAGGTATATTCATTGACTGTCCCTGGAATATAATTTGTGAAATAAATTTCGATTTTTAGAAAAAAAAAGAATAATGAAGCGAAAACTATACTCGAACAATTTATTTTTCACACTAAGAATCAATTAAAATAACTAAAAAATTATTTAAAATACAACTCTGCATTAGTTTCAAAACAAGAAATAACTAATAATTTTCATTTCAATATCACGCCATAGATCAAGTTCCAGTGCTTAGACTAGCTATAAATATAAATTACTTATATTACAATTTATAAATACAAATTATACTTTAACTAATTAATTTTACCATAGTTTACCTAGTTACAAAATTGTAATTAAACGGTTACGCTACTTCACACGTCATTAAGTTTTTCTTCCGATACAATACCTAAACTCTAAAATGGTAGTATTATTTTATTGATTGACTAAAAATAATATAAAACGATCAAGCTAAGAAGGAACTCTTAGCTGAGAAAACAAAAAAATGTTTTGGGACTGACAAAATTATATATTTTCCGTGCAATTATATGTAAATAGTTTTACGACAATAATTGAAATACAATTTTATGGCATCTAGCAACAGATCAGAGTATTAGTGATATAAAAAGGTTCAAAATGGGTTTTCGTCTATAGCGATTTCTATTATAAAATTTTGAGTTAATTTAATTACGATTTTTTTCCAAAAATAAGAAAAATGTATGACTTATTCAAAATCAACTTAAATTATAAATATATTATATGAAATCTGTTGACTCAAATCAATTTTACTAACGGTACGACGATTGCTAAATTGTAAGAAACAAAATTAAAAATAAAAAAATAGAGAGTGCTTAAAAAAAATTATATTTCAAAGATATTTTCTTTAATGTAAACAAGAAAAATGTCTCAAAATTGCGACAATCCTGAAGTGTGTACTTGTCAGCTGTGTAACCTGTAAAGAGTACTAACTTTACTGCATATATGCATACATCTCTATGTATATATATATATATATATATATATATATATATATATACATATATTTAGTTAACTTACAAAGCTTTACATTTAATATCGAAATATTTTTGATAAAACATAGTATTTCTTTGATATTTAAATACAAGTAAAAATACAATTTTTTATTTTTACTTCTATTTTTTCTCATAAACCAACTTGAATCATGTGAACTATAGTGAGTTTTAAAAAGTAGTACTACAACATGCATGTATAACTAATTTCCGTCAAAGTATTTCATTTTTACGTGCACCTAAACGTGCAAATATATATTTCACAAGACTATATTACATTCAATTATTTCAAATTAAATAAAAAAAAAACATTTTAGCGTCACTTAAAAAAAAATAAACCCTCTATAATATTAAAAAAATATGTTTATTATTATATAGAATTATAAATGTGATTAGATACAAAAAATACATAATTATAGATGTGTAATTCTATTAATAAAATGATCTTCAATATGTTCCCAATTCTTTAATATTTTCCAATCCAGCCAAATATTTTTGTGAAAAATTCTGTGCTGGCAATTAATTAACAATTTTTTTTAAAAATCCTTCATTATTTAGCTCTAAATATGTCGCGCATAGCGGACCGCTTTTCATTAAAGTGTGTTCATTTTTTGGGTATTAATATTTTAATAAATATTGACAACTCACTAGATCTGGAATAGGCAAAAGGAACCTAGGTCCTTTAGGTTTCCAACCACGTGGACCGTAGGGTGCTCTAATCAAAGTGGTCTCTGTTAGAAATCCAGTCACCATAGAGCATATGGTCAAAAGAATTTGAAAATATTTCTGAAATCAAACAAGTATCTATAAAGCTACCAACGCGATATAAAATCGTTATATAACTGGATCACAGTTATAATCACAGTGAGATAGGGAATTTATTTAGTAAAAATTTAAACCCAATGGAAAAGCTGCTTGGAAATGAGAGCTTAAAGATGATTTAGAATGTAAACTTTCCAGTAACTAAAATAACATTTAATACTGATCAAAATTAAATATTGAATATATTTGGCGTTAATTTTTTGGAAATTCATTATTAACAATTAAATGAAACTACGTGATGTAGTATTATTTCTATTTTCTTTAAGTTCTTTACCACGACCTAGGTTTCGTTGTATTACAACATCTTCAGGTGGGCTATTCAAAAGTAGAAGTAGAAATAATACTACAAAATAAAAAAAAGTCTAGAGCCTAAAGCCTCACGAGATTATATAATAGTGAATCGAAATAGAAGTAGACGACTTTCACCTGCTCTCTATATATGAGGTTTCTGTAATGAAATAGTATTCAAAAATGATAACCGAAAAGCGCATGCAACACTAAATGGATATAATGAACTATAGATTCATCATTAGCAGGCCAAACGACGCTGTTAAAGTCTAATCAAAATTTAATACATAAAAAAGAAAGTATTTGAATGGATTTTTTAAATCCTTCTCTAATTTAAGACTATAAAAAAATAACATGAAAAATAAAATTTAATTTCTTCAGAAAAATAATATTACTATCCTGGGAATAAAAACACTTAAAAATAAAAAGTACCTTCATTTCGAGATCTCCAATATGTATTTTCTTATAATTGAATTATCTCAAGCAGTTTAGACTTTCACACTAAAACTGAGAATTTTCACGTGGGTAAATTTATTTATAGACTCGAATGCAGGTCACCTTACCATCAGCTTAGTACAGTCGAGAATAATATTATATGAAGAGATTTTACTTGGTATTGCTGGCAATAGTTTTAAACCGTAATGAGAAGCCAGATTGAACTTTAAAAATACACTCCAAATAATTTAAAAAACAATATCTTTTAAGTGACCTAGTTGGCCACGAGAACAATATTCGAACAAGAACAATATTAGAGTATTAAAATACATAATTATTATAATGTATTCGATCAAAAATATTTCTATTTATTTAAACCAACAAAACCTCAATGCGACTAATGTTTTTGAAATAAACTCTTATTTGTGAATATCAACTTATTTATTGTAAAAATGTCAGCAAAAACCAAGATATAACTATTTAGGTCATATCTAAATAATTGAAGAGAACTAAATCTTAATTTCTCTTCTTTTTCATAATTTTATACTTTTTAATAAATTTAATATTGGTTTTATAATATTCCAGTTATAAATCTTACAAATGTGCTAGATTTTTGCTATATTTTGGTAATAAATAATAACCGCACTGGCTAACAAGAATAAATTTTGCTGGTTAGCATAAAATATTCATCAATATTCCATAAAAAAATAAGAATTTACGTTTAAAGAAATATCAGCCTAGAGGATCAATATAACTATTATTCTGAAGACAGTTTCTAGATTGAATTGAAAATCCAAGTTCAAATCCCATTTAAAATAGAATAAAATAGAAAATTATCACAAGTATAATAAATTATTTTTGGAATGAAAATTAGTGACCTCTTAAGGGAAATGAATAGATGATAGATGCCCACTACTTCATGGTACAACGGGATAAGCTTGTCCTTGATCTACAGTCGCGCTAAATTTGACCAAAATAAATAAAGCCCAAAGAAAATTTTGGTGTCTGAATTAAGAATTTAAATAATCATAGGAAGCTGAAAATCAGATTAGATTTCAAAAAAATAAATACAAACAATAAGTCCCACGTACAAATTTAAATTAAACAAGTATGGTAGAAATCTATTGTTCAAGAGACACGTGGAGAAACTTTGAGTCGACTCCCATTCTAAATCAAATAGTCTCTAATTAATAATCAAACATGATCCCGTATTATATCCCTTGTAACATAGTTTTAATAGAATACTCAACTCAATTTTCAACTTGACATTTAACGATTCCTCGACAATTTCGACCTAAACAATGAGCCTTAATTGAAATAAACATTAAATTAACTCAAACTACATACAGGAAGAGACATTAACGACAATGACTGTACTGACCTATGGTTTCTCAACACCAATATTTACTCCAAACAAATGTTTGTATAAAACTGGTGTAATTGACCTTATTGCGTATTTATGTAATTAAAATTGAGCACTGTGTCTGTTATATAACTTATTAGGTCGTCCCTTCTTTAATGGAAGACATCTTTGTGTTAACGCTCACGATTCTGTGACATAATGCTTAATGCTGGATACTCAATGCCACCGCTGATGTATAGAGTCGACATTGACTTAAAAAAAATGACTTTACAAAGAGAGTGCATCAGTGGCCTTGTTGTGGTGCCTTTCCTTTATGCCCATGATGTGTGGTTGGCTCATGATAAAGTATGCGGAATTATTACATGTGTTGGCTTCATTTATTTATATTATCTTAACTTACAGTTTAGTTATTATTTAAACCGAATCATTTGACCTAGGTTAGATTTAGAATATAAACAAATTACGAAAAACGACATTTGCAAGTTAAAAAGTTATCAAAATTAAATATTTGAAACTTAATTTCTGAGATTAAAAAGGAAAACAAATAAATTTATGGACGTGGCTTAGCATCTTCGACTATTTATTATTTGATTTAAAATTTTCTGGTTATATCAAGAAATGGTGATTTCCTGTTTATTTATTCATTCGTATGTTTGTTTCTTACCCAATATATAAAATCTCACGTAGATTTCAATAAAATTTTCAATAGTGATCATTAAAATAAAGACACATAGCGATGTGCAAATAATGTCTCATTATGTCATGTTAGTAATGATAACTATCACACGTTAGTAATGATAACAAACTCACTAGCTATCTATCTTTCTATACCTTCACAACATACCCCACCGATGCAAGACGAGCTGCCGCGGTGGTGCAAGACTGAATACCTTTTTCCACAATTATCCTCTACAGGTTTTAAAGCATGCTCCACTATGTCTTCCATCGATACATTGTTAAAATGTTTACGCAACAATTTATACTAAAATACTTACTGCTATAACTCTTAAAGAAATAGAATTACTTAAGACACTTATTTACTCTAATCATATTGCATTTTTCCATAAAAATTATTCATATTCGATACGTATTCCATAGTCCGATGCTTTATCTCCACCACAGAAATGCTATAATACATAACACATACCTCGTACTAGAAGAGTGCAATGTGAAAAAAAAAAAATATTTATGCATTTAATAATAGTACAATTTAACTTAAATCAATTTTATTTAAACGAGTGCGAAAAACATGCTCCCTAAAAAAAACTTCTTCAAAAGATTGTTTATTGACCCATCGAGATAACTAACCGTATAAAGGCCATTTGAGGACCAGTGTTCTGTTCGCTCGCATACACCTCTAGATCTGATTAGAGATCGGGGGAATCTTATAAGAGATCAAATGTCATAGCTTCAATTTGTTGAGGATACACCCATATACCTATTTATACAAATATCGGTCTACGTTTCTTCTCCACCCCAGTGCATACAGTTCGCGGCGAGTATAATATTTAAATTTAAGGCTTTTGCTTTCACTGATACATAAAACGTTATCTGCTGTAGAACATAATCCAATTCAAATTATATCAAAATTTTAGAAACCTGTTATCTAATAAAAAACTAGCTTGCATTTTGACAATTGTTTCCGATTCCCAAATAGTTTGTCGTAGAATCTGTTAAAAAAATTCTAGTCACCAACTGCAGCAAACATTTTGAGCGGTCATTCAGTCAATCAGCCGCTGACTTACATTCGATGATATTTATTTTTAATATACTCGACGTTCCTAAATTTAGGTAATTTGGCAATAGTCAAATAACTGCCATTGATACCATATTTTAACATGACTTAATTTTGCTAAGACGCGTACAGAAATTTCACCTTAAAATTTAAATTAATATTTAATTTCAAATGGTAAGCAAATATTAATTTATAATAATAAAAAGAAAAAAAAAGATAACGTAATTTGTGGGAATTTAACATAATTTTAATTGTATAATTGGCAATATGGTTAAATATAAACAAACTAGAATATTCCTCATTAGCTAGTGAAAGATGGCGTTAAGTCATCGTGGCGTACGTATTGTTACGTAAAGATGCAAATTTCCCTTTAAAATTGTTTAAATCGAATATAAAATAACAATAATTGTTTGAAGATTTATCGTAATATACTTATTTACTCTACTTTTAATAAAATCTGTATATGAATACAACCCCTGTTAAATAATGGAAATTATTTTATTTGATAAAATAAGGCGTAGATTGAAAATGTTTAGTTACGTTATAATTTTTGCAATCTACTAAAAGACTTAGCATTTGAAAAAACTTACCAAAACTTCATTTTAATAAAAATGTTTCTTCATTTTGTAATTTGATTTTGCATTATTAAAACTGACCTAAAAACTTCCACGTGTCTAATAAAATTATGTACAAATGTGTTTTAAGTGACCTTCATGTAAAACAAGCAAAGATCGATCTAGTAATATAAATCAATAAACCGGGCATGTCATGTTTGCTTATATAAGCTTAAGAGGTTTTGCGTCCTATTTGTCTTAAGGTATATTCAAGCTCTCTGTAAATAGCCGACGAGAAGTATAAATAAAATGTATGTAAGTGCAAGTAACGGATATGAGTAGATTTTTGACGTAATGTATAAGAAATTAAAGTTAGATTTCTACTAGTTTAAGATTGTTTTGACGTTAATACGTCTTTAAATTTACTACCATACGGGGGCAATTCAAAAAACCTAATGATAACAAAATCGGGGGATAGAGTTTGGCGTTGCAGTTTCGAATCTATCCTCTACATCAAAAATTTAATTATACCACTGGATAGCTAAAGGATCAAAGAATTCATTACGAGAAGCGAGAATAGTGACGCATCGCGCGCGGTGGAGGGGGAAGCGCCGCCATTTTGAAGTTATTTTGCTGCGTATCGAGAATTGCATTTAGTATAACTTTTTAATCGGAAAAGCTACGATGTTTGTTAAAGTTTTAATGATCAGCTGTCGTCAAAATCTATCGACTGTATATAAAATATTAGTTTAAAGTAGTGACAGTGAATATAATAAGGTGTTAGAATAAAAAAATATATATTGTCGACGCTATTGTAACACAATAATTATTTGTTTCCTTGCTTTTATCCTAAATACATAAATAAACCCGTTACATAGACGTATTCACGTACAATACACGGCCGTGTCCATGACACAGCCACACCCAATTTTTGAAATTATTATTTCGGTTTGCAAAAAAGCTAATCCGTCTTATGAGTCACATATTACACACACACACACACATATATTTATATATATATATATATATATATATATATATATGTATATGTATATATTTATATATATATATATATATATATATATATATATATACGCATGTATGCCAAGCCAGCAAATCATGGTGATTTATTGAAGATTTTGTGAACATAAATATATATACCTCTCCAAAAGATAGTTAATAAAATTTATCAATTTGTATACATCTGAAATTTGTTAAAAAATTAACTAACACGTAAGTGATGAGATAGAATGTGTAATATTCTCGTTGTCAGCACGTTCATGCTGACAAACCAATCTGCATGCTCCTTGTATAACGTGTGATATAAATATAGCATCTCCACGTAACTAGTAGCAAACTAATGGAAACAATTGGGTATTTGACTAATTTTTTTTATTTTGTTAATCATAATTTCAAGGTATAAGCTGATGAAGAGAATTTTTTTTTTTTAATAATCTTGAAAATTGACCGAATTATAAAAGTTTAAATTTAACCTTTAGAGAAGGACGGCAATACTGTGTTGTGAGGTCATTTTTAATATTGTACTCTATCCGTATCTTCAAATTTAGAAGCATACAACTGGTTTATTTTTCAATCAATTTTTGAATTTTTTTCAAGACTGGTTTTCAATTAACTTATATTTCACAATATTGTACAAAAACCAACAACATTTCGAATGAGTCAACTACCATATTGCTTTAGTTGGGTGCAGCAAACAAATTTATTGTAATTTGTACGATATAAATGTCTTAGTAAAGTTAACTATAAGTTCTGTTAAGTACAAGTATGTAAAATATTATGTACATACAAAATTCGTACGTATGAGGGTTCCGTACACAGTAAGTAATTTATAAATATTTAAGAGTACATATATAAGTATTATTTTTCTCCACGTAAACATATTGTTTAATATCTCACAGGCACCAAACACATCAAATATTTCTTTAATTATTTTGATTTTTTCGGAGGTAAAGAGGGATAAGGGTGGGTCCATATTTCTTTTTGACATTTTCAACATCAGCTATCTTATGTAAATAGTTTCTTATAACTAGATCTTCTAATATATATTCTTCAATCCATTTCTAACAAAAAAACGGCTGTAATCGACATACAGATGCATAGACTTATAAATGATCTTACAAGGTTTCGTTTTTTTTCCTTTTGAAGTACGGAATATTTGAAAGGTGATCGAGAGCTAGTCCAGCTCATAAGATTTGTGTTACTCGCTAATTGGTTAATATAATCGTTGAATTTTACAAATACCGATCAATAACCTAGAAAAGCCTGCAGGTTCGTTTTATACCTCATAAAGAGCGTGTCAACCGTAGATTAATTATTGAATAGAAAAATGTTGAAATAATAGTTTTTTCATCCTTTTTTGCAGGTGTTATGTTTATTTAATAAGTAGCAAAAAGCATTTCATGTGTACCGGCATAAAAATATCGTGAGAAACTATGAAATTTAAAATCATTGTTGTAGTTTCTGATAAACTTTCAGCAGTTTCGAAGATAGAGGAAGGAGGCAAAAACAATTATTTGTGGACATTTTAAGCAATATATCCAGGATATAACTAAAATGCTCTGAAAAAAATTTTTTTTTGAATCCATACCATTTAATATTGCATGCAATGCCCAAAATCAGATTTCTAATTTGTCTACACTAAGGTTTTAATATAAATATTTTTAAGCATTTTAATGGAATACATGCGGATTAATATGTTTTACCATTATGCCAAATTTCAAATTTTTATATCAAACTGTTTATGAATAAAACAGCTATGATAGACGAATAAACCGAAAAACATTTATAAGGTTTTTGTCCTTTGTTTCTTTTTAAGATATGGAACCCAAAACTGAAAAAATTTTCTTATTACACAATTTATTGTGTAAATAAAGTATTGACAACAAAAATAACAAATTGTTTATGGAAAGGAGAATATATTCTTTCTCATTAAAAAACCGAAATAATTTTTTTTAGACAAATAAACCGTGGGTACAAATTTCCAAAGAAGCCCATGCTAAGTGGGAAATAATATTATTTACAATATGAATTCAAAATTTTAACAAAATTATCAAGTATTTTTTTAAAATATTTGTTCCAGTTATGTGAAGAGACCGCAAAAAGAATAGTATCGCCTTTAAATGTTAAACCAACTTTTTTATGTTATCTTCAATCTCCAGTATTTGACACCTATACCGTTTTTAAATTATTTTTAAACTATCTTTTTCAACAGTTCAGTAAGAAACGATTTTCTAAATTTCATTCTTAAAGGGCTGAATCTCAGAATACAAATTTTCGACTTGTAAATTTGTTCTTGTTTATTTAATTCCTATATTTATTTTTTTTAATAGTCCGTGTCTTCTATGATGCAGACTGGGTTTTTCAAAATTATTTTTCGAAAGCAGTGGATTCTCGATAGTTTATGTGTGTTTGCCTACTTGTTAGAACTGACATCTAATAAAAACGATTAAAAGAATTTTCATGAAACTTGTGTAGTCTCCTAGCTGAAGATAAAATATTATGCGTATAATCAGTTGCCGTGTCATAAAACTGAGATGTAGAATAAAAACTTACCGAGGTAGGACAAGAGTTGTTAGGTTCGTAACGTACAAATACTTCTTCAAATCTGTTTTAGAAATAAATTCTTTGCAATAAACATTTCGTCTTATCCTGAAATCTACGCAACATAAAAATTAATAGAAATAAAATGACATTTTAGAAAACAGTGGACAAAAGAAAGATGGAAAAAAAGAATAAAAGAGAAATGAACTTTCGTGTCAGGATTGTTTTTTTTGCGAAAAAGTTCATGACTTTTATAAAGGTGGTCTTTTCGTATTAAATAACGTGATACAATGTTTGCAATGAAATATTAAAGTAAAAGAAGTCTAAGCAGATTGTTAGAGGGAATACTAAGAATGCTTATACCTTGTTACTCATACCAAGAAAATATGGACGTCATAACGAATAATTTTATAATTAGAATCCTGATTGGCACATCACTATTTTGTTATTAACTCGACAAGTCTAAATTTACTTTCGACTGTCGTTCTGAAAGATTTTGGATTTTTCGAAACTGCCTTTCTTTGTAGCATATTACGCTCATTGTAATCGTAGAAAGAAACATTTTGTCACTGCTTAAAGAAAGTTAGAAGGGAATTAAAATAAATCTTATATAGAAAATCATATCAATTTAAATTTTTCACTTTCTTTTTAATCTTATTCTTATATAATTTTCAATTAAATATGTCCGCATTTTGATTTAATACTAAAAATGTATTAGTATTGACGAATTTATATATATATATATATATATATATATATATATATTTACATATATATTTACATATATATATATATATATATATATATATATATATTTACATATATATATATATATTTATATATATATATTTATATATATATATATATATATATATATATATATATATATATATATATATATATATTAGTACTAAAATACACGTAAATTTCTACCAATTCGACTGGTTACATTTTTTTGAGATACTACTAAATAACCTAAGTCACATTACTTATGAAATTTCTATTTTTTCCCGTTTAACGGATCCTAAAAAGACCTGAAGAATCAAATTCAAACTAATTCGTCGACTTTGCGTATAAATTTATTTCATAATTCAAATATTATTTGAAGATTAAAATACCGTTAAATTATTTTTGTAATTTTCATTAATTTTTATATATATAATAATATATTACGTTACTATAGTAATTTCGTTATCAAATATATTACGTTACTATAGTAATTTCGTTACTTGAAATTACTATAGGTGCTGCCATCTACAATAACATAATATAACCGTTTAAATGAACGTTATGCATCACACAAACGTGGTGGGTTTGTTTAGATTATTTATTAACAGAGTGCGCTATAAAGTAAGCACCAGATTTCACGTTGAGTTTCCGATGTTAAAATATTTATCCAAACTTTTAACGTTACTGTAGATTGTAAAATAAATTATTCTAGATATATTGTTTGCATTTATGAAGATACACCTTCGTAAATGCATGTTCCATTTATGAAACTAAAATTAAATACATATTAAGGATGTCATATTTTTAAAGAAATTTTTGTTCAGATCCATATCGTTTGGAAAACTAGACGATAAAAAATTAACGTTATCGTTTTAGATATAAACTCAAACAAATTAGCAATGTAAAATTCCAATTGTTAATTGAGGGAGCGCGGAACAAAAACTGACTAACCACAACTATGATTTTTAAAGTATTATTCGCTGAAATTAAAAAATGTCAATGTATCCATAACTGGATTACAATTTCTACCGCCAATCAACATTAGGTGTTTTCACACAGCAGAATATAATCACTTGCTGTATTATGGACATCCGCTCGGAAATGCTACTCCTCTTTTGATTATATAAAACTGCGCGTTGATAAACAGAAGATACGCATAAAGAGAAGACTCATAAACAGAAAATTTCTATAAAGAGATTCGGTGAAGAGAATTACAGAAAATTTGATTTTCTGTAAGAAATTATTCATTATCATATTTTGTCATACAAAATAAATATTATCTCGAAATAAAACTAAGTTGAAAAAATCATATCAATTTAATTTAAATATTTTTTTTATTTTTACACTTTTTTTTAATCTTACCTATAATTTTCAATTAAATATGTCCACATTTTGATTTAGTACTAAAAATGTATTAGTATTGACGAATTGGGAGGAATTTATATATATATATATTAGTACTAACGATTCTTAATATATTTATCGAGATCGCTCCGTTTGACATATTACTGAGGAAGTATCTTTAATAATGTGAAAAAAATAACTTCAATTAAAAACGCACCTTTGAAATCAATAATTTAATTCGAGATGATTTAGATCTGAAATTTTTGTTCAGATCCATATCATCTGGAATTCAATTTTTCTAAATTACTTACATTTAAAATAATTATTGTGATTAATTAGTAGCAACCTAATGAACACACCCTTTCGGAATGGAGAATATAATATAATATAAAAAAACAATATTACATTGTATAAATTTGAACTATTTTGAAATCAATTGCAATTTATGTTCAATTTTAAAACGAACTCAAACTATGCTTCTAGTTTTAATTCATCTGTCACTATGTCGTGAATATGAAAGTAGGTACGTAACACTGCGGTTCGAAATTCTTGTTGAATTAACCAGATTATTATATTTTTCAAGAGGTAAAAAAGCATAACACTTTTAATACACACTCGTATCCGTTCAACTGTTTATCACAATATTTTTTTTCTGGAAAACCGTCCTATGTAAAAACTTAAATTTTAGCGAATAAAGTATTTTAACTAGCACATATCCCAAATATCAACACTAAAAATGCTAATGTTGAAATTTTTGATCGGGAAGAAAATTTTTCTTTTAGTATCATGTGCCGTGTGAATTATTTGAAAAAGCGACTTTTTAGAATCCCCAAGCAATTTTTATACAAATTTTGAAAAGCATTTCTACAGATATTACTAAAAATGTGAAAGATAATCTAGGCTATATATTTACTTGGTGAAAAATAATATTAATGTTCGTAAACAGTTTAGTAGAATTACTATTTACACTTAAATATTTATAACTGCCAAAGTATGCATGAAATCTTCTTTTTTAAGTTCTACTTGTATCTAACAAATTTGTTTATTCCATAGCAGAGATTCATTGAACTATATTTGTCTATTGTATACATTTATTTACTAAAACTCACGGTCATCTGGTATAGATTTCCGTACGAGCGTAAGGCTGAAACTCCTTTTCACTACATTACGACACATAATGTATATCAAAAATAATATGTTATGTTATAATCATGCTATTATATTTTTCGCAATCATGAATATAATACAAGTGTCAGTTTAGCTATAAAGCGGGACTCTTTCAATAATGATTAAGTAAATCGATAATATGTCCGAGAAAGCATATAAACTCGTAGACTCGTAGACTAAGAAGAAAGTACAAGACTTTGTAAACTGGTATTTTTCTATGAACTATCGTGAGATTCTAATAAAAATGTATTTCACAAATTTAAAGTGTAAAAATTATGTTAATTCTAGCTTCTCTTCGTTTTCTAATTTAGAAAGTTTTGTTTGTGCCAATTTGATATATGCATATGATCAGTTTTTAGTTACTCCATTAATAAACAAATTATGTTAAAGGTATAATTATGTTTATTTTTTTACTTGGAATTATAATTTAGTTCATACAGTATTTATTGGTGATATATAAATTGTTTCATCAACTTGTGTTTACTGCAGTTCAACCTACAGTCCTTATCATATGTGTGGAAATATATAATAAAATACATTATTATATAATATATTTTGACATTAACTGTTATGAAAAAGTTGTAAACATTAATATTATTATTTTAAAATTCTATTTATTCCATCTCCTCTATCTTGTTTCATGCAATCCTTCCTCTGAACAGAGTCCTGTCTTCTAACAAGGATAACGAAACTCGGTTTTTTCTATTCATCTATTTACTTTTTCCTCTCTCACAAATACATACATATGTTTTCATACATGCCTTTCCATCTAAAGTATTTACTATCTTTTAAATATTCTTCAATGTGATTGATTAACATTTTTTCCTTCGGCCACCTTTTCTTTTCTGCTGACTATTTCCATATTTACCTATTTATTACCCCCATTCATATTTTAAATACGGGCAAAACCCAGCTCAACTACCTTTCTTCATCTTCTCGATCACACCTTCCTCGACGTAATTCTTTCACATGAGCATCTTGCGCAGATATTCCGCAATGATTTCGCTTCAACTCCCTTCAATTAACTCTCATAATTTTTTGGACTAACCGAATATTTCGTACATAGATGCATCATATGCCGCTCTTGTCATATTTTTAATATAAAATAAAAAGAACATAGCTATAACTAGATTTATTTCATTCATTCTGTAAATAATACAATTCTCAATTCTATTTCTAAAATGCATAATAAGTAATGGTGATTTTATCACATAGATTTACACTAACAGAAATCATCCTGCATAGTGACCAAGATTTACACTAACAAGAATCGTCCCGCATATTGAATACTAGTTTAATTTATATATGTACTTATGTAAGTAAAACAATAATTACACCCAGGACATTTAATCACTAATTGTTTACAATAATATTGTAACTAAAGACAAGTTCTTTACGTTAAAATGTTTGTTTACAGCAAGCGAACATATAATTACCATGCGTTGAACAAAATGGTGCACTAGTGTACATAACTAATTGCAATAATGCCGTGAGTGAACTCACGGTAAAAACTAGTAATCCGTAAATTTACGGTTTAGTTAGACAGAACAACGTATAATAAGAATGTCGCGCGTATTTGGATAATTAATTTTATAAACCAATCAAGTAGTCAAACTAATGTTTACAAAACGGTGTATATTAGGTTTTTTTCTCAATTGTAGAGGAATTGATTGACAAATTTCGCTGTGCCAACCTTCCTTTTAGCCGCCATTTCCAAAAAGGGTTATAATTAAATTTATCCTTACATCTTAATAACTGCAAGTCTGAAAATAAATTCGGGAATAACTCGTTTGTAGTAAATCAAATTACGTACAACTTTTATTTTTGATATTCACATGGGATAAATAATTAAAATTTGACGTACCAAAGAAGGCAAGCATTTGGGGTGTAAAGCGTTTTAAGGCGGAATAATGTACTTATTTAAAAATAAATAGTTATATGGAAACCACGCCAATAATAAAGCATTTCGGCAAAAATAATTTTATATTTAAACTTTATAAATTATTTTCGTTTTTATGAGTTTTACAAACCTTGAAGGGTTGTAGGTATTGGGGGAAATCGAAAATAAATAATGCAAATTATTGGAAATATATCATAATATTATTTTCATTATATTTATTAGGAATATTAAATTTTTAATTGTTTTAAATTTTATTTGATTTGAATCGGGTTTTTTCGCGATAATTATCTATTTAATGAGTAAACCTAGATATTATAAACTAAGTATTCACTATGTCCCGACGTTTCAGACTGGTTGCACAGCCTGTGGTTACGGGAAGACTGAAGATGCATAGGAGTCACCGCTGCGACGCGGGACTGTTTTTCAAAACCACCCCCACTTGGTTGATTGTAGAAATCTAAGACGCGTTCACGCTAGACCTACACACTACACTGACGGTGTCATGACACTTGAATTTATGTACACATCGCGAACACCTTCTTATTCTTGGGGCCTGTTACGTATAAAGTACTTAATCCTGTCACACAATTGCTCATAAAAAGATAAATTCAGCGCTATGAATATTGACAACTATATTCGAAATTTTGTTATTCTTATATCGCCATATATATATATATATATATATATATATATATATATATATATATATATATGTATGTATATATATGTATATGTATATGTATATGTATATGTATATGTATATGTATATGTATATGTATATGTATATGTATATGTATATGTATATGTATATGTATATGTATATGTATATGTATATGTATATGTATATGTATATGTATATGTATATGTATATGTATATGTATATGTATATGTATATGTATATGTATATGTATATGTATATGTATATGTATATGTATATGTATATGTATATGTATATGTATATGTATATGTATATGTATATGTATATGTATATGTATATGTATATGTATATGTATATGTATATGTATATGTATATGTATATGTATATGTATATGTATATGTATATGTATATGTATATGTATATGTATATGTATATGTATATGTATATGTATATGTATATGTATATATATATATGTATATATATATATATATATATATATATATATATATATATATGCATGTGTATATATACATATACATATATTTTTTCCATCATATCTAATCACATCGATTATAATAGTTGTATCGGCAGATATAAATATGTATTCTTATAATTTCACATATTTTTGCAAAGTTAAATATGTTTAAAATGATTATGTCTACATTTCCTGTTCTACATCGGGTAGTGTATGTATTGTAACTATCATTTGGAGTTGTATGTAATCATTGTAACATCATCCAAGAGGACGTGAGTTCAATACAGAAAAAGTATATATAAGTTCAATACAGAAAAAGTATATATAAGTTCAATACAGAAAAGAGACCGTCACACACCAAAAACAATATTTCTGGCCGTAGTTTAGAAATATATACACAATCCTTTTGTAATTTGCTAAATAATCACGAATATAAACTGAAACACTTATGAAAAATTGTCCTTTTAATTTTCTTTATATTTGCTTATAACTCGATGTCTCTTTATTAACACATCCATAACTAATAAATTTATTACAAATAATTCCTTTTCAGTTAAACTCACACGTTAACAAAAACGCCAAAAGCTAATGTTTCAATCAGTTAATATCAAAAAAACATACAACAAAAACTGGTTTGTCACTAAACGAGTAAGTTGAAATAGGACCATTTAATTACTACAGCCCATTGAATATAGAACGACTAACCATTTCAGTACTTACTACTGCTATTACTAACTGAAATTAATTAAGTAATTTTAAATAATTTTAGTAATTAGTGCTAAAAACAAAACAAAAACGTTTTTTGTTTAATAATACATTCTGGTTAACGAACTTCTTAGAAATTACAGCAAGCTTTTTTGCGTTGACATATATATTTTGAGGAGTCGCAATTATTATTAACAACCTTTATTTGTACATTATTAGAGATAAATATAATTTCATAATATTCGCATACAATACATTAAAATATTCAACATAAGGTAACTGTTAACTTTGATAACAAAGCAGTTATTTTTTTATTAAACATTCTGGCAAATAATTACGCATAACGTAACATAACTGAATAATTTAATCAAACATGGAAGTAAACGTATCATAAAGCATAAGTTACTAAAAATTGTAATTATGCAAATCAAAACATTAATTAACGTTACTCAATAACAAAATACGTATTTTATAAGAGCCTGAGCTGCACAATAGTAGGTCGCGAGCGCAGTAAAGGAAACAAAAAATGTTTACCTGCAGCGATCAAAAAGCCGACTTTTAAATTTTAATGTGTTGATTATCTCGTAATCGTCATCTCTTGATACGGTTTATGAATATGAAAAGACTTTCAATTGTTTTTTGTTTGCATAATGTGCGTATTCGCATGTTATTGTTTATTTTTTTGCAAAATAGCGTTTCTGAGCGGTCTAAACAAACAATAGTCAGTGGATGCAAGGTCTGGGAAATGTGGTGGGTGGGTGATATGTGTTCAACCAAAATTCAAAAGTTTAAGGTTCTCTCTATGTTTGGATATATGAAGACGAACATTACTATGGAGAAAAAATATTTTGTCATGTTGAGATCGTTTACGTTGGAGTTCCTGCTTCAAATATTAAGTTGCTGAGAGTAGACTACGGCGGTCATAGTGATATTAGTTGAAAGAAATTTTCAGTATATTGAACATTCCACCAAAAGCTCAGCCTAACTTTTTTTTGATTCAAGCCCTTTGTCGGCGTCGGTTTATCAGTTTTGATCCTAACCATTGGCGTTTACAGTGATGATTAATATAGAGAATTCATTCTTCATTTCCGGTAATAAGGTGATTTAACCAGCGAAAGTCAAAAGTTCAAGGCCGGAAAGTCAAAGTTGAGATTAGATTTCAGCGCAGTGGTTCATGTGGTACTCACGCACCGTATTTCGAGCTATTAGGTGTAAATTATTCACTATAGTTCTATCTATATAGGGCTATCTTCTTCAGTTAACAATTTTAACCTGTCGCTATCCAATTCCACCGGTCGACCAGAGCGTAATTGATCTCTCAGCGAATAATTGCCGCTGCGAAACCGCTAGAATTATAGTTATACATTAACTTCAGTTACTGATTCGGGAACTACGCGTTGGTATGCGGGTTAGCATGGAAGCTTCTAGTACATACCCATATTTTCATTACATATTTGCAATACAATTATAACGAAGCAAATTTTCTACATGAAAAAAAATTAAAAAGGGTGATTGATTTAACACATATAATAAATATTGAATATATTTGGCGTTATCTTTGTAGAAATTCATTATTCACAATTAAATAAAACTACGTGATGTAGTATTATTTCTACTCTCTTTAAGTTTTTTACCACGACCTGGGTTTTGTTGTATTACAACATCTTCAGGTGGACTATTAGCAAAGATCTAGTGGGCTATTAGAAATAAATCTTTGCTAATAGCCCACCTGAAGATGTTGTAATACAACGAAACCTAGGTCGTGGTAAAGAAATTAAAGAAAGTAGAAATAATACTACATCACGTAGTTTCATTTAATTGTGGACGTATAATAAATATAATAAAAGTAGAAGGCGGAAAACTTTTTTTTCTAATTTTTGTCTCTCTGTATATTATTTTGTGCACAAATCACGCAAAGTCTATTAGGCGGATTTTGATGAAATTTTGTATGTTAATGGTTTACAATACATATGAAAGAAAAAAATTTCTCATTCTGAATTTCCCGGAAGTCAAACCGTGGGGCGTAGCTAGTACTTATATATGTGTATAATTTATTCATATATGGACAAAATTTCCGGCGAGGGCAGCTTAAAATTTTCAACAAAAAATTTTCGAACTTGACCGAAAAATACTGGTATGATCATGGGATGGTATGTCTGATCATACTTACCCAATTTAAGTCTATGAAATAGATAACGAGCACAAACGGTAGGAAATATCACCCAAACGTTGCGCCGACTTTCAAATAATGCGCAGGACACCTAAGACGTCCAACAACTCACGAGCTTCTCACTCTCTCCTATGCTTACCTATCAATAGTCTAGTATAGCATCTCACATGTGCAGGTACAATTGTGCGCGAAAAAGAAAATTCGTTACGTTTTTCACAGATTCCCGTGCCACTTTTTATATATTTTCACGGATTATAAAATCCAATTGTAATTAAAATGATAAAACCACAAGTGCCCTATACACCAAATTACTTCCTGGTAATGGCAATGCTTTTAATTATTAAAAGATAATAATTTTCATATTTTTGAGAATTATATTGCAATTAGCTCTGTCCGGTGACTTTGCCCGGTCCAAAATAATATTGTTGCAAAAATATTGGATCTTAGTATTGGAAATTGTCGAGCGGTTGTATGATTTATATATATAAAAATGCAATCTGTTTCGGAATAAAAATGTTCTATATTTATCTCCACAATATAGAAACATGTATACAAAATTTTACAAAGATAAGTGAAACGCTAGAAGCTTGCTTAAATTTTCTAAGCAAATTATAGTAATCTCTATAAGGTCTCTTAATTTTTGAGAAATTCACGATTTTTATATGCCTATAAAATATATGCTAATCAATGAAAAGCACATGACGAAAAATAATATAAATATTTTAAATAGTATAATAGCCCTAGGTTCAGATTATCACAAACAATTTTTCTTCATATTATAAGCCAATATTAGTACCACGAACAAAACAAATCAATGACCTAAATCTAACCTCGCCCAACAATTTAAAGGAGCACATTGAGATTATATAATAATGGTATCACATACATAACGTATGTATATTATTTAGCAAAAAGTAATTGTTATATCGGTGACATGTAAGTATTATCAATACGGTAGTTGACTCATTCAAAATTTAAAAACCAGTCTTGAAAAAAATTCAAAAATTGATCGAAAAATAAGCCAGTTGTAGGCTTCTAAATTTGAAGATGCGGATAGAGTTGTGTATATCCCTGTCTCTTTTCCTCTCGTAGAATATAATGTGCAATACTAAAAATGACATTACAATACAGTATTGCCGTCCTTCTCTAAAGGTTAAATTTAAACTTTTATAACTCGGTCAATTTTTAAGATTATTAAAAAAAAATTTCACACTTCATCACCTTGTACCTTGAAATTATGAACAATGAAATAAAAAAAATTAGTCAAATACCCAATTATTACTTGATGCAAAATAAACTGTAATGGAAATTAGTGCGAACTATTTTATTTTTAGAGCATGTCAGTAGAGTCAGAGGACATTCACTGGACCCGCTACTTTTCTTTATTTGGTTTTTAATTTACAAAATATGTTCACGGCTTTTTATTTACATAATAAATAAGTTTCACATTACTCGAATATTATTTTTACATTATTCACATTACCTGTTATGTTTAAACGCGTTAATTTGCCCTTGTTTGTCGATATTATAACAATGTAAATATAAACAAGATATTGTCAATAACTCTTATAATAATTCTAACAAGAGATAATCATAATTTTCGATATGCCTAAGTGCATCACAATGTAGCAGAACGCATATCGAGTTAACAAACAAAATATACCCAAATCGGAGATATAAACTGGTTTAACCCAGCTCTTACAATTTATAGATAAAACACTTACTATCAACGATAAAAAAAGAATAATAAAAAGAATTGATTTTCCTTGAACACATAAGGTCTAAAACATTATGAAACATCACAAATAATCGTGATAATAATAATATAACACTGGCCTAGTAAAATACAGCCTCCAAATTAAATAACTGAACCCGTAATGTTAAAACCATCTTTATTCGCAAGAGTACCAGATGTTACACAACGAATCTCTCGAAAACCCATGGTTTATAAAACTTGCAGAGATAGTAGACGCATATTAGAGATGCAATTATTTTCTTATCTACTCACATTCATCTGGCGTATAACGTTCGAAAACAATGCGGTTAAGAAACAAGCCAGATGCAGTCCATACACTATCATACGTACTATTTCCTCATGCATTCAATCTTTCTGAATTTCCTAATAACTAATTTACAAAGTTGCGTGATGTTGAGAGAATGTGTTAATTTGAACTTGTTAAGAACGCATTTGACATGCTTATTTGTCGAAATTACGTTGCAATATAATTAGAGTACTAAATTTAGTTTTTCTCTAAGTGTTTATTAATAGCTTAAGAATTGAACTTCTGTAACATATAATAAATGACTACGCAAGTCTTAAAGAAACTGAATATTTATACAAGACTTAAATAAATATAGGTTAACATGTCATCATGAATGTATTTGACCCAATATGTATTAAATATTTTTTTTTATACTTAATTTACAATAGTTTTGTAGCATTTTTGAAGTTTTGTCGATATAAGTGTAATTTAAATGGAATTGAAGTTAATGTAATAAAATTTTAGGCGCAAAACCATTACTTTTATAGCGTACCATTTTTAGATGTATTTATCTACACAAAATTCAAAACACCTGTTACAATATCAGTTGGCTCTACTTTTATGAGCAAAAATAAGAAAAAAACATAAACAGTTCTAGTTTTTATTACACGTGTAATCATAACACCTTTTTTTTAAATTTCAAAAGTGTTTTCAATAACAAAAGTTAAGCAATAGAATAATAATTATTAGATGTAGGAAAACATTGAAATAAACATTAAAATAAAATTAAATGCTTATGCTCTCGTCATTAATTTCACCACACAAACTCAATAATTAAGTAATAGAAACCATTGTAAATATGATTTTTTTTTCATTTCCATCCTAACACTTTCACTTAATTTGTTTATTAACTCAAGGACCATTTCAATAAATTTCATTTTCCCATCTCGCTCCGGGGAGAGAGGAAGTGGTAAAGAAACGATTGACGTAATCAAACGAATTCATTCAACCTGTCGCTTGGGTAAATGAAAGCGCTGACGCAAATTAATTTTTTTTTACGTACGTGAAATGAAATAAAAACATATTATCGGTGCTATTATTACACATAAAAACATATTTTCGGTGCTATTATTACACATAAAAACATATTATTGGTACTATTGAGAGTATAATTCTCTCATAACTAGTCAATTTTTCAAACACTCGTCAGCTTCTTGAACTGAAGTACAGTTTGAATTTTAATCTAGTCATAGTATATTGACTGCATTACGATGGTTACTGACGACATACTCCTAGCAATGAATAATACTCAGGATAATTTTTTTTGTCTCCCGATTTATAAATGCATTTAATTATTTTGATTAAGGTATACTACTTGCTCGATTAAATTTACTTAATGTAACATAATCGTCCATAATTGGTTCGAATTTTATCATAGAAAATATATCAGTACTTCTGATACTTATTTCAAGTGAATTAACGTAGAAGCTTATATTTTACAAAGTGGAATTACTTTTATCTATTATATTTATTTCCATATATATTAACATTTCTAACAGAAATCTCGCCATTGAATATAATTTTACGTAGATAATTTAAAAAATTACTCATGTTCGGCTTCAATTACACTACTATTACGAGACAAGAAGGTTTAAAAAATGGGCTAGCTAAGTATCAGACTATTATTGTTGGCTGTTGATAACTTTTTCCAATAGTTAAAATTCAAAACAAAAAAAAATAAGGGAGAGTAAATTTGTTCCAATATTTATTTATTGTCGTAAAAACTGGGGGTTTCTTACCTACATTATCGTTTTATCGTACATTATCGTTTTATCGTACATTATCGTTTTCTTATCGTACATTATCGTTCAGGGCTGGTTCCAAGAATCTCATAAATGTTTTTTTTTCATAATTTCAGGCGTTTATCTTCAAAAATATACAGAAAAAATATTAAAAAAATATATTCCACTCTCTCCCCCTTCTTTTCAAAACTATTCAGCCTACAACTATGAAAAAATAAGGATTTTAGACGACTACGCAAAGGTTGTGAAAAAACTATAGCGATGATTCTAGATGTTATAATTTTTGAAATATTTTTCATGTTTTTCCGCCTATGAAAAACATAGTAGGCAATACATTTATATTTTCCTATTTTCAAAGCCAACTTTCTCACCAATGTGAAATAGAAATTTGAAAGTTGACATGGTGATACATCTTATTAACCCACATATTTCAAACTACCACTTTTTTATAATATTCGTGTAACAATCAAAAAGGAGGTGAAAAATTGTCTTAAAAAAATTTCCTTATTATTACATTTTATTATAATTATCTTTTCAAAATTTTTGTTATAAGAAATACAAAAATATTTTTTTTTCACAGTTTTAAAATGCATATTTAAAAAGTTATTCTAAAAAATACACAAATATACTTACACATCGACACATTTGAATTTCACATATAAAAAATGAAAAATATATTTAATTGGCCTTAATTTCATAAACAATTCTAGAATAAGGAAGAAGAAATCTTTCAGTTTTATTGTAAGTCTAACATATATCTGCCATCTGTCGTACAATGAAGATGGTTATGTTCTAATCATCATAAAGAAATAAATCACCTTGAAGTTTTTCTCGAATATACCTGGAGAAAATAAAATAAAATCAAACACTTCCTTTTCAATGGAAAACTTATGTTGAAGAGATTTTGGATTAAAAACATTAATATTAGTTACATTTTATATAACAAAGCCGTGAATTTGATCAAAAATGTTAATTTATTAAGTTGCCTATTATTTCTTTTTCCTTTTATGTATTTATCACATTCTCTTCTCTTTTGTTATATCTATTTTCTATTACGTTTTATTAAACAAAATGATATATAAAAAAACATATATATATATATGTATATATATATATATATATATATATATATATATATATATATATATATATCTATATATATATATATATATATATATGGGTGTATATTTGGAAGTTTCAATATAAATACTAAAAATTCACAGTTTGCTTTGCTTTTAAATAATTGTATAATTATTTCATCTCCTGAAAAATGTAGCTATCGTAACATACCAAATCACTATTCAACTCCATCGAAATATAGGTGTCTACAAAAATAAAACCTACTACATCTTGTTAAAGTGATATACAGTAATTACTAGGTGCTAACACTTCGCAGCCTCAACCTGGTAAGCATCCTTTAAATCTCGTTATCTTCACCATATCGGCACTTTAGTACATTGCGACAGAGTATGCATAGTCATGGGATCAGATTGCATGATAGAAACATCGATATTTTTATTTTAACATTATTAAAATATAAATATCAAGCTTCCAGTAGAAAAATTATATGTTTACAATTCTTTACATGAATGTGTCTCTATTTGTTCCTCTTTATCACTATAATCATCATTAAATATTTGATTGTCTAATGACACAAAAAACTCAAAGGAAAAAAGGCTAAATCCTATTAAATTTAAAAACTTAATATTTAATTTTTTTCTAAATATTAAACGTGAACAAATCAGAGGATAAAACACAAAAGGAGTTGCTTATAAAAATGGTTAATTTTTATTTAATAAAAATTACTCGGCACCTGTTTACCGACATAAATTGTATCGCATTATTTAAAAAGAAATTAAAAACGTTTAAAAATTAAAAACTTAGATTCCCAAATAAACTCTGTTTATTATAAATAACAATAATCAAATTTAAACGAAACTAAGATGCACAACCTGTTATTTTAACACGTGAACCCTTTCCTTCGCTCTGTCACAGGTCAAGTGCTTTTCTTATATTTTTTGCTATTTATTGTTCTCTTTTAAACATTTCTAAATACTGAATGAAAAAAAAAGTTAAAAGATTCTGAGTATATCATTATCCTATTTTAAATTAACCAACATTAGTAAATTATTTGCAAACTGGGGGTAATATTAGACATTTGGTCTCAGGAAAAGCCAGCCAAGACCAAGCCGTACTAGCAATAATTTATTTTATTTACATTTGATATACAGAAAAAATTTATATTTACACTGCATATAACTAATAAATTATTTTAATGAAGCGTTATGTTAGTATGCATTTTTTTTAAATGCAGACCATTTGCGGTATTGACCAGGTATTCTATGTATCTATACGTCAGTATAGTTTATTTTCTCCTTCACCTTCCAATATTAATATATAGTTCTTTTATCACCACTGATGCATCTAACTTTGATGATAGAGGTTCACAAATCTGCATTCCTACTCATAGAAACCATAAACGGTTATCAATGGTTAAAAATTATAAAAGTCAAGAAAATATAGGGTTAATCGAGGCTTGGAATATATAAACAGGAACTTTAAAAACATATAGTAAGAAAAATCTAAAATTAACTTAACATCGAAGTTATCTAAGAAATTGTAGTAAAAAATATCAGAAGATACTCCAGGAAGAGCTTGTAATAGGTTTTGGAAAGCTATAAACAACTCAATACAGTAGTTTTTTTTTACTTAGTTATAAAAATACCAACGACGAAGTCGACTATTGGAAGAGAAAATTCAAAACGACTTCACACAACCTCTTGTTACCTATCAAGTTTTGAAAGAGATAATTTTGAGAGTACAAAAATACTAGTTTGCTGTATTCTGCTTATGGAATGTTATAATAACAAGGAAAAGGAAAAAAATATGCTGAAACTAATCAGCATGCAGGGTAAATCAATCACCCAAAAGTATTAATGGAGCATGTGAAATTCAATGTCATTCACCATATTGTGGTATTTTCTTCTCTGGAATCTCGTTATACCGGCAAATGCTTGATCTCTATATTTCCCAAAAATCTTTCAGTTATGCTTCTTCAGTATACAAAAATCTTACTGTTTTAAATCTTTTAGTATCATGACGATTCTTAATTTTCATAAAAAACGTCCAATTGTACAAAGAATGATATTATTCTAACATGTATTCGTCCTAAGTAATAGCGTACAAATATAGAAAAATTGTAAAGAAAAACTAAAACACTCATTTTTAATAAACTTAAAAATATATGTGTAAAAAATGTCACAATTTTTAAAGCAGCAAACAGATTACAGAAGAAAATAAGGATAAAAATATAAAAATAAGTTGAAAGCGAAAGGTAAAGCAGAAGTAAGGAATTAGTGCACCAAGAAGCCGCTAAAAGAGAAGCAACATTTGCTTCTCTTTTAGCGGCTTGCAGGAGACGATAGGTAGAGGTGCCAAAAATTCTCGGTTCTGGTCTTATAATTGTAGAGGCAAGAACAGAAACAGAATTGGTTTTGATGCATATAATGGCCTACTCTCTTTTTAAAGTAAGTCACTGACCGCATTTTGATAGTTGTCACACTCCAATCGAACGTGATAATAAGCATACCTTGATAAGGAGACAAATCAAGGATAGAAATGATACACGACTTTCCAATTTGTCAGAATAGATTATAAGCCAAATAATGTTATGCAAGCGTCACAAGATTTTATAAGGACTTCAGAACACAACTGAAGGGAATAACAGCGTGAATAGCTATAAAGCTATGAAAAACGGGAAGCAATTTAATATTTAATAACATTTCTAAAGCCTTTTTGATTTTAATAACATTTCTAGAGCTAAGGAAAAAGCCAATTTATCTTTGCTTTTTAAACTTTACATTTTTTTTTCGGTAAAAATAAAAACAAAGATTTGATAGACTTCCACCGACACCCGAGAGGATAAGCTAGATAAAGAAGATGTATACCTTATTTGCTTTCTCTGAAATAAATATGTAAATTATTTTTAATGTTAGCTATTGAAATATGTGCTACTTAATACCTTTTATTTTCAGACTGCACATCAAATGATTTTTCAGAAAAGTGGCTTTGATAGATATTTATACGGACCGATATATGATCAATGTTGTTATAGGAATTAGTTTTTTTTCCTTTTGAGGTACCGTATCCAAAAGGGGATAGATATCCGTATTTGGAGTTTTTAAATTTGTTAAATTTAATAAATTTTTGAACATTATGACATTAAATTAATATTTAACACAACAGAATTAACAATTACATAAAAAAAGTACATATTGATATGTTAAATTAGTCAACAATATTAAAGATAAGATTTAATGAGATATAACTCAAGTAAATGTAACAATACGAGCCACAATGCTTTTTATACATCGATTTCTCTCCTGTCCCATCACTAGCACAAAACTCCCAAGAACTCATTGATTATTTGAAGAACAATAATTACGAGCACAATCTTTCTCTCATCACTCGCACCAATTACACGTTCCGAATCCAAATTGAAGCGCACTGCAAGAGATGGAGTCTCAAGGCCGCACCGGCCACGACTGACTGCTAAGTAGATCACAAAAAGCTATTAAAAGCGAAGCGCATTGTGATTTATATAATATTTCATAATGTCTTCTTAAAGCTACGGTCTGATGAGGTCACTTTTGATTACCTTTACTTTTTTCTATGTAAGTAATTTGCTGGCTGTATGGATCAAGGGATGGATAGCGTCGTCTCCTCAAATTAACGATGCGTTCAAGTCAATTAACGAATTAGATTAAGATGAAGGTCATATTCGTGATTCATTTTTTGGAGTTCTATTGTGTTAGAGCCTTGTGACAGCATCGACTGAGCTTTTTTGTTTCTTTCATAACTTATAGTGTAATATTTAATGAGTGCTTGAAGTTATTAAGCAACCACACGCTCAATGTAACTAAGATTTAAATGAACTAAAACTGCCGTAAAGTTAGAAGGAGACGTAGAATATAAGATTATTTCAAACTACATTCTATCCCACAAAACTGGTTAGCTGGTGTGTTGAGTTTGAATTAGAAAATTTACGAAAACCGTCAAATAGAAAATATCCTAAGTACTTCCACTAATAGAAGCATAGTCCAGTTGCATTACGTTGTCGAATTACGAGATGAATAAATATTCTAAAAATAAGGACCACGATTACGTTTAGAAAGATGGAAAAAATACTCTCTGATATTCTGCCATCATACGGTAACATATATCTTAAAATTAAATGCTGAAGTAACTATGAACGAATTAACACCTTAGAAGTGGTCGATGATTTTCCAATGGCGTAGAATTTTAAATAAATAAATTTTTAAGTTTTCCTAACTTATGGACGCTTTTTTAATAACAGATAACGTATTCAATTGATTTTCTTTTTAAGGTTTACGACATAATCTTCTATACCCATAAACGGACGGTTCCTTACCTGAAAACGGGACGGTTAAACCTTAAAAGGAATAAGAGGACCCTTAAAAGTTCACTGACACATCGGTCACAGAAGTGTTTCTCAGAAACCGCTTGACGTGGAAACTTAAAATATGGCACACTAATAAAAAATATTACCGCACATAGCTAAGACTCAAAAATAATCATTTGGAAAATTTAAGAATGACAAAGGACTAGTTATTAAAAGTCTTAAATACATTGTTTTCACAAATCTTCAGTTTCAAAGTACTCTTCAGATATATAGTACATCATCAGAGATATACTGAGAATATGGGAACGAAACTTTTCCCCATTGCCTTATTTCCGAAACTAATGAATTAAAAAAAATTAGGTTTTTAGAAGTTCATGCATAGATTGTAGGAAAACCGTATAGCTCATTCTAGATGTTATAATTTTGCAAATATTCCCCATTTATACCGTTGAAGTATATAGTAGACATTTACATATTTCTATATTCACGTACAATTTTCTTAGAAACAATGCGTTGTTAAAACTTGAAACTTGGCGTAACAATATTTCTTATTAATCCACATATTTTGTACCATCAACTTGTTCGAAATATTTGTAAAACAATTAAAGATTATATAAATAAAGATCTTAAAAATATTTTTATTTCCGTTTAAATGTTATGAAAAATAAAATATAAAAAGATTTTTTTCACAATTTTACATTGAATATGTAAAAAGTCATTTTTGTCTATCCAAAAATTATGCAAAAATATAAAACTCCTTCCCTTTATTTTCGAAATTACTGAGCCAGAAATCATGAAAAACACAATTAATACAATCTGACCGGAAGACTACAGGAAAACTACAGCGATTATCCTGGATCTTATAATTTTTAAATGCTCCATATTGTTACGCATGTGAAAGTTACATTGTAAACAATTAATATTTCTAAATATTTTATTAGAAACATAGCGTGCATTACCCTCAAATATTTAGAACTGCCGAAATGTGTACGGAATCCTCGTAATACGAGTTTTACTCTGGCCTAACAGGATTTAAAATGTTAGCAAGTATAATAAATTATTTCTTTTTTCTCATTGGCGCAACATACAAACCATGAAAATTAGCGCAAATTTATTTAAAACTTCCTACGATTTCGTTCGCGTATAATTAGAAAAAAACAATTTTGTTTTTTTTCTCTTATATGTTGCTCCTATTACCATAGTAGGTATATATCATTACAATAAAACATTTCATCAAAATCCGTCTAGTAGATTTTGCATGACAACATTGTATGTTAATTTGTGCAGTCATGCAAAATCTGCTGGACGGCTCAAATTAACATGCAGATAGAAAGACAAAAAGTAATAAAGTAAAAATCATTGTATAGGCTGGATCAATGACTTTTATTAAATATATTTTCAAGGTACAGAACTCACTCTGTTACATTTTTACGAGATATATATATATATATATATATATATATATATATATATATATATATAGATAAAATATGACAAAAACATTTAAATACATACATACACACATACCTACATACATATAAACCCTTCCTCGGTAATAAAGTGGTAAATTGACTGATATAACATAGAGACACCGGATAACAGATTTAATTTCCGATCAAGAGATGGCAGGTACCTAAGATGAAGGTTGGTGCCTAAAGTTTCCAAGTAAAGATTACAATGACTCTTTTTCTGAAACTTTCCCTATTTGATTGGCAATGAATGATTACATGATTACTGTGAAAGAGTTTTCTTGTGAATGATGAAGATGACTTAATTTTAAAAGCCACAATAATCGGATGTAAAATAAATTCCTTTTTTGAAAACTCGGTATAAAATCTTCCACTTTATAAATATCGTGTTCCTTATACATCGCAAATCTTCACTTGTTCACCGTAATACTACTATTAAAACTGATGTCTGATATTCAAAGAAACAAGATGAAGGGAATGATTTCAAAAATTGTCAATTCCTCCTCTGTATTTTGTTTATTCCGCCAAAAACACTTGAGTGAAAAAAGAATGTGCCAAGTTCTCGTCGAATTATTCAGTCAGCGATAAAAAGAATGAAAATTTAAAATCTTGCTTTACGTATCGAGCTTTTAATTAAAAGTTTTAAAAGGACAAAGTAAAATATGTTTTCAAATTAATACTGAAGTTTCCACTTGACTACTTCTTTTAAACTTAATAAATTCTAACCCAAGGCGCAAACTTATTTTCAGTTATTAGGCATTATGAACTAACTGTAAAAAACTATTCTGTGTAGAGCAATATTTTTTTAATTGTGTTTCGTTCTCCGTAACTGTGTGTCGCATCTCGGTAACATGTGGATATAGAAATCACACTCGGTTTGCAATGTTTTTAATACTTTTTCAATGTAAATCAGATCGGTATATAAATTGAATTCTATTACATTCTACTATAGCATTCTTCTAAACATTGACCAATAATTAGACAACTTATGTTCTTAGTTCTATTTAATTTAGGACAAATTAAGATAATGTTATTAATGCTGTTTACTTCCACAAAAACTTATATATATATATATATATATATATATATATATATATATATATATATATATATATATGTATATATATGTATATATATATATATATATGAAATTTTATATTAAATTCCTTTCACTTACTTATTTTCGCATTATATTATCATTTCAAACATGAAATTGATGCCGCTATATAACAGAGGGGAAAAATATATCTAGAAATAAAACATCATAAAAACATTTAGTTTCAGAGCAGCTTATGGTTTCCAGATATCAAAAACAAATTTATATTAATCTCTCCTCAAATATAATTTTAACTTGATAACAAGTTAAGATCGCTAGATAACAAGTTGGGACAAGGAAAAAATTAATGCTTTTTTAATGCTGAATAACTATGGCGAAATAAATCAACAGCAATACGAAACAGTTCAAATCGTGTACAGTTAACTGAAATAATTATACGACTGTTTAGATAAGATCGGCTTATACTGTAGAAATAAATTGATTACAACATCGTCGAAGAGGCTAATACCAATTGATTTATGGCTGCGAGAGTACAATTAACATCTGCGCAGTTGTTGAAATTCATGATAATTATGGTCCTCAATGAAATTATTTTAAGATGCTGATCTTTAATGCAATAAATCAAGCCCTAATTGGATAAATTAAAATTCTGTTTTTGCATTTTAATTCTCGCAAGTTATAATTGCCGTTTGTTGGGACATCATTTTTATTTAGCTCGTAGTTTTGGTTTTGGACTTTCTGATTTTGGATTTACCTCAACGATGGTGTCATAACGCTTCGCACTCTAGACTGTGAAAGCTTGAAGATGAGTTCAAGCGCACAGCTCTAAGTTTTACCTAAATAAGCAGACTTGTGTTTATGTTTATCTGCATGTATCATTGCAAAATAAAAATAAAATCTTCCTACTTGAAGGCTCTAATTTACGAGTTAATATATCAAGATGGAAAGTAAAGTATGAGTTAATGACACATAGGAATGTAAGAAAGAGTTAATGATACATTTATTTTTGTTCGGTTTCCGCTAACAAACAAAGCGATTTGAGTAAATAAATGCCGTGGCCCGTTGAGTATCGGTCATTCCAAACTTATCACAAAGGATAGTGGACTCATAATTAATATTGTCCAAAAATAAATGAAACTATTCATAATTTTTTTTCATCGCAACCTCTTTAAAAATGTGTTAAAATTTGCGAAATTGGGTGAAAAAAGTGCATTAATCTAATATCCATAAAATAAGGTTGAACGATCGGTCCCATGGAACTCTTCAGTTCCATTTATATATAAATAGAATTGTAAAATCACAAAATTACTTATGATAACAGTTTGTGGCTTTTCGCGAGAAAAAGAAATTTCACTCCCAAGGTCCATATATGGGTATAAAATTTATCTAAGAAAAATAAAGAAAATGTTATTACGTTTTTTTATCTACTTATCTAATCCAAGTACGTCCTGTCCCGATCTGTCTAGCGTACGTTCAACTGTTTGAGGGTCGGAATTTGCCACTGCGCTCGTTTACGGAAAAATGGTCATGAAGCAAAACTGAGATGTGTAAATGAGGATGCCTCAAACAGACAGTCCAACACATTATTCTGGAGTGCCCTCTAACAAAATACGAGAACAAGTGGAAGACTTTAAAACTCTAACGACCGAAGCCAGGAAGTACTTACAAGCCTCTAATTTTAATTTTTAACTGTATTGCATAAAATGAATAAGTAAACTTTCATACTCTTGTTATGGTACTGTGGCGTACGGACAGAAAAACGGGAGTGAGGAAATAATAAGGAATCTTTTTTTAGGTTTCTGCATCTCAAAAGAAAAACGGAACCTCATAAAGTCTCATGTGTTTTTTTTTTCTATTGTAACCGTTTTTTTCAGCTTTCCGTTTAAAATGTGACACATAATAATAGTTATAAAATCATGCTTATATCGGTAACTAACGCTCATAAATATTTACATGGGCACGTTAAGTTGGGCAAATGAAAGAATTGAAATAATTTTTATTTCCCTATATACTGAGTGGGATAACCTTTGAAAGAGCTAAAGATATACTGAAATATATGCAAAAGCTATGTTACCTATTCCTTATTTCCGAAACTTCTCAACCTGACATTATGAATAATTATATTTTATATTTCCGTCGTTTAAAATTAATATTTGTAAATATTTTAACGGAAATAATATTTAGCTTTAAATGTTTATAAGAGCCTAAATGTGTAATGCAAATTCTACTTATATTTGACGAGTCGTTTTTTTTATAATCGGTTACACAACTTTTACGAGTGTCAACCGAATATTTTTTCTTGATAATTTTACGAATTTACAGCCAAAAAGCAGCATAAGCATATTTTTCACAAGGCTGTTATTGTGGTCAAAGAAACCAATATAACTAGTTCATAATAAATAATGTTTAGCAAAATGGTCAAATTATTTAGAATATCTTATAGATAACTTATGGACGAAAGACCTACTCTGCCAACAAATAAAAATCTTATCACACACATTTTGTCTTTACAATGATTACCCTCAGCAGAAATTACACTCATTCAAATAAGATTGCGCCGTTCAGCGCAATAAAAACTAGATAAAACATCTAATTATTTTCATAATACAAAATCGCACACGGCGAAGTAGTTGCAATCTCGATAAGGCACGGGTTGCTCAAACGCAGAAGACGGAAGTAAAGTAGCGTCGAACGAGCGAACAAATAGCGAAAATATGTGCGGATGAGTTCACAAATACATTCACTTCGTTTTATGTAATATTTACGCGTAATAATGAGCACAATATCAGTCGATATGTAGTCCATCCGGGCTGGTAGAAACATTTTTAAAGAAAGATCGATAAGGATAAAATGATCGATAAAGTAATAATACAATCTATAAAGTTTGTGTTTGGATGAGTTTAAATCTTAAAATAAATTTATTTTTATTCTTAGGTTTTAAATAACAAGTATGCGGAAAGAAAATTTACAATGCGACTTTAATATTTTATACATCCGCTTCTCACTGTTAAAAACATACTTGGATAATTTTGAATGAATTTTTTATCAAAATTAACAGCAGAAGAAGAATCTACACTATTTTTTTATTTTAAAATAAAAACCCAAAAATATATTTATCTCGCCACGCATGTCAGCGAAGAAAATTATCTGTATATTATTATTCTGAAATGAAAAGCTGGAAATATCATATTAAAGTAATCGTGTCATGCAACATGAAATGCCCACCAGTGGTATTGGTTATTTATAAACTTCATATGATCTCTATGTGGAATAATTTTAAGTTACTTGCCACGAAGTTACTATCGGTTATATCAACCATATTTTTTCCTGATAAATATAAAAAATAATGTTTTTTCATAAGCCGTCGTTTGTCTTTTAGCAAGTCGCATCGGGTTTGTTATGTAAACCAGATACGACTTACAAAAAATTAAAATATTAATCGAAAGAATAGGTAATAAAGTCATATGGATTGCTTCGAAATAACTCATCCCCAAAGTGTATGCTAGAAATATTTTTTTCTTTATTTCAATATGTTGATTGAACACAAAACAATTTGTGAGTTGGAATCAGGCTCAACTTCAACCTTCAATATCATACTGTGTTCCAGTAGCTTGGATATTCCCTTTTACTGACAAGACATACAGTTATTCTAATGTATACATACAATGCACTAATCCGGTAGTTGACTCATTCCAAATCTTGATATTTTTCGTACAATTTTATGAAATATAAGTTCCCAGTCTTGAAAAAAATTCAAAAATTGATTGAAAAATAAACCAGTCCAGGCTTCTAAATTTGAAGATGCGGATAGAGTTGGGTATATCCCTATCTCTTTTTCTCTTGTAGTATATAATGTGCAATATTAAAAATGACCTCACAACACAGTATTGCCGTCCTTGTCTAAAGGTTAAATTTAAACTTTTATAACTCGGTCAATTTTTAAGATCATTTAAAAAAAATTTCACTCTTCATCAGCTTGTACCTTGAAATTATGATTAATGAAATAAAAAAGAATTAGTCAAATACCCAATTGTAATGAACATTTTTCGCCTTGTAATCGTAACACTATTAACACATAAATATTTACACACTTTGCTGCGACTAAGAGAATAATGGAAACTCAAAAAGTTAGGTTTATTTCACTGTTTACTGTTTATGGACATGCTGTGACAGGCGGGGGAAACTATCCATTTCTCGGTCTATCTACCACTGATTTGTTTCGTTTTTCGTTACTACCTTATTTCGCAATTTGCGATTTTACTTTACCGTGGCAAAATCAATTTTAGACCAAAAATTATTCAGTAATAAATTTTACAGATTATTTAGTGACATTGTTCCACATTTAATGCACATTTCTTTTAGTTCATTTATCACCTATTTCTTTATTTACTTATACATTTATATCAAAGTATTAAATAAAAACATCTGAAGATATAATACCCAGAAATTTATAGATTTTTATTCACACACGTTGTGATAATAGTTTGTTTAAATACATTTTTATTAGTATATCTGTCTCTCTCTTGGTTTCTGTCCCTCTCTATCGTCATTCTTTCATCCTCTCTCGTTCTTTCTCCTTCCTATCTCCTCCTCCCCCCCCTCCATCTATCATATTATGTCCCTCTCTATCGTCATTCTTTCATCCTTTCTCGTTCTTTCTCCCTACTATCTCCCCCCTCCCCATATATCAAATATAAAATATGCAAAATATAAAATATGAATGTCGCCATAAAATGATATAAAAAATAATGATTTCTTTAATAAGAAATGTTCACCACCTTAATGAAACAATATCTGAATCGCATTTAGTCTATTGTTACTAAAATTTATTTTATTTATTGTAAAGAAAAAACAAAATCCTGTAATAAACATTTAAAAAATTCCTACTGCCTAACTTCTTAGAACTTTATGGATATGTGTTCTTTTTTTTAAACATGATCATGCTGGTTTTTTTTTAAAATACACAGATTAGAATTTTGTGCCACTTATACTTAATATTTGTTTTATCAAAGCATTTGCAGATTAGCTTAGTAAAGACATTTTGATGTCTACACATGACTATAGGTATTTTTAATTAAAGAAGAAAAAATGCGCAATTAAGATCCACATACTTTGCACCACAATGTGAATGAAGGTTTATTTAATAAATTTTTCTTCGTAAGATTTTTGTCAATACACGAAATAAAATATTTAATTATTGTTTTATACACAATAATTAAATATTTTATTTTGCCCGATTAGCCCAATGACAATGCGCATGACTAATGTCATAAAAGATACCGACTACATTCCTACATCAAATATTAAGTCGCTAAACAATAGCAAATGATGTCAAAAACCGATTGTATTGTTATTCTACGCCATGAGTTGAATATCGATAACATAAAGGTGACTTTTAGCTATCGAAGCATTAACTATGTATTTTGACATCATAGTATGATTGATGTTGTATAAATATCGATATTTATAGCCATTGCTATTAATTTATTGTTCAAATATATGTCTCTTAATCGGAAGATACTTATAAAATGGCAATACAATGGCACAAACATTCGAACTTAAGGAGCAAAATCAATTGTTTATGATAACAGAATACAAAATTAATTTAGAAAAGACGATTTCTGTGGCATATATTCTTATTTAAATATAATTCTAAAACCATAATAAATTATAGGAAAAATACTCCATTGATGAATATTGATTATATTATTTGTATTTAATACTTAATCCCGATTATTAATAATTTTATTAGTCATCGCCCGCGACTTCATCCAAATTCTTTGGACTAATGTATTATTTAAATATTGGTACTATTCAATTCCTCAGTTTTAAAATTAATATTATTATATAGTTATAAATCTATATTCAAAGCCTCAGTTATAAAATTAAATATAATAAAAATAATTTTGACCAACCGAAAAAAAAAGCTAATAACACTGTTTGCAAAGACTATTTACAAAATTTGTTTGTATAAAATGTTTGATTGTTTTCCTTTCCTGAACTAAAATCCATTCGTTTTTTTAATATAAAATGCGTGAACAGACACAGTCTAATTACCATTTTATTATAAGTAGAAATAATTGATGTATTAGTTTTTCACTTCTGACCTCAAAGCTCATTGAATACAAACAACAATAAGTATTGTGTCACCAAATATGCTACTAAAAATTAAATAATACTTTTTTCTAATGTGACCTCCAATGTACTCGAAATTTTTCCCCATTCTTCGCCGTTAAGTCAATCCCTAAAGTACCAAATTTTTTACGTTTTGTATCATATATGTTTGATTCACTATCAAATCGTGTCATCAAACAGTTCAAATCGTGTACAGTTAACTGAAATAATTATACGACTGTTTAGATAAGATCGGCTTATACTGTAGAAATAAATTGATTACAACATCGTCGAAGAGGCTAATACCAATTGATTTATGGCTGCGAGAGTACAATTAACATCTGCGCAGTTGTTAAAATTCATGATAATTATGGTCCTCAATGAAATTATTTTAAGATGCTGATCTTTAATGCAATAAATCAAGCCCTAATTAGATAAATTAAAATTCTGTTTTCGCATTTTAATTCTCGCAATTTTTAATTGCCGTTTGTTGGGACATCATTTTTATTTAGTTCGTAGATTTGGTTTTGGACTTTCTGATTTTGGATTTACCTCAACGATGGTGTCATAACGCTTCGCACTCTAGACTATGAAAGCTTGAAGATGAATTCAAGCGCATAGCTCTAAGTTTCACCTAAATAAAAAGATTTGTCTTTATGTTTATCTGCGTATATCATTGCAAAATAAAAATAAAACCTAAAGGCTCTAATTTACGAGTGAATATATCAAGACGGAAAGTAAAGTATGAGTTAATGACACATAGGAATGTAAGAAAGAGTTAATGATACATTTATTTTTGTTCGGTTTCCGCTAACAAACAAAGCGATTTGAGCAATTAAATGCCGTGGCCCGTTGAGTATCGGTCATTCCGAACTTATCACAAAGATTAGTGGACTCATAATTAATATTGTCCAAAAAGAAATGAAACTATTCATAAATTTTTTTCATCGCAACCTCTTTAAAGAAGTGTTAAAATTTGCGAAATTGGGTGAAAAAAAGTGCGTTGCACTCCGTTCAATCATAAGTCGTACAAAAGTGCATTGCACTCCATTCAATCATGAGTCGTACAAAAGTGCATTGCACTCCATTCAATCATGAGTCGTACAACAAATGTTTCCATTTCCGATTATATTTTGTGCATAGTCCCAAAACAGTGCCATTTGTATTAAATGTTTCATATTATTATTTCAAAACTTTTAAAAGAAAGAGTGATGTACAGGTATTTCAAAATGGCTGTTGCAGAAATATCAGCCGTTACAGAATATATTGTCAGATTTAGTCTAATATCCATAAAATAAGGTTGAACAAAATCGATCGGTCCCATGGAACTCAAATTTCTTTGATTATTAATATATTAAATTTCCTAATATTAATATGCTTTCTAAAAATTAGTGAGACTCAATCCTGTTCCATATTTCAGTTCCATTTATATATAAATAGAATTGTAAAATCACAAAATTACTTATGACAACATGTGGCTTTTCCCAAAAAAAAGGAAATTTCACTCCCAAGGTCCATATATGGGTATAAAATACCTGATATTATGAATAATTATATTTTATATTTACGTCGTTTAAAATTAATATTTGTAAATATTTTAATGGAAATAATATTTAGCTTTAAATGTTTATAAGAGCCTAAATGTGTAATGCAAATTCTACTTATATTTGACGAGTCATTTTTTTTTATAATCGGATGCATAAATTTTACAAGTGTGAATCGAATAATTTTTCTTAATAATTTTACGAATATACAACCAAAAATCAAAATAAGCATTTTTTTCACAAGGCTGTTATTGTGGTCAAAGAAACCAATATAACTAGTTCATAATAAATAATGTTTAGCAAAATGGTCAAATTATCTAGAATATCTTGTATACAACTTATGCACGAAAGACCTACTCTGCCAACAAATAACAATCTTATCACACACATTCTGTCTTTACAATGATTACCCTCAGCAGAAATTACACTCATTCAAATAAGATTGCGCCGTTCAGCGCAATAAAAACTAGATAAAACATCTAATTATTTTCATAATACAAAATCGCACACGGCGAAGTAGTTGCAATCTCGATAAGGCACGGGTTGCTCAAACGCAGAAGACGGAAGTAAAGTAGCGTCGAACGAGCGAACAAATAGCGAAAATATGTGCGGATGAGTTCACAAATACATTCACTTCGTTTTATATAATATTTACGCGTAATAATGAGCACAATATCAGTCGATATGTAGTCCATCCAGGCCTAGTAGAAACATTTTTAAAGAAAGATCGATAAGGATAAAATGATCGATAAAGTAATAATACAATCTATAAAGTTTGTGTTTGGATGAGTTTAAATCTTATAATAAATTTATTTTTATTCTTAGGTTTTAAATAACAAGTATGCGGAAAGAAAATTTACAATGCGACTCGAATATTTTATAGATCCGCTTCTCACTGTTAAAAACATACTTGGATAATTTTAAAAGAATTTTTCCAAAATTTACAGCAGAAAAAGAATCTACACTATTTTTTGATTTTAAAATAAAAACACAAAAATATATTTATCTCGCCACGCATGTCAGCGAAGAAAATTATCTGTATATTATTATTCTGAAATGAAAAGCTGGAAATATAATATTAAAGTATTCGTGTCATGCAACATGAAATACCCACCAGTGGTATTGGTTATTTATAAACTTCATATGATCTCTATGTGGAATAATTTTAAGTTACTTGCCACGAAGTTACTATCGGTTATATCAACCATATTTTTTCCTAATAAATATAAAAAATAATGTTTTTTCATAAGCCGTCGTTTGTCTTTTAGCAAGTCGCATCGGGTTTTTTATATAAACCCGATACGACTTACAAAAAATTAAAATATTAATCGAAAGAATAGGTAATAAAGTCATATGGATTGCTTCGAAATAACTCATCCCCAAAGCATATGCTAGAAATATTTTTTTCTTTATTTTAATATGTTGATTGAACACAAACAAATTTGAGTTGCAATCAGGCTCAACTTCAACCTTCAATACCATACTGTGTTCCAGTAGCTTGGATATTCCCTTTTACTGACAAGACATACAGTTATTCTAATGTGTACATACAATGCACTAATCCGGTAGTTGACTCATTCCAAATTTTGATATTTTTCGTACAATATTGTGAAATATAAGTAAAAAAATTCAAAAATTGATTGAAAAATAAACCAGTTATAGGCTTCTACATTTGAAGGTAGAGTTGGGTATATCCCTGTCTCTTTTTCTCTTGTGGTATATAATGTGCAATATTAAAAATGACCTCACAACACAGTATTGCCGTCCTTGTCTAAAGGTTAAATTTAAACTTTTATAACTCGGTCAATTTTTAAGATCATTTAAAAAAAATTTCACTCTTCATCAGCTTGTACCTTGAAATTATGATTAATGAAATAAAAAGAAATTAGTCAAATACCCAATTGTAATGAAAATTTTTCGCCTCGTAATCGCAACACTATTAACAAATAAAGATTTACACACTTTACTACGACTAAGAGAATAATGAAAACTCAAAGTTAGGTTTATTTCACTGTTTACTGTTTATTGACATGCTGTGACAGGCGGTGGAAACTATCCATTTCTCGGTCTATCTACTACTGATTTGTTTTGTTTTTCGTTACTACTTTTTTCGCAATATGCGATTTTACTTTACCGTGGCAAAATAAATTTTAAACCAAAAACTATTTAGTAATAAATTTTACAGATTATTTAGTGACATTATTCTACATTTAATTCACATTTCTTTTAGTTTATTTATCACTTATTTCTTTATTTACTTATACATTTATATCAAAGTATTAAATAATAACATCTGAGGATATAATAACAAGAAATTTATAACGATTTTTATTCACACGTGTTGTGATGATAGTCTACTTAAATATATTTTATTAGTATATCTGTCTCTCTCGGGTTATGTCCCTCTCTATCGTCATTCTTTCATCCTTTCTCGTTCTTTCTCCCTACTATCTGCCCCCCCCCCCCAATCTGTCATATAAATTTTAAATGTAAAATATGAATTTCGCCATAAAATGATATAAAAAATAATTATATCTTTAATTAGAAATATGTGACGTGTATTTTTTTCACCACCTTAATGAAACAAGATTTTAATCGCATTTAATCTATTGTTACTAAAATTCATATTTATTATAAAGAAAAAACAAAATCCAAAACAAAAAAAAAATTAGCATAAAAAATTTAAAAAATGTCTTCCGCCTAACTTCTTAGAACTTTATGGATATGTGTTTTTTAAACATGATCATGCCGTTTTTTTTAAATACACAGATTATAATTTTGTGCCACTTATAACTATATTTGTTTTATCAAAGCATTTGCAGATTAGCTTAGTAAAGAAAAGAAAGACTATAAGTATTTTTAAGTAAAGAAGAAAAAATGTGCAATTAAGATCCACATACTTTGCACTATAATGTGAATGAAGCTTTATTTAATAAAATTTTCTTCGTAAGATATTTTTGTCAATACACGAAATAAAACATTTAATTATTGTTTTATACAACGCCTTGCCCGATTAGCCCAATGACAATGCGCATGACTAATGTCATAAAAGATGCCGACTACATTCCTACGTCAAATATTAAGTCGCTAAACAATAGCAAATGATGTCAAAAACCGATTGTATTGTTATTCTACGCCATGAGTTGAATATCGATAACATAAAGGTGACTTTTAGCTATCGAAGCATTAACTATGTATTTTGACATCAGAGTATGATTGATGTTGTATAAATATCGATATTTATAGCCATTGCTATCAATTCATTGTTCAAATATATGTCTCTTAATCGGAAGATACTTATAAAATGGCAATACAATGGCACAAACATTCGAACTTAAGGAGCAAAATCACTTGTTTATGATAACAAAATACAAAATTAATTTAGAAAAGACGATTTCTGTGGCATATATTCTTATTTAAATATAATTCTAAAACCATAATAAATTATAGGAAAAAGCCTCCATTGATGAATATTGATTATATTATTTGTATTTATTACTTAACCCCGATTATTAATTATTGTATTAGTTATTGTCCGCGACTTCATCCACATTTTTTGGACTAATGTATTATTTAAATATTGGTACTATTCAATTCCTCCGTTTTAAAATTAATATTATTATATAATTATAAATCTTTATTCAAAGCCTCGATTAAATATAATAAAAATAATTTTGACCAACCGGAAAAAAATAAAAGCAGAGAACACTATTTGCAAAGACTATTTACAAAATTTGTTTGTATATTTTTTTTATTGTTTTAGTTTCCTGAACTAAAATCCATTCGTTTCTTCATACAAAATGCGTGAACAGACACAGTCTAATTACCATTTTATTATAAGTAGAAATAATTGATGTATTAGTTTTTCACTTCTGAACTCAAAGCTCATTGAAGACAAACAACAATAAGTGTTGTACTACCAAATATGCTACTAAAAATTAAATAATACTTTTTTCTAATTTGACCCCCAATACACTCGAAATTTTCCCCATTCTTCGCCGTTAAGTCAATCCCTAAATTACCAAATTTTGTACGTTTTGTATCATATATGTTTGGTTCACTATCGACTTTAACTCTACTAATTCATATCTTATCATAAAATACCTGGTGTTTACTTTAAACAACCTTTGAGGAAAAAATTATGTGACAAGCAAACAAAGAGAAACAAAGACGAACTTAATACATTTACTTTGAAAATATCGCTTCTTCTTTTTTATTTAACCTTTACACTAATCAGTGTTTAATTGGCTCGTGTTTAGGGTTCCATTAAAAAAAATAGAACTGTTAGTAAGCAAGTACGTTAGTTTTGTCACCTTAACTTTCTCAATAACCATTAAAATATTAATGTAAAATTTGACGTGTTTATGGAAAAAGACCTATAATTGAGAAAAGGTAAGAAAATTATATGACTATTAGTTTATTCTTTTTATTATCAAGGATTATCAGTTTATGTTAGAATATTATTTTTTTAACCAGATAAAGTACTGACAAAATGTAATTATGAACTAGTTTTTTGAACTCAGCCAGTAGAAATAACAAGTGAAATAAGAAATTTAAGATGGAGAATGCTTTAACAATTTTACCAACTTCCTTTGTTACTTGGTTAACAAACTAAGATTTATACAGATATATCCACGGTAGATCTAAACTAATATAAACCTTCGTTAGTTTTAAGAAAAATAAAGGTTTTATTCAATTTACTGCACTCAATTTTATAGTCTATATATCAATGGTACCTGTAAATAGTGCACGTAATAATTTTTTTTTATATACGACCGCCCCATATCTTTTAACCAACAGGAAATTTTTACACAGAACATTTCTTATAAGTAATCATTTAACCTCAGATAGATTAAAAAATAAGTTTCCTAAAAGTTAAAATCTTTATTTGAGAAACTGAATATTACGATCTATTGATGTGTCATATGCAATGGCGCCGTGGCTTAGTTAGTTAAAACGGCTGTCTAATATACAGGCTATAGCAAGTTCGAATCTTGCTGGGGTCTCGAAATGACTCAGTGTTACTTTTTGTTTTTGACGGATCATATTATACACAACTATTACGTCACTAAACCCTTAAGGGCCCTAATAAGGGACATAAATGCTTTGTTTTAAGTTTACATTAACCAGTACGTAAAACATTAACCATTAGTATCTTAACATGCACAAGACTATGTGTGAAAGTTCGAAAAGAAAGATATATCTTTTTTATCCGTACCTACGATAGTGGTTCTGTGCATGGATATGGATAAAAACTTTTTCAATATGTAAATAAATTGCCTAGTATGCACTTAAGAGATCTAAGAAAACAATCCGATTATCTGTATCTCTCTGTAATTAATTAATGCAAGCTAACAAAAAACAGGTCTCCTACGTAGCGTTTATTAAATGCCACTGTTTATTTTCATATTTGTGACAGGCACAGCTAAAAAGTTACGTGGGGTAATACACCATTTGCCATTTTGGAAACAAATATCTAGCGAGATGATATTAGCAAAAAAATGCAGATGAAATATTCGTTTGAATTTTGAAAGGCCTTTTCTTTGACACCTATTAGAAGGGGTTTGGAAAAAGAAACAGTTTTCATTCTTAAGTTTGATATAAAACAGTCTTTAAAGTAGTAGTTTCTTTGTATTTATTAGTGCATTACAAAAGTATTTCCGAGAAATTGGCCAAATTTACGAGGGTCTTTTTGGCCCTTTGATTGCGGAACCCTGAAAGGATCAATTTTAGCAATTTGTAACATTCTAGACCACAAGAATGGTATGTGCAATACAACAATTACAATATCAATGGGCAGTATTTTGAAGGTAAACCCATTTTCAGATTTCTAGGAGCACCTGTTACGGTCCAATAGATGATAACGAATAAGATACATTTTGTGACGATATGGTTGTGGCATAATTTTTGTAAGTAAAAAAAATCTTGTAGTGTGGGACAGTTTAAAACGAGTTTATAAACCCAAAATAATAAACAAAGACACACACACACATACACGCACGCATACAGGCGCAAACACAATCTAGTAAAAGAAACATTGTGAAAGTTTTATCGTCGCATTATTATAAGTACTTGAGTGACGTAATTAAACAAAACTTGATCAAAGACCATTAAGCGTTAATATTAAATAGCATTTCATTATTTTCATATATTTCATCCAGCGCCACTGTTTACAATAAACTTAATGAATTCAAAAGTGTGCACACTCACCTCAATTAATTTTCGTGGAAAATATTGAAAATTCGCGGAAAATATCCTACAAACAGCTGCGATCAATAATAACATCGATGCTGTGCATCTCGTGTTAATATCATACAAAAGACTATCTGGTGATTAAATACGGCTTACTATTAATATTGTTATGAAACAATTTCAAAAAATTTCAATATATTATTATTTTAAATACTTCTAACTCAAACTTGATGAACCGACCTGGCGTCACAAATGTATCATGATCGACGACGATCCATCAGTTTTTATTTATTTAAGAAAATTAACAATAGATATTGAGATTTTCCCTGTTTAAACTTAAATGAAAGTAAGGTAGAAGTCTGTAGAAGTCAGATATAAAATATCTAAAGAAGTGTGAACCTAGTTTTAGGCTATAATTGAGACGCAGGCAGAAATGTATCGACTGTAGGGGAGACTAGTATTTCTTAATAGTATAGAAATGAACAAATTTTCAACCTGAATCAATTTTTGGGAATCTGAAATTTTCAGCGGAACCTAAACAGATAGCCTATGTGTACAATTTTCTTTTACGTGGGAATTTTTATTTGAACAATTAATCCTAATAAAAGTAAATTTATACAAAATTAATTTTTTACTCCAATCTAGACAAAAAATACCTTTAAAATATGAGTTTGGAATATAAATTTGATGGATATTGCCTGTTAATAAACAAATGCTCTGTTAATTTTAAACTTTAGTCAGCCCTAGCAGTGACAGCGAAATCTATAGCATAATATCATTTTATATAATGTAAAAAATTAAAATAAAAGTTTATAAGACATTATCACACCTTTTACTCCCTATCATACCTAATCAGACACTAACGTTTACTCACATTCCACCTTGTTACATTAAGCCCTTCGAGTAATCCCACATTTTATTGTTACAGAATCAATATAAGCGTTACACTCTCTTCTTCTTTGACCCTTTTTACCTGGTTATGTATTAATACGATAATACTAACCAAAATATCGTAACAATATCGCATAATACAAAATTGACGCCCACGACGGTATCATCTACATCTACACTTGCGAAACGACGCTCCGCAACCGAGCGTCGGAGATAAGAGGCTGCGACTAGAGCCCAAAGCCGATGAGAAAGAAACCTTGCGTAAGGGAAGGAAGAAGATGCAAGCTGATCGGTTTGATACAATTGTTCAGACTCGTTACAGTTGCTTACGTCGATTGTTGGCGTGGTTCGGCCGTCGTTCCCACGTGTCATAGGAAGAGCGTGGAGTTTTGACGACCTTGTCGCGTCGCTATCGCATTTGTATTTTAATTGGGTTTAAAAACAAATTAGGTAAGACATTTGTGATGTGAAGAAAAGCATTTAAATGTACCTTGGCATAATAGCTTTACGTGCCACTATTATTTAAAGTTAGTTTAATTTTAGGATAGTGATCAGTATTGATTTTGTTGTTTTGTACACTTCCATTGTTGCCTTTTAGTCATAATAATACGTCGGTTATATTGCATTATATCTTAGTTCAGTTTATATACGTATAATATATCGGTTAAGTCTCTTAATTTTAAGACGGTAGCGACTCATACTTGAAAACAAGTTCTCAAAATTATATTTTGAATCAAATATGTATATGAGGTACATCGTGGGATACATTTAATTTAGCTTTAAAATTTGATTTGAAAAATTTTTGAAAATATATAGAAACAGAAAAAATAAATGACAATTATTACTGTAATTTCTTAACTTTGTAATAGTTTGCAGTAACTGAAATAGTAAAACAAAAGCCTTCCATTTCCGTTAACGTCTCCTATTGAAAATTTTTAATACAAGCTTTGGGTTTACTTAGATTAGATTTTACAAAATATTCGTCGTGTTTTATCACACATAAAATGTATATATCTATTTATTCCTAAATTTTTGGTCTATTAAATATATGCTTAGAATCGATGTAAACTACAGCGACTATCCACAAGTATTTAGATACGACTAAATTTTAAAGAATGTATACTTCATTTAAATATCCACTAACGTTTAAGGAATGTATACTTGATTTAAATATATACTTGGAACCGATATAAACTACAGCTACTATCCACAAGTATTTAGACGCCACTAACTTTTAAGGGATGTATACTTCATTTAAGTATATGCTTAGAATGGATGTAAACTACAGAGACTATCTACAAGTATTTAGACACCACTAACGTTTAAGGGACGTATACTTCATTTAAATATATGCTTGGAACCGATGTAAACTACAGCGACTACCCAAAAGTATTTAGACACCACTAACTTGTAAGGAATGTATACTTCATTTAAGGCATTTAAATTTATATTTTATTAGTAACTCTTACAATTAACGGCTTTACACGATTTTAACATTCTGTTTGACAATTTTTCTTAAGCACTTATTTGTTGACACTTCTTCAAATGTTGTCTATAAATATATTATCAAACAATGCTGCCGCTATTAATCGTTGAGGTTATGGTAAACGTTTGATTCACAATAATTATACGGAGTTTAGCTTTATAAACTATGGTAATCACCTTTGATTTATATATCTTTTTTTCATTATTCGCGCACTAATTTCTGTTCTAAGTCATTTGCTTGGAGTTAACTGATTTTCTTTATAATCCTTTTATTGTTCTGTCAAACTGACATTCAGTTTCTTGTTAATAAACCGTAATATTTATTATTTGGCCACTATAGTAAAACGAAGAGCTTTTTCCTGGAGTCTCTTTTTAATTGTAGTAAAACCATGATTTCAATCAATTTTTATTCATCCAATCCATAGTATTGAGAAATAAGTAAATTTAAGTCTTCTATGTTATTTGCTCATAATCTCCGTGAACCGATTTTGTTTAGATATATTCCCTTTTTGATATCACTCTGTGGTCTTATTTAGGTACTTTTCAATTATATAGGGGAGGGTAGTGGAACATATTTTTAATTATCTAGTAAACACTCATGGTCTTTCCTCCCAAATGGAATATATTTTCTATTATCTGGTAACCACACTTATCTACTAAACGTTTTGTCCATTATCAATGCCCATTTGTGAAGTTATATTTTGTTTAGTTTTATCCTTGTTTGTAAAATACAAGGACAGGTATATAAACCAGATATTTCTATAATAGATATAGCAGGGTAATTTACAGGCATTTCTTAACTTTCTACAAATATTTTACTACGTGAAAATATTACAATTTCTTCAACAGATATATTAGCAGTCAATTTGTACAATACAATGTATTCTTATACCATAAACATATTTTCAAATTCCTTTCAATTTATTTCCGCTGCTCTTTTTGCAAAGAAAAACCTAAGTTGCTTTAGTTTTTGGCACTCAAGGGAAATATAATTTCATCAACATTATCAATGGTCGCCTTAACAATTTCTTCACTTCCAGCAACATAATGGTACCTACACACTTATGAACGGAAGTGTACATTTGATGTGCTATCACAACTAAACTACTACTTTAGAAACTACCGGTCCATTGGGTATCTGCAACATGAATTTTTGGTTGGCATCTACTTAATTTCTGTTCTATGACAATATTTAAAAATTCAAGAATGCAACTTGGCAATAGTAGAGTCAGATGTCATACTGCACATAATTAATTATTGCGAATGTTTCACATTATTTGTAACTCAACGCAATTACCGTTCTAGCAAAGAAAAGTCGCAAGAACCTCGTCTATTATTTTTTTCTATCGATAAATTAGTATTTTTTAAAAGTATTTCAAACTATTTAAAACACATAAAGAGCAGTCGCTATTACAAAGAAGAACTTTGTAGAGTTTCGTTAATTTATGTTGTTTATAACGTTAAGAAAAAAATAGTAAAGAAAAACAGTGTAAAGTTTTTCGAGCCCTCTAAAGTAAAATTTAAAGATACTTGGAATTAATTTCATAGCGAGATAATAACAAATACCCTACTAATTGACTTCTATTTAAGTTTTGAATGAAATTTAAACACTTCTTAACTTTATAAAATAAAATTTTATTTAAATATAATTTTATTTGATAATTAGTATAGAGCCATTTTCCAATATAAAGGTTGTATAATAAAATTCCAAAATTGATTTTATTATACAACGTTATTTATGTATTTAAAATACTCTACCATACCCCATATGACGAAATATAAATATAAATAAATTATACACTGAAAAATAAAATTAATATAGTACATTTAATTTACAAGTAAAAAAAATATATATATATATGTATATATGTATATATATATATATATATATATATATATATATATATATATATGCATATACATATATATATATATATATATATATATATATATTTATATATATATATATATATATATATATATATCTAATATAATTTATGCAAAATAAACTTTTGCTGTAAGATAAAATTTAAATTTTTTTTTTAAATTTTGATTCGTCGCTATTTCAAAATATTTCAATCAATTTAATATATCTACAATATTAATCTAATTCGACCTAATCTACTTTTATAACTAATTTTATTCTACTAATAATACATTAAGGGAAATTACGTTTTTGTAGAGTTTATTAAAATTCTAGCGCCCTAATTTTAATTCAATGATGTTTACTGCAATATATTGAATATTTACAATATATTGTAACTTAAGTTAAGGTGAATGTGTAAATCAAATATTTGTCATACAAAATTAACAAAATACTTGTACTAAACCTCAAACATACTTATTTTGTTGTATTGTTTGTTCGTTCCTGAAAAGTAAATAAAAAAATAGTTTAATTAGTAAGGATGTGTAGATTTCTAAGATTAGGACTTTTTTTACCTATCATTATAATTATGTGTTATTTTATCATCATTACATACGATACTCGTTTCATATTATTTTCTTATTTTGTAAACAAAATAAAAAAATAAACTTTTGTTTGTAAAATAGGTACTCATGTTAAAAATGTAATTTTTTTTCATCATTCCGCCGACATAAAAAAATATATTCTCATATGTTTGACATATACCCATTGTCAAACAAATTAAAATATATGAAATGTGCCCGATCGATCCAGGGAAGAAGTATTTCGGAACGATAGCGAAACAGTCATTGCCTTTGATTATCCGATTTGCTGCCGATTTATCAGTGATAACCAAATTTTCTACCAAAAAATTGTCATGAATAAATGTATATTTTTCCTTTTTAGAGTTCTGTACAACAAAATGAAAAACAGATAAAACTTACAAGATTACCCATGTATCTGTAAGTCTGTCTCTCACAGTTGTTTTTCTCAGAAACCGAATAATGTAAAATATTTAAATTATTGGCTTTGCCAAATGACTGATTGGCTATGGCATAGTAAAAAAACGTTTTAACACGCTCAAACAGACTCGAAAATATTTAGTGTATATATATATATATATATATATATATATATATATATATATATATATATATATATATATGTATATATATAGATATAAAAAAAAATATATATATATATATATATATATATATATATATATTTGGACATGCAAACAAAGTACTAGTATTTTTAATTATATATTGAATTAGATAAAATATCACCATTTCAACAGAAATATTTGCAGCCAATTTGGACAATAAAATGTATTATTATACCATAAAAACATTTTCAAATTATTTCCTTTGCTCTTCTTGCGAAAAAAACCTAAATAACTTCTATTTTTGGTACTTGAAAGAAGTAAAACGCATAGGTTTTGTGCAAGTAAGAAAATAATATCACATGGAAAGAAATGTATGTTTCCTAAACGACCTACGCTTACTATTAAATATGACTTGAAACTTTCAAGTAATTTTTACAAAATTATTCAAAAAATTTATATACATTTTGTGTATATTGCTATAATACCCAAATTTGCTGCATACGTTACATTAGATGCTAGAATTTCCTGATAGAATTTCCGTTATGTAAGGAAATGCAGCCCCCTTTTTTATAAATAAATTTGGTCATTTTTTAAATGTAAAACCAAGTTTTAAGTCATTTTAGTGCTTTGAAAGATTTCGGAAACAAGCAAACAAATTCTCAAAAGGAATTGATTCTCTTACATGACCAAACTATAAGAATCGTAGATAAGCGATTTAAAAATATATCGTAACCTCCCAAAGACCCTTTCTAGGTTACTCTCCTACTCGGCCTTAAAAGCAAACTCACGTAACTCAAGGCCGTCCTCTTTACCAGCAATTACTTTATTTAAAATCCTACTTACTAGTTACTTGAACGCGTGAGTTAAATCCGAACACGCCCAAATCCGGACTACGTTCGATAACAAGTCGTGCGTAGGCCGTAGAGGCTGAGTGTATCATTAATGAGAGGATCGGTGGTTCATATGTGTTTAGCAATAGCGCGCTTCAAATTCGTGGCTTGTCCGCTACAATTACCGATGCAGATGAGTAGGCAGCTCTCGAGGAAGAAGCTATGCATATCTTGCGATATTAATCTCGAGATCACGCTTATTTGGTTTGAGGTATTTAAATATTTGTGGTAATCGTGTTAGATAAGTAATCGTGAGGTATATTATACGTTAACTCAATGCAACGAGGTTGAATCGTATTGATGATTTTTCGCCCAATATGTTTAACTATGTTAATTTATATTTCTTGTAGATTATTTATTCAAAAAATTAATTCTGGATAGTTCATTCAATTATTACAAGTTTACCAAATGCACAAACGAAGCCATTTCTCACTAAGAAAGAAGAAGGCATAGCAAACCAAACCAAAAGATAAATTTATGAGAACTAAATAAGAACGGTTATCGTATATTCAGAAATAAAAATATTTCTAATTGTCTCTCTTACTAAAATATTATTTTTCTCAATAACAAAGCGAAATTAAATATATACTTTAAACGCTATACCCTTTTCTTGTATATATTATAAGTGTACATATTCGTGTGTAGCACTAATATATCTGTACTAGATTGCACATATACAGTTGTAGTTCTAATGATAATTTTCATACAATCGTAAACAAAATATAATTTAATTTTTTTTATTAGTTCAACCTAAACCAACAAGTATCGTACCAAATATACATAGAGGACACTATTCACTTCCTTACTAGTGATTTTTAGCTATTAGAATTTATTTATATAAAAATAAAAGCGACGTATTTAGTAAATAGGAACGATTGACAATCTGTAACTAAATCATAAAATGAAGAAGAAAAAAACTTATGTATATATATATATATATATATATATATATATATATATTAATAATAATAAGATAAAACCGCCACGGGACGCCTGGCAGATGTGAAACATCGTGTTCGTACAAGTAATATGCATAAAAGACAAGATTATTACAGGAACTATATCGCCATACCGTACACTCTACTACATATAGACTATATATATATATATATATATACCTTAGTATAGCGTACCCACGCCACGGCAAGCGTCCCGACGCCAACGATCCGGTTTATACCTGCGCCTATAGATGTTTCACATCGAAAATAAATTCCAATTTCGGGAATTTTCTAGAAAGATTCTCGAAATTTCTAGAAGCTTTTGCTGTAGGGTATCAATAGGCCAATGTGCAGTCAATTGACAAGTCAGTGCCGAAGCTTTAAGTGAATGACATAAAAGATAATGGATTTAAATCGATATCAAATACGGATTCTATTATTTTACGAATTTCGTCTAGGTCACGATGCAAAGACTGCCACAAATCATATTTCATGCGATGAGCGAGTCAACGGTGTCTTACGCGACGGCCAAGATTTGGTTCAGAAAGTTCAGGAATGAAACTACAATCTTGAGATCAAACCCCGTACTAGACGTTCTGTCGAATTGGGCGTTCTACGATTACGATGTCTAATTGAGTAGGATCCTCTACTGATGACTCGTCAATTGGCAGATGATCACCATAGAAACACATTTGCACGAATTGGGAAAAGTTTCAAAATACGGTGTGTTGATACCCCACGAGTTGTCATTATATCACCTTCAGTGCAGAGTTGATACTTGTCAACAGTTATTGACATTGAAACGTAACTTCGACTGGCTGAATCAGTTAGTAACTAGCGATGAGAAGTGGGTTACATACGTTAACCATACACGCAAACGTCAATGACTGGGCGACCGAGAAACAGGAGTGTCAGTATCCAAACCTGAAATAAGTGCCAAAAAGGTGATTCTCATCTGCTGGTGGAATATCAAGGGCATTATTCATTGGGAGTTGCTTCCAAAGGGATGTACATTTAATGCAGATATTTACTGTAAACAATTGAATCAATTAGCTAACAAATAGAGTAGTCAACAATCGATTTTATTTTCTACATGATAATGCTAGACCATATGTTGCAAAACGTACTCGTGATAAATTAGAGGAGCTCGGCTGGGTTCTATTCACTCATACAACATATTCGCCGGACATTACGCCCTATGATTACATTAAAGGAGATCTTCAAAACGACCTCGCTCAGTTTTTTGTTTTTTAGTATAATAATATATTGCATTTTATTACAATAAAAAATATTTTTTCAACTTTTTTTTTATTTCATCGCCAATTTTTTTTTAATCGAAAATGATATGGAAATGGAACACTTTATGTGCAAATTTAACTTCAACATAATCTTTTTAGTTGAATTACAAGTGTAAATTATCTACATTACTATTCATTAAAATGCATCATTCTTTTATTCAGGAATAGTGGCCTCATTATTTTAAAATAAATCCGTTCTAATGTGTTACAACATAAAAGAAAATCTGCATTTCCACTGTTATAGTTTACGCATTTTTTATTCAAAATATATCCGGTATTGCGTAAAGAAAAATTTAGTTCGATTACGATTACACTAAATTTATAACGCGATATTTCTAAATCTCCATTTTTATCATCGTTATAAATGATACAGAACACGTACAGGTTATATTCCTAGTTACATTCGCATGTGCTGTAAACTTTTTCCGTAATCAATCTTAAATTACAACATTTAGATCAAAGGATGTTAACGGAGCACCCTGAAGAATGGTAATTGAATTAAACTCGCCTGTCGGACCTATTCATCAAGACATTGCTTCATTTCTGCCCGCAGCCCTACACAATGTAAATTCATTTGTAGTTAATAATCATAACATCATGAGCACACGATTTGGTTTGGCTCATCAATGACGGGCAGGGTTATCACAAACGGGAATAATATATTTTTATAATACATGTAATATATTAATTACTGTGTTCTAAAAGTAAATACCGTTTCTCTATAAATCCGCTAAATCGCAATATTCGGCATTCTTCCTTTTTTTTATTTTACTTTTTTCAAGTAGGACTTTTAAAGTCTCTTTTGACATGTCACGATTTACCTTCTAATTATTATGAATAAATATCCTTATTTTCTATACGTATATATACAAATAATCAATTAGTCTCTCTCAATGTATATATACAAATATTAGTCAGAAAGTACTTTTTACACTGTGGAAAACACTATAATGACCTCCACACATCTTTATCGTCAACATAATCCCTGACGCCGTAATAAGCCTTTGAGATAAGCACGTGTTTAATTTATGTTTTAAATTTCGCTATGGGAAGACTTATTATGTCCTCAGGTATCCTATTAAAAAAGCGAACACCATTACCTAGGAAAGACTTATTTGTTATTCTGTTTTGTGATTAAATGTTTAACATTTTTTTTAAAACCCATTGGTTATATACTACAGTCTGTAACACACAAGGCTGTAACTTATAACATCATTTAGTCTGGGACTGACCAGATTATTCCCAACATAGCCCAGAATTTGAGACTATTATTGTATCCGTAATTGAACTGGTACTTTTCCATGAATATTTTAAAGATGCATCATTAATGTTATTAATAACTTCCACGGTGCAAAGTACCTGTACAACAAATATATTCAAGGACACTGCGAAACTATTCAATGAATAAGGAATGAAAAACACAATACCATATTTTAATAATGGCAAACATTTGTTTTCATTTTAAAAGATCATTTTTAACAATATTTTTTATGTATTTTTAAGACTTATTTTCCTAAGATGATTAACGCATCATAAAATTTTAAATTATATATTGTATTATATTAATATAAATACAGTAATATAATTAATATAAATATTAATTTAAATACATCCGACAATGTGATCGAAATTATGGACAGTTATCATAATTGGGTATAATTATGAAACCTGTCCATGCTTATGGAAACCTATACTATATATATATATATATATATATATATATATATATATATATATATATATATATATATATATATATAAACTTCTTCTATTAGAAGAATTTACAGACATTGTTAGAGAAATACAATAAGATACATCGAAAATATTTTCCAAATATCGAAATCATTTAATCATAACGAAATCATCACGTTATGATTAAATAAAACCATTTTCATAATGGCACCATCAAAATAGATACAACAACAATATCAGAAGAATACTTACTCGTAAAGATTCTCATTAATTCATCACTTTATTTGTCTTCTAATAAACTTTACACGAGAATACACATAAAGAAACAAAAGTGCGTTCTTCTTTTCTATCAGTGACTATCCTTTAAACAAATAGTTATTAATTAAAATAGTTATAACAACAATATCAGAAGAATACTTACTCGTAAAGATTCTCATGAATTAATCACTTTATTTGTCTTCTAATAAACTTTACGCGAGAATACACATAAAGAAACAAAAGTGCTTTCTTCTTATCTATCAGTGATTAGTGTATGCAGTTTAAATAAATTTATAAAAAGATGTGTATAGCAATCATACCCTATATTTATTACCAAGTGCGGTTACTGATTTCATTACGCTATTTGATTGTGAATTTTCAATCGAATATAAATTATTTGTATATTTAAGAAGCACTTAATATTAAAGAAAAATAATAAAACAAAGTAAATTTTAATTTTTGAAATATAATATACAGTTTAATAATTTTTCAGTTAGATTCAAAAGTAAAATAAAGTAATTTAATAAATTCATTGCTAGATTAAATCAATTAAATGCTTCCAGAAACAATGTAAAACTGAAGGTTTATTTAATCCGTGTTTTATTGAATAATGATCAATATTCTAAAAACGAAGTGTTTAAATCTAAAGTAGATTTTAAATCAACAATTTTATTTATATAATTTAAACAATTTATGTAACAAAACTAAATGGGAATAAAAACGACGAACATATCTTACATTCATTCATAATCTTTCATTCATAACATCTAACATTCATTCATAACTTATCATACATTCATAATCAAATTCTTCCCTATACATATATTCGTTACGGTTTCCGTTAAATATCTAAAAAGGTTAATACATAAATGATTGTATATTTAGACACACACACATATATATATATATATATATATATATATATATATATATATATATATATATGTATATATATGTCAATAAATTATGTAATATGGGTTCAAATTTTTCCATTTCCCCGACTTTAAAAAAAAGTACATAACATATGCACAACATATTTAATTCTGTTTATTCGTATATTTTAACAAAGAGAAAGGAAATAACTTTTGAAACGAAGAAATAACTTTTACTTCCGTTGTATTATTATGTTTCTTTTACACGCTTACAAAAATAAAAGTTTCCCGTAGAAGAAAAACTCACTCCTCGGGTAGGAATAAATAAATAAGAAAAACCAGCCAATTGTTAGTGGGACTCGTGCACGAATGGTTCCATAGTACCAAAGAATGTTAACCTTATAAGTTTGTATTTCTCGAAGACACCGTGAAGAACCAAGTTATGGTTGCAGTCGGTACTGAAAATATCCCATATCCCAAAAATTACACAACATATCTTATTTAAACCAATTTTCGTTGAAAGTTTTTTACGTACTCCTGTCTTAATTTTTTCAAAATGTTTTATGTTAGTTTAAAAGTTAGAGGGGTGACACACTTTATGAGACTTTAAGTGTGCGTATCTCATCAACTATTGGCTTAAACAAAAACAGTTATTTTCAAACCTTTACATCATTTTAAGACCTAATTTCCGGACTTTAATGATGCCCTACACACTTATGTGCACTGGATTTCCTTTCATTCCATCCTTTAGTTATATGTAGGGAGAGCCACCTTTGATATTATTTCATTTCTCCATTATTTCATTGTATCGCAGTTCACAGAAGACACCTACCATTTCATCAATATAGTGCCAATATACTCTAAGTAAAATGACTGGGACAGCCAAACAGATAGACGGACAGATGGACAGGACGAAATTACAAGGGTCCCATTTTGGTCATCATTTGACTACAGGACCACAAACATTAAGTGCTTACTTATTCAACAGACCTCATCTGATATACATATATGTTTTCAAAGTTTGATTTCATCATAAATCATTACGTTTTACCTTCATTAAAATTCATCATCATTTATGCCCTAAGCGTAAACTATGATCATCAAATGTAACCATAAATAATAACAAAGTATACATACCTATTTACATAGCAGTGATGGTTAAAAATTAGTTCTTTTTTAATAATTATTGAACATGAAAGACTGTTTTTCTTTTTTTTATTTGTCTAATAATTAATGAAAGTATCAAAATTATCTTAAAAAACATAAAAGGATTGCTACAAAACACTTAATAAAATTTATAAAAGAAAGAATAAAATGCAATGAAAATAAATTGCATATGTACATACATTTTAATTAAAAGTTAACACCTGTAAACGTAATGTGAATAAACAGTAAACAGACATAAATACGTGGGCTATGCTGAGTTCAATATTTAATCTACTAGACATGGTCAAAAAATACAGATCAGTGAGCAGCCCTAAATAAAGTGCGAACCAAATGTTACAATACCTTGTTATATATGTCCGTGAGATAAAATCTAACGGAGATGCAAGGTCACATATTCACGCAAGTCATAACGAGGTCTTGCGTCAGGCTGTGCTCACTTGTGGGTGAAATGTGGGTCTCGGTCCATTTCTCGCATTATTAAATCTGACTCACTTCATTAATTCTATCTCTATGGTCATAAACTTCCTCTTCAACGCAGGGATTCGCACCTTACATTATCATATATCGATATATAACCCTTCCTTTCCAAATTTACGTTATCTTATATCCAATTAATTGGACACTTTTATTAGAAATTGGTTAATAACACAGTTAACCGATTCTAAAACATTTATTTCAAAGAACAAAAAATTATTTTACCCTCCAACGTGGTACTCAACATTTCTTTTTGTTGCCTCTTTAGGTAAATTAATAATTAAGGACTATATGAATATTTCCTTTCGCTCAAAGTAATTCACATATTTATGAGTGTTCTAAATATAGAAAACAATCGACATTCATGTCAAAATGAGTAGCAAAATGTATATTTAGATCTAATGTATGCAAATCTATTTGCTGTACGAAAATTATATTGATAGTATAGACGATATAGAAGCTTAAAGACGGGTAGATAAGCGAACACAACAATGAACATATTAGAGATAAAAGTAAAATCCCTCCTAACTTACTTAAGAATCCTTATAAAAAAAATTAGAGACGGCAATGCTCTTTACAATAGTTTTCTATCTATTGATATAAAACATCTATAGGCGCAGGTATAAACGGGATCGTTGGCGTGGCGATGCTTGCCGGGTCGCCACGCTATACTAAGGTATATATATATAGTCTATATGTAGTAGAGTGTACGATATGGCGACGTGTCGCCATGCGCAACCGACTACACGACCCCCTCCTTATTCAGTTCGACGCTGTTGTTTACTATGGTACACATAACCTGTGCTTTATTATTTTTGTATTAATTATAAATAAATGTTTATTAAATAAAGTTACCATTTTCTGTGAGAAATTTGTAATACTTTATTTTTTCATTATGCTATATTTAGTTCCTGTAATAATCTTGTCTTTTATGCATATTACTTGTACGAATACGATGTTTCACATCTGCCAGGTGTCCCGTGACGGCTCAGTGTTTTTTTTTTGGATATGTTTATTTTGGTTTAAGAACTGTTTATTCATTTGTTGTATGTTAACTTAATACGTTACTTAAAGTATATTCTACCAGCTACCCATGTAATTTAAAGAAATAAAACCATAACAAGCAAGTTCAGGAAACCGTATACCTATGGTTTCGAAATCACGTTACATAAATTTATTAATGGATTAATTTAAATCAAAATTAATGAACGGTTTCGCTAAATACTATCAACTATCTTTCATATATTCTTTCTACTTTAGACTAGGAGATAACGTTTAAAACCATTCTAAAACTTAATATTTTACAAAAAATTCTTCACAATGAAAGCCTAAGGAAAATCAATTTTATTTCAAAATGTTACTTCATGAAATGTTATCGTATTATCTCCCCTTTTTAAGTATGGGAATTACATAAATATTTTCTAATTTCACTTTAAAATCTCATCAGATCGATTTTCATTCAGATCTACCCCTAAATCATCTACCGACAAAATTTCATGCCAATTTCAAATGTTGATGATTCAAAATAAATATAAAAAACTAAAATTTTTGAAAAAGACAAAAAGAACGAAAAACAAACCCCTATATTTCACTTCACAAAGGATTTTCTTTCTTCTGATATTTTACTCGGACACTGGCGGATAACAGAGCTTATTACATAATTACACACAACAGATCTCATGAAATCATTACTTTGTTTAAAGTCGAATAACATATCGTATTAACAAACTTGTTAAGCCGTTTTATCGCTGTTATAAATACAATAGAATAATGGGCCATTTGGCTAATGTTTTAGTACTTTTATGAGGCCATCATTGTCTTGTTTCACGCTATGATGACAGATACGTTGAGATGACTGATGTGTGAATATTAAATAATTGATAAGAACAAAAGGAAATTTCAATAGCATGCAATTAGCGGGACAAGTTTTGGTCTGGTATTCTAGATGTAACTTATTTATTAAGTGAATATTCTAACTTTCGATCATCCGAAATATTCAGTAGTAATGCTTATTACTTCATAAACATTTTACTTGGTAAAATTCATATTACATTAATCATGAAAATCAACATAAACTCATGGAAAACTGTTGCGAAATGTAAAAGTAAATGCCCGGAAAGTATCTGTCTCTCTGTCCGTATGGATATTTATAGAAATGCATTAAACAGTTGCTCGAAATACTCAATCTAGTACAGTATGATTGATACTTCGTTGAAATAGTATACAATATAAAAAGTTAATCTACTATGTCACAACTAAATGAACCTACGTGATGTAGTATTATTTCTACTTTATTTAAATTCTTTACCACGACCACAGGTAGGCAATTAATAAAGATCTTCACAAATTGCCCACCTAAAGATGTTGTCATCAACGAAACCTAGGTCGTGGTAAAAAAATTAAATAAAGTAGAAATAATACTACATCACGTAGTTTTAATATAATGAATTCCTACCAAATTAACGCCAAATATATTCAATATTCACTACGATATATTGAACGATTCCCACTAAACTAACTAAAAACTATGCAGCGAAACAAAACTCAAAACTTTATTTAACACTAGGTTTGGTTCGTTCATGTAGATTTTTTATTAAGATCGGATTTATATGGAGTTTTTAAGTTCTCAAGATATGTTCTATTTTTTTGTTTTTAATTAGAAAAACCCCAATGCCTCATTTCACAGAAATATCGCTATTCCTTGGTTATACGCTTATATATAATTAAGTAACAAACACCCAAAGATATTTCTCGTACCACTAGTATTCTACGCAAGCAAAGCTGTGTTATTGACTATGCGCATGCATTATTGGTGCAAATTCAAAATTGATTGCAATTTGTTGCTTATCTGTAGTTATTAGGTAATAAACAAAGACAGGTACCAACCTTAGGATTTATAATATTAAGAAGGATTGGTATTTATTTATTTATTTATTATAAAACTTCGACCTATATATGTACTATACAAACTTCTAGCTGCATAAACACTATTTTTCAGTTATAATTACATATTGAGGACTTAATACTGTAGAAAATTACAGTAGAAAGTTAAAATGATAAATGTAACAAATTCTCGCAATATATTGACAAATAATTTAGGTATAAATATGGAAGAGAAATAGGAAAGGACAAAATAGGAGGGGAGAGGATAAAAAAACACAGGAATAACTTTTTCGGACAACTTTTCGAAAACAAAAATCGCCAATGAGTTTTCGATGTCAGAATCAACTTTATTCCAGAAATGGCAGAATTCACGCAAAAGAAGTTCTCTTGGAATGTAGCATTGGTAGCTTTGAAAATACATACACAGTACCATAAATATAATAAAATAAATATTGTTGAATACAATTAGAACTTTAATTTTATTACGTTATGTGCATGAATGTATATATATGGTATAGTCAAGTGATGATGATTGTCATCACGAGCTGTTCACGAAGAAAGCGTTGCTCAGCTAATGAGGCGGCAGTTAGTGAGGAGTATGCTCTAATTGGAATGTAAAACTGTCTACAGTAATTAACATGATATATAATTTTTCTGTATATATATACATATATATATATATATATATATATATATATATATATATATATATATATATATACACACATATATATATATATATATATATATATATATATATATATATATGTATATATATATATATAATGAGAGAATATTAAAACATCAAAAAAAGTATGTGAGATACAAATAAGTACTCACATACTCAAGACCAATTATACTCATGAGCTCTTATGTGGTAATTTAAAATAAAAAATGTATTTCCAATATAATAGTTCCTTCAAAGAATGTGTTGTTAAAACTACATGAATTTAAATATACTTTTCCTAGAGTAGTTGGAAAAGAAAAATTATTAATTTCATATAACAGAAATTTTCCATACCGATTACAAAAGAAATAGAAAATAGAACATAAAGGTTTCAAAATTAAAAAAGAAATTCAAAGAAAAAACTGGTTAGCTTTTGCTCAAAAACATGGATGCGCTACTTAAACTATAAAGAAATTATCAAAATAATCCATCAAATTAAATTTACATACAAAAAATTATTTCTAGTATGATGTCAGTCATAGATTTCTCCTATGCGAAACCAATGCATACCTACATATCTAGCTAGACATTGTACTTGCTAAAACGAAATTCAATGTTTAAAAATTAAAAATGACAAAATACTACAAAGCGAATTGTTTCAACACAAAGTATGACACATATTAGATTTTGCTGGAAATAAATAAAATTTCACAAATTACCTACATGACCAACACTACCAACAAACATCTAGTTATGCGAGGCAGTTAACATATTGTTTGTAGCTTTCATATATTTTACTAAACAGTATACAATTGTATACCTATGATAGTATCGCCCCACTAGCTGAGCGACGCTTTCTTCGTGAACAGCTCGTGATGACTATCATCACGACTTGACTATTTGTGAGCCCTTTTTTGGACAACGTGGAAAGTGATTTGGTGAACGCAACTGTGCGTTTTTGTGGGATACTCTGGCCTCGAACAAACGGCTATGTAAAATTACTTTAATTTCCGATAAATTTTAATAATCCATTTGTAAAATTAAAGAAGAAAGGAAAAAATATATATTATCGTTTTTATGCAATTATTAACTGCATGTAAAAAATAAAACATTTAATTTCTTTTATTTATTATTTAAATGTTTATAATTATTAATTTTTTATTTAAATGTGTTTATATGGTATCGTCTTAATCTTGTAGACAATCATCTTAATTTCGAAAATATTTTCCAGGAATTACGTCATTATTTTTTTCTTTTCCTTGCGACCGAATACGCCGGTAAAAGCTGAAAATAATAAAATCTTTCTGTTGGTCTATCTATCTTCATGATGAATTTTGAAAAATGTTATTATCAAATAACTTTAAAAAAAATAAAAAATAAGGGAATGTTATATTTATTTTCTTTTACTTTTTAGCTTCAATTTGTTTACAAAATTCTAGTCAATATTAGAAATCCGGGACATTGTGTATTGTTTAAAGTTTTACGAAATAAGGAAACGAGTAGTAAGTAAGGAAATTTAACAAAGGCTAAATAGAACGTACTATGCTCTAATTGGAATGTAAAACTGTCTACAGTAATTAACATGATATATAACTTTTCTTTCCATCGAAATTCTCCAAATAAACTTACTCAATAGTATTTAGCAAGAGAGAATAAATAAAAGACCAATTTCAAAACGTAGCCGATTCGAAATATACTTCGTTTTAGGACCATGAAACACTCATTAAATTTAAGATCACGCGTCAAGTAACTAAGACTTGGCAACAAAAATTACCAAAACCGAGGTTCCTTATTATAACCAAGTTCCAGTTTAGGTATTTAATTGAAGGATTTTATTAAAATTGAAACAAATAGTCAAATTTGCACTGATGAAGCATTCCTCAACAGCAACAGTGATGAATACAACGGTTACATCATCCTTTCGTCTTCTGAAAATGGTACTTGGCTTTTTCCTCACCTCTGTTGTGGTCGTATTCTTTTCATTAATTTTTTTGTTTTGAGTATAGCAGTAGCTACTCGTATTTATAATTTCACTGAACCAAAAATCTGAATCAAACGAGCATCTGACCAACATTCCTGATGTTATTACTTGCAATTCGTTTGAAAATCGCCAAAAATTTATTAAATATTGATACCCTCAATAAATTAAATTGACTTTTGATGTGAAACCTTTAAGACGCAATTGGGTGGGAGCTAAAACGTTCTGAAGGCACGTCGCAACATACCATTCAGCTAATTTCCCTTCTTATCGGCTCTTTGGAAGTTAATTCTGCCAGCTTCCATCTTGTTGACTAACAGTATTACAAAATTCAAAATATACTTTCAAGTATAAGTAAAGTATTTCTGTACAGTTCGAAAATTATTTCTATAAAAATGTAAAAATATTATATATTTCACATCTGCCAGGCCTCCTATGACAGTGCGCAAATTTATGTTTTTTTGTCATTTCAAGATAAATTTTGTAACTGTATAAAAATAAATATTCACAATTAAATAAAACTACGTGATTTAGTATTATTTCTACTTTCTTTAATTTCTTTACCACAGTGGTAAAAAACTTAAAAAAAGTTATAAAATACTGCATCACGTAGTTTCATTTAATTGTGAATAATGAATTTCTACAAAATTAACGCCAAATATATTCAATAAAAAATAAATATAATGAATGAAATTGATATATGGTTTATCTTAAATATAATTATTTTCAGATGTGTTTTTTTTAAACAAAGAAAAGAAATAAAAAGTTACTTAGTTCAGGCGCTAAAAACCTCTGGCCGGCGTGCAGATAGGCTGAATTGTTATAACAATAGGATTCCTCGTAATCTCTGAGTACGAAAACTGAAAACCACAATTATTTAAAAAAATTATTTATTCCGAACGCTATTTATTTCCATGTACTTGCAAATATAATGAAACCCATATAATGAAACGGGTATTATAAAATAGGGTAATCTATACTCTTAGAAAACTGTAACAGAAGTGTATCTGTGCATCAAAAATATTTTTGAAAATGAATTAATGAAACGCCTATATAAGCTACTTCGAACCCAAAGGGTATTTTTCCACAAATTTGATTCACGTATCGCGCAAAAACTACTTAACTAATTTAAATGGCACTTTCACTGCGATCATTATAGGAGTCAAAGCTAAAGCTTAAGCTACCCTTTTTCGCTTTCGAATATTTCTTAAGAGAGGTTGAACCTGACTGTGTTTTTTTTTGTATATCTCTCCGTCTGTTTGCTTGAGTATTATATAAAAAACAATAAATCGATTACAACTAAATTTTACTCAAATAATGCATAATATACAGGTTGAAATTTAAAGTATTTTTTTTATTAACTTATCTCTAAGAAAGTCGAAATGCAGTTATTAACACTCATACGGTAACCACTAGCCGGCGAGCTCAAAACTGAGGAATCAAAATTGTTGTGACTGTTACAGTAATGAAGTCTAAATTCGGTTCAAAGTTATGCTGACACATAAGATACTTTTGTACCGGTCAAAGTTACTTTTGAAATGCAAAATATTATTTAAGTAACGATATATGTTACTTTTATTCCCGTTCAGGGTACTTTTGATAAAACATAATTTCTCGCAAAAGCTAGTATTAAATTCAAAATTAAGACCGCGCTTATCACTTGAAGACAAGTAGCAAAGGACCTTCATTTTGAATCCTACATCTCTGTCTTTACGACTTTATGGGAATACACCAACCATCATACATTATATTAAGTAACTAAATCATATATCTATTACTTATGCTTAAGGCATCGAGTGCAAATTTCTGATACATAATTTTAATTTCCTATTTAAACTGATTTAATTATTTTCTATCATAAATAGTTAGCGTCCTCTCTAATTTTTTTTATTTGCAACTAATTTCTTATCTGTATCTCATCTAAAAGGTGTGTTTCATCTTTTAATATATAGAGATCATAAGCGGAGTGTGTTAAAGTAACTTGAAAAGTTAATTAATTTCACATTCAATACAAAATTTAAAAATCTCTAATTTTATAATACTACATCTTTTTCCAACATAAGGAGAGTAGTCCGTTCTCGCCTTTAGCGATTGTCTTTCTAAATTAATAAGAATCGTTATTTATATATTTATTACAAAATATGATAAAATAACTTCGGCACCAATTTTTCATTAATAAAATTAGGTTTATAATATAAATAATATAAGAAACTAATCCTCGACGAAGTATTACTTAATTATAGGAAACATACTTACCATGATATTTCACATTTTATTAAATCCGGTACATTTTACATGATTTATATTCAAATTTTTCAACGGAAGAAAATGGTGTGGTTTTCGAGACGCACTTGTTGTGAACGTAAATGAATTTCTGTCAGTGTAATTAATAATTATAATCTATTTACATAAAAAAGTAAAAGTTTTATATTTTTTATTCCATATTTGTTTTCTTATTAAAATGGCCACAATTAATTCAAATAATCTATTGAGGTTTTAGCATTAACTTGTACTATGATTTACCAGACTTCGGCATTTAAAGACAGAGATCTATTGAAAATTAAACGTCTCAATGGAGAGCATGAAATTAATATAGGCAGTTGTAATTTGTTTAGTAAAATTTAGATGATATGTCTATGGCGATTACACTGATTTGCACTCATTAAAACCAAAAATATAATTAATAATATAACTAAAATGCGTGTTTTCATCATTTTACTAAAATTCGCTAAATTAGAACGCTTTCAAAATTTGGATTCAATATCAGAAAAATTACCATATTTCCGATTATTATTACACATTATTTTAAATGTGCTATGGTATATTATGTAAATGGGCTTACCATAAATACAGATTCTGAGCTTAAATATACATAGTTTCGGACAATTTTCTAAATAGCACACACTTATTCTCAAACATTATACTACCTTCTATAAATAATTATTTGTTCTATAGACTGTTAAACTGTGATTCAGATTAACAACTAAAGAAACTGTGATTCAGATTAACAACTAAAGAAACTATGATTCAGATTAACAACTAAAGAAACTGTGATTCGGATTAACAACTAAAGAAACTGTGATTCAGATTAACAACTAAAGAAACTGTGATTCAGATTAACAACTAAAGAAACTGTGATTCAGATTAACAACTAAAGAAACTGTGATTCAGATTAACAACTAAAGAAACTGTGATTCAGATTAACAACTAAAGAAACTGTGATTCAGATTAACAACTAAAGAAATTGTGATTCATATTAACAACTAAAGAAATGAAATTAATTTAAATTGAACAACCGCTTGCACAATGCATCGTATTGAAAGTCATCTGAAAACAAACACAAAAAAATAATGACGAAAATTAAGGAGTAAAATTAAGTGACCACAGTTTGTTTTACATATAATTGCTTTATTTAAGCAATATCACTTTGTTGCTTTTATTTTACCAAATTCTTAATAAAATAAAAATTTTTCACTCTTGTCTTCGTCGAGTTTCTCTACCAGAAATATTCAAATCTGAACCTCCGTATATTATTTATATGAAGTTAAGCAGATTCTCATATTAAATAAAATATAAAATTGAATATTTAAAGTCATCAATTTCAAAGTATTAAGATGTTTTCTCGGTTTTACTCTACTTATATTTGATGCATTTTGTGTAGGTTATAAACTCTATTAAAAAGATATAACTGTTAAACTATTTTAAAATTTACTCTTTGCCATATTTATCACAATACTATAAGTTAAATATTTCGTCCTATTATATTTTAAATGATCCTTCACTCTGTATTTCACTTAAAATTGTTCAATGTGCAAATATTATATTAAAATAATTTATAAATAATTGCATCATAGTTATAGAAGTAATATTTTGGTTAATTTAAAAACTCTGATATAATTATATGGCATCAATATTTTTATAGATATTTCTCATTATAAACTAATATTACCTAAAACGATAACTCAATAATTTGCTCATCAAACACGATCTCTAAATATCGAACAATTGGTTTGTAACGACAACATTCATATATTATTTACGTTGTAACAAAACAGTTAGAATGTGGTAAATAGATAAAACACGTTATTATCAAAATAATTAGCAATTTACGTAAATATTTACCGATCTTCCTTATAGCCATAAACTATCACATACTTAAACATTATTGTCTATGTGCCCATACCGTACATATTCATATTGCATGGCAATCTTCTCATCTCGTCAATAAACCAACTCGTTTAATTCTATAAGACAAATTAAGCTCCATTACAGAGAAGTCTGTAACAAATCACATAAGACAAAATCGCAACGTAACGATAACACATCCTACTTTTGTCTAGTGAGCTATATCACATCTGCCACTGCTCACTGCAGTACAAACTGGAGTACAGTGACGCAACGCTAGTACACGAGTAGCCAATGATTTACTACGCTGGAAGGAATAGTCGAAATATAATTGTTGTAGTTATTTCTGATAAAACAGCGGCTTAAAATGAAACATTTACGGTAAAAAAATGCCCATGATTATATCACTTCTAGTGAAGGATACATGTTAAAAATATTTTATTTAATTTGTTAAGCAAATTCATTAAATTTGACATTTTAATGAGATCAACATTAATGTCGTGATAATGTAACTTCTTGTTAACGATGTATAATGCTTTTAGGGTTCCATATTAAAATTAGGGACTTTTGTAAATTTTGCATTCCATACCTCTCTGTTGTTATAGAAAAGTTTCTAATATTTACACCTGTATAAATAAAATTTAACAAGTAGACGGGGATTAAAATAAAGATTCAATTTCCATAACGCAAAATTATTAAAATAACCTTTAGTAATACTTATTTTCATACATATAATGTAAATTTTTTTCACGAAACTCATCAAGAACAGGATGAAAAATGTTACACGCTTGGAAAATGTAAGGCTTTAAAATGTTTTGTACCCCCCTCCTGTATAATTTTGACCCAATGAACAGTTTCAATTTAATTTATATCAGATTTTGCATTAATAAATTTGTTTTATAGAATTACTTTGGGATCGTAATTTTACATGTTCTTGTACGTATATGACCTTTTCTTTAATCTTTGTTATATCATGATGTATGAAAATGTATACATGAGGGTGAATCATCCTTCATCGTAAGCATATCGTAAACACTATATTTTAGTTGCAACGTAGGACAAAAATATGCTTAATTCTATTAAAATAATTTACGTTTTTTTTTGGCTTTTAGCTCTAATCAGCGAACTCTTATCATACGTCCGCATTGTTAGAATGAGACTAGGTTACGCCAACAAATAATCACCATCGTATCGTTTTTTTTTTAACCATCACAGGGTTTTTTACGCCTACATATAACTACTGAATAAGTTTTAAAGGATCGCGTAATGGTATCACATATAAATATTCAAAATACTATGAAGAATTGAAATAATTTTTTAATTCACTTTTCCAAATATGTTTCTTATACTCGCAATGGAATGCTTTTAAAATACTTTCCTGGTAAGAACTTTCTCACAAATAACGTGTGAATTTATTTTAATAAATTTGGGCAAATTACCTTCAAAGATGATATCTTAATAGAAGAAAAATTTATTACAAAAAATGTGATTTAATTAGATTATTTTAAAAAACCGTTTCAATTTGGAGACGTAAAATAAAATGATAGCTTACGAATAATGAGAATAACACTTAACCATATGTATATATATATATATATATATATATATATATATATATATATATATATAATGGTTTATTGCATCATCATTGCGACCTATTAGCATTAATTTAAAGTGTAATATTTAAAATTCAAAGTGGTTCATGAATTTTAAGATTATTGTGCAAGTAACAATTTCAAATATTATACTTTTTGCAATTATAAAAGAAAATGTTGAGAAGAGATTTTTTTAAAGCAAATTAATTTAAGTGATATAAATAACAATATAATTTATTTCAATGGGGCAAAATGTTCCAAAAAGAAGATTAAAGCGTAATTTATATGAAGTAATAATTTTTAAGGCTTGTGAAAAAGTTAAATATATTTTTGTTAATAACATATATTCCGATAATTATGTTACTCAGTCGAAAGGTTAAATGCAAATATACTAGTATGGAAATAAATATATGCTATTAAAATGAATATATCATAACAATAATTTAACAATACAATAATTTAAAGAAAATAACACACATCGTTGCAATGACATCACATAATATTTTGACCGATGTAACATTTCACTTACGATACTATACACGCGGTAAGAAATAGTTCTACATTGTTAAAGAATAATCACGCACGACTAATTATAACTATCGAAGCTTCGCTGATCGAAGCTTTACCCAAACAAAACAACTTTACAGTCACAATATACCCCTAATACAATACCCAACCTTCCCTTGAAACTTAGCATAAACAAAAAACGAACTCGGCCGCATTATATTTACAAACGAACCACTCCTCATTACTAGACTCGTAACACACACACGTGCGGGCACGCGCACTTACACACATACACAACAACAGTGGCTAATCCATATATAAAAACTGAGTTCACAGCCAAATATGTATCAATTGTTTTTTAGCATCCGCTAATGCAGCAACGGACGTATATAATACAGTTGTGGCTAGTGTATTAATGTGACATACATGTAGCGAAATTTTTGTTTTGATAAAACAAAGGATTCGAATAAGGAGCTTTCATAGTAGTGAAAAAAGTGATACATAGTAGCATCCGTGGTTTTTGCTGGTAGGTTCTATCTATTTATGTTTTGATATATATAATAAGTAAAACTTAATGATTTGATAATATGAAGAAAAATACATTTTCCTAGATGTATGAAAAAATATATTTTACCTTTTGGCTCAAATTGATTTTTCACATAAATTTCCATCTATAATTTAATCTATTTTGACGAATGAAAAAATGTCAACATATATTTAAATAATGACATATTTAAAAAAAAAGAGACATTGAATGTATTTGGTTTTAATTTTGTGGAAATTCATTATTCTATGTAATATTCTGTAAAAGCAGGAATCTTTGCTAATAGCCCACCTGAAGATGTTATACAAAGAAAGCTAGGTCGTGGTAAAGAACTTAAAGAAACTAGAAATAATACTACATCACGTAATTTCATTTAATTGTGAAAAAATGAGGTTTGTACCATCTTGTCATTACACCATAGATTTCAGTGATATGAGGAAATGGAAAAATATAGTAAAGTTCCCATTAGTTGCACTAAAACGAGTGTCCTAAAATTAAAAAGAACTTATTGAAAGAGCTGAAAATTAGATTTTATATCTCAAAATATATGTAGCATTTTCCTCTCAGTCAATGAACAAAGCGAGTAAAGAACTGAAATATTACATAGCGCGCGCGTACCAGTTAGGGTTTCAAAGAGGAAACAGTATAGAGGCTCAGAAAGAAGTAAAAAACAATAAACAATTTCTATTATCACGCTTAATTAATAAACCCTCTTTAATTGCTATAATAAAAAATAAATAGGATATTAATTAATGTTATAATTTGGTTCAGATTCAATACAGTTACAGAATATTGCTAAAACAATTGAATTACAATTGAATTAAACACAAAACTAAGTCTGGTGCCTAAGTTTCCCACAACTGAGAAAAAATGAGATTTCGATAATACCGTTAATTCAAAATTCCCAAGTTGATGCTCAACACGTCAATTAGTGTTTGAATGATGTTAATATTCAAACTATATTTATAATTATATATTATAAAAATAATTTAAATGTCAAACTAGATTTAACAAACCCTAGATAATTTCTGAATTTCTAATCTGCCGATTACAAGACATTTATATTGGTTAATTACCGATTTTAAAAATAATTTAGAGCATCTGGGTGAAATGTACCATAATTTTTTTCTGTTTTCATCTCCATCCAAATGATGGATGCTAAGAAATTAAATGTGTAAAATGGGAAATTTAAAAATATTCATATCAAAAGCTTTCTTGAACTAACTTTAAAAAAAACTGTAAAAATCCTCTTCCGTAAAAATAAAGTCTTCTGGAAAAAAGTGTAAAAATAATCTGTAATATAGGAATTAACTCCGGTATGATTGAACTACGATCCTCTTGGTTTTATCGTTAATGGACCTTAGAAATATATATCATAACAAGTTATCTATTCTACTTTAGCGTCAAGTTAACATAGCTTGTAAATCATCAACATTACATAACCTTCCTTGCAAAAATTGTACTGCTAAATGAAATCAACGCCAATACATTTTGTAAATCATTGATCTTAAATATTTTTAATTATCTTAATTAATTATTTTTTTAGTGTTAAGTGGCAATATTGTCAAAATGGAACATTAATGGAACTCTTGGGTGTCCGTTCGTCAGTCTCAGATGATTTTCTCGGAAACTATTCAACATAAAAGTTTTAAATTTATAACAGATAGAGCGTACAGTAGCCTAATTACAGACGTCAAGTATATAAAGATGAATTTGGATACTGGGGTTTACTTTCCGAAGGTCTATTCGGAAATTAAAAAAAATCCTTTCAAGGTGTTAAGGTGTAGGATATCAAATGAAAACTATGTATTTTTGTTGGAAATTTGTTTAAAAACAAACATAGACTTTTTTGGAAAAAAGAGTATTTTCGGAAAAACGTATAAATATTTCCGTCTCTACCCCTATCACCAAAATAATGGGATAAAAAATGTGGAGAAAAAATTACGAACATTCATAATTAGATATGATTAAACATGAAATATCGGGATTGAAAAATTATGGGGCAATTAATTATTATAAACAATATATTTGTTTATTTCCTTCTGACTACTGAACCATTAGTTTTAGAGAACAACTTTTTGGAAAAATCTTCTCACTATCTAAGGAACAATTTTCACCCTCGCTTATTTTTAACAATTTTAATTTGGCTCAGTCGAATTCAGTTCCGCGAATATGCGATGTGATATTGGTGCAGTCGGCGGCGGGTACCATGGCAGATGGGTGTATTTTAAGTACACAGTTATATTGTAAAATAATATTAATATCAAAGTGAGAGTCCGATGGCAAGGAACACTAATTGTCCGACGGCAAGGAACAGTATAGCTTGCACTTAACCGATTTTCCCTGCTATATAGAGTATATTTTAAGATACGCTCCCATTCAAAATAAGTGAGATGATTGGATCTTCATCTTTTAAGTAATTTTTAATTAACTATATGAGTTTTTCTTCAGTTAACAATTTTCCGTTATTTTCATTCATTCTATATACGGTATCCAAGAATATATGTCGGACAAAGAAAGACGCTATTTTTTGGGTATGGAAGAATAAATTGTCGTCGAATTAAAACATAAAACACGCCATTTTTCTATTTAAGTGTTTTATGTTTTAATTCGACGACAATTTATTCTTCCATACCCAAAAAATAGCGTCTTTCTTTGTCCGACATATATTCTTGGATACCGTATATAGAATGAATGAAAATAACGGAAAATTGTTAACTGAAGAAAAACTCATATAGTTAATTAAAAATTACTTAAAAGATGAAGATCCAATCATCTCACTTATTTTGACAGTATGTGTTTTATTAACACACCTAGTATCTTTTTAACACACCCAATACTTGCCCGGAATGCGAATTTTTATCTGCAGTGGCGATGTCTTCGCAGCTGTTAGCGGGTTTTCCCATGAGCGCTGCTAAACAATGAGCGCAAGTATCGTGTGTACGAAAAAGATGACAAATATTTATAAATATTATTTGAAATTTTGCGAAATAAGTCATGTTTTAAATTTTATATTAACGACAATCTACTCTTTTTCAATTAAGGAATAACGTCTTTCGTTGTGCGATACTTATATGGATACCGTGTATATTCTTTCATGGCACCACTCATGTGGACATAATATGGAAATGTCGAAACACTCATTCCTCAGTTAAGTCTTTTTTCCTTCGATCGCCATATTTTTCATAATCTTGTGCTTTTCTTTTCCCACTCATTTATTTTCTGTCCCAATAAAGAATCATTTGCATCTTTTGTCAGACTTACCCTCTCCATAAATTTGAAATGAAAAACAAATGCGTAAACATTATAGCTGGAAAATTTCTGAGTAAAATGATAAAAGGCACAAAAAGTTTAATATATTGGATGAGATTTTTACAGCGACAAGCGATTCTTGCACTAGTAAAGAATATGCAATATCTACAAAAAATAAATTTAAGTTTTATTAATATAAATTCGAAAATAGAAAGGTAACGGGGGTATGCATAAGTACAAGAATTTCATTCCACATTTAGATAAGTAATTAACTGACCTGACCGATAAGAACACAAAAAAAGCTTTTTGAAACAAGCTTCAATTTAACACTACTACTTTGATACGATCCTGGGTTTCAAAGTTACTTGAGCATTTTCCTTCGCAGTAAATTCTTACTATTCATATTATACCGAAAAATTTGTGTTTGCATCCTTGTGTATGTACGAACTGTCACAACAACTACATTGCAGAATTGTTCTTCTAATTTCATTCAAATTAAATTGGCACCACTGTTAAACGACTTAAATACAATAGTAGGATACGAGTGAAATATTTTATATTTTTTTATAAAAATAGACAGCCTTAAAAAGAGAAACATTTAACTTAAACACAAAATGCTTCGAACAATTACAAGAATTTCGTCTCACATTTAGTTCACCATATTTCTTTGTTCTCGGCCTCTGGTCGAGTCACTACCTTTGGTCATTGCAACCTCGCCCACTGTCATACGTCAAACAGTTTAACTTAACGACTTCCTTTGTTTGAACGAATCGGATTGCGCTTGATGTTACATAATGACGTTTGATCAACACGCAAATGTATAACGGTCTACTGCCTCAGACATTGCCGGTTAACGTTATACAGAGTTTATGTAATATTTTGTTTCCGTTATAACTCTCGTATGAGTGTGAGCTATATCTTTAAGCCATTTATAAAAAAATTAGGCCGTGTAAAGAAACTTTCAAATTAATGAAACGTGGAAATTGATGTATGTACGTATTTTACTTCAAGGACATGTAACAATTGTTAACAAATATACATAGATATTCAAAAAATTAATAAAAAACCAACTAAATTGCAGCCAAGAAAGAAAATTTATAAAGCCGAATTTTTGGAGAATATTTTCATGAAATAAAACGTTTATTAAAAATGCCGTCAGATATATATTATAGAATTTTATTGACTCTATATGGCAAGAAATAAGTTTTTATTTAAAATTTTTGATTCAGAATGAAATAACTGTGAATAATAATATTTCATATAACTTTCCTGTAATTTTTTACCTTTTTAGCTGTAAAATACCAAAAATATGCCTAAAAATGTCAAGTATAGTGGTTCTAATAATTATGACAAGTATCCCCATGAAGTTAGTTACGGACTTAAAAATATAGCATCTCTGCGGTACTTCTTGTAAGATATTCAGAGTTCTATGACATATTCTGATAAAAATAACGTCGTATAACTATTTATTTTTAAATCAAGTAATATATGAAACATAATCTATAACAAAAACCACATCAAAATTGGTACAGCATCATTACAGTTATATAAAAACATACAAAGAGGTGTCAACTTAAACACATAGAGTTAAATGATATTTTATTGTCACTGTATTGGTTTGTAGAAAAATTCTTCAATAATTTTCATTAAAGAAAACTCATTTGTTAACATTTATTTTTGATACGATATTTCACCAGTACTTTTGGTGACATGCATATAATAAATGTATTTGGATGACAATTCCGTTAAAATTATTAAATTTTGTTGTTAACTTAAACTTCATGTTAATTTTAGTATCACGTTTGAGTTACTAGAAATTTAAATAACTAAAATTGATTTCTTGTAGCTAACTTATCTAGATACCAAGTGTTAATATAATTAACGAAATGAAATCAACATTTTTGTCTAATATCCTTCTTCTTCTTAATAACACGATATTCTGAGCTCCTGGTCTCCTCAATAAACGTCCTCTAAGTTAACCCGCTCTTTGCCGATGTCTTTCAGTCCTTAGCTTTTAAGTTTCTGGAACATTTTTTTAAGACAGTGATCGCTTAGTAAAATTGAATCCCGGTGAGATTTTTAGAAAATAATTATTCCCTAATTCATTGTTCTGTAATAATTTTTCTTTCCTTCGTCCGCACCACGTTGTCAACTCATTTTGAAATATTGGTTTCAATAATTTCTCAACATCCCGTTCCCTATATATTCGATAAAATTATGATATTTTTTTGACATGCTCTAATAATGCATACCAAATTAGAAACTTTCTCAATATTATTTATATAAACGCACTTTATCACATTGTATCCGCGTTTCTGATACGCAATAGAATGATCTAAAGAAGCATTTGTGAAACAGCAGCTTAGTTTTTATTTTAAATGAACAACTTGTAATCACTGAAAAATTCCAATAACATTAGTAATTTTCCTGTATTGTTCAGAGCCCACGTAAATAAGTCTATTTATTATTTTAAACTTATAAGAACCGACTTTCCAGTGGATAAATAAATATGTAGGTTTCGGGCATTTCAAAGAATCAAGTGTGTTGATGTCACTATCTTTTAAACTTACGTAGACGGATCCATAAAAGCTTGAAACGAATATAAATCATACAAGAATTAATTAATACAGAAAGAATAATAATGATTTTTATGGAAGCAAGAATAAAGTAAAATGCTCCTGGCCAAATGAAACTCTCCTCCAATGACTCCAAACATGTATAGTAATGAAATTAAATTAAGGTAGGCAGTTTCTTTGAACTTAATGAATTTCAAAACAAGAAAAAGAATTTTTATTTGTAAATGAGTTGCTCGTCCCGCAACCACATTTTTGTTTAATCTTCTTTATGTTATAATTATTTATGGTTAATTGATTGACAGTTGCCTCAACGGTTTAAATATTTACTTTAGGCTTTAATTGACTGCAGAACCGCACAACTAATATTGTTACTTTAAAACGCTTACGATAAACAATCATAATTAGTTATATACATAATAATACTTTTTTATAGACTAGTCGAGTATAATTTATTCGAACGTTATTCTATGGTGATTAAGTTTGTTTAACTCAAAAACCATTTCATTTTCTCATTTACAAAAGAAAAAGAATCATAACAGACAACCTGTAACAATTAATTAGTAATAAACGCTGCTCAACTGTTTATATATTTTTCTGTTGTCTTCACACATTATTTTAATGAAGACTTATAAGTCATCAACAACATCAACTCAAAACTGCACCTAGAATACCTTGATTCCCTTCATTTAAATTGTTACTCACAAGATTCTATAAAGTTATTATCGAAACTGGAAGACGAAAGTTTTATATCAACCCCCTAAACTAAATCCTAAAAAAACAAACAATTTAACGAAACTTTCTGTTCCATGAAATTAATATTTGCTTATTTATTTAAGCTATAATTATTATATATATATATATATATATATATATATATATATATATATATATATATTAGTTATGTTAGCGTAAGGACCACCTACAGCGGTATAAGCCTCCTCCAATATTTTCCAATCTCCTCTTTCTCTTGATAGTGCAACATGTAGGCCCATGTTTCCAGCTATTTCTTTTCACAATAAAGCTAACTCCTTTACCTCCTCGAATTTTTCCATGACGGTAAAGTAAGTAGTCCCCACTTTCTTGTATTTTATATCCTTCTTTCCTATGTTCAAAAGTTCCTATGATATCCCATTTCATAGTTGATCTGAGTTGTTCTAGTTCGATTATCCTTGTTTCGTTGGCTGACAAGTATACATTAAATGTGATAATATAATACTCGAAGAGCGGTAGTCTACTGCTCCCGTGGCGACTAGCCGTTTTTGGGGATTAGCATTATAAAATTAAAATAAAACAGATGGGAAATAGACAGCAATGTGAAATTGAATGCTACCAGATTAAAATAATTTCAAGCGCATTATTACGAAAACTTATATACACATGCACCATACAACCGGAACTCTAATAATAAATAATCAATATTGAAATCATGATACACATAAAACGAGTTGAAATGACAGATGAGAAAGTATGCTAAATCAAAACATATTGAATCTCGTCATTTCCGCTTACCCCAGTTAATACGGAAATGACGATAACAGTATAGTGAAATGCAGTCTAAGTTATGTTTTCTTAAGTGAAAAATTAATCGACCGTTATAAATACAGTGTAACTATAATCTTTCTATCCAGCAGTACACCACACGCTGAATCAGCGCGCACTACGAAGCGGAACATAGCGTAATAATTAGCGAAACAGTGCGAAACATCCTTTCTACTTCACACTTGGTGGCATCGCACTATCACGTTCATATTTGCATTTTTAATTATAGACAGGTTGAAGAAACGGAAAAGACACGATAAATATATTCATCTCTTTTTATGTTTTAGTATATTATCGGGAGAGAAAAGTAGTGATTAAAATCTTTTTTTTTGATACGGAAAAATATTCATGAATCCATCCAATAAAGTTTTATTAAAAATGAACAATAGCAGGAACAAAGTAAAAGGCTCGGAAACTAATCAAACTTAAATATAATCAATGAAACTTAAATATCAAAAAGTGGTCCTCAAAAGAAAGGTTATATTGTGTTTATACTAAAGGTAATATTGTGTCATCGAAAATGACAGCTAAGTAGCTGTCATTTTCGATGAATTTATAATTGGCGTGTGATACAGAGTATAGTTATCTATTATCACTAGTTTATTTTATAGAAATGCACATCAAAATACCCACCGCGTTATACAAATATTGTTTTAATTATACGGTTGCCACCACCAAAAGTCCGGAAGTAAATTTCATTTGCAAAATGTGGTTTCCGGAATTTCGCGTCAGGCACTTCACATTTCATTTATGAACCGTTATTACTAGAGTTTTATATACAAATAAAATATTATTTTTATTTTTAACGCATTTATTTGTATTTATTCAGATTTATGTAGATGACAAGATTTAGATAAGACAAGCGACCGAGCAATATGTATTTTTGTCATATTTGAACTTTTCGAGCGAGTGTGAAATGATCAAATTGAACACATCTTTAGCTTGGAATAGATCACGATATATTTTGAAATTGTTATAAAAAATTTCGTAGTTTCCTGTATCACGTTTACAATTTTCAAAGTACCGAAAATCAAAAAATACTTTTTTTTAAATTCAAGGTTTAAAATAATTTTATGAAAAATTAATCTGCATCACAAGTAGAAAGGTGAAGTCAGGTTAATCGGCACCGTTTCTAAATGTGAGAGACAATTCCAATTTTATGTTGAAAACAAATATTTAAAAAAAATGAACACTAAATTAACCTAAAAGAGCATACAAACCAAACGGAAAACCTGTTCTTTCTTGTTCTATTCAAAATGTTACTATTACTTTCCACACACTGTTTAACAATACAGTCTGTTAAGGACCTGAGCCCCGGTTCAAATTCGTCTTTTAGTTTCATACGGTCCTTTTCTGGTCGTTAACCTCAGTTTCATTAAGTATTATTCAGTAACCTTATCGACCTTCCTCGAAGTATATAGTCTCTTGGCTACCAATACCCTCTTAGTTCTTCACTCATCTTTAACATTTTTTAAAATCAAAGTGATTGTCCTGGTACTTTTTATAATTTCATTTCATTAACTACCTTCCGTTATTGAACTTTCTTACATCATTTTTAAACATGTATATTATTATTCAATTTAATTCAATAATGCATTGCTCGATACGCTCGGAAGATCGTTGTGCTGATCTCACCATTATGACGGTAATGACTTTCTTAGTAGGTTACCGTTATAGCATGGTCATTTGACGCACGTTACCGCGCCTTTGTGCCTAAGTTAGGTCCATGAAGATAGGGCAATATTTTTGTGGTTTTTATTGTTATTATTTTCGATGCTTTATGTATTATATAGGCTTTTTTATTACAGTCGGTAAAATATAAGAATTGGTGACCTAACTTTATATAAAGCAAGCTTCCATTTACGCGAGACGTCTTAATATCGCACATAGACGCAAAATATCCTTAACGAGATTCAAAAATCATTAACTTTTATTCAAGTGTCAAGCAGTGTAGGAAAATACTAGATGGAGTATCCAACGTACATTATATTTTTTATCAAAATAAAATATGTATCACGTATCTCATTACTTAAACGGGTAATTAGAATACATTTTGTGATTTTTATGGCTGGCTTAATTACTTGCTGAAGTGTAACTTAAATCTTAACTTCATGAGCTAAACAAATCCAAACGAAACCACATTTAATATGTGTCGGCAAACTTTAACGGTGCTCCTGCTTACTGCAATCTGAGCGCTCTATTAATACAACTTTAACTTCAACTTTTAGGGCATCAATTAACTATTTTTAACAAGTTAACGAGTTTCCCAGAACTTGTATATTTTTAAATTCACCGTCTAGTTAATAAAAATATTGCACAGATAATTTTGGAATTAAATAACTTCCCTGACCATATGCAAATCTGTACAACACAATGTTGATTGCGACGTAATTAAGTTAAATTAAAAATTATTTAAAATTTCTTGTTAAGGTCTCAAAATCTACCAAAAATAAGTAGAAAAATTTGTAAACATATTCATAATTGTTATTGTTTTTCTTAATTTTTCAATCAATTTTCAATGAAAATTAAAATTAATACCGAAGTGCTACTAAAGTAATTAAGGACGAAGTGAAATATCCACATCTCTAGAAGTTGTGGGACTATACAAGAATGAACTAAATATTTAAAACGAATGGACAATAAGCAACTTTACGAAAATATACGTGGAAGATTGATATAATAATTGCACAAGGCACAGCTTATTTACAGGAAATTGTTGACTTATGGCAATGTAAGAAGTCTTAAGATCAAATTAACGTAATTTTGAAGTACTAGTAGAACTCGCATTACAGGGTTCCGTACATATTCAAGTGTACTTGAAAATTGAGATATTTAAGGATACATATATTAAGTTATCATGAATTTCATTGGTATAAATAAAATATCATAAATTTTTAAAAAAGTATTAGATTTCAAATTTTTATTATATATATTATATATTTCCAACAAAGTCCTAGCCGGCGGAAGTAGGCCTGGTATTACAGAAATAGAATATAATTCATAAATAACTGGCGCTTTCAGAATCTAAAAAACAAACAATTCAGCGATTTCCAATAAGTAAAGAGCAGAAAACAAATCTTCGTAACCATAATAAAGAACAAAAAAACTTCCATCGTAAACGCTCATGTATAATATTTTTAAAATATTAGGAATTTTTAATAATAAATAAAAGTAACAATAAAAAATTAATGAATTAGATAATATTTCTTTATAAATATTGCAAAAACTAATCAATATCCATGACTTTCTTCTTATATGTAAATTAATTAAACTGTTAATTGACAGAACGAATGTCAATTTTGTCAAGGTTAAATTCTTTTTTGTTTCTTTTAAGTTTTACGTAATGTTTTTCGATAACACTGTCGAGCTTGTGGTTCCATGAATTTGTATGTTACATATGTATATATATTGAAGATATAACAAACACAATTACACTTTATTTCATATGTCTTGTTCAAAGGCTTCCCTACAAATAGCGTATATAAACTTAACTTTTAACAAGAAGTTTTAAATAATTCTCAATTTAACTTAACTTCGTCATAATAAATATTGTGACATACTGATTTGAAACATGGTCAGGAATTGTCATGAAAAATAACCTGACTTTAAAAAAAAGTATTCATTTGTCTGATTGAATATTTAAATGACATATTTAAGGGGATTATTTTATTCATTTTGTCTTTTTAAGAGTTTACTCTTGTAAAACCTGGGATAGACACTATGGATTTTGACCGATACGAACAAAAGTTACGATCGACTTTGATTGGCACTTGAAGATTAAAATCTAGTACATGCCGTTGTTTGGGACTGCTTTAATGAGTTCAAGCGTTGCTATACCGATGTCAATGATGATCTCCGCAAAGAACGTCTCTCAATAGCTACAACCGAAGACGTCAATACTATGAAATTCGTGATAGAAAGACTCATGACAAGAGAATAACCAAACAGTAGATTTGGACAAGTCTAAACATTGGTGTGAGTTAAGTAGAGAAAATCCTACATCAGAATTTGGGTGTCAAGAAACTTTGTACTACGTGGATACACCATGATTTGACCCCATGATAAGTGTTACGAGATGTTGTAAAATGCACATCACCCAAATACTCTATTATATATTGTACATCACGAATCTGAAACTAAGAGGCAGTCTGCGCAGTTCCCAACTGAGTAGTGGTGTTCAAAAATGAAGAAGGGGCGGAGTGCTGGGAAAAAATGATCGCCTAATTCTTCGGACGGGCAGATCATTATGCAGCAATTATCCTTAAAATTGTATTCTCACAAAAAATATAAACCATAAATACGGCTTCCGAATGCCGAAGAAGCCATGACTGCTTTTGAAAACGCCTTGCAGGAGATATCCAAAGAAGATTGGCCCACTGCTTCTCTCACTGACGCCATCGAATGAAATGATGCATAGTGCGAAGGAAACTGTTTTTAAAAACATTATATAATAATAATTGAAAACTTACTGGCCAATTTCATTATTGATATCCCAAAAACTTTCAGTTGCATCTAACGTTGTTAGGATTAAAGCAAACACTTTACTAATTTTAATCAACGTTTTTTTCTTCTTGCTCAATATAACAATTAAGAAAATGTTTGATTTAACAACTAACAAATAAATTTACAAATTTCCTACTAAAAGTCTTCTTTTCCATTTCAGAATCTAACACCCGATTACTCCGACAATGGCCGTTATACAAGCGGTAAGTTCGAAAATAATATCTTAAATGAAATAATTTAAACCACATAGGTAATTGATATGAAACACAATTTTAAAATTAATACTTATTAGGGTCTTTAAGAGCATATGGAGTAAGACACAAGATATTGATCTCTTTTATCTGTAAAGGATGATCTATAATAACAAGAAATATATATAAAGGGAATTCAACAAAAATATATATAAAAATAAGTGTGAGCTTGACTATGAGCTAACCTGTTAAATTCGAGTCGAACTCGCATTACAAATATTCCGCACACATTCAGGTAAATATATAAATGTAAATTGGGATAGTAACAATATAACATCTGGACTACAGCTTCCTACGTAGTGATATTTTCGACATAGACTTAATAAAATGTAGGTCTGGAAAAGGCAATTTTTATATTCCAGTAAATTGCACTTATTCAGTAAAAAAAATCAAAACACAAATTTGTATTCTACTCTTAAAAGCTCTTTACTCTTAAGTTCCTCGATAATGCCTATGTAGAAAAATTGTTTTCCCAAACAATTGTTTTCATATCCCCCTTAAAACGAGCATCAGCCAAATATAGTTTTGTCACATTAAAAATAATTTCTAGGTTTTGGCTAAACGACTACATACTTCGTGTAAAGCGCTATATTATTCCTCTGACAGACAGATGGGAAGCGTATGTAGCCCCAACCTAGCCATAACAATAGGATTCTGTTGGAATTCTCTCTAAACGAAACCCTAACACTGACCTATATGAGGTTAAAATAAGTTATATTAAGCTTTTCATGTAATATTAAGATTTTTCATGTAAAATATTGTAGACTTTTTCAATATTTGGGTTATTTTAAATCATACTATAAGTACAAAAAATATTTTAAAATTATCCTTATTCGCTTATTAACTGGAATAAAAAAATATTTAAGTACAACGAAAAATTTAAATTTGCCAAGAATATGAAAATCTACTTTAACTACGTTCATACTTTGCTTAGACAAGATATAACAATGTATCAAGTTTTTTTGCAAAATTTTCTTTTTTTTCTTCGCTCACTTTATTTTAATTACAACTACTTTCTTGTATAATAACACTTTTAAATTTCTTACATAAGACCTAAAACGCGCACTTTGTACGAAATTTCATTTAAAATCGGTACACTTTTCACAATTATCAGTCTTATTCCAAATGGAGAAAAATTATTAAATTATTACACTCAATTAGTAATAAATGCTAGGATACATAACATATTTACGCTACACATGTATGTATTTAAATTAAAAAAAAATTCTTATCGTATTACTGAACTAGACCACACTATTTTCTGCCCAATTAAAACCACATAAAAGAACTCAAATGCGTTATGATAAATTAATTGTACCCATAACTATCTGTCTTCGCCAAGAAAGAAATCAATATATTCAACATCTAACATTATATTTTAAATAAGGTGTGCCCCTTAACAGAAAGAAACCCGACTACTACAACGTAGAAGTTACCAATTTTATACAGCTATTTTCAAATTCGTTTTTGGAACCAATTAATAACATTTGTGATGGATTCATATATATTATTTCATTCAAAACTACTTCTGTTTAAAATTTTCAAAGTATCTTTTCCGAGTCAAATCGTTTGTGTATTGACGAATAAAACTAATTTTTCTGGATTTTCTTGGAGTTTATGACAAATTTCTAACAATTTAACATTTAAATTAAACCACAATTTTAATCTAACCACAAACTCTATGCAATGTTGCTTGGTGAGTTTTAAACTTTGTTTTTTCATTAAATATTTTATTTATACAACGTATTACATATTTTTGTAATTAGCTCATCCAGCAATTTAATATACACTTTGATTTTTTATTTTTTCACGTAGGGCGTCTCTCAGTCCCCATATTGTATAAATATCATGATACTAACGAGGCCTTATTTATCCAATTTGGATTATCCGTTCCGGCTCTATTATATCCGGATACACCCACATTCATATATATGTATAAACTAATGAACACCATAGCCACGTTGACGTGCTGTAGTCAAATCAATCAGTCAAAAACGTCCACCTACAAATTTCAACGTTAAGTGTTGTTGTTAGTAATGTATTAATGGAAAGAGGAGAGTGAAAATTGGTATTATAATCTGAAAAAAAAGTTTTTTTTCAGTTGTGTCACTTTAGGGCTGTTGGTTACATGGAACCGACAAATACGATTTGGTTTAAATTCATGCATATCAATTTTGAAAGATCGATCCACATCCAGAGTGGACGTGGATCGATCATTCGTACATTACAATTACCAATTAAGCTTTTTTTAAAATTCACTTTTCAATTAAGCTTTTTTTAAAATTATCCTTATATTAATTATTCTTATAAAGGACCCTAATACATGTTTACTTATTCTGAAAAAAACGAAGTATTAAATACCCTACCTTCTTTATATTCGACAGGAGGAAATAGAAAAACAGGGTATTCGCCTAAAAAAATTACATTGTCTATTTTAATTGGACATGGTTTTAAACCACTAACAGTGCATAAAAAACTTGAAGTTAAAATTAATTTGTCCGTTACACGGACTAATGTCTAAATCAGCAGACCGATTAAAATAAAATTGGTTTTAGGAATATTTAATTTTTCTATCTTCGTAAAGATACTTTGTATAAAGAGTTCGATTTTCCTCAAAAGAAGGTCCGACAACTTTGGTCCACATGGTTCATTTTTTATGGACTAAACAATATACTATAACTTATTTTCTCCGAAAAAAATTAAGTCATTCAAACTAAACATCCGCGGTCCTGTAATGATTAATATGTTTCCAACTACAAAATCCAACAATACAATTTCTTTATAGGCCCAACAATAAAATATAAGAATAACATTTTATTATGATGTCACCAAAACGTATGGGTATGTTTGCGTTTCAGGAGAAACTATATACGGTATGGCAGTAGAGCTTATTTTTCTTATATTTTCTCCGTCCACTTAAAACCAATAAAACTACAATATATGTGATTTACTTTTTTATTATTTTATGTGACAGTAGAAATTTTACACCTGGATGACAGCTTCCTACCTAGTGATATTTTTGACATAGACTTATAAAATATAGGTCTAAAAAGGGTCATTTTTATAGTCCATCCAATTGTAGTTATTCAGTGGATAAAAAATGAAAACACAGATTTGTCCTCTACTCTTAAAAATAATCTAACATTTGTTGAGTTTACCAGCATAACCACGTTGATAGTATATAAATATATTATAAATGTCTCAACAATCTACTTCCTTACGTAATTATGATCTGTCTGGTGGTCTACATTTACATGTAGAACTAATCCTCTAGTTATTTTTTATCAAATTGCTTTCATCTATTAAACGTCAATTTTTTTTCGAGTCATGATGAAACTAACACACCAAATCTCCATTACGCGCAATTACTCCAACTTGTAATCATTACTCATTACGTTACATTATTACGTTTGTAGCTTAATTCGAGCAACTCTAATATAGTTTAAGGTAATGTAGGTTGTATACAGTTTTACATGTAATTGCGAAGACAATTGCTAGGTACATAAAGCCATAGCAAAGTTTTGGTTTCTTCGTTATAATTCAGTTAGTGCGCGAATGTTGCAAAGCAATTTGATTTTAAATCGGTTTGTTAGTAATTAAGGTTAAGAGGACTGTATGTTATGTAAAATTGCTTTTTACGAGTACATGACGTATCAAAGGGTTAAATTGGTGTGTTTTGTATAGTGATTAATAAACTGCCTATATAAATAATAACGAACATTAACATTAAAACTTTTTCTAATGTTTTTTAATAAACATGCCTACCATTAAAAATAATCATATCTCGTATGCAGCAAAATAAGAGTAAAAGATTAGCTATTATAAATGAAACAGTGTCGTATAGTGCATATAAATTATGTACTCGAGACTTAACAATAATACCAATACTCGTTTGAAAAGAAAATAAAATGTTTACAAACGTTTATATTTGTCAAAGTGTGTTTTAGTCGAATTGTAACTTCATTGTAACTGATAGCTATCTTGCTCTTATCTAACTTGCAGCTATCTAACTATAATGCGTTATAAAATAAAAATCTGTGTAACTAGCATACATTATCTAAACGTTTTGTAATGACATTCTAATTTCGACTATTTTCCTGAAATGTGTGGTACCTCTGAGTTGTGCGTGATTTAAAACAAGGGTTGCCCATTTTAACCATCTAAATTTCGCAATTTATTAGTAAAATAATAGTGTAATATTATATTTATAACATTATTTACCGTGAAAGTTTGTTAATACTTGTCAAATTAGTGTGTTTACAAAGTAAACTTTAAATTCTGAATGTGTCATTAAAGTTTAAATTCTGAAATAAGACAATTGTTTTTATTTCTTTTTTGTCTTAAGTGAGGTTGCCATGATTATCATTAACTGTATTATATTGATTAAGGAAAAATAAAAGTTGTAAGAGAAATAATAAATACTAGCGTGACCCGTGCGAAGTCTTCGCATTATTTATTCCATTATGAAGCTCAGATGACAGATTAAACAAATATTTTACTAAAATTGACATATAGAGGCGCAAGTATCAAAAGCATTGAGCTAAAGCGCCACTTTATTTATACGTGAGTGGATTTGAAATTAAACAAAAATTTTACCGACCGTCAATCATATTGACGTTGAGCCGTTAGATGGCAGCATTGTTGTTTTGTGTATATAATTTTAATAATTAATTAATTTGCAACAACAATAGCAATAATAAATTTTTTAGTTGTGGATGCCGGTAGAACAAGCAATTATCTATAAAATGATATATAATTTATGTGGATTAGTTGTGAGGTTTTTTCTAAAAAGGGAGAGTATCTTAACCTTAGCGTATTAATATATATGATGATATCCTCATTACGTTTCCTATTTGAGTAGATAAAAATTATAACAGAGAGAGTTATATCGATGAAAAAATTAGGAAAAAGTATAAAAATAATAAAGCGCACGTAAATCAAACAGTCTAAATACCGTGAATTTTTTTGTGTAATAAACAATTTTTTTCCAGGGACTAGAATTATTATTTGCAAATAAAATAAGAATGAAAGCAAAAAAACAAAGTAAATTTAAATATATTTTAGCCATTTTTATAATGTATATCTTTCCACAATTATCGTACTGAGACCTAAAACATCTCAGTGTTGTACTGAAACTATTTCAAATTACTTTACACTCCTACTTGTTCGGTGTAACAGTGAGTTAAATGTATCTACCCTGAATATACATACAACAATTAACGATGTTAATATAGATTAAAAGTAGAACTTAACCCTAAATTGAATATTCCATTTTTTTACAGTGGAATACTCAATTTAGGATTAGTACAATTTACTTTATTTACTTCTGATTCGTAATTGTTCTACGTTTATACACACGTATACTAGAACGGTGTTATCAATTTAAAAGATGAAGTTATTGGAACAAAAATGTTATATTTTTTAAATGTCCATATTATTAATTTTAATTAGATACACATCTTAAGAGATTTAGAAACGTAAAAGAACATTAAGTCACTTGTTACCTACAAAAAGTATACCTAACGAAATTCGTTATGCCTTAGGTCGGTGTTTCATCAATTATTGACAATAAAAGTATTAAATTTTGGCTATTCGTGTTCACGTCAAGCAATATTTTTGAAGATATTGTGGTATAGATATCCAAATACCTAATTAGTTTCATAGGTATTTTTCTTTTCAATTTTGCTTAGCTAAAAGTGACAAGATATTATACACAAAATATTTCTTTAATTTTTGAATAATTATATGAACATTATTTCAATGCTTATTAAATCAAATGCAAACCGAGAAAAAAATGGCATTTAACCTTCAAAATCTTAAACGATAAACTAAAATAAATTGCTTTGTGTAACGCCGTAAATATTATTAGATAAAAAGCTTGTACAAATTGAGAACTTGCAATTCTATTCAATTTATCTTCCTTGAAAGAACATCGTATAAATTAAAAGCTATAATTTAAATATGAAATGATTGCCACACACAATTGTTATTTTAATTACCAAAGATAACAATTATAAATCAAATACACAATGAAGATGCGAAACTCCCACGTCGTTCAATATCTCGACTCAAAAGCCATCTAGATAGAGTAGTCGACCGCGTTCCTATTTGATTAAATCGCTGCTTTTGCAATATCTTACTCTTACGGAAACTTGCTCTAATATTCATTCCTCTATAATAAGTAGTGTAGTGCATCGTATTCGAAGTAGGTTTCCGAGGCTGTCTATTATTTCCATTGGAATGACATAAAAATGGCAAACTGACCTTCGAACATTGACAGGTAAGACAAATGGTAGCAAAATATTGTGTGATTATTTCTTTAGTTTAATTCTTGAATATGGTAGTATGAACTTGAAGCCTAAATAGTATAATAGTAATGCTTTTTGGGTGTCAACCTAGTTTTTGGACTTGCTCTTATTCGTTTACTACTCAAGGAACAACAATGCTATCTTGATACGAATTTTACTTGTAGGTAGCTACATTACTTAGTCAGATTTTGATTTTCCTTTTATAGAAACTAAATAAACAAATTAGCATGTACACGTAATACAAAATTCAGTTATCAAATTCACTCGTTCAGTTTTATATTTTGAAATTTATTTAGTATGTTGGAAAATTTGTACATTGTTTAAAAACTAAAATAGTGTACAAAACGCAACGTCAGTTTGAATGTCGATCTATACACTTGTGACTTAAGTTCTATTTTTCTGATGCAGATTTTAATGCTGTTTCCACTATAATGCAGAAGGTTTTTATGTATAAATTTATTTATTTTATATAAATTATATACACATTCGTAGATATTGAGGTTATAGAGCTATGCTAATATCTATAAGGCATATCCTTGAAAGCCAGATGGCGCGACGACGACAACACCACTAGAGACCGTGGGGAATCATTTTACCAGAATAATGCTTAAATTCAATCGTTAATAGTGGAAATTGTGAAAATCATAACTTGGACTTGAGCAGAGCCACACAAAAAGTCTGTCTGTAATAAAACTTTGAATTTTTTTCGCAAGTAATACAAATTCCACGTTATCCTCTGATTTTATTATATTTGTTCAAATTCTTACAATTAATAATAAAAGTTTATTGACCATAAAAGTATATACATAATGCAAATATCGATCAGAATCAAACAAAATTTTAAAATCAATGTCGTGTTTTAAATTACTATCGATTTCATTTAATGATCGAAATTTACAATTGTTACTTTCACTTTGCAACGTTATTTCAAACTGTACCCTTATTTATCGTTGCTTCCGTCGTATTATCACATCATGTTTGCCCCTCCGGTATATGACAAAAACTGACAATAAAAAAGGCGAATTTATTTATACTACGCTCGAACGTGACAAGTTATGCTGAACCAAGAAGTCTTCAATTTTATAATTTACTGCAATCTCCCAAAAGCAACACCTCTCATTATTTGCAAAGTTTATTAATATAGTAGAATGTTAATTAAGTATACGAATGAGAACCAATCATAAACATGTCATAATGGAGATATTCCAAGAATATCTTTTTTGCACCCTTAATTATGTTCCACGTGATGAATTCGATGATGAACAATATTTAAGAAAATCTCTTTCCGTATTGGGACTTTACATAAGAACTGAATACGATAACGTTGTTTATACAGATTTCATTAAACACTATAATATTTGTTTTGATTGAAATCATCAAAGACGAATAAATGATTAATTGAATTGAATAACTTGGGTGTAACTAGTGGGCAATTGTGTCGGACGAATGCGAAAACGATGCGTTCGTTACGTCATCTCAATTGCAAAAGAACTATCGTTTTATAACGTTAAGCAAATTATTTCATACACCATTGTTCAAGGAGGTAAAATTATCTCATATTTAAATACTAACACTTTGCGTTACAATCGACTCTGGTACCGGGATGTGAAGAAAAGACAGTACAAATTACTGATCTAACACGAGTCGGCTTCTGCCATTTTTTTCCCATGGACGTGGGATATTTTTTGTAGTTTAATTGTTGGTTTATACCCTGCAATTGCTTGCGATGGCGAATGTGGTATAGTTGATCTAGTTTCCGGAAATTTATATTGTTTCACAATATATGTTTCACAATTTTATTAGGTGCTATTAATAGATTTACATTAACTTGAAAAATTTGATTTCGTGTCTTATGTTTATATATATATATATATATATATATATATATATATATATATATATATATGTATATATATATATATATATCTGTGTAAAAGCACATTTTCTTTAAGATTTGTATGGCCAATTTCATATATTTTTCTTCTATAGGACATCCGATTTTAAAAGGAATGCAACGTCATCATTCTTAGACTTTAAGAATCCAAGTAATTATTTACAAAATAATAACCAAAGAAAAACATCAGTAATCTGGAAACAAAGTCACTGATACATTGTACAACTTTGTGTTAGGAGATTTTTTTATTTTTAGGAGATTTAATTTTTTTCTCTTTATTTCATATTTGTCTTCAAAACAGAATAACCGTTCGAAATGTAATAATTTAAAAAACGTATCGTGAAATTTGTTGTAGGAAAAGCTTAATTTTCACATATAATAAAACACTAAAAAAAATATTGAACATTGAATACTTTTCAGAAAACTATAAATAAGCTAGAAGGGAAGGGAAAAAACCTTTTAAAATTATTGCCCCTCTGTTTTTTTACCATAAATCGTGTAAAATCTATTAAATTGATTTAGATGAAATTGATCATTATATTTCACAATTTCCTTTTCCAGTTTATATATTTGTTTGTTGTTGCGTAACTTTCAAACCACTCAATTATAAACCAGAACTTTCTCATCTTGTATTTTTCATTGTTGTATTTTAGGATTCCGTTCTTCAAAACGGAAAACGGTGCCTTGTAAGATCATTTACGTGTCTGTCTGTCGGTTAAAGCTATTTCTTTTTTCAAACAGTGCTTGACGTAGAAATTTAAAATTTAACATATTAATAAAACATTTTAATCAATAGCTAACTAATATATTTATATGAAAATTTTAGAAGAGTAAATTAATTACACGAATTTTTTTAAATTCCGTATGTAGTGTGGATGTCGTTTGTAAGAGCTAATAATAAGTGCTTCAAATATATTTATGATTTTTTTTATAATTACACATAGTATGTTTTCAGATATATACTGAAAAATAAGAAAACTCTAAAATTACGGAAAAACAGCGTTTTTAGTCGCCTACACAAGGGTTACAAGAAAGCTATAGCGATATATTTAATGAAACATATTTACCCACACATATTTTGATAGCCTACGAAAATATTTTTATAGGAATGTAAGGATGGCAAATACAAAGTACACGCGTTTTTTTTAATCATATCTATAGTTTGAGTATCTTTTGATAGCACTAATAATAAGGGCCTCAAACAGTATATAAATAGTCAATAAGTAATATCTTAGTAATATCTTCAGAGATACTGAAAAATATGGAAAATAATGTCCTCCTTATGTTCTAAACTACTCTACCTAAAAATTATAAAAATTAGGGTTTTAGAAGCCTACGCAAAGATTATAGGAAAACTACAGAAGTTATCTTAGATCTTGCAATTTTTTAAATATGCACAGTGTTTTAACCCCTGTGAAATATGTAGTAGGCAATATGTATGACTTGTAAAATAACAGTTTGATTGAAAAACAACATACCCTTAAATATTTAAAAGTGCTTAAATGTATACGGAGGTCACGTAATGAGATAAAAATAAATTGATGTAGATGTCTTGATTTTACATTAGAAAGACATTAACAAAATGAAACAAAAAGTGTCACCCTACTAACAATCACAACAAGAATAATCGTTGTTTACATGTTCCGCTTTCAGTAAATAAATAAACTAAATAACATCAAGGGCGTGAACATTAAGAAATAAAATCAGTATGCTACGGAGTATAATGGACTGCAATGCTTTAAGATATCTAAGTTTGTTCTAAGTATATAGTTAATGTATACTAAATATTAAATACCACCGCATTTTCGTACCATAAATTCAAACTAAATGCAAAATAATTTCTTCAGATCCTGCCACTGGCTCTATTAGCGACCTTAGCATCAGCAGAACCACCAGTTCTCCACGATACGTCTGGGTATAGTTATAATGCACCGTCTTCTAACTACGCCGCTCCTTCAGGCCATTACGGAACGCCCAGTGCGGACTTCAGCGCTCCCAGCACTGGTTACGGCGTGCCTAGTCCCAGTTACCATACTCCAAGTACCGGATACGGAGCTCCTTCGAGCGGTGGATATAACGGAGGTTATAATGGGAATGGCGGACATGGGAGTGGCGGCCACGGAGGAGACGGGGATAACGGACATGACCATCATGACAACGGCGAGGTTTGTTTGTTAATACATGATTTTAAATTTATATGTATATGAAAGAGTAACATATATTTCAATATTTTTTCTATCTCGTTCCACTTTGTCTCACCAGCTTTTTAAATATATGGCTGGTATATCATATTTTGTAGAGGCGACATGTTTACATGGAATTATGAAAACGGATGGTTTAATGAAAACGAAGCTTTTAACACGATGTAATTTTGAAGTATTATCGTTGTGATCTCTTTTATTTGACTTTTTTTTCCTGTATTCTGAACTTCAGTTATCAAAAAACCTACATATATTTCAAACGTATACCAACGTTATGCCACCAGTATTTCAGAATATTTTCTTAATTAACTTGTGCGTATCAACTATCCCAGAGAGTGTAGTGATTTCTTGTTCACTTCCGTATATCCGTATATATATATATATATATATATATATATATATATATATATATATATATATATATATATATACATACATATATATATATATATATATATATATCAGATACTGTTAACAGAAATGAATTGATCTTTATTCGATTTACTATTATAAATGTTCCAAATACAGGTACAGAAACATAATTATCACAAAAATTGGTACGAAAATATAGGATAGGGAAAATCTTACGTGAACAAATGAACCACCAAAAAATGTTCCTAAACTTGTTACAAGTATGTGCAGTATCAAGTGAAAGCTGATTAAGAAGAATACATGAAAAATCTAAAATTATGACGTATAACGTATTTATTTATAACAAATTTGAGATTAATTTTTTTTGTAACCAAGTATCTTCCTATACCTCATAAAATAAAGGCAACGGATTTAAAAAAATAATATAACTAAACCTAAATTAATATTGTACAACTTGCTTTTGACATGATTTTACACCTATTCAATGTTTATATAACAGTTTAGCAAGTTATGCGAAAGTTATAATCATACTTCAACAAATTTTCCAAGATTACCGATATGTGTTCAAAAATAGGAATCCTATATGACTTTTAACTTTAACTTAATATAATTGATTTTATTAGGTCTATTTGATTTAGTAATTAATGTAACTGAACTTTCTGTAATTAAACACAATACTATAAGTAAATTCATTACTGTAAAAATTTATTTTATTTCAGCCAAAAGCCTACGAATTTGGATACTCAGTAAAGGACGCACATTCCGGAAATGACTATGACAGAAAAGAAGTATCTGACGGCAACACCGTAAGGGGAGAATACAGGGTCCAACTTCCTGACGGCAGAGTGCAAATCGGTTGGCTGTTTTTTTTTCGAATATATAAATTTCATAATAATTATTAAAAGTTGATTTGCTTGGATGACTTTAAAACATATCTTTTGCGCAATTTGAAACCAACACTAATTTTAATGTTGGGTATAAAATCTCAAATTTTAAAATTGGTTATAAAATCTTAAAGTTTAACAACTTATGTATATACTAAATAAGAATAGAAAATTATAGTTGAAAAACCAGTAATATTAATCAGTATACATTTACAAGGAAATTTGATAAACGATGCAACTCTACGTCTGTTTTCGTTTTTTGTGATGTAGAAAGAATGTTTCATGGTCTTATTTTAGTTTTGAGCAGAGCTTCCGTAAATATAGATCAATAATGCATAATTGAGAAAACTATGTACGTTTTTCTAAAACTACAGAATCTTATCTAAGAAATTTGCTTTTTTCTTCTATGCATTTCAAAAAGAGTCGTGTTCTGATTTTTTCTTTTAATTTCATACCAACAATATCCATAATTTTTTTCAGCTGTGAATGATATGATGAGAAAATATTATTTTAGGTGGTTATATATTTGTATAGACACAAACAAATATGACTAACATAATACCATTTTCCCCTTTGCTGTATACAATAACAATATATTTCTCTTGTATTAGAAAATTCAACACTGTTTATTATTTTTCAAACACAGTTTTCTTCCACACAAATCCGACTAATGGATACTAATATTTATTTGAATTTTATTCCTAATTGTCACACCCTTAATCTGACAGTTTCGTACCACGCCGATTGGCAGACCGGCTTCCACGCTGACGTGCGCTATGAGGGTGAAGCCAAATATCCTGAACAGACCGCCAGCTACAACCACAACGCACAGGCAGGTGGAGCACATGCAGGAAATTACGCTGCCCCTGCTACCGGATATGGCGCTCCTGCACACGGTAATTGTCTACTTAAAATTTAACTAATGACGAAATCAAAATATAAAATAATTGTTGTCTTCGGGTTGACGTATTTAAGAGAAAAACCAACATCTAAAATGCTTTATTTGATAAGCTACACAAACGACACTCATAATCAGAGTTAAGGCACTTTAAACCAGGAAATCCCTCCTTTTTAAGTTAATACTTAAACATTTTGTTAGATTAGAAACTCTCAAACCCAAAGTATAATTTTATTTTACACTAATATTTAAAAGAGATGTTATAGAGACATGTTAGAAATATTCCAGCAATCCAAACCTTTTGATATACTTTCTTTCCGCATTTTTTTTGTTCTAAATAGGTTTCAAAATAAAAGAGCTACTCGAAATTCTACTTCGAAAATTTTATTCTAGCATATTTAAATATCACAGTAGTTTTGTACTAAGTTATTGAAAAAATCAATATTTATTAAAAACCAACCAGGGCGACCTGCGAAATTAATTAAAATATTAATACCAGCTCGTAATTTTATTATAATTTTGTCGAAAAAATATTTCTTTCTTCGTATTTCCCTAATGTTCCGAGTTTCATTTCAATATTTATACAGCATTTATATTCGAATACCCATTTCTTTCATCTTGCTTAGAGTATGTTAAGAAAAGTTTGATACTGGTATAATTGATATCAAAATATTCAAAGTTGTTAAATCAAATGAAGTTACCGAAATAAATGAAGAAAGTTATTATTCTTCTTGAAATTCATATTTTTTTTTCTGCTATAGGATATATTTATAAAATTAATTGAAGTATTTTGCACGAATAAACGAAAAAAAAAGAAATATACATATATATATATATATATATATATATATATATATATATATATATTATGAACAGTAACATAGAGAGCATTATATTCACCCTAATTATATAAAGTAGCTCTAATTGATGAAAAATAAAGTTATATAAATATTTCATAAATTAACCTTATTAAAACCTCACTCTAGACTCGTACAACGGCTACAACAACCAACAATCGAATCAGTTCAGCGGAGGACTGACAGGATTTGGGTCTGGCCACGGGTCCACGGGATACGATTCCTACGCCCTACCAGGAACAGGAGCTTCCATTCCCAACACAGTTTACGGGACGCCATATCATCATTGATATTAAATTATTAAACGAATATATTTTTAAACTTCAAGGGCATTCGTAACGTTATGATTGTTGGTGTAACACGATTTAGAAATAGTCGTTTTAAACTTTTCAGCTTCTGAAATTGAATGTAATATTTAAGGTTTATTTTTTCACAGAAAAATAAAATTGTCCCTATTATTGAAGAATAATTCTGGAAAAAATATATTAACTCAAGAGATATATATTCTATATATTTAAACTTTACATTAATTTGCATATTTTACTCTCAGAACTAACCATATTTCTTTTAATTATTACTGAAATATGGAAATTAATATTTATTTCTTCATTTCAATTTATTTTGCTACATATTTAATTCCATTTCAAAGGACTTGTAACAGAATAATTAAGAAGTAAATTAATATCGAGATTTTTTAATTGTGTTAAACCTGTCATTTTTATGTTACAAAATATTATAAATTAAAAACGAACTAGGTTTAAGATTTACCATAATACTTTTGTACAAATGTTTTACATTTACGATTTTTACGTAAATTTTAATAAAAAAATATGAAATTAAAACATGTTTTATTTCTTGAATATTATGATTTTTTCGTTTAATTATATTTTTACTCTACCACTCAATTTGTTGCGAATCGAGATATGTCTTTTAATTATTATTGCAAGAAAATATTAAGTGTTTATTATACCTTTAACAGTCATATTGATACCTTAGAGACTACGAACGATCCAAACTCTCAGTGTCACTTATCGTAATATCAGTCCTGTAGATCAATGAAAAATAAGTAGAACGCCATGATAAATTTATTTCTGGAATGAAAGACTATACTTCCCAAATACTGTCACAAAAATGTGTAACGTAATTAAAGGGAGGGGAGATAAAGCGTTGCACTAACATTCGAATGTAAGTACATTCAACCGAAAGTGCAACATTAACGTTAGTACGTTTTACATAAACTTAGCATCTAGTGTCATATAAAAGTTTATATAATACCTGTTTATTCCCTCGTTTGATTCTAATCGTAACGTTCCATTTTGAAAAAATAAGTTATTTGTATTGTATATTTATTCCATTCTTATTTTAAATTAATTATAGCCAAAAAATATTAATTCTAACGAAAAATCACATCTTATCGACAAATTTAAATCAATAATTCAAGTCACGAAATATTCTATTAAATCAAAATACTTATTTTGAGGCAACACTAAACTACTATACTTTGAAACAACTATTTTTTTTACTACTATATTCTGAAGCAACACTAAATTTTGGAGTTGATTAGCAATCGACTCCAAAAATTAGTAGCTATTCAGTTGCACGCATTTTTATAATGTACTAGCTGTTCCTACGACTTCGTTTGCGTGTAATTAGGAAAACAATTTTGTTTTTTTATAATATATACTATTGCTATACCAAATTTAATAGTACACAGAAACAGTAGATTTTGCGTGATACCCGTACAAATTAACATACAGACAGACAGACAAAAAGTTTTTATGCCTTCTATTATCATTCTACACGCTAAATCAATCACTTTCCTAAAATATTTTCAGTATACAGAATTCACTCTGTCACAATTTAATTTTGTGTATAGATTCTTATGGTGTATTTTACAACGTTTTATGTTTTAATAGTGTAATAAAAAAACTAGTAAGAAATATATAAATATAAAAAAAACATTAAAAAATCATCTGATCACTTCTGTCCATATCTACGTTATTATTTATTCCTTCATTGACATATTACCAAAAAAATTTAAAAAGAAAACTACAAAATGGCGTACGTCTGAAAATTATAATGTCTTCTTAATTTATTTTTAATTGGAATCATAAGTTAAAACGAAATTAAAATTTTTATTCTAAGTTATTTTTAATTTGAATAGATTTTAAACCACTAAAAAAGTTAAAAAACTGTATTTTTAAAATTTTGTTTGTGTGTGTCTGTGTGTCCGCGGCATGATCTATTACCTATATTGATTTGAAGGAAATTTTTAATTTCGTATTTTTTATAAATGTCTTTAAATTATTTTTATTTTTTTAACCCAAATATTTCTGGTCCTTCTAAAAAAAAGAATAGAAAAAATATAATATTATAAAAATTGTTTTGACGATAGTTTCAATAATATCTGGGGTTTCCTCAAAAATAGAGCGTCACGTGGAGTGAGCAGTAGTTTATGAATCCGGCAACACAAATACTACGTAAGCTCCAAAATAATATTTCGTTTATTACAATCTCTCATAATAATTAACAAATATTGAATATATTTGGCGTTCATTTTGTAGAAATTCATTATTCACAAATAAATGGAATACATGATGTAGTACTATTTCTACGTGATGTAGTATTATGTTGTAGTACAACGAAACCTAGGTCGTGGTAAAGAACTTAAGAAAGTAGAAATAATACTACATTACGTAGTTTCATTTAATTGTGAATAGTTAACAACTTAAATTGAAAATATTTATATTAAAGTTAAACTTTCATTACGAAAACTAAATAGTTATATGACTTTCAATATACCGGCACCTGCCTCATGTTTCTGTTATAATCCTTTTAATTTTCAGCTTATTTGTATATAAGATAGGCTCAAGTTATGTGTTTGACGCTGTGGCAGTTTAGTTTAAAATTAATTGGGCTTTGAAGAAATTAAAACTTTCTTTCTTAGCAAAAACTGAAAAATTGTTCTAGGTAATGAAATTTATGCGCACACACAACATATTCAGACATTTCTAGCAAGCATTCAGTTAAAATAATAACGTCACTAAAAACATCATATGTAAAAATGTGCTAAGTTCTTATCGGACTATTCAGTAAACAATAAAAAGACTGGAATTCGAAGACTTTTCCAAATTCGTTTTTTTGCGAATTTGTAATTAAAAGTTTTATGAGGACAAATTATAATATGCTTTTATTTTTATACTCCGGTTTTAAATTGATATTTTTAGAGCTCCGTACCTCAAAAGGAAAAATGGAACCTTCATAAGATCACTTCATTTTCCACCTGTCTGTTAAGACACTTTTTTCAAGGAACGCGTGCAGGTACCAAGTTGAACTTAATATCAAATACTTAGGTCTACAGTTCCTTAAAGTTGTAAAAAAAGTCAACGCAATCAGGAAGGTCCCTAAAAATAGGACCATTTATGCCTTGTATTTTGACATTAGCCAGTAAATCAAAACCTATTGAGTACTTCCTGTTAGTCTTACGGTACAAGTAAAGGAAAAAATCCAAAATTCGTTAATTTTTAGTTATGTCACATATTTTTTTTTTAATATACGCAAGTGAAAAATATAGTAGGCAATATAATTTCCTTCTAAAAAATTAATAATTTTTAGTTTAATAGGAATATTATGTACCATTAAATGTTTATAAATGCTCAAATGTATACGAAACTCTCGTAATGCGAGTAATCTTTTCATCGTGCTTGACAGTTTTTTTACACTATATCTGGAATTAGGTAAACTGGAATACCTAATTCCGGATTCCCTAGAATGAAATTGCACCTCGATTGAATACCTGCTAAGTATAAAAAAACTACTAAGTTCAAATATCAGTATTAAATTAAAAACATGTTTTACTTTGTATTTACAAACATTGTAATTACCAGCTTAATGAAAAAAATAAACTTAGCAAAATTTCCAACGAGATGTTTCCGAATATTCTGATCAGAACTTAACACATTTTTTTTCACATCAGTCCTTTTAGAGTTATCCTAATTGTTTTTTTAAACAGAATTAATTTTTTTCTCGAATCTTCATTGTTCTTTTTGAATTAGAATAAAAGAGACACCTAAAAGCATTATAATTTCTTGTCAAGTTTGTTTACGCTTCTCACAAGTGCGATTGAAATGTACTGTAATTACAACTTTGTAATTACAAATATTTTCATGCTGAATGTAGAAAGTTCGAGGTAAGAAAAGATGAATAGTTAATAAATTTAATGAATAGTCAATAATAAACATAGTCGCTAGGGATGAATAAAAAATAATTGGACACCATATATGTGTGGTTCTACTTAGTTGAAAACAATTAGAACTAAATTTGCAGTGCAGTGCATTTATAATGCAGTGCACCTCCATAAAACCTTTCGTACAATAACCGAAAAACATAAGTTTATTCCCCATTTTTAAATCTTTAGGCAAATTTATCACCATTTTCTTATTTTTGTCTGTAATTTATGTATCTGAGACTACTTACGTTCCAAACTTCAAGATTCTAGGTACATTGGAAATGATATATAGGTTTCGATAGTCTGTTAGTCAGTGTCATATCTTGGAAGCAAATATTTTAAGATTTACATATAAACTTTGTAATATCACCTAAATAAATATCTTAATAAAAACTTGAAACTTTTATACCAAGCTTATTTGAATGTTACTTTATATTTAATATATGGCCCAAGAGTTTTTTTTTTATTCTAGTTTCTAATTTAAAATAATTTAAAATGTAATGTTTTGAATTCCAATGACACGTTCAAATTGACGCAAGTGGTATGCGAAGATTTGTTCAGCGGCTTATCACAAGTTTTACATTATTGCTTACATACAAAACAATACTTCAGTTGTAATTATTATTAGAAGACTCAAAAGAATAAAACCTTTTGAGCTAACAGACGTTAGAACATTAAGTGATTCAAAGGAAAATCTTAGTTTAGATAGCACATAGTACATTAATTCAGAAACAAATTAATCGTTAGTTATATAACTAGTTTTAATAAAAATTTTAAAATAAAAAAAAAGTTGTAACAAAGCTTGCACACGTAACAATCAATAATATTTTTCATTATCATAGACGTCACGGCCGATTTACAGAAATACTCTAAATTGTTGCTAGTTTACAATAATGCTTGACATATAGCGTCGTGCACCTTCACCACAATGTCCGACATCTAGCGATAAGCTTAAAAAGTAAAAGGTGCTTTGTATCAGCTAGAAGCGCTCTATTGGTCTATAACTTTAAAATGGAAACTTTAATAAATAGTTCCTCTTGTAAAGTTATAGATGGCAACAGTTTCAAATTCAATTTTGTGTTATTCATGAATTTATCTAAAAACGGATTATTATGAATATATAACTGCATGCCGTATATGCGAGTTTAAACTGGCTGTATAAAGTCACTAGAATTGATTAAAAATATTATATCTTAACAAATCCATGTTATGAACGATGCTAATAAGCATGTAGATTTAATACTTTTGTGAATTTTGTTTTAAAGACAAGCATTCTGTAATACACATAATATGGTGATAAGATAAAATCTATTCCTGTTCAAATAATTTTATTAACATAGGAGCAAATAAAATGAGGTATTTTTGGTTAATATTCTCTCTTATCATAATCTTAAAAATATATATGAGAAAAAATAGGAGAAAACCCAATTGCGGTGATTAGAAAAATCCAACGATTGGTTTGTGCCATACCTACGAACCGCGCAATTTTAACTTCGTTGAAAGAATGTGACGGGATAAGGACTGTATAGTGGCCCCAAGGTGGATTTGCGTAGTACGTAATTATAATATTGCTGGAAGCTCTAGTTAATTACAAATTATTTTTTATAGAATAATTTTTGTGCTTTGTATAATGTACGAGTAATTATATGTGACATATATATATATATATATATATATATGTATATATATATATATATATATATATATATATATATATATATATATATATATATATATTCTTTTTTTTTCATACAGCAACTGCCAAAAGAAAAAGTAAGTAATAATAATTCCCTTTCATTTCAACGCCTGTCAACATTGCATAAAATCTGAATAACAAATATGGGTATTTAGGACAAAGATTTGTAGTACAAATTTCAAAGGTGCGCCAAATATTTGTGATAATATTTTATATAAGATGCAATATACATCACAAATAATTAATTATATAAAATACGTAAAGAGAAAAAATATTTTATTCACTTAATTTTAATTGCACTCTTTCTTTAATTCTTCCAAGTTTCTTTATTAATAGAATTAAATATTCAACGTCAATTATAAGACAAAATCACACTTTGAATCAGAGTTTGTTTACACAGATACATCAATTTACATTACTTTGAAGATTTCTGGGCTAATTAAATTTGATTTATCGAGCAACTATGTTTAAATAATTTTGATAATTTCTAAAATCCAATGTTCTCGTAGAAGATATCAATTGATATCAAAACTCCAAAAGGTAATTTACATTTGATTTAAATAAATTGATACTTTAACCAGTAAAGAGCTCTTTTCATATGTCAAACTTTCTTCACACCTTACGTTATTTTAGAGTCAATTAGAACATTAGGGGGCATGGTCATACTAGATATGACCGCCAGCTGAAGCAAATGTTGGTCCCGTCGTACCAAGTATACAAGCGATTATAATTATTATTTACTGTTATATCCCGTAGAAGAATACTGGGTGTATGTACTAAATGTTACCTTAATGAAGAATAAGTAAATACATAACAGAGTTGTTATTTTAACAACTGTTTACCTAAAAATATAATAAATTTGACTCACATTTTTAGTTTACGGTAACAAACAAAAATCTAGTTAAGCGCTTTCCGAAATCGATTTTTTTATCTCAGACTCATTAAAACAATAGCGGATATTATTTAGTAACTAGTAACTTAATGCTATTAAATAAATCCATGTAACTTATATGTATCTTATTGATATGATATAAGCATCTCATTTCCGTTGCCTCTAAAATGAAGTTATACAAAAAATAGAAAAAAGAAAATTGATAGATTATGGCAAATATATCATTATGACACAGCTTTTATAATAATAATGTTTGAGTTTAGATGTCATATGGTTTAATTGTCGGTCGGACACTATTTATATTAATATTAGAGCACATAAACAGTTTGAAATATGTCTTTCATATTTTTGTATAAGTAGCAGACTTAGAGACAAAATATATCGAATATTGCCCTATAAAATTAGAATAAAGAGTAGTAAATTTAAATTCGTAATCGTAACGATGAGGCGTTTCAAATATATTAAAACAATGTTCCTAGAAATATATCAATAACTATTTATTAATCTTATGATCTATAAAAACAATCATTGTTATGTAAGTACAGAGACATATATTCAGACCTCAGGATTTTACATATCACACATGGTATAAACAAGTAAATTAGAAAGAAAAACCATTTTTCTCAAAAGAAAGCGCTTGTAAAATAATCTATGACCATCACAAACTGATGACATCCTCTTCTTCACGAATTTATCCTAATACACCAACTAATGAATCATCTACTGACACGACTGCAATGTAAACTCCAGATAGCGGCAGATAACGTTACGAAAGAAGACGATGTAGCAGTGAACGTCTGCTCCACATTCAGACGAGATAAGGATTATGCGCAGTATAACTGGACCAATTTATAGGTGTTAGACCTCGGTCTATACTAAATTATTCAGAAACAAGACTTAACGAAACTGTGTGAAAATTAAAGCCCCAACCGACAGGCATTTTACTCGCTTTCTCGCTTTCATCTTCTCTAAATTTACGGATTCATACATTATGTTTGCCAACACAAAATAAAATGTGGTGAATTGATCAACACAAAGTTAGTTGTTACCAACTTGGTCAATTCACCACATTTGTTTGAATCTTTGTCTCGAAAGTAAAAAATAAGGAAACCCTTACAGAATTATTGACATCTCCATGCATAGGTCATAGCTGTTTCTTTCATAAACTGACGTAGAAGCTTGAAATTTTGCAGAGTGATACATAAATATGTTTATAAAATATTATTAGAGAGAGCAAATAAAGTAATAGATTTTTCACTTAAATTGCTAACTTAAATCTATTGTATAAGATATCAAAAGAAAAAAATCTGGTATCTAAACTATTTTTTCAAAATGTGACATAAGATAATTTCATAGATACTATTGAAATTGTAAAACCTCATTTTTCTCGGAAACTGTTTGGCGCAGAAACTGAAATTTGGCACTGTGATATAGCAGAAACATGTGAAGATATAGATCAGAAAAAAAATTTAAAATTATTTATGTCCTGTTTCTAACGGAGTTATTTTATAATAATTACTAAACTATTTCTTCATGATTTTATATAAGCTCATCAAAAGAGATATATTATTGAAAAAGATGAAAAAATATATTCTCGCTCAATCTCCGTAATTACTAGAGTAACAATTATGAAAAATCAACGTCACTACGAGTTTACTTATAGGAACCGAACTTGTTTATCGGAAAACCACAGCAATGCAATAATTGCATAGTTTTTGAGAAATTGGTTAGTTGCAATATAATATATATACATGATGTTTAATATGAATATTTGTAAATAGTTTAATTGAAGTATTTATTATGTATCCTTAAATGTTTATATTTATATATGTCTATTTACTCTCAAAAACACAACTTTCTATGTTTTTATTAATATTTGGTCAATATTTTTTGTAATATTATGCTTTTTACAACATTTTTTCTCCAGGTTGAAAAAACAAATAAACCTCTTATATACAAATAAAACTCACACGATTAGAGTTCCGTATAGACTTCGCCATAAATTAAAGTTTATATGTATTATATTTCTATTAATATATTATTAATATGATTTTTTTTCAGAATCTTCACAGTCGTGGTTAAAAACAAGAAGTTAGAGAAATACCTGCAAAACGTTTTTTTTTTAAATTAAAAAGAGATATAAAAGTTTTCTTCAAACTAATAATTAAAAAAACATTTTTCATTAATGTTGCTAATTTGACGTCACTTACAATTAAATGATTTTGCAGGCGCTTATGCTTTTCAACGTTGTTTTTCATTCATAAAAAATGCAACATCCGTTAACAAGAATAATGATAACCGCAATAACATGAGATGCTATAAATTCGGCCCCCGCATTCATTGAAGTGACAATGATATCCACTTCTCACTTCCACGAGATTCGGAACAATCCATTTACATAGCCGACGGCGCGTGAAGATTTTTGGTCCATTGTTCCCACCCAATCCTTTTCTTCATGCATTATATTTTAACGACTCCGTTCGAAATATTTATCAGGTTTAATTAGCCTAGTTTTTGGTGTAATTTAATTATATGCATTTGTAATTGTTTATTACCGATTGTGTTGACTAGTTGGTGGATCTAGTGAAGTCTTTAAATGTGCTATTTAAAGAGAAAGATGGAAACTACTACAAAAACATTCATTGTTTTAAATGTAGTAGCATTTTTCATTTAAAAAAAATCCTGATATATTAAAAACTATTTAGCTTGCATCATTATTTGGTTTGTATACAAATAAACATTCTGATCGCATTGAGAATGACTTGGATTTATTTATCTGGTTGCACGGTAGCACAACACTATATTCCGTATCGCGCTACGGGGCATTGCATCTTTTAACCAGAGCACTTTGCAACTATTTTTGATATGTCCGCAACTCGGCTCCGGCAAATACTAGATAACTGATTTACCAAATTCGATATTTTTATACATACAATATTATATAAATCTAAGTGCACAGCTTTAACTCACGCGCTTACACTTCTTCAGGAAAGTTATGCAAGAATTTTACTGGTTTTACTTACTAATTTAGGGCTAATTTTTTACATATGAAGACGAGAGAACCTAGGCTCTTTTTGTAATAACAACTGTTATGCGATAAATAACACAATTATTATAAAGGAAAGTGATATTATAAAATACAGTCAACTGGAGGTCTGCATAGACTAACAGAATCTTAATAGAATTGATTAAAAAATGTTCTTATTTCAACCTGATTGTTACTTTTAAAAAACACTCACCATTCTCTAAAAATGGATTTGAAGAATATAAATGTATTTATAAGGTTATTATTTACAATATTTTGTTGTTCTATGTCATACATATGATATTTTAGGTACGGTATATTTTAGGTAGGTAGGTAGGATATTTTAGGTATCAAACGCTTATTTCCATATCATTTGAAATTTATAAAGATAAGAAAATATTCATTTGGTTCTAGGGAAATTTGAACTAGAAATTTCTCGGACATAGTTTAAATATTAATCCAAAGTGATTTGTCGTGTGAATTTACAGATCACTTATTAATTTTTTCAATTAATTTTAATAGTATTGATCATGAAAAGTGTTCCGACACCAATAAATAAAACTTAACATGAAAAACTGGCGTTGAAACTGAAAAACAGTTAGATATTAATATATATTAATAATTGAAAAAAGCTACTCTTTACATAAAGACAAAAAACAATGTTAAAAATATGTTTTTGCTTCACTCCGCAACGGCCAAAAAGAAATGACCTTCTAATATACATGTGCGCAAAATGAACAAATAAATATTACTTTAATATAATATAGTTTCATGAGAACCATACATTTTCTTCGTTGATTGCCATACGTTCTTTAGCGACTCTAAAATTTTTAGGACCATTTTCCTTAAAAATTAATGGACATCATATAACTTTTATGTATTTAAAAGTAAGGCAAAAAAGCCAGATCGTCCAATACTATAATTATTTCTTTTTCGGAAAGTTCACAAATTCTAAATTTTATCTTGCTTTTTTCCAACCATCACTAACAAACATGCATTTTACGTATAAAATTTACATAAAACTGCTACAAATCTTATTTCTATGATTTAGTTCGAAATTGCATTTAATATATAAAAAACTTTTAATTCAAAAGCGTTTCTTTTTTTGACTATTTTAATTGAAAGTAGACTGATCTATTTTTTATATAATTTTGTTACTACTTCGGATCACCCAGAAATTTTCCTGCTACTATCATAAATGAAATATATGTGAATGCAAACATTGGCTGAGAAATGTACACGTTTTTAATATTATCCTTAACTTTTCTGTAAATATATGAATGTGAAGTTAAAAACCTTATTATATTTTGTTGAGTGCTTCGAATAATTTCACGATAGCTTTTCACTGTGCACATCTTAACTATGTCACGTACAAAAGATCCACTAAGATAAAGCCCTAAATATTGAATGTCAAACCGTCATGTGGACGTTTATTCAAAAGATATGCATACCAAATCCAAAATTAACAGCACTTGTTTCTTTCTAAGGTTCCATTAACATACTATAAATATTTATCATTTTGTCATTTATCATACTTGAGTACTAACTTCCTCTTTCAATGCTTCTTAGATACTGGCTTAGCTTTTTCAGCTTTACCGTTTAATTCACTTTAATTCAGATAAAAACATCGCGTTGTGGTTCGCAAAGTTACAAACATACTTCGGTAAGATATCAAAGAGGTGAGTGCAAATTGCCGCTGATAGCATATCCATTTACCTTGATATTCGATTATGTGACACCATAACTGTGGCTACGAAGATTCTCAATCTTTTGTAAAGTATTTTATAGAATTAAAAAGAAAGAATAAACTAAACTAAAAGAGATTTCAAAATGATCTTAACATTTGAAACCTTCAGTTTAATACTTAGCTGCTAGCAGCTTTCATTTATCTTAATGTCGACTTTTCACGCCACACATTCTAACAAGGAAATTCGCTTATTTATAATTTTTTAACCATTTTGTCGCTAGTTTTTTGTAGAATTAACTAAATGCAATAAATATCTGATACCCCATTTCATATTTAATATTTTTGCTTACTGCTCCATCTCTATTTAAGATACAATGGTGTTTATTTTCCAGCCCCGCTCGACGAACGGCAGGGAATCGAACCGGGGTCTCCGCGGTGCGCCGCGTCGTCACAGGCCGTATGCCTTGTGATCAACCCAACACACCACGGCGACGACACGGTGTCGGGACAGTGACGGGTGTTGCTTAGCGTGCAGTAATTATTGAATTGCGCTTTACTATAATTCGCGAGAGACTGACTCCAAATTTTGTAAAATATAAATAAGGTTCAAATTTAACCGACACTCCACTTTACTGCAATGTCTAATAATAAACAGAGCGTATCACAACAATGGTAGCTGTTCGTCTGCGTGTCCCACTCCATGTTAGTAAAAGTATGAAAAAAGATATACTAGTTAAAAGCGCTAAACGCCTCTCTTTTATGTATCTTATCTTTCTAAATATATTAGAACACCATTTTGTGCATCCGTTACGTTTATAATTTCAGAAATGTTTTTCAATTCAGAGCGCTATTTAAATGAATGTAAGTCCGTCCGTATGACGACATCATCTACATTTACTTACATTTTTGACTGTGAAATCAGCTGGATACTGAAATCAGCTGGATACTGACTTTTTCACTGTGAAATCAGCTGGATACTGACACAAGGAACGTGCTCTCTGTAAGTGTTTTCAAGGGGCATCTGAAAAATTATTTTCTCTTGTGATCCCTTTTCTCGCCCGATCCTTAATTTCATCTCGCTCCATTTCCTAAACCTTTTTTCCTTTTCCTTTGTAATTTCATACTAGAGGTATTATATTACAATGTTAGATTTTTTTGATAATTTTTCCTAACTACAATAAATTTATTTTAGAATTTGTAGATTTTGTAATAAGTAAGATTCATCAAAATCTTTACGGCTTTTATACAAGAATACATTAAAGATTAAAAAAATAAATAAATGATTATTATCTTAAATGCGTTCTATGATAATGCGTTCATCAACAAACGAATTTATTCATATTTTAATTGTTTCTAGTGTTTTTTGTTGCTTCAAAATACGCTATTTTCACGGGAAAACTTATTTTAAAAGTGAATATTTTCATCACAGAAGCATTTTAAATATCATAAAACACATTTATTTAGATAGCAGATACTAAATTTTCTGATTATCTTTATTGTGAATGACCGTATATAATTTATAAAAAAAATTATTACACAACTAATGCATTAAAAAAATTTGTAACCTTTCAATATAATGTTTATTTTAACTATTTAAGTTTATTAAACTTTTCATTATAAGTCTATATTTAGTACCAATGTATTGGAATGTGTTAACATCCCTCAAGTTTGAAAATTTAATAATATAATTTAATGCCATCAAATATGTTTCAATTATTATATTAATAGCCCACCTGAAGATGTTATAATACAACGAAACCATAGGTCGTGGTAAAGAGCTTAAAGAAAGTAGAAATAATACTACATCGAGTAGTTTCATTTAATTGTGTATTATATTAATGTTGAAAGCCACTGGAATGGACTAAGCAACTCGTCGCCTGCGCTTGACATATCACGAGGCGGGAGTCGTAGCATCGACCTCAGTGTTGCTCAACAGTATAGGCTTGGTATATAGGTAGATAGGATGTTATGGATGTAAGTAAACCCTTATTACCAATGACGTTGTCACCGTAGAATCTCGATATTGGAAAAAGTGTGCTTATTTCAATAAACTGCACTTCAAGATATTATAATAAAACGAGAAAATAATCTTTTATGGCAGCATCTGGTTGTTCTTTAATTGTAAAATACCTATTTTATATCCCAACACACGTAAATATTACATAATATCAGATTACATAATATCATATAGTAAAAAAAGTACTTTATAAACATACTCTGCCTTGTCCGCATTCCCTAAACTAATGAATGAAGCGTAATCAAAAATGATCCAAAATATCAAATATTATCAGAAGAGTTAAATCTTCTGACATCATGAGTAAGTAAGTACATTTTAAACTTTAACCATATTACAAAAAATATCTTTGAACGCATCAAAATAAAAAAAAGCTTTATAAAAGAGAAAAAGTCCATCATATGGAATCTATTTTGAAACTTTGGTTACGATGACGTAAATTAGTTTTGTGAAAACGGGTAAACGAGCTGGGTATACTCACCAATCGAAAAAATGTTACGTTATTTGATGTTTGTCACGCTATTTGATGTTTGTCACCTTTCATATCTTGAATCATTGTAAAATTTTCTAACCTATAGTTTCGAGAGTTTTCAGAAAAATTTTGGATTTTGCAAAAAAGTTCAAACAGACAAATAAATTACAAAAAAAATTAAATTTTCAAACAGCATAAGCGTGAGTTTTTATTTCGAAAATATGAAAGCAGACAAAATTACACTTGAAAATTTATTCCAGGATTTGGAACTGAAATATACTTTATAATATGGTTTTCGAAACTAACTCAGTTGAATTAGGAAACCCACTTCTAATTCGATTCAGATCACTTGATAACCCTACAAAACAATCAATACCCAAACCTGCCGCTGTCACATTCTACAAGTGGAATTCACACCGGTAGTCCGGTAGTTAGACATGTGTATTGGGATCAGTGCGGTGCAATCAGGATTAGTGGAAGTTTTAACATTTCGAATCTGTCTGACTTAGATGCGCTAAGCCATCTATTTAAATAGATTTGCGAAATACCTGTAAAAACATAATTTATGACATTTCATGAAAAGAGTCGTCATGTCTGAATGATTTAAATTTAATCGTCTAACCTGAGGACCTCCTATGATGAGAACCTTGATGTGATGTATCAAGAACAAGTGAAGATATGTTTAGGCTACTTTTATTTCATTCTTATTTCCCTAACTGGCTCCAATTTTGTTGCCTTTACCTCGAATAAATCTCGAATAATACGTGAGCAAACAAAAGAGCTTTGTATCTATGCATTGTTAATAAATTTATTTATAAACACCAGAAAAGAGTTAAAAAACAGAAGAAATTTGAAAAATTCCCCAACCTCGAATAGTATAACTTTGCCGTGAATAACATCAGCATAACATTATTTTTATTCTTTATCACAATTAATAAATACATCAAAGACGGACGTATGCATAAATAAACAATTTAAAGCAAAATACAATGGAAACAGAATGGAATTATATGTAAAAACTTCATAGTCCAAACCGTACTGTTCTTTTAAAAACCGTTGGTGGTTTTTTCCATATTTTGCAAAATACCTTATTGGACGGAGGGAAATAATTTCATAATTTGGTGAAATCAAATTAATAAAAGATGGTGTTTGATACACCTCGGTATTCTGGTATAGCAGCAGCTGCTCTCTAGTTCTCTTCATTTGGGCGTGACCAGTATCAGATTAACTATATCCTCTACGATAAGGAAAATATACAGTCTGTAGAGAAAATCAACCATAAAGAACAATATTTAAAGAATACTGTTCTTTATGGTCGATTTTCTATTATTGCAAATTTTGATCATTCCATGATTATTTAAAATACCTTAATACATTTTTCGAAATGTCTTCAATATCTTTTCGTGTAATTTTCTCCACAAATATATTTCCGCATAACAAAACTTTAAAAATTAAAAAGTTATCTGTGAAACATTTTAGATAGACACATGTGATATATATAACCTTTGTCTCAGTTGAGACATTAACCTAAAATTTTAGCGGCGAGTCTACAATAAACTTAAATCTCGTGGACTATAAAATACACTGGTAAAATTTGTCTTTCAATAAATAATTGAATTTCCTCTGGTTTCGTTACATTTACCAACAAATTTCGATGAAGGGGCAAGGTTATATGCAATTCCAAATCAATACACGTTTTTGTAATCAGTCTCAAGTCCTTGAAAAGCCTCTTCATTTATCTTCATGTCCACCTTTCGCAATGCAATAATGTAAAAGCAATTACAAAACTGAGGGTCATCGGTGTAAAAATTACATCATTTGTGAACTAAAGCCTTCTCTCTTTACATAAGATATACATGAAATAAAAAGTAAAAGATCCATTATTAATGTCCACTGAAATTTACTGGAGACGAAACATTACTGTTATATATTTTAACCCCTGAAAATCGCTAGTGAAAATAACTTCAGAACAATTCGCGAGCAATTTGGTGTCCGTAATAGTTTGGTCATAAGAATAAGCGTATTAAGTCAATGAAAAACACGTGAATCGAGCAAAAAGGCCCTAATTTCACCGTCACCGGATATAAAAATAATGTTTCGTAAGGAATAAAAGTGGCATACATGCTATTGTTACAAAGAAAACTGCACAGTTGTGCACGGCGAAAAGACACGATGGATTCCTATAAGAATCTGAGCTGACTAGGACGATCTTCTAGACATAAAATAAATGTAAAGAATTAAATCGTTATTGAAATTATTATATATAATTGTTTGTTACAAAAATATACGACGAAATATATAAAAAACACGAAGGAAAAGTTATTTTTCAAGCATTTGGTTCACGAATGTTCTACAAAATAGTACTTTATATTTAATAAGAAGGAGAATATAAAAATAAATATGTTTATTGAATTTTGTTTGTTTTTATAAAATATTTTTATAAGAACGCTTAAATGTTTTCATTGTTTTCTATATTCAATTATAATACAAGTACACCACCGTTACCTTTACTAACACATTGTTTTTATCAAAATGTTGTAAATATCTTTGTGCATTTGATTTTTTCACGGTTTGAAACCTAATTACATATCAACACTATTACACTTCAACTCACGTTTGATTATTTTTTTTCTTTCACAAGTTTAGTTATATTAAATACATAATTTCGTCTATTGTAAAAGGAGTAAAACTTATATAAAATCAATTGGTTTAATTTTATTAAAATTGTAATATTTCTCGTTTATCAGTACCACTCGGAATTACATGAGTGTAAATGCGTAGGTATTATAAATACACAGTTAGAGTATATATATATATATATATATATATATATATATATATATATATATATATATATATGTTGCTACCGAAACCACATATATTTTCATGACTATTTTACGTTTGCAATTTTATGTTGCACAAGCCTAAATAATTACAAAATTTAACCCACTTAGTCGACGTTTCACTTTATTACTGAATTACTTTAAATATGAATATAAATTAAAATTAATCTAAAAAAACGAGTGTCCTTTTAGACCACACGACTGAAGTAAAACTTCAAATTCACAAAATATGAACATTAAAATGAATTTACAATTTTATTCACTTTAAACGTAGAATATTTAATGTATTGAACAAAATAATAATTTATAAAATTGTTCAAGAACGAAATGAAATTACAAAATAATCAAAGAATCTCCGTTATATATATATATATATATATATATATATATATATATATATATATATATATATTTACATATATATATATATATATATATATATATATATACATATATATTTCATGCACTGGCTGTGAGAGGAAGGGAGAAAGAAAATGTGTGCTCGCACCTCTCTCTCTGGTCCCTACAGTAATATACGAAACATAACTCTCTTTCTGTCTTCACTAACTTATATCTCCCTCTCAACTTTCGTTCGCCTCGCCCGATCACACTTTTCGTAACGCTCTCGTCACGCATTTACCAAGTCAAGCGTGTGTAAAGCAGTTTTACTGTAAAAGAAATTCACTAAAACAAGTCTGTACGTACCTATCAGGACTTATTACTAATAAATGTAAATAAACCCTTTAGTGCGTAATAAGATTACGTTAAAATGTAAAATTTAGTAACATTTAACATTTTTCTTTGGGCTGATTCAAAAATTAGGAGAATTTAATTCGATACCATATAACATTTAATATTACAGCAAAGCACGTCTCAAACATTAATTTAAGTCGTAAATTTCTTTTTGCCTTTTCCGAAACATGGATTCCAAAACGATGATCAACTGTTCATTCCTATATAAGAATACAACATACAAATGCGTTTATGTCACATATGTAAAAAAAAATATTTTATTAAAAAAACTTTACGATAAAAATTGTGAAAAACTTCTTGGCTTTATTGCTTCTACCTTTCAATCATATTTGACAATGTTGGAAATAACTATTAAAAACACTTAACATGCTGTCAGTCAATCTCTTCTTACCCTTCACACGTAGTGATGATAATGTTTATGAATCTTTAACATTTTACTTAACTCTTAAAACTAATATGATTTATTAACATATTGACATTAATTTTTGTCGTCTCTATGTACTTAACTTTTCTATTCTTGCTTCTCATCCTTTCCTCAATTATCACCTGTCAAACATGGCATATATCACATGTCATGTTTGATAGCTATTTCAGAATCACATTCTCTCTTTTTACCTATTATTTTATGTTTATATTGCTTAGAGTACCAGTTAAAAATATTGATAAAAAACCATTTCAGCTTTATTTTTGAAAATGTTGGACTTTTTTTTATATTTCCCTTTTTTGTACTTTTTCGAAAAATTTGTCATAGTAATTTTTATAGTTGTTGTTGCTAGTGTTCGAAAGTTGCTAGTGTTTGTCATAGTAATTTTTATAGTTGTTGTTGCTAGTGTTCGAAAGTTGCTAGTGTTTGTCATAGTAATTTTTATAGTTGTTGTTGCTAGTGTTCGAAAAAACTTCTATATTTCTGAAAATGTGGGCTTTTATAAAGTTTTAAAGTCTTTTTTGTTTTTATTATTATTTTAAATACGTTTACTGTTTATCAAACATCCATTTGAAATGATTTTTTTATTTATGGCTCATTTCAAAATATATTATTTTGAGATACTAAGGAACGAGTCTAATTAATAAAGGGAAAAATGTAGACAGCAAAGTAGACTTATCACATGCTTGATGTCATAATTTTGGACAATGTAATTTACAACCACAACAATCAAAATTTTAAGTGACTCGTATAAACAATGCAGGCATGACACGCAAGAATTCCATTTCCGACTTTTTGTTGATAAATGTGATAAAAAGATACATTTTGTGTAAAATAAAAATTAAGAATATGTTTAATTGGCTCTTAAGGTCCCAAATCCTTTTAGAAAGTATTTTTAAAGTAATAGCCAAGACAGGCGGAGTATAACAACAAGAACTTTAATAAATCATTAGAAACGGATATGAAAAAAATTGTTATATACCTTGTTTAGCGTATAATTTGCACTAACTTTTTATTTTCAATTTAATAATGCATTATATTGAAAAACATATCACCTTAACAAGTTACCAGATTCCTCGTATGAAAATACTTGTAAATGGTTTGCATAGTTTCAATTGAAGTCGAACAGTGTGCCAGTTTCTAAAAAGTAAGATAAAAATCTTATTATTAATTAACGACTCTAGATGGAAATTATGTACATTGATATACCATATTTAGGAAAACACTTTTCCATAACAATGATCTTTAGTATCACAAAGAAAGTTAAAAACATTTTGGTTGCGTTACGGCTATATGATGATTATAATTGCGCTTTTTGTTACTTTATTAAAGGTCCCTGATAATGCAAAATCACAATAAAAGCATATCCAATGTTCGCAAAATATGACTATTATTTACAAGCACTTAACAGTCCTTAAACTTAAAGCCAGGCAGGATTACAAAGTGATAATGACGTAATTAACTTTTTTACTGTCTTATTAAAGGTCTCTAATAATTAAAATGAGGATGAAAATAAATTTAATGTCCTAGATAATCAGATATAGACTTTGCAATATAAGAGTGCATTCATTGGGTTTAAGGTCAAATATTTCAAGAAAAAATGTAAACGCATATTAAATGTGTGTGAAACACGACCGCTTATGATCAATAAATTCCTCTTAATTGCAAAGCCTAATATAGTTACAGCGTGACGAGGATATAATTACCTTTCTAATTATCTTTGAAAATATTTATTACCGCTTAAGAATCACTACAATTACCGCGAGAATGAAACAAAATCGACAAATTTCACCAAAGTGCAACCATATCGGTGCATAATGCACTTTAAACTGCATTTCAAACGTACTTCACCGACAAAAACTAGACCAAAATCTCATATGTCAGACATTTACTGAAAAGCGCCACATTTATTTCCAAATAGCCAAAATGCCGATAAATCAATGAAGCCCCTCACTCGTGATATGCCACATGCCATCCATCAACGCAATCTTTGGCAATAATTTGTCTGGCAAATGCTCGTGATACGAGAGCATTTGGGTATTTAGATCTGCCCTTGACACCTCTACCGACCTCCGACCCGATGCTTCCGAGAGGGACCGCCTCGGAGGTGAGAGGGAATGGATATGTTGTGCCGAATCATTCTCTGCAATAATCAAATATGTTAATAAACTCGTAATGGTGGTTTACACTGTTTCCGATTGGGCAGTGTTAATTCACAAAATAACATAATGGTGCTTTTATTCTACGTCTAACCGTTCTGATACAAAAATATGCGAAAATCTCAAAGAAATTAAACTTTTGTCACAAATTTATTGCGAGTTAGACTAGCGTGTCATATATTCCATACCAATAATTAGTATTTCTAAATTAAACTGCTTTATTTCAAGAACGCTATTTTAGGATTTAAATGAAGTTTGCTTCATTACGAATTTTATTAAATTAATAAAGAATTGCACGTTTCAAGTTTTATTCTAGTTGTGCCAAACAGTGAACATATACTATCGTGGTATTTCGTGATTATATCCGTCGAAGTGAAAATATTTTTCTCAGTAATTGTTTGTCATGTATCTAAGCCCTACAGCCATACCGCCATAGAAATAAGAATTGTCTCTAAAAGATTATTAATGTTATAAGGCGCATAAATAACAATACTTAATGATCTTGATGAAGCTTTTTCCTTGATTGTGGCACTGATTATGTGCAACAACGGAGTAAAAGCTCTCATTGAGAAAAAATGATGACTATAATTTCTTGAACTTCCATATCATTTTTTCTAAGTAACTTAAAAAATGCAAATAATAATTTTAAAAAGCAAATAAAACTTTATCAGAACTGGTCCCTTAATCAATATCAAAGAAACGCTGAAATTTTTGAAAATGTTTATTAAATTTCAAATGATTGTAGTTATGTGAAAAATATCCTTGAAACGATTTCAAATGGTTTTAATGTTGGATTTTTCTAGTCCATTGATTTTTGTTTATGACATTTTTTTAATTCAAATTTCTATTTTCACTGCATTAAAGGCATGATTTTTATAGAAGAAATCAATTAGCGTATCATAATTTTTATGAAATAACTAAAGTTAAAAAAATGAACTTATTATTTTTTTTTAAAACATATTTCTGATCCTAAATAGCTCTGAACCCATTACCCATATTCAAAGCCAAGAATTGACCAAAATGAATTATTGAATTGACTTCGCTCTACTCACTTTTTACAGGAAAATATTTATTTAAAATATCCCAATACTATACTTTCGAAACCTACGTGCTCATATATACTTACGTTTGATATTTTTAAATTATGTTGTAATTATGTAAAACTAATCTCCGTATAATGAATCAATAAATATCTGAAAGCAAGTTAAATGAAAAAAAGACCGAATATATTTAGTAAATCAAGTTTAAGCAACCAAACATAGATCAATTAGGTCAACAATGCCTTGAATATAGTAACAATACATTTTTAAGCAAAATTTTATAGGATCCTCTGCTAATAAAACGAACGATCTTCGTTCGCGTGCGAACGTTAAGAAAATACTATTATTTTAAGGGTAAGGATATGTAATAACATCTATTATGTTAAAAGTAAAGTTTTATTTAAATAAGTGGGCTTTGTACTGAAGTGTCAAATTACCTTCTTATTTGGTCGATAGCGGTAAAACATAACCTATAATTTCCATATGTAACAATAAAGATGCAAGGAAACTTATATCGTGCAACAAGTCTAACATATTTTAAAAAATTGAACACGACTAATCCAAGACACATAGCCATTCGCTCTCAAGATTTTCATTTTCTTGAGAGGAGACAATATGCGCATGTAACAGTATAACGATATTGATTATACCACGTCAAAAATAAAGACATATATCTAGAATTTATATTAGAGAATAAAAGATATTTGACATAGTAATGATCATAGCGTTTTTCCGTACAATACACAATTATATAAAATTAAAATGAGTAATTTTAAATTTCTTTAAAATTGGAGGAAATATGAATGAAGGAAGAAGGAAAAATAAAAGAAAATGTACCTTACCTCAGAACGAATAAAATCCACTAGTGAAAGTTTCGAAATAATTTAGCTGTTTTGGTGAAATGCGAGACCAAATAAACAGACTCGCAGACAAAAACCAAATTTTCCAAAAACAATCTTTTTATGTTTTATTCCTTTTATTATATTACCCTAAGTCCTTCAACATCTTAAACAGAAAGGCCAATTATATAGTTTTAATACATGCATAAGTTTATACAAACTGCGACTACTACCATAAAATATAAATGCATAACATTGAACTCGAGTGTAAATCCGCTTTAATAATAATGCACGCTTCAAATGACTTGCAATTTGTTAGCTTTATGGAACGACTTCATCCTCTACTATCGACCTACGTGACGTGAGTCTACATTGTAGGTTGTATTGTAAAAAACGTAACCTTTTGTTCAGTGTTACGGACCGCTTGATAGCAAATTAAGATTCCATTGAGGTTACACAATTTGACCTCTGAACGTACCTTTTCGATTCTGGTAATTAAATCAGGATTCGAGTACCTTGCGAGAGCACGGGTTTGGAAATTATGGGGCCAATTGCGCTAATATATAATTTAGAAACAATGGTTATATATTTCAACGTCCAGGTGAGCTGTATAGAATGTACGTAATAACAATTAATACGCTCGGAATAAGTGTTACTTGCTAACATATATAGATGTCCTTGGATAACACTGAAAAATGTTAGTCTCACAAAAAGGCATTGTGGATATTAACAGAGCTCCATATAATATTTATTTGGAAAGCAGGTTACGTCCACGGATGAGATTCTTTAACATATGAGATCTATCATAGTGAATATATAGAACCTATTATAGTAACATATATTATTTTCGAAATGTTATTCGCAACTAATGACTTTTATGTTACAATGTTGACTACGTATTTTACCTAATATTTAAATTCATGTAAAATTTATTAAATTGTTTATGGCTTGTTAGAAATTCTATCTATAAAAATTATAGTTTATTTAAATTCAGTTTTAAATAAATTTTTGTTATCGTTAATTTATGATACAATTATATATTTTTTTAAATTATTTCTTTCTATTAGGTACCAGTTGCACCCCGCTGTTTCACTCACATGAAATTTGGAATCAGAATAGTTATTAGATTTTTTTCTCTCATATATTACTCTTGGGTATAAACTAATACGATATCAATTTTTATCAAAATCCGTCCAGTGGGCTATATGTTTCATGTACAGAAAAATGTAAATATGCTTTTTAATTATTATTTACATATGGTGTGCAACTTTTGAAACTTTAAGTTAATTAGTTCCAACTTTAGAAAGATAATAAAGCACACGTCTCATATAAAGAAGGCATACTTTAAGCCGTTCTATATCATCTGTTGCATTTTATTAACAGTGTAGATTAATTTACATCGTAAATGACAAATCTAAATCATAATCTAATTATGTCAGGATAAATTTAACTTATTAATGAAAATATTTGTTACCATTATAGTTATTGAATATATATATATATATATATATATATATATATATATATATATATATATATATATATATATATATACATATATATACATGTATATATTTACATACACATGTATATACTTGCACAAGGCAAGCCAAAAGTTTTCCAAACAAACGTAAAGTATTCGTTTTTTTTAATACAAAAAAATATTAGCCAAAAAAAAAATTAAATCGATTCCATAATCCGCTCCTAACCCTCTCTCTCAGTTGGCATTTGAACCGTGATCTGAATAAAGGTGTTCAGAAACAATAAATTGGGTTACAAAAATGCTATATTTGAGTGACTACTTAACATATTGGAATAACACTAACTCAAGTTACTTCTCAAGATCTATGGTAAAAATATATCGAAATTTATATTAAAAAAACGTTTAAAATGGCTATATTTATTCAATTTTATTATTAAAACAAAACTATTTTACCTACTATTTTTTGCTACTAGATTCATTAAAACCTTGACACTATGTTTTCAACAAATGCTTTCGTGGGTAATGCATGATATAGAACAGCTTAAAGTATGCCTTCTTTATATGGAGACATACATAAATTTGGAAACTCCTTCCAACTATTAAGTTTAAACTGGATTGAAACATACTTTTATCCAGCATCACAACGAACTTAGTATAATTATTATTTCCTGTCCTGACCGGAGTCGCATTTGGGCTTCACAAGAAGCTAGATACACTTGGATGACTTAAAAGTGTATTTGCAGTTATTTAAAGATAATACAAAAACCGTTATTTCTCTTCTCTTTCCCCTTCATTCATGATTCATTGAATTTTAAAGAAATTTAAAATTACTCTTTGAATTTATCACAATAGCGTATAGTACGGAAAAAACGGTATGACCACTACTACAACAGATATATTTTCTTGTCTAATATAAATCACAGATAAAAATAATTATATTTGTCGTGGATTGATCAACATCGTTTTACTTGATACACGCGCATATTGTCTCCTCACAAGAAAATGGAAATCTTTACTGCGAATGGCTATGTGTCTTTGATTAGTTGTGTTTTATGGCTTGCATGTTTTTTCGTATGCGTGCTCTAATCTGTATTTGCAAATTACTCATACTAAAAATTGTGTGCTTTTATATCTTTCTAAACTGGGAACCAAATAACCTAAAGTTTCATAAGGTACACGCCATAAGTAAATAATAATTAAAAACCATGTTTACATTTTTCGTCAAAAGAATCACCATTATAATTCATACAAAATTAGAAGTAATCAAAATTAATCAACTAATAAGAAGCTACCACACCAAAAATATAGATATAAAAGGAGGAAATAGTATATAAGCAGTTCAAATTTCACGCAGTTTCCAGGTTATTTCAGGTAACTGCGTATTTATTTCTTTTTTACTTTCTTTTTTAATTCTTTATCATAGTTGTTAAGAAACACCTTTGTAAAAAATTGTAGAAATACATGTCGCCATTATATATCTTATTGCCTTTACTTTCGAAAAGTTCACAGTAATATTTCCGTATATGTTCACGTATTCTTCATTTTACAATATTATTAAGATATAAATAAAGGATCTTGGACAAAAATAGACAAATATTCGTGCATATGAAATTAACAGAATTTTGAGCGCACAATGTATAATTTAAACAAAATTATTTTAATTTTTTGTTCAAACTTTCATTAATAATATAATTCAATTTTTAAACGATGTAGTAAGATTGTGAACAAAATGAAAGAAAAACAAAACGGATCATTTCCTTATCATCCATTTGGCTTTTCATCTCCTTTATTATATAATTCCTTACAGTAAACTTTGCTAGTTTCCTCGTTTCTGATTCGTAAAAATAGATGTTTTTGTTAAACTCAAGAAATACGTCAATAGTTTCAGCAAAGCTTTTGTTTGTCCAAAATGTTGTTTTGCAAATAAGCGATAAAATTATTATACCACGTCAACGATGAACTAAGGAAGACATATCCACATATAACGATAAAAGTACAAAAAACTTATACCATGCAGTGGGGCTAACGTCATTAGAAAAATTGAACACAACTAACCCAAAACACATAGTCATTCGCTGTAAAGATTTCCATTTTTTGTGAGGAGACAATATGCGCGTGTATCAAGTAAAACGATGTTGATCAATCCACGACAAATATAAACATTTTTACCTGTGATTTATATTAGACAAGAAAATATATCTGATATAGCAATGAGCATACAGTTTTTCCGTACTATACACTATTGTGAAAAATTCAACAGAGTAATTTTCAATTTCTTTAAAATTGAGTAAATCATGAATGAAGGGAAAAGGGGAAAGAGAAGAGAAATAACGGTTTTGTGTTATGTTTAAATAACTGGAAATACACTCTTAAGTCGTCCAAGTGTATCTAGCTTCTTGCCAAGTCCAAACACAACTCCATTTTAAATTAAAAAGTTAGACAATATTTCACAGTAGAAATGTACAATATTTCATTAATGTTAAGTCGTATAAAGGTATTGGTAGTAAATCTGGTAATGGCATAATATATATGATAATTACGTAATATATTTTTTACAAAAACGAAAAACACGCATTTAGACAAACTATTGATTCGGACAAAAAACGATACAGCACTTAAACAATTACACTGCTTCGAACTTATGCGCCAGCTACTATTCAAGGAAACTACAATAATCAGACATAATGACGCAAAAAATAATCGAAAATGAGCAAACTTGATTAGGTGTATTCTTAAGAGAACACAGACCGGAGAGTGTTACAAGATATTTGTAATGGTAATTACGTATGTACCGAACGAGACTCTTGTTATAATTCGATATCTATCAAAATGGTGCGTCCGTCGTTAGTGTTTGTATAATATGTCGTTAGGATGAAGTCTCACTTCTAGCTAAAACAGTAAGCGAAACTATTTTTAAATTAAAAGTCGCAATAAATTTCTCAGATCTCGGAGATATTTTCTCTGTATTGAATCTATTAGCTTCATTATTTCGACGCAGTTGTGAAAGAATAAAAGAATTTAAATGAAACTATTTTTGCATAAATACTGATAGAAAACTACATTGAAACAGTTTTACAATGAACTAGTAAAACACCTAAAAAAGTATTTGAATATTATTAATTAATATAATAAGAAATATTTCCAAATCTTTGCAATAATTTGTGCGTATTGAATATATTTCATTATTCACAATTAAATGAAACTACGTTATGTAGTATTATTTCTACTTTCTTTAAGTTCTTTACCACGACCTAGGTTTCGTTGTATTACAACATCTTCAAGTCTTTTCTAATAGCCGCAAAGAGATCTTTGCTAATAGCCCACCTGAAGATGTTGTAATACAACGAAACCTAGGTTGCGGTAAAGAACTTTAAGAAAGTAGAAATAATACTGCATCACGTAGTTTCACTTAATTGTGAATTTGTGCGTACATTTTTAGCATAAAGTTTATTAAATTATTTATTAAAACTCAAAAGATCACTGTATTCATTTACCAAATGAACATACCAGTCTTGGTTAATAGTACGCTAACAGTTTCACATATAATTAAACCTCTTTTATTACATTATTATTTAATATTTTTACTTAGGAATATGTAATCGCTATGAATTAACTATTGCAAAGGTGTACAACATTTGCAGTTTAACCAATAAGTTTTTAAATTAAGACATTTTAATAAATAGCCTTCCAAATATCACACAATTAAATTAATTAGTACGTTCAGGTAAAAAAAATTCTAAACACAAAATTGTAAGGGACCCAAAAATGCGTTGGATTGCAGAACGCCGTCTAATATTAATTCGGGCTTCAGATATTTCTATATTATACGACAATTTTGATACTGTTCTTTTGCCACAGTTTTTTCAAGAACTATTGTTCTTAACACCACTATAAGTATGTACATACGTATTGCCAAAATGTCATCGTGATAGTAAATAAAAATAAAAAAATTAAAAATTAAATATTATGCAGGTGCGTTAACATATTTTAAGGAGGAGCCGCTGAATAAAATCTATGGCGTAATTATTGTGTTCTAACACGTTTTCAGACCCATGCTCCTAAAAACTAAACGCATTTTAATTACAATATGTCTATGGATTTAGTAGTTGCACATACACAGTCCTATATTCATATTTACATGGTGAAGAAACATGACATTGCATGTGTTACGAGGAGATAATCCAAGGAACGATGGGTATTTCTAGCATATCATATTAAATCTTCTAGAAATGTGTTTTATTTATTACACAATCTAATATTTATATAATATTTTCACTACCAAGTTTAAAAGTTCTTTGTTTACATTTTTTTTCGCATAAAAACTTTATCATTTACACAATACTGCAATGAAATTTGAGATGAGGTAGATCTATCTAAACTGAAGATAACAGTCACCAAAAGCTTTCGCTTTCCATATAAGCTCCCATCACGCCGTCAGTTTAAAAGTTAATGACGCTGGCGAGTCAGTAACGTGAACGTATTCTCTCACGTTTGGCCGTCACGGTTCACTCGATAATTGTGAAAGGTTAATCACGTTACGTTCGTTTTCTTTGGACACTTGCAACTGTCTCGACCGGGCTCGCGTAGCTGACTATCGTGTTTGATGTTACGAATGACTGTGATATAAATGCTTCATATTTTAATGTACCTACTTCGATTACTTTTTGATGATTTTGAAACGATAGTCACAAATATTCGTTTACAATCCATGATATTTACATATATGACATTTTTTAATGTAAAAATTTCTTTCACGTGCATTGGTTTTATCCAAGTGATAATGCAAATAAAGTAATATATTTAGAAACAGTAACTATTTTCTCAAATAATATTCTTTGATAAATGTTTTCCTACATAACTAATACAGTGGGAGATTGGAGTTATGAAAGAGGAGTGCACTGCTTTACTCGCACAATATGAAAATAAAAAACAAATTTGAAATTGAATTTTTAAGGATTTTTTATTATTAAGATGCATTTGCAACCGTCGGATATTGGCATCAAAGTAAGAATTATATGTTTATATGCGTAGCAACACGCAGAGAAAAATATCAGAAGAGAAAAATATTTTCTGGATATTCTCAAAAAAACCGTCTGATTTTTCAAAACACATCAACGAAATACGTGTAATTCCTTATAAATAAATAAATTTGTTCAAAATATTAAAGAAAATTCATAATATATATATATATATATATATATATATATATATATATATATATATATATATATATATATCAAAGGAATAACTCATATTAAGATTTTAAATAGTAGGAGCATTCATAGATAAATAGGTGGAATCGATTATTTGTTTTCCTACAAAGCAACATAAAATATTATGAAGATACAGAATGTCCACTCAGTCTTTTATTTTACATAATTATACTTAACTGAATAACAAAAAAATTAGAACCCTAATAAATATATTTTTATCAAATATTCAAATTATTTTTAGTGCTAATACATCGATTATATGATTAGTTATTTATTTATATAACGTTGAAAACCTAAAAGAACAATAGCACCTCCGCCAAGTCGCTCAAGCACCGTCGTAACAATTTCAGTGGAAACAATTTGGTATATTTCTAAGTCCTCCATAGCTTTGCGCTGGAGGAAGAAGGAGCCTCAAACTTTATCCTGTTCCATCAAATAATCAAACATCTAGTTTCCCATACTGCTCAAATTTTATTGTTATACACTACTTTCAATAATATGAATTAACTATTGGATCTTTAAACATAAGTAGTAACCTCACATTCTCGTACTGCGTAATTTCACTTATCAATCCCTGTAAGAGGTAAAGACTCGACGAATATTATCAGGAAAATTCTATATACTTGGTGCGCCTTGTCGATGTATATTTGTGACTATCGTATTACTTTTTGGGGTTATGAGAAGGTTCTTGAGACTTGCTTCAATTTGTATGATATCTAACATATTATTAATTGATCATATATTAGAGAATGATACGACCTAACTGTGTGCAAGACATCAGATCTCTCGACTAAGTAGCTTTTATTTTATTAATTAAAATCGAAACAAAATATACATAATCAAAAACAAACCTGTTTGTAATCTAGATAATAATGACACAATTAACGGATTATCTGATCTGAATTTTTGACACTAATCATAATTTCATAGGCCCCTTGAGAAGAAATTAGCAGGTAGTGTTCTATAAATGTTCTATTTGATCGAACGTTTTAATTCAAATATCTCTTTCAGACATTAACGAAAAAAAGGTTTGAGTGAAGTACACAAAAAAAAATTATCTCGATATTGGCTATTTAGCAGTAGTAATGAGTTACATCAGTGGAAAGGATTGCTTGAGTACGTTAAGAAAAAATATTAAGTTAGCAACTTACAAACCCGCCACTTTTTCGATCAATTTCTGGAATGTTATAGAATCTTCTAGCCTATTTCTTGTGGGGTATATAAAGGTGCGACATTCAAACTTCTGTTCAGTTTACAATTAAATAATCGGCGAATAAAGAATAGATTAAAATGAATGTATTTTGAAGTGAACTTGGAGGACTCTTTCTTCATTAATGTCGTTTAGGATGAAGTACCAGTGAAGCATCAGCAATATAAACACAGCTATGGGTTATGGCCTACCCTTTGTCCTTTTACCACATCACTAAGTACCGGTTCCACAGATTCAAAGAAAGGAATTTTGACCTATCCAATAAACCTCATCCAAAGCGAGCTCCTACAATTGATTTAGAAAAATGTATAAGCCTTATTGAAATAAATCCCAGATTAAGTTCGTGTTGTTTGGCAGAGCTAATATGTGCTTGGAACTACTGAGTTATCTTCGTACCAACAAAAGGCTAAAATATATGTTTACAAGAGATGACAAGTGGGTGGTTAACTTTTAGCGTGAAAGCCAGTAGCGAGGATCTGAAGAAAAAGATGTGCTTAGATCAAAATGCAATATCGGGCAAAAGATACCTTTGAGTGCATGGTGGGGTATAATTGAAATTATTCATTGAGTTATTCATTGGGAACTCTTTCAAGCTAGAAGTACAATTATAGCTAATATTGATTGTGAACAATTGAGCAACCACGGCTAAACTTCTTTCAAATCAAAGCAAAGTTTATTTTTTAAATGATAATGCTCGACCCCACATAGCAAAAGTAACGCGTGAAAAACTGCTTTCATTTAGATGGAGTATACTACTTCATCCATCGTATTCTCCAAATATTTCACCATCTAATTACGAGCTGTTTTATAATTTACGTGATAGGAAATTTAAAGACGAAAGTCATATCAAAATTGAACTTCACAGATTTTTCAGTCAAAGGCCCAAAGATTTCTACAAAGATGGAATTTTAGCTCTGCGTATACCTTGGCGACAAGTATTAGGTACCGGTAGGTTAGGTACCGTTAGGAGACGGTACTTTTAAAATTAATGATTGATTTTATTGAATATAAAAAGTTAAAAAGTTTATGTACAGTGATGGCATATATATAAGTTGTGAACCTAACAATTATTATCTGCATTTGCTGTACCTACGAGCTCTTAAAAAAATTAATTCGAGTAACATTGGGTTTTTCGAAAATGGTCAAATTCTATAAATTGTTTTTATTCGTTCAAACAACATCTTAACACACTCCTTAAAATTTTTGTGGCCTCCAAATATTACCTTATAGTTATTATGTGAATAAAACATACGACAATCGAAAACTACATTCTTACGAGTGCGGTACTATACCTTTACTGAAAGTTTTCCTTCATTACTTTTTTCAAGTAATATCTATATACAAAATTTACTTTTATTACCGTTTATCGCCATAAGCACGTGAGTAGTGGGCTGTACCAAAATTAACTCGCCAAAATTTATTGTGAATTGGTCCAATCTTACGCGCATCTTGGAACTTGGATATTGCGTAGATAAAGTGAAACGCGTATAGCTATAACTAGAACCGCAGTGAACAAATTAAAGAAAATATGTGGGAAACGAAAGCTCCATATCGTCCAAGTTCTTGTATGTCTCATATTTTTCACATGGACGTGAACACTTCGAGAAATTGAAAAAAAAGGTAGACCCCCCTGGAGAAGAGTACTTAGACAGTCTGTTCCATACTCCGATAACTCGGCATCTAGCAGCATCCATCGAACTTCGTGCAATCTCGAATCCTCAAATTCTTTGGCCATGTCTGAAGTTGATACGAGAGCTCTATAAAGTTACCAGGCAGTCTAAGATAAATATGTTATCTTTGGATTCTCAACGATGCTCATCTAATTAACTACGATATATTGAGCTGGCTAATCAATGTATAACGCCGATTTTTTCTTAAAAAAAATAAACATGTTTTGGAACTTCTCTTAATGCAAGAGAACTATAGAGTATTAGAGCACGCGAAATGACACCAGTATGACTGACCGACCAGATCAAGTCTGCTGAGGTGCAAAATCTTGCACGAGTGCGCCAGACTGGCTACATGAAGTGAGAGATGGTGAAGCATTGTAAGGCGAGGTATGTCAGCCGCTTACAGTATCGAGTAACGACCACGATCCGTTTCTAGAGTGTCACGATCTACATATTTAAAACTTTTATTTAAAGATATTTTTTTTGTCATCAGAAACATATTTTCGCACTTAACCAAAATCTTAATATTCAAAGATTACTGATTACTTTTTACTAACAAAGCGTGTTTTTATAGTGTTTTCAAACTATAATGATTTTTTTTAATAGTAGACAAAATCTTAATATTTAAAATTTTGTCTTAAGACTAAAAAACTTTTTCTAGTTTTTTCTGACTATAATTTTATTTTTTTTAAATTATTATATACTAATATCAATCCTTGATATGTGTGCGAAACTATAATTCGGATGACTAGAAGCGAAAATTTAATTAAAAGATTCCGTTATACGGTTAAATACAAGTCAAATTAATATAAGCCAAATTTTTCTTTACGTCAAAAATATGACAAAAGTATAAAAAGAATGTTGAATGCACAATCATGAAAGTGTCATAAAAATTGAAGTTTTATGCGTTAATAACTCCTTAATTAAAGAAATATTTGATTTTCCACATTATAATCGTCATTGCCATCCTATCTCAGACTACGCCAAGCAAAGACCTCTACAATGCGTGTTATCAATACCTCAAGTAATGCTCATTATCTCCATGCTGGGAAGGTGAGTTAGCGATCGCAATACGTCGCAACGGTCACGCTGCTCTCCGTTTCTAATCCGTGGTATTAATCTAGGCGATTACAAACTCCACTTTATACCTACGTTGAAAACGATCTGGAATAGTAACCGAGATTTCGCGGTGCGCTATACCGTGAAAGTCTGTAAGTCAATAACCAGGACAACACACGAACTTTTCCTAATTTATGTAAATGTGTCCCTATTATGTTTCAACTTCAACTGAGCTCCTCAGCAGATTAACGAGTTATCGTTGAAAGATCTACTTAAATTAGGTGTCGTAATCTTTGCACATTTAATTGGAGAGAGCGTCCGGAACGCGTTCGTCTTTAATATCGCCCTTTGTTTTTGACTCGCCCATAAGATGGCGTATCTTATTTATGATGGTCTTCGTATCGTGATCCGGGTAGAACTGATAAAATAGAAAAGTCAGTAATTAATATGGGCTTAATTTTCTTCGATGAGACGCACGAGGATGCACTGTCCTTAACCGAGTGTAATTTATCCTATCTGCACCATAAAATAAAATATTCCAAAACTTTTCACAATTTTGGTCAAGAAATCCTTATTTGAGACTAAAACTTATTACCCAACTTGCATTTACGATTTGAAGCAAAACTAGCCTGTGTAATCTAAATATTTTATTCACATTTTCAGTACTACAATGCTGTTGAAAACTACATCTTTTACCCTCATATGGAAATACTCTCTTAATGGTTTGTACTGAAATTTGAAATGAGTATAAACCTATAAATTTATAAAGTAATTAATGTCAGAAGCAAAATTTTAAATCATATTTAAAAACATATTCTCATCTATTTAAATAAGGGCTTAAAAAGTTAAAATACGTGAATAAGAATAAGGACACGAGGAATAATTACAATTTATTAAGGTAAATGACTTGACAGGAAAATGATTGAGCATGGAGTTCTATTGTCGCTGCTTAGCCTCCCTAAAAAGGATTCAGCAGAAAATGCACATAAAAAAATAGTATTACAGTTCCTATTATAATTGGAGTTAAATAATTTTATATATAGATTAGATTCTCTACGGCTCGTCCAGCGAGATTGGCCTGATGTTTGTAATAGCGTAGATATGCGTCACAAACTAATGACGGACCACAGTACCAGTGATACCAAGCTAACCATTGCAATCGCCAGACTACCTGCCCAACATGGCAATTATGGATTTATCTCTAATGTTCCGCGTATTGAAAGATGTCTACATCCATAAGTGAACCAAAACAGAGGCTGTCTATGATTTTTATATCTTCGTACTTAATTGTGGGATTATTGATTATGAATGCTACGTAAATCATACGGATAGTACTCTAAAACTAAATACTTGATTAACTGAGATAAACTATAATCCTAATAAAAAACCATGACATAATATCAGTGAAATCCCAGTTATTTATTTAAAAAAAAAACGCGTCATTTTTTAGTTTATGCCACACCTTAAAATATTCACAAAAGCGATTTTAACTTCGCTCCAAATTTGCATATTATCTTCCTACAACCTTGACCTATGAGCCAAAAATGAACTCACACTTGTCATACCTAAATTTAACTCCATTTGTTAGTAATGCCTGTTATTACGCTACTAAGCTGTAGAACGTAAACTCGACCCTGAGATCAAGAATTTGCTATTGACAGCATTGAAGAGCTAACGACCAGATCAAGTATACTTGGAAATAAACTACTTAAAAACACAAAGATACAATCTATACGAATCACGTATGTAAGTGACTATAGCTGCGTTTAATATTACGTTCCTTTCAAACTTAATATTACGATCATTCGTCACACTTATCAAAACCAATAATTCTTGCATCGACGGCAAATTATATATAACCATTCATCACTAACAATTTTTATAATTAAATTTTGTAATATCTTCCAGTACAATATCATGTAACATCATCATATATCATGTGCTATATATCCATACATCGAAATAAAATAGCAATTCTCATTCATGATTAATAAATTAGTGACAATGAATTGGAACAAAGTTCTGATCTCTTGTCGTCCAAATTTATGAAAATTTGTCATAAATACAACATTCATACTTCTGTACCACTTTCTTGATATTACTCATAATTCCAATACCCTGCGTATTTTTAATATAGGCACCTCACAAGCAGCAATTACTTTATAAATGTGATAATATAGACAAATATTCTTTAATATTCTTCTTTAAACACAACAGAGTTCAGAAGGACATCCGTTCCAAACTTCCAATCTAAATCATATCTTTAAAATTGTACGCAACCTAAGTGTATAAAAATTCAAAATATCTTATTTAAAATATCTTATATATTAGTCTTATATTATATTATTTAATGTAATAATCTCTTATATTTATTTAACACTATTATTTAAAATACTTGACTCAATATTAGAAAAGAGAAGTTATCGTGGAAGCTCCTATAAAAAAAATTACAAAAAATATTCATTCTTTCTCATGTTGTTTTATCAAGCTAAAATGAACTGTTCGCGTGATCTTTTATAAATTTTCAATACAGAAATTAATTAACAGCTATAAAACATACGACAAAATCTTTATACACTAAGCCGCACCCGTTATCTTTCGCTTTATTTACTACTACATATTACCCAATTCGCAATGATTTCTGAAAGGAATCAAGTAAAGCCTACTAAAGAAGCTTAGTCTTATACTAAACAAAATTCATCCATATTTAATTCAAAATTGTCCTAAATGTTTCGATCATCTTAGTTTATCTACACTGTCGTTAATACCAGTAATATTGCAACAAAAAGTTAACTTTGCAAGACCACACCAGGTCGTAGGTTATCGATTTAAGATGTTAATTAAGTAAGATAACACAGCTAACAGCCAATATTAAATGGAAAATGTGTCACCTAAATTGTTAACTTACGCGCTTAAACAAACACATGTAGTAAATAATAAAGGGCAATAAAGCTCCAAAGATGGTAACTAACTGTCATATATATGAAAGGCAATGTTTGTCTGTTTTTTTTTTAAATATTTCTGTAATGAACATTGTCTACGTTCTATTTTCTATAAAGTTTTAAGAAGTCAAAATAACAAAAGGTATCTATTAATTTACTCAAAATTTAAATAGAAAGAGAGAGGAAAGGGAGTATTCGACGATAAACATTTAACAATATTTGAGATATATTTTTTGATATGTTTTTTTAAATTTCTGCCTTTTTTTAACAGGTGAGAAGTAATGAATATAAGTTTGTTCAAAACTTTTAGTCGTGCTTTTACTGCAGTTGAGGGTAAATATTTGACGGTTTTCTCTATTGGGATTTTTAAATAGAGGAAAGAATAAAAAATAACGATTCACTTTTGATCATATCTTTTGAAAAGCAGACTATCTGGACAATGTTTTCGTAAGAAGATTTCTTTGCTTTCCTTGGTAATTTTTTAAAACCTGCTTTTTATTAAACATTAGTTTTTATTGTTCATAATCATATTAAAACATTACATTTACAGTAAAACTTACATTATATTTACAGATAATGCTACTATGACTTATTATTAACTGACTTTTCTCACATTTAATACCTTTACTCATGTTCTACATTAATGTTAACAATATATTGTCTAATATGTAAGAATAAAAGAAAATCTAATAATTAAAATAAAAATCAACTAAAACCAGCTCAATAGCTTTCAGATTAGTATTACACAGCCAATATCGTGAATATTACATTTCATATGCACGAAGATATGAAATGCATGCATTTGATAAAATAAAAAATTGCGGCTTGATTATCTACTAATATGATTATAATTGTGACCTGATTACATCAATAATATTTAATGATTATATTGGTTATTACAGGCATAAAAACTAAACTTTCAATGTTAAAAACAGGAGTGAAAACTTTGTTTCCCATATAAATCGTCAAACGTTGCAACTTACTCATTACATTTAATAACTTTTTTAAAACCGATAAGCACTCATTACTGTAATCTATTTTAATGACAAGATGACATATTAGTAGAAACTTTAAAAAAGTTATACCCATTGGAAATATCAACATTTCTTTATCATAAAAGTAATAATATATCCACAATTTTTATCAATCTTCCTATTTTTCAATTTAGTATCGGAGTTTTTGAAAATAGTAACTTAAAAAAACAAAATAAAAGATATAATTTTTGAAGAATAACGGCCTAATAATGATGATAGAATTTTCCCATTTTTTCCAATAATAGTATAGACACCAGAAATTTAGTACTTAATGATACAATTTAATCTCTTCAATATTTCTCTAAATAAAACGAATACAACTTTATGCCATCAGAACGTATAAAATTGTATAACAGGGGACTTTTTATTGTCACCGTCAGTCAAATATAAATGAAACCAAATATTTTCTAAGTCTTAGACCAAGAATAACTGAAGTCGGTTAGTACATTTTCCGGAAAATAAAAATTATATAATTCTCAAGAAATTATTTGTTTATACTAAATTTGAATTCACTGCTGCATTACTTCTTTGTGCATATAAAATGCACATATGGCGAAGATTTATTTAATTCTTGATAATAAAATATACCATTATTTACGACGGGCTATTGGGCTGGTCGCTATTGAAAGATGTACATATTGGTGATGGCTACGCACAGTAGATGCACCTGGAGATGCAGTTTATGAATAAATAATAATACAGATAAACGCAAATATAAATCTGCACCGTACTCGACTAACTCGTTAACCTTTTGCAACATGACTACATAAAAAGGTCATTTCTAACTCTGTTTGAGGATATTCTCCTCACTGCTAACACTTTATTTGGATATTTTGTCATATTATTTATTTTTATATTATAATCCTGTTCAGGTAAATCTGAAGCTCGGATAAGAAAAAGACAAACTCACCGGTATGACCAGCAAAAAAGGTAAAAATGAAGACCCGAATAACAAAACAAGCTAAGCATTTTCGTTCGCTTTAACACATCCGGGGCAACTTTTGCTTCAGTATTTATGATCCAGGGTACTAGCGAAAAGTGGATTACTAGTCGACTATGCCAACAACAATATCGAGTCATAAACCCGAAGAATCAAATCCAATTGGTGGTGTGGAATGTGAGAATACCCTCAACATATAGGTATATACGGAGGGGATGTGTCTTAATAGTGACACCAATGGCTAGAATAGCGAAACCGAACCGAGTTTAAACGATGTCATCACGATTTCTACAATGAGCCGCTATATGATCTGGATTCAGCTGCACCACCCTTACTGATAATCTCTGCCAACGACTTCAGTGCACATTTTGAAAGAGCGGATGGAGAGAGGCAATATCCTTCTTTCGTCATTGTAAAATTAGCGACAGCGGACCGCGCCCATTGTCTTTTGCGGCGACCAAGGACCCCATAATTGAAAACAGCATTTCCAACATCTGCGTAAATAAATTTACTTGGAGAAACCCATGTGTTCATAGCTCAATAATCCTGGATTACATCCGGATTAATAACCCTGAATACTGGGTTTTGAATACAACCTGTAAGAGCCAAACAAATGTTCAAGCATCCAATAATAACTGGATTATAGATAAGTATGTGGAATTTGTAGGCGGATGGAAAGAAGCCAAGAATGTTGACTTCGAAGAGTATCATCAGTTCAATAGAGAAATACGAAAAAAGATGAAAACTGACCATGAAGTATGTTATAACAATGGGTAGCAGATATAAATATAGAAGAAGCGGTAATTTTATTCATTTTAAGCTATTATGCCAAACTGTTCGACGGTTCAACAGAAAATGCCTACAAAGGAGGTAGGAATTTTTCACAAATTATATAATCACGACTCACCCGAAAGGCTGCCGCCGTGACCATCGCCGATACATTCGCCAGAAATACCATTCTTGGAATAGGAACCAATTTTGGAAGAAATCGAACACGCGATAGGATCGATCAAATTTCTGTTGAGAGCATAAAAAAGGGTGAATAAATTCTGCAATGACGACTTCACTCGTTCATTGCCAACAACTGAAGAGCAATGCAAATCCCTTCGACTTGGAATAAGTTAATGATAATCCCATTGTTCAAGAAAGGCGACATCCGCGAATGCAAGAACTACCAGGGCGTTAGTCTCCTCTATCTTTGCGAAAGTCTTCATGAAGATCGTCCAATCGTGCCTCCAAAAGCATCGAGAATAGACTAGCCGCAAAGATCAATCTCGTTTCCGACTCAGCTGAGTATATATCGACCAAATTTTTATGCTTAATTAATTCATCAAAGAAAGGACCCATATGGGAAGCGAAATGGTTTCATCTTTATCGTCTTTAAATCAACGTTCAATTGTGTCCATTTGCCGGTTTTAAGCTTGCCCGCAACATTCAGGTAATTCAACAAGAAGCGCTCGAATCTGAAATGAACTTTCGAAGAAGTTCCAATTAAAACAAAAATTAATTCCAGTTTTTCCTTGTTTGGTATACATTTATAATAAATTAGGTAAGGTTTAGAAGTTTCAATTCAATATAAATCTAATCAGTTTAACCTCAGCTTAATATCATTCCATATTGACTCAACATATTCTCATTAATGGTGTTTCAATGAAGTATAAGTGTATGAGTTACTGATTTCAATTTTTTTTTTCATCAACATAACTTCATTTAATTTTCTATAGTTTCAAATCCTATATGTGAAGTGTTTAAGGTAACTTAATTATTAAGTATTCTTTTACCCACTCATATAAATCTTAAGCCGTGAAAGTTACATTAAAAAAATACACTAATGATTTTCAACCTAATGTAAAGAGAAATAAATATATAACTAAAATTACTCTAGTTTAAGATTTTGCTCGCAACTTTGCTTATGTGAATTTTCGTAACAGGATTTATATACAGGTTTCGAGTTGTAGCTCATAAACAATAGGCTTAATATACTTATATTGCGTCATATATTGACGTGCGTAGTAATAATATTTTTGAGGGAAAACACCTAATTTTAGAATCATGTCAACTATACGAAATTTCGAGAAAATATGTCGATTGTTTAAAACGTGATTGAGTTACTTACATTCAAACATACATTTTTAGTCCATTAGTAAATATTACTCGGTAGCAAAACTGCATATAAATAGTCTATGTATTATTCAATAGTTTATATATATATATAGTATATATATATATATATATATATATATATATATATATATATATATATATGTATATATATATATATGTATATATATATATATATATATATATATATTATACCTGTGCTTCTTCTCGAAAACAAACAAATAAACAGATTTTCTCACTTATAAAATTAGTTAGATTTTTATATATTAACACCTTATAGCTGACACATGAGAATATTCCGCACAGTAGTATAATATAACTATATGTTAGTTGAATACATTTTTATTAGGAATTATATGTATAGATGGTACTAAGAATAGCAATTAATTCGAAATATTTACAATAAATAGTTCATTTGAAAAATGAACTTTGTAAGGAAATTAGCCTTCAAATATTTGTTTATAATAATTTAATCACGACCGGAAATTATTTTAGTTAAATACATAATCTTCAATATATATTTTAGATTAGTACAATTTATTATTTTACATTATAATAGTAATCAAGCACCGTAATTTATTATAATTTTAATGGATTCTAATTTTTTACTTTCTATAATTGCACAAATTCACTTATACGTTTTGTGTATGTTAAGTATGTAATATCTAATTATGAATTCATTGTGAAATTAGTTAAAAAAGTTAGAAGCATGCAACAACGACCTAGGTTTCGTTGTATTACAACATCTTCAGGTGGCCTATTTGCAAAGATCAGATGGCTACTAGCAAAAATATTTGCTAATAGCCCACCTGAAGATGTTGTAATACAATGAAAACTAGGTTGTGGTACAGAACTTAAAGAAAGTAGAAATAATACTACATCACGTAGTTTCATTTAATTGTGAATAATGAATTTCTACAAAGTTAACGCCAAATATATTCAACATGACATCGAGAAAAATTTACAAAATTTCATTGGTGCTAAACTGCATTTGTTCCATTCATTAATCGTAAGGGATAGTAGTAGAAATATAATATCGAAAGATGCATTACCATAGAAATAAAGAATCTTGAAGAGTGGTAAAATAAAGAAAAATATTTTCTTTTTCAATCTAAAATTGCAACGTACATTTCTCCACAATGGATATTTTTGATAACACTAAGTTTCTATGGTACATTTTGAAAATATTATACCAAAAAAATTATTATAATATTTTATAAGTTTTACGAGATATATATATATATATATATATATATATATTTTTTTTTTTTTTATTTTATTTTTTTTTTAATTCTTTGTAAATATTAATTTTAAAAAATATAAAAAGCATCTGAATTTTATATAATACATTGTAATTTTTAAAATTTTATGTGAATTTTTTCAATTGATTTGCATAATAAAGAAAAATATTTCCTTTTTCAATCTAAAATTGCAACGTACATTTCTCCACAATGGCTATTTTTGATAACACTATGTTTCTATGGTACATTTTGAAAATATTGTAAAAAAAGTTTTACGATATACATTTTTTTAATTCGTTGTAAATATTAATTTTCAAACATATAAAAAGCATGTGAAAATTACATAATACACTTCCAATTTTTTTAATTTTATGTGAATTTTTTCAGTCGATTTGCATAATAAAGAAAAATATTTTCTTTTTCAATAGTACATTTTCAAAATATTGTACCAAAAAAATTATTATAATATTCACATTATAAAAAATTACATATATATATATATATATACATGTAATTTTTAAAATGTTATGTGCATTTTTTAGATGATTTGCAGTACCATTGTTAAGAAAACCATGCAGATAGCTACGAAAGCAAGTACTAAATCCAATAAACGCATAAGTGTATCGACGCGTCCTTTTTACTTCAATATTACAGAAAATAACTGAAGTATATATCACGACGCTGCTACTTTAAAAGATAAAGTAATTACCTCAAGCATAATTTAACACGTATTATTTTTACTCAATAGTTATTAAAATGTAATACTTAGCCATAAACACGTAATGCTTGATATGCATATATTGGATGTCAATACCTAATTTGACTTATATCACGACACTACTACTTTAAAAGGTAAAGTAATTACCTCAAGCATAATTTAATACGTATTATTTTTACTCAATAGTTATTAAAATGTAATACTTAGCCATAAACACGTAATGCTTGATATGCATATATTGGATGTCAATACCTAATTTGACTTATATCACGACACTACTACTTTAAAAGGTAAAGTAATTACCTCAAGCATAATTTAATACGTATTATTTTTACTCAATAGTTAATAAAATGTAATACTGAGCCATAAACACTTAAGCTTGCAATACATATATTGAATTTCAGTACTTAATTTGACTTATATCACGACGTTATTACTTTAAAAGATAAAGTAATTAACTCAAGCATAATTTAATATGTATTATTTTTACTCAATGGTTAATAAAATATAATATTGAGCCATAAATACGTAATGCTTGCTATACATGTATTGGATTTCAATACTTAATTTTACTTATATCACAACACTGCAACAAAAATAATACGAATTAAATTATGCTTGAGGTAGTTACTTTAAAAGATAAAGTAACTAATTTAATACGTATTATTTTGACTCAATAGTTACTAAAATGTAATACTGAGCTATAAGCACGTAATGGAATAAATATATTAAATTTCAATACTTAATTTAACTAGATAAAATGTATAATACGTTTGTTTTAAAGGTGAAAAGAACTTACAAATATTGTTTGCCTCCCGCTCATAATATGTGTTTATTTGAAAGTTCAAAATCGTTCATCTTTATAAAATATTCAAGTGTAGCTCAATAGAATATCCCCTGTCGGCCCGAATTCCAGAATCTTTATGTCGATGCGTTGTTTATTCGATCGGCGCCGCGATGTCGTTTGTCGTGTGAAAAATACCCGAAGGCACGCTGCGGCCAATTTGAGTTCACCTCGCACGACATCGAGTCACAACAAATTACTGCGAACTTAACAAGCTTCATCTTTACGAAATTTCTTGCTAGGAAATAACGTATGTGTATATTATCCTAGAATTTATATTTTAAAACCATTTTCAATTTCTTATAGTTACTGTTAATCGAGTGGGATACGAAAACAAAGCATGAGATAACAAATTATAACGTCGGCTTCTTTACTAAATTCTTCGAGTCCCACGAGTTCATTCGTGTGATGAAATTTTTTAGCAAGTTGCATTTTTTCCAAACAAACTGAACTAGTCTCAATGCAATTATTTTTAAACACCACAAGCAGGTTTCTTATTGTTCACGTTACTTTTATTTTACCAATTTTATGTTTCAGTTTCAAGATTGCTCTGTTAATTTTTTGTAAAAATAAAGATTGTTCGATTTTTTTTAAAGATACACTTCTTTAGGCGCGTTGTGAAAAAATGATGAGAGTAAAATTTTAAGATTCGTCACACAAAAGTTACAGTATGAAGTTGCAGCGGTTGCAGTCTCGAAACAAAAGCTATTGGCACCATCGTCGCCTCTGTTCACTGTTTTCATATTCATAGTATTTATCCACATGTTTCTAGTGTCTACATTCACACGCGTGTTTTAGTTTCATATAAGTGCGATTTATATATGTGCTGATAAATTATATTCAGTAGTGATTTAAATTCAATATTTTGATTAATATATTTACTATTCGTAAATATTAGTGAAAAAATTGTGTTTATAGACTTTTTCAAGTGCTCCAATATAATTGAGGTTATTTATCCGTATGTATTATTTAATGATGCCAAAGAAGTATAACTTCTCACGCGCGTACATAAGTACACGCACCCTTTTTTCACATGACTTTCAGGGCTATTTTTTTACATATAAGCAAAATCGTAACGGTTTCAAGTTTACACTTTTAAAAAACGCCATTTAAATACCACTTGGATAAACAGAGGTAAATAAATTTTGCAAAAATAATTTTATTTCGAGTTCCATATGGAAATAAGTAACCCTTATAAATTCATTATATCCACCCGTGCGTCCGTCCATCTGTTACAATCCCAGTATTTCTACAGTTTTTTCACATGAAGATCACAATTAATGTGTAACGGAATATTTAACACAATAAATTACCGGTGCTTATGACGACACGATAGAAGTGAAAACTAAAATAAACAAATATTTGCTTACGTAATAACTCTTATATAAACTACTGGTTCTTTATATATATATATATATATATATATATATATATATATATATAATTAATGTCAAAAATGATACGGAACTCGCTTACCGAACTGCTCGCCTGCTGAAAATTTATTTAAGTTTCAAAATGAATACGGAAATAATTCGCAAAATGTCATTTGGTTTTGAACTCGCTTAACCGATACCGAAGCGAGCCGAATTTACTCGATTCAGCGTCACCGACCCGAGCGCGTTCCGTATCAAAATTTGATGACATTCAATTGAAAATGTTAGGAACTTATAAAGAATGTGCACACGTATAAGTTATATAAAAATGTTCAAAAAAGTTTTCGGTTTTAAAGTAGATATACATAAATTTTCTTACTACTTGCATATGATGAAATAAATAAAAATGTGATGTTTTTACGTCCATTAATATTGATATATACCTATATTTGCTCGGTACGAAACTAAAAGCTTTAATATCATATTTAATCCAATAATAAAAATCATTTGTATTAATAAAAAAAAATAAAACGTCGCGTTGTAAAAAAAAGAAATAAATAAACATTTTAAATATTAGTAGAACCTACACTACTAGTATCTTGTTCATATTTAAATATATTACGCATATAACTTTAAATATTTAAGGACAGTATTTTTATTACACTTTTACAAATACCAATATTAAATTTCATCATATAAATACAATGACCAGCATAAATTTGACAGGCATAAAACCTCAAAATAATTGGATATGACGTTATTTTTAATTTATTAATACAAGTCAATCAAAAATATTGAACGCCACAATTTTGATTTTTTTTTAATTTTTGGAAACTGATTACTCTTGAACGAAATGCCGTAACAAATAAAAGTGAAGTTGATAGATCAGTCATATTTAAAAAAGCTCCTTCGACAATATCACACTCGATAGAGAACGAGAGAAAACATCGTTCATCCCACTGTTCTTTTTCCTACCGCTAAAAATGCATTACATTTATTTTAATTTTATGAAGTAGAATAATTAACAATTAAATGAAACTACGTGATGTAGTATTATTTCTACTTTCTTTAATTTCTTTACCACGACCTAGGTTTCGTTGTATTACAACATCTTCAGGTGGGATATGTTGTAATACAACGAAACCTAGGTCGTGGTAAAGAAATTAAAGAAAGTAGAAATAATACTACATCACGTAGTTTCATTTAATTGTGAGTAATGAATTTCTACAAAATTAACGCCAAATATATTCAATAGAATAATTAAGAAATATTTTTCTATGTTTTCACGAAAATGAACTGCGTAATGTTGCAAAATTCTATCATAGCCAATACTAAATAAAATTGTATTGATTCTTTGACTATAATTCATTGAGTGACGGATGTAATGATATTATCATTTTATGCTAATTCGTTGCAAAACCCTAGAAATGAAACAGAGAATTGGTGATAAATCAATACATGTCTCATGCATTACCATTACTATTAAATGTGACACGAGTGACGACAAAACGGCGAGTGCAGCAGAGAGAAGAGGGAAAGAGGACACTAGAATTATTTTATGAGTGAGGTACGTAGCCCCTTTCGCTATATTTTTTAATTTTTTTTTTAATTGTAAACTATAACATCTATATGAATAATTAATTACTCAGTCTTGTACCTATATAGACAACGATACACGAAACATGGAAGAAGAAGCTACAGTTTGAACAAATTGGTTCCAACGCAGATCGTTTTACAGCTCCGTAGTTAAACAAAGAACCAGTATAATTCCATCATGTCCACCCGTCCATTCTACTCTCAAAACTATGTCTATTAATTTTTGCAAGTAAATGCATTTTATGAAGATGTAAATTAATATGTAGCAAAATATTAAAAAATGATTTCAATGTACTTTCACATATATTTAAAGAATCGGAATAGGTTTTTTTAAAAAGTGCCATTCATAATTTCTCATTTTTAGATGTCGTTTGAAAAATATCAGGCTTCTCGCTTGAACAATATTTTCTGAAAATATAGATAACTACGAAATTTTGCTTTGAGCCTGTTGAGACATGCACTTCACCCGTTGCATTATTGTTTTTTTATAGATCGACTATTACCTTATATATGTAAGTACATAGTTTATTATTGATTAAATATGACAATAAACAAGCAATAACAAAAAATTAAATATTATTTTATATAATGAAATTTCACTTGTTTCGGATATTGTACTGGGTGTAAAATTTACCCTCCATATTTCTAGTTCATTTTAACAATCTCCAAATATACCGTTCCGCTATCTTCCAGCTAGCAAGGTAAACAGCAATAAAGGATGACTATACTGTGCTGACATCTAAGTACCTTAACAGTTGATGCCAAACCTTCAGCTGTTATTTAGTAGCACAAATTGTTTTTCAAAGATTTAATTTTTAGTTCTAACAACTAATAACCAGACATACAATAAAGGATTAATCATTAAATTAATCATTAATTTAATGATTAATGGGATGGTTAATATGAAACCATAAATAAAAATAAAATGTAATGAATTTGTCTCCATGATTTACATAATATATTGAAATATAAAACTGAGTGTGACATGGCGTTTTATAATACAAAATAAAAATAATGGAAATCTTGTTTTAAAAGGATTTATAACCGTTTTCCAACCTCATTAATATGTGTAATTATCTTAATTTTACCATAAAGCAAAGATATATGATGCTTTATTGCAAATCATCAATACTTCAATACGCCCGTACAAGAGTATTAAATATCGTCCTGTATCCCCGTTTGCAATAACAAATGATACATTTATATGCTAATAGAATCTAAAATACGAGTTGCGTCCACGCTTATTGACATCTGTGAATTGAAAAGGAGTATTGTTAAGTAAATACGCTTGTAAACTAGACACTACTCGAGATTAAAATGTACCTTTCATTCCACAGAACTTAGTCATTATAAATAAGGTGTGTAAAGGCAAAATGTTTTTGATGGCATATGAGGAATAATATTTGTCCTTTGTAGTTATCGCATCACAATGGTGTAAGCAAATAAGCTGCAGCCAAAAAGATAAAGTTTGGTACTCTGCTTAACTTAGAACTTCACATTTGATTAAAAATTTAAATTCCCAAAAATCAGTGTTTATAAGTCCTTACTGTGTTCTAGTGAGAGGAACACAAAGGGATAAAAATTTCAAAGGATACATATTTATAAAATATTAAATGAGTTTTATAGCACGCGTTTTTAGAATGATAAGTCTTTTTTTAAGATTTCTTACCTAAAAAGGAAAAACAGAACTCATATAAAGTCACTCGCATGTTTGTCTATCAAAATCAAATATAACATAAAACCTTTTGTAAACAGTTGATGTAAAAAACTTTGGCGTAGTAATAAATCATTAACTTATTTTCCGAACCTAATAAACCAAAGATACCATAAAACCTGGCTTGATGGAATCTAGTTATTTCTATTTAGCTAGGTTTTTTGAAAATTCATATTTACAGAATAAATTATTTTTCTAAGAATATTTAGTGGTGTTTTTGAACACTGCTATTAATAAAATAATAAGCTCATCCAAACGTTCCATGTTTATAGAGTGACTAATATCTTTAAAGAAATATTTGTTTTTAGAAATGTAACTATTTTTAATTTCGATAACAAATATTCTAACATAAACTACGAAAATATATACCACTTAAGAGTCATCGATGATATCATATTCAGCGAAACTGGGAAGACGCCCTTTACATAAATCTTACAAAAACATGTGTAAATGTAAACGGATATAATATCCAATTTGAAATTAGAGGTTACCCAATTCAAAACGTAGAGTAATATTGCAATGTTTATATTGCATCACCTTGGACAGAACATCTCTTCTAAAAACCAGACAAGAAGAGAAGTAAAAAAAGAATGAAGAAAGCATGGAATAAATACTGGTCGTTAAAATATATCTTCAATACCGAACCGCTCCTAGCATTAAAGAAAAAGGTACGAGACTCTATAGTACTACCGATTTTTTTACATGGCTGGCTAAACAGGGCTATAACAAAAAACGGTATCCAAAGTACATATTTTTCAACGAATTGCCGAACGCAGCTTGCTTTTAATTAAATTGCAAGTCCGTTGCCATAACATTACCATCAGAGAAAAAACTAAACACATCGACGTTGTAATATAGCTTGCAAACTATAATCCCAACGGGCTGGGCGCGCCAAAAGAACAAAAACCCGCCACCCGGATAAGCAGCAATGCCGTTAGAGAGACGACATCGTGCTCACTGCAGGGAAATACACTTGGAGGAGAATAGCCCATAATAGGAGTCACTAATGAAAGATGGAGGTGTTAAAAGTCTGCCCGTAATCGGTTGTCTACAATTAATTTTTTTCTTAATCCAGTCATATACTTTCCTTTGATTTATTGTTATTATTGTCGTTTTTAATAGTATGTGTATCATTATCATAATATTCGTTAATATTTAATATAATTGAATTTGTAATTTTTATTGAGTTTATTAAGGTTCTCGTCAACAGCATGATAGATATTTTTTTTTAATTTTGGATATATCAAGTAATAACCCTTAAAGCGTGACAACTTAATGGTTACAGGTAAAAACTACACCAAGAAAATGTTTCGAGCCTATTGTGCCATATGTACTAAAGAAATAATTAAATACTCTGTCAATCGAGGGATAAATTACAATAATAACCCACGACAGTGAACAGTCTTACATATCCTACAGATTTATTACAATTCTGCAAAACTACTAAACATATTTCAGTGGATATATTTTAGACAAAATATTGCGTAAAAATATAAATAAATGTATGACATCTTTTCACTTGTATTAAAATGCTTTCTACTCTTTCAAAATTACTTTTTTATAAATCAAAACGAATATAAAAATAAAACTATACTCTATTATCTTAACATAGTATGAAATATACGATTATTATAATAATTTCTGTAGATTTATTATTCAGAACCAGGCTCGTTGGTTTATTTATCTACACCAATATACACAATTATTGGTGTATCAGTGCAGATAAATAAACGAACAAACCTGGTTTAAAAAATCATTCTGTTGTTAAATAACAATAAGTGTTCTTTAATTCTTCTTTAATATTTAAGCTCTGGGAATATACTGGTAAAATGTTGAATCCAATATCGTAATAGCTTTATCCTAAGAAGAAGTGACGTCAGCAATGATTATCTGCTCCGAAAATACCTGACGCCAGTAATTTTCTTTTGTACTTTGTTTATTGTATTTTATATTGCCTATTGTATTCACAGAGCCAGTTAAGTTAAGGGGCTAGCGATTATGAAGTATTTTACTTTAATCATAAAACTTCATTGTAGATTCGTACTAACAGATTTAGACAATAGAAAAGAATAGTTTCCTTCAACGGAAATAGATATATGCCTATTAAAGACACAAAATTCTATTTTCATCCCATAATTTTAACGAATAAAATCAAAATACTGCTATTGTCCTGTAAAAAAATATTCCTGGTGCAAATTCCAAAACATACAAGTTAAAAACGAAAAACACCTCTGCCTCTGGAAAAAGACATTTAATAAATTTTGAATTCGAATTATGAAAAATTAACATTCCTAAATATATAAGTTCGTTATGTGAAAAAAGGAATTAAAGTTTTAGCAACGATGGAAATTTGTGTATAATGAATTTTTAATATTGAGAAAGGATCACTATATTTACTTTTTGCCTCAATATTACTGTACGTATGATAATACACGACTATACTTTTCCGAATATATCAAATAAAAAAACACACTTTTAAAAGTAAGTTAATTAAGTAATTAAAATACTAGAAGTAAGTTAATTATGTAATTAAAATTCCGATATGTTTAAAAATATTATTTAATTTTTTATGTTTTTATGTCTATTGATACTCTGTGTATCAACAGTCAGCATGCCGTGCCATTCATCCAGTCGACATGCCACGCCATTACCGCCAAATACCATGCCACGTTTGTATTTATTTATATTAATTTAATTGCTTATATTTTGTGTCAATGCGAATGTTGTATACATTAAAATGTATACATAAAATGAACAAAGTATAAAAAGGTATTTTGATAAAAATTTATGCAAATTTTGATGTCTCAAATAATTAAAATAAACACAAAAAAAGTTTATTTTTGATTGTTGAAGAGTGGAATGTCCCTTTGAGTACGTATGAGAGTACAAGTTCGTGTTAATTTAACTAAAAAATTTGTCACGAAATCTTCGCCTCGAATCTTAGGACTAACCTAAATTATCCATCTTTGTATTTTAATAACCAAGTAAATCAATAAAAGTATAAAAGTTATGGAAAGTTAATTTAAGAGGACAATTTATTCGTAACACTAGTGTAACTGAAAAATAACAAATATTATCTACCAAAAGGTAAATGATAGCATGTATAAAAAACTTATTACCACTAGAAATAGTTGTGATTTCTGAAACCATATTATTTAGAAAACAAATTCTATTGAAAGAGCTGTTTCATAATATTCAATAATATTAAGTACGATTGTATGTTGATAATCTACAGTTAATGATCTCCAAGTACGCGCCGGATATGAATTGAGGGCATCAAAAAATCTCACCGCATAGTCAAGTTGCGTGTGACGAGGCATTCTGTAATAAAAAGGAAATGAACTATGGTTTCGCAACAAAATGTCACCTTAACTCACCTTACAACAGTAAAATGAACTATTACTAATAATATTGCATTTTTAAATCTAGGAAATGGAACCATAGAAATCTCAATACAATAATTCTTAAAGGAAGCATCTACTTAAGGACAATTTCGAAATCTCCATCAAAGCTTATTAAAACTAACAACACGAGAATTGCACAACGCATTACCCTACAATATCGCAGCTAGACGCTATCAAAGTAATTGAATATCAGAAAAAAACTCCAATATAAATTCTCCCACACATCATTAAGCACGAAGCGTGGATTACGTAGTTGAATGAGTACTAAAACGTATAATTTGTGATAGAAATAACGATAAAAATGTGTTTATTGATTTTTGAAAACACGTTAGTTGTGATAATTTGTGCAATCATCAACCTAAGGTGCACGACGTAATTTTGTGAAACTTGGTTAAAGGTGATGCGAGTAATATGGCGTCTATGATATATCCGATCTACGTACAGTTGTTTACAATTCGTAAAAATTCACTTCTGTTAATGCATAGAAGCAATTGTTTTATCTTTAATGAAATTTAAAAACAATATATAAAAGATTACGCACGCAAGATTCCGTTTCATAATTTTTTTTCCTGTAAATAGTTTTTAAGGACAAAATGTTATTTAGCTTTCAAATTAATCACAGCTAGAGAGCTAAAAACAGTTATTATGTATGAATGGGGGTATATTCCCCAAGAAATCATTAGAAACTTCATCCAGTACATGCCAGGAAAAATAAATAGTAGTCATATCGGGAAAAAAATACAAATTTTCTTTTTTTCTCTTTTTTTATTTTTGTTAAAGAAAGGATGTTGCCATTTAAAAGAGCCTTCTCTTATTTTTATTGAAAAGAGTAATTTGAAAACAATACAAAATAAAAAACCAAAATAACAAAGTCTAAACTTTTAAAAGCCAAAACTTTTTTTACTCTTAATAAACAATATTTATTTCATTTTACTGCATAAAATCTAATTTACTTACGCTTTTCCTTTTAGTTAAAACTAATCAAAAAAATTGTAAGTGCCCGTTTTTTTTCGCAAAAGAGTATATTTATTATTTTTCCTTTAAAATCTGTTCATCAATCAGCAATCAAATAAGCTTTGCCTGCTTTTATAGTTAGTCAACTATGGTCAACAATAGTGGCGTAAATCATTACGTATAAAAGTAATCAAAATTAAATGGATTGGGGATAAACATAGAGTTATATATATATAGTGTTTTGAACATCTCAAAAAAAACAAGTTAATTTATAGAGACATCTACCATTACTTAGATTGCGCTTAAATGTCGTATACGTAGGTCGACCACGAACATGAGCACCTCTGGATTGCTTAATAAATTCGAACATCTCCAAACGCTATGAATTCATCAGGTCTTTGTTTTAGTTAATTTGACGACGTTTTAAAATTGCAGTGCAATTCGATTACATGGCGGTATATCATCAACGCAATCTTTATATCGATATTTTAGTGTTTCCAAAATGCTTTTAATAATGCATTCGTTCCCTCATCCATTCTAAAATCACGTATAATAATTGCACTACGTCATATTTTTTTTTCACTACTGTGAAGAAAGTTAAGGTTGTTCCTAGGTGTATATGCATATACCTAGGAACAACCTTAACTTTTAACTACAACCTTAACTAATATGTTATTAAAAAAAGTAACGAAAGTGGAAAAATAAAAAAAATGAAAAAGTTTTCCTAAGGTTAACATAATTGATAGGTGAGATCTGATAATCGAAGGTCGATATGTAGGTCTATTACTTTTAATCGGATCCCGCCTACAATTCATTGCTTAAAGGAATTTTGAGGCTGTTAGTAAAATTTATTTTTCTTTTAAACTTTTTTACGCAATCAAGTTTTTTCGCTTCTTGACAATTTTTTTTATATTTTCCTCACTAATTCCTCGTTATAGGTGACTATATCTTATTCAACGTCTCATTGGATTTATCTTCGCTGAAAGTATATTTTTGCTTTGTTAGAAAGATTTTGGCTTCAAGAGTCTTTTTGGTTTTCATTTAGATTTGTTTTCACATAATACACACGTTTACTAAAATTGTAAAACATACTTTCTTATACATAAAAGTGAGTGCCAGCCCTAATCATCTAGAATACATACCAGCTACTTAAATAACTTCTGCAAAATATATGAGGTATGTATTTTATTTCAAAAATGATCGATGTAACGTAACACGTAATTGTGCGCTTTATTGGGTCAATAGATGTTACAACTGAATTTACGACACATATATGCGCAGGCCATCAGATACCCATTATCATCCATAGTCGGTGAAACAGACCTATCATTATGTTTCAGATCATTCAATTGATTAATGGTTGTTAACCATATCATATTACAATACTACCGATATACCATATCATATTACAATACAACAAAGAAAAAGTATTAGTATTTTTACATCGATTGCGGTTAGCAAACTGTTATATGTAAGCAATGGTGCGCATCATATAAAAGTCTATAAATAAGTAATGAATGTTTGTTAAAGAGGAAAAATAGGTCAAGTACGAAATTAATTTATGTACTAAAATTGTTTTACCTATTTTCCCTAATCAAGGTAAAAGTTCATTGTGTTATTAGAAAAATGTTAATTTATTGTCACACTTAATATTCCCTATAAACCAATACATTTGGCAAAGTTATTGTTGCATAATTAATATCCTTCAGTAAAATGCAACATCATAAACTAAAACATGGTATGACCTGTGGTATTATAAATTGAAAAATAACATTTGTTTAATTAAATAGAGAAAGAAAAAAATAGACAAGTAAAATAATGAAGATGAAAAAACTTTTTAAGGGAAAATTTTAATATGTGAAATTATTTGTGTAAATAATGTGTGTAAATAAAATAAAAATTGACGATGAAATACAAAACTATTCTTGCCAAGTCTGAGAACATGGGTGTAAAATAAGAATATCTAGGAAAATAATTCAGTGGATAAATTGGAAAAACCTATTGTGATCTAGTTGAGCGGCTCCCTAAGACAAAATTATTTGACACAATTTAAATTATAAGTCTGTATACACTCTGTGAACACTTTATAGAATATGTTCTGTTATAAAGTTTCCTACCAAAATTATCTGCACAGAGCTATCGAATAATATTTAAAATGTCAAATGAAACTACATAAATAAATATATATTTGTTATTTAATACTTTGCAATCAAGAAAGAAATCGCTACCTTTTTGGGCCTTTAGACCACGTTACCATATTCTGGGAACGTAAATGAAACAACCATAGAAAAATAAAGAGACTCAAGACAAACAAAAAATATTACATTCATTAAAATCTATCAGCTCTTGTTTCCTTCTCTCCATTCGCGGTGATTACATTTGTATACATTGGTAACGTTTAGTGGACAAAATTCCCATACACTAGTCCATACATTATTTCCATACAAATGATAGAGTATCTGTTGATCGTAATAATATATAGTATATATGTTAGAGGAGTAACATATTGGTACGGGCTTCGCTCATATGAAAAACTTACGTTACGATAAGTGTGTTTGAATCTTCGTTAGTCAATGACACCTAAGCGACGAAAAAAAATGTCATGAAGCTTACAACAAATATAATTCATGATTCAAATTAATATGCAAATTACTTTATGAGGCGGCAAGTAGCATAACTCATGTAGGATGTAACTCGGTATCAGTATCAGAAACAAAAAGTTAGTACTGCGACATGTCGATAAATGGTGTAAAGTGTATATTCAATTTATTGCTTACGTAACTCGACACCTAAAAACTAATCACAAATCTTACCACTTTAATCGAAAATCCAAGCTATTGAAACCGCCAGCAAAAGCTATTTAATAAGTACACTAGTTTTAAAATTAAAAAAACCATTTAGATGTAATTGTCAAATTTTCAGGTGATAACAGACAAATGATAAAACGTAATGCTTTTATCATTAGTCTGTCATCACCTGAAAATATGCATACTCGTATATATTTTTCTTGTATATGTTTTTCAATTGCCATGACTATTATTATATATAATATGTATTTTTGATTAACTGAAGACATATATGCAGAAGTATTATATTATAGATAGACCAGCAGAGTTAACATTTAAAGGTATAATGTTTTGAAATAACATGCGATCACTTCTAATTAAATACTTACAAATATATTTGCATCAAAAGATTATATCTATATGCGCTGAAAGTAAGGAAAACTTATGTTTATTTAATTATATTTACTTTATTTCGACTAATATTTATTTGTTTGTATATAGTTGCGAACAGCCCTGTTAAAATTATAATCTACAACTCAAATACTTCCTTCCTGTTTGATTTTACAAACGGTATTATATTTTTAAATTTTCTTACAGTACTTGTAAGTACTATAAGGAAATTTAAAAATATAATACCGTTTAATAGCTTGTTCGTATTCTATGTTTTCATGTTCTCAATTATTTGAATAGAAAATGGAAATAGGTTTTGAAAATTATCAACTTCTAACTCCGTGAGTTAATAAAAAACCGTGCTGATACACTCGAATATCTACCGTATGACACCCCTCAAATGAAACATATTTATGGAAGATGATTAGATATAGTTTTGAAAATTACGTAAAGTAGTTTAATTTTAATTATGGGTAATTAATTTACGACTTATTCGATTGGACTGATATTTACTTCGGTTTTCTGCACAAAGTTTCTTACGTATATGGTCGACACGCCTTATCAAAACTAATGATTAAAGATATTTTTGGTCTTGAAAGAAATTAAAATATAAAATAAAATGCAAACACGTTTTTGCAACACCCCTATTAACTTTAGGTAACATCTAGTAACATAGTTTTTATATTATTCGCTACTAAGGAAGTAACTTATTTGACTCAGAAATATCAAAGAGAAATTGATTATCTTTGTTACGACCAATAATGATGTACGCAATATGAATAGGGCAATCCGTAGATCGATATCGATTGTATGGGAATCTGTTACAAAAATGTACAACGATATGCTGTCAAAACTTATCGTCGATCTCCAGACGGATAGAGGTTCAATATTTCGTTGATATTTCGTTTAGACAATAAGGATACTACTTATAATTTTAACAAGTCATAAAACAATGAGATAAATAGACAGTGAATGTCATAATTCTCGTTGAGGCTGATTGATCTGGCACGACTTTAGTCTCATGAGTCGTTATCGCGTTCATATCATCGTCTATTAAATATGCTACACGGGTACTACGTTCATGCTTAGTAAAACACATATATTCCAAAATTTGTGAACGAATGAATTCCAAATTCCAATGTTATGATACTGTGCATATGTAGACAGTCGAAAATGTCTATATATTATACCATTCGCCATTAAAAAAAACTTTGTAAATGAATTTGTCGTCTAGGACAAGGTTAACGAAGTTAGATCGTAAATACACTTATAAATCAAAGTGCAATGTCGGTACAAGATGTGTGTGTGTAATGTGTGTCACAAAGTAACATCCATTGTTATCCTCGAGAGAGTACCTAACTTTGAAGAAATCTAGAGATCTTCAATTTTAAATATATTAAAACAGAAATCCTCATAATACTTTTTTCATATTTTCAGTTTAGATAATAAGTTTAACAATATACGATGATGAAATGTTAATATACAATTAAAAGTAATCTTCTAAAACAGCTGTTGTATTTAGCAAAAAATTTAAATTCCAACATTAATAGAAAGAAGCACAGAAAAAGAAATACAAAATAAAGTAAATATTTACCAAAATATTTATCCTATCTTAATCTTTCAAATATACATTATTTGTTTTAAATCAATTACAATATCTTCTACGGCATTAGCAATGCCATATATCAAGATATAATTTATTGAATCGAAGAAAGATGATGGGAAAAATACATGAAGATTTAATAATTTTGTTTATGTAATGAATCTTTCAGAAAAGAATAAAAGACCCTTCGGATAGAAACTCAAAATATATTACAAAGCATGAAAGTGTAATGAAATCATTTACTTAAAAAGTTATCAAGCCATCTTTTGACATATTTAAGTAATCATACGTACCGTGACATTTATTTTTGTCAAAGTGTCTCATTTGTTTTTTCCTTTGATTAGAATAAAATGGTAATAAATATTGCCGTATTTTGTTCATCAGTCCATTTCCGCACAAGTGTCTAATTTTTTAATTCAAATTTAAGTCCCCTTTCAAATCTGAGTATAAATAACAAACTATTAATATTTTTTATTATTTGATGTGATATAAGATATACTAAAACAAAATAATCACTTTTACGCTATTTTATTAGGTTAAATTGAGTATTGAATATATTTGGCGTTAATTTTGTAGAAATTCATTATTCACAATTAAATGAAACTACGTGATGTAGTATTATTTCTACTGTCTTTAAATTCTTTACCACGACCTAGGTTTCGTTGTATTACAACATCTTCAGGTGGGATATAAGCAAAGATCTCAGGGATATAAGCATCTTTGCTTATATCCCACCTGAAGATGTTGTAATACAACGAAACCTAGGTCGTGGTAAAGAAATTAAAGACAGTAGAAATAATACTACATCACGTAGTTTCATTTAATTGTGTTAAATTGAGTAATTGCTTTCACCTGCTTATATTTAAAAATACTTTAAGGAACAATAAACGTGGACTTTCTGTGCATTTCAATACACTCATTATATCTGCAATTACAAATATCTGTACGTACTCTCGCTGTAATACGACAATGAAATTATTTTCAATTTCTTTCCACACCGAAACTGTCCAATATTTGGGTTCAAAATTGATAACTCTAAAATCTTATTAAAAACCTTACCGCTTTAAGCATTCTCAAATGAATAATTCACATAATGATGAAAACTCATTCAAAATCGATTCAAAATATGTATATATTATATGGACTGAAAAAACATGGAATTTAAACAGAGAATATTTTTGTTTTAAATGTTCCTCTCCAACAGAACAATTTTCTTAATATTTCATGATTTTCCTTCCCCGATCACCACAGTAAGGACAAATTATCACTGTAAAGAAATTAATATAGACTTTTTAATAGTAATGAAGGTAAAAAATAGTAGAAACCTTTCATGCCGTGACTCAAAAAAAAAGTTTCTTAAAAGAGACAAGCTGGTACCTTGTCCCTGCACTATATCAAACTATCCGTTGATGGTGTGATTTCTAAACCAATTTCAATATATTTGGCGTCATTAGACATCTTGACAATACAACCAAATTTTAATTTGTTTGGCAATGTCAACTTTGAAACAGCAACCGTCTTCTTTGTACTCAATATTTTGTTTTAAATTTCTTAGTCTTAGTTTTGTATAGTGATCGACAATTTAAAAAGGGATTTTAATCCTACGTCTCACATTTACCTGTGCCCTAAGTTATTTAACGTGATAATGAAAGAAAGATAAAGTCTTGTTGAAAATGTTTGATTATTTTGCTTTTTAGAAAATGCCAGATTATAATTTACAGAAAACATATTTCACATCGACCTATATTGCAATCGTGAGACGTGATTCGTGATTGATGCTCGCGATTGTGGAACATTTAAGTGTTATTTCAAAAGCTTCTAAAAATTGAAAGAATCGAGCCACACATAGAAAATAAACAACCACGTCAAAATTGATTCGATGATTCTTGTGTGACTACAAAGATACATGTATACATAACAATACAATAACAATGCTTGGAACTGCCTGAGTTTTATCATAGTATTTTATTTTTTGTTACAAAACTGTTATTTAATAAGAGAAAAGATGAAACAATGCTGACAAAGCAATATTTACACTAAATGTGTTATTTTAATTGTTTATATTTAATTCCTAAATAAAAAATTACCTAATAAATATACAATGTAATAAACTCTCGCTCCGTAATTAAAACTGTTATACAATAGAAAGCTAAAAACGTTATATTTTTTACCCGTAGATTCTCCAAATCCCAAAACAGTGCTTTTGTTTCATTTTGGAATATTTGAACCCACTACTTATAACAATTATAATTAAAAGGTTAATTATACGATTACTTAATTCTATTTTAAGCATAATAAATTTCAAGGCAGCTTCAATTTACTGGCTTAATGTAATCCGTGGACCTTTCAGTGCAATCGGTAAAGGCAGTCTTTGGAGTCCAATAAAACGTTTTGCAGTTCGGTCTCTGTAAAGGTTGAGAGTGCAAATGTTGAAACTAGCAGAAACAATGACCGAATTCGAAATGGTCCGAGATCGAATGTTGAGATAATGCGTTTCGTAAGCGGACGTATGGAGATGAGACCATTATGGACGATATTTTTCACTGCCGTTGGTGCACTGCTGTCATCACCTTGTCATCTTGGCGTAATGGTACAGATGCCGTTATTTAGTTAATGGATTTTGTATTACGAAACTTGTGAACACTTTTAAAAAACGATTTTCTTGTAAGGAAAATGCTTTTCCATATATTTTCATAGCAATTTTGTTGTTATAAAACTGATCTAGAATGTTAAAATTTTTTTCAAATGTAATAAGTCAGGTAACAATGAACAATGATTATTTAAAAAACTCTGCAATTTCATTTCTTAATAAACCATGAACACGATTTGCTAAAACCCCTAATTTTAATTAATTTTCAAGGAAATTGTGTTTTCGAAAACTTGTAATTTTTAGATAGAAGCCTAAAAAAAATATGGAAAGTAAAAAATTAAAAATTGTAATGCAAAACAGTAACAAAGTATAAAAAATAAATCAAATGCAAGTAGAACCTGCGAAATTATTATTCTGTACCATTTAATAACAGATATGTGCATCACAGCATACGTGAAGTTTACTTGGTTAACAGCGTTCTTACAAACGTTTATTTTTAACTCTGCTATAACGTGATAAATAGAAAAGAAAAAAAATATTTTAGCGCTTTTTTGTATTATTAATATGATCAATTTATACCAATCTTTATTTTTTCCCTCTCATAAATATTTTGATTACAATTTATATTAAATTAATTAATTTATCAATTGGGTGGAAAGACTCTCAGGTAATGCGATTATAAGAATCGCATTAATTGAGAGTCTTTTCATCATTCACAAAGAGCGTATTTATTATTCATACACATATGCGAACAATTGGGAATCTTCGAAGTTTCGGTAAAAAATTGTATTTCTTTTTTCATTGAAATCGTAACTTTTATAGTGATTTTTGTAAGAAACCCCTGAGAATTTTTGCGTACTTCATTAACATTTCCTACCAAGTTTGATGCATAGAATCATTGTCTCAATAATATATGTGTTCTTGTCTATTTTTCATAGAAATGATTTAGTGCATTAACATGAGCGTATCTGAAAGATGTTTATTAAAAAAATATAATTTTTTCGTTGAAATCGTAACTTTTATAGTGATTTTTGTCGTTTGACGCTTGAGAATTTTTGCGTACTTCATTACCATTTTCTACTAGGTTTGATGCACATAATCATTGTCTCAATAATATATGTGTTCTTGTCTATTTTTCATAGACATGATTCAGTGCATTAACATGAGCATCTCTGAAGAATGTTTATTAAAAAAAAAATTTTTTTTTCATTGGAATCGTTGAAGCTATAGTCACGATGTTATTATCGTTAGGTAGCGCACTAAGATTGTATTGTGGATGATTTCCGTAACACGGTAATAGGAAGCTCTTAAGCTTTTTCATGTCCTTCACATCTTATATATATATATATATATATATATATATATATATATATATATATATATATACGCGTCACATATATAGTAGTCTATTTTCCTTTGCTATTTTAGATAATCGAACATCACAAATACTAAGCACGACGCCCGTGACATTGTTGATAGCCAATGTGGTGCGCCTGCATTATTCGCAAAGTTTTATATAACTAGGCAGTTTCTTCTTTGTAGTCATTGGTGTAGATTCAATTCGGTTTGAAAGAAAAGAAGCCTTTCCGAGCAACAAGTAAGTTTGTGTACTATGTATCTTGTGAAGGATAAAAAGTCATGGGCATCTGTAACTTGCCCAGCTGGTGAAATCTCTTTAGTCTTATACCAATTTTATATTTCCCAACATTTTGATCAAATTTGTTTATTATTACACCATCTCTTGACCGTACCAAGTGGCTGAACATCGCTTTCCGTTGAAGCCATAGTCATAATGTTATTATCGTTAGGTAGCGCACAAAGGTTGTATTGTGGATGATTTTCGTAACACGGTAATAGCAAGCTCTTTAGCTTTTTCATGTTCTTCACATCTTATATATATATATATATATATATATATATATATATATATATATATATATATATACGCATCACATAAATAGTAGTATATTTTCCTTTGCTATTTTAGACAATCGAACATCACAAACATTAAACGCGGCGCCCGTGACATTGTTGATAGCCAATGTGGTGCGCCACTTGAATACAACCATTAACTTCTCCCCCTGCGCGACTGCAGTGGCAAAACAAACACAGGATAGTGCAAACGTATTGGATGCATTCGTAGGTAACAACACCGAGCGGTGGCGAAGTAATATTTCCTTTGATTATTATGGGTCATCAAAGATGTTTAAGCCTAGAGGAAAAAAGACAAAAAAATTCTTCATGAAGAGGGTTATTCTTTGAGAGAAATTGTAAGAAGAATAAAGTGTTCACACATCCTGAAAATTATAGCAAACGATTGAAAGGTCGTAGCAAATTCGCTACAACCGAAAGAAAACCTTATTTTATATTACGGGAAGCGTAGAATTCTACACTAACCGCTAAACAAATAGCCCATAATGTTGGTACTAAAGCAGTTCAAAGGATTTTAAATAATTTTACACATTTAAAAATTAAGAAATAACCAGGTTTGAAAGAATTTCACTGTACTAACCGTCTTCAGTTTGTTCGATAAAAAATGTATTGGACGAAAGAATGGCATGAAGTTACATTCAGTCACGAAAAAAAGTTCCGACGGTTCCGACGGATATTCATACTATTGTCATGATTTACGAAAAAATGAAAAAATATTTTATCACGACGGCGAAATGATGCAGGCTCAGTAATGGTCTGGGGCGCGATATCATGCGAAAGTCCGATTGACTTAGTGGTGATATGAAGTAGACAAAACTCCGAGAGTTACATTTTTCATTTTCTAGAAGTTTAATACTTCTAGAAAATGAAAAATGTAAATAGCAGTATTTTAATTGACGAAAGTTCTATTTTTCAACATGATAACGCCAGCATTCATGGGGCATCGAAGTGTCGACAGTGGTTTTAACAAAATTACATCAATCTCGACTTGCCATCACTCTCCTCCGGCCTGAACATAATTGAAAATGTGCAGGGGTGGTTATCACGCGAAGTTTATAAGAACGGCAAGCAATATAGGCAAGGCAGGCAAGAACTGGAAGAGGAAATAAAAAAGTTTTGGAGCCAACTGTCGATTAAATACATAGGAAGTCTTAAAGACACAATGCCATTTCGGATTTTTTTTATTTAATTCAAAATAATGTAAAAAGTAAAATATATTATTTAAGTGTTATTTAATGGGCGTATTCAAGTGGCGCGCCACATTGGCTATCAACAATGTCAGGGGCACCGCGCTTGGTGTTTATGATGTTCGATTGTCTATAGTTGAACGTCGCATGCTTAAAGATTTTATGTACTTACTATTGCATATTTATTTGTCTCGTATCTTAAACAGCAAAGGAAAATATTCTGGTCCTATTCATGTGACGTGGTGTGTGGGTGTGTGTAAATATATATATATATATATATATATATATATATATATATATATATATATATATATTAAAACTAAAGGATTATTATATTAAATGATTTTTCCATGGATTACATTCAATATTTTGTAAAAAACTAGCTTTGTTGTTTAGTATCGAAGAGAAACAATAAATGTCTTTAGTATCATTAGAGACAAAATGACGTGCAGTGTCAGTAGTGTTAAAGACTTGACTTTACATATAATTGACATCATTATTAACATATTCGAAAAGTGGGATTATGACATTAATTTTGTTACAAATACCACATTCAATTAACCGTAAAAAAACTAGCCTTGTTGTTTAGTATCGAAGAGAAACAATAAATGTCTTTAGTATCATTAGAGACAAAATGACGTGCAGTGTCAGTAGTGTTAAAGACTTGAATTTACATATAATTGACATAAGATTTGACATAATTATTAACATATTCGAAAAATGGGATTATGACATTAATTTTGTTACAAATGCCACATTCAATTCACCGTAAAAAAAGTTTGCTTCCTCTACATTAAACCTGATTTTATTTATCTCTGAATACCGAATAGAAACGATAGTTAAATAAATATTTACATTATTACACGGTCGTAAAGTCCAGAACCGACTGCGGATGAAATAAATCATTGCTGTAGCAATCACTTTTAGCAGTGATCGATCAAAATTAATATCAAATGCCAAAAGCAACACTTTTATAAACGTTGCTATTATCCCATTTAACTGCCTTATTCCAAATATCAGAGGTATCAAAACCATTATATATTCAGCAATTATTAAACAAACGGTTTAACTAATTCGACGCAGTTAATTTAGATATCGAGCATACAGCTACACCTCAATGTAATAAAGGCAATAAAAATTATTTCACCATTTATGTACGTGGGAAAATTCATTGGATCAACATGTGTCACGGTTCAGATCTACGGTCATGTAGAAACTGTCGAACCAAACTACCTTAAATATTTCTGTTCCATTATTGTTGTCAATAAAGAACATGATTAATCAGTTGTTAAAAATAAAATACGAAACGAATAAATGGAAGTTACTTTGGAAAAAAAGGAAACAAATTTTTATTTATTTGGAAAAAAAATCTGAACATTTTTTCATTAGTAATAATAGTAAAACTGTTAATATTATCTTTATAATCTATTACGTTAGTGTAAAAGATTGGAACTTGGTTTGTCGGCTACGGTCTATAACATTGTAATACTGATGGCAAGCACCGATTATAATATTCAATAAATCTGACGCAAAGCTCTATCTCACTCATCTATACTTCTCCGGTAAATCTCTGCAAGAGTTTGGCTGCTTTCGTTAACTTTGCTTTAAAAAAACATTATAGTTTCATCATATCTGTCAGTCCATCCATGTGTATGCCACATCCATGTGTATGCCCAATTACTCTTTCATTTTTCCATTTATGGAGATATAATTCAGTACAGAATCAGATATTGATAGCTCAAAATCAGAACTGAGATGGATTATGAAAAAAATTGTTGATAACCCGATGCATACAAACGACATGAAGTAATATGAATAAAAAACATAGAAAGTTTCAGAAAAAATCCAGCGCAGAAGTAGAACCTATGATCCTGAAAAAATCTAATATACTTATTTAATATTTGTAGAACACATCTATTTGCTACAATGCATATAAAGAACCATTTAAATTACCAAAGCAAACAGCATAAATCCATACAAAGAACCATAGAACCATGGAAAGTTTGCCAGGTACGGTAACATTCAAGTATTCTACAACTTAAAGTTGAAATTGATATTTTTTATGTGAAATATATCAGAAAGTTCTATAAAGGCATTTAGTATATAAAAAATTAAATTAGTACATCCAGCGAATATTGGAAATCTGTAGACTTCCAACATTTACTAGCGATGAATTATGAGGATGTCAAAATAACTCCGAAATGCTTCAGTTAAAGGGTGCATTACTCGATCGTTTTTTTTTCGAGGTTTGACGGCACAGTTCCATGCACCCAGAGATCTGTTGATTCTTGTGAAAATTGTAATATGAGCAAGAAAACTATATTTTTAAGCATTTCCATTCCAGCCTGCTTGGCTATTATTCTTACTCTATGTTTCAACTTGCTTCAAAAAATTAGATATGAAAAAAGAAAATCCCAGAAAAATATTAAAGTATTTTATTTATGAGTTACCCATATTTCAATAGTTATTACATTTTTACAATCTTTTAAATGGATGATTGAAAAATCAAAGAAAAGGGAGGCATTGATATTTAATTTTAAGTTTAATATTTTGCAAGCGGGGTTTGAAAATGGAAAATAGTGAGAGTAACCTCAATTTCATTTCAAAAGGCCTATCCAATTATAACTTCACATCTCAATATGAAACATTCATTGCCAAAATTGCATGCACATAGGTCTAAAACCATAGAAATTTAAGGCTGTGATGGATGAACTGATATGATGAAGTTATAAGGATTCTTTTTTTACTAGAGCATCTTGAACATGGAAAAAGGATCATATGAAAATGTAAGTTCAATTCATCAAGATGTGACGACGACCAAAGACATAATTTTAGATTATTGTATACAAAAAAATATAAACTATGATTAATATGCATTTATCCAAAGTTAATTGTCTCTTAAGAAAATAAATATAAAATCATTTAAAAATGTGAAAAATCTCAGCACAAAATATATTAAGCACCTACCTTTTACCTGGGAACTCTTGCCAGCAATAGTGCGCACAGTAGCTTCTCTAAGTTAAATTAAACCATCCATCAATTTGAACAATATTAAATAAACATTGCATTTTATTTCTGGCCTTCGGATTTATTTCCATACAATTTAACTGGCACGATCCCATTTGTTATCCTTTTAAGGCCATCATTAATGATACAAACCATTATTGGGCAACTGATAGCCCACGATTCGTAATTAGATATTAGATATTTATTATTGGGCTGGACCCGGGGCAATATTTATGATGATAAAATCTTTAAGTCCTAGTTTTTAATGCATTTAGATACAAGCTCATCGGTATTTACGATTTTATTAGCATGGGAATCGACATTTCATTGATGTAGGTAAATATGATAAGTTTGCTTTATGAATTGATAATTTTATATATGCGCAATTAACCTTTTCCACTTGTTTCACATTATTTAGATATTTTTATAATATTTCAAAATGGAATTAACGTTTTTAATTTTTTTTAATTACTGGTAATTCCGGAATGTTGAAATTGCCATTAATATCGAAATTTTTCTACACCTTTTTCATAGCATTTACCCGCTACCTTGTCCGCAAAAAAAATTATTTCTAACCGAATACGATATTCTGTATGCGGTATTTTGCAATTATTAGAATCGGGAATTTGTTATTACAACGAAATAAAAAATTGTAAATCATCCTAGCAAAAATTCTCAATAAAAACGTCCGTATACGACTTTCGCCTTCACGTATCGGCGTAACAGGTTATGGTGGTTTAACCGTACAAATATTGGAAACAAACTAACTTTTAGGAATCTACTATGGATCAGTATCTTAAAACCGAAAATTTGTATTATGTTAGTTACTTAATTGTGCTGTCCATACAATCATAATGTAAACATAATTCTCTAAATTGTAAATAGAACTTCGTAAATATTTTACATATAATATACAGCTATTGATTATTTTGCTACGGATAAAGAGTTGTACAATTTCACGAAATATTCTATGTGAAACTATAAATCATATCACAAGAGAAATAACAAGATATCGCAGAAGGTTGCATACATTCGGTTTTATCCCTAAACGTCTTGATAACATTTTTTTTATTACATTGCTCCACTTTCTGGTGACCAAGTCATCTACAACTAAAAAGACTCATTGGTTTATAATGAAAGTGTTTCTTCCTACACTATTATGAAATTTTTATTTCACTGTAACCTTTGTGATAATAAAATATCCAGTAAAATATATATGTGCAAAAATTCGTTCGTACGTTTTAATAGTGCTTTCTAATAAAATCATAAAATCTGTTTTTAAAAATTATATTATTATAAAATATCTAAAAAATACTTAAGACTAACTGAAAGTCCCTGTCAAAAAATATCAAAAGTATTTTCAAATAGTTTCGAACGAATGGATAACATAGGTACTTCACAAATTTTAATTTTTGGAGAAACCTAAGAAATTCTGAAAAACCATATACTCTTAAGTTTGTAAACCAAACTTGGATTCACTTATGTCTATTTTTTTACTCAAAGTGCTTTGATATGCTGTTTTTAACTACCAGTGCATACTTTGCTAGTTTCCTAATCCAACCTTGGCAGTTGCGATGTTACTTTAGAAAGATTAAGTGTTAAAAGCGTGAACTTTGGAGCGTGATCAGCTATATATCATTAGGCGTAACACGTTCGCAAACTCAAAATATCAGCCCGAAGTAGTTAAGCAAGAGAACATTTGTCTATGGTCCGGTGATAACCGTTATAATGAGCACAAGTAGCAATCCTCGAAGACCTTTTCTAGAGTTCAATACCCGAAGATTAGAAATTCTTTTATTAATCTACAAAAATAAGTACCGCTATAGAACTGTGATAACAAATAATGTCATAGCTTTCGTGAATATCAGTTTCATTTGCTTCCGTGATTTTGTAAACCGTGATTTTTTTAGAATTCCATAGCCAAACTAGGAACCCTTATAGTTTAGCCATGTCTGTCTGTCTGCCTGCTGTCTGCATATTACGACAGTTTTACTAGCAGATTATTACTGCCATAAAGCTGAAATATGGCATGGTTACATATATTTTTAGCGCTCACATAGTCTTGAAAATCTTAAAAATAAATGTTTTATGTTACCTTCCTACATATGAAGTAGGGTTGAGGTCTTTCAAAAATATTTGGTGTATATCAGGAACACTTTATCGACATAGAATTTCGTTTACGAAATATGAAGCTTTAAAGTAGTTATTTTTGTTAAAGTAACGTGTTCTCAACCCCTACAACCAAAACCGCTATTTTTTAATATTTTGATAATATTTACAATTACATGAAACATATTTACTTGGAAAATTAATATAAGTTGAATATATTTGCCGTTTATTTTGTAGAAATTAATTTTAATTTAATTTTTCACAACTAAATGAAACTACGTAATGTAATATTATTTCTGCTTTCTTTCAGTTCTTTACCACGACATACGGCCTAGGTTTCGTTGTATGACAACATCTTCAGGTGGACTATTAGTAAAAACAACGTATCTTTACAAATTGCCCACCTGAAGATGTTGTCATACAACGAAACCTAGATCGTGGTAAAGTATTTAAATAAAGTAGAAATAATACTACCTCACGCAGTTTCTTACGAAAACTAAATTAAAATGGTATATGTAACGAAATTAAAATGAAAATTATTATAGCTAAGTAGGTTCTACTAGTTTACGAGATATAGCCGACTCATGACATGTAGTTGGATTTGTAAAAAGTCCTTAAAAACTCCACACATTTGACTTAAATCAAATACAAAATTAACTTTGTATATTAAAACAAATATTTATAATGTCTGTAAAAGCTATATTAGGCGATATATTTATATATTTACATAATGAGAAATAATATTATCCAAATATGCACCATATTTTGTCCCTGTTTAAAGTATAGTAGGCAATATATTGAGGATGTGGAAAATTGTTATTTGTAAATAATTTAATACAAATACTGTGTACTATTAAATTTTTATTGTAAATACCTAAATGTTTACGCAACCCTTGTAGTGAATATTTGACAGCTTTTTGTTTAGTTATTAACATAATATACTTAAGATAACGGATGTAAGGTAACATTTTAACTGGCGGCTCTAGGTTAACGAATATCGTTGAAATACTTGACAAAATATACTTTCCAAGGCGATTTGAAAAGTTCATATGGATCAAATATACATGTTCAATGATTTCAACTCAGGAAATCTCAATGAAAGCCGCTTACATAATCTCAAACGTCTTCAATTTTTTTTTATATTTGCTGTATTTTCAGTCTCAGAAAAATCTAAATCTAATCATTTTTAAATCTAAACCTGAAAATTTATCCATTATATTTAACAACCAGATTTATGCCTTTAAGTGATTTTGGATTATATTCTGAAATTTTCCTCACCTTCCCATTCCCTTCCTCCCTTCCATAAAATATTGGTATATACGTATATCTGTGTTTGTATTTATATACAATATTTTAAATATATCTGAATGCAAAACCCACATGTTATATAATCAAGAACGTTACCAAAACGCTATGGATTTTAATAAGCATTCTTTTATTGAGACTGCTTGTGAAACAATAAATTTACCTTGTTTATTTGCAGATGATTAAATTATTAGTATCATTTCAGTTTCATTTCAGATCAAGTTTCAACGTTTATATCAATGAGCATCATAGACGGCATATTTAAATTTAACAATAGATGGTGTTCAGACTGCAACATATATCGATGAAACGATTTAGTTATTACTGGTATTAATAATTTCCTGGTATAAAAATAATCTAGAAATGTATAATACGACATAAGGTTCACAATTAAATGAAACTACGTGATGTAGTGTTATTTCTACTTTCTTTAATTTCTTTACCACGACCTAGGTTTCGTTGTATTACGACATCTTCAGGTGGGCTGTTAGCAAAGATTAGTAATTTGCTAATAGCCCACCTGAAGATGTTGTAATACAACGAAACCTAGGCCGTGGTAAAGAACTTAAAGAAAATAGAAATAATACAACATCACGTAGTTTCATTTAAGTGTGAATAATGCATTTCTACAAAATTAACGCCAAATGTATTCAATACGACATAAGGTATTTACATATGCTGTCTCTAAAATTATTAAAAAGACGATTATTAAAAGGACGATGAATGCTTCGTGTTAATGTAATAAATCTTATTAAGAAGAATCTTCTATTTGTCTTTACATTTTTGCTTGAATACATAAAAACAAATAGAAGATACCTCTTAATTAGATCAGGTTGATACAGTAAACTAATATTCTATAGTTTTGATATGGCGTATTTTATACGGACCCTTACACTGTCTGGTTAATATGTTCAGCTTAGTACTCCTGCCTCTCTTAAGCAGACAAGGTACCAAAATAGCTCCTATAGTAGTATCATTCAAAATTTTCTTTTAAAATAATAAAGTGCTCTAAGAAATAAAATGATCATGTCTGAACAGGATTAGTGGCTAAGAGTTTCTTTATCTCTCCTTAATAATTAAAAAATATTTTTATAATTAAGAATTAAGTTAAATATTGAAAGTTCAATAAGTTTATGGTTTTGCGAACATTGTGGACATAGTTATTTGATTACAAAATATTTGTCAAATAGCTACCAATATTTCAGTACTAAAAGTAAATATAATTGGAGAATGCAATATAAATAAAAGCTAAAGCTTAAGTTCTAAGCTAAAGCTTAGAATATTTTTATATCCCATTTTTAGAAAATAATTTGTTTAATTTTTAAAATAAATAGTAATAACCATTGGGATGGTTCTTATGTGGATAAAACAAATTATATTCAGTATTTTTTTCAATTGTTTAGTATATTTAGGAGTCGCTACTAAGGTTTGAATTTTCTTAGTGCATCTACCATATTTTTATCGTCAATTGAAAGTTCGGAAGAATGCAATGGACAATAGCAAAATGGCCAAGTATTTTTTGCCATTGTTTAGTTTATAATCTCAAAGGATGCAAGGTCTTTTAATAATTGTAAGTCTTTTTTCGTTACTAAATATCTGACAGGGATCCAGTATTTTATTTATGTATATTTCACTACTTTCTCCTTCTTTTTTGTTAGTTGAAAATTATGTTTAAGCAAGAAAATTTTCAAGCAATACATAAATTTAGCCATCCATCTAACCCGGTGAAGAGCAGCAGACCTCCTAAATGAAACTTCTTTTTCAGGAACTCTTCCCAAGTAAGGTATTATAAAATTTAACAACTCGTTATAGTAATCTCGAGTCTGATATACTTGGAGTTCTTTTTAAGTAACTAAAGTCGTATCTGCAGTAACCTTTTTTATGATGTTTGAGGAAGTTATTTAATAAATTGCTGTTTTATAGTAGTTTTGTTAAATTTTGTCCCTGTTCTTTTTAAATCTTTTGGACACATGAATATCAGGACCACTAGGCGGACAGAGCGATAGACCCGCTACAGCTTCTAACATAATTGCCATTTTATGATGGTGACAACCTAACCAAAACATATCTTTCTACATTTCTGTTCCGGAAGCATACAAGCTCTTTTTCTGATACCGGTGTTTGAAGCTGTATTTTCAAAATACACACATTTTATTTTATCGCTCAAACCCCATGAACTTATATTTCGTGAAAAGTTAACGCATGTACATCGCCTGTTCCACGATCCAATTTTGAAACCGCTAGAAGCTGATCGACCCCAAGTCCTAATACCAAAATTTGCAGACGATCTATAGTTTCATGACCAATTATATCTTCAATCAACGTGTCATCGCAATTAATAGCTAATGGCATATTAGGTTTGAACTCGCTTTTGAGAATCTCTGCTATGATTTTCTGTTTTTCAAACGCTGTTGACGAATAGAAGACCTATTAACTTTAAACTCTGGATGATCATATCCTGCCCTTGGCAAAGTAAATGCTACGGCCACAGCAGTTTTTATATCAAGTACCCGTAATTTAGCGACATCAGAGCTTGCAGCTACGTAGCTATTATGTTCTTTCAAGCTCGTTTTTGTGGCGGTTGCGATTCTGATAAGACTTTAAAATTATATACAGTACTTTCTGTCAAAGCTTTTCTATTAAAGCAAAGATACTTCTGTTTTCAATTTCATGCAATTTTGGAGGCGTTTTGTTTTCTTTTTCAATTGCTCACTTTTTTTAAACTTTTTTTCATCTACTGAACCTATTAAATCGTGGTGATCTTTCTGTCGTTGTAATGATAAAAACTGCTCATCCTATTCTATAGTCATAATTTATAAAGCTTCGGAATGAGCAACGAATCTTCCAATTTTAATTGCCAGTCTTGTTCTTTTTCCTTTATTATTTTCGAATGTTTTTTTCTTGTTCCCTTTATTTTTTAAAGATTTAGCCACACTTTGAAATATTTTTTTTTATTTTACTTATTACATTAAATTTTTTTTTCAATCTCCTTGGTATATTATCTTTTTCCACAAATCTTATCACTTCAAATGCAGCCACAATTGCAGAATCCCGAACGGTTTTCTTTTCGTTGTTTCTGTAGTAAAAAAACAAACGTAATACTTCACCAACAGAAGATTACTTTGACTGATTGAGATTTGTTATTGATTGGCCTATAAGCCAAATGTTCGTTTTATTTTTAGTTAATAAACTCCCGCCACTACTTGTCGACGCCATGATAAGTTGAAACAAATACGTATGGTTTGGGAAAAAAAACGCAAGCTCTCGTTAATGACTGAATTCGAACTGAGGTGCGAGGCAGAGCTCAACTTCAATAAACAGACACAGGAAAGAAGTAGGAGGAAAGAATTGAGAGAGGATGGAGAATAAATGTAGTGAGCTCACTAGCTCTTTCTGCTGCTATTTCACTTCAAAATAATCTAATAAATATACCAGAGTCCATAAGCCGGATTCATATTTAAAGTGACCATTGAATGTTTTTTTAAACTTTACCTATGGTAGCAACTTCGCAAACCTTTCAAAAAATTAATTAAAATATATGTATTCGTTCGACCACCCTTGTAACTATATACAAAATGTACACCGCTTCTAAATCATAACGACACCAACTGCAAGTTTTATCCTATTTACATAAAGAAAAAACTAAACCTTCAAAATTACATAAAAAAGTTACTCATACTCTATAAATATTTTTTAATACTTTTTCATAATATTAAAGAAATATACTGCAAATTTGCAAAACTCCTTTGTATTAAATTTCATAAATTTACGATTAGCAGTTTGCAAAATAAGGCCCGGTGATGGACAAATTTCTAAGCCTATAATCGCAATTAAATTAAGCTACGTGATGTAGTATTATTTCTACTTTCTTCTGAGTTCTTTACCATGACCTAGGTTTCGTTGCACTACAACATCTTCACGTGACCTATTAGCAAAGACTGAAGATGTTGTAATACAACGAAAATGTTGTGATACGACAAAATCTAGGTCGTGGTAAAGAACTTAAAGAAAGTAGATATAATACTACATCACGTAGCTACATCTAATTGTGAATAATGCATTTCTACAAAATTAATGGAAAATATATTTAATATATGAAGATATTGTAGACACTGTGAATATTTAAAAAAACATTGCTGCATTTCGCTAATTATTATTACGCATTATCTGCGTTTGTTACTTCGTTCATGTGAACTTTTGAAAAATATTTTTAAAAATATTCTCTATGAAATTGAATGTTAAAATACATGTTATGGTATCGACATTCATTATAAAAACTTTTCCCAGTAATTGCGTTTTATATTGAAATTTCAAGTTACTAAATCTTCTTTTTAGTTAGTCGATTACAATGAGATAAAGCCTATAGATCTCTACAGTAGTTCTTAGGTGATGCCCGAAAGAATAAACTTACACACTTACATTCAAACAAAAATCATAAAATCATTATTTTTTTACTTTTTATATTTTTTATAATTTTTTGTAAAATTCTCAACGTACACCAATTCTAGAATATTACATATATATAAATATATATATATATATATATATATATATATATATATATATATATTTGTGCGTGTGTGTGTACATTTATACATAGTAGAAATACCGAACTATTTTTGAATTAAGAAACTAAACAGTTATAACTGCACAAAAATAATATTGAAAGAATTGCATGTGACAATAAAATCGACAAAAAGATGCAGAATGTATATGTAATTTGTTTGTTCGGTATAAACATTTTGAAGTTGCAGGTACTTGACTAAAATACACTAAATAAACAGAACGAATAACTAAAGGATTCAACCCGTATTTAACCCATTTACACCAAAATATTGAATAACTATTTGTTTTTCTATTTAGGGGAACTTTAATACATACATTAATGTTCACGCCGTACTCAAATATTTTCAAATGCTTATATCTCTTTAATGTACTTCACGGAGGTCGGATTATCTTAGGTCTAGAGTCTCAGCCCTAGGTATACATCGTGGTCTTTGGAATTTGCTCTGAAAATCATCTCACTTTACTAATCCCCAAACATGATATCTCCTAGGAATATTGTGGGTTAAGTTTGATCTTTATGCCCGCAATACGTCGAAAATAAATTTCTTTCGGAACTCTGAATCGTAACTTCCCATCGTTTTCTTCCAAATAACTCTTCTCCCTTTAATTATTATTATTAATTACTTCTTGTAATTTTTTGCTTGCTTACCATTTTATTTGTTATTACTTGGCTTGTTTTTTGGCACTCATATATGCAATCTGCTGAATAACACTTTATATTTTTACTAAGTGCTTTAGTTGACTTGCAGAGATTTTTCCGGCAGCAATATGCCTTATGTATTTACATATAATGTTTTATTTATTACATATTCATTGATTAATGTGACCTGGCGAGGGAAAATAGACATTCAGATATTTGTTTACCCCATTGACTACTCTGATTTTCAAATTAATTAATTAGTTGATTTCCAAATATTGAATGTATTTGGCGTTCATTTTTTAGAAATGCATTATTCACAATAAAATAAAACAACGTGTTGTAGTATTATTTTTACTTTCTTTATGTTCTTTACCACGACCTAGGTTTCGTTATATTGTAACATCAAATTAGCAAAAATTTATTTGCTAATAGCCCACATGAAGATGTTGCAATGCAAGGAAACCTAGTTCGTGATAAAGAACTTAAAGAAAGTAGAAATAATACTACATCGCGTAGTTTCATTTAATTGTGTAGTAGATTTCCTCTTAACTGCAATATACCTTTTTATACATTACTTAAATTTCTTTCACAAACTTTAAAAGTTAATTTCCTTTAAACGTTTTTAACTTAATTTCTCTTTTTTTCCTACACAAATGCAAACTCAATGCTTTATATAAATTAGTAATGCGAATATTGCAGAAAGTAAGGTTCACGCTCCATATTGAACAAAAAAATATTGGCACAAGGAACTAAATATTTTGAATACTCGGAATACCTGTACATCATCTTCCGCACTAATTTATCTCGCGAAAATACTAAAAGTAGGCGTCTTCATCCTTGATACGTCGACCGACATACACGGGAGATCGTGTACGAAGATCGGTACTTTGAGGCACTTTGAAAAACCGCTCAACGCCGCTGTTCGTATGGTTGGCGTTTAATCGTCTGCGCTGTGATTAATGACTTAGACATCCATGTTCAGTGTTTGGCAATAGTGTACTAGGTGAGCGCGACCTTCGATTGTGTGTGCATTAGCGTCGTGCGAGAGATACACCTTTGGAAATGGAAAATTGCACGCTTAATTTTTTTTTGCTTTCTGAAGACAATTTTATAGAGCATCATCGTATTTGAGGATGATGTTGCTGATATTATGTGAATATTAATTGCGAAAGAAAGGAAAATTTGCGTTTTCTTCTTCTAATTTAGTTGCTCGTATATTCTAACAATTTTTATATTAAAATATAATAATGACAATAATTTTATACAGGATTGTACGATAATTTCCACTTTTCCTGCAATTAGTTTATTCCTTTAAGAATTTCCCTTTAAGATTTCCTTCCAAAAAGCTCTCCTTTTTTAATGTATGTATAAAGTAACATCATTCCATTATTTTAGCACCTCACATTTCTTACCCAGAATAATAAAATTGGTTAGTGTTTTTTTGTACCAGAAACAAAGACGAAATAAATATGTTTCTTATAAAGTATTTCTACCCAAATATCATTAAAATAAACATTGCCAAAGTAGTCAACACAGGAATTTTGTTTTTTCGAAATTTGTTTATACCTCTAAGTTCCTAAATACGATTTCAGTTGTTCTTTAATAATTTCTGTTGTAATAATATATTTTGCTTTTCTTTAGTTCCGTATGCAACGTTGAGTTCTAATAGGGATTTCACTTTAATTTGTTAAATCGATATTTTAATGGAAACCTTTTTATACTAAAGGTTTCCATCTCTGATAGGATCCCCGAAAAATGGAGATGGAAAATTATCCGCGATTGTTTGGAACCAATTCAAACCCTTATACTTCCTGCTCCTGATCAGTTACTCGGTATTATATTTTGCAACTGCCCTAAAGATTTTAGCATAAGCTGTGGCTATCGAAAGCTGCTCTTCATTGTTATATTCCCCATATGGACACTGCCTTGGACGATCTTATTAAAACGTCTAAATTGAACTGAGACCGCAACACGATCATAAATAAAAATGTCGATCTAAAAGCCCTTTTATTACAAGAAACTAAAAAATCAAGAAATGAAAAATACAATATTTCAATTACTGGAAAAAATGATAATTCTTTTAATAAATCAGATAAAGAAAAAATATGATATCAAAAATATAATGAATAGATAATAAAAAAGACATGACCCTTTTTAGGCGCATTTTAACATGCAGTGTCCCCAGTAGATCTAATCCACATTACGATAACATAATAATATTAACAATAATGAAGACTGCTTGGGACATCACATAATGAAACGCGCCTAATACAGGCGGAACCTGCGCTGATGTGGAAAAGATTTCCTATTTCCGACAAAATACATTGAAAAGAAACTTTCTTGTAGATAATTTTACGAACTTCAGTTTTTATAACTATTTATCTTAAAAATTAATAGTTTTCAAGATAATCGTGAAAAAATTAAAATTAACCGCTTCACTTCTTAAGAGACCCGGTAAGTTCGAATATTTTTCAGGATGTTGTTCGAATGTCATAATAAAAATCTCCTCCAAACTTCAGCTTTTATAAAATTTTTTGATAATGTTACTTGTGTAAAAATCCTTTTATGACTAGGCAAAAGGATATTTTTTAGTTCAGATTCTTGGCATGAGCAAAGTACTGTCAGCTGAAATGAGGTGTGTTTTAATAAGTTAAAAAGTACGAAAATACATAAGAAATTAAACTTTTTTTCAAAGTTAAAAATTCACAGTTAAAAACATCAAATCTCTTACTTTCTACAATAAATTCTGTCATATTTCATAAATTAAACAAAAGTTGTGAGTATAAGCACTTCATAACGTTTGAGAGATCACCTATTCTATCGACATATATTGTTTACTAATAGACAACTACATACTGTCAGTACACGAGTTCCGAAAATATGTAAAATAGTATATTTAAATTATTATCTGTATACTATATTTTCCCTCTATCCTCTTTTTGTCGGTATTGAAGAAATGCCAAATGTTCTGCCGTCCAAAGTTGAACAATTTTCATCAATTTTGTATTTTAAGTAAATGTAACATTTTATTACACAAAACATAAATAAACAAGTTTCGCTTCAAACGTTTTGAGTTTTCGGCAAATAAGCATACCTAAAAATATCTTACTTTACATAATCCATATTTTTTTCACGACTAAGATGCTTCCTTTATATTTTATTAATGCAAGAAAAAACAGAACTTTTCATCTTTATATTCTTTTTTTGACATACCATATCTAAATAACAGAAGTAAACTGTTACAATTTCGTAATGTCACTCCTTCTGCCAACACACATCATATCTTTTCCAGTCTCTTGGCTACAACTAAATCTTCCGTTTATGAAAAGACGTAGTTGTATTACATAAACACATAGAATTGCTGAAAAAGTTTTTTAACTTGCCTTTATGATTGACGATCTATTACACTTAATACATTATGCATCATATTCTTAACTTTTTGCAAAACCTGCTTTGCGGTATTTTAAGCATTACATGCAACTAGGTAATGACCATTTAATAACCTGTAATACACTGATAATTTCAATATAAATAAATGAATATCTGACAGTAAAGTCCATCAAATTTTAAATAAAACAATATAAAATATGAATTCTAAATACATTGTGCATCATATTCTTAACTTTTTGCAAAACCTGCTTTGCGGTATTTTAAGCATTGTATGCAACTAGGTAATGACCATTTAATAACCTATAAAACACTGATAATTTCAATATAATTAAATGAATATCTGACAGTAAAGTCCATCAAATTTTAAATAAAACAATATAAAATATGAATTATAAATACATTGTGCATCATATTCTTAACTTTTTGCAAAACCTGCTTTGCGGTATTTTAAGCATTGTATGCAACTAGGTAATGACCATTTAATAACCTATAAAACACTGATAATTTCAATATAATTAAATGAATATCTGACAGTAAAGTCCATCAAGTTTTAAATAAAACAATATAAAATATGAATTCTAAATACAATGTGCATCATATACTTAACTTTTTGCAAAACCCGCTTTGCGGTATTTTAAGCATTGTATGCAACTAGGTAATGACCATTTAATAACCTATAAAACACTGATAATTTCAATATAATTAAATGAATATCTGACAGTAAAGTCAATCAAATTTTAAATAAAACAATATAAAATATGAATTCTAAGTTAAAACAGTATTTCAATTCACGAGCCAAATTTGACAGCAGCGTGATGGCATATAGAAGTACTTAAGGTCATAATGGTTCATATAATCTATAACGTAAATAATAATGGAAAGAATTATAATAAAATTATAGATAAGTGGAGGGACAAATTGTACGTTGGTTTTAGACGAAACGGTCGGCGGATTTCGTACAGGATGCTGCGTGAAATTAATGCCGACGGCCATATTTCACATGCGAACGAGGTGTGTCTAATGGTATTGAAATTTAACTGAAAATTAATCTGCCTAGATATGAATTTGAACTGAAAATTAACCTGCCTAGATATGAATTTGAACTGAAAATTGACCTGCCTAGATATGAATTTGAACTGAAAATTAACCTGCCTAGATATGAATTTGAACTGAAAATTAACCTGCCTAGATATGAATTTGAACTGAAAATTAACCTGCCTAGATATCAATTTGAACTGAAAATTAACCTGCCTAGATATGAATTTGAACTGAAAATTAACCTGCCTAGATATGAATTTGAACTGAAAATTAACCTGCCTAGATATGAATTTGAACTGAAAATTAACCTGCCTAGATATGAATTTGAACTGAAAATTAACCTGCCTAGATATCAATTTGAACTGAAAATTAACCTGCCTAGATATGAATTTGAACTGAAAATTAACTGCCTAGATATGAATTTTAACTGAAAATTAACCTGCCTAGATATGAATTTGAACTGAAAATTAACCTGCCTAGATATGAATTTGAACTGAAAATTAACCTGCCTAGATATGAATTTGAACTGAAAATTAACCTGCCTAGATATCAATTTGAACTGAAAATTAACCTGCCTAGATATGAATTTGAACTGAAAATTAACCTGCCTAGATATGAATTTGAACTGAAAATTAACCTGCCTAGATATGAATTTGAACTGAAAATTAACTGCCTAGATATGAATTTTAACTGAAAATTAACCTGCCTAGATATGAATTTGAACTGAAAATTAACCTGCCTAGATATGAATTTGAACTGAAAATTAACCTGCCTAGATATGAATTTGAACTGAAAATTAACCTGCCTAGATATGAATTTGAACTGAAAATTAACCTGCCTAGATATGAATTTGAACTGAAAATTAACTGCCTTGATATGAATTTTAACTGAAAATTAACCTGCCTAGATATGAATTTGAACTGAAAATTAACCTGCCTAGATATGAATTTGAACTGAAAATTAACCTGCCTAGATATGAATTTGAACTGAAAATTAACCTGCCTAGATATGAATTTGAACTGAAAATTAACCTGCCTAGATATGAATTTGAACTGAAAATTAACTGCCTTGATATGAATTTTAACTGAAAATTAACCTGCCTAGATATGAATTTGAACTGAAAATTAACCTGCCTAGATATGAATTTTAACTGAAAATTAACTTGCCTAGATATGAATTTTAACTGAAAATTAACCTGCCTAAATATAAAAACGAATGGCAACATTTCAATCTCAATAGACCTATGTCTATTTTTTTAACATTCCATAGTAGAACATGAAATCATTATATATTTATTTATTTAAGTACTTTAACATTTGCAATTGATACATATGGCAAACTTATTGCCACATTATCTCTTTCAGCCAACCAGAACACCAGTCTAGCTCCGATCGACAGGCGGCCGAGAATCGAACCCGGATCCTCCTGCGTTGCGCCTTGTCATGAAAAGCGTTTGCCTTTTAATCAATGCAACAAATCAAGCGACGACATACTACAGTGTTCCTATATCCGTCGATCTGTCCATCTGTTACAAATGACTGATCTGTGATTTTTTTTAATTTTGACAAATAGATGTCTTATGTGGAGATCTCAATAATTAATATGGAGGTATCTAATAAAAAATGAAGGATTAAAATAAAAGCGAATAATATATCACTCTGTAGGAAAATAGATATACTCAATGATTTGTTTATACCTGTCATTAGATCATAATATTGGTACTATTGGCATAATTATTACAAAAGTTATTTTTTTTTTGTTAACCAGTAAACTATGGCCAAAATCAAAGAAGAAAGATTGTAAATAAAACTCTATTTGAATAATATAATATTAAATAAGTAATAAAAAATAAAAACAATTAAAAATTGTAAAAAAAAATATACCAAATTTGAGACATTAAAAACCATAAACTGCATGTTACAAACAAAAAATCTATGAATAGTCTATGACATAGAAGAGGATCTATAAAATTTATTCAAAAATTCCAATAAACTATTGTCTTTTTCATTTTTTTTTATTTTCTACAGTCTGATAGCATTTAAACAAGGATCCCTTTATTGCGTAGATTTTATAAAAAACATTACATAACCAGGCACTTTGCATTACACAGTTAAACTGTCTTAACCGATCGAAGTGAAATTTGATCTATTGGATTTTCATCTATTCCCTACTGAATGACTTATTTATTGGTAAGATCTTGTAACATGTACTAATTGCAAATGTTAACAACATCTTTTTAATTATTAGAAATAATAATAAAGGCCATGTATGTCGGTTTTTTTTCTATATTATTTTAATAAAAAGAACGCTTTTTTATGTAACAGAATGTCGCTATGAGGCTAATCGCGCAAATTCAATTCGTAGATGACTTTGTGTATAATAAAAGCTTGGTTGCATCTCTTGAAAAAGGATATGCAATCTTAATATAATTCTAAAGCATATTTAGACTCAAATGCTAGACACGATTTTTAGAATATAATTGATTCATCATGACAAATGCCAATTTGACAAAATTATTAAATGTTTAATTTTTTTATGTCTGTCATATTAACGACCAAACTTATTTTTTTATTTCCAAGACGATTTGCACAATTCCACAGTCATTATAATCATACCATTATTGAATTGTTTCTGAGAATCCAAAATATCATCTTATGCTTTCCCTATCTTGAAGAAATTTTATTACATATTGAATTTTAAAAAATACGACCTCAAAATCTACCATCCGTTGAAAGAACCAAAGAAACATGCATAAACAAAGGTACGGGTCGAATGCTTCACAGAGGTTAAAAACTCTGAACTATGTTGTATATCATTTTTTACAAAAGGCAAACATATGTTCAATAAAGATATTGTAAAAAATCCTTAGGAAGCATACAGTATGATTCAAAAGAGATAAAAACTATTCTGATATGTAGGAAAACATAATGATTAAGAGTATGAAACATAATATACTTGCTGATTACAAGTTGCATTATTATGTGCGCAACAAAATTGGCTAATTGACCACGCCGATTTAAGTCAATGCAAATTTATAGTACAAATTTTCGAAATAAGTATCTGTAAGCCACGTATCATTTTGATACGATTTCTTATTGTGCCCAATTAAGCAGAGCAGACGCCTATTTATACTTTTAATAACCACACAACTAAAATGTTGTAATACACTATGTAGTAAATATAAAAAAAGCTAAATATTCTATATATCATCATTATGACTGGAATAATTTTGGTAAAACCTTCACCGATACATTGCTTAAATTCCTAATTAAGCTTGAAAAATTAAAAATGTAATTTTTCCTTAATAATGTCAAGAAGGTGAGATATGAAAAAAAATTTGGAACTCTGCAAAATCAAATTTGCCTGTACGAATTGCATTGTATTGATCGACTTGCAATAAACAAAATTATGCAGTTCATAATTTGTATTCAAAGAACTTTATCAAATTCTGCGAATCAAAACATATATGTAACAAATATAATGTATAGCGTATATGCTTATCAATTATGATTGTACATTCATGTGAAAACACAGCTTATTATTACTTTATACTTCCAGCCTAGCACACAATTATATCTACAAGAAAAATCCAAACGGTAGAAATCAGTTACGGTAGAAATCGGTGCACTTATACAATATATCATTAAGACGACTTCAAAAATATTGATTTGCATGTAAAATTATAAATTTAATTCATGTGTATTTTATTTTTATTTTATGAATTTCACTGCTGTATTTTTATGAAGCTTTTAGATAACAAATTCGAAAAAAATCATATCACAATTTTGTTTCTGGGTGACTTTTGATCAGGTCTTTGAGTGCTTTCTTTTTCATATCTACTTGTAGAAGTTTGATATTTTTGAAGATTTTAAAATCGCAGAGTACACTTGAAATAACTTAACCTATACCTATAAACTAATTGACTGACAGATCCCACCTCCTCTACACAATTAGGCCAACACATGCAGCTTATTATATGGAAACTCTACGCAGATAGGTATGATGACTCCAAGAAAAATCGTTTTTTCATAGTATTTACGCTTATAAATTATTTCTATGCTGGTCACTTCATAATCGTCTTTGGTTTAACGAAGAATTCAGCTGTTTTATGGAGTTATAGGATTTTCTTAACCAACAGTTATAAACTTTTTCTTAACCAATAGTTTTATGTGTAGACAAAAAAAAGGTTTTAAAAATAAGAAAATTTTCTTTAAATGATTCACGCCTATTGATTGTAGTGATAATAAATTTTGCATTTTTTCTGATAAACACACCTATTCAAAAGCTAATAATGAAACTTTACCAAAATAAGAAAGTTATATTAAAAAAAATTACATAACATAAATGACGTTAAAAGTAATAATTATTCGGTATACTTATTGTTAGATCATACAGTCAAGAGATGATGGGCATGCATTTAGCTTAAAATACTGCGATAACATGGCAATAAAATAAATCGATCAACCTGTATAAACTCGACAAATATATCGTAAATGGTTCAACCATTACTACAAGTACAAATTGAGACCTGTGTCAAGGTTCCGACACTCGTATCGAATACGAAATAGCTGAGTTCATAATGCCACCAGCGAGGCCGTCAGGTGCATCTCGAAGACGTAATGTTGTTGAAGTAAAACGTTAAATAACTGCACGATTTACTGACACATTGCGGGAATTTAATTTGGATTTAGAGGTCGGGTCGATGTAATAATCGAATTTACAAACACTCATTTTGAACCTCGAAAGTTGTTTACGCGTTTAATATCCTACATGTTTAGAGAATGATATAAAATGAAGTCCCATGCACTGTCAGGTGTGGGAAATTAACGGCAACATAATGAACGTAAACTACAAAGGAAGAACATCAAATAGCGAACTTCATTATTATGATAGCATATAACAGTAACAGGATTATACATGGTATGTAAATTAGTCTCCATGAGCGAACATTTAATGCGGGATACCCCATTAAAGTAAAGCAGTTCTGCAAAGTGACCATGGGTAGGAAAATATTTTTCAAATTCGACTATGTGCTTGAATAATCCGTCAAGCGAAATAACCCTTCATTTAAAATTTTAATACTTTTTTTTAAATTTTGAATAAAATCAAATGTTATTACGTCAGAAAATGAGAGAAAAACACTGATTTTTTTTAACAATTTTCATTAAAACTAGTTACATGAGTAACAATTCATTTGTTTCTAAATTAATATATTATGTGCTCTCTATTTTAAGATTTTTCCCTTGGATCATTTGGTGTTCTAATGTCTAGGAAGCTCAAAAGGTTTTATTCTTTTGAATAGTCTAATAATATTTTGCACATTTGGGAGTCTGGTTGCTTCTAGATTCATGTGGTTTTGAAGTCTCTTTTGGAGAGAACTAGCAAATCTACTAATAATATCATCTACCATCTCAATCTCAGTATCGCGATGGAGACCACAGTTACGAACGTACTAAGGCGCGTCACCTACACACTTAAGCACTTTGTTTTGGAATCTTTATATCGCTTGGATAATATACTTACTGGTGCGGCATAGAACTCGCTTATACAGAATAAGCGTGTTGTATGTTGAAAGTTCAGAATTACAACAAGGCAACCGATACATTTTTCTGAACTTGATGTTAAGTTCGTCGCGTTTCTTCTTAATATGTTCTCTCCACCGAAGCTTGGCGTCAAGAGTCATACCAACATATTTAGCGGTGTTGGTATATGGTAATTGAGTACCATTAATAAAGACTTGTTATTATGCTATCATTTTATTTGTAAAATTGTTATGTGTCGATTTGGATTCGTTCAATTTAATCCGCCATTTATTAGTTCAGATGCCTACTTTGTTGAGAGCAGATTACAATTTTCTGGTTGAACCTTCCACAGTTTCTCCCATTGCCATTATTGCCGTATCTTCTGCTAAAGTGGCTGCTGTACTATATAATGTTGGAACATCATTAATGTGTACCAAGTACAAAACTGGGCCTAGAACACTACCTTGAGAGATTCCAGCTTTAATCAGCTTCAAGTCTGAATACGAGTCTTCGCATTTAACCCGAAAGTGTAGATTAGTCATAAATGATTTTAAGAGTTGATAGAAGTAATCAGAAAGAATTAATCTTAATTTATATAGTAGACCTTCATGCCAAACTCTATCAAATTTCTGCGCTACATCCAAGAAGATAGGAGAACATACATTTTTGTTTTCTAACGCTTTTTCAATAATATCAGGTATGCCATGTATTTGATCGATTTTCGAGCGAATATTTCTGAAACCAAATTGAGATGGTAGGAGGTTTCTCTGATCAAATATAGGTTTGAGACATAAATAGCTTTGTCGTGATTGGTAAGAGTGAGATGGGTCTATATGATTCAACTCACTCAGATTTTTGCCAGGTTTTGGTATCATAATACCGTTTTCAACACATCTGGAACATAGTTTAGCCCAATATAGTCGTTCATCAGAGTAATTAATTTAACCAAAGCTTTCCTTTGAAATATTTTAAGTATCTAACCTGTAACTAGATCTAATCCAATAATGCTTTCTTCGCATTGAGGTTATTTTTATTTTCATTAGAGACTTCCTTAAGCGTAACTAATAATATTCTGTCAGGATAAATATTGGGATCAGAGCATCATCTCCCTCATTTGGATAAAATCTTACTTGCTTTTTCTAAATTATCTCGAGCCCATTTTTCATCAGCTTTTTTGATAGGGGGTACTTGAGCTAACGGTCGTTTAAAATATTTTGTAACTTTTCATTGTATATATATTTTATAGGTTTCCATAGTACTCAGTGCTATCTGCAGTAAGTTTTGGGAGAAGTTTGTTGATTGATAATTGTTTATTTTTAATTTCTGTAGTAGTAGCTCTGTTAAGTAAAGTTTTATTATATCAACTTCTTGATTGATGCCATTTTCTTCTAAGTTTTCTTTTTTCTGACATTAGGACTTTAATTTCTTTCGTATAATTAAGACCTTTTAATTTTATTTTTATAACCGGCGTACGTTTTAATAACGGGCCGGTTTAAAAAAATATTTAGTAGCACTCCTTCCACTAACGTGATTTCCGTATTTTTTTAGCCATTTAACAATATTTGAAATAGGTGTTTCAGTTTTTTTATCTCGTTTCAAGATTTTTAAATATTCTTATACACACCCTAGATCTAACTTCTGTTACGGAATAAACAGGATCCAAGCACAAAGAATCCATATTTAATAACTTATCATGTTTGCGAAAAGTTCTCTTTTATTTGTTAATTTTTACACGTCTATTCTCGATATGTTAACTTTATTTGTCTTTTTTTTAATGCACAGTGCATTCACGTCACGAATTATCATCGCATCGGAGAACTTCTATATTCGGTAAAGTTTACATAGAATCTATATAATGATTTAAAATCACACGTCGAATATTTAAACACATTCTTTTTCACTCATTATTGGCAATCAATAAAATTTGACATCTTAACCGATTGATACGTTAAATGGAAACATACAAAATAGTTAAATATTATACATGTTTGTTGGGGTGTGTGTGTGTGTGTGTTTGGGTGTGTGCGTACGTATACGTACATATGTTTAAAAAATATTGAATTTGCATACGAAGAGCAGAAACAAACCACATCAGTTAAGCTACAGATATTCCATATTTGTATTCCTGCCTATCAGAGCGCTCTTGCTTATATAGCAAGTTTAAAATATGTTTGGTATATTGGGTGGCGTGTCTGACGGATATTATTGCTTATTAAATATAGCAGTCAATTTGAGAAATCACAGTCAATGGGTAAACAATAAAAATGAATCTTATAAATAGAAACTTTAATTAACGAAATTTAGTATAAAACAATATTATCTTGGCTCTTATTTTTTTTTCTAATTTACACTTTTTCTTAAGTTTTTTCAACGAATTTAGTACATCTATAAGAATATTGTGGACAGTTTCAAAATATCTTAATATCAAACAAATGTTTCCACTTCACGATTTAATGTTTATCAGCAGTTTTTAACTTAACCGTTTATCAGCAATTTTTAACTTAACGTAATTTTTTGGCTTAAGCAATTGATAACTGGTGATGAGAAATAAGTAAAGTACGGCAATTATATGCACACACCAATGGGTTAGTATAGAATAAAGCAGAGATTCAGCGATAAAATTTGAACTGATTACTAGAAAGATAACGTTGAATTGGTGTTAAAATATCATGAACAATATTCATTGGGAGTTGCAACTATAGAAATCTACGGTAAATGCGGGAATTTACTGTCAACAATTAGATCGAATAACAAACTAAACAAACTAAATAGTCAGTCATAATACTTACTGCAAAATATATTTTCCCATAATTACAGAATATGATCTGGGTACTATTAGCACATCCATCTTGTTTACAAGATATTGAGCCACCCGATTGGCACTTGTTTAGGTCTAAGTAATCGTTTACAGAACAAATAATATGACAATATGGAAAACCTTCAAAAAGACCTTTTAAATTTGTTTCAATTTAAATCGCCACATTTTTATACGAAAAATATATTGTCACTGCCTACTAGATAGTGACAGTTCATAGGTAAAGGTGGAGCATACTTAGTTTAATTTCTTTGCGATATTTAGATTTTAAATTATTTTTTTAATGTACTAGTCACGATTAAAAACTTATTAACCAACCTAATACTTTTTAGGCAAATTTTCATTATGCTAATAATATTCTCTATATGGAGTTCAAATCACGCTAACTTATATAATGCCAATTTATATTTGCTTGCGTGATATAATATATTAAAATAAAGAGGAAATATATTTAGTTAATTTACTATAAAAGGAAACCGAGCAGTAACGGTTTGCTATAATAGTAATGATGTTGCATAAAATGAAACCCGAATTTATATTGCGTGTTTTGTGGATACGGAAACTATAATATTACGTGCTAGACCCTTTATAGCATTCTGTTCTAGAAGGGAAAAAAGGAAACCGTCATAAGATTACTAACGTGTCCGTCCATCTTTTTGTCACAACCGTTTTTCTTAGAAACGGTTCAATGTAGAAACTTGAAATTTTTCTATAAAATGTTTTAACCTTCATATACTCAATTACTTAATAATATTTATGTGAAATTTTTTGGGCGATATCCAAAATTTGTTTTTTTTATGTTTCGTTTTGGATGTTATTTGTAAAAGCGAGTTATAATAGACAAAAACTAATTTTTTCGCAATTTTATGCGAAATATTTGTTGAGATGTTACTGCAATAAAAAAAATCGCAGATAATAAAAGTTTAAATGGAATTTACCTGAAAACTCTTGGAATCATCGCATAGTTATTGAGAAATTCAAAATATTTATACACTTTTTAATGATATACTAAGCAATTTATTTGTAAGTGAAAAAGAAACGTTCACATGGAATACATTAAATCCCTACCCTTAAATGTCTATATGCGCATAAGTGTGTATGGAAGCGTCACAATGCCATTTATACTCTTATTTAGTGAGTTTTACTTTCAAAAATCGTCTTTCTCTTTAATCTTCATCCCATTCTTGAGGAGCATCACCCACAACAACAGGTACCGTCTTCGAGTAAATTCTTTGATGCCAGCTTCAAAATTGCCCTAGTCTTACGGCCTCAAAAAGGGTTATTTGCAGAGTAATTGTGATTTGATCAGCCCATTGAGCCAGCCTTCGTCCACAAAGTTTTATCCTCCCGATCCTTCTCAACAGGATACCTCGCTTCAGATTATTTGTATTTTATCTTTTAATATAGGCGAAATATCTTAATACCCAAAGGGTAATTGTAGAGAACAGTTTATCGCATATGCTGATTTCTGTAATGATGAACTTGTTAGTCCAAGGAGTAGTCCACTAAACCAACGTCATTCATCACTAGCATCAAATCTCGAAGACGTCAATGCCTTTTTTACCTACAGCTTTTATGGAACAGTTATTAGAACCGTCGAAAAATATGAAGTGTACCAACTCGATATATTTAATACGATTATCGTGTAGTTGTCGCAAATTCTGCTTGAGCCTTTCTTGTGCAATGGAAGGATAACGGATAAAGGTCGCTAAAAATATTTTTAACGAAGTTTTCAGTAATTTATTTTTATAATTGTTTTTTTTATAATGCATATCGGATGCTGACGGCAGGTTCGCATATTGAATATTACATCATCAAATTTACGTTGACATAAAATATGTGAAGATGTGAAAAGATGGATAAAGAAGATAGAAAAGAATATATAGATTAATAAAAGTACATGCGAAAGAAAACAATTATTAACTAAAGATAACAAAAGCGTAAAAATCCAATAACCCATATTCAAATTATATTTTAATTGTGCTGAAAGAAAATATTGTTTAAGTACTTCAAAATAACCGTGCACTTATTACAACTCAGAAGCTAATGAAGATACAGACCATTGATGAACTACTGAGTGATCTTCGCCATCAATGGGAACCGCCTCAATAAAGTTAAAGTGAGGAATAAACGGCAATTTTTTATAACGAAAGTTACATACGAATATAAGTCGTTAGAGCTAGCGTCGTAATATGCTGCAATGTAATGTAAGTTTCACAATGTAATTTATGAGTAAAGGCTATTATTAGATTCGGTATTTTAGTAAATGTCGGTAGAAAATCTGCCGGGTCAATGTTTACCTTGACAAACAAAGGTTTACGAAGGATTGGTTAAGCTCTCGATCATGTTATTAAGACTTGCTAATATTGTACTCATATTTTGTATCCACATTCTAATGGACCAATATTACTCGTCTGTTATGTTCAAAGGCTTACTCAGTAGTTATCAAAATGAGCTCTTTTCCAACCTACAAGTCTTCTCAACAGGTTAACTTATGGACTCGCTGAATTAAATTTTAAGTTCCTTAGAACATTTATAAAGTTAATAAATCAATCGTATTCATTTAATTGGAATATTTGGCATAAATACCTTAATTTCAGAATTAAATAGCCCAGCTACAGGTGTAAAAAAAAGTGAAAATAAAAGAACAGATAAATAAATAAAATTAAAAAATATATATTCAACATAATATAAAAAAAATAAATAAAAATATATATAATAAAAAAATAAATAAAACGGGAGATATGTATAATTAGTGGTATAACATTGTTCTAACTATCAGATACTCTTGTTACTGTATAAATAATTTACTGAGAATAATATTCATATAATTTTATTACATACACCGGAATATTTTCATTGTATAACCGCAAAGAATAACATCAATTTAATTTATTACCCTCGCTAAAAATAATTTTGTAAGTTGTATAACTTCCGAAAGTATAATAAAAACTACACCGCTCCCCTACAATAAACATACTAACGTAAATAATGGGAAAACCCACACAAACCCGGCTTCCGCTATTGTTTTAATAAATATATAAATGCTGTTGGATGTTCCTAAGAGTTAATATTTGCTAATAGCCCACCTGAAGATGTTGTAATACAACGAAACCTAGGTCGTGGTAAAGAAATTAAAGAAAGTAGAATTTTTGCTAATTGTCAAAATAAATACGTGATGAAATGAACAGAAAAACAACAACAATCATTATTTAAATAAAAAAAAAAAAGCGAAGCGTCGTGGAATACCCGAAGGAAGCGAAGCTTTTTGCGCATCGCATATAAAATTAAATGTTTAATTATTGAATAATATAACATAATATCGATACAATAATGAATAATATATATTTTTTACAAATAACTTTCGAATTATCCATCAAGCAATAAAATAACAGTTAACAAAAATTGAACAAAATCGAATAAAAAAGTTCACAATTAAATGAATCTACATCACGTAGTTTCATTTAATTGTTAATAATGAATTTCTACAAAATTAACGCCAAATATATTCAATACTTTTTGAAGCGAATCTTCTTGACGGACGTTTAGGGTGGCGAACTGATTAAGAATAAGTGAATCTTTACCTATGCGGCAATGAAACGCTCCTCTTTGCTTGGGCAGCTCATAATATTGCTTATATGAGTGAGCGATATGGATTAAAAAAAACAAAACGCAACAGGCAACGCGTAGCGCTGCCCAACTCCCACCTGCGTTCCCTTAAAAAAAAAAAAAAAAATATATATATATATATATATATATATATATATATATATGTGTGTGTGTGTGTGTGTCTTTCCAACGAGAGAATATACTTGATTGGTACTACATACATATAGTAGAAAAAGTAATCATTCTCGCAAGTGGGCAATTATTTGGTATACTTAACCTTTCTATGTTTTTTCGATTTTTGTTAACTGTTATTTTATTGCGTGATGGATAATTCGAAAGTTATTTGTAAAAAATATATATTATTCATTACTGTATCGATATTATGTTATATTATTCAATAATTAAAAATTTAATTTTATATGCGATGCGTAAAAAGCTTCGCTTCCTTCGGGTATCCCACGACGCTTATCCTCTTTTTTTATTTAAATAATGATTGTTGTTGTTTTTCTGTTCATTTCATCACGTATTTATTTTCATAATTAGCAAAAATTCCATTTTATGGTTCCTTGCCTAAAATATTAAAATGGAACCCTTATGGTGAGACTGCAGTATCTGTCCGTGTGTCTGTTTTCCTCTGCAACCAATATCACTGTCAATTTGGATGTTTTAGGCACAGTTATACAATTTACTTAGCTGCTGGATTTTTGAAAGAATTTTATCGACTTTTTAATACTAACTCCCCCATTTGATAAAATGGAGCATTAAATAGGTGGTTGATATTTAAATCTAGAGCAACAACGTCAAGTTGAATGTCATATGAAAGGGTTTTTAAATAATCCAAAACTATTTTTCCTTTAACTGTAGACCAAATTTGTCAAAAATATGCAAAAAAAATCATACCCTCTTATTGTTGAAGCTTGCCAGCCGACAATCTGAAATAATTCAAACGGATAGAAGGCTTTTCATAAATTACACAAAAAAAATAAAACTGTACACTTTCCCCGATTCATTCATTTCTAAACTCTTTTCATCTTTGCCTTTTATTTTTTCGTTGAACTTATGTTTTTCTCATTCCCTTTGTGCATTGTTATTATTTTATCTTCTTCTCACTTATCCTCACCTGTGCCTCGTTTATTTGTGGTCAACTTTCCAAATTATTTGTGTCTAGATTATTCTATCCTCGATCGTCGGTATTTGTCTTTGAGCGTCATCTAGGTCTTTTGTTTTGATGATATTCTTGTATGTCGAGGTCTAACATGTCTGATCGGTTTGAACCTCATCTCCAGGACTACCCGTACCATGTGGTCAGGCTCTCTATTCTTGGCTTTTTATTGACTTGATAATACATTAATGGATGGGTGTTACTCGGAAACTGCCGAAAAGTGTGTGTTTTTCAAAAGGTCCAACAGAGTCACGCTACCGATCAACCTTAGCATATTCATCTCGGCTATGGGCTTGTTGCTTTTTCAGAGGTCAAAATTCAGTTTCATACTTTAAAGCACGTCGATCAGCAGCTTTGTATACTTTGCCTTTTATATGGGCTATGACTCGTCTATTATATATCACTAGATACAGTTCTTTCTATTTCGTCTATCCTATATTTAAACAGTGGTGAATTTTGCGCCTTTCATACGAGTAACATTGTTGTAAATAAAAGAACCAAGTTATTTGAAGCTGTCGACTTATTTAAAGGTATTATTATTTAGTTATAAATTAAATTTTATTTCATAACTATTTTTACATTTTAATTATTAATTTTCCCCAATGTTTTCTTTTTCAATTTTACTATACATATTTGCTATAATAGCGGTAAATAAAGCGTAATAATTTAACTTTTAATATATATTACTTTTACGATTTAAAATGGTTAGCGACTTCTAGATTAAGTTGAATAAATATTAAATTCGAGAGATTAAAACACTTCATGATTAACAAAAACAATTGTTTTTTGTGTCCAACTTACGTTTCGTAATCACACAATTTCTGCTGCATTCACATCTGTACTCTTTTTGTCGCCCAAAACTTTCTATGTAAATTATCATAAATAATACATTTTTTGGACCGATTTAGATCAGCATATAAAATATTATTATAGTTCCTTACGACATATTTATGAAAAAAAAATAGAAAAGTATAGTTACGATATCATTTTTAATTAGATAATTGTCATTTGAAAACAATTAAAAGGATATTAAATATAAAACTGCTATTAAATAATACAATTACTGCTAAACAAAACAAGTAAAATGTGAAGAGTCCGATATTCTACTCGTAAATAATAATATTTACGTTCTTGGCGTAAATATTAATAATTACACTCTTGGCGTAAATATTAATATTTACGTTCTTGGCGTAAATATTAATATTTACGTTCTTGGCGTAAATATTAATATTTACGTTCTTGGCGTAAATATTAATATTTACGTTCTTGGCGTAAATATTAATATTTACGTTCTTGTCGTAAATATTAATATTTACGTTCTTGGCTAGTGTTAAACAAAATATTTTTCCTCCACTAAAACGCGAATTTTTGGAATACATACAAAAATGTTACTATTTTTTCTAGTATTACAGATATTCTTGTGAGCATCCAAATGGAATGAGAACGGTGGGCGGCTCTGTTCACTTAGAAGCAGTTTCCTGTTAATAACCGTACACGTGATATATAACGAAAATAATAAACCTGACTGAAATACTAAGTATAATATGTAATAATAATCATGTACCTATTATTGTTGAAGGTGATACTGCGAATGATTAAATATTATAATTATAAAGAGCTATTTATAAGAACATTTTTTTACAAATACTCTTAAGTTAAATATTACAAGTATACGTAATTATGAAATTATTTATCGCATTATGACTCTTAAACTATTACAATAAAATATTTCAAAAATATTTTTTGGAACAAATCATGACTTTTTTATACAATACTCTTCGGTATTTTTAAACATTATGTATTGGTTGACACTTTTAGTATATAAAATAAAAAAACTACATTTTTAATGCGCTGTTGCTACGATATAACTGCCATTTTAACTGATATTTGATATGAAAATATCCACAAATTTTATAATGAAACAATAAACATATATTTAAAAAAATAAATAAAAATTCGTGTATTTTTAAGGCTAACGTAATTACTAACTTCTATTTTTTTTTAGAAATATACCTTAGGAGCGACAACAACATATTTTTTGTTGACCTAAATCGATTCAGTCGTTCAAACATTACTAAATTTTTTGCATATAATCGTTATTATTCAGAAACGATTGAAAAACGTAAATTTTTCTCAGTAATAACTATCATAGGTAGTCTCAAATAAAAAAATATGAAAACTAGAGCGAAGATCGATTGTCCTTAGTCATCCAGTTATTTCTTGCATTTTTATTTAAAAAAAAACATTTTTAATGATTGATTTTGAGCCCATGGGCAATTGTGAAACGAAATATTTTCAAATTTCTTTAAATTTAAGGAAATGCGAATTTGTACTTAGAAAATTAACAATATTGTTGTGTAATTCCATTAACGTCCAGGTACCTTAAATGCAAAACGCGCAACAGGTGTGAATGAAAAACTAATCCGCCATAATACTAATGTGTAATCCATCATAAAACTAATTCGTATTAATACTATCCGATTATTACCCAATAACAGAAGTTACCGATAATTATCACAGAAATGCAACAACGCGGTCGGTGCTTAAACATCAGCGAGACATCGAACGCGTGACATCGAATTTAAAAAAAAAACGCTTTCGATGAAATGAACAATCAATTGCGGTTAAGTATAGAAATATAGTTTAATAGATTTTCATGCATCCATCATTATGTCCTTGCCTTCGTTGGCAAATATGCCCAATGCAATATCAAATCCAAAATCTATTGAGGCATCATCTCATCTACAATAAAACTTCATGGAATATTAAAGTGCACAATTAATTGGCAAATAAGCGACTAGGAAGCAATAAACGCGGTGTACTTGTGCGTTACGCATATTAAATATTTAGGTCAATTTACTTACGAGCGAACTGACCCTAGACAATGTTAAGTTTCGTCCACACTCGCGTGTTGATTTTATCTTCTTTGACTCCAATCTTTTCTTGTCGTAACGTTAACAAACAATGTTACAGAATATTATAAATACAAATATGTCAAAAAGCACTTCTTACTAAAATGTTATTTTTACTTTACTTGATAGTTAACTTATTTACTTGATAGTATTAAACTGCTAGCTATTTGAATTTATTACATTATTAATGTGTTCTTAACCTTATCTAATATTGGCTTTTAAATATAGGTCTTTTTGCTGTTTGGAATCAGACTAAAAGGTGAACAAAAAAGCCGGACATATTAAAGTAAAAAAATAGAATTTCCTTATTTAATTTACTTTTCATTGCTGAGAATAAATTGGAATGTGTAGCTAAAATAGTAATAAAAGACCATTCGATTCTTAAAAAGGAAATAGTTTAAATTTCCTAAGACATGGGATCGCTTTTAAAGCGTGTTTGAGATTCAGTTACTTAAAAAGTAATATTTTAATTAGATAGAAAATTACATGCATTGGTATACAAGTATTCAAAATAATTGTTAAAAATAGTATCATTGTTAAAATTAAAGTTTTATATAATAGGTACATAAAATATAAAGGTAGTTATCGTAAATGCATGAAAACAATTTTTATCTGAAAATTATAACATCGTTGAGATATCCAAGTTTGACTCAACTTGACGTTTAGTAACTTGAAAAAAATATCCACTTCAAAATAGTACACTGCATATGTTGTCATGGAGGGCACCAAAACCGCTAAAATTATTCAAGGAAGTTTGACAAAAGTATTAACAGTAACAATATCTTCTTGCATAATTATTAATAATTGGCAAAATATAAACTGAAATCTGTCAATTCAATTGAGTAATATAATCTCCAAAATAAATGAATACTGCCTTCTAACAAAGACATTGTTAGATTAAGAAATAGCTATCCCAGATATAACTGTAATGAGATAAATGCAGTTTCTGTATGAGAGAAAACCTGTACACAGAATAATGTCTGCTCGCATGTTCGAGCCCTGCAAAATATCGATGATTCACCAGAAACTAAATTATGCAGCGACAAAATCTACAACACTTTTATTCATCTACACCTCTATTAATCATCTGAACACTATTATTTCATAAAAAAATACTGAAAGATATCGATGACGAAATGATGTAAAATCGACCTTACCTCTTAAACTCTATCTTAATTTTTCCTAGTCGGTCTTCACGCCGCTTATAATAGACTCATTATATGTACACGTTCTAGGTAATAATAAAATATCCGAGACCACTTCTCAAATGTCAATGACTTTAAAAAGACTACGTTAATGACTTTTCGATAGGAAGTTGTTCCCCTAGGCAAAAAATTAGTATTTGATGTCAATGAAATAATTTTTACAATTCTTTTTTTATTTAACAATGTCGCATAGTAAAATACTAATATTAATGATAAATATTGGCAAATCTGTGAAGAGCAGACATCTACATGGAAACGAATTAATTTGTCACACACGTTGATGTGTAGCATCAACTACAACGGCAGCAGTCCCTATACCCATTAGTTTATTAATAAACGATAATTGTCATTTTAAGATAATTGCAGTTTTACGGCGGATCTGTATTTTGCTGTTTTTTCTCTACGTGATATCAGTATATGTAAACAAGCAGTTTATTAACATCCATCGCATAAGAAAAGTTGATATGTTATTTACTAATAATTACATAATAAAACTTATATTTTATTGAAAATGTGTAACTAAAAATGGCACTTCAAAGTTTATACATAACATGCACAAACTTTGAATTAGTACACTTTCATTATTCCATAATCCATTCCAAACTTGTCTTATTTTGGTCACATTCAGTTACCAATTTCCTTTCTCAATATTTGGTATCTCTTTTACCTAATTGTATACACAAATACACTGCTAAACATTGTTTATTTATAATACTTTAGTTAAAACGCTATATATTAATAGGAACACTATCTCCATCGTTATCTGTCATCCTATATGTTAATTAATCGTAATGATTCTTACTTACATACTTCTCTGTATAATGTAGCCTTCTCTGTGTAATGTAGCCTTCTGAATAATAAACATTTCTTAATATTTAGTTTTATTTATTCTTTCCGTAAACTCTTCGAACTGCAAAACTTTTGGCATTGACCTACATTTCAAATTCCATGCATGTCAATCTAATACTCGTATGTAATTTGGCACTTGATTTGATATGAACCTACATATCTACGGAAGCGTAATGATACTTGTAATTATTTGTTTAAGTATTTTCTTAGTACATTCACAGAACGATTTTTATCGTAACACATTTATGTATACGATATGTTTTTAGAATGAGAGTTTTACCATATTTTTTTAAATATTTCTTTGAAAATAAATATTCAGATTTCCAAACTAATCTAAAAACGATTTCTATTTCGGGAAATATTATAAATTGCCTTGAATTTTTTTAATCAGAAATACAATGAGAATAAAGCTGCTTGATTCATAAAGATGCTAATACGAGTCAGATTATTTTGTCTGCTCCACTCATGAGTTTTACGTTATTGATGCTCATTTTAGTTAATATTCTAAAATTTAGTGAGTCAGTGGGTCATAGCTATTTAAGCAATCGTAATTCCATTAATCGTAATTCCAGTGTTAATTGAAACATCGTAATAACATTGTTTATGTCGACTCCAAATGCTGGTAATTAAATTATTTTCGAAAAATGTTTAAACCTTTCTTAAAATTGTTTTTGAAAAAATAAACTCTTCCCCAATTCTCACTTCTTCAACTCGTCTCTATATAATCTCTTAGTTAATACAATACTGCTAACTTATTTCTTGGTTTAGACTCGCAATCGATTCTATTCATCCGCAAAACATATTTTGGGAGTATTTTTTTGGGTAGGGCGTAAATCGAATATCGTAAAAAGAAAGTCTGAAAACAGACATAGTTTATTCCATTATAGCAAAATTAAAACACATCCTTAACGTATCATATAGTAATTGCAGACATTTCTATTAAATTACCGAAGTTCAATAATAATGTGCGTGATCAGTAATTAGATCATAAATATTACGCGATGTCGACTTTCGTTTAGAAGTTTCACTTCAACATTTTTTTTAATTACAACTTTACGATCAGTTGAAATATTTTTATGGAGCAATAAAGGTGTTTTAGTACTTAAATTTAGGATTATGATATTTAACAATTTAATCTTTATGGCAACATAAACATTTTTATAAAATCTTATAATTCATTAAAAAGAAAAATGGAGGTATTTTAATTCTTTATTATAAAATTAAAAGGTAAAATGTGCCATAAAAATCATTTACGAAACCTATTTACATTTAACGTGATAGGTAAATGTTGATGTGACGATTTTTATTGCGCTTTTTCATTTTTGTATATACGAATATAAATTAAAAACTGGCCATTTTAGATGATCAACTTGAATAACCTTGCCACTTTGTATATCTTTACTTGCTAATTATATTTAACTATATTATTATATTTAATTTCATTGGTCTACTTTTTCGATTCATTTCAAATTATTCCAAATGTTAGAATTATCCTATAAACTATATAGCACTTCGTAAATTAACGTAAAAACTATACTGTTATAAATATTTTTATTTTGAGAAAATTCACGTCTCTACAAATTTGTAATACCTTCTTTGCCTACTTTATCAATTATTTTAAAATTTAATAAGATATATATATATATATATATATATATATATATATATATATATATATATATATATATATATATATTATATAATTAATAATACGATTATATAATTTATAAACATAAGTTTTCGAACGTTAAATCTATCAAAAATGTCAATGCATTAAAACTTATATGCTGGGATAACTACGTAGTAAAACAAAGTTAAACAAAAATTTTGAAGTAAAACAGTTATCATCCACACTTTCAGCACGCTGTCACATTACTCAAGTTTGGCCGCAGCTTTATATCACCGTTAAGATCTGCATTCGATCATCATCAGCGCTGATTGCAACAGTACTAACGACGGTCGATACGACCCGGCCGTGCGGTGTGAACCTGCATTACGAAACACGCTTGTTGCGTGGGGTCCGTAATAACCCAAGCCTTTGTTGGATTGTGGCATGTGCTGTGTAGGGAAATAGTTTTTGGTAATTTGGGTCAAAGGGCTCATTGTGTACCCGGCTTCCGTGTTTGCCTTGGGGCAACGTGTGTGTTTAGGAAACGAATTGCATTTTGGAAACGAATTTAACTTAATAATATTTTTTCTCTTGACATATTTTCGGCCTAATCATTTTATTTTAGCTGCAACCAATAAATCAGATATGACACTAATTATTTTAATTTTTTCGGAAATACCTGGTCAGTTGAGATTCTCTTTCCCCGATATTGAATTTCAAAAATTAATGTTTAAAAAAAATACTGAATGGTTCTAAACCACCCTTAAATACTGAACTAGTCAGCTAATATGAATCCATATAAACAAACCTATATATTTCATATAAACCTATAATGCATAATGTATGCTTTGAAGTTTTTTCTCCTATATTTAAAATTTTGTCTAAAAATTAAATTCTCAAAAAATAAAACACTACTGAAATTGTAATGAATATGGTTGAATTATTATTAGATTTACTCGTTCATTCGTAACTTTATCGTTTTACCGTATTGCTCTAGAAAAATTGTACTACATAAATAAATTAAATATCTCAATATTCACCCAACCGCATTAATAACCCTGATTACTCCCTATAAAGTCATGAAAGTGTATGAAACATTTTCATAAATATTATATATTGGTTTATAGAAAAACATAATCTCCACACTAGAAACAGCTTAGTTTCTTATATATTTGTATATATAAAAAATGTAAAAAGGTAATTGTTGTGTTTCTACAAGAAAACAGGCTTTCTTAAGTGAACAACCAGAATTGTTATGCAGCAATGAGACCTGTAATATTATTGGAAACATTTTATATAAACAATTTATACAACAAATCGGAAAGGTTAGAAAATGTTAAATCTATTCGCAATTAAATGAAACTACGTGATGTAGTATTATTTCTACTATCTTTAATTTCTTTACCACGACCTAGGTTTCGTTATATTACAACATCTTCAGGTGGGATATTAGCAAAGATTATCTTTGCGAATAATGAATTTCTACAAAATTAACGCCAAATATATTCAATATGTTAAATCTATTAAACAAATTACCAACAATTACGAAATAAGTCAAACAAAATTATTTCAAATCTACCTAACTGCTTTTGAAAGAAAATCATTTCAAACGTATATATATATATACATATGTATATATATAAATATATATATATATATATATATATATATATATATGTATATATATATATATATATATATATACACAATTACGATGATATTATATAATTTACGTGGTCTTTCACACTACTTCCCTTCATACAATACGTGCATACATATAACTATATCAAGACAACAGATTCTCGTTTTATACATATAAGAGAGAAATATCATAGAAAGTTCCGAAGTATTTTAGAATTTCAAAAACAGGCTCGGCATACAAAACTCTATGTATTTTATTGCATATAATTACGATCTAAAAATATTTATATATACCAAAAGGCCAAGGTTCAACTTGCTTAACTGATGAAATAACCTGAACCATTATGAGCGTACCCACGAAATTAATTAAAATAAATAATGATCATTAAATTATCTAACTCGGCTTCCTATCTTTAAGTCATCTATAGAATTCCATTAAACGGTAATAGTTAGCAATTAACTATGTTAAATTTATTAATAGAGTTAACCTTAACAATTAGTTAATTATTGTTACGTACAATTGATAAATGAGTTAAATTGTGATTGATGAAAGGTCGAGAGTTAAATTTAATTGCGTTTAAAAAAAACTGGTGCTCTGACTTTTGTGTACTTTTGAATATGTATTCCTTTTAAATCCGTATGGAGCCAATTTAACAGCCTCGTTAAACTCAAAGTTTTTGTAGATGAAAAATTGTAAAATTATTTGTCCGCAGACCTATGAACAAGTAACACATATTTTGTTTAATATGCGTCAGTAAACAGTAAGGAAATAAAATTGCTTTTTGTGAAATATTTAAAATAATTTTTTTACATACTATTGCAGGTTGGAGTTACTGAACATAGGTCTACATATTTTTTATGTTGCTTCAAAGTATCTATTTATCTATTTTACGCAGTACATTTATCGAGTTTCGTGAGCTTTATCACATTATTAAGTAGAAGTCATGCGAGATGTCGCAAATGATATCTTCTAAAATTTACACTCTATTTACTTATTATAAAAAATATTTTTGTCCACACGAGTTGTTATATTATTTTAATTTTATCATTTTCTAATGAAAAATTTGTCGTTAATTAAAATAAGCTGAACGAAAATTGGAATGTAACTCACCGGATTACAAAAAATAAGAAAGGAACAAAATACTATAAAAGAGATGAACGTACCTAATATTTAAAAAAGAAAAATAAAACTTGGTAAAAATAAAATGAAATGCGTAATTTAAGGTAAAATACAGTATCGAGAAGCAGTCTTCGGTTGCAACATTATAAAAGATAACAAGTGCTGTAATAGAGATAAACCGAGCTTCCCTAATTATCTAAATCCCATAATGTACATCGAAATTAATAAATAGAATAAATAAACAAAGTTAAATAAAACAAAATAGATAAATTACATACTATTACGTATTTTCATGAATTTCCAGGTCAATGATGCGCAAACTGACTCATCAGCACGTATCCACTAGTAGACAGAGTAGAAAATTGAGATGGGAATACATCACGACATTAATATGACTATACACGCCCATAAATTATGTGAACTCATTTGATTGACAGCACCTATTATTTTATGCAAACTTATCATTAGAAGCCTACTTTTATCATGAGTACACGTAGAGTAAATATGACCGGCGCTTGTAAAAATTATATTACTTCAGGAGGTCATTACGTTTTAATGTTCTTCCTGCACGAAATGTCATAACGAATAACGAAACTTTGACCTTTTGAAATATATTTGTTATCAATGATGTAATAGATTAACATACAAAAGATAAAGTCATAGCTAGAAATATGTGACAGTTTGGGTTAGGCTAAGTATGACAGGTATATGGACAGTCGTTGAAGTAGACAAAAATGACAACAATGTGAAATGGCAACGTTATAGAGAAAGTCAGAAATTATAACAGTTAATTTAACTTATTACGACATTACGATTAGACTCATCATTACCTATTGAATCGATTACTTAAACTAGGGCTCGAGTTGATTAACTTTAACTACGGATGCCAGCAAGTTCTATTTTATCAAATAATAATCTTTACCATGTGTAACCAGCGACGAAATTTGAATTTTTGTATTTCCAACAAACATATTTTATGATTGGTTAAACTATTAATGACACTTCACTCAAATTGTTTCTTAACTCTGTTGAAAGTAAGTAAACTATAATAGCAAAAAAGTACTTCACTATATCAATTATCAACACAGAGATAAAATAAAAATTTACTGCCTTTAATTTATCAAATTTTATTCTATGCCAGATTATTCATTAATTTCCAAAATCTATTCGATGTTGTATTATCCGTTCATATCTACAAAAAAAGCATTTTATAAGACACTAAAAAAAGTCACCAGCACGAGATATTTTTAATGATAATATGTATAATCATACGTGGATTCTTGGCAAAAGTGGTAACGTTGTAAAATTAAACTGATCATTAACAAGATAATCGCGTATGATAAGTGTTCCATACTACATAATTGATACATTTGTTTACGATTTAATTTTTTCATTTGCAATGAATATTTTTATTACGTTAAATTTATAACGCATTCGTAATTGTTTTTCAATATATTTTGGATGTTATTAAACGAACAATAAAAGTGAAACAGTTTTAAGTTGTTTTGTAGATTTAAATAATTAAATTCAAGTATAAAAATTTGCTTCACACTTTTAGATATCTTGTTGTTATAGCATTCACTTAATGCTAGTAGCTTGAATACAAAAAAAACATTCTTTTAACTTCTCGGCTTCCCCAAATTATTTTTTATACTTAATCCATTGCTATTTGTAACTTTACAGGTTTTTTATATTAAAACGGTCTTTGAAGAAAAGACTGTAATGGCAAAGAGACAACGATTTACTGAAATGGGATATAAACTAGAAAAAGTCTTTTAAGTACGAGTAGAACTCACACTACGAAAGTCCCTTACACATTCAATCATGTAGAAACTTTTAAAGTGTATGACTCTTTTCTATTAAAATATTTAAAGGGATTTCGGAAAACTGTACGTGCTCCTTGTTTAAAGGCTCATAACTTCATATGTAATAACAGTTAGTTATCATAGTCAAGCAATGTGACCATATCCATATTAAGCTCCGTTTTGTCATCAAAATGGTAAGCCTAATTCATAATTCACCTATTTCAGCATACACAATTAAATGAAACTACGTTATGTAGTATTATTTCTACTTTCTTTAAGTTCTTTATCACGACCTATTACAACATCTTCAGATGGGCTATTAGCAAAGATTAACTCTTAGGAACATCCAACAGCATTTATATGTTTCAAACACAATAGCGGAAGCTAATAGCCCACCTGAAAATGTTGTAATACAACGAAACCTAGGTCGTGGTAAAGAACTTAAAGAAAGTATAAATAATACTACATCACGTAGTTTCATTTAATTGTGAATGATGAATTTCTACAAAATTAACGCCAAATATATTCAATATTTCAGCATACTTATCTTTTATACAATAAAAACATAACATTTGTTTAAATTCTTCCGCCTGAGTAGAAGACTTCGTTCCGCATTCCGACAGAGCTTTCTCAAGTTAACAAAGTAATGAATAAAAAACATTTTTAAAAAAAGTTATTTTTAGAGTTGATTAATCACTTATATGGAGTTTTTATGACCTTTCTAAAGACCTAACCACACGTCATGAGTTGGTCTTGTATTACTAATAAAGTATTAGAGCCTACTTAGCTGTGATAACTTTTGTTTTAATTATGTTATATATATACGACTATTGCGCATACTTTTCAGGATATTGGTTTATATGGCGGAGAAACACATAACTATAAAAATTATCACTTTTAGGCTGAATAATAAACCAATATCTGTTTCAAAAAAGATGTTAATGGCATACACCCAATAATTTTGAACGATCTTCAGCAATAACCTGCACTATGGGGTATGCGAATAAAACAATATCCTCCACTAGAACAGGAGACCTACAAAATTTTTTTTAAAATTTTATTTCATAATTCAGTAGGTGTTATAAATATATAAAACTATATTAAAATTTTGGCTTTATGGCACTAATAGTCAGCAAGTAAATAACATAGAACAATTTATAAGTGTCGAAACGTATTTTTGCATTTCTATTTGTTATATGTGTCTATTTTTTTTTTTTTAATTTTAAACAAAAATTTAATAAAATTAGAAATCATTATTGCAACTTAATAATTATATAAGACTAGCGTGACCCGTGCGAAGTCTTTGCATTATTTATTCCATTATGAAGCTCAGATGACAGATCAAACAAATATTTTACTAAAATTGACATATAGAGGCGCAAGTATCAAAAGCATTGAGCTAAAGCGCCACTTTATTTATACGTGAGTGGATTTGAAATTAAACAAAAATTTTACCGACCGTCAATCATATTGACGTTGAGCCGTTAGATGGCAGCATTGCTGTTTTTTGTATATAATTTTAATAATTAATTAATTTGCAAAAACAATAGCAATAATAATTTTTTTAGTTGTGGATGCCGATAGAGCAAGCATTTATCTATAAAATGATATATAATTTATGTGGATTAGTTGTGAGGTTTTTTCTAAAAAGGGAGTGTAACATCTTAACCTTAGCGTATTAATATATATGATGATATTGTTAGCCATATAAATTAATATCATAAAGTATTGATGGTGAACCATCACCTTATTCAAAAAATAACATATAATCTTATAATACTAATCTGTTAAAACAAGCTAAATAAATGAATATATATATATATATATAGTGTCATTAATATGTGTAGATAAATAAAAACAAATTAATTAAGAAAAAAAAATTCCAAGACGAAAAGATAAGTCACACTGAAAGGAAAAAAAAATAATTTAGTTTTCGAGTAGTCTAGTTGTAACAAAAGCACTTTTTTTGACTATAAAAGAAAATATTTGCCCCATTTCTAACTTAGTAAGTTTACTGTAATTCACTCGAGCAGTTTATAGCAAAAAATAAAAGCACAGTCGTGCCATTGTCGTAAATGTCACTAGGTACAAACAGTTATTAGTGAAGAGGCTCTTGTTTGATTAGAGGCTATTGTTTGTTGATTTTCCTATATGCTAGAGTCACCAAACTCTTTTTAGTGTGTTATCCGACTACATTCAAATTTGTTAATCTTAGCTTCACACTCCTCTTATGATTTACAAAAAAAAACTGATTATGCTATTAATAATAAATTCAATTGATAATTTTCTTGGTAAAAATTTAAATTAACTTATTTATTTTTCTTCGTTAATTTTTGAGTCAATAAAAATACTTGTTTTCGTAATTACCTTTTTGGTTTGGCTAGTTTTGTCACTTGTTTTTTTTCATGTATAGTGTATTTATTTTTAGATTTCACTTGTTTTTTATGTTTTACTTGTTATTACGTTACATATGTATTTAAAACTATTCTAACAAAATCTTTCCTTTAATACCCATCATAAACGCAATGACTGCCTGCAACCACCATAATCAGTTTTTTGTTACCTAATTTATCCTAGAATATTCCTAGGATATAGAATAAGTTTATAAACATCTCCTTGCTGAAATCTTTTAAGCCATTTACGCACTAGGAGTAACTTTTAAAAATACATGCACATGTAAGATACAAATTATCATACTCCATAATTGTTACTTGCAACTTCACCTGCGTGGAATTTGAAATATGACCCACAAGCTAAATTAATTAAAATGTCTCCTCGGTATTTAACGACGACTAGCCGTCGGTTTCTGCCTTATGAAAGCAATGTATCTTCCAAATGTTTAGTTTTTAGATTCAGATATCAGTTAGTTAATTAGATAGTATGTATATAAAATACGTGACGTTATGTATAACATGTATATAAAAAATCAAGAAATAATGAGTGAAAATTATTTAACCTAATTTCAAAAACAACATTTTCATATAATGCTACGATTCATTATTATATTCGCGCTACTATTAAATGGCTGAAAATTTGCTAACATAAAACACGTAATTGAACTATTTATTTACAGAAAAAAACAATAGCCATTCCAAAAGCGCCGTCATTAACCACATACGCGCTTATGTCACGCGAGTAATAAGCGGGCGCCAAAAAAGCGACCCACAAAAACGAGAAAAAAAACAAACACAGGTTGTATTGTCAGTATGAGATGGATGGTGAAAGTAAAACGGAGCGTGTCAAAGAAAAAAAACGCGTATGTCTGTTTAGTTCAGTGGTAGTGAACGTGTGGACTACAGCCACATGCGGCCGTCAAAACTTTTATACTACTATTCACTTTTCAGTCAATACCTATAGATTACAGATAAGTAGATTACTATATTTTATCGCATGTACATATATTATCTCTCTTTGTAATTAATTAAAAATGAGATATACGTATGACAACTCATTAGTTATGAGATATCTCCAAAAAGTAAACAAATTGAGATATTGAACATTTAACGAAACAAAAAAAAATGTTTACAGTCGCTGACATATTAAGTGAACTTCGTAGCAGCTGAATATATTCTTTATGTAAAATTATAAAAATGCTGATACCATAACACCAACTAATATTATATATAAACATACAATAAAATATTATATATATATATATATATATATATATATATATATATATATATGTGTGTGTGTGTGTGTGTGTGTGTACAATATTTTAGAAGTACCTGTCGATCGATCAGAAAACATATTTTAAACCTGAAAATATTTTCAAATTCCGTTAAATAAAATCTTCTATTTAATTTTTCTACAGAACATATTTGATATTAGAATTTCCAATGAACTTAATAGAATGCGAAAAACAATTTTCAAAATTATATGGAGTTAAAACTTAAAATTAACTATGCGGTTATGTGTCCACACTAATACCAACTTCCTCATAATTTAGATATAATATGAATGACATATTATTATAAATGTGTTGGTCATAACTAATGACATATATTATAAATGTGTTGGTCATAACTACGCGCCTATCAATCTCCGAACAAATAAACGGTTGTGTATCGCTGGTTAAGTCAGATGCTGACCAAGTGCATTAATTAAATTTAGAACGAGAAGCCGGCTTTGGATACGCGTATTATCGTAGCCCCAAAAATAAGTAGTTACAAGCATCACAACCCGGCTTGGCCTGGTTGATAATTGCACTGTATGTAATTGAAGTACTTCCCAGTGGTATTAACGACCACATTCCTGCACTAACAAATCTTAGTGTATCGAATTATGGCCCAGAGCTTTTTATATTTAATTAAGAAATTATGTACGTCAAATGCATGGTTTGAATAATTAAAAATTATTGTTTGATCCTTATAACCCAGTCCAGTTAACTATATTTATTTGTGTAAATTTGTTACATATTAATGAAAAAACAATTATTATGTTAATAATACCATGACATCAAGTAGAGGAAATAAAGGATTAAACGCAAAAAAATGTTTCAAGAAAATAAATGTTTTGCACAAGGTGGGAATCAAACGCTATGAAATAATATTCTGTAATTCTATTTACGATGGGTCTATTAAACGAAATTTCTTAAATATACTTAACGTAAAAACTCGGAGTTTGGCGTAGTATTAATAAATCATATTAACCCGCATATATTTAAATAGTTAACACTCAAAAATATTAGTTTTAGGAATGCTAGTTAAATACTCCTTTATTAATTTCATACATAATGTGGAATATCGTTTGAAAGACCTAGTAATAAACTTCGGTAATAAATCTTCGGATATAGACTGAAAAATTTGACTTTATGAAAAACTAATATTTGTAAATAGTTTAATAAAAATACTATGTAGATCAAATGTTCATAAGATCCTAAAAGTGTAACCTACAGTTAAATAAGAGTAATCCGGTGGTAGTTTACAATGATATTCAATAATCTAGTATGCTTACATTTTACCCAGGTTTGCACTAAGCAAAGAAAAGTTGGAAAAGAAAATTGAAAAGTAAAAGAAAAATCCCAAATCAATCTATAACGTAAATATTTATTATAAACAAACTTATGTTCGTATTGGCAAAGTTATCAATAGGAAAGTGCACAAAAGGCAATAATTAACCAGGTCTATTTCTATATTTAATGGTTCAAGGATACTATTATTTTCTATAATTGTAAAGCAATGTGCTTAAGTCTTTTGACCGATATTTTATCTATACAATATAAATGCGATAGACAATAAATCATCATAATACATTATATTTCTTACGTTCCTATACGCCCTTAACACGGAACACATAATTAAAGAGGTTCCGGATTGAACGGGGACCAGACTAGTGCGATCACATTGAAATCCTTCTTATGGCAATAAAATCAATAAATGGCAATATCATATATATATATATATATATATATATATATATATATATATATATATATATATATATATATATATACATATATATATATTTATATATATATATATATATATATATCCGCAATATTCAGTTTTAAAACCCCACCATTTCGGCACCTCGTCCCGTCACCATGCTCTTACTGCCGTTCAAGTGGTCATTGCTGTTTTAGTATATTACTCTGTATCCCTTTATTATGTGCATTCTGTGTGTTATATTGTACATATACAACATTATTCATACTATAGACCTACTCGTATCTATACACTAAACTCTGCCCCCTATTATGTGTCTGTCAATAAATGTTGACAAAGGAAAAATAAACAGACACGTGGATTCTAAAAAAAATATTTAGCCTGAAATTTCTTTTATACCCTAAATATATATATATATATATATATATATATATATATATATATATTACCATATGTCTGTATATTGCCAACATTTATAATTACAAATATAGATTTTCTCACCATTCGCAAATTAATTTATCCGGAAATATTTTAATTTAAGTTTATTTAAATTGATGTATGTTTCAAATTGTAAGTACTACAATTTGTTAGAATTAATGATTATTGGTTTTTACTAAATGGTTATATGACGCTCCATATGTTCAATAATTAAACTCAATATTCTTTACACCACACATACGAATATAAATATTGTTGACCAAGCACAAAAGAAAAAGATTAAAGGTGAAGGAGGAAATTATTAAGACAATAGGTTTGATTCATTTAATAAAAGATTCTAATTGACACTTCAAACAAGAGTAGTTAGCCCAGTTAGTATCGGATCGATTAAACAAAACCCATCGACCTTAAATAAAACCTTCCTTGAAGCACTCCGAGGGTTCTATTAAGAAGACTTTCAGTATTTAATTAATGTCGTGTTGCTGTCATGGCTAAAATTTATAAAATATTTATAAATGAATTTACTGACTCAGTAGATGTATCATATTTTTAATTTGATATTTTGTGTATTAAATTCGTAATTGTTTACAGAAATGTATTTTATATTTTTCGTTCTATTAAGTTTTCTAAGATGTTTTCAAGTGTTCATAAAATTTGGTATTTCTAAAATAAATTATTCTATGCTTGCTTTTATCTTTACGATTAGATTCTGTAATTTATCTTCAACTAATATTGTTTTCCAGTTATACATTACCAAATAAAAAAATTACAACTATACTGACTTTTTTCTCTTGAATCTATACTTATAATTATATATATATATATATATATATATATATATATATATATATATACATATGTACGTACATATACATATATAAATAATTTTATTAAAAAGTATTATGAACAACTGTTTCTGGCAAAAACATACATTTTTTTCTTAAATTTCGAACATAATTTATATTGAATACATGTCTTTATAAAAAGATATACCAAACCAATTCAACCAGGTGAAATTCTTGACAAATAGACTTGATTCTTTTATCATTCTCTTCATATGTTATTAGAACAGAATCGTATTGAAATAGCTGTCAGCCTTGTAACTTAATTGTCATAAGCAATGACTTAACGAAACTTGTATATAATAAGCTAACGGCGTTACCAGTCGTTTTGTAGAAGTAGCTTTTATGTGAATATTTCTAAATAAATTGGTTTAAAGTCATAATTGAATTTGTGTCATAAATCACAAATATTAATAACACAACTTCTGCTTTTGTTTTATACCTTTATTATTTTTATTGTCGTTTAAGAAATAAAGTTCAAATTGTATTTGCAAAACTTGACAAAACTGTTCATGGACAACGTTAATATTAAGTGCCACCTTTTCACATTTTTAAAAACTAAGAACGTTTCTTTAAATTAAAATCCTTATTTTTTTTATAATTAATGTCCTTAGTGAGATATGAAAGGTAGAAAACATTAAAGAAATGCAAATGAGAAGTTAAAACTGCTGTTTTTTTTATTGTCGCGGCTTGATCCATCTTTTCTAAAACTACAATCATTTTTTTGAACAACAGAGCTCTATTTGGGCACGACATAACACCATATGTGTTTTTGGTATGTGTCGGTTCGGTGTATTTTAACACATTTCGTATTAGAAATTTTTAGAGAAAAAAATTAAAACAAATATATATTGGTAAACATTTTTAAAGGAATCTTTATACGTTGATACATATCGATTTAATATTCCATCTTCTAACATTTAATATACGGTCCTTAATTAGATACATTAATAACACGATGACTTTTTCTACGGAAAAAAAGTTCAATAAAAATTAAACACATTAAAAAGTTCAATAAATTTATTTAAAAACAAAAACAATTTTAAATATACTTACTGTGAACGTCATTTGTAACTTTTAATAATATTTGATATAAAATTAGTAGATAATACCACTCAAAGTATGCAGGAAACATTTTTTTTTACTAAAAGACACTGCTTTAAGCATAAATACTTTTCGAAGACAAAAAAATATTGAAAAAATATTAAAAAATTGTTCAAATGTACAGAATACCAGCGAAATAAAAATAAAACTGGAATCGATTAATATTAATTTTGTGGAGATCTATAGAAATTTAGGAATTGTGTTTATGCTATATGCATTCTATTAAAAAACTCTACCGACTACATTGTCATTACTGCACAGTGTTTCGATTAGAACAAGCTAGTTAGACAAAATTATTTATTATATTTTTTGCTCCTAATGCATTACTGTATACGGTTATGAACATTTTTCAACCAAGAATTGAAACATACATAGGTTAAGGCATTAGGCTACTAACATATAAATAGTTTTGTGAAATAAAAATTCATTTCCTTGTTCTATTTTAAATAAGTAAACCTGTGTTTGATTGAAGAAAGTCATACACATTAATGAAATTTCAGCTACAATAAACTTATAATAAGCTTACACATCCAACACCATCATATTTTCAATAACTTACACTAATATTATATAATAAACCCAATTATATATTATAATAATAACCAAAAATAATTCTTCATTAATTTAAATCACAAAATCGTTTTTCTAATGAGTCATCGATAATAAAGTCCAGCAAATTGAAATTTTGAATATTTCGTTTGTACATATATATATATATATATATATACATATATATATATATATATATATACAAAAAATGGTACTATTAAACTTATATACATTAGAAAGGGGATTATCTGCCTTTTTTGTGAATGTTTTTGAAATTTATTGCTGCGAAGGATTCAATCAAGCAAAGATACCACTTTCATCGCGCAATTGAAGCGGCATAAGTGAAAAATGAATGTAAATTCGCCATTATCATTATTATTGGTTAGTTTTTGTTTGTAACTGCTGCAACTAGAACTATTATTTCAGTTCCATCGGTCAAGGAATGAAATGAGCCATCACTACCACTAAGGGAACAAACCGCAATAACTTAATTTTGCGCAGATATTTAACGCTGAGCAGTCTTATCTAAAACAGCTTAAAATTTAATTTCAATGCCTAACTCAATTACTATCATCACGTGTTTGTCTGGTAGCAAATAGGCTTTCTTGGCTTTTCTTTGACTATAAAAAGAATACCCGATGCTCAGTAAGTATACTCCACTTTCATGCCTGTTTAGAAGCGAGAGTCGTTTGGAGTTCACATAATACGCCAGAACCTCATCACTCATGAGTACCTTTTCAGCTTCTGTTCAGGATCTCTCAAATAAATTTATGCCACGTATCATTTACCTGAAAACCGAGAAAATATCATATCAACAACCTAGACTTTTGGGATCGTCACATATCCATGTTTGATTTTGGCAACAGCGCAGGTGGCGGATGTGATGAAGTGAATACCACCGCTAGTTCATAAGACCCATTAAATGTAATGTCTTCCCCTATAGGCACTCAACATTCTTTTACAATGCTCCCCTTTCTCCGAAACTTTTTAGAAAATCGTGATATTACGATCTTGATATCTTTTACTGATGGTTCCATTAGGCGACTGAAATCTTTTTTCGTGGAAATAAACTTAGAAAGCGCAAAGTTTTGGTTACTTTTCTAATATTTCACCCATTTTTTGTGAAAGTCCTTTTTTGAATTCTGGTTTTATAATTTTCCACAATGATGTGTCTCTGACAAAAGTAAAGCTTGTCCTCTTAAAAAAATAAAACTTGAAAAGATGATATTTACTTATTGTCTTTTGAATTTTAAATATGTTAAAAACAAGAAAATTTTTTAGAACTACAACGCTTTTTCCTAACTAAAATGGAAATTTTATGTGAATATGGTAATGTAAATAATAGTACATAACTTTGGTAACCAAATTCATCACATCTTTTAAAGAAAAATTCATAAGACTCTATAGTGTTGATGCCAAAAATGTAACTAATTTTATGCATTTGATCTACTATATCATATACTCACTCCGATCTTTAAAGTTTGAAGAGACCCAACGATACCTAAAAATATGATCCATGAAAACTGCTGTAACTACAATCATTAACGTTTAGAGGAAATTATATCAAACTATCTTGTTCTTGATAAAACAAACACTGTATCCTTAGGAAAGTAGCTAGTTTGCGACGGTTTATCTGTTTGTAGAGTCTCAGACAGAGACCACTTCCACGTTGTATCGTTTCATCGATTTCTTTCGTCTTCATAGATTTCTCTCCGATTTTATTTAAATTATCGCTTATTAATTGTAACTATATTATTATAAATACCTAAACGCATTTGTCAGTTTTTTTAACTTAACAAATCAACAACTATATAACCAAAATTTACCAAATTTTGCACACTATAAACCTTGTACCTCACCAAAATATGGAGATTTTTTATACCCTATTACAAACTATATTAATTATTTTTTTTTTCCAGTTAATGATACGTTTAAATTTTAATTTTTTAAAAGCTAAATTTGTTCTCAAAATCCAAAACTTGTAAAAGCTTATTTATAATAATTGTTCTGTAAAAGCTTTATACAAAGTCACTTTACTAATCCGCAATTTTGATATTTCAGAGCGGTACTTTTGAATAATTTAATTAGTCTCCATATTAGTCCGAGAGTTATAAGTTATTTTTTTTCTACAAACTAAAGACTATAACACCAATAAATTAAATGAAGTTGTAAGATATGACTAGAAGTAGAAAAGTGTGGAAATGCAAAATAGAAAATAAAGCTACTGTTTGTAATTTATATAAACCATCAAGGCTGATTAATTTTGAACTTTTTTGTGAAAAATATAATCAATGTGCAAAAAATAGAGAATATGAAATATAAAAAATGCGCATAACAATTTTTTTAGACTACTGATCCATTTTTGGATATAAGATAGTATTTAGTATTTTTGGATATAAGGCATATGTTTATTTGCTATTAAAATATTTAGATTAAATGAAAATCTGATATACTAGGGAGGTTTCTGTAAATTTGGTTTAGTTTTATGTAGATAATATATAATTTTCAAATTTAGTGAAATCCTACATCAGTCAGAACTTAATTTCTTATTGCCCGAAAGAGTATTAATAAATAAAAATACCACCTATAGATCTAATACAATTTTAACAGAGTGGATTCTACACATGCAAAGTAGTTTAGAAAGAGTGATTGATTTAGCATATAGAATGATAGTAGAAGCAAAAAAAAATGTTTTTAAGATTTTTGTGTGTACTACTATTCTTCAATCGCGCAAAAGTCGCTACACAAATTTTGATGAAATTGAATTTGATAGTTTTCACATTTTTTTATAACCGAAGAATTACGTAACAAATCAATTAGTTACTCTATGATTACACGCCAATTACCATAGCTTGACATATTAAGCTAGTTTATAAAAAAATCTTGATGACCGTATAAGGAGGCTGTAAGTATCTGTAATGTTAAAACACAAAAAAACGTGTATCATAATAATAAAAAAAATAACATTTAGTGAAAGCTTGTCTTTTTGTCTTCAAGTTAATTATTATTAATTTAAAAATTATTCTATAAAATTATTAATACAATATTATGATTATGAGTTAATATATTGGTAATGTTTTATGAAATAAAGGAAATAGGTTATGCGTTTGTGAACACTATTGAAAGTGCAAATAATGTTTTGGTAGTTTATCTATTTTTTTACTTAAAAATTTGCTCATGCATGACGAAGAGAAAATATCCCCGTGGAAAATATGATTGTTTAATAATTTATCTTCAGAGGGTAAACGCCTTCTTATCTATATATAAGGAACCTACCCTTCTGTTTGTTTGTTATCTAGCAGCGAGCATTAAATTTTCAATATATTTACAATTTTACGAAGCTAAGTAGTAACGTGAAACGCAAACCAAGTCAATGAAATTTTATAGTTATTTGAATTAATAAAATGTAAAGATACAAAGAAATAATATAAAAATTTACCAGCTGTTTCTTCTTAGATCGTAACAGTGCGAAACAAGAAATAATGCAGTCCATTTATTCAATCTGCCATTTTAGCATTAACGAGAGCAATCCAATAAAAGCTAATGATTATTTTTTGGTGGTCCAGTGCTGGTGCTATCAACTATAGTTTTGTAAATCTATCACTGTGGATGTCTACTACAATCAATTAGTTGAAATGAGGAGGGATTTTGCCAATAATCTGCTAAGATTAGTGAATAGATGCAGGCGGATTATCTTACAGCACAATGCTTGATCACATATCGCATAAACAACATCACTCCAACTGCAGGAGCGAGACTTGGAAACTCTATAACACTTCGTATTTTTCTGACCTCGCCTCAACTGACTACATCTTTTTCAGGTCTTGGGCCATTCTTTGCAAGGAAAAATATTCTAATCCCAAAAAACTGTAGAAAATGTCTTAGGCGATTTTATCATCACTCGCTTTCCAAGTTTCTTCACTGCTGGCATTAACAAGCCAGCGTTAAATTGGTAAAACTGAATAGATAGCTTAGACGCATACTTTGATTAATTGTACTTCTTCTTTATACAATAACTTTATACAATTCAATTATTTTATTAAAAGTTTTCTATTTTAATTTAGACAAAACTACTGATCCCGAGAAAATTATGTATAATTATAGAATTGTGAAAGGTTATCGTACAAACGACGTCAGGTACTGGAAAATGAAATATAAAATATATTAAAACGACAATGTAACATTTCATCATTGACTATTTGTAAGCCAACGATTCAATATAACCTTTATTATTACGTTGTAAATGATAAATGAAATAATAAAAATATCAAAATTAGGGACAATCCCGTCATTGTGTGGTTTCAACGGTCTACTAACGCATTCATTACTGTCTGTGTTCATTAATGATCTACTAACGCGTTCATTACTGCCTGTGTTCATTAATGATCTACTAACGCGTTCATTACTGTCTGTGTTCATTAATGATCTACTAACGCGTTCATTACTGTCTGTGTTCATTAATTATCTACTAACGCGTTCATCCTTTGCAAGTAAAATACCGTCTGCTGAACACTTATCCATTAATGTATTTTCCGCTAATGAGATATATGCGTCTTATAATAAATCTTGCTGTACAATTCTTCGATAAAAAAGTATGTAAATTCCATGAATATGAGTATATTGAGAACCCGAAGCATGTCTATTAATACAGTATTATGATTATGACTTCAAATATTGGTAATATTTTATGAAATAGAGGGAAAAGCTTATGCATTTGTGAAAACTATTAACAATAAGTGAAAGTGCAAAGAAAAATGTAAATCTAGCATGTAAATATATCCTCAATAATGTCTTCGTAAAACAGCACGAACATTACCAGGGATATCAGTGTTGAATTACTCTCAAGTCTTTCTCAAACTTTTATGCATATAATTTTCTCCGTAACCGTTCATTAGATTAGTTGACAATACCGTTTGCTTTATTGGAAAATGTTCAAAATTATTTTATACCTACGTTATATTTTACCAATGAGTTTGCTATTCGGATTCCCGCTCAAGAAATTAACATTTAAAAAGGAATTTCGCCAATGTGAAAGTCCTCAAAAAGACCTTTTTCACGATTTTTTTCTATTACTGCATTTAGCATAAAGGGACTTCACAATTTGTCGACACAAATTCTTACTACAAATTAAGTAGTGTGACGTTACACTTAAAAAAGTGAAAAATCTTAAAAAAATTCTTAGTATTAATTTCCATTCGTTTGCTTAAAACACGTTTTAGCAAAATTTTTGGTTCTAAAGTGGCCTTTTACAGTAGGAGTTTTCGAATTAAAGAGAGAGAGATGGAGGTATTATATACATATTTTATCCATGTACTAAGTTTTATGTGACTATATACCAAATATTGAATATATTTGGTATTAATTTTGTAGAAATTCATTATTCACAATTAAATTAAACTACGTTATGCAGTATTATTTCCACTTTATTTAAATTCTTTACCACGATCTAAGTTTCGTTGTATTACATCTTCAGGTGGGCTATTAGCAAAGATCTTTACTAATAGCTCTCTTGAAGATGTGGTCATACAACGAAATCTAGGTAGTGGTAAATAATTTAAATAAAGTGCAAATAATACTACATAACGTAGTGTAATTTAATTCTGACCATATTCCGTCATACAAACGAAATACATCACGAATTAATTATTCTAACGTCGATTTAATTAGACTGATATCATTTTACGGCAGAATAAAAGATTGTACTGGGTTTGATATCATATTGTCAAATACCATTCTCAGGAATTTTCACTGTTCTTATCAAATCGTTTAATCTTTGTTTGATGCACCTGTTATATAGACGATCGCTTATTATTTATTTGATGGGAAAATAATTAATAAACTGACACACAGTTAGCAGAACATGATCTTTAACAGTTCTTTCTGTTTTGTTAATAAGTACAAACTGTGCCCAAAGTTGTTTAACTTCGATGATCGTGTAAGTTCACTATTGACGATCGGGTCGTGGTTACGAAAGCAATATTTTAACATTTACCTATTGAGTTTAGAAAAATGCTAGATTTATAAATATTATAGTTTGATAGGAGTAGAACAGTATTACATTAGTGTTTTTTAAAAGTACAATAAAGAAACGGATAATAATTTAAATCCATGTTAATTTTAATCTAATCAGGAAGACGAATCTTTTCATAGCAGCGTTGGATTTATGTTAGCAACTCGATTGCTAATATGATAAAAGTTGCTTTATATCCATATTGAAGTTGCGTATAATATGTATTTAAAAACATTACTTTGTTCAAGATTCGTGAAAATATAAAAATGATAATGGTGGATTTCCTTGTTTCAAATCGGTACTTCCTCATATCACTTTATATTTTATCTTTCATATTTTTATAGTAAACATAATTCCTTTCCATTATGGGATCAGCAAGATATATATAGTGACATAACATTTTTAGAATATAAAAAATGGAAACAACTAGCAAGTTTAAAATTTATTTATTTTTTTCCAAAATAGTCTTTGTGATACTTAAATAAATCGTTTCATTCCATGGAACTACTAAACGTCTCTTCCACAGTTTTTCGAAAGCAGTCATTGCTACTTCTGCGTCTGGAAACTTTATTCTTTACAGTTAATTTTTAGTGTTAGAAATAAATGGAAATCACGATGATATGTCGAGTGACACGTCGAGTATGGTGTAGGTCGGACCTATATGGCGTAAGGCCCATAATTTCTATACCCAAAATAGCCATATGTTTAGTCGTTCACCTGGCTAAGCATTATCGTGATGAAGGAGGATTATAAAGCAAGAGGCGTGGATATCGAACTTTTATCCAACACAACAGGCAAACAATTTCTGATATACTAGACTATCGTAACTGTTCTTTTATTTTCCAAATCAATCGTTGCGTGATAGTCCGGCCAAAGAACGAAGCGAGCTCTTTCCAGCATTTCGGCCTTTATTCAGCCTTGTACGCAACTCTTTAGAAAGAAACAACCATATTTCTTAATATCCGGTTCGTAATAGTATATTCAAATTTTATCATCTATGATATCAAATATAGCATTTGAATGATCTTCGTATAATTTATGTAACTTATGAAATCAAATCAAGATGACGGTGTTCTTTAAATTCGGTCAAATCATGGGGTTTTAACGTAGTATATTGCTTCCCGACATCTTAATATTCATATAGAAATTTCGGTTTTTGACATACACTAATGCATAAACTTGTCCGAATATGCTAATAGGTTACTCTTTTGTCAACCTTTATCATGAAGCACACAGAATCGATAAACGCCTCTCCTGCTGATCACTGACATTGATACGACCACGATTGAACTCGTAAAATTAATTGTAAACAGTAGCGTAGGATGGTGTTCATCATAAAATGGCAATCGAAGTCGATCATAACTTTTTTGCTAATTGAGACTACAATGAATGTCATAAAAAAATTATTCAACCAAAATTTTCTTATTTTAAATTCATCTTGACATGATACACGTAATTTTCAAATTGCCCCCTATTTTTAAAAACAAATGATAAAGTTGAGCAGAGCGCTTCAGTACGTTACCAAATAGTTTATTTTTGAGATTTGAATTTATTTTTTTATTATCATTATTATAAATGATCAATTCTAAAAACGTTCAGTAGTATCTAGGTAACAAAAAAATTCTTTTTAAATATTTATGTTTGTGTAAATATATATATATATATATATATATATATATATATATATCTGTTCTCAAGTATGGTTCTAGGCCTGATGTACAAAATTTTAGGCATGTAGTAGGGTTACTACATTTGCTGAAGTATCTAAAAACGTTATATATCGCCCCATATGTACTCAAGTTCAATGCCAGTTGAAGGACTTCATCCTAGGCCGTCTACCGTCATTAATCATACTAATTGTAAGGATTATGTTGCTAGGGCAGCTATATGTGGTTCATTTTTTTTAAAAAGTATTTGACTGAGTTGATAATGATATTCTCCTAACAAAATTATTGGAGACTGGTATGTTTTGACACCATAGTAAAATTATTCGCCAGTTATTTTTGGGCTCGAAAGCAATACACTTAATTTGGGCTCGAAAGCAATACACTTAATTTGGGCTCGAAAGCAATACACTTAATTTGGGCTCGAAAGCAATAGACTTAATTTGGGCTCGAAAGCAATACACTTAATTTGGGCTCGAAAGCAATACACTTAATTTGGGCTCGAAAGCAATAGACTTAATTTGGGCTCGAAAGCAATACACTTAATTTGGGCTCGAAAGCAATACACTTAATTTGGGCTCGAAAGCAATAGACTTAATTTGGGCTCGAAAGCAATACACTTAATTTGGGCTCGAAAGCAATACACTTAATTTGGGCTCGAAAGCAATACACTTAATTTGGGCTCGAAAGCAATAGACTTAATTTGGGCTCGAAAGCAATACACTTAATTTGGAAATTACTCAATCTAGAGTCAGCCAAAATAGTAATTTAGTCCCTCTTTTCTTTCTCATTATTATTAATGATTTACCATCAGTTGTCAGCACTGCTCGTTGCCTTCTATTTGCTGATGATTTGAAACTATTTGCGGGGGTGGAAAAGCAATCCGTTTCTAAATGGTATCGACTCAGTATTTCAATGGAATCTGAGCAACAAGCTATAATTTAATGTAAGCAATAGCTCAATGATGATGAATAGCAATTGCTAATGACGCATTATCTTCAATGTTTATCCTTGATACAGAATTAAGAGTTAAATGGAACGAGTCTCAAAAGAGTATCGTTCGTGCGGGACCTCCATGTAATTATGAATGACCATTTAACATTTCACGATCACATCGTTGAAACCTGTCAGAAGTCCTACAGGATGCTAGGTTCTGTCATGCGACATTCGCACGATTTCCATAACAGTGGATGTGTTGTTAGATTGTTTAATCCTTTAATTCGTAGTATGCTTGATACCAATACAGTCATCTGGTCTGATGGGTAATGTAAATTATTGTACTTTAAGTGTTTGCACATATTCAGCGTTTTGGAATAACCTGTAAGTTGGATAGAGGATTTTTTGATAAATAAATATACTGTCAAAAATATTTACTCGTCAATATCTGTTCGAGTTTTGCAACATTCGGCTGAAGATGTACATTAGTGTAAGCTGCAAGTGTTTATATTCCATTGAGTGCTGCACAAACCTACAAAAATAAAATAAAAAAATACTAAAGATTTCTGCATTTTAAACTCTGCATAATTTTTTCAAGATTCAGCTTACCTTTTACCAGCATCTCCTTCTAAGTAGACATTTTTTACTTCATATTCTTTACATTATACAGTCAAAACATAAATTGTTATATTATAAACAAATAATTTGCACAATTAAATAAATAATTACTTGTTTTTAAATTATCTGTGAATCCATACATATACAACACCTACACAAGCCAAAAATGAGAAAAGGAATTTGCGGCAAATTGGGCGACGTTCAGAATCCAACTTAAGCACTCGGCCACATCACTAATGTAGAACGCAATACTTACATAACACCTGTCTGTTTGAGCACGAGCGCAGCCTTTTTGTTATAGCTATATGTTATTTGCACGCGTTGTTATCGTCCGTAAACGCTCATCAGCTGAACGTTCGTTCATTGGCAGTCAGTGTGAGAGTATATCCTTGCTATTTAAATTTAACTCTCCTGTCAATCATGATGAACGGCTGACGAATGAGTTATCCAATTCAATTTTATTTATCGAAGTTTTAGTTTTCGTGTTTTGACATCTGTTAGAATATGATTATGAATTTTGCTAGAAGCGAAATGTAAACATCGTGTCAAACAAGTAAATATATGTTGGCAGAATGACGTACGCCTATTATTATGAGATAGTTTCGGTACGAATCAAGCTTTTAAGACTTGAAAAATATTATGAGATAGTTTCGGCACGAATCAAGCTTTTGAGACCTAAGAAATAGTATAATTATAACAAACTAGCGTGACCCGTGCGAAGTCTTCGCATTATAAATTATTCAACTCAATTTAATAAATCAAAATTGATTGCAGGTATTCAATTCATTTCTAATTTTGCACACTGCTTATTACGTTTTTATTCCATTATGAAGCTCAGATGACAGATCAAACAAATATTTTACTAAAATTGACATATAGAGGCGCAAGTATCATAAGCATTGAGCTAAAGCGCCACTTTATTTATACGTGAAATTAAACAAAAATTTTACCGACCGTCAATCATATTGACGTTGAGCCGTTAGATGGCAGCATTGCTGTTTTGTGTATATAATTTTAATAATTAATTAATTTGCAAAAACAATAGCAATAATACATTTTTTAGTTGTGGATGCCGGTAAAGCAAGCAATTATCTATAAAATGATATATAATTTATGTGGATTAGTTGTGAGGTTTTTTCTGAAAAGGGAGAGTAACATCTTAACCTTAGCGTATTAATATATATGATTTTCGATAATTTTTTTTGAATTTTAAGATTAATAGTGAAATCGAAAACAGATACCGAAAATTGAATTTAAAAGCATTTAAAATTATCTAAGAGAAGGAAAACGTACTTTCGAAATAAGTGAAAAATTTAATAACGCCCGCTTACGTTCCTGATAACCGCTTTTATTTAAGAGCTTTTTTTCAGATAACCGCTTTTATTTAAGAGACTTTTTAATAAATATGCCATCAATATTTTTTAATTCTGTCCAGGTTTGTATTTTTTTCACACAATTTAAATGACTATTGTGAAGTTTTGAGCCAAACATCAAAGATTTTAATATAAATCCAACCAATTAATTTGTTCGAGCAAAAAGTTGATACACTTTTCATTTTACATATTTATTGATCTGTGCACTTGAAATTTTGTGCCTAAATCGATATATTAATACGGGCAGAGAAAACTTTGTACCCCTTTTTAAGCATATTGCGCACATATATGACTGAGATTTGGCATAGTTAAATTTTATATGGAAATGGAGTAGCCACATATATATATATATATATATATATATATATATATATATATATATATATATATATATAAAATACCAAAATAGCTAGTATGGTTATATAATAATATATTTTATTTATACAAGAAAATTTTATTTTCTTGTATCCAAATATTAAAGTTAGAAGTTACCATTACAGAGGAAATATTTTCCGACTTAATAGGCTAAACAAACTATTCGAAAACAAAAGAGTTAAATGTTAGTTTTTATATTCTTTTGAGAAAATGTTTCAATATTTTTTTGTTATTAAACAAAGACATGGAAGTACATAGAATTATGAAAGTTACTAACAATTAATAACATAAACCACAAACACAAAAAATGATGTCTATTTAGAGGCAAATTAGTTCATTTTAAAAAAAGTTGATGACCTGTTTTAAAATTGATAATTAATGAAATGTAAATAAATTTTTGAAATTAAGTTTGGGATAAAAATATAGTTTTGATAATTTCAAAGCATTAATACAATAGACAAATACTCACAAAGTAGTTTCATTTAATTGTGAATAATGAATGTCTACAAAATTAACGCCAAATATATACAATAAACTGATCAATTAAAGAGGTTATAGCTGGTACTGTAAAGTATTGGATAAAATATTAATTACTTACTCAAAATATTTTACATTGGACTTTATTTTTTCTATTGGAACTAGGAAAGCTAAGTATAGAGATGGCGAAGTCATTGAGACAATTCTAATCCTTAGAAGCTTTACTTTTACTATATTGACATATCAGCATCATGTAATGGTACTGATATATCAGTGGTAATTGATGGATATAGGTTATTTAATGAAAGTAAACAAAACATAACAATTTTTACAAATATATATTAGAGATTAAGTAAATCACAGCTATATAGAAGAATATAAGCGATTCAACATGGTGGGGAAAGCATTTTTAATAAAACATTCAGAGAATATTAAAAATGTTACTCAAATTATTAAACCATTTTTCATTTGTGCCTTCAAGAGCGATGACATGGTATTAAAACTAGATGGTATATATCCAATATTGCCTTTATTGTAAGGAAAAATCTGGTTTATGTATAAGAATAACTATAGATATCAAAATTTAGTTTTTACAAGAATAAAGGAGAAAGAAGTGTTACATGAACATCAAAAACCGATCAAGTATGGGTTGACCTTAGACAAGCAAATCCCCTTGGGGTTGCGTACTTATTGGTAAACGTCCTATGCAAAGTGAAATTTAAGTTTAATAGAAACAAATTAATACGAACGAGATACCTGCAAACTTCTATAATATTTGTTTGTAACAAAAGAATGCGGATCATTTCAGTTGAAAGTCGAATGACATAATACGTTTCGAATGACAGATATCGTAACATTTTCAAAAGTGTCCGATGAAAAATCTGAAACTTTACAAGTATCAGTAGAATTATCGTAAAATGAGATATAATTATTTCGTAATTAGGCCGTTGTTCCGAATATTGGAAATACGCACAATACTTTTGATATTCTCTTAACGGGCTAAGTCACTTATCGTGCAGTTTTATTTCCCACACAACTGGACACTTTATGACGGCAAGTTAGATCACAAATAAATTCTTATTGAGAATTATTTGTGATCTGTTTCCAAAGTCATAATAATCATCTGAATATGGATCAACATATAAAATAAAGCAATATACATTTTTTTGATAGACATCTCTGGGAAATCATATAAATTTCTCTAAAATGTTGAACACTTTTTATAATTTTGCCCGGAAAATGAGAAAACAAACGGTAATAAAAATCAATTGTTGATGTAGACTCTGATTATAATTAAATAAGACGTTGCCGCTGCGCATACCGAAGTGATATCGGAGGATGCTGCTGGGTTCTGAATGAAGCAAAATATTAAAGGGCAGTGCCCCTAAAAGACCCCCTGCTATTTATTCACACGCGACCCAAATTCATTTCCTTTCTAAAAAGTCATTAAACTGAAGTTATGTCATATAAAATAAATAACAAAACCCTACAACTGCCTAGGGCTACGGACCCATAACACGAAACGTAACCGCTAGAGCATAAGTACAATCTTTGTAACAAACTCTACGCAATCGAGACGTGTGCCTTAAGGCAAGACACTTGACGACTAACGTTCCGTGTACCTACTAAGTGAAACGATCAAGAACTTATTTTTAAAAACCTTCACGTTAATAACAATTGTGCCGATGTCAATTGAATTGCAGTTTATATAATTGAAGACAAAAATGTCTATTTGTCCGTCCTTAATATCACATCCTCCTGTATACTATGCAATATACTGTCTATAACTAGTAACATCAACCGGCATTACAAAGTTACATCGGTGATTGATTTTTTTTTAAATTTGTGCACTTAAAAGAATTAAGACTCTCTTGCCTGTCCCTTAACCTTTATCAAATTGGCCTAAGCCAAAATCTAACATAATAGAGATATGAAGTTTACAGAGCTCGTGTATTAATGTTACGTACATTTAGAAAAGGTTAAAATTTATGACTGAAAATTAGTTATCCAGAATCATACAAAATAATCGATTTAAAAAGAATTAATATTGAGGGGTTAATATATTTTTTTAATAATAAAATGTTTTTTTTATTTCATTATACTAACTTTAGCATAATCTGTAAAGTTACTTATTTGAGCCGCATTTTATATGCAGTTCTATTTTTGACATTATTCAGTCTAGAATTCTGAAGTAAATTCGAAATTCATTTGACAGAGGATATTAAGCCAACTATTTAGTAAAATTGTATGAGGATTAAGTAAATTTTCCTACTGAATTTTCTAATAAATTTCTTCAAAAATCATTAAAAGGAAAAATCATTGGCTCGATGACAGTATCACTCAGTACCCGGGCCAGTTTCTTGCAGGAAAACAATGAGAATCGTTTAAGCGCGGAATTATGAAGCTTTTAGAATGTTTACAAAATAGTTAATCAATAAATTGTTGAATAAATCCATCGTTTAACATCAAAAGTGTAGTATTATTTAATTTAACTACAGGGTTTTGTTAACATTTTATGTTTTTGTCACTCTACCTACTATGTAAAAAATTATTATCCACAGAATCCCTTTCTTTTCGAATGAAACTTGCGTTTGGCTGTTTATCTTTCTTAAAAAGGATTCAATTTCAATAGTAGTAACATACCTATAATTTCTTAAAATATATTTGTTCAGGCCTTTTTTTCTTATACTCTATTTAAATCTAACAATAAATTTCCATCTTATATTATATATTAGTTTGGTTAAGTTAACATGATTAAGAAAAATTGTATTAAAAATGTTAGTCATATGTTAGTTATTTATGTATGTGCTAGTGTAAGGACCGCCTAAAGCGGTGTTGAAAATATCCTCCGTTCCTTTAAGGCCTTCTCTATGTCTTGTTAATGTTGGGCACGTGTTTCCTTCCATGTTTACTCGGTATGTCGTCGCTCCATCGCTTTAACGGTCTATCTCATCTACATTTTTCATAGTTAGGAAACCAATTTGTTGCAATTTGTGACTATCTTTCGTCTTTAGTTCTTTGTATGTGACCTATCAGTTTCCATTTTAACTTAAATGTGTGTTTTGTTATGTTTTTGGGTCTGTCTTTTTCCCGATCAACATATATCAACTCGATCTTTTAGTTTGATATTCACATAGCTCTTTCATTTTGCTCAAATTAGACTTTGTTATTAACCAGGTTTTGCAAGCATAGGTTAAAGCACTGTGAAAGCACATATTCATCGCTTTTCTTTTAAACTTCGTCAGTATCGAGCTTTTAAATATTTCCTTCATTGACCAGTCCTCAATTATTATGTCCTTATTCACGTATTTTTTATTCTTCGGTCTATTTGTTTGTGTCCCTATAGGATTTAAAAATGTGAGAAGTCCAGGGTAGCCATAGTTATTAACGTATTCCAAGAAAGTTAATTGGATTGTGATAGATGTCTTATGTGTATTCGTCGTACGTTTCAACTTTTTCTGTAGCTCCATTTCTCTACTTTATTTATTAAGAGACTCCAGCATATATTGCAGGTTACCAGGTACTTCAGAGAGCAAAACTAAATCATCCGCAAATCTTAAGTGGGAGAGATATTTACCATCCCATTCCGTCCCAGTTTACTTTCCTGAAAATGTATTCCAAGACTGCAATGAACAATTTTGGTGAGAGGAGGTCACCCTGCTTTACTCCTTGCTCTATAAAGAATGATGGTCCTCTTGTCTCTAATCATACTCGGCCTATGATGTTGTTGTTGTATATAATAGAATATCCAAAAAAAAGACCTAGCCTCTTAAAAAAATAACATATTTGTCAATAAATTAATTTCAATATAAGTAAATCAATTCAACGTACTGGAAAAAGTTCTAATTTGCATCAAATAGTATTAAATTAATTTGATGGCACCAAGTTCGTATAAAGATTTTAATTTTCTAACTCATGTTATTTACAAAGAAAAGATACAAATTATTAATTATATATCATTATCCATAAATGTATTTCAATGTCAGTGATTATAAATGGCGGGTTACGGTAAATAGACCGTGACTCCAAACCCTCCATTTTCAATAAAATAAGTAGCCGTCAAATTCATTTCGAATTTGTTACATACCCAACGTAAATACAAGGTAATGCTCTTTTCTTGCCGTCTTCCGCAGCACGGTGGAATATAGCGAAGACCTTGGCAACGTCCAGCCAAGTTAAGTACCCTACCTCATTGTCGTGGAATTTAGAACTGTAAGCAAAATTTATTTAACTTTTCGATGTATGCACACATTAGACATACATGAGCAATCCTTTGAAATCACCCAAATTATTAATGGGTTGAAAGCTAGGATTAAACAATTGGAAGCTGGGATTAAACAAGTTAATAATATTTGTTTGTTCCTTAAGTTCCATTATATAGTTTTGACAGTTGCAAAAACTATAAAAGCGTACTTGATATAATATCCTACTGCAGCTCTTAAGTAAAAAATGAATATGTAAGAAAAAGAAAATAGAAATAAACCCAGCGCAATGTTATTACTGATAGATTTGAAACATATCTCTTTTTGTAAGAAACATTTGTACCTACATTCTATTGTTGATTCCAAAATCACTTTATTTATTTACTAGCCCACCCTGGCTTCTCCCGCGTAACAAAACAACTGACTACATTTTGTTTTAATAGTTTCTTCTGCAATAATTATTTATGGTTGATTTAGTAAGAGTATTCTCAACAGTTTATTTATACTATACAATATTGGTACAGAAAACCTTATGAATAAAAAAAAATATAATAAATAACCACATATTTTTTAACATTTTTGTTAATTGCATCATCGTGCACATTCTTTCAAATATTATTTTTACTTCCATAATATTTTGACGATTCGATTTTGTAACAGAAACAGAGTCGAAGGGACAACTCTTAATAAGGAGTAATTACCGACATTTACTGTTCGAATTTGTTTGTAGATTTTCACATTCACGTATTATTTTAATTTAGCTATAATGTATAGATTAATTCAATAATGCACGCAGCATATTTCCACCCCCTTCACTTCAATATTCATTGCTAATTACACACACATTTTAAAAATACATCAATAACTGCTATTGATTTAAACGTGTTGAATTAAAAAGAGACTGGACTACTGTTTTTTTTGCAAAATAAATTTAACGTACGAACGATCCATGCATGATTCGAATAAAACCAATATGATTCACTCATAGTCCCATTTTTTCACTCAAACACATAATTTTGAATTTGAAATATAAACGTACAACTGTTTATTTCGTTGGCAATCTTAAGTACACATTTTAAATGTATTGTTTTAATTTTATAGTTTTTAAAATCGACAAAAAACGTGAAGTGTAATTTAATAATATTGTTCGTAATAATGTTAAGAATTTGAACATAATGAATTTTTAAAATCTACAAAAAACGTGAAATGTAATTTAATAATATTGTTCGTAATAATATTAACAATTTGAACATAATGAATTTTTAAAATCGACAAAAAACGTGAAGTGTAATTTAATAATATTGTTCGTAATAATGATAAGAATTTGAACGTAATGAATTTTTAAAATCGACAAAAAACGTGAAGCGTAATTTAATAATTTTGTTCGTAATAATGTTAATAATTTGAACATAATGAATTGTACATACTTGATAAGCAATTCAATCCTCACCTAATCTTTTCCACTTCTCCCCATAACAAAATAAATAAATTATCCCTGGAAATGTGATTCCGGAGCGAAGAGAGTGGGATGCTACTCGCATATTATAGCAATCATCTGGTAACTGTTCTGCCGATATAGGCTGGATTACATCCCTTCTCCTAATCCAAAATGTTAATCAATATTCGTTTAAAACCCACATTTTTCCATAAATTTTCCGGCCTCCAATAAGATACTTATTTTGTATGAATTATCCACTAATTATAAACTTCGTTGATAATCTGGAGTTATACACAGTTCGCTCATACCAAAGACGATTTACATACCCGCAATAATCAATGCCGCAAAACCAGCCTACATTTATTTAACCACAAACATATGTCGCACAATCTGTTTCAGTCCTTACTGAACGTAGGCCCTCCAATGCGCAGACCATTGAAGGGAATTCCCATAATAGCCACGTTGGACAGACGGCTTAGTGAGCGTTAATAGTTTGGTCTGCGCGTCAATGATTTGTGGCATTTAGCAACACATAGCATCACTCAAACCTCGCTTGACATTCGGCCGGGAATGAGCACGGGACCGCGCAGTACGCCACGTAAGACTTGTGATACACCATGGTATGGACATAATTGCATCTATTTATCACATCCTATTTTAAACTTCATTTTCGAAGTCTCATGATTAGAATTTTCATTAAAATGATTTCGATTAACTTACGTCAACAATTTCGAGAGATAAAGATAACTGAAAAAATTAACTAGATTTCTTTCTGATGGATCTCTCCAATCCTATTCCACTCGATGCGTCACGAAAATAAAAATTTTCCTCTTTTTCAATATATGGGGAGGTAGATTAAATTTTTTTTTAAATATTTTTCTATGTATTATTAGGGATTAAATATTTCTTTTTAATGTTTTATTATATGGTAATAGTGATCAAGTATTTTTTTTATTATTTTGCTACATCTTTACCAAATACTTGCAAAATTTAATACATATTGGTGTAAAACCATAGAAACTCTGAGGCATTGACAGAAAGAAATAACAAAATTATGAAGACTTCCTGTTTCATTACAGAATCCTAAGATCTTTCACTGACTAGGCTCTGATACGTTATCCCTGTAGCCAAATGATACATAAATCTATTTCGTTGGCATCTAGATACCGTGGGAGAATTTGTAACGACTGAATACATAATAAATAAAATAATTGCATTTTTGTGTAACTAGTTATCATGTATAGTTAATAATGTGTGAGTTAGAAATTATTGTCTTGTATGTAACACGACAGTGAAGGTGAGATCACATTTCATATATGTAGATATTTTCAATGTTTGTATTGAGTATAAGCAAAGCAGTCAAAGCACTCGTGAAGTTGCACATTCTTGTCCCGGGGCAGAATTCCGAACCTGTTCTCATATTTTACATTTCTAAATTTGTTTAACATTTTATTTTTAATGTAACGCAAGTGAAGATGAAGTCCGCCAATCACTTGCACGTCATTACTTAAAAAATATATTTAACAAAAACATGTGATGAATAAGAAATTACTTCATAAAATTAATAGGTACTTATTTATTTTAAAAATTGTATTTATCTTTACATCATATACTTCAAATTTCTTTTGTGTAACTTCACTTACATGTGTCTTAATAATGTGAAAGCTAGAAATTACATCTAAATATATTACTAAGTACATTTCTCAAAATATACCAAAATAATCTTTAATAAATCTACACTAGCCTGAATGTAATGCAAAAATATTTACACAAAACTGCACAATCGTTCTGGAGTAATTGATTTACATACAAAAAAAATGTAGACATTCATTAAGAATGTGCTCTTGAGAGACTCATAACGGCAATAACTCGATCATTGTGATTACTTCGTTTTTTTAAGCGTTTTTCACAGTAATGTATATCCGGAAGGAGATAATTCATCAAAATGAAATTTCACATAACTACAAGGTTTAAACTTGTTTTCCCTGAAAACATAAATATTTGTATTTTGAATATTCAGCCTATTAGTCCCAAGATGAGTAGAGATTAATTGTAATATCAGCTCGTCCCCCGACACCTCAAATTTTCTTTCTCCACCACATTAACTAGATCGTCACAATGCTGCTGCAAAATTATGACTTATAATATTACCCTTTTTCCAACCACTGAACATTTTATACGCATCTTTGCAACAACTACTTCAAAATGATCATTCACTTTTATTCTGTACCAGAAAATATTTAATATACTGAAATTACCTCAAAAGATTTTCTTTTCACTTTACGTTATCGTACTATATATTGAATTTATTTGGCATTAATTTTGTAGAAATTCATTATTCATAATTAAATGAAACTACGTGATGTAGTATTATTTCTACTTTCTTTAAGTTCTTCACCACGACCTAGGTTTCATTGTATTACAATCTCTTCAGATGGGCTATTAGCAAAGATAATAGCCCATCTGAAGATGTTGTAATACAACGAAACCTAGGTCGTGGTAAAGAACTTAAAGAAAGTAGAAATAATACTACATCACGTAGTTTCATTTAATTGTGAATACTATATATTTTAAAACTCCCCGAAATCAGTTTAATTTTAAAGTCTGAACCCACGTTGTTGGTGGCCAACAACCAAATGATACTTAATGGCCCTCGCGCTCATATTCATTTTGGGCAGCAAACTGTACTTGAAGCAAAGACTTTATAAAATAAATACATTAAGAAAATGTCTTTGAACTTTCAACCATAGATTTCTCAAAAGAACTACAACTGCCGAGACTGTGTTATAAAATGTGAGGAAAAAGTCCTTTTAATATAGAAACTCCTGCTAGGTATCTATATTGTCAGAACTAGTAAAATACCATTTTCATACAGTGATTAAAAAAACTAGCTGGCAAACGCCACTACTTGGCGAAGTATTTATCACTCATATGGGGCAAAAAAGTATATTTTGGTATCGTTGACTTTTATAAGTTTTTCTCTGATAATCTTCTAAAATTACCAGTACTGCACTTCATGTGTTGGCAAGGAATAAAATAAATTGATCCATCAATTATATTTATCTTTCGTGATTGTTTTACTTTATTTAAAGTAACATGTTATGTTTAATAAATTGTTAATTCTTCCGAGCTATTTGTGAACTATATTTTGACCAAAATTCAAACTCACTCTTTTAACTACAACCTCAGCCTTTGAGCTCTTACGCCATTAAATTTTGGCAAAACACATATTTCACAATTACCTACGAATCGTTCGCCATTTTACTTCACAGCTAATAAGCAAATCGATAAACAAATTCGAACTTGTGTATATTGCCCGGGAGCTATGTTTCGAAACGAATGCAATTCGCCGTCCGCACGGAAGCCCAGTACTAATCGAAAAACAACTGACAACATTTCACAAGTACCGATATAGCACGATACACACGTCTGTGCAAGTATCCAACGCGGACAATAAACTATGTATGATTATTTGACAAACCGTCGAGACAAAATTCATCAATCATTTGGGGTTGAAGCCACATGCTGTGTTGCTGTGACTAAAGGTAGCGTCTTACTATGGTTGGAATTATTTTTTGATGTTTCTAATCAACAAGATTTTTAATTGTCATCGGAATCAAGATTGCATAGAAATAATTTATCAAAAACCACGTGACTTTATTTTTACACTTTGCGTGATTCACAGCGCGTTAAGATCATCGCATCTCGATATGCAGTTTTTCTTTCTCATCATGCTAAGTGCCAAAAGTTGCTTCAAGTTTCTGATTTTAGTAAGCTAGTACAAAGCTATTTCTTAATATATTTAGCACTACAATATCTATCGAAAAACTTGTTTATCCTTTAAATTGTCTACAGTTAGACTATGGCTTTTTATTTAACACTCTGTTTGCTTCATTTCTAAACTAATCACATCCACTTTCTTCCCACTGTCTTCACAACGTCACGTCGTCACACCATGTAACTGGTGATCGGCCAACGTTTCGGTGTTCAATTCTTGGTTACCACTCCTACGGCCCTAACGTCCATCCTATCTGTGACACAAATTTCCTGTTCGTCGCCATTTCAGATTAGCAACTCGTATAAAAAATATATTGTAAAGTTTTAAAAATGGATGATTTATTATAAAAACCCTCTTTTTCAGTTTCCATCCTGAACAATTTCAAAATCTGCGTAGAAATGACTACAAATTTAATTGACATTAAAATTCTAATATTCCAGACTACATTTTGTTATAAATTCGTGTTTTCTTATATGGTCAGATAGAATTTAAATATGATCCTGAATGATTTGGTATCTTTCCATACATTAGTATTTTCTATTCATACACATTACCAATTTTAGACTAAAGTAATAAACAAATATTTTAAACTAAAATAATATAAAATGCGAGAACAGGGTAAACTATTATCCAACACATGCCGTAAATATTTACCTGTTTGTAGGCGGAATGCATTATAACAGTATAATTTCTTTAAGATAAATTTTGTTTTTTTAAATCTTAACCTTTTCATCACTGTTGAAATATATATCAGTTCTTGCATAATCGTCTTACCCACGCCGACAACTGTAAGTATGCAACCTCCCGATACAGTGAATCAATTAAAACTGATTGACACAGGTTGAAGTGGAGACAATTAAGCTACCTTAATTTTGAATCATTCTTGACATATATAGTACCATTGTATCTACCTATTATAATTGCCTTTTTGACATATAAAAATACTTTTTTTCATTACTTTACGTAAATTCCAAGCTATTTAAGTATTGTCATATCAATATACATGCATACAAATTGAGAACCATTTTTTTTTAATTTAGTTAAAAAATAATAAACTAAGATAACGCCACGACAAGATTACATCCACGGTCGCATACAGTGGGCCATGTGACTGACGAAGTAGTTTCGTTTAATTGTAATAGATGGCGGACATGATTGATTGATGATTGAGATGGCGCACATAGTGTTGTCATTTTCTCTGTGGCTAATGTTCCTTTGACCGTGTCTTAATATTTAAATCAATGGTATAGATTACCATACATTATAAATGATAATAGTAGAAGCATATCATCGTTATTACAGCTTATTTATTATAAATGTTTTTATAGAAAATAAAAATCAATATCAAAATCAGTATTGATATAAGAAACAATCCGATTTAAATAATTTTAAAAAATCGATAAATACGCTGTTATTTACCCACATATACATATAAAATATTGCTGATGCTATTTTGACTTGCAACCGTGTTCTCTAAGCAGAGTTGCAAGTCAGTGTAACTACGCCCTGACCACACCTGCGGGCCGTAATAATTAAACATGCATTAAATGTCTGCAAAATAACTCATTTTATTAACAAGATGCCTCAACATGAGCGCGTGGGCTCGGAAAAGAGTTATGAATATGAGAGCGTTAACAATTTGCTACGGCATACATCAATATGACAAATCCGGCTAACTAATCGTTAAGATATTGTTAAATCGTAATTAAAAATGGTATTAGTTTCCTCGCGAGTTACGTCATGATTAATGTGGCGTGTTTAAATATTTCGCGTGAAAGTTGATGGCATAATTACGTGTTAATTTTAACTGTTGAGTTGAACTTCCTACTTGGTTGTTATGACCGGATTAAGAGAAGTTTTCGGATTATCATTAATTTGTCTAAACTCTAAGATGAAGCCCTAAAATTTGATACGCTATAAAATATACAATCATGTCGTCTGAAGATGAGGGGGATTCAAGTGTCAAATAACTTTGGGAGAAATTAAAATATTTCTCATTTTGCTGATAAAGGAAGAGAAAATACAAAAAAATTACGTAATATAGATTACAAAATGATTTCAAACTAATAATTATATATTGTAGATTAATTAGTCATTATACATCTGTTATATAATATATAGGTTCATTATTTAAAAACATAACGCTCGAATCTCAAGAATTCTTTTGTACTCACAGTCTCTGAATAGTATACATTAACGTTATGCTTTTCTTCAATTTGTAAAATTTCATATATAATCAGACTCTACGAATTTCATACAGTAAGTCTATACGAAATATAACAAGTAAATACCAGCCAAATACCAATTGCTAAAAAAACTTTCATTCTATTTCTTTATTCTTTTGATTTAAATGAAAAATCCGTAAATCTAACAACCACTAGACACGGCACAATTATACAGCTCCGCTTTATGTATTGCGACCTGCATGCAATGTATAAGCGCATTGTCACACAAACTGTCAAGTTCAATTTAAATTGTGTCAGCGTTTTTTATTATTATCACATTTTGTTTTAATTTTAATATTCAGTGGAAATTTTAAAGAAAGCCCTTCTGATTAATTTTCGGTAAGGACGGTTTTATCGTAGGATTAGCATGGAAGAGTCTAAACTTGACTAAATTATGTTTACTTAAATGCTTTCAGCAGAAATATTTTTTCATGTGCCAAATACTCTCAGTATATGATATGATATATATACGTATACATTTAAAAGATACTACAAACCTAAACGTAGTGATGGATAGACATACAGTCGAAGCTAATATAATTCTGGCTCCATATACTTAAATATAAATAATAATGTATTTTTCAGCCAATTATTTGATATTTGTGTAATTCTCTCAACAAAAGCTTCTGTTTACATTTTCTATACGCTTTTCGAAAAACGAGCGTGCCGTGCGATGGTAATGATAAGTGATTACTGCCTAATTGTGTTATTACAATTAATTGATTCTTTCTTTTTTTTAAGCAAGCCTTTTCGCGACACAAATCAAAGAAATAATAATATATCTAACATGTCTTCTTGGGCATATTAAGAGTGAGTAAAAATGTTTATTTTTTGACATTTAAATATTTATTTTTTGACATTTAAATGTTTATTTTTTGACATTTAAATTAGCTAAAACGATTCGGGGTATGAACTTTTACCAACTATATTAATTTTTTACTTATTCTTACATACTAAATCTTACATTTTCGACGATATCATACATTAAATGTAAAGAATCAAAACTCCAAAGCTATAATTAAATTCTGTCACTGTAACTTTAAACGCCCTATGAATACAATTCGCTTAGACTGATGCATTTTTGTTTAAATCAGACCGTCTTTTATAACGTTCATGTGTTATTGATTACCCTGTTTGCACTTCTCTCCTACAACCATAGATTCCTTGCTAAACACTGTTTTTTACTTGTGACGCATAATGACACTTGTCGATTATTTTAGCACAAAAATAGCTCATCAACATTCTAAAGGTTTAATGATATAGAAAACTGTACATTAGAAAATCAAACCAATGCCTGCAAAAAAATTACTATCGGTCATTCAATAATTCATAAAGCAAAAACAAAATCAACTTAATTTTTTTGACGATTGTTAATAATTATAATCACGATTTATAAACATTACAAACAAATAGGCTTTATAGAAACTTTTCGTCTTCATTTTCTCGAGACGTTAGTTAGTCAAGCTACAATGTACGTTTTAATAATGATATCAATGTATAGTTCATTGACTGAGAAATTTAAATTGCCAGACAAAGGTCTCAACTTACATGTGGGACTGTTACGATGTCGTTGACTACAATATCGTGACATCTGAAAAAGTCGATTGACAAGAATGTCATATAAAACAACGTAAATACGTATGTTTTCATATTGAAATCAATAGACATATTGAACCAAATCGTGCAAATCATTACTTATAATGAAAATTCGAAAAGCATCATGCCTTCTTTTTTATATAGAAAAAGAGTCTGAGATTACAATTATATAGTATAAGAGCCTCATGCACCTAAACCATGGTGGAAGTGAAACTTCTTTAACCGTTCATGTTAGTAATACATAATAAACTTATTGATAATTTCAATCTGAATAATGGATCGCCGTTTTGTTAAAAATCGGCTGGCTCTGCTGCCGGTCGGATGCATAAGGAATTTTTTTTTTCAAGCGGTATAAAATTATAACGTGACAGAATGTTCCACATGTCGCTAAAGAAATTTCACTTGAAAAAAGTCAAGTTGAATAAAAATGACATAGTTTACATATGTAATCTTTCGGTCGTTTATACAATGACATTTTTTTATTTGGTATCACAACTGAGCTTGTGACACTTTCGGCCTAGTTTTTAGTGTATAGTTGAGAACGTTATTAATTATTTTAATACACGTATAACAATACGTGTTCTACGATTATTTGTTTTTTTGTAATATTAAACCTTAAGTAGATTAACTACCAAAAATGAGTGTTTTAATTATGTTGCCTCTTGATAAGTTTAATTTATGCGTATGAGTGTATGAAGAATGAAATTAATGTGTTAATTGAAAATGGTGGTAGTGATATATGACACCGTTAAGATAAAAATTGTGAATCAATGATATGTGACAGCATAAAAATACAAAATGAAATGGTGAAGTAGATCACTCGAAAATGATATTATGTGGCGCGAAATCTATACAACCTTAGCCTACTTTTCCAAATATTTATAAAATTCTAACACACACATAAATATATATGTATATATATATATATATATATATATATATATATATATATATATTTATATATATATATATATATATATATACATATATATATATATATATATATATATATATCACTATCACTTAAATCTTTCAAATAGTATAGGTTTAAATGTGCCTAGGTTTAAATCATACTTGGTGACCAGATACCAATGATAGTTTTTTCCAATTGTTATGTTTCAGAAGCTGTCAAAGTTACCAATGACCGCCAGCTGTTAAAATATTAAGTAATAAGTAATAGTTAAGTTTTATCGTGCATCGTTTCACGCTTGCCGAACCTGTGGAAATTATTAAAAAATTATAATCGAAATACAACGTCAATTTCGTTTCAAAGGTCGGTCGTCATCTTAGCTTCAGTACACAGGCAATTTGTCGCACCGTGGAAAAAATTGAGCTTAAGTACACTCTTTTGGACCTTAAGCCACAAACAGAGATTGATGCGAAATAAAGAAAATATAACCGCCGTAGCGGCTAGTTTCGAAGAAGACCCAGAAATGTCGACTTACGCCAATCATGTGAATTGGGCATCGCCAGAGAGCCAACCTACCTTATTTTGCGGTTAGATTTGGGTATACATTCATATAACATTGTGCTGATGTAAGCATTAAAGCCGGATGACCATAGACATAGCCGTGAGTTTTTTGAGCCGTGAGTGCTAATTGATGGAAATGTGGGCCGGAAATTCGGATTAGGGCCAGAAAATCATTCTCAGACGAGACCCAATTATGGTTCAGCGGCTATGTCAACAAGCAAAATTGTCATTATTAGAGCCAACGTAATCCATAAATGTTTGACCAGGCATCAATTCATCCATTTTGTTTCGTGCGGTTTATGGCAATGGCGGCATCGTGGGACCTCATTTCTTTTGAAATGAGGAAAGGGACACGGTTATCATCAATGGTGGTATAGAGAAATTTTAACCGACTTTCTGTGGCCAGAGGTCGATAACATGGATATATCCGAGCTGTGGTTCAAACAAGATTTTGACCACCACAGAAATTCGGGGACTGGGTCATGCTACTTGAATCACTCGATTCGATTATTTTCTCTGTGACTACGTCAAGTCCTTAGTCTACGCTAACAGGCCAAACATTGGACGAGTTTGAGGCCAACATTCGAGACGCTGGAATAACGCCGCATATATTGGACCGAGTCAATAAAAATTGGACCGACCGCTTGAGGCACTGTCAGCAAAGTCGAAGCGGATATACTTGAATAATGTGCTATTTCATACATAATGGCATGAATGTATGTTCAAAATAAAGCAAGAATCAATTTGATATCTGACACCGTTTTTGTTTTATTTAAATTTCTTTTCTTATCATTCTTATCTGGTCACCCCTTAGAAAATGTTGTCCAGTGCTCTCTGACAGCATAAATCTAACAAAGACAAAGGTAAAGTAGAACACTTGAAAGTGAAAACATTGTGCTAGGTCGCGGTAAATCTTTATAATCATGATCTTATTTTTTATTTTATGGCGTACGTTATCTAATAGAGAACGTTCGCCAGCAAATATGATTTGTTTTTAATACCGTCTTAAAAATATTAATGTTCAAAATGACCACAATTAAATGAATTATTTCTACTTTCTTTAATTTGTTTATCACGACCTAGGTTTCGTTATATTACAACATCTTCAGGTGGGCTATTAGCAAAGATCTTTGCTCGTGGTAAAGAAGTTAAAGAAAGTGGAAATAATACTACATCACGTGGTTTTATTTAATTATGAACAATGAATTTCTACAAAATTAATGCCAAATATATTCAATACTTTAAAATGACATAAGTTTAATTTGTGCACAATTATTTTTTTCTTCTTCATCTCTTATAAATCGAGCACATGCCTTAATCCCGTAAATAACAAAAACGTGCGAACGAATCGTGATATTGATACCCTAATTAAAGATTCCAATAAACAGTTTAACTATGAAGTTTGTAACTCTTATCTACCGTTAAAATAGTGCGCTTTGGCAATATTAACGTTTCACAAGCTGCGCTAACAATGGCTATTTTAATTATTGTTTTCATTATTATCCACAATTAACGCGACGCCACTGCAGGTATGTTCTTAGCAAGGGCGTCTCGTGGGAAATGTAAACGGTTGTTACATTTCTTTTTAAATAAGTACAAGGTCAATTTTGCGTTTAATTCACTACTTTGATGTTATGCAAATTTTACTATTTTGTAACGTATTTCGAGACGTGCGTATACCTTGTATACGATTTGTGTTAAATTTGCGTTCATTCAACAAACAATGAAATATGTACTTGTTGCATTGTTATTCTAAGCAAAATTTCACTTAACATTATTCAGCAGGTCTTGGTACTTATTTCATCAGATATATTATGCATTTTACTATCTTATAACTACAAACTGACGTCGAATTCTTAAAACTCAGTCCAAACTTTTATGCATTTTTTTTGCCGTGGTCATTCTGATAGGTTTTTATTTCTGATATTAAGTCATTTTAGCTCATAAGACGTTTTTAAAAATTTTGCCTGAATGTTACAAACATAATTTTTGATTCGGTCTCCATGATTAAATATTATTATTTTATGTATGAAAAAACCAATTCAATTTTAAAACAACATAATTTTCAACAAAGGGCACAAACATAAGATTCCTAACGAAAATTATTAAGAAATTTCAAACAAATACAAATTCTTACAGAAATAGTGTTTACCTCGTTGAGTACTTATGCCGCAAACTCGTCCAATGTACTCATCATCCTATCATCATAAACTACAAAGTTACAAATACCTTTATAGTGAATTCAGTTCTTTTTTTAATTATAACTATTTATTATTTTATTATTATTAATTATAACTATTTATTTTTAATTATAACTAAAATAAATCAAAATTTGCTTGTTATGGTGAAAATGTAATGCAAAATTATTTTATTAAATATGATCAAAATTTTCATCGAGGTTCATTCATACAATTTCACGATTAATACTCATTCTTTTTACACAAGTTCATGAAACTGAATTTAAGAAACAGGTTAAACATAATTTAATAAAAAAGTTTTGATGAAAGGATTAGTCTCCAGTATTTTTGAAATTCGAACTATCCAAATTAGATAATTTTCTTGCATTGGCACGAAACAAAAATACATTCGTTTTGAGTGATTTCTGTACAAGTTCTGGACTCATTTTTTTTGCAAATAACATAAATTTCTGATGCGGGCTTTTACACTTCACATTTTCCTGCAGATTTCGTTACAACCGATTCCGTAGATCTTGAGATACTTGCGTGTAACTGATGAACAAACGGTCCATATAATTATACCAATAAGGTTTTTTTTATTTATTATCAACATGACCCTAAGAATACCATTGAAAAGTACGACTAATTATTAAAGATAATGATTTTAAAAGCGAATAAATAAAGGTTAGACTCATGTGAATTCGGACATTAGTGTGGATATATACCTCGCTCTTGAAGTCTATAAATCCGAGTAACGTGTATCGATACATGAAGATAATATTCAGATAAGGTAATATTGAATAATTTAAGCAATATTAATAAATCCTCAGAACAAAGTAGTAATAAATTGTTATATTATATCAGTGCCAATAAATAACAAAATCGAAATAAAACCTACTCATAAATAAAAATATAAATACAAAAGTGAGTTTGTTTGGTCGTAATATTTCACACGCTCTTTATTCTGCAATTAATATACTATATTATAAATGCGAAAGTAAATTCGTTTGTTTCTTTGTCTTCTTTTTCGCCTCAACAAGATTAGTTTCATACTAAAAAATCACAAGATTGTATTACGTAAACGCAAAAGAGTGTAAGATTTGGTTATCCCAAAATAATTTTTTTTATTAGTCAAAAACCCCCTCGTTACAGAAAGCATAAACATAAATATTATATATTTGTAAGTATGTAAGTTGTAGTATTACATAAGTGTATATATTTGTAAAATTTACATGCTCGTGCAAAATTTCCACCAAAACATTATTTTTTAAATTATATTACCATTTTTTCCTTTTCCACAGCTAATAAAATATGGACGTTTTATATTTACTTTATATCATTTCAGGTTTGCCTCGTGCGAGAATCGATATCAGGAGCTGTTATAATATTTATTTTTACATGAATTAACTCATTTGTCAAATTATTAAAAGAGTGTGTATACAATAGTACCCATAAATATCTCGCAAGTCTATGAGAGATCGGTTTAAATATTCCACTCTCTCGACCTATTCGCCAGTCCGTTGTCTCAATACAAGTGGTCAATTATACGAATATTATGAAAACGAATGTAGGATATTTTTTTCTAAAATATATTCTTTTTTATACGTAACTTTCTGTCATTCTGTATTGCCTCGTGTGAGAATCGACATCAGAAGCGGTTCTAATGTTTATTTTATATGAATTCACACATTGTCCAAAAATTAAAAGAGTGTGTACAATAGTATAGATATCTCATAAGTCTATGAGAGATCTGTTTTAAATATTCCACTCTCTCGAACTATTCGCCAGCCCGTTATCTCAATACAAGTGATTGATTGTACGAATATTGGACAAAGAAAGCCTATTATATTATATTGTTTTTAAAGTCAATGTTAAGTTATCGTGTACCTTTTTGCTTCCTCATCTTTATAAATCTAATTTTGTAGGTTTATTTCTTGATTGTACTTGCTATCACTTCTTTATAATTAATATTACTTTTCGAATGATGATTATCAATATTTTTGAATGAATAATTGTTTCTATTTTTTACTTAAATCACAGTTGTTTTTACAATCATACATTATCTTCAATCTAATTTAATTTAATGCGCCTTTGGGACGTTTATAAAAAAAATATTTATGTATGCTACTTTGCTGCTAAAATGTTAGGGTATTAGGTAGACTTATAATACCTTAGTCCTAGTATCTAATCATTGCATTTCACTATGATTTATATATGCTTACACCCATAAACTTTGAATGAATTAAGTTAAATTATGACAACGAATTTATAGGATAATGTTAGAGAAAGCAGCAACGGCCGTCCGTAATGACGCTCTTACGGCAACTGAATTACGTGCGGTCGCAAATTGATTGCGGTAGAAATTATATCATTTTAGAATATGTGCCGCAATATTATACACATGTCCGACGAGAATACGACTTTGTAAGAGCACGTTAATTTCTTCTTGAAGAAAATCCTGATCAACTTATCAACGTACCAATATATTTAGTAACTTAATATAAGTCAAATAAAGAACATTAAAGATAAGAGATAACGAACAAATAAGTAACTTAATACAAGACAAATAAAGAGCATTAAAGATAAGAGATAACGAACAGAAATAAATAACTTAATATAAGACAATTAAAGAGCTTTGAAGATAAGAGATAACGAACAGAAATGAGTAACTTAACATTATTCAAATAAAGAACATTAAGGATAAGAGATAACGAACAGAAATAAGTAACTTAATATAAGACATATAAAGAGCATTGAAGATAAGAGATAACGAACAGAAATAATTAACTCAATATAAGACAAATAAAGAGCATTAAGGATAAGAGATAATTTAGAGAAATAAGTAACTCAATATAAGACAAATGAAAAGCATTAAGGATAAGAGGTAACGAACACAAAAAAGTAACTTAATATAAGACAAATAAAGAGCATTAATAATAAGAGATAACGAATAGAAATAAGTAACTTAATATAAGACAAACAAAGAACATTTAGGATAAGAGATAATGAACAGAAAAAGATTATCAAAAATAAATACAGTTCTAAGTAGTCAAACGAACAACGGAACGTGTCAATGTGAGGCAGAGCTCGATATCGAATATCAAGTTAAGCAAATTTGTGCTCGGATTATCTAGAATCGCAATAGGAAATAACAATCGATTGTTTGTATGCAAAGGGTATTACTATCGGACGCTGGTACACAACAGGGATTGGTATCAGATTCCAAGACAAGAAACGACAGTGAATAACATACTGAACGTACAGAATGTGAAAGACAGTAAAAAAGAATATGCGTAGATAAAGAAAGTGGGAAACAAATTGAGTATAAGCAAGAAAAACGTGAAGATTTCGAAATAAGAAGGGGCAGTGAATGACATACTGAGCGTACAGAATGTGAAAGACGTAAAAAGTAATATATGTAGAGAAAGAATGTGGTAAACGTAATATGTATAAGCAAGAAAAACGTAAATGATGCCGAAAAAATGATGGAAATTGAATGAAAATAAGAAAAGTAAAGTAATTTACGCCGTCCAGTTGAAAATACGAAATGAAACTACGAGCAAAGTATACATAGGATCATATGTTAAAATAATATAAACCGTAATGATATGTCTAAATTAATATGAATGCAAGAGTAGAACGGATAAACAACAATGAAACGCTCAACTCATCCGTATTTTTAAAACTACAAAGTAACACAATGTACAAATGAGGCTGCGGCCTCAGTTAAAACTGCAAAATTGGCGATACCGAAATCTGCATAACCGGAGTGTAATATGGGCGACTGTTGTGTGCAAAAGGCATTGCAATCAGAGCATGATTCCCCGCCCGTAGATATCAACCAGCAACATAATGAGATATAGATCCCATCATACGATGGTTGTTGACCTGACTGTTTAAAATTAAAAAAAGGACAGTGTTTTGCGCCTAAAATACGCAACAACGAGTTTTGTCCTTCAACCAAGGTAATAGCAATAACGTTTAAAAATAATGCTGCAGAAAATAAAAAATATTTTTTTTTATTGTTATAATTAGCAGGAAACTGTACATATATAAAAGTATGTCGCGTATTTTATTATTCTTCTTTATAGTTTTTTTTAATATTAAATTCATTTTAATGTCTGTCTTTCAAATGGCCTATTGCTGAAACTAATGTCATAAAGGGAAAATTTTTCTTTATTATTATTTTATCAACCTTCTAAACTCATTTTATCAACCTTCGTATAGATCACAATATCTTTAGGGACATATGTTCTGTAACATACTAATGAAATCGATCGGTACGATGTACAAACCCTGGTAGAATATTTATAAATTCATAATTAGTTTAAAAAAATAATTGTTTTACAAATTCAATAGCTTTTTAAGTCAAAAAAAATTAATTGGTCTTATACTTAATTTATTCCAATGGATAAAATTGTAAACGAAGGAACAGACAAGCAAAAAAGATTATAGTTTATATAATTAATTAATTATAACATTTCTTAAACGTTACAAATTGCAACTTTCATATTCAATTTGAAAGATTATCTATTTACAGCATTTTAAAAATAATGATAGTTTTTTTTTAAATCAAATTCAAATAAAACTGCGCGAATTGTTTTTCTAAGCTCTCATACCTGCCTTTATTACAAAGATCATGTCAGCACACCTAAACATTTCAATTATGGCAACGTTTCATTTACAAAACTCGACCAAATAATTACCTTCTCAGGTGAAACACCACTACAATTATTATTAAAAAAACCTATCAAGTACGAGTAGAGGGTTCCGTACGCATTTAGCCACATATAAAAATTTAAGGATACATAGTATTTTGATTAAACTATTTTGAAATAATTATTTTTCAAATATATCACCTATTATGTCTGTGACAGGAGCAAAAACAAACCAATTATAAAATGTATAATTCCACGTAGAATTTGAAATTATTAATATTCGAATTATTTTCTTTACTTGTTCTATAAAACTTATACAGACTTACAAGATTGTAGGTCGACCGGAAGTACTAAATAGGTTTTGATAATTAGTGATTATTTTATGCATAAAAAAATAAGTTTATAAAGGGCCATATCGTTTTCTTGTTTAAACTAAAAAACTTTAATTTTTACAGCAATGCAAGGATATAGGCCTCAATACACGATATTTATAATTTCAACTTGATAAATTTAACAGTTGAGAAAAAGTGTTTTGAGGGACAGATGAACGGATGGACAACCAACTGATCCCATATGGGTTCCGTTTCTGTTCATTTTGAAGGACGGAACCCTAAAAAACAACAGTAGGACTAAACAAAATAGCATTAACAAAAGCAAGGTGGTTACGATTGATTTTGACAAGGTCAAGCTGACACAAATCTTGAAACATTGACACAAAGTTTAGAGAAGACCAAGATAAAAGTTTGTCATTGCAGAATTAGACTTAAAAAACAGCTTCATAAAAATTCATATCTTTTTTACACACAAGGCTCGATCGAGCTCAATAGTGCACGTAAGCCTTCAAAAAATATGTGCGTGTGTGTGTATATATATATATATATATATATATATATACGTGAAGTAACATTGAGACAAATCTTTTAGAATGAAATTGAAATGTTATTTGACATTTTAAGTTTTTAAGACCCGTTTGCGAAATATTAAATTCCATAGAAATATACAATATACCCCCTCTTCAGCTCCATGATTTTTTGAACCACGAATTTGAAAAATGTAAAAAAATGTGAATACTACCGTTTGATTAGAACTTTCGAAAGAAATTATTTTGGTCAATTTACATCAACAATATCAAAAAATGTATACAACTATTTTGTGCGTGTTAAAAAACGCAATAAACCAGCCAGTTTTTTTTATGTGATTCTTCTTCACTAAATTTACTTAATCGAACTTTAAAACTTGTTTAAATAATCTTGATAAATCGTTTCCATAAGGGCATTTACGGAAACGGAAATATGCCCGTGGCAGGAGAGAAAATTAATTAATATCAAGATAAAGACCCCGTTACGATAATTCAATTGACCTCAACTAAATACTTTGGCACAGTAACCGATGTATAAATGAAGTCGGGTTGTGTGGATTTACTTATCCCGTTCGTCACACGTCGATGAACTCGATACGAGTTATGAGAGTGTTACTTTTACTAAATTTACGTACTCAACTCTGACACAATTGATCTTTCGAAAAACATTTGGTATTTTGATAAGATGTACCATGGGAACGCACGACAAAATCATATTTTTTAAATATGTTTTTTTTAACATGTTAACAAATTTTTTCACCGAAGTTGTTAGAATTAAATTCAAAAAGCGATATTCCCTCTAATCTATCAAGATCTTAGCCGATCACAGCAGTTTTCTCTTAAATATTTAATCAGATCTACACAAATATCTTAAATGATTCTAGAGATATGAACATCATATTTTGCTACTATTGTTTGTTTTCAATCCTACGTTAGTTTTTATTTACACTTTCGCTGTAACAAATATTTCTCTCATCGGCCATAGCTAACATAACATAATGGTTTTTCCGGTTTGCATATTTTATTAATAAAACCGATACATTAATCTTCAAGTTGAAAGATATTAAAGTTTCTATGTTTGTGACATAGAAACTTTTTTAAAAATGCGTTTTTTTATGATTTCATTCACACATTTTTTTGGCTTAGGTAGAACAAGGAATCTAAATGCATTAACGGGTTTTCATAAATTTTTCATCTCCATCTCTAATTTAACCCACAGAAAAAAACAGATCGCAATCAATTTTAGGACTGTCGTAGTTTTTATTACTATTTTCAGCAAAGTCAACCTAATGATAAAATTTGAACGCGTCATTAAATATACCTGAAAAAATTCGAAAATAATATTTTTTAGAACGTATTGAGTCTACTACCAAATAAAAAAACATTCTTAGATTGTTAAACATAAACTAAAATTTAAAAAAGGCAGAAAATACTAACTCTCGAAACATTCTGTTTGTTACACAAAATATACAACTCTAACTTTGTTTCAAATAATTGATTGATTATTTTAAAATAAATCAATATTACCCTTTCTAATACCTAATTTTGCATATTTTCCTGCAAAGGAATTCTTTTAGCCAGATATTAAAGTTTTAAATAATCCAGTGCAATAAGTAGGACAGCCGTCACCAAGCTTCTGGGCTCACATCTATGAGTATGGATAGATCTGCGTTATCTGAGACATATATCTTTACATATACCAGTTTATGTGTCTACCTTGCCAATTAATGAAACCAACTAGACTTATGTCAGAAATTTCTCGTCGATACTGACATTCGAAGATCCCTTAAAACTGTTTATATTCTCCCTGTCCCATTTTCATATTCACTTATGTTGTCAAATCAGCCTGTTGTTGTCTGTCATTGCGATAAATATATATATATATATATATATATATATATATATATATATATATATATATATATATATATGTATATATATATATATATATATATATATATATGTCATTTTCTTATCCTTATGAGGTTGTCTCGTGGTACATCAATCGAAAAAACTACCTCATAAGGAATAAGAAAACAATTTTTCCCACAATTTTCTAGTTCTAGATATATTATTGAAAATTTCCACAAAAAATCATAATCTGCGTAACTGCTAAAATGAAAATTATGTAAAAACAGCAGTACTAAAAGTTTACCAACATTTTACCGAAATACTGTAGCGATCGTTCTAAGTCACATAGTTTTTTAAGAAATTTACTAGGCAATCTATCTTCGTGATGAAAAGTAATACTGATATTTGTAAATAATTTAATAGAAATACCACCTACCCTTAAAGATTTTTATACATCTAAGTGTACACAGAATCCCCGTAGCGAATTTTAGTCACACTTCACAGGATCTTGTTACTGCCCATTGCACACAAGCTTTTATACTTGTTTTACATCGTGTTTTGCCATAATACATGGTAACATCTATTAGTCTTTACGTGTACACTCATGCTATCTCCTATAATGACATCTAAATAGCGAAGGAGAAGCGCCAAACAAATCACATGATTTTGCCTATTTCGATACACTCGCATTTTTGTAAGTCTTATGAATTTACGGGCAATCAAGATACTTTTAGATTTCATGGTTATTACATAGACGCAGAATACTAGCAATCTAACTTGGTTCTAGTTTATTGCTCGTGACTATAATTCTTGAAATATTTATACAAACCCGATTCAGAATTAATTGTTTAAGAATATTAGATATTGAAACTTTTAGACAAAGAAAAAATGTAATCTTTGCTAAGAGCCCACCTGAAGATGTTGTAATACAATGAAACCTAGGTCATGGTAAAAAACTTAAATAAAGTAGAAATAATAATGCATCACGTAGTTTTATTTAATTTTGAAAGAAAAAAAATCATTGAGATTATGGGCCCATTTAAGAGTTTATATAAATAAAAATGAAAAAGACCTTTTTTGATTCATGAGCTTCTACTGTTTTAAGAATTGGAGGTGGTAATATTTTCAGGCTATCAAAAACCTTAAAAATAGCAGACTGTAAAATTTTATCAATATCAATTTAGCCGTTTCGAAGCGTTTAATTTAAAAAAACATTCAAATAATCCAACAGACAAAGAAATATTCGAACTATGAGATTAACAATAAAACAACTTCTGTTGAAACGAGATTTCATAGAAATACATTTTTTTCGAGACTACTTTAAAAATAATTTGTTTTAAACTTATAAAAACACTACCAAATTTATTTAAATTGTTAACGAAAAATTAAATATCTATTTGTTGATGTTTTTATATACTACTAATTATATTATGCATGACTTGATTTCAGAATAATGTAATTTCCTTCCTGAAGTGAAACTTTGTCAGTGAATGACGCATCTGACCGAGTAACCGAGAAGCTGTTGGAAAAGCGCAGTGGTGCTTTTTACCTCCATGATACGAGTATTTCGGTGGTAGCATGGTGGTAGTTAGACATAACGAAAAATCTGTGAACATTAACGGTACATAATATTTCTATTAAACTATTTAAAAGCACTAATTTTCCACAACCTAAATATATCACCTGCTATATTTTTCACAAGCGTTAATACTTGGTGCACATTTAAATAACATTATTTCACAACCTGTAAAGGTATTTCTTAATATATCTTTCACAAACCTAATAAATTTAAATTTACAAAATAATTTACAGTTGATTTAAATGACTAATATGGAGTTTCTACGAACTTTTTATAGACCCAACTACATGTCATAAGTTGATCGATTATTACTGGAAAACTAATAAAGCCTACTTAGCTATGATAACTTTCGGAAAGTACCCCTAAAAATATTTTAACATTTAGTTTACATCTGTGTAAGCGTTATAAAAATGTATAACCACACTAAATTTCTGTATTACAGCACTAATGGTCTGCAAGTAAAAAGTTAGTGGCTTAAATAAACAGACGAACATGGCAAAACTAGAAGGTTTCCTAATTTGGCTCCAGAGGGGTAAAAATAAAATAAGTCGTTTAATGAAGAATTACTTCACTATATCAAGAAAGGGTGTCAACTTCAACCAGGCGTGAAGTCAAGGTCATAGGTTAACTACGATAGTTTTATTGCTAAAACATTTTTTTTACTTTCCCAAATGACGACAATTTTTTTTAGTTCTACTATTCTATTATTTGTACTAATAATAGTTCAAAAAAATTTCTGGTCTCGATGATTCAAAAATGTAGGTTACGAATTTTGAATATAATTCGTATATCGTTCGCTGCATGAACACTGTTATACATTCAATACTATTGGGTCAGCAATTTTTATTAAAAAAATGTATATGTTACAATAAATTTAATTTAAGTAGACACCACTATTATCTACTACTCGTCACCATCTAGTTGGTAGTAACAATATGGCTTTCTTGTAAAATTCCAGTGATTAGTTTTGATTAAAAAAGCTGTACGAGGTCGTTTTGGACATCTTATTTAACGTCGATTTTTTTTTCACGTAAATGGTTACTTAGAGCCCTGAATAAATAATAATCAGAGGGCGCAATGTCCGGCGAATATGGTGGATGAGTGAATAAAAGTTAGCCGAGCTCCTCTAATTTACCACGAGTACGTTTCGTAACTTGTGGTCTAGCATTATCATGTAGAAAATAAATTCGATCCTGTTGACTACTCAATTTGTTAGCTAATAGGTTCAATTGTTCACAGTAAATATCTGCATTAATTGTAGATTCCTCTGGAAGCAACTGCCAATGAATAATGCCCTTAATATTCTACCAGCAGCTGAACATCACCTTTTTGGTAATTCTTTTAGGTCAGGATACTGAAACTCTTGTCTCCGACACCTAGCCATTGACGTTTGCGTGTATGGTTAACGTATGTAACCCACTTCTCATCCCTAGTTATTAACTGATTCAGCCAGTCGAAGTTACGTTTCAATGTCTATAACTGTTAATAAGTATCAACTCTGCCCTGAAGGTGATATGATGACAACTTGTAGGGTATCCACACACCGTATTTTGAAACTTTTCCCAATTCTTGCAAATGTGTTTCTATGATGCTATGACTGCGGTGTGGCTCATCGGCCAATTGACGAGTCGTCTGTCCAGAATTCTCCTTAATTAGGCATTGTAATCGTTGAATGTTCAATTCAGCAGAACATCTGATACGGGGTTCGTCTTCAAAATCGTAGTCCTCATTCTTGAACTTTCTGAACCAAATATTTGCCGTTGCGTAAGGTACTGGGGACTTTCCCATCGCGTGACATATTATTTATGATAGTCTGCATCGTGACTCCGACGAAATTCGTAAAGTTATAGAATTCGTAATTGATATCGATTTATATCCATTATATTTTATGGAATTCACTGAAAGCTTTGATGCTGTACACTCCTCCAGTAAAACCTTCTAGAAGTTTCGAGAATCTTTCTAGAGAAGTGCCGAAGTTGTGGCTAGTAACTTACTAGCCAACCTAGTACAAGAGCGTTATATTAAATCATTTCTGTTCTGTTTGACAAGTAAAAGAATAATATGTTCAAACTAACTATATTTTGGCATTACAAACTATGAAAAATAAAAACAACATTGGCAAAGAAACAAACACAAAGGAGACAAAGGAAAAAAACCAAATAGGAACGAATGAGTTAATAGAATATATGCCCGCCTCAAAGGAGGCTTCGGAAACAACTCAAAACTTTGCCGCTATTATAACAATATATTAAATATATACCTGTTAAAATTATTAGCCACGGTTCCTTGAATTTCAGTTTATGAGAAAAAATCTGCAAATCATAAATACTCCAGAAACTCTAAAATAAGTATAATGATTGCCACGATCAAGGATTTCTCAATTAACCTGCCAAACAACTTCGTCTGTTGTGATCTTTGATTCCATACTTCAATGACCTAAGTTTGACCTTGAACCAGTTCGAAAGTTTATTCGAACTATTTTGATCTGTTAAAATAATCATAATGAATCAATAATCATAGTAATGAAAGTTTCACATTGTCAAAGAATACTGTTAATATTTTCGAGTTAACAACTTCTCTTTCTCTAATTTCAAACTTTAACTTGAGACCCATATCGTTCAAGGTGTGCAAAGATACAGCCGCATCCCACGACCAACGGTGATCCCACGACACCCACCCACTTCCATGTCGTTCATTACTCATTACGGTATTTGAACTGGGATTGCGAGAACTTTAAACGCAAATTAATCATACAGCACCTATAGATACCCAGGTACGATCTTATATTTTGTACAATTTATTAAGTCATTCCATATTCGTTTTGTTTATAAACGGTGTGCTTATAAAACACGACTGGTCCCAATTATTCTTGAGAAACGACGGGAAAGAAGCGCGTCATTTCTCGCTCTAATTATATTTTACTTTATGTACTTGAATAGCTTATTTATATTTAGAGTATCTCAGAGTCGAAAAAGAAAACTGTAATGAAATCACTTGATCTTTATCTGTCCGTCTGTCCTTTTGTCACCGGGTCATAACTTCTGAATTATCCAGCCTAGGTTCACAAAATTTAGAATAAGATAAAGAAATAAATCTGTAAAAAAGTTGGAATGTGAATTGTTAATGTTTTTTTAATAAAATACGGACTTAAACATTCTAAAAAATTCAAGGATATTAATGTACGTATTTTTTTAAGAAATCGTTTTTAGACGAATTTGTTACTGCCATTTCCCCAAATCATTTTCGTAAAAACTTACGAGTGTATATATTAGTATGATTTAAGTCTTATTTTAATAATTATGGGTTATCGCCAATATTTATATTATAAAGTGAAATTTGGGAGAATTTCATAAAAAAACAATCCAATAGACCCCAACCTTCCTCAAACGGATAACCATTTCCATATAAAATCAGAGTGGGTAGGCAAGAAGACAGGCCAAGCCATAAATATGGTATAGATAAAAGGGGTTTGTTCATATCTATACTATATTAACACCTTGCCTTCTCAGGTGTATCACCTGTAGGGCAACGATAGAATAAATGCAAACCATTCCAGAATTTGTGCCGAAAATGAGGACGCTTTGTTTGTCAAGGTACATTTTTACTGGTCAACGCATCACCAAATGGTTCAACAGCTAAGGATAGGACTAATTACAGAGAAAACATAATTTCTTTTAATTTTTAACAGTGTTAATTCAATATAAGACCATTTTTCCCGGGAAATGGGTATGGTACCCCGATAATAAGGATTATGTTAGTTTATGCTAGGTTAAATAGGGTTTAGACTACATCAGATTCGGTCGGATTATATAGATATAAAATCTTCAATAATAGAGTGACGAAAAAGAATATAGACAATATAAGGATCTATAAAGATTAATAATCTCTCAATATAAGGATTCATATTTTTTGAAACAAAAAAAATTTGACATATTTTCTATGGTCTCTTTTAAATATTTAAGTCTCAAATCGACCTTGCAATCCAGCATTTCGCCATCTCTCGTTATGTGCCCAGCCTCTGCACAGTCACATTCCAGCACAGTGTTTAACATTTGCGCCTAGCAGCAATGTGGCACACCCAAGAGTGATGTCGCCGCCTCTCTGGGTTTACCCGCAATGCCCCTTAATGGGCTTTTGTGCCCAGCGATTTATTAATATTGGATCAAAAAGATGTCAATGTCGAGAAGCTTAACATTTAGATAATGTCTAGGACTAGTCGGTGCACGTAGATCGTTCTTCGTCGTTTTATTCCGATGTCGTTTTGTGAAACCATCTCTTGTGAATAATAACATTAAAAAACATTAGAACCTTGGCCATTTGAAAAAATATTTGGAAAAAAATATATCTGACTATTAGTCATGACTTGAATGATTAATAAGTTGTAATGATCGAAGTCTATATCATCGATATATTTTTTAAACCATATCGTTAGAAACCCTCCATTCTTTCATACTTCAAGTCTAATATTCTAATACATGTCAACTAACGACGTCGAACTACACTCTAAAAACAAGAGTGGCTTCAAAATGGCCGGGATGGCTCCAGCATTACCTAAATAAACAAGTTTGTCGTCGAGTTATCGATTCCTTGTAACATTTATGTATTCACTTTACGATCATAAATACATTTTTACACAGATAAAGTTCCCAATAATGGCTATTTTAGGTAGGCTGTTTTTAAATGTAAAAAAAGGAAAAATTAACTTCTTGATAAGAAAAAAATACAAATATTAAAAGAAATCGAGAAAAATGTTACTAGCATTAACTTAAAAGAAAATGTAATTCACGTAGTCTCATCTTTTGTAGTCTATAGATTAAATAATTTGTCAATATCGGGTCACGTTCGAAAATTTCAATTCTTTTACTGTTGATACATTCCGTTTTCTTTTAAAATAGCGCAACTGACTTGGAACAAGTGTTGAAAACGAGATTAATTAATTAATGTATGCGAATAAACTATTTTGGTGTAATTTACTGAGTATATAAAGTATCTTTACTTAAAGTAACGTAAAATAGGTACTTTATCTTGAATTTCGAGTGCCAACCCTAATTTTCAATAATTATTTTTTATTATTATTTATTATAATTAGCTAGCCTATGTATTTAACTACCATCTACCAAGGTATAATTTTCCTCACTTGTCATCCACCTCCATCACTAATTGTTCGGCTTCATTTCTATAAGAGATGAATATTTAAGTAAATGTCAAAACAATTTTGTAGTTCTGAAATGAGCTTGCTGTACATCTATCCATTTCTATGTGTTGAAATTTCTTGCATCATTTATAATATTGCATCTCTTTTCATCGTTATCAACGGTATCGACAATTTCCCATAATGTTTTCGTCCAGAGATCGAGAAGATCATAAAAGAAATTAAATATTTCTATTTGTGAAAAATTATGTTCTCACTATGAATATGTACACAAATTGCCTTACTAAAATTATACCTTTCCCGTGCAATTTTATAAACTTATAACCTCTCCGATTATCCAACAAACGATTTCATAATTTTTTTACTGTTCATTGTACCTTTAATATAATTTATTCCATTTCTTTTATGGCCAATCCCAACCCAATCAACAAGTTACTGTCATTCATCTGCTATTGACATTTACATAAATTATAGAAGTAGTATTCGACTAGAAAAACTAGAACCATCTAAACTATTTTTTTATTATGAAATTAATACAAATTATATTCTACGACCAGAAATAGAACGTGTTAGTCTAACAAAAAAACTAGAGCGAGTAATATAGCAAAAACAAACGCGCGAAGGGAATGGACCTAGGTGAGAAACTGACAGAATAGCCGATGAGCAGAGAAAGTTCTAAAATTTATTCACTAACCAACACTAGGATGTCCTATATTCACCGAAATGCTTAGTAGGTGACAGCAGGCATGTTAGATGCAGATGACAATTGAATGACATACGATTAACGACCTTAATTGAATGAAAATAGAGGAAACTTATGGCCAAGACTAAACAGTAAGGTACACGTGATAATGATGACGACAATTTTCATTTTTTTATACGTAAACTCTTAGTTTATTATTTCATTTCATTTTCATATTTACAGACAGTGAGTGAAGTGAAGCATTGTTGCACACCCACACGCATACACAGGTTCACGTGCAATGCACGCACGCACTGATACGTATACCCACGCATACATTACATAGACGCGCGCTTGCAGGTTCCCAAAACAGATTATACGATTCAAATTTACGTTATATTCAATTTGACGAAATAATTTAGTTATGAATTCACACATTTAACTCCGATTTTATAATATTTTCTTATTAAAAAACCTTCTTGATATAAAACTGATCATTCTTTATCGCAATCGATCAATTATACGCTTTTCCAGGCAAATCTGTATAATTGAATTGACATATAGCGGTTCACTGAAACACAAAAGTAATATATCCTTTGTATTCAAATTCACGCTTTTTTCGTTTGATTTTTTACTTAATTCTACTCTTCGCTCAACTGCATTTATTTTATCTAAATATCTGAATAGGCGAGAACTCAGCAAGAGAATCACTAATTTTAACGACGTATCAATTAATATTTATAACGTGTATGGCTGTAACAGTAAGCTAATTAGTATCAAAACTAAACGAAGAAACCGAAGGCCGATACAACAAAAGTCGGTACTACAATTTGAATAAACACTCCTTATGTAACAACACCACCTGACCTCCGAGCTTTTGAAAGCTTTCAAGTAGTTCGATATCTTGATGAGCACCTTTGTATCAGAAAATGGGATTGTGATTTTAATTTATATCTTTTAATATAACACGCGAGTTACAAAGGTAGATATAAAAGCAATGCAAAGTATTCGTTATTGCGTTACACTTTTATTCATGTGATGAACTCAATAACGAACTTGACTTTTGTGATTTATGCTCATGGCGTTGTGAATGGTATGCATAAGGACTGTGGTATGTTGGTTTTATTGCTACTGATAAAATTATATTTTAAATTGAAGATAACTAGTTTATTAGCAAACAGTGATGCGGAAGTCTTAATTATTTTAGTTTTTTTTTTCAATCCAGTTTATAATGATCAATATATTCTATTAAATTTGAACCTTCTAATTTAATAAAGTTGTATTATGCTACGTTCAATGGCGTCGTTTTTTATCGTACCCCTTAAAGCAAAATATATAGTTTAAAATGCTAAAAAACAAGTTTTTTTATCAATATTAACCTAAAGTAAAAAAGATGTCTCATGACTTAATATAACTTAATTTTTGGAATAAGTTTAAAATACGCATAAAATGATTGAGAAAACTTTAATCTGAAACAAGCTCGCGGTGCAATCGACTTACATCTTCATAATGGCTCTAACTTTACAAATAGCTAGCGATAAAAAAATTTACAATTGACACAAATAGATAGCGATAAAAAAATTGACAATTGATGCAAATAGCGGCGATAAAAAAATTTACAATTGACACAAATAGATAGCGATAAAAAAATTGACAATTGATGCAAACAGCAGCGATAAAAAAATTTACAATTGACACAAATAGATAACGATAAAAACATTTACAATTGATGCAAATAGAAGCGACAAAAAAAATTTACAATTGACACAAATAGATAGCGATAAAACAATTTACAATTGATGCAAATAGCAGCGATAAAAAAATTTGCAATTGACACAAATAGATAGCGATAAAAAAATTGACAATTGATGCAAATAGCAGCGATAAAAAAATTTACAATTGACACAAATAGATAGCGATAAAAAAATTGACAATTGATGCAAATAGCAGCGATAAAAAAATTTACAATTGACACAAATAGATAGCGATAAAAAAATTGACAATTGATGCAAATAGCAGCGATAAAAAAATTTACAATTGACACAAATAGATAGCGATAAAAAAATTGACAATTGATGCAAATAGCAGCGATAAAAAAATTACAATTGACACAAATAGATAGCGATAAAAAAATTGACAATTGATGCAAATAGCAGCGATAAAAAAATTTACAATTGACACAAATAGATAACGATAAAAACATTTACAATTGATGCAAATAGAAGCGACAAAAAAAATTTACAATTGACACAAATAGATAGCGATAAAAAAATTTACAATTGATGCAAAAAGCAGCGATAAAAAAATTTACAATTGACACAAACAGATAGCGATAAAAAAATTGACAATTGATGCAAATAGCAGCGATAAAAAAATTTACAATTGACACAAATAGATAGCGATAAAAAAATTGACAATTGATGCAAATAGCAGCGATAAAAAAATTTACAATTGACACAAATAGATAACGATAAAAAAATTGACAATTGATGCAAATAGCAGCGATAAAAAAATTTACAATTGACACAAATAGATAACGATAAAAACATTTACAATTGATGCAAATAGAAGCGACAAAAAAAATTTACAATTGACACAAATAGATAGCGATAAAAAAATTTACAATTGATGCAAATAGCAGCGATAAAAAAATTTACAATTGACACAAACAGATAGCGATAAAAAAATTGACAATTGATGCAAATAGCAGCGATAAAAAAATTTACAATTGACACAAATAGATAGCGATAAAAAAATTGACAATTGATGCAAATAGCAGCGATAAAAAAATTTACAATTGACACAAATAGATAGCGATAAAAAAATTGACAATTGATGCAAATAGCAGCGATAAAAAAATTTACAATTGACACAAATAGATAACGATAAAAAAATTGACAATTGATGCAAATAGCAGCGATAAAAAAATTTACAATTGAAACAAATAGATAGCGATAAAAAAATTGACAATTGATGCAAATAGCAGCGATAAAAAAATTTACAATTGACACAAATAGATAGCGATAAAAAAATTGACAATTGATGCAAATAGCAGCGATAAAAAAAATTACAATTGAAACAAATAGATAGCGATAAAAAAATTGACAATTGATGCAAATAGCAGCGATAAAAAAATTTACAATTGACACTAATAGATAGCGATAAAAAAATTGACAATTGATGCAAATAGCAGTGATAAAAAAATTTACAATTGACACAAATAGATAGCGATAAAAAAATTGACAATTGATGCAAATAGCAGCGATAAAAAAATTTACAATTGACACAAATAGATAGCTATAAAAAAATTGACAATTGATGCAAATAGCAGCGATAAAAAAATTTACAATTGACACTAATAGATAGCGATAAAAAAATTGACAATTGATGCAAATAGCAGCGATAAAAAAATTGACAATTGATGCAAATAGCAGCGATAAAAAAATTTACAATTGACACAAATAGATAGCGATAAAAAAATTGACAATTGATGCAAATAGCAGCGATAAAAAAAATTACAATTGACACAAATAGATAGCGATAAAAAAATTGACAATTGATGCAAATAGCAGCGATAAAAAAATTTACAATTGACACTAATAGATAGCGATAAAAAAATTGACAATTGATGCAAATAGCAGCGATAAAAAAATTTACAATAGACACAAATAGATAGCGATAAAACAATTGACAATTGATGCAAATAGCAGCGATAAAAAAATTTACAATTGACACAAATAGATAGCGATAAAAAAATTGACAATTGATGCAAATAGCAGCGATAAAAAAATTTACAATAGACACAAATAGATAGCGATAAAAAAATTTACAATTGATGCAAATAGCAGCGATAAAAAAATTTACAATAGACACAAATAGATAGCGATAAAACAATTGACAATTGATGCAAATAGCAGCGATAAAAAAATTTACAATTGACACAAATAGATAGCGATAAAAAAATTGACAATTGATGCAAATAGCAGCGATAAAAAAATTTACAATTGACACAAATAGATAGCGATAAAAAAATTTACAATTGATGCAAATAGCAGCGATAAAAAAATTTACAATTGACACTAATAGATAGCGATAAAAAAATTGACAATTGATGCAAATAGCAGCGATAAAAAAATTTACAATTGATGCAAATAGAGGCGACAAAAAAATTTACAATTGATACAAATAGATAGCGATAAAAAAATTTACAGTTGGTATCAAACACCTCACGCTTATTTAACAATAAAGTTAATTTTTTGTAAGTCACTTTATTCTTATTTTAAACTTATTTAATGAATTAAGTTACACCGAGTTATGAGACGTCCTTTCGCGGTTGACCAAAATTTTTATATTTAAAGATTATGTTTTAATTGTTTAGTTCATATTGCAACAAAAGCGTATTTTTCATTTCTTAAACTATAAACATTTTTGTTTTAAGATTAAAACAGGTTTTTTCTCATAATTTTATATATATTTCTTAATAATTATATTGTCATTAATGCTTGATACCTGTGCAAAATTTTAAGTAATTCTATCATCTGGAAGTGGATGAAAATGGTATTGAAAGATTCCGTTACATTCACACACACACGCACATATATATATATATATATATATATATATATATATATATATTCAAGAAAAGCGTGTTAATAATAATAGCAGTAACTAAAGCAAGAATATTATAAAAAAAACAATTTAGTTTCAGTTATTACCGTTTGTATGAAAAAACCTAAAAAATCAATACATTAATTATTGTTCAGTTGCTCATATAATATTAAAGGAAAATTAATTTCATACATTAAAACGAATTTTCTGTAATCGATACGAAGGTAAATAATGCCAAATTTTCTGTAATTATTAGAGATGATTAATTAAAACATAATTTTCTTATCTTTACACCGGTTTATTTCTTTTCTTCATATTTTTTTCCCAATTCCCATCCTCTGTGCTGAACTTCTACTTAAATTGTTTTATAATTAAATTTCAATTTTTGAGCCCACATGAAACTGAAAGTCGTCTTAACGACGCTATTTCTAATAATACATTCGATATATAACAAGATATTTTCAAAGTTAATCGCATTTAAGAACAATACACGCCAACGAGCTGTACATGCCTATTAATAGCAAGTTTCCAATCTAGAACAAAAATATAACGGTTGCTGTCTGTAACTAAAAGCTTTTATTTGACTTGCTTTATTTTCTATCTATATTTTGTAATCGGTATTACACCCACTCCTCGCTATGCTAAAGATTTGAAACTTGGAATTTAACCTGATGTTAGGGGTGGAAGATGGAAAAAAATTCGTAATGGAACCTTCGAGACTTGAGTCGTAACACTTGACAATTACTTCATTAATAATTTTTACATTTAAAATTAAAGTTTTTAGGAAAAAATTGTTTTATTTATTTTATAAATACTAAAGTTCCAAATGGAGTAATTAATTTCATTAGAGTTGTGTAATTCTAAGAGACGAAGTGAATATCATCGGACGAATGCCATGGATTGCTATTTGTCGAGTGTTTCTATACGTTACTTAAGGGTAAAAATACACGTTATGTACATATAGAAATGTACGAGTAATATACTCTGCATATGTGTGGCACATATACATTCATGGAATTTGTAAGGTACTCATAATACAAAGTCATATAATATAACAATAGCTTAAAATAATGAAATTGGATTACTAAGATATCAATCCCTGCTTATTGATAAAAAATATAACTACAAAACCATAGTATTACAAAAGCATAGCAATCTTTTAACGAAAATAGAGAAAAAAATGAAGTAATGACAAAAATATAAGGAAGAGAGGATAGCTTTCAATTAGAGAATAGCAATAATAAGGGATGGTGAAAAGATTTAAGAATGATGCAGCCGATCTTTATAACAACTCGTATGCAAGTGAGGAAATCATGTGGAACATTAATGCGCAAATTATTTTAGAACGATACGCGAGAATTATTTGATTCGCGCTCAAAATATTTGTTAAATTTGGCTACAATAAAATATCATTTTCAAAATGAGCTATTTTCATACAAAATAAAGTAGTTAATCCTTAGAAGGGGTCACATTTTTAAAGAATAATTACAAACTTACATCAACAGGATAAAACAATAATAAAAACAAAAAAAATGCCCAAATAAATGGCGGAGCGTACATAAAATAGGGTTCGTAATTACAAACATTTGTTTTATTTTTGTTATGCAGGTTAACCAAAGTCATTTTATTTGAGATTTCAACTCATTGAAGAATTATTCCGATTTTTCCACCTTATGGGTAAATATTAGAGCGGAAAAAGGTACAGTGCATGTCACTTCAAAGCTTAACATTTGACAAATGGGGTTTAACAAACGAAAAATAGTTAATAGAGCCTAAATTTAATTATAAGAAAACTTTCTAAGTATTCCAGCCAATGATTAAAAATTAGAGCAGGGAACATTGCACGTCACTTTCAAGCTTAAAATTTGAAAAATGGGGCTTAACAAACGAAAAATAGTAAATAGAACCTAAATTTAATTATAAGAAAGTTTTGTAACTATTATCGCATTCCATGAAGTGAATGAAACACATTCATTTACGCTTTATATGTATGGGAGATCCCCCTTATAAGTTCATTTTAAATATTTTCGTACGTATGGATAAAAAAAAATCACGTGCATTGGTCTAAAATTATAGAAACTCTGTGGCTATAACGAACAGAAAAACGGATGGGAGTACGTACGAGTGTGACGAGTTTATAAGAGTTCTTTGTTTTATTACGAAACTCTAAAAAACACTACTTGCTGCTTGATTTTTATATCAATCACAAAACAAATGCCTTAGTTAATTTTTTCGAGACAACGGACGTTCTAATTGCGATTAAAGCAGATCATTGAATTATTTATTGAATTATATCTCTATATATTTTTTCACATCAAAGAAATTAATTTTACTCAAGAAATTTAAAAAAATCACTTAGTTGTGTGTAATTTAAAATATATAGAAATTTAATAAAACTGTTAACTATACGTGTTATATATTTAAAACATTTGCAAAAGAATAGTTTGGGGGATAAGTTATAGAACACATTAAAACAGGTTTTGGATTTTTTGTCTGTCTTTTTATGTATTTGTTTAAGCATCATATAAATATTACTAACCCACTTCGATGTCGGATAGAATTTTTAGAAAATTATGTGATTTAACTTCAAGCAACATTTAGTTTTCATCTCATCTCAATGAGTTCGTTCGATATGAAAGTATGCGAATTTAACATTTTCAAAAAAGTGCCTAACTCATAATAATTTACATAAACGTATAGTGCGCCTATGAACATCAATAGATGGCGCTGCGTGCATATTCCATATTTTACCTTTATTTCAATTATTATATTTTATTGTAGCTTAATATTTTATTTTTATTTTAATGTACATATATATTGTCAGATATGAAGTCGCGGATACAGCGAGTATACTATACGCGAGCATACAGTAACGGACGCGATGTAACCTATCTCAAATTTACGAAGTTATTGAATAAAATAACATCGCGTATAAATTTGGCATAACGATGAAGACGGCCAGAAAATTGAGCGCAAAAAACAATTAAAGAATAAGAGACCAAGTCACGAATTCCGACGACAGAATAAAGAAATTCACGTAATAAAACCAGTCGATAATACTTCTGAATTGCATATCGTAACATAAGTTTACTATCTTAATAGATTCTGGTTATTTATAAATAATTGTATACAGACAAATAGGTAAACAGCACTTCACCTGCATTCGAAACGCACGTCCTCATTCTCCGGTCGACATATCAAATTGTTACGCGCGCAAGACATCTTAACCGCTTATTAATTTATGTAAGTAACACGATATGATATCTAACAAACTGCTCATAAACACCGGCTTGAGTTGAGTTGAATTGAATCGAATGTGACTTGAGTAACAAAAGAAAGTGATACATAATAATACAGTCACCGGTTTGGACTCGCCGTCGGATCGAATTAAGCATGAATCGGCTGACGGCTGGGCCTTTCGATAAGAATTAGTTTGTGCGACTGTGTGAACACCTGTCATCGGCTGTGACATAATGCCCGCCATTTGTCACAGTCGCTGTTCAGGTGCTATTCGAGTGTGTAGTGGAGTGCGAGACTGCGATGAGCGAGATCATAATTATAGAGAAGGCAGAAACTAAGTTTTTTTTGTACGATATTTATAAAATATTAAACTTCTTATACAAATGTTGCATGTTCAGATTACCGGGGTCCTAGGGTAAGAAAAAATGTATCCATTTTGTAGTCTCTTTCGCTCGTCTTTTTCCTGGGAAACAAATAACAATAAGATGTAAAATTTTATATAACGATGTTCTATAGCATTATAAAACACATTCAATAATGTAATCTAGTATAATATTCTCAAATACACTTTTTTTCTTTTTATTTAATCTTCGTGTCCTTTACATTTTAACTGCTCCAATCGCATTACAATTTAGTTATCGTGTATTGCGTTTATCATTCCTGTATAAAGTTGTCGGTATACTCACTCAGACGAGTGTGAAAATTGGCTACTTTTTTATATAAGTCTAACTACACTATACAGTGTTACAGTAAATAGTTGGAGAACCAGGGAAACTATCTAATATTTTTGCATGAAATCGAAACCGATATTTTCACAGTTTTGGGTTTAAGCAATATGCATACTAAAATGGCCCTTCACAATACAGAACAGAGCCTGGAAATGCCTTATTATCACCCAATGCTATACTCGTAAAGTGGCATTTACGCAATTGTTTCGCAAAAAAATATTCCTATTGTTACTACTACTACTATTATTACCACCTCAATCATCACTATTGTTATTATTTTGTTCATTAAAATAACCGAGACTGGTTTTAGGATTTCAAACACGAACTTATGGCAAGTGTTTTGGTAACCCATCTAATGTTTCGTAGTAGAATTGAATGTAGTGGTTTACAACACTACTATTACCATTATTGTATATATACACACACACACACACACGTGTATATATATATATATATATATATACATATATACATATATGTTCCTTTACATATTCAATCCTTTCATATTTTCGAAAACAAATCTTTTTGATGATAACCTTGCAATGGGTATTATTTGAATTATTTCTTTTTTACCATATTGGATTGATTTTCTTTTCTGACAAAATGTACTTTTCTGCTTTTCAGAGTTTTCATGGCCCAAAAGCGAAAAGGAATCAGCGAAAGGATCACCGACATATCCGTTTGTCTGCCTGTCGAACTCAGTCCTTTTTCTTAGAAACTTAGCTATAAAATTGGCGATAAAGTAAAGTACATCTTTACTCAACTCAACATATTTATATACAAATATTAAATCCATATTTTAGAGGAAATCGTTTTATTTCATGTATAGTGTGAGGTGTCAACTAAAAGACCGAGTTATAAGGATTCTAAGTCTTTTTTTTTCAAAATTATATGTAAAATGATTCAGAAAATATTGCTGAAAACATCAACGAAAAACTTGTCCTCTCCCAATTCTTCAATCTTTTAAACTCAAGAAAAAAATTTGTTCTAGAAATTTACCTTAATTGAAAAACTTTAGTAATTATGGTAAATCTTATGATTTTCGGGAAAGTCACGATATTTATTTACCTACAAAAGATGTGCTGCATAATATTAATGTTTATAGATAGTAATACTTAAATACAAAAAAAAAAAAAATATAAATATATATATATATCAGTGTATATGGAATACTCCTAGTGTTAGTTCTACTTGCACTTGAAATATTTAATTTTTACTATGTTTTAATTAGTAAGTACTACTATATCAACGAGATACATAGTCGTAATAACCTTAAATGTTAACATCAAGTCTGGTCTATTATTATTTATGGTTATAAGTTGTTATGTTATCTATCATGTTTGGGTTTTAATATAACTTAGTTATATTTATATCGAGCAGTGTTTATCTATTGTGGATGAGCTTGTGGTTAAGTGTGATATTCCTTGCTGGCTAATGTCTTGCATCCTCGTCTTATGTGGTCTACAATTTCAACTATTCATATCGTTAATTGATGTCTCTAATCTACAACATTAGCGTTGTGTGCAACTTCGTTCACATGTTTAGAAAATATTATTAGTCGGAACACAAAGTGTACTTAAGGGAGTTACGTGTAGTGATGGCGCGTAACGCCATCACTACACGTAACTCCAGTTGGCGTTGGAACACAAAGTGTTGCAATGCCAAATTACCTTATCTTTTTTTAGTTGATAAATTGAGATAAAACATATGTACCATCTCGACTTAACAGAAACCATAATTTAAAAAACGCTCAAAGACAGCCGGACAAACATTCGAACACAATATTCTTGTGTTCTATTACTTTTGTTATGTAACCCTATAAAACCCTTTTCGAAAATACCTTCAATCCTACTTTTTATTATTTGTATAAACAAAAAAATACGTAACAACCCCTCGAGCGTGCACGTGACTTTCACGTAAGATCAGTACTCGCACTATGTCCATTATGTCCATAAAATAATGAATTACTCCAAAAGTGTTGATTTTGTTGTAATGAACTTTTCTTTTCTTTCAGTTCGAGAAGAAATGGAGTTACAACAAATTCAAAACAGGAGGAACAAAAAATTACCCTGTTTCAGTAATAAACGAAAGTATTTACTCACAATTAACTGAAACCACGTGATTTAGTATTATTTCTACTTTATTTAAAATCTTTACCATAAGCTATGTTTCATTATATGACAACATCTTCAGGCGGGCAATTTGTAAAGAAGATGTTGCATATAACGAAACCTAGGTCGTGGTTAAGAATTTAAATAAAATAGAAATAATACTAAATCACGTAGTTTAATTTAGTTGTGAATAAAAATTAAGTGGTAATAAATTTCAACAAAATTAACGCCAAATATATTCAACAAAGAAAAGTTTATTTAGGAAAAGTTTTAATAAAATGTAATTTTTGTAGCTATCATAAAAAAATATATACCATAATTAAACGTAAACATAAAAAAATCATTTATACTAATAAAAATGTATCTTATCATTAAGTTTCCAGTCAAAATACGACAAAAACTACCATAAGCTGAAAACAACTATATTACCATTCGTTAATTATTTTTTTCCTATGATATATAATTGTCTATATGTTTATCTGATTTCAATCTGATTATTTACGTTTGAGTGACGCTAATTGCCATAGCACTCCAAGTGACAGGTACCATCGAGAAATTAAATACTAATCTTACAAAAATAATTACAAATATTTACAACAGATAGAAATTTTGCACAAATTGAGGAAACAAAGTAAGCTTATAATGAATACATTAAATTTGAAAAATGTTAGACGCGAAAGACAACTGACAATGATGTCTATCTTCATACATCTGCCCGCATTCAGTGCATTCGCACCCCTCTTGCACCACTCCACACTTCATCTCTGACCGTGTTCATTTCGCCAATGTATATCCAGATGAAAAATTTCACAGTGTGACTTAAATTACAAGTAGAGCCATCTATTGATTCACATAGATAGGTATATAATACATTTGTATAATTACTTCGCGTCTAGTCGCTTGGAACTTCTTTTGTTGATAAATAAATGCAATATAAATTAATTTTTGAAAATATTCAGTACTCATTTCTTCTGGTCGAGTGTACCGATTTCGGTGAAATAGAAACTAAATATTATTTCAATATAACCCCTATATTCTTCAAAAAACTACATTTTGAAAAATATTGAAGTTTTTATCTTATGCATGTCAAAAGAAAAAGAAAAACAGATGAAAATTCCCAAAACTATATTTTTGTATTAGATTAACTTTATTATGTAACCATTCATCATTTTTTTGGAAATATTTTCTATGTGCGAACTCGCCAATTCTACACTTTTATTGTATGTATGTTTGGTTATTTTGAGTTGTCTTGGATTATGTTAGATTAAGCTGGGTTGGTTCAGGTTGGTTTATGGTTAATTTGGTTTGGTTTAAATTACGTTACGTTAAGTTAGGTTGAGCTATGTCGGGTTATACTAAATTGGATTGCTTATATTGGTTTATATTTGATAAGGTTGGATTGTGTTGGATTATATTGGGTATGTCGAATTGGGTTAGGATGATTAAACTGGATTGGGTTATGATGGGTTGGATTATGTTGGCTTGAATTGGGTTATGTTGGATTATTTTAAGTTAGATCTCATTATGTTTGATTACGTTGGATAATAAATACGCTTCCAGTTGATAGGCACTTCTTTGTTTTTATACTAATACGATAGAAATTGTATAATTTAAAATATTAAATTCGAATATTTTCTCATCGAGTAAACCGATTCCAATGAAATGTAATTACAATTAATGTTAAACAAAAATTTTAAAAAAATTAGTGTTCTTCAAGTCCACATCCACTTTTAAAAAAAAACTCCATCTTAATTGGTTTAGTAACGTTTACGTGATGCGTATTCAGAAAGGAAAACACACAAAGAAACAAAATTCCAAAAACTAGATTTTTGTGTTCCATTACTTTTGTTAAGTTAATTCCAATTCCATAGCACAATACCAATTCAACTTCAAATCCACAGTTTTATGATATGAATTTTTAAAGTGACGTTTTCAACCCTTACATTTTGTCGTCAGTATATCCTTGATTTTGAGATACATTTTAATATTTTTTGTATAATCTAAATATTTGTCTGTGGCTTTCAAATATATTCGTACGTGTGGTTAAAGTTCAGTTTCATATTATTTCGAAAGTTCTTTTGTAGTTATCAATTTCGGACTGATAAGTATAAAAAAAACTTTGAATGTCATGTTTACTCCATTTATTATATTTTTATTTACATTTTTATTAATTTTGACAAGTATTCTAATAATTTCCGGCTTGTAGCTACAGCTGAATATCATCCGCAAAAATATATAATTTTAGTTTCATTTCTTTTATCTATTACATACATATATGACAAAACAGAATCCCACATTAAACGTAAAAATCCAAAGCACCAGCTTCAAATCAGAAAAAAAATAAAAGAAAAAAAAAAGCATGTTATTTTTCACGAAAACTCATTCACCTTTTTGTAATTTTAACTGCCACTTGAAATATTATCAAGGATTTTAAATGATGTTACACTTGAATGCATATATATATTTATACATATGTGTGTGCATGTATGCATATATATATATATATATATATATATATGTGTGTGTGTGTGTGTGTGTGTGTGTGTGTGTAATATTATTTATTTTTATCACATGTGTAATAAATTTTATCTAGGCTTTGTTATAAATTGTGGTAGAAATTTAACTAAAACACCATAATTTTTGATAGTTTAAGGACCATGGACCTAATAACTACGAGGATCGTGCTTCATGTGACAGTTCCTCTATTACTAAGGCACTCTCCGGTAATCGATGTATGTATGTTTCTATTTAACTTGTATATTTCAGTATATATTATTAGCAGTCCTTCATAACCTTTCAAACTTTTTCTATATTTTTTTTTTGCTTTCGGAAATAACATTATCGTTACATATATGTAAATAAATTCTCTGTGGAATTATGGATGGGGAAAATTTGCAAATTTTCCAATTGTAGAAATGAAGAGTTTCTAGGTCATAGGTAGGAATCTAGATGGTTGTCAGGTCTTCATATTTCAGATATGTTACGAAAGAAGGCAAACAAACACACTTTCGCGTTTCTAATATTAGTTAGGATATTAAAATTCCACATATAAAAGTAATAGATCGGTGACACCCCTTTTTCTTGAGTTTACATTATGTGATGACTTCTAAGAGGAAGGACAGGAAGTTTTATTTTTCATCAGCATGTGCGTGTGTGTCGATCTCAATGTTGGAGGTCAAATATGTTACACATTAACTTTGTATTTTGTAAGATCTTTACGGTTATCAGTTGGGGATCCCTTTAATTGCAAGTTACAGTATTATATTTTTTCTATGACAATTTTTTGCAACGTTTCTAGATCTTCTATTACTTATTTATTTTGCTTGACTGTTGTGTATGCTTGTCTAAGATACCTCTGAACTAATTTTACTGAAAAAGAAGTGTAATTTTTTAGGAAACTATATGTTTTTATGGCATGTAAAGGTACAGCAAAGCAACCAATAAGAATATATACATAATTTTTGTTTCTATAAAACATGTTGAGTCCACATAATACTCGAAAAATTTTATGATCGAATAGTTGTGGACGACATGAATATAACGTAGGCCAACAAGAAGCTTAAGTAATTCATAGTAAGATTCTGAGTTAATAATTCTATTGCACAGATCTCACTATGTGAATTAAATAAAAGATAATATATATGAGAGATGTGGGATACATATTCACCTCTGAAGGTCTTAGAAGAATAGAGAAGAAGATAGAACTTAGAAGCTAAGTGACTTATTTATTACGTACAAACGCTTTCAACATTTATGTTTCTCTGAAAACGTAAATATTTGTTTTAATTTTCTATAGGTTATTGTAAATGTATCACCATTTTATACGCAGCTCATCTCAGTATTCCCATAGTTGAAACTCAAGGAAAAGGGTGAAGAGTCACTGATCTATTACTTTTATATATGGAATTTCAATATCGTAACTAATATTAAAACTGCGAAAGTGTGTTTGTTTATCTTCCTTTTCATCGCAACGAAGCAACTGATCAACGTGATTTTTCGCACAGAGATAGTCGGCCCGGAAAATGTTACAGGCTATTTTTATACCGGAAAATCTCATTTCCTCGGAAAAATTATAATTAAAAAATAAAAAATTACACCAACGGAATAACGGAGCAATGTCGGAATGGAGCAACGGATTGAAAGGTAATGTATTGAATCGAATCCTATCTAAGGGATCCATAATATGCGGCACTAGCATCACATTTCAAATGCATCAAATCTGTCCCTGTTTGTGGCTGTCAGAGTTCAGAACTCTGACTCGTAGAGAAATATTGGGAAAACGAACGTGGAATTAATGTGGACTTTAGTTCGCATTGTTTTACTTCTGTTTTTCTATTTTTTGGTGAGTTGGGTCATGGCTAAATTAGTCATTGATTTGTAAGTGCACATATTAACTCTCCCACGATCTCATATTGTCTCCATGTCTCCGTATATCGGTTCATTGTGATTTTCTTATAAGCTTTCTGCCGCTCGGAATATTTTCTACTTTCTTTTCAAAATGAAAACGGGAATACATATGTATATTTATAAAATTTTGCTTCTTTCTTCTAAAAATAAGAAGAGAAAGAGAATTATTTCGTTTCAACAATCAACAATTCTAAATAAAACCCTGGTTTCGGCTGGTAAAATAAGTTAACAATTTTGTCGGAATATACAAGTCTATAAACGGAAGGTTCGAAAAGACTTAATAACTTAATAAAAGGCAAATGAATGCAAACCGATTCTATAAAGGTCCCGTTTTTATGCTTTAGTAATTTATCTTAAGTTAATAACAAATACTTAACTTCCAAGAATTTCCAATGCACGTACGAAGAGAATTCGCACTACAAAAATTTTTCATAAACCCAGACACGTATAAAAGTTTAAGCATATTTTTTATAATAAACTATAAACAAATATTAACATTATTTTTAATTACGTAATGCATGCCTAGTATATCTTCCATATGCGTAAATTGTCGTAAATTTCTCAAAAAGTAAACAAATACAATGATCGCTATAAATTTCCGATAAGCTTTGGGCTAACTTTTAGCAACCCAGTTTTTCCCAATGTCGACATTGACAGTTTTCGGAGGTAACGGGCGTAATGTTTTTGTGAACATTTTCATCTCTTAATGAATATTAGAATATACAAAAACGAAACAACAGTTTGAAATTCTAAAAATTTGTCCTTCCGATTGTAACTCCATGACACCACCACCAAAAAAATAGTTGTAACGCCTTGCCTCCTCTAAAATACTCACATAACATTTTATAGATTATTGCTATTTTATGATAAGCGGATCAATAAATTACATCACTATGCCGTACTTCAAAACCTCAGAATTCAGCAGGAAAAACAGTTTATGGGAAAAAGGGTTGAGATAGACAAAAAGGTCCATGAACGCGTTAAATAGACACGACGTGATGGATGCTATAGGGTTTCTTTTCTTTATTCTTTTTGAGGTGCAAAACTCTTAAAATATTCCCAAAGTAGATATACTGACTCAAGGTCAAGAAACTACAATCAACTCGATGTGTACAAGTTTCAAGTGTTGCCAGACGTGGTATCTCGATATAGAAAGTTGTCAAATTACGACCCAAGCTCAAGAGTACGCACAACCTGCCGGCACTCGTTACAGGCACGCAGCGTTGCATAAATATTTGATAATATCAAAATACAAACCTGCGTATTACTTTAAACTTCGATTTAATGTTTCCTTTGATTGCGAAGTTCAATTAAAATAACTCAATATACGCGTAATTACGTATTTTAAACAGGTAATTCGGTGGGAAAATAAGAACGTGGAAGCGTGATCGAAGGTTACGGATCGACTAAATCTTATTAAACGTTTCATAACAATCTGTCGATTAGATTAAGCAGGCTTTTGAAATGTATTTATCTTTTTTTTAATAAGGGCCCCAGTAAAATTATATATAACTTTCCTAATGCAATGTTCGAAAAAAGTTAATTACCTAACTTATCTACACTAATCGACGAAAATTATGATTACTCTAAAAGATTAACTAATAAAGAACTATTTTTTTCACGTGCTTTAGTTCACTTTCGCATAAAACTCGACCAAGCCTTATGATAAATATTAATCACAATTAAATGAAACTATGTGATGTAGTATTATTTCTACTTTCTTTAAGTTTTTCACCACAATCTAGAGTTTGTTGTATTACAACATCTTCAGGTGGGCTATTAGCAAAGATCTTTGCTAATGTTGTAATACAATGAAACCTAGGTCGTGGTAAAGAACTTAAAGAAAGTATAAATAATACTACATCAGGTAGTTTCATTTAATTGTGAATAATAAATTTCTACAAAATTAACGCCAAATATATTCGATAAATATTAATTAAACTATAACCAATAGGATACTAAAAATGTTACCCAATAACTAATAATGTCTAATAAAGTTCATTTTATTTTGTCATGTCAAATTTCTAGAGTAATTATTGAAAGTCAAATGGAGCTGGATAAATGTTCAAAGATAATATTGCTTTAATATTTGTATGTATTGAGAGTAACGCCTTAAATATTGATAACACTTGCCTAAATAATCTGAACATTACATAAATCACTACAAGCGAAAAAGAAGAATGATATTACCCAGCTAATGTTAACATTAATGAATTGACATTCGTCAAAGTTTCGAAAAGCTTTTTTGGTTTGCACTGTTTAAAAGTGCTAACTGAAAAATTGTAAATTTACTATGATAATAAATATCTGAAACTAGAAGAGCCAAGCTAGAATGAAATTATCAGATGTATATAAATAATTAGAATAGAACTTGTATTTCGGGTTTTATTACATTTTAGGACAATTATATTTTAAGTTGCATGCAAATTAAAATATTTCTTAAAATATACAGCAGAAATCACAAATCGTCTGCAAGAATAAACGTCATATAGGAAGCTGAGACTTCGGAATCTCTTAGCACAAATCAAACAGTTGAAAATGTATTTGTTAGAAACAATGTGCAATCGAAAAATTGTTGTAATGTAGCAAAAATGATCTCTTTGGTGGGTCAATATTTGTATGCATGTATGAAAAATATCAATAGTGCCAAGTTAATTTGATAATATGTTTAGAAAATGTCAATAGTGCCTAGTTAACTTGAACAGATGTAGGAAAAATGTAACAGTGCGTAATTAATCTGAACAATACTTCGTTAAAATTCAGAATTTATTTATTTTTATTCTAAAAAAATCAATTTACAACGTAATATCGTCTTACATTAGGCTGGCAATTGCCCATACTCTTGGCATACATCCACCCAACTTGCCCTTAAGCATGTTCTTAAATGTATCACGTCAGGGTCCGTGTAATTATGCCAATTGCTTAACAAATTAAATAAAATAGTTGTTACAACATTAACACAACACTTACACATACATGCGCCTATCCACATTAAAATACGTCCATACAATATACATATTAACACATATAATTTTTTCGACCAAAATATTGTTACACCGTAATAAAAGAAACAACTCATCTTCACACACATTTACACACTCACGTAAAATATATACTTTTCAACTTTACCTACAATCGCTAGGTAATGCGGAAATCATTTAAATAGTGCTAACGCTAACATTTGGAACCTTAACACATGTATTTATACCAACATCACATATCACGATAAAGACTTCGATAATGAATTCCGCTTAGGTAATACAAATTTCTAAACTGCTACAACAAATAAGTCGTTGCAAACAAATTTTAGGAATCAAAAAATTAATTGACCGTTAACAATATTTTGCTAACCATACAGTTTGTTGATTTTATTAATTAACCTTTTTATATATAATTAAGCGTGGTACAGATGTGCATCTATATATTATATTAACAAAAAGATGACTAATTACACAGTATATACAACGTTTACAAATTGCACAATTGAGATGAAACATTTCAAGAAATTAATTTTATTTATCTACTTTCATGTATATATCAAAATATGGAGAACTTATTGCAACGGGAGATCAATCTCTTACAGCCTATCATAACACCAGTACAGCCCCATTCGACGAACGGTCGGGAATCGAACCCCGGTGCACCGCATCGTCAAAGGCAGTATGCCATGTGATCAACCCAACACACCACAGCGTTGACGTGGTGGGTTGGGTTGGGGATAATTTTGCTCTTATAATAAAAATATTAGCATCTGGTACCGTCACTATGCAGTATAAACGTAGTTATGTAACATGGAAAACTGAAGAACCCCGATGTAATTCGGTTCTGCAAAAAGATTATGACTACACGAACGTAGGTAGTTTAGGTACAAAAATACAAAAAAAACAATATGAAAATAATTTTTTTTAATGAATTTTCTCCTCTGTCGTGTAAATAAAGGTAACCTGTCATCGATAAGCGGATTGACAGAACATAATTTAGATCTTTTGAAATGAAAATGTGTTCCTGCCGTGGGTCCTTTTTCAATTTATTAATTCATATCGCTATAACAACAAATAACTTTTAACCTATAATAAATATTACATGAATTTTTATAATTAAGGAGACATGAATTGCTGGTACCTTTGTTAAAGCTGTATTTTGCTGAAAGTAAGTAAACAGAACAATTTCTGGGCAAAACTTATCTGAAGAAAAAACCTCAGTATCATCACTTTCTCCAAATATTTCATTTTTCTCGAAATATTTTAATCATTTATACCTATTTCCTGCGTATATGCATGTAACTTATTTCCAAATTCTACTCTATATTCAACATTTGATTTTAATCCTAAGTCAATTTTGACCGTAACAGGACTCATTCATATACTCTAAAATGTTATTATAAACTTAGTTTTATGTCTGAGAATGCACGAAGTATTTTATTAAAGTATAATCCCAAGCATATTGTAAAAATTATTATTTTATTATGAGCATAAAATATAAAAAAACACACAAACAACACTATTATTTCGCAAATTGACTTAGTTACGGTTAAAATGATGTAAATGGATAACATTCGCATACGAATATTCGCGACTTTTTTTCTAAATATTAAAAACATTCTTCTCTGGGCGTTCAAAATGAAATATTGGTTTTATTGTTAAAAGCCTGACAAAAGGCCCATCGCTCGCAACTGAACTTGAGAACCTAATGGACTTTTATGTGACTTTTTGAGACTTGGCCTTTCGCCCGACTGTTTCTCCTGAGAAAAGTGTATAAAATTACTTATAATTAATGTTAATCTACATTTTTCAAAGATAATTATAATTAGTCTTTGAAAATTGTCATTACAAGTTAACAAAAATAAATTTTTTGTTAAAATTTCTAACCAGGCACCAATATTTTTTAAATTTGAAATAGAGGTGAGACATGTTGCTTGTCAATTTGTAGCTTAACATTGCTTATTCGGTTTTTTAAAAAGAAAAATAGTAATTGAAATATAAACTTAGTATTAAACGACTTTACCTATAATACTCCACTCGGTGGGGAGTCTAAAAATAATTCATCCCTACTTTCCATGTACGTACATTATATTTTTTAATATTTTGCTTTGTGCTAAGTGCACCATCTAGATAGGCAACTTGAACATTTTGATGCACATTGATCTCCAACTGCAGAAACTGTGTATCTATCACTAACGAACGGACGAATGATTCGAAAGATTAATAATCAGTAGCTAAGTAGTAGATATTAGTAGTAAATAGTAGTTAAGTTTTTCAGTAGAACGAGAAAATTTTGTAACTACTTATGTCTTATCTTAGATATTAGTAGTAAATAGTCTAAGATAAGACATAAGTAGTTACAAAATTTTCTCGTTCTACTGCGAAACTGTAAAATACACAAAATAAAAGAGAAGATAAAAATACTTATGACAAACGCGTACAAAAAATATGGCATTGTACACTTGAAACAACTGATTAATTATACTAAAACCATAATCAAAAATTAAATATGCGATAATGTACAATTTTAATTAAATACCGGCAAAGGAAACTAGTTAACCATGCCGAAACTGATCGAAGCGGCGCATCGTCACCATTAAACACCGCACCATCTTAGGAAATTGGCAGGATGTTGTAAACAGGCGTTAAATTGAAGTGTACGACTACACATTACAAATTTTGCTAATAAGGAAACGCATGAAGGTTCGCTTTGTCGATTAAACCATTGGTCGAGAATGAACAATACCCTTTGCTGAAGAGACAGATCCATGAAACAATTTAAACAATAATGAACGGCAAATAATAAGTATAGTTCATTAATTACAAAAAGATATTAATACAAGATTTCTTTTTTTTTAAGGCAAGTATATCTCATGTAAACCTGCATATGATAATAAAACATACGTATGTAATTACTTATATTATGGTCAAAGACCTTCATGTAGAAACATTTGTTGTTCGCTGGCCAAAATGTTAAAAAACGAAACGTTTTGAGCGAAACCTTAAAGTTTTATTGTTTTTAACCGACTCTAAATATATTAATTAAGAATTGATCTTTAGCTAATATATTTTGGGACAATAAAATTTAATTTTTTACTTTAATAAATCTTTCTTATGATTTAACTGAACCTTGATAATTAGTAAATAATACTAACAATTTTCGAGTCTGATTATTGCGCTTCCCTAGTAAAAATACAGTCCCAAAACGTCTTCATATTCGTCAGTTCAACCGTCTGCTAGTCATAACTTCATAGCTTCTACAAATTTTGATTTTTAGATGGCTGTTTCAAATAAAGATGCCATTTAATTTGTAGCAATGCTAATAAAAAGTTTTTTTTATGTTCCCTTATATGTAAATTGGAGGGGAAAGTTTTTGGCCCACCCCTTCCTCCTATTTCTTACGTATACGCATACACGTTATTTCTAAAACATAATTCATAAATTTTATACGATATTTCAGCACAGAATGAGAAGTGAAATAAAAGCAATTAAATATTAATATACAAACGATTAAAATTCTAAAACAATAACGACCCCCCCACAAATACTTTACGAGCCTACAATAAACTTAATTGTTTATTGGCAACAATGCGTATCGCAGTAAATAATACGTGGCAAAATAGCGAAAGAAAAGATTTATTTCAACACAAACTTTTCATGAATATAGTTGGGACGGTTGTCTTTTTGGACAAATTAATCCTAAGCTTGCTTTTTCTATTTAAAAATGATTTTACTATTCAACAAAAAATGTAAAAGAAATTGTTTTTCTCTTTGCAGTCGATAATTTCAAGATCTCGATTCACATGGAAGTTTTGCTTTCTTTGCATTTATTTCTTGAATCAGGAACAAAAGAAAATGAAACTCCAATTTAACTGTAATAGTAAAGTAAATCGTAAATAAACCGCTCAAGTACGAATATAACTCGCACTACGTAGATTCCACGCATATTTGAGTATAAATAGAAATTGAAATATTATGGACAAAGTATTACTATTACACTATTAACAACATGTACCCTGGCCGCTTCTTCTGTATATTTGACGATCTTCTCTGTATATTTGACGTAGAAACAAATCGTTCGGATTGATAACTACTTTTCTGTCTGGCCATCTTATTAGTAATATTACAATGTTCGTGTTCTAATTTCCAAAATTTCAAAAACTTCTAATTCATTTTAATTAATTTTCTTGCCATTCTTAAATAACGCACTATTAATGTGCACACTTTCATTGCAATTCTTAAGGTAAACATGAATCAAAATAATAGTTTTGATTCAACAATGCGAAAAGTAAAAGTTAATTTTTATCAACGTGTACCGCAAAATAGCGAATATAACATTATGGTAATGGTAATTATTCCATAAATACGGTTTATCAACGCAGTGTGACATTTCGAAACGCGTAATGTATATTATGACATTTTATGTCACGTTACAACTAAATTTGAAAAAAAAAATCAGACCAAAATCATACATTGTAATGATTCAAGCTGGTTAAGTAACCAAAAACAAACAACTATACCAAAAATATCCATTAAAATAACCAATAACCATCAGAGACTAAACGATCGGAACCGATGTGTAAATATTTTGATTTAATATTATCATTCGGGCACTTTATTAAAAGTGTAATAAAAGTTAATTACTTTAATTTACCCGTTATTTCATTAACTTGTTACAGAAGCTGGTGTAGCGTTATCGCATTACGGGTACTTGTTACGAGTACTTGTAGGATTCGGCTATAAATATGTTAAAGAGTAGTTTTGTAACGGTTGTAATTTATATATGATGTTATACGGAAAGAGACTCGGTACTGCAGTTGTCTGATAAGTTATGGAGAAAGTTTTGTGAGAACGAAGTGGTAAATAATTTATGTCTTATGTCTATTTATTTAGATGATCGCACTAGTTTTATCGGAAAAAAGTAATAATATGTTTTACAACATTTAATGACATTAGTGTTATTGGCGTCGTTTTTAGTGTTCCGTACCGCAAACCGTTAAACTCGTATAAGATCATTGACGCCTCTGTTTGTCTCTCCGTCTATAACAACCGATTTTACAGAAACCACGCTGTGTATGAGCTTGAATTTTGACAAAGTAGTACATCTTATTAACTCATTTTTAAAATAGTCTTCTAAGAATTGAAAAGGTGATGAACAACATGATAGACAATTTGTTAGGGTGTCATGTTGGTTTCATTTTCATAATTTAACATTGTATATTTTATAAAATAAGCAAAAATGAAGCATTCGTCCCCTCTACCCCCCCCCCCCCTTATTTATAAAACTACTGAACAAAAATCATATAAACAGCAAGGTTGGTTTAATTTTGGAAGTAATTAATAATTCACAATTAAATGAATCTACGTGGTGCTTTAAGTTCTTCAAGAAAGTACATAGTAAGTTAAAAAGAACTTAAAGAAAGTAGAAATAATACTACATCACGTAGTTTCATTTAATTGTGAATTTCTTTGTGAATTTCTTTTAATTTAATTGTGAATTTCTACAAAATTAACGCCAAATATATTCAATAATTAATAATTGGTAAAGAGTTTAGAAGTACTAGTAAAGTATAAGAGCCTAAATGTACACGGGACCCCCATGGTGTGAATTCCATTCATGCTAGACAAGATTTTGTTTTAAATACCCCGTAGATTGCTTAAATATATATTATAGAAAATTGGTAGTTCTCTGCATCATTGAATATCAATACTGATAGTACATATCAGTATTGATATTCAATGATGCAGGGAACTACCAATCTAATGATCAATATATATTAAAACCATGAACCGAAATATGATAAGCATATATTTTATAAAAATATCGCTAGAAATGGCAGACCATATTTTATAAAAATATCGCTAGAAATGGCAGACCATATTTACTATCATTTTATATCCTAGTTAGAAGTGCAAATATTTTATGGAATTAGATACCATATATTTCAAAAGAAGCCAAATATAAATATATATATTAGGCTTTCTATCTTACATTGTAAACATCACAGTATTATTTGATAGTAAATATAATAAAAAGTACCACAGTTATTGGCCATTCATTCACTGACGTGCATAGGCTCAACGCCGGTACAAGCCTTTTACGCACGACGGCACGACCCTCATTTGGCGTCGCCGTGCCCTCTTGTTTTTAAAAACGAGAAAGTATCCAATATGTTTGATATTCAAATGAATAAAAAATGTAAAATAAAGTTATAAATGTATTATTTTAATTTATATTAACAACTGCCTTTGTCGCGCCAAAATACCCACGCTATTAGTCGCGTAGGGTCCGTGTGGACCCCAGAGTTTATTTGTGAAAAAGAAAAAAATAAAATAAATGCGAATATTTTTTACATAAAAACTTTGAGCACAACCTTTTAACTTGCCAAAAATATAAAGCTTTTAAAAAAAATATAAACTTCTGGCACGGTATTTAAAAATTATCATTAATTACTTGGCAAAACAATTACAAACTTTAGTGAGATGTCCCTTAAATATAAATTTGTACCACATTCGGTTTTTTTTCATATCATTAAACCTGGCATATAGGTGACTATGGCATTTGGAATCACTTGTTTCAGAAATTGAATATTTGGTGTCATTTAGGAGTCGTTTTTTCAAGGGATGTGGTAGAACAGGAATTTCAATCCTTTTAGTCTCAAAACGTTTTGAAAATTCTGCTGAAGTTTTTTTTTTAATTCTTTTTTGGTTAGTTTACCACTTATTATTCATATTATAAATAACACGTACGTTTATTGCCACTAAAATGAAAATTTAAAGATTACCATGGACCAGCTCTTGGTTTCGCCTTGCAACGTTGGAAAAAAACACCGCTTTTGGTTTTATTATTAAAATCTTTTATTTTCAGCTTTTTCTGATTATTTTCACATATAGCTTTATCATGGTGCATGGTAGGTAGTAAGATCATAACCTTAGATTCCTTTACTAAATGTGAAACATGAGTTAGTTCGTTATAAAATCCAAATTTGGATAAATGCACTTCAATTGTATTTCAAGTAAAAACTGTGATGGAATTTCCTTCTTGTTTTTTTTTCAAGACAACCAACCAAAGTGAGCTTATTTTGCCCGTACTTTCCTTGGTTCGGCGAGTCTATTCACTATGTTCACTGTGTCATTTGGTTGCTTATATGGACCACCTCAGTACCTACATTACTTCAAACGTTTGGAGATAAGCTGTTTTGGCGTCAACCATAGCGTGGTGTTTTACTCCATATTTATTTAGTTTATTTGGTATAAAGACTAAATCAGAGAATCTGCCTCTATTACTCTATTAATCTGCCTCTACTATTCTCTGCCTCTATTAATCTGCCTCTACTTTTCATCTATGTCACATACACGAAAACCGTAGTGTTTTTTAAGGTTATTACTCATCAACTCATGAAATTCTCTGATCGATGCTAATTTATCAAGCTGTAATCTGAATTTTCTAGATGATGCATCATCAAATCGCAGACAACGAAGTATGAACAAAAAATGCTGAAAAGACATCATCAGAAAAAATCAATTCCAGTTCCATAATTTACCCAAAAATCCAGAAAATTAAAATGTAAAGATCTGAGTACACCAGACATCGTCAAAAAAATGCTCGTAATTCTTCACCCTGTCACGTTTTTCGCGTCACGTTCTCTTTTGAAAACGGGCACGTATTTCCTGAATATATTCAGAAAAATTATTTTACAATTAAATCTACAAAATTGTTATCAAAAAATAATTCGGAACAATCGATCTTACTCTTGGCATTTTTAGCTTCTCCTTTTGGTCCAGATAATATTTTAATATTTTTAAAAATGTATTTAGCTTCTCCTTTTGATTCTTGCCCAAGTAATCTCCTTCTCGCGTCGTATTCCTCATTCCTGAGAGGCGTGAACTCCCCGACTCACAGTCAATTTTGCACGCACGATATCTCTCCATCTGTTCCGGTCTTTACCGGCGTAGTGTCTCAAGCAAGTTTGTGCCCAACACCGAACGTATTTGGTCAATCCATATAGCTGGGTTCCGCCCCCTTGGTCCTTTGCCATCCACCTTGATGATAATCATCAGCTGTTCCAGGTTATGTCCATCCTTGTATTCCATTCCATATCATTCCAAGAATTCCAGGATCTTTCGCAAGCAGATAGGGGAAAGCCTAGTGTTGATGTTATAGACGGGAAGAATGGAATCTAGATCTGAAGCATCTTCCTCCAGCACCACATCTCAAAAGCTTCAGAGTGGTCGTGTTCAGCCCTTTTTATTGTCCATATTTCCTAGCCATAACTAGAGATGTAGAACACCAAAGAGCTCACAAGTGAAATCTTCGTCTTCCGTGATCCTGATTTTTTTTCCGCAAGAGGCCATATTGCTGATGCTAGTGCCTAGGCAAATGAAATCATTCGCTGTCTCGAGGGGTAAGACACCTTAAATGTGGAGTGAGTTTGATTCCTACTATGACGTTCCTACTTGCCGCGGTTTACTACTATGATTTTGGTGTCGGAGTGATTGATTTTGAGACCCAATTCCTTGCTTATTCTTTCCATTTTGTCAAAAAGGCTCCTCATTTCAACTTCATTTGCAGCCAATAGTGTTGTGTCATCTGCATACGGGAGGTTTGTGATCTTGGTGCCTCCAATGATGACACCATCCTTCTAATTTTCTAGAGTACGTCTTATGATGTATTCTCTGTAAATGTTGAACAAAATAGGGGACAAGATGCAACCCTGCCTGACGCCTTTTCCAAACTTTAATGGCTTAGATGTTATTCTTTCAATTTTCACTACGCCCTGGTTGTTGTGGTAGAGCGATTGGATCAGTGCAACCAGATGTTTAGGTACACCAAGTTCTTCCTTCACTTTCCACAGTGCCGACCAGATGACACAGACAAAGGCCTTGCTATAATCTATGAAAAACAAGATAAAAGGAGTGTGAAACTCTTACGACTTCTCAATCAGTTGGTGGATGTTCAAGATCTGCTTGCAAGTCCCCTTGCCCTTGACGAAACCAGCCTGCTCCTGTGGTATTTGCCAGTCCAAGAAGTATCGGATTCTGTTGTTAATGACGTGTAACAAAAGTTTGCTGATATGTAATATTAAGGCCGCTAATTGTCACACTCTACAATTGAGCCTCGGTAATTGTCACACTCTACAATTGAGCCTTTTTTATAAAATGGGAGTATAATTGAACTTGCCCAGTCGTAGGCCCATTCACCAGTGCGCCAAATAGTGTCACATATCTTATGTATTGAGCTAGTGCCCGTAGTTCCCATTGCCTTAATGAGCTCAGTTGTTATTCGGTCTGGTCCAGGTGCTTTCCTATCTTTGGGTGCGGCTACCGCTGCCGTGACTTCAGATAGTACGTAATACTCGGATGAGAATGAACCCGCTTCATCTTCTGATTCGTTTTCACTGTAGTCAGAATCGTAATTACGATTTTGTTGTTCAACAGAATATTCTTCGATGCTCAACTCGTCGTCACTTTCATCAAATGGCTGCTCTTCCTCTTCATTTATCATCGCTGATATTTCAACTATGTTCAACTAACGGCTTCTCGTCGTGTTGTTTTACCTATAAAGTGTAACAAAGAAAAAATGAGACGCAAGTTTAATTAAAATTGTGGAAAAAATTACTAACTATAATCATAGTTCCCACCATAATTTGTATTGTTGGTCGCGGGGGTCCTTTGGACACGAAGCACCTCCGTGCAGCAAGTGTAGTTAGTCAACGCTGTGGCTGGCGGAACGCTGAGAAACTAGGGGCGCTTGAGCTAGGAAGCTACTGGAACGGAAAGTCGCGTACGTGTAATATGTAATATGTGCCGAAATATGACAGAAACAAAGTCTCGTGGTGGCCATTGGACCACGCGCGACTAATTAAATTTTAATAATTATTTTATAAATTTAAAGTCGTACGACAAACTGGTGTTTCTGTATACACTCAAGAAATTCGAGTATTTGTCATCAACATCTACCTAGACAGGATGTATTTTTATTATTTTCTTCCGTTTTATCCCATTTATGGGGCCCGGTTAATAATAACTCGATTAATATAACAATATAGTATTAAAATCACATTTTTATGCACATAAAGTTGAAAGGAGTCGCAATAATCATCAAAATATCAGTTCACGGCACATCTCCCACACGCTCATGCACACTACATTTTATGTAATTACAAATACAAGTACATCTTAACCGCGACGAAATAGTGGGAAGTTTGCTAGCGTCGACATCTGCATGGTGCCAGTTTTACTGTCGTGCCGATGCTGGTATGCGAGTGAAAACTGGTAGCTGTTCAGTATCAATAGTTGTGATTAATATAATTTATTATATACTGGCTATGAGGAATATTTAACTTTCAAATCATTTTACAGTATATTTTAATTTGGTTTGTATAGGGAAAATTTTATGAAGGTTGATATATACCAAAATAAAACTACTTCGATAGAAGTGCAACTTCAGAATTTCTTATAGACCAGGATCCCGCAATTTTTTGAATATCAAAAATCATTTTGGATATTCTTTGAATTTGTCACCTAGAATCCTATAGTAGTGCTCATTTATTATTAAAAGTTCCAATTTCATGATCCGTTTAAAATTGTGGCGATCTCATAAAGTCCCGAAGGTGACGATCTTGAAACGTTCCACCATTTTTATGTATTGTTCTACAGGCTCCGAATTCCGACCGATTGACTATCAGAAGTCGTGGCTGATCCAGCGTGCTCTATGGCGGGAGAGGGGGCATCAAAATTTTGACACCAAGATGAATTTTTAATTTTAATATAAGAACGTATATCACTCGCACGTACTGCGTATCTAAAATGGTGGTAGATTTTTCGTGTTCATTCCGGAATAATAATCTCTTAGGTGTCAATATTTTAATTTTGTATTCAGCCACATGGAGCGCATAAAACCGGCCACCATTTTGGATATAGATAGATGTTTATATTAAAATGGTGACCAGTATAAAAATGATCCCCTTTGTCTCCTGGAGCACGCGGCCACCACTTCTGGTACGCACTTGGTGGAGACTATAGAACAATAGATCAAAACGGTTTCAATATCGTCGTGTTCTTGACTTCTGATTGACTTTGATCTATTAACATAAATCAAGGACTTCGAAAATATTGCACGTCAAAGTGAATATTCCATTAAATAATTCAATATAATACTTTTCGCTAAATTACGCGAACACGTACTAATGCTGTTAAAATGCAATTTTTTATTTTCTTTTATTAGTTTTCATTAACAATAAATTGAAAATTTTAATTAAAAGTTTCACAAAAATATTTCGTGCTTTTATTAGTGTAATAATTCTTTGCAAACGACAACTTTGTTGGTAAGCAATTTCCATATATTTTACTTTTAATTAATTAGTACATATATTTTCCTATATAATCGTATGACATTTCCCAACATTCGTTCGGTAATGTCAACATTATGCTTACTCTGAATATAACTTAATTAAATTTTGAATTGGTTCATAATTAGAAACTTTAATTAAATTATTCAAGCAATGTTAAAGTTATCTGAATATCTAAAAAAAAATTATATATTCCTGAATCATTGTCACATAACTATAAACAAATACTAGAACCTGACGGATCTGGTGAATCACTCAAAATAATTTTCTTTTATAACAAAAAATGTTTATATTTCAAATAAATATTTCCAGCGAATCGATGTCGTGCGGCCGAACTATACATTAAAGGAAGTCATGCGAAACACTCTCGCTCTCGTTGGAGGAACAGTCTGTTAGTTATATTACCGTATAATATTTGTTATAGTAATAAATTTGTAAGATATTATTTATTAGGGCCTGTATATTAATTTTAATAGTTTTATGATAAAAGAATAATGGTAAATTTATCTACATTGCAATCTAGTATGAAATGAATATTGTCGTGATGTATCAAATTCTTAGCCCAAAACATGTCAATCAGACTTGTGAAAAATATAGTTCAAAACGCTAACGAATATCCTTTTTTTAATTTTGTAAATTCGATATTTGACATTAATAATTCGTCTTTGTTTATTATTTGTCTTATTGGCAGTTAAATAAACAATATTTTTACAGTGGACAATGACACTTAAGACTCCATATTAATCAACTAATGTCAGGAAATTAAACAAGCTCTCAAAGTACACAGACTTGCCGATCAACACATATAAAATACTTTGCTTCATCAGTAACAATTTAACTTTTACAATTCCTAATTTTTTTTTTAAATTGTTGTTTCTAATTGCTTGATCTACATTAAAACCTATTCTCTTTATTATATCTTAACTTATTGTATTACAAATTCATAATTGTTGGTGTTTTATTGCACATCGTTATGGGTAACACCTACAACACGCCATAATGGCTAAATTTGATCTGGTACAGACAATATATTATTTCGATTAACTTATTGGATAATTTCAATCTCGAAAAATTGTGTTTATTATTTTTTGTGTTTACTTTAATATTTAATTGTGTTTACTCTAGTATTTAATTATTTTCATGTAATTTACTTGATTTGAAATTTCATTTCCACGTATCGAAATCGCCATATGCATTTAATATTCCACGATATCTATTTTTCGTAGCTTTAGTAAATCCATGTCAATTTTATTTTAATGCCAATTAGAAAAAAGTTAGTAGTAACACATTAAGCACCTTTTATCAAAAAATATTTTCTTCGTAACATATTGACACCGCCTCTTTAAGTGCTTATTGCAATGGATGGGAGGCGCTCCTGTTGTAGGTCATTCGTTATTCGGATGTTAATACAATCATAGATAGTAAGATCAAGATATCTTGACAAATTTTACTATAATAGTTAATATTTGCTTTGCATATTTTAGGCATTTAGAAATGTTTTCGTATGTATGAGAAAAAAATCCAATTAAATTAGAACCTAATTTTGCAAATAATTACTCCTTGTGCGCAGAAATTAAATATACCATAATTTTTATCTTTATTTTAGGTTTTTTGTGGTATTTTTTGTAAATTTAATTATCTAAAAATGCAAAAAAAATAGAAATAGAAAAAATACACCAAAGTATTTTCTTTCCAAATTGAAACATTATATCAGACAGATTTGATCCATTACGTTAACCTATCATTGCACAATTTTTATGATTAAAACTTTATTTTGAAATCCAATATACAGAATACAAGAAAATGTAAATTGTAGTGCCTCTTTATTTAAAATTTTTGTATAGTCATGCACGTACAGTAATGTAATTGTTCTTGGCAGATCTCTTTCAATTAATAAAATTTACTTGATTGATGCTCGATGTACATAAAGTAATATGTAACTACAATAAACCAATAATAATGATAAGTGAAAAAATGAAGAAGTTATAAAAAAGATAAGCAATAAAAATCTATGTATTAGATTTTTATGTATTAGAATCTATGTATTAGAATTAAAGAGCTTATTGTTTAACTTCCGTTACATATTTTCGTAACGATATCTAAACCGATCTAAAACCATAGGTATATATGTTTCATAACGATATCTAAACCGATCTAAAAACAAGGCGAAAAGTTTTGCTTCAAAATTTTTCACAATTGTAATTAGGCAAAAATAGAGGCAAACTCCATCAATTGAGTGTAATGTAACAAGCTAACGTCTATTTGTATAATAAATCTTCGTTGATAATATTTTGGTCAAATTCCGCCTATTAATAACGAAAGGTTAAAAAAAGCGAAAATATAAAAAAATCAAACTTTATTTTTTGTTACAGAGGTTTTTCGACTTTCGTCTTTATTCGAGAAAGAATTTAAAATGATAATGATAAGTTAAAAACCATTAAAGAAATACAAAGTCCAGAAAATGTAAGAGAATTCCAAAGATGGTTATTTGTTTTTGAAGTCCATTTCTTTTAATTTATCTATTTATAAAATAATTGTAATACGGAGACTTTTTTTTAAATCATGTTGAAACACTCTTGTATGAGCTCATTGTGATGCAAACTTACCATTTATTTTGTCAGCAGATCCTTTCAAGTCGGCTATCGGTGCAGTCATTATGCAAAATAATCGCCTAATTATCTATAGTACAAAAACTTTAACTCAGTTAGAAGGTAATTATTCTAAAATTGGGTAAGAATCGTTTTTTGCTCTGCTTGAACAAGTTTCATCAATACTTCTACGACCATAACGTGACAGTTCTCACAGATTACAGGCCATTTATATATATTTTTTAGAAACCTTCACATGATACACCAGCTAGATTGCACAACGTGTGATGTTAGTAGCATTACAAAAGTATGATTTAAATGTATTTTATGTACTTGATAAAAATCAATTACAAATCTGATACTTTTTCTAAAGCCGCACTACAAGAACACTATTCGCCTAGTTATAAGTCTGACATGTATTATCTTCTTCCTTATTGGTGTGATAGTCTGCGATGAACTCATTTCCAATAATTTAATTTTTATTAATCTGTTTGGTGCCAGAAGATCACCTCAAGATGTTGTAATACAACGAAACCTAAACCTTGTGGATAATTCCTAAAAATTTACTATAAATATTTTCTCAAACCTGAAATAAACTTTAACAGATTCTATTATAAATATCCATAATTAAAGATATAACAATTTAAGCCACTTTTCATAACAAAGAGAAAGATTCAGAATGATTTATTAAGCGAGGCTAACAACATAATCTAATGTTTCCAATCAAGACACCAAATTTGGAACAAAATAATCCGCAATGACCTTCCACAGAATATATCATACACTTCGAGATAAATTATAGTAAATTAATTAATTATTCAACGTTTAAACCCAGGATTTTAGTTACACCAATCTACAATAACTTAAGTACTAAAAACTCACTTATTGCATATATTGTATACTCACTTATTGCGTCGTACACATGTATTAAAACCTTCATGGAGCCAAAATTATATAGCGTAGTACCAAAGATAGGTCGCTTAGACTACAACTTTAAAATCAATATTTACAAATATGTTAAAATAATATAAATTTTAAAAAATCAGTCCCACTTATATTATTAAGAGTAATGCACTTCAACTATGTGCAGAGCTGCTATCGACTTTGGATGGTGACGAAAGTTAAAAGTTAACATCCAAATATAAACGCAGTGTTGTACATAGTCAGAGTGCATAATAATTAAAACAAAATTTGAAATACATTTAAGGACAAAAGTTGTTTCTTACGTCGTGAGAAATATTTTATGTTGAAAATTATTTTCTCTAAAGCCATTGGTTCGGCAGTTACGAGAAAATAAATTATATATTATTCATCACAATTAATCGCTAGAATTTTTCAGTTCTTATAAATCATATTTACCTAATTTTCAAATGATTTTCTTTTTCAGGTTTCACTGATCGATCCTTTTGATGATGAGGGTAGCGACAATAATTTTTAAGGATTTTTCTAGATTTTTTTGTAAAGAAACTTATAAAAAATACATCAAAGGTATTGTTGAATTTGTACGTCAATAAATTTTTCTGTCACATCCTAATTTTTTCAGTATACCAATTTAGGCCTTGAAATAAGCTCCAGAACCAAAATTGAAACTTTCACACTTCAGATCTATAATTAGGTCATCGTACTTTATCTCTTTACTACGTTTAAATTTTTTGCATAGAATAGTTTTCGAGAAAATCTCTACAGACAGAGTTTTCGTGACAGACGGATGGACGCTGAGATGATTCCATAAGTGTTCATTTTTTTTCCACAGAACATTAAAAAACTCTATTGTCTTCCGTTTCAGACACAATGAACAAAAAAAATAAATTATTTCGTATAATGCGATATAATTATTAGAGATCAAACTCTAATAGGAATTAGAAATAATAATTAGAAATTAAACTCTAATCTGAACGACATCGCCTACCACTTTCCTGAAATAATAGACATAATGTAATTTATTATCAACAAGAAAGATTACTCAGAATTTCCTTTTTAATATTCAAAATAGTTTTTATACGGATAATTGTTGTGGGAAGTGTGAAAATTTTATATGAAAATGGTTTCAACCAATTTCCTCTTTATGTAATATTTTCTGCAAACTACAATACTTTTTAATTTGAAAATGATTTCACTACTTGTGCAGTGTAAGTCACAAAAAGATGTATACTCGAATATGAAATTTTTTTCAAGAAAGATTATATGTAAATTTCTATTGACTAGGTAAATGAAAAATAAAAAAAAATTGTGAGCCATCATTGGACAACGATGTGAAACATCTAAATTTTTTACATTGAAATGTTTTTATTTGAACGAATTGAAAGCGACAAAAAATTTAAAATAGTTGTTAATAATAAAATATCGATTCGATTTTATTTTTATTAAATAATTTATCATAGAAATATATCTTAACTATCTATTCAAAATATATTTTTAATTATATAATCCTGTTAACCGACAAAACGCTAAACTGGCCAAATGAGACGTCGCGACGTGCCATCAAAACGTTTTAACTTCCGTCCAAACGCGCCATTAGATATTTCACATCAATTAAAATATGAAAAATGTAACTAAATGAGTGCGAAAATAATTATATTTTAAAATCTGTCCACAAGCCATTCTCACTCATTACTTTGACAGTGTAAACCTATCGCCACTAATTGTACATACTAGTTTTCTCAACTAGTTTGCCATTTCTTAAATGTAGAATGCTAATGAAAAAGTTTCAGAGTTTAATATTTGATTCAAGTCTTGCATCACCTTAAAGTATTTACGTTTTTATTCTTGCATGTTAAGTGTATATATTTTTAGGGTATTTAACGAGATTTCATTTACTTCTATTAATTTACCCAACAGATATAATTATTCATCTTTTTAAATTTCATAATTCTACTTCTGTCCATTATTGACCGTGATGACTAGCCAGTGGCCCGCATAAACGAGCAGAGAAATATATCGGATCTCTATATCAATACTTCGTTACAATTGACGTTTTACAACATAAAACATTTATTGAGTGTTATTCAACGTTAACTTAAAAAGATTATGAAATCAAAATAATTTAATTTATAAAAAAACTTTTAAGATGATATGACAAAAAAAGTCACATCAAATCACATTATTTTCATAACTTTGGCATCCTAGTCCCTTCCTTTCATCACTTCTTCCTGCATTCTTATCTAAATTTATTCGTTTCTGTCACTTTTTAGGATCCTTTTTCATAGTGAAAGAAACTGTACGCTTATAATTCTACTCGGTAACTGAAAAACACCTAAGTTGTCATAAATAATCAAATATACATACCCTTCATATGCTGTTTATAACTAAATAAATACATAAATAAAAATCAATGCATAAAGTGGAAAAACCAGTTGCGATTACTACTCATGCCTTATTCGAAACAGACAATAAAAGAATATGTCCGTAATGAAAATCCGTTGCTTATTATACTAAAAGTGTCTTAAACAAAGTGCCATTAGCCAAAGTTTGAAATAAAAAATTATTAATTAAACTTTGTAAGCGTAGACAATAATCCATATAATCACTTAAGTATGTAATTACACTCACAATAGAGCTGACTCACTGACGTGCAGCAAACACTCTACATAATTGGCTTATTAAAAAAGACATTCACTTCATGTCTTGGAATTTGTGTTATAACTTAGTTCTGTATTGAAGACACGCATTTAAATTATTTTTTTTTTAGAAAGCAAAACATTCGTTGCTCAGATACGTTTTTCTTTTTATATTTTTATTTAAATAGTTATTATTTTCGGAAATAATGAATTAATTAATATAAACTTTTCTATTAGAAATCTATAAAGATGTAAAAAATATTTATTCACGATTAATCTATACATATAATAATTACCAATAAATTTGTTGAAATAAGGTTTATTTTAATTTATGACAGCCCCACTTATGTTCTTTAGTTTTGTATTATTCATGGTTCAATATTTTCATATAGAAACTTTATCAAGTGTTCGATATCTTCAACTGGAATGAATCAAAGTGAAATTTAAGCCTTTTTACTATATATGTTCCTAACGTAAAAACATTGAATTCTTACGCACAAAACCTGAAAGGGGGCCGTCCAAAAACATGACACATTGGTAGAGGGAAGAAAAATATATTCTTTTCCTCCGCTGCCATGCTTGACACCGATTAATGTGGTCGGTAAAGTAAACCTCACTTGTCACAGTTTTAGCTACGGTTTCAGTAATGTCTTCTTCTAATATTTATATATTAATAGTATTGGAAAAAAATAAGCAACAAGGACGTACAAAAACCAATCTGCACATTAGTACGCCAATTATGTTTCTTCTTCATCAAGCAAATGAAACAATATAAAATAAAAACTTTATTTTTATTTTCTTTTTATTAGTTTGAATCGCTTATTATTTATGACTCAATATTGTTGTAAAGAAGTATTCAATACCTTCAACGTATCCTACTGAAATGTGTAAAATCGGAAATTTTAACCTTATATATACACACCTAACTATATATACACCTAACGTGGAATAAATTTAATTCTTATTTACAAAACGCCCATGTTGATAAAAGGCACCATCACAAAAAATGAAACATATCGATAGGAAAAACATTGAAAATTGTTCATATTCGTAACAGCGATGAATGTCGCCCGTAAAATAAGCCAAGCTTGTTACAGTTTTCGCTATGATTTCAATTGGAAATATAATCATTATACATTAATAATATTGAAAAAATTAAAAAACACAGCGTTCTCGTTAGTGTCAATATATTATATAGACTCTTCAGAATAATAATATATATTTTCTCTCAACAAAGTTTTCTGCTTTTCATTACGTGATATCCTTAAGACTCCCTTTTTTCCTTTCATGATAATATTTATTATCATGAAAAAAATAATGGAATCATGGTATATTTATTAACTTATATATAGAGGTTTAGAGACCTATAATTTAAAGTTAAAACAAAAGTTTAAGTTTTCAAAACAATGTTTCATGAAATGAAATAAAAATTATCATTGATTTCCATTTAAAAAAAAACAATTTCCTATAATCTACGCCCTTTCTTTCTATATTACAAAATTTTCACGATTTTAAAAATAAACGAAGGCTGCGATACGCATTTAAATAATTTCTTTTTGTTCACCTTTTTTGAACTGTATAGTGTTTGTTTTTTTAATGTGTGTTAAATATATATATATATATATATATATATATATATATATATATATATATATATATATATATATATATATAATCAAATAATAAAATACCTGATTTACCGATTTTTTAAATGCAACCACGAAGGGAATGAAGGAGGTGTAAAAAATAATTTAATACGCCTATTAGCTGGCAACATGGTATGAACAATTAACTAAAGAAATTATTAAACACCTTAAATATAACTGAGGATAAATAATTGGACAGACAACGACCAGCTCGCACATTAGTCCGCAAGTTATATTTTTTTTCATTAAAGAAATGAAACTAGATAAAATAAAAACTTTACTTTTATTTTCTTTCCGTTTCATTTGCGTCGATTATTATGGTTTAGTTGTCAAGCAGAGTTTTCTATATTTCAAAAATATATTGAAAGTTATAACAAGTAATAAAAAGAAAAACGGGTATAAGAAATTCCTTTATTACTATTTAAGAAAAAAGATTTTAAAAACGGACATGGTATAAAAACCTTACGGATAACTTATCATCTCATCGTTTGTTACATCTACACGGGAAGCATTTACGTCGAGAAATATGATCATATTACCAAAAATCACAGGTTAACTGTGACAGAGGCTTGCGACCATAAACTACATATTTTTTTTTACATAATTTTCCTTTGCAACCTCTTCAATGTGCTAAAGCATGGCCGTAATTAGGCTTAACTGAAATTAAGATGCTCAGTTTAAAATCTGGAACTCTTTGTACCTCTACCATTCTTCACTCCTAAACATGGTATCTCTTTCTATAAAAAATCTTTTACGTTGTGTACTTCCAAATCGTGAATCAAAATTAATTCCATCTTATGTGACGCATCGTTGTCACACTCGTTTAAGGGTACTGTCCTGCCTTAATTCCAATCCAGCTTTAATTTAATTTTTTTCTATTTGATTATACATGGAAATATAATAAATAAATAAAAGAAAAATAATTTTTCCTTATGCAACTATTTGAATACAAAAAAATGCATTAAAATCAAGTGCGTCTCCAAGAAATTCGATTGGAGCGCAGTGAAGCTAAAATAATGCATCCATTACACCCACACATGTGCCGTCTTAATATAACTAACTAACCTATATTATAAATTTAACAATACAATATTTTGTGTAACATTTCGTCACTTTGTTCAAGAATACGTTCCGGCGGCAGATGAAATTAAGATCAGGTATAAATAGAGGTGTTAGGGCGACTCTCAGAGCAGTTAAGTTCAAAGCCTCGTCTGGTTTGGACGGTCGCAAAGTGGTGTTAAAAGTTAACTGAGTTCGAATACTAGAGACGTTATTTTGACTTGGATTGAACTTGTACGTTTCGAAAGTAAGTTTTGATTTCATTTTTTTTTAACTTGGTCGTAATGAGTGTTTCAAAGTGTAAACGAATTTAATAATATAGTTTGAGCACAATGTTGTCGGAAACATGCAATTTTTAAGTGAATTTAAATAAAAGCAAAATAATCTGGTATGTGCAATAGGATGTTCCAAAATTTAATTACTTTGAAAATAAACAAACGTACAATGTATATTTTGCTTGCTTCATATCCATTATACCAATAAGGAAAAAAAACATTAAGAAAACTTACTTGATAATGCCTGGACACTGAAAATTAAGTGATTTTTCCGATGAGAAGCTGTTCTTATCATAGCTTGTCAAAATACACGTTAAAATAATAAAAACATAATCCAAAATCTCTTTTTTTTCAAGGAAAATAAAAGTGCCTTTAATTTAAATATAAAAAAATAACTAGCACATGATAACTGTATTAAAATAATGGCTTGATTATTATAAATTTATTCAGTAATAGGTATATAGTCTACCTTTTTTACACAAAATTACGAAACCGAGTTTAACATAAGTAGACAAACCAAAAGTATTAAATAAATTAAAACTAACAAATAATAATTATTTATATATTATTTTACCAAAACAATAAAAGAATTGTGTAATAATTTATTAATAAACAAACATAACCACAACAATGCTAGTTTAAGGTATGCTGTTAGTTAAATTACAAATTCAAGTTTTCATTTAAAATACATAAAATTAAAAAAACCAAAATATGTTTGTAATTCAAAATAAAAACCATCAAAACGAGGCTTACAGTGTAATATGTTTATAATTCATTTTGAGAAAATATGAAAAAGATCACAAAAATTAAGAAGTAACCAAAAACTTGGAGCTTCCTTCAAACTTAAAATGTTTAAAAAGTACTAAATGAGCATTAAAAGAAAGGATTACTTTGACGATAAATTCGTAATATAAATAATTTGTATTATAAAGATTAACTTTCAATCAGAACAACAGAGTTTACATTAAAACAATAGAGCTAAACTAATGTTAAAAACTATATTTTCTACTTTGAAAAGTTTTCCACTAAAATTTGATTATCATTTGTGGTATATGTACAATTTTAAAAACGTTTTAACCCATGCAATATCCACCAACATATATTAATGTACACTAATTATATTTTCTAGAAAGAGTAAAAAACCATTTAGGGCATGTCAATTCGAGCATCAACAACTGTTCATCATATTATCATAATTGTGATGAATATGAATGTGAAAATGGAATGATTTAGAAATAAATTACATATTCATTATAATTTTTTTTTTCATATCTGACATGAAAAGTATTTGAATGTTAAAAAGAGTAATCTCTCTTCAAAACTTTCCCTCACTATGTCAAATAATTCAACATGGATAGTTCTTAACATATTAGAGGGACAAACAAACAAGTTACAACATAAATATGTTACTAGTGCACAAGACTTACGATACCTCAAATGCAATCTCTCTGACACCGATATGTTAAACAGTTGACGTTCGTAAAACCGATATTTGATAAAAACTATTACGATAAGAAAACCTGTTTGAATTAAACAAAACAGGGTGAATAAAAACATTCAACAAAATGTAATATGCAGTCGAATCGGCTAATTGTTATATCGTCTCAATGTGTAACTAATTTTACAACTATTGCACATTGCAAAGACTAAACCTTAAGTAGAAAGCAAACAATGTACGCTCAAATATATCTTAACTATATTGAATAAAAAAAATTCAATTAAATTGTACCGTAAGTAAATTTCTACAAACGACTGGTCATACATATACAATGTATATGTAAACTATGCATATTTTAGATGATAAAATACAATTACGGCCAACATTTCTTTAAAAGTTTAAACCTAAAACCAGTTTACCAATTTTTCTGACAATTTTGTCATAGCGGACGTAATTTTAAAGCTACGTCTAGAATCTTTGGTCTTAATAAGAGAAAAAAATGTTTTCCGTATAGTAATGAAACAAATTGAGTATCTGTCATTTTTATAAAAAATATAAACACAGACACTCGCGTGCTAAAATAAAAATTAAAAATATTTCAAAATAACATATTTACGACCGCCGCATCTTCGTAATCGATGTATGAACAGTTTTAAAAGAATATTCACATGTTATTAATTACTAGTTAAAAATTTAAATAAATATTCTGCACAATACCTAAAAAATATCGCTTGATCGGTCGAAGAACGTAATAAAAAGCAATTTGTGGTGAAAATAAAACAATTTATACACCTTCAAACATTTGACACAACTGCTTGACGTTCTATAAAATGCCAAGGTCGATTTTAATAAAATAGTTATAGTAATCGATCACCTATTTCCACATTTTAATGATGTTGGTTGAATATTTCAGAACAGATGTTCGTATCTCAGCCAGGGTTAGGTCAGAATATACGACTCAAACTCGTTGCCTACGGAAAGAGTATGATAAAAATGGTATTTAATACTTGTTTGTTGAAGTTTGGGAAATTATTATATTTTACAGAAACCTGAGCACTCCTTTAATTATTTAAGAAACTGATAGATAAATTTTAAATTCGATATTGATTATAAACTTTGAAATATAATTTGTTTCAGATATTCATCAATTCAAGATAATGGAAACTTTACATAAAATGGTAAGTCTTCATATTTGTTTTAAATAACTTAAATAGGAACTACTAGGATATTTATTCATAGCGATATTGGTTAGCTTAATATTATAATTATGCAATAATTTGTTGAAAATCATACTTTTTCAATAAATTATGTATTTTTATATTTGAAATATTTTTTATTTCCTTATCTGCAATAAAAATTATTTTGAAGCAGTATCATTCATATTTATCAAATATGTTTTCGCCCATTTATCAAGAAGAAAATAAAATTTGTTCAAGCTATGCAAGCAATTTTCATTTACATTGTAGCCCCGCAACCCCACGGAATTTAAAAAAAATTATATAACTTTTACTTCGCGAAACTTTTTTTCCTAAAAACATGCCACATTCCCCTGCAATTAAAAAAATTTAAAACCCTCCTAATGCATAATTGCAATATTTCCGTTATCCTCATTTGAAATATGCCTAGAAATATTCCATTTAATTAATTTATTACGAATAGTATTATCCATTTAGTTTTTAACCATTTAGTTTTAATCTAAATGGATAATAAATAATATTTGTGAAAAGCTTTGCTAAATTAATTCCTTTGAAAGTTATTTCGCAAAAATGTAAATTTTCCTGCATTTCTAACTGGATTTTATCTTTTCTGTAAATTTCGTTAATGTTTTTCGATATTAAAAATATATTCTATCACAAAATGTCTAAACTCAATTATTAAATCGTATTAGTTTAGGACGGAGTAGAACGATTCCCTTTTGTATAAATACCACTGATTCTCATTATAAATACCACTACTTGAAAATGAGTCAAGTAATTTTAACGTATTATCTGCCACTATTTCTTAGTTAGCGAAAATACAAATATGCATGCCCAGTCTCGGATCTTAGTTACTTCGTTTTCGGATAGTTCACTGTTCAACAGAATACTTTCACAATAATAAAAATGATTTACACAATTACCCGAAATAAAAATACCCAACGCAATATGCACTACACGAATCTGAAAAACCAATTTTCCAAAACCTTTATGCCGAATTTAGGTTTCGAAAAGTCTTTACTTTTCTAATAGTCAAATGGTGTTATTTATCAAAAAGTAGTCACGTAATCAAAATGGATTCAAAATTATTCCTGAAATTATCGAACGTAAGTTTTATTTTTAGTATATCGATATTTGTTAATAAAAAAAAATACTTTGTTAAGTAATTTCTGGTAATTTCTTTATTACAAGCCTCAAAATATTGTATTGTGTCTTCACTGTAACTTAAATGAACTTCATCTTTAGTTTTCTGTAGTAAACATAGTAAAATGTTCATCTATATATATTTTTTATTATCATTAAGCACACACAACAAAAATTGTGATATATTTTACGTAAGAATGCAAAATTATGTGATGACGTAGACTTGTGTCTTAGCTTATTTCGCGTTATTTGTATACATCTTTTAATACGCTTTATCCTTTTTTTAGTTTACTTTGTTTCAGGTACGCGTAACTCTAATTTACCCACGCCTTTCATCGCTTTTCACTTTTTCTTTTCTTATATTTAAAAATATTGGTCGCTTTTATCGGGTACAATTTAAACGCTAGTTGAATTCATTTTCGCGATAAACAGCTTAAGTTTCGTCCTGTCTCTCTCATAACACGCTAGACGATGACCTCCTTAACGGCTTTGAGTCCCTTCACTTGATTCATTCACTGTTGTGGATAGGAATATTTCCTCACGCCATTCTTAAAATTCCTGATATTATGCATTGCACGACCTTTGCACTTTTTTCTTAAAATTACGTACTTTTCTTTATTTTATTTCTCTATCATTCTCCTAAAGATCATCATCTGTAATACAATAAGGATCTTTGTTTTCATTCTGTTAATTTTTAATATTATCTATAACTTTCAATTTATTTTCATTTTATATTTTTCGTTTCTCTAAATTAACGATCGTAACACTTATTTGAGCACTCGGTCGTTCACCTCTCTGGTACTTGGTCGTAGCTTTGGAAACGAGCTTTCAATTTCCAAAACATACGAAACTTGATATCACTATATCAATTTCACCAAGTTTCAAATAGTATATCGAAAACACAAGTTTTTGAATTATTCCAAAAATGGCATCCCCACATGCCATGTAACTTTTCAGATCAATTATAAATTTTGGATAGGAGAAACAAATTACGTGATAAATAGCTATAGAATAAAAAATAAGCAAAAAACGAATTTTAAAGATGTTAATATTAAGTACAATTCTAAACCCAGAAAAATGTGAGACAAAAATAAATAAATTATGATATAATAACCAATCGCATGTACTGGAATGAGTTAAAATTATTTGCGTAATGTTCGTTAGAAAATATTTATTAAGGATGAATTTCTTGTAACAGGAAACAGCCAAGTCTTTTCTTTCTCTTTCTAATTTTGTCTTGCTATTATTTGTTTGTCTTGTCTATATTATTATTCAGGATGTGTCCTTTTTAATTAAATATTTTTGCAGTAAATCGATTTTTTTGATTATGAAAGACTGGCACATAATGTTATATTTTAACACAACCTTTTTCGCAATATATTTTTAAACGATCATTCCACTCATTTTCAATAAGACGATGTTAGTTTTATTTATCATTTAATATATATTAGTTGTTGTGAACTTCCTGTGTGGCTTTTATTTTCACTTTTGTCGATCTTTCGACTTATTTCACTATTATTGTTACAAACATACTAAATACAAATTATCTCTCGGCATAAAGTTCTACCTTAATACCAAATATGTAAGAAGCAAAAAACAACGAAAAAAAAAAATTACCGACACACTTTCAATTATTGTCACAAAAGCATATTCATTGCCACCTAATTTATCACTGTATGAAATCGTATGCTGATTCGAAAGTTGACCGTTGGGTGGTAAAATTAGTTGTCAGTAGCAAGTGAGCACCCGCTCCGAACGGGTTGACTGTAACACGTTACCTATGATGAGAATCTACGGTGGACCGAAAAAAGCACTCGTAAAATTTAATTTTAGATTTTACTTATTTAAATTTTTACGTAGACGTAAAATTTCTCTAAGATGCAATACTTTAAAATGAAGAAATCAAATAATAAGAGTAATAAAAGGTATAAAAATACCCCGAGTAAAATACAGTTTTAATTGCCTGAAATTTTATCACAACTCTATAATTAAATATTTAATGGCTTCGTTTATTTCTCCATGAATTACACTATGTTTTTAGTATAATGAAGTGTGAAGTATTATTGATGTGTTACGACTATGTTAGTTATAAATTCATTACCACAGAGATACTTGATGTATTTTAACAAATTCTTGCAACATTTGGACAATTTTTCTTTTCAACTTTTATTGCTGATCAGACACATACTTTCAGCTTAATCAAACAGGTTTTCACACCTATTTTTTTTTTAAATATTAACTGTTAACACCGTACATTCACTAATATTTTCGCCCAACTATAATCTAAACTATGGAATTTATTACATAATAATTTACATACGGAAGTAAGAATATTACCGCTGTTTTTGATATTACTATTGTTTTCAATGGTAACTTTATATTCTATACTGAAATTTTAAAGTGAAAATAATAATTTCAAAACCTTAACATATCAAGACACCACTTGTTGAAACACTTTATTAAAACAACTTTTTTGCAGCGATCCACATTTGAAGTTGGAGAGAAACATGTAAATAAAATAAATCTTAATTTAATTCAGTGTGTAATTAATTTAAAATTTACATTCCAAAAAAAATGTTTTCTTGTTTTAGAACCTTGCTGATCTCTTAGTATGCACTACTGTGTCATATATATATATATACATATACATATATATATATATATATATATATATATATATATATATATATACATATATATATATATATATATATATATATATATATATATTCATAGGATGATATTTTTCAAATCATGCTTATTTAAACATTTTTTTACATATAGAACGATATTATGATACATAATTGTGCCGATAATATATAATAGTAAAATTAGTCATATAACTTACTCCAAACCTAATTTTTGCTTAAAATCTATTAACTATTTTCTATGGTTTTATGAAAAAAACAATGTTTATGCCATAAACTTAAACAGTAAATTGTAAAATGTTTATGCCATAAACTTAAACAGTAAATTGTAAATAATAAAACTTAAACTTAAACAGTAAATTGTAAACTGTTTATGCCGCAAACTTAAACAGTAAATTGTAAATAATAAAATGTTTATGCCGTAAACTTATACAGTAAATTATAAATAAACATTTTATTGGGGCTACCGATTTTATGATAAAATATGAACGTTAAAAAATAATGTCTCACTCTGGCTCACCTGCTACTATATAATAGGCGCTAAACAAACCGCTCTAGTTCCACTTTACTTACATAATACTCAATAATTGAAGCGAATGGCCAAACAGACCCAAACAGGTATCGACTTAAGAATATTATTATTCAAATTCGTATATGAAATATAGCGTTGTCTATTACCACCGGCTGTAGCGAAATACGATATATTCACATACATATGTACATCCGAGTTGGTGACAGTGCCGGAAGTTATTTTTGACAAGACGTTTACAAGTTCTAAAAGCCCTTTAACTTGTTTTGGTTTCGGATCTCGTTTGAATTCGTCTCGGTACATGATAGTAATTGTAAATGAAATTACGTATTTCCTAGAATTGAAACCGATTTTGACATATTTAGCTTTCTTTTTTAGTAAGTTATTTGAAGAAATAAAAAAAATCGCAATTTACGGGAACAATTTTGACAAAGAACGAATATAAAAAACAATGTTAATAATTCCACTTTGTCATCTGTTTGTCTATCCATCAGAGTAACTTGCTCATAAGTTAACAAGAATATAAAAGTAAATATTACGATAAATTGAATTTAGATAAATCGCTAATTATGTTTTTTTAAGATCTTGTCAGGTAAGTTAACAAATAAAAAATACGTATCACAACATATTAAAAATACGTATCACTAGGTATTTTTAATTCAAAAACTATGCCGAGAATGACCCAAAACACTAATTTCATATTAAAACTACGCTATGTACTAAATTACTTAAACGTTGCTACAAAATAGAAGTAGTCGCTTCCATTCATAAAGATTAATAACTTAACGAGTAAGTTACTTTTAAATTGAACAATTAGGAACCACTGTATCACATCAACAGACCAATAAAATCATATCAACAACCTTAAAGTTATTTATAATATCCAAATCACTCTATCCTCCTAAAGAAAAAAAGTTTCAAAAGGCTAGAGCAACATTATTACAAACAGTCATCAAACATCTTGTTACAAATTTTCACGCTTGCAATTAACAATTATAATAACCAAAACCATATTTCCAATACATTTAAAAAGAAAAAAATCCATAAGATTCGCAAATCAACCATAAAAAAGTTTCATTCTTTCGATTGTATAGGCACCTGCGTTTCTAACAAAAACGAAGTTATCACGTTACGCGTGTATCGTAGACTAGGCATTTTTCTCACAGCGCTCAGTGAATAATTGTTTGACGGCATGTCTTTTGTTACATCGATCTGTTCAAAGTCTCAGTCGAATGCTGCACGTTTTTATTAACTTTTTACTTTTCGTTCGCTAAATATTTGATTCGTTACTCGTTTGGGCCCGCGTAAATTTTCGTGAATTCAAATACAATCTTTGTCTGCAAACTTTGCTATTATATGCAAAAAAATTGTTTATCGCACATAGATATAACTCGAGTAATGATTTTTGCAATGGTTTGTTTTGACAATTCTTTTTCCACACTGGTATAATTATATTATACATATATATATATATATATATATATATATATATGTGTGTGTGTGTGTGTGTGTGTGTGTGTGTGTGTGTGTGCAATAACGTTATGATCCATACAGGCATCATACCAACCAGCCACCTATGATGGAAAAGGTGGAGTCAGATGAAGCATAAACATAGTAGATAGTTATACTGAAAGTGAGACAAATAATTAGCGCCTTTAAAATGGACTTCAAAAGATTATTTCGTGGGAAAATGTTTAAAGCGCTAATGTCTACGTAATCCAATATCTATATAATTGCGTGTCAGAATGTATGTAAAACATCTAATTGTATGTTTGTTCGTAGCTTTAAAAATATTGCAGCTACTGAAATATTCATTGAGATATCAATTAATTTGTTTCAATTTCGGTTGTAAAAAAAACTAATTTATGAACGCAGGATGGTAAATTGGCATAATTATAAATCATAATGTCCATTAAGCAGGTTACCAAATTTAAAAATTTCGATTAAATAACAATATTCATTCCATAACAATATTAATACAGAGGACTTAAAAGCAAAACAGCAGAAGACACATGTCCTTTTATGCAAATGCATAAATAAAAAAATTATTAAAACTGTTACTAGAAGCCCTAAAGGACTTAGATTATCTGAAAAAAACTACTGTTAATTTAGGTAAATTTTTTCCGCGATTTCTTTCAATTATTTAAAATTTGTTTTTCCGCTTAAAAAAATTGTCAATATATGACAATTTTTTTAAGCGGACAAAATTCTTTACATATGTACAGATTTTAAGACATCGAGCGAATCGTGCTTGCTATTTGAGGAACCTTAATTGATGAATATGCGGTTTACTTTTGGTAGTTATAAGAAATGTAGTTCAGTAATAAAAAGATACCCTATAAATTACGTAATATCCTATTTATTTTCTTAATTATATAATACTAGCGTGACCCGTGCGAAGTCTTCGCATTATTTATTCCATTATGAAGCTCAGATGACAGATCAAACAAATATTTTACTAAAATTGACATATAGAGGCGCAAGTATCAAAAGCATTGAGCTAAAGCGCCACTTTATTATACGTGAGTGGATTTGAATTTGAATAAATATAGGTCAAGTAGATAATAGATATTTACGTAAAACTTTACTTACCCACGTAACCCTATGATGACCGCACTTGAGTATGACCTGTCATTTTATAAGACACGTCGTTTTTTCGAAGTGAATTAGTTTTGAAATTTGTTTCATAAGTAAATATGCTTTAATATTGCACATCCCATACTGTAAAATATGTATTGTTTAAGAGCAAGTACAAAATGACCTTTACTGTAGCTCAAAAATGAGGCAACTGACATTGATTGGCTACATGATTTTTTTTAATTATAGAGAGACCTTAAAGTATGAACGTTTCACGTCAGGTCTAATAACAATATGTAAGTAAAACTGGACAAAATTGCCTTAGGTCGGTATTATATTGTTTTTATCTCATTTGTTACATAATTGTGTCTAATGTTTGATTTAATTTTGTTTTGTTTAGACGCTCAGTTCAATTTATCTTTTGCTAGAGCAAAGTTTATTAATTTTCTTATTACTAATATTTTAATAGACACGTCCCATAGAAGTAGGACTTACAAGTCCTTCGAAAGTTGGGAAAGATTCTGACTGAATATCACTGATCCGAACGTTAAGAGTTAATGGAATTAAAGATCTGCCCCAGATTTTTATTAAAGTGGTTAAAATCTACGATCAAAACCTAAAATTAATAGTTGACAAAAACCGCCGAACTAAAGATACCAGTGCTTTAGTAAATCCCTTAACAACTAACCATAACTTATTATAACCTTCCTCGAAGAATAAGTTGTTATCTGATCAAAATAACATCACTTAGTAGCTTTTAAAGCTCTTTTGAACAAATGGAATAAACAGGAGAGCTGTTAAATACAGAATAAATATATAAATATGTGCGTTAGTGCTGAGAACAGCATGCTTACTTCTAAGTAAGTTCTACTAAGTTAAAAAATATAAAAATTAACGTCAGTCTATCTCTGATCTACGACGTGAATTCTACTAAATTGATTTTGAAGCGTTTTTCACCACAATATAACACACAGTTAAATACACTATACTGTAGTGAAATCTTTTTGTAAATCAAGTTTTCAAGATTACAAAGTCTATAGGTTCAGGTTACGAAGCTATATTAATATTTATGAGATATTCAATTACGACGATAACCGCAGGTAAAAACTAGTTTTAGATAATATTTTCAGTTACAAATTTATTTCACAAACTTTCATATATAATAAGATTAATACTATGTACAGATTTATACTAAAAAAATAGGTGTAATATAATACTGTAAATACAGATTTATATTAAAAATCAGGTGAACTATAATACTATAAATACAGATTTATACTAAAAAACAGGTGAAATATAATACTATAAATACAGATTTATTACTAAACATAGGTGAAGAATTCAGTTCATTAAGAACGTAAACGCCGATGTGCGGTAAGATTGATATTGAATTAAGGGCTTAAAAGCTACACTCATTAATGCTCACGCAACAGTGCAATTACTGTAAACACAACATTAGAGATGTGACGAGATGAAAAACTGAACCGCGCCGCCGGCGGCCGGCCTATTGCGCAAGAGTCGCATTGCGACACGGTGGGTGGAAACGACCGCGATTACAATGAGAACGAAGTGACAATGAACTGAACATGCAAACAAATGTTTCCCAGCGATATCATCAAAGTGGGTGATGTCTAAATATGTCGACGACAATGTTGTAAGCTCGCGTGCCGGGAATCGCTTTATTTGGTAGATCTGCAGCAGTTTGTACGGTTTATTTTATTCCAACTTTATTTGATTTACGATATTTATATATAATTAGAGGTAAATCTGCAGCAGTCTGTACGGTTTATTTCATTCCAACTTTATTTTATTTACGATATTTATATATAATTACAGGTAGATCTGCAACAGTCTGTACGGTTTATTTCATTCCAACTTTATTTGATTTACGATATTTATATATAATTACGTCTTACATATGTTTATAATCAAAATTTCTTGCAATTCTTGGTTTTTGTGCTAACAATCATAGCTTAAATTCTGTAGGTAGATTTGAACTTTATTTGACATAATTAAGAATTGAATATTACATTATTTATTTTAATCCAAGCTATTCCCTTATAACCTGGTAAATATAATTACATTTTAAATATTCCTAAAACTTTTTTTAAAACTATTAATTACATTTAATCAAATAATATCCTCTGATAAATCTGTGCTCATAAAAACGGTTTTGAAAGAAAAAGTTGGAAGCAATGAGAAATTGGGAATATTATTAAGCGAGACATTATATTACAATTTCTAAATTAATTAGCAAAAAGGCAACATTGCATTTTTTCTAAACAGACTATTACCAAGAAGTTATTGAAAAAATCGTTGCACTGTTGTGAGTTTTACACGAGAGTATGAAACAAATGTTAGTTTTACACAATGTGAGTTTTACACGAGAGTATGAAATAGGGGGGCCAATATATAATAGTAAATGTTTAATATATCAAAACCCAATTCATATAAAATTACATTATTTTCAAAGAAATCTAATCTTAACTATTATGATGATACATCATAAAATAAAAAAAATTAGCTAAAAATTTAAATGTTAGTATTTACTCATCCAGTTGTATGGCGGTATTATTATATATCCAATAAAATAAAAAGTGATGCACTAAAACACAGTAGTGACAGTGTTTATTATTCAAATTCATTAGAGACAAAAAGAGTAGAGGCATTTTTCTTCAGGCTCGTCAATCATATTCAGACAAAAACTGAAAAGTTCAGTCATCCAGAATCCGCGAGAAAGACAAAACCATTTTTCATAAAACCAATTTTCCAAAAACAGAGTTTAGTCATATTTCATATCCTGCCAATTCGATTGCATGTCAAGTCGCCGGCGGGCACCTGAAGCAAAAGTCAAATTCTCAAAGTTAACGAGTTGACCGATTTCCGTTGCAACATAAAAAATTACTCATTCGATTAAGTTTAGCGCCTTCGCACTGCCATCTACATCCGCTACGAGTTGCACAAGCTATTTATAAAAAGTTAAAAAAATTAAATTGCGTCTACATAAACACTTTAATAACTGTTTCACTAACAGAATTATAATTTAATTAAATAACGGTGTTAGAAATTCGCAAGTTATGCATTAGCCATATCATAATGAAACGTCACGACAAAATCGTTCTGTATCTTCCGCGTTGAGCAATCGAGGCTCTATTTTTAATGTCGAAATGCACCAAGCACGAACTAATTATGTGGATGGATATGGAACATCTTGTGGTGTGGCGTTGAAACCGCCGGATGATCTTGAGTAGGGCATTGGTTTCTGCGTAGATAATGAGTGTTGTAAATAAATTTGCATAATTCACGATCTCGGTGACACAGCCTTTATCAATTGATGCAGTCCTTCGCTTTATGGCTCAACAGCTCGGTCTACATTCTCGATTCTTATAAGCTCATATTTTATCCGACCCTTCTCCGAACATCAATTAATTTAATTCCAATTAATAAGGACTCATATCAGAATAGAGACATCACTCCAAAATATAACTTAGATTCAAAGATATTTTTTCTTCTAAAGGACTATAATAGTATATTTGCATAAGAATTAGTAAATTTTAGTATTTATACTATGATTGTCCAATATTATTTAATTATTTACGATGATGAAATGCAATAAACTAAGAAATTTGGAGATTATCTCGAAAGGGCTTAGCTTTTTATGCAAATAGGGTTATGCAATGTTTATAAATTTATTTTGTAAATGTACCTAATAAAAAATTATATTTTTCAATTACAAAAAAAATTCTGGATTTCCTTATTGACAAAATCTCTATTTTCCACCTATCCATATTAAGGATTGTTTTAGAGCGTATTTTAAATGTCGTCTACTTATTAGTTAAAGTCGACATTAAAATTGCTTTATATATTATAAAACAAGTAATGAAAATGAAGCTATTTTCATCCCTGTAACCAATTAATATTATATTTAATTAAATAAAAATGCAAACACTAATATCGATTTCCCTAGTTATTAATGACATCAAAACGTATTGTAAATTACACCATAGAAATTGACCACTTACAATCATGTTGCGTCAAGTAATATCTCAATGTGATACCTTGTTATTTGATGAGGAGCTCGTTTTATAAGACGTAGCACGGAGAATGACCAGGCTCTTTGTTAACATTAGAAAATATGAAATTAAATAACTGATTATGTCTCAAGCGCGCCTATTGCACCTTTAGAGTTATTTTCGTTATCATTACATAATCGTTAAATTGTTTTGTTGTAATATCTACAAAAATAGTTTTAACATTCTTACACTAATTATAAATAACATTATAACATTCATCTTTATACTACTTCATTAGATTTATCTGTTTCATCGCAACAATGTTGCAAATCATGGTCTCCGATCCCGATACAACATTCTAATCCTCTAGTTAGTTACGTGAATATTGTAATATATATATATATATATATATATATATATATATATATATATATATATATATATATATATATATATAATTTTCGCTTAAAACTCATTACGCATACCAAAAGTTAGACAATTTACTATTTCCGTTATAAACACTCTTGAATGCACTAACGATAAGCAAATCTAAATTTTGCTTTACATAACGCTATTTCTCATCATTTTTTGGTATCATTAAAGCAGATCTTACACGTTAAATGTTTTTTTCCAGACGTCTTCACTTAAATATATAAGAAATTTAATAAATTTATCTTTGATAATATAAAATAAAGTCTCTGTCTGTCTAAACGCGATAATCTCAAAATCTACTGCTCTGATTTTCTTGCGGTTTTCACCAGTAAATAGAGTGATACACGAAGGTGCATAATTTATGAAGCTTTTGTGTAATTTGGCTGAACTATGATAAATATTGTCGAGTAAGACGGAAAATAGCATAAACTCTGAAATCTTGACAGTGTTGTCTGTGATTTTTAGCTGCTAGCATTTGGAATGGGAATAAGTATAGCACAGGGCCATACTTTAAACGTTGCTATAATCGATCTCAGCGTTCAATGTTTTTTATATGGCCAATTGTACGTCGCCCTATCAAGTGTAAGATCAAAGCATGTTTGTTGTTGCACCTAATCCGGCGGAAGTAATAAATGTTGCATGTGAAGAAATATTTTAAGTTTATCTATAGTTTTAGTTGTGTCTTCCGATTTTTAAGTCTCTTGGCATAATTATTTTACAATTCGCAGTGTGTTACACACACTTCACTAATATTTGTAGTTAACATTTAGTAATCATTACGTTATTTTATGAATAAAAATAGTCAAAAAAACTCCACACCAGTCGTGTTTTGATCTGACCTACAAGCTCTACGTAACAATCCAATAGATACCCTTGTCACCAGATAAATATTCCGGACATAGATACTTAACGCTATCCCAAAGATATATAATTGATGTAGATTTTGTGCAAATTGGCCAATCTATGGCGATTAATACGGATTAAGTGGGAAAAATTCCACACGTCTAAGAATATTCCATTCCATCACCGAGCCCTGTGAAGCCGAATTGGATCGCTAGTTAGAATACTAAATTCTAAATTATTTGACCGGTACAACAATAAATATAAATTTTGTCTAAACTTTCTTGATATTTCGACAACTTACCTACATGCGTAGATTCTACAATATTAAATACCAAGCACATTCTATACTCTAAAGTGTATATCATCCTCTGAAGTCCGATTATACTGAAAATATGAAATAGTGATAAATCGTTATCCCCCATCAAATACAAAATTCGATTTAAAGTTAGTTCTGATGCAGTAACAACTCGTATACGTAACGTATTATCCAATTTTATATACAGCGTTGTTATAAAAATGTGATCATTTTTTTTTCGCTCTGTTAGATTTAGTTAAATATTAGGATCAATAAGTATAGTTCCTTGTCATTAGTCTGAATTTCTGTCCGAATTTAATATTTTACCAAAATACTATTATCAAGCTGAAATTATTGTACTAACCGCTATAACCTTGTGGTATTACCAATAGATTACAGAACGTACAAAATAACTGAGCACACGCAGAAACATTCAATGCAGTAATTATTTCCCATTTAAATTTGACATTAAAAACATTTAATTTTATCAAACTATAACTGATTTGAGTCGGCGTAAATCTGCAAGTCCTTCAGATCCATGTTTAGAGAGTGCTAGACCTTCTCAAACACTATTCCGGTTGGTTTTACCAATAGAATTTTATCACGTATTTTATGTCCATATCCTCTTATGATATCGTCTTTTAGTAGATTATGTTAGACTTTTGACAATTTACATGTTAGACCTTTTCTTATACAAATAAATTATCTGTCCTAATATATTAATTATAAATGCCAAAATGAGTTTGTTTACTTTCATACCAGAACTTCTTAGGTCATCTCCGTAAAATGTTGCATACATTTAGACTGTAGTATGGTAATGATGAAGATTCTTGCCTCAAAATAGAATTTGCACTTTTATAGTTCTACGGCTATCTACTTCAGCGTTTAGACTCCTTTTATTTCATGTCATTTCTTCGATTTTGTACATCCCGAACTATTTATCTATTTCCAATGCTAAGATCCATATTTTTATGAAGAGATTATTTTTAAATTGCACTACCATTTTCTTCGCTTTTCCACGTCGAAACTAGTATACAATAAAACTAATAGTTTCAAATGATAGATTTAAACTAAAGTACTTCTGAAAACTTGAATATGTATTTAATGAACATTAAATATAAAGTAAAGGGACCAAAAAATATAAATTTGGATACCCGTTTGAAAACGAATAATGCTATAGAAATAGTTAAATCCACGATCAAAACTTATTTTTTTTCTTTCTCTCATAAAATAAATGTATTGAATTAGCGGGATGAGTACAGCAGGCAAAGCAACAACACAATTTCAATATTTATTATTAGATAATAAGTATCGTGTTATATGACCAGGGAGAAACGGATTAATTATTTTAATAGTTTGCAATTGCTAAATTGTTATGATATCATTTTCGCCATCCTTTCCTGTTCTTTTATTTAGTGCGTCAAATCTGCTAGAATTCCATTTCAAATGAACTTGACCAGACCTGCCTACTTTAAAATTTTAAATTCATAGTAACATATACCTAATAATGTAATACATATTTACTCACTGAAATCGTCAATATACGAAAGAAATGTGTACAGGAATAATGAAAGGAAATAGCAAGTATATTTACGTGATAGCGTGTCGACTCGTAAAATACACGTCAACAAAAAAATTTAAGCATCCGCCTGCCTTTAAAAATAAGTTTTGAGTTTCAATTTCCTTTTTTTAGAAAAAAAATGACGTGCGTGATAAATGCTGGATTAGATAATGATTTTATAAATATTAAAACTAAAGCAAAATTTTGAAATAACACACTCGTATTCTATAGAAATAGGTTTTACTTAGGAATAGGTTATTAATTAAAGTCACTTTGGCCAGCCAAGGTAACATTTACACGTGTGCTCTTTCCATTATTTTCATTAAGTTGTTAATGTACTGTCAACAATTATAAGAAACCATTATCAAAATAGCATAATTAAACGAAAAATAACAAAAAAGAGGATGTAATTTGAGGTAGTTTTATTTATCCTAGTGCTCACCTGTGCACCACTATATTTTTTAATACCACGTATTTTTATGTTATAAAAAATTGAAGCGTAGGATAGAATAAATATCACGAATATTTGATCAAGCAATGTCGAAAATGCTTATTTCCAAACATACTAAATTCTACCAAACCCTCTTTACAAAATTAAAGAGCTAAATGACTGAATATGTAATATATATTTCCATTGTTTCCCAAATATTGGATACAATTGAAGTTCAAATAATCCATTTGGGTCGAAAAAAGAAAAAAAATAGTAATTTACTTGTTTAATGAAGCCCCAGTATCGCCAGGTTGAGACTCCAAATCTTTATACTTACATCTCGCATACTTCCTTCCACAAGTTCAGTGTCATGTACTGGACTCTGGTTTTTACAATTACTTATTTACGTAATTATTAAAAGTCGATACAAAGGCTTCACTTAATGCTGTTTAAATTCCGACACGAAATACATACACGACATTTAAATTTTACACCAATCAAGAAATACCGTAAAACGAATGCGTATGTCGTAAAAATCAACAACGCTAGGCCGATGCATTCGCATAGCATCGGGTGCTCCCGCGACCTGCACGCCTTTGTTCGGACCGAGAGAATGTTACAGTAAATGCAACACGAAATGTCAAACGGACTTTATGCGTTGCCCAATGCAACTATAGGCCTTGCGATGCCTTCGGATCTAGGTTGGTCTAACACGAATTACGGATTAAACTTTAAAGTGTATATAAATTTTCCGAAGCAGTAAATATTGTGTACCTAAGTATGTACGTTTATGTAATAAGTTAATAAAGTAGTATTAATTATACAGATAATCCTCTTGATTTTAAATACGTTTTTCTTTTTTTCACGCAAGTGAAGCCTAAAGTTAAAGTATTGTAAATGTGACGCTTATGACTGAACGAAAAAAATAGTGTATTGTAAATGTGACGCTTATGACAGAACAAAAAAAAATTTAATTTTGAAAGAAGCTAATATACGAAGAACAAATAATAAATTCTTCTCACAATAAAACGTAAATGGATTAGAAAAAATTAGCATTATCCAAAATATGTTTGTGTATGGTTCCATAGTATAATGTTTTACTAATCAAAATACTGTTAATAACTAGAACTTTATACTGTTAATAACTACATAACAAAATTTTAACTGATACTAAAGTACATTCCAATAACATCTCTAACACTGGTTGTCATTATTTAACTAGAAAATTAAGAAAATAATTTTTCTTAATTGTGAGTGTGTGTGTTTAAAACGTGTACCGATATTTATCGAAACTTTGGTAATTAAAACTTATATAGTTATGAGAGTCAAAGAAAAATAACTTAACTAAATTATTTCTCTTATTTGTTTTCTTTTAAAAAGAATCGAAAGATTCTGGCCGGTTTACTCTGAAACTATGAAACAATTTCAATTAAAGGTAGACATAAAACAATATACTTCATTCAAATTTCTTGTTAATATTAATAATAAAAAGACAGTAGAACAATTAGAAATGAAATTAGTTTAGAATTTATTCCAAATTAGAATTAAAAATTCTAATTGAGTATATATATATATATATATATATATATATATATATATATATATATATAATTGTATTATGTCATAAGGTGATGGAATATATTTTCTACCTACACAGAGTACCTAGCACTTCATGATTACTATATCATAGAAACCGACTCCTGAATACATATATAAGTTTATGTCAGTGTGAGTTGAGAGCGATGCTAATACGACGAGACAAAACAGGGTCCTCGATTTTACTAGATTTAAAATCCTCGAAGAAATTGGCTGCTTTATGTGCTGATGAAATATATGAGTTAAATTAAAAATATTTTTGAAAAGTTTAGAAATATATACAAAAATTAAAAACATTCCCCTAAGTTCCCAAATATTTACAACTCGTGATTCTGTCTTCTTACACTGTATAAATATATTATTGGGTCCAATATTAAAACATTAATATATAAACGAGAAAGACTTTTTTTGCTTTGCGAAACAAATCTTGCTTTCGAATATAAACTACTCAATCGATATCCGTGAAATATAAAATATATGTAGTCTGTTTCATAGGGGCTTATTTGAAGAGGACTAAAACTATAGAAATAGTTAAGATCCACGGCTAGTTTTTATAGTTGAAAATCTTTTTCTCATTAAATTATCTAATCATAAATATTGAACTTGCATTTTTACATTATTGTGCCGTACTTATCCCGAATTAGGGGGATAAATACGGCCGGGTAATGTAAAATTGCAGTTTCAATCATTCTGAATTAGCGAGATGAATAGGGAAGGATAATGTAAAAACGCAATTTCAATATTTAGTATTAGATAATTGCAGTCGTGTTATACAATCAAAGAGAAAGAACATTAATGTCTTTGACAGTTTTGCATTCTCATATGTTCCGATTCAATTCGGGTTCGGTGCCGGAAGTATCACACGACGTAATGTCGTTTCTTGAACATGAAAATAAAACGTGAAATACAAAATCGAAGCCGTCAAATTGTCTTGTATTCAATAATATCATAAATCAATCATCCATTCCATTAGCGCTGTTTCTTAACCTGTAAAATGATTACGTATTCAAAGATATTTCAAAAAACTAGTCTGACTCTAAGTTAGTTTTTGCTAACTATTTTATAGAACGATATATCAACTTTTTATAATCGTATTCATCATACGGCCAGGTTTCAATTTATACTATGTAATAATAAGGAAGTTCCAGATCGTTTTTACAGTCCAAGAAATTCTTATAATCTCATCATGGCCGTCATAGTTTCTATAGTTTTAGACCTTCATATATCGATCATAAATAAAAAACATGTATTTAAAAAAAACTCTCAGTGGAATCCGCATTACCAAGTTTTTGTGCATGTTTAGTACACTTATAAATATTTAATGGCACATAGCATTTCCATTAAGCTATTTACATACATCCTACATCTTTCTGCCATAACTTTCACATGCGTAAAAATGTGATGAATATATACAAATTATAAGATCTAGGACAGTCACTGAAAACGCTACTTTTTCATAATTTTAGGTTGAATAGTTTCGGAATAAGTTGATGAGATATCGGTCCATATTTATGAGATGCGGGTTAATATTTAGGACTGCCAAATTTCAAGTATCTACGTCAAATAGTTTCTGAGAAGAACGACTGTGACATACAGATACATGACTGATTGGTTCCAATTTTCCTTTTGAGGTACGGAACCCTAAAAATTTTAATATACTTCTCCAAATATGTAAGGTAGAGACGAAAATAATTTTTCACGCATCCCACTTTGTAAGATATCATTCAATAGGTTTTTCTTTTAAATGAAAACTAAGGATATTATTATTCTTAATGTCGAAGCCTCATTTGTGAAACACCTCTCATTTTTAATTTTTCCACTTTTAAATTATATCGGTTAACTTACATCAATAAATTATTAATTTCCGCGGATTAGGACATCTATAGAACCCCTCTTCGTTCGCATTCCTACCCACAATTAACTCAATTTTTTAATATAAAATTAAATGTTATTTTTTTGAAATTGTATGTTTCACAGGAATTCCTTGAAAAATATGAGGGGGGAAAATGGTAATATAAAAGTTTGTCCGTGTTAAAATGTCAAACTATTACTGAACACCCTTCACGAATGTAGTCGTATATATGATTTATGGTAGAGGCATTTAGATATTACAGTTGGGAATAAGTATGATTTAAACATTAGGCATTGTACGAATAATAAAATTGTTATCTTTAAAATTGGATGTTTTTTCATGCCAAACATTAAAATTTAGATAACACACAATACAACTTCTACGGAAAGAGGTCGCTTTTAATCTTCACATTTATTTCGACGTCTGCACAATTTCGTTCCAATTCCCATCAAACATTAACGAAATGAACGTCGTTAACTGTTGCATACAGCGTTCTCAGATGATGTCTACTAAATAAAATATTACGACAAAAGTTTCAAGTTGCACTAATTGTTTAATTGCTGTTAATTAACATCAGTTAAACAATGCTGAGAACGTTCCGTCGACTATACAAACGGTTAGGAGTAAAAGTTATGTTAAAATGGACATCATTTTATAACTTTACTTGCATAAGTTTGCTGACATAAAATAATTTAGTTTATGAATACCTAGCACACAATGAACATATGAATCTGCTCTACGTTACATTATTGCAAAATTCTTCATTAAAAAGTAACTTTTACTCGCGTGTTTTCAGTATGGATGTTTTCTCTTTCTCAGCCCCTCGTTAATACGATACAATAGTGTAACCGACGTACAAAAATTTAAAATAAATATAAATTAAATATTCATTAATTTTAATGAAACTCTAAATTAATGGCCCTGCAAATTTTTTTAAAAACCGTGCAGTCATTTTCGAGTTACGAACTTTTTGTGAATTTGGCATTTTACCTTAATTACGAGTACAATCGCCGTCCATAAAATATTGCAGACATTTCGAAAAACCATGAATAGATTGGGTACTGCTTAATATTTTATTTAACAAGAATAAAAATTTATAAAAAAAAATTCAATTTATCCTTCATGATATTTTCAATCGGTACAATGTAGACAAGGGCACTAAATATATAAAGGATATATTAACACTGGATTATCAGTACGGTAATCTTCGTATCAAACGGCCAATCTGTAAGAGGTTTTTTAAATAAACTCCGTAACTCGTTAGAGCAGTAACTGTATTTTTATTGCAGATTTCTGATTTATACTATAAAATATTAAATTAGTTCTAAATATAAATTCATACAAGTATATCTTTAAAACATGGGAAACGCCCGTTATATATTTGTTAATTTTTTCATACCTGAACATTATTATTAAAATTTATTTTTAGGAAACAGATTTAAGTTATACTAAAGAATATTGTACAGGTTTATATTATAAGTACTCGTTACATAATATTTCCAGATGCTGGTGCAAGTGGCCGTTATAGTGTGTGCAGCGGTTTCCATAGAGGCAGCCGGCAATGAATATCTTCCTCCTTCATCAGGATACAACTACGCTCCACCTAAAATTCCTTTTGAAACAAATTCACCACCAACAAAGGTAATTTTTCTTTTTTTTTCTTAAAGCTTAAAGGCTTGAACCGATTTTCACAAAAGTTTTAACAAACCATCTCAATTTTGCGAGTTAAGGTCATTATATCAAAACTAGGAAAAAAATATAATTAATTACATCACTTGCAAAACTTCACAATTAATTGAAATTAAATTTGTTTTTAATTATAATAGCTTTTAATAACTATAGGATATAACAACTCCTTTTCGAAAATTATTCCGAATATCATTCAAATTAAACCTAGTAATATATATGATAAATTTGTTAATTGTATTATGTTAATGAGAAAATGAATAAACCCAAATTTTCATATTTCAGGTACCGTACCCGAAGCCACCAGGACCGACTTATGGACCCCCACCATCTGGCCCTACATATGGACCACCACCATCCGGCCCCACATACGGACCCCCACAATCAATCCCTACCAGACCGCCCTATCAGCCTTCAATACCCCAGCCGCACCCTCAACCACACCCTCAACCACATCCTCAACCCCATCCCCAACCTCATCCCCATGGAGAGGTAAATATAATGTAATAACTATTAAATAATTTTTAAGCCCTTTAACGATGTGCAATAGGTATTCTAGAAAAACGGAATGATTTATTTAATTTCTTTATTCGTAAAATTACTCTTAAAATACTCCTACTAAACATAATTTTCACTAAGAAATTATACGTCATAATAATTCGTGATAATATTACAGACAATATTATGGAATATTGAAAAATGGTAAACTCAATCAAACTCAAACGCAATTTTTATTACAAAAATTTTTAATTTTCATATAAGTTAACTTTATTATATATTTAGTGTTAAGCATTCAATAACAGCTCCATTTAAATGGCAAACAAAATTTATTTTAACTACACTCTGTCAGTTACAAATAATTACCTTATTTAAATAATATGTTAAAATTTTATATGATTTTTTTTAATCTATTACAATTAAGTAGAATTAGGATTAGGGTACATATAACACATCTCTACTGATTTAAGCGTGCTATGTTATTTCAGAAGACTCATTAAGGATACTTATAATTTAATTATATAGGTAATCTGTGGATGCAAACCAATATCTAATCTAAGTGTAAATTTCAAATATTATATCTTAATGAAACTCTTCACATATTGGAAACATGAATGAAAGAATAAATTTTGCAGTATCATTAGATAGAAATATAACATTCGAAGTTACAATCACCATTAATTTTTTTTTAATTTTTTCTACGATCCTAGTCACACGTTATTGACTTTCGAAGTGATTATGAGAATTGTCACCGTTTATTTCCATAACATTTTCGTTTAAAATTATGAAATAAGTTATTGGTGATTTTTCAAATGAAACTCAGAAATAAAACTTAAAAATTCAATCCAAAAATTTGTAGAAAGTAATTTTCTTTCAAAATATCAAATTATCTAAAAAAATACATTTATAACCTAACAGAAAAAGACTTACATTTAAAGTCAGTATTAAATGTAGCCGCATAAAATTAAGAAAGAAAAATGCAAACAAACGTAGTAAACCACTTAATAATGTAGCCCTGTAGTTCAATAAACACTTGATCGGTTTTAAGAAAAATCTCATTTTTCGCTTCAATTTATCAAAAATTACTTTAGTAAAATGAAGGCTTCATTAAAAACAAATTAGCCTATTCAATCAGAAAGGATACATTTTCATTGATGTAATTTATACATTTACAATCACATTTCAAAAATCAAGTTAATCATAACAGTAAATTTTACAAATATTTATTATTTTACAACAGAAGAAATGAAAAATAAAACTTTGTGGCATAAAGATTTTTTGAGAATAAAACACATTTTCACGTGCTTCCCGTCGTTAATGAGATAAACATTTTTTTTTTAATTTTACCACCCCTTATTATAGTGGATTACTGGACTCTATTCTATTCGGTTATTTTTAAAACGAAAATCTTCTACTAGTCAAAAATTCAATCAAAATCAATGTAATTATTAAGTGACGCTCGTGGCAAAAGTTTAGATAACAAAGAAAATTCAGGAAGATAAATAACTATCTTGATTCAGAACATGAAACATGAGTAGATCATTTTGAAAAAATAAAATTTTCCTTCAATCAAAAATTATTACTGTGAGGTTGAGAACAATGCTCAACTTGACAATGAATGCTTATATATACTTGAACACTTGGATTTCAAAATGCGTAATCAAATAATTCAACGCATGGTAACTCAGTGACATATTTTTGTTATGTAACATATTTGATATGCATAAACATATACAATTTATCTGCGGTTGTTTGATCTATGTTGAATTTGAATATCTTAAATCCTCCGTAAAGATAATGAAGTCAATAAATAACTTAGCACCGTCCTCGAGGATCCGTTTTCATTTGATATTATAATTTACCTTACTTTATAATCATATTCTTATTTTATTTTCAATATTTGAAAATTTGTCTTTCGTACTGATAATAACTGAAATTACATTGTTTACAGTTAACCAATTTCCAAAAAAATTTAAATAAAAATAACATAGTGTAATATATTTTAAATTTTATTTTTATTATGTCAAATTGCATGTAATAAATAAGTAACACTTAAGAACCATAATAACATGGTATTAATTAATAATATAAAAAAATAGTAGCCTAACGATTTAATTAAGTTTTTAATTTAACGGCTAGTTCAAATATCAGAGTTGACTAAATATGTGACATAACTAAAAAGGTAACGAAGTTGACTAGAATGAATTACATTACGCTTGTCCTTTTAACGATATTATTTCCTTAATATATAATAAATGAAAGCAAAAACACAAAATTGAAAACACGCTTTATATATGTATATACACGTACTAACAAAAATAGACATATAGCTCCATCGGCTTCCAGTAACAAGCTATTATCTCAGTATTCTTACTTTTTTGAAACATTAAAAACAAACCATTCAGACACACCATCATCACACCGACCAGCATCATCACCACGAGACTCATCACCATGAAGATCACCATCATCACGAACCTGGAATGCCCTTCGACTTTGCCTATGCTGTAAAGGAAGATGGTAACGACTACAGTCACAATGCCGTAAGTGATGGTGACATCACCAGGGGCGAGTACAGAGTGGCTCTTCCCGATGGTAGGACGCAGATCGTTAAGTACACAGCCGATTGGAAGAACGGATTTAACGCTGAGGTAAGAAAAATTCTATCACGAAATAAATGGAAATTTTAATGGTTAAATAGGAACAAATCCGTAACAGTACGATGTAGACATCAGAAAGCAAATGGTTAGGACAATATTTAATTAATGGTATAAGAGCGGATAACAATACTTAATTTCTCTGTAGTATTGCAATAATATGTACACAACTTTTTGGGATAAAACTCAATATCAAAGTAACTCAATATCTACCATATTTAAGTTTTAAATCGAGATTTTTACAGATTATCTTGAAACATATTTTTTATAACTTAATTTTAATTCAAACGAAATCAAATTCGAAAATTTTCAATGAAGCAAATGACTTCCATTACATTTTTTTCCTTTATTATTGATTGTTTGTGCAAAACAAAAAAATACAATTTTATCAAAATCAGATTATTTTTTGAAAATTTTTAAGAAATAAACAAAAAAACACATATTTGTTAGTCAAAAACAGATATTTGTTAGTAAATTCAGTATACTTTGAGCCATACAAGACTTACATTAGTTTGAAAATTGCAAGAAAATCTCAACGTGGGACAAAATTATGAAATGAAACATCAAATGAAATTATAAATAAGTCTTCTGAAAAATTTTAAAAACAACAGTTTTGTTATATTTTTTTATACGACGCAAAATTCTTTTTTAAAAATGGGTTTCATTACACATTACATAAAGTTTATATATAGCAATTATTTCATTTTTCCAGGTAACCTACGAAGGCGAAGCTAGGTATCCTGACCAGCCTCAAGGCGGTTACAGTGGTCCATCCCAGCAATATGTAGATCCATCTCAAGGTGGCGGATACAAGTACTGAGTCTGGTCTAGAATATAAACTAACATCTAGAATTATAGATCTAGATTTGAAGTAACTTATCACTCAAAACGTTGACATACAATTCAGTTTCAATATTTTAAAAATTAATTAAAATCAAGAACCAGCGTATTCCATTCTAGATTATAATAAGAGATAATTAAATAGATATATGAATAACGTAAAAAAATAAACAAATATCATCGTGGTACCTGTAATAAATAAATCCTTCTATTTTGTTCATTTTAAAGATATTTTTATAATCACGATCCTTTATTTATTTCTAATATTTGTTATGCTTTATTAATTAAAAAAATAATTGAAATAATGTATAAAAAAATCTACAATTTTCTTAGAAAATTCACTTCCTTTGTTAATTTTTTAGTTAACAATAACTTCTACACATAGATGTATGCGAGTAACATATTATTGATGATAATTTTTTTTTTCAGTGACAAATGAAAAATATAAAAATTACTTCCATAATTTCTCTAATATTATCAAATTTTATTTTCACATTACCTATGTATTTATTTACTAATACTTCTCTTTATCTTAAAACGTATCATATAGTTTCAACTATACCAGATATTTCATCTATATCCAAATAATTATATCCATATTACATTTTGAAAATATTATAACGATCGTAACATGTCGTCAGCGTATAACAATTGTAACATGGCGTCAGTATTTTCTTTGGTAGTAATTGTAACTAATGTAATATTGGAAAAATACTCCCAATTTTATAAAAAAACAAATTCAAGTTAACTAATAGACAGGATGATTAAAGTGCCTTAAATACAATTATTGTAATATTGCCTTAAATACAATTATTGTATGCAATTATTGTAATATTGGTAATATGCTCCCAATTTTATAAAAAAACAAATTCAAGTTAACTTATTTGTTCCTAATTGTCAGTTATACATGCTATATAACCGATAGTTTTGTAATTTCTTAAACTGTACAATTTTTTAATTATTTCTATGTAAACAAAATGTATATGTACAATGTAATAAGTAACATTATCTATATAACAAATAGTTTGGATTACGTCTTTAAGAAACTATCAGTATTTTTTATTATTTCTAAAATGATAGTGATTTTTGTTTAATATATTCCCCAAAGTAAAATGTTTTGTACATAAAGAAGTTTAATAATTAATTTAATGTTATATTTTATTTTTATAATAATTAACATTAGTTAACATTTTATACACTGCCATTAGCATTATATGTTTTGTATTTTTATGCTGTTTCTGAAATAGTATTACGGAAAGCCAGTTATTGCTAATAAGTTCGTTTTTGAAGTTTTTTTTTGGAATGGGACCTTATTCACTCATATGTTATTCGTTAAAGGCAATGATTAATAATCTATTTTCTAGCAATGTTTAAATATAATATTTATTTCAATCAATGGTTACAACATGACAACATTTCCATTTTGCACCATAAAGTCTTTAAACTATACTTTATTTTGAGTAAGCGAAGTTCCATCTTTGCAAAAAGTATTAAATAGTGTACCATTCCAAAAAAATGTGTTTATTTACAAATAGAAATGTAAATATGTATTAAGTAAGCACGATTTAATTAATTTAATACATTGTATGTAAATAAAGAATTAAAGGATTTATACGTATTTTGATAAATAATTTGTTTTATTAACATGAAATATGAAACAATTATAGGATAAAAAGGACATGAAGGTTAATTACATTTTTAATTAAGTCCAATTAGGTATTAAAGAATAGGGCGTGGTTGTACGTGAATACGTCTATGTAACGGATTATATTTTTTAAATAAAATATTTTTATTTATATATTTAGGATAAAATCAAGGAAACAAAGAATTATTGTGTTACAATAGCGTATAGGCTGACATTATATATTTTTTATCCTAACACCTTATTATATTCACTGTCACTACTTTAAACTAATGTTTTATAAACAATCGATAGATTTTGACGACAGCTGACGATTAAAACTTAAACGAACATCGTAGCTTTTCCGAATAAAAAGTTATACTAATTGCGAATCTCGATACGCAGCAAAATAACCTCAAAATGGCGGCGCTTCCCCCTCCACCGCGCGCAATGCGTCACTGTTCTCGCTTATCGTAATGAATTCTTTAATCCTTTAGCTATCCAGTGTATATTTATTTAATTTTTGATGTAGAGGATAAATTCGAAACTGCAACGCCAAACTGTATCCCCCGATTTTGTTATCTTTAGGTTTTTTGAATACGTCTTTAAATTTGCTACCATACGGTAGCAAATTTAAAGACGTATTCACGTCAAAAAATGTGATTTATTTTTCAATGTAAAACTAGAGAAAATTTAAATTAAATATATCACTTAATATTTGTTTTGCCTTCAAAAATAAAGGCATACATTATTTGAATATATTTGGCGTTAATTTTGTAGAAATTCATTATTCACAATTAAATGAAACTACGTGATGTAGTATTATTTCTACTTTCTTTAATTTCTTTACCACGACCTAGGTTTATCTTTGCTAATATCCCACCTGAAGATGTTGTAATACAACGAAACCTAGGTCGTGGTAAAGAAATTAAAGAAAGTAAAAATAATACTACATCACGTAGTTTCATTTAATTGGGCATACATTATATTAAATTTTAAAAATAGTTGGAATTTTTGAACCGTTTTGAAGAAAAAATCGTATTCCATGATAATGTGGTAACTAATTCGAGTCTCATGAAAAGGTGGAACGAAAGTAATTCAGCGAAATTGGGGACAATTATGCTATGCAAGTCAGTTTGTGAGTACTCGCCTAGAATTGGCAATAGACCTTTTTACTGGCGTGTGTAGATTTTTGTATTAATTATATAAATGTGTATAATCTTTAAATCAAATTCACGGAATGACATGTTTTACGTAGTTTATTTAATCACAAATTATCACGGAAATATATACTATAAAAAATAGATCCACGATGAAATAAAAATATTATGTAAGATTATTGACATCATGTAGTAATAACGTTAACAAAGTGCATTTGACATATTTCAATAATGCGATGACAATACATTGAAAATTTACATAATACAAGTTAACCTCAACTCACTTGAAGGCCATATCCCCACAAGGCGACCTTTCCCATTGCGCGTTTCATAACACATGTATCTTCATAAACCGTAACGTTATTACACGACTCACTCGATTACCCCGCAATAAATTCTATTCATATTCCTCGTTACTGTTCAGCTCATCGAGGTCATATCATTATGAGAAATATTCAGCATATAATCAATTATTAAACTTATATTTCCTGCAAACTTTTTTCTGAACAAACACTTTCGTTAGTTTTGGTTTAAAGAAAGACCAAACATAAGCAAACAGATAAAAATTATGGGAAACTCTTTATTTGATGGGCAGAAAGTATCATATATTATGTACTTAAAGTCTAACATTTAAAACAAAATTAAACCAAATATTTCATACAAAAGACAGGACTATGTATATACATGCAAAAATAATTTACTGTCAGAAATAAAATGTAATTTTATAGGGTATAAAACATTCCCATGTACTGGAACATGAATAAAGTAGAGTTTTATAACTTTCTGCAACTATTGAACTTATGGTTAAGAAATCGACGAAACAAGTTAGTACTAATAGTAGTAGGTTATTTACAAAAAAATCTTTGAAACCGAATTTTAATTGAAATAGTATCTTATTGGTGTAACACCAATCACTCTTAAGCTTAATATTTTGCAAAAATAATAAATGAAAAATGATAAACAAAACTTCAAGTTTCAAACACTTCAATTATATATCGTAGAATGATCCTGACCTAGGTTGCGCAAATAAATCACTCCAATTTTACGTACAATTTTACCGTGATACATATTTTTTTTTTAATTTACTTTAATTAATAACTAAAAGATCTACATATTATTACATATTAACTGGAATCCTCCTCTGAAGCCTCCACTTGCATAAATTCATCCACACAAGCCACATAAACCGTTAGGCTGTAATGGACAAACGAACAAGTAAGTGATGATGAAGATATAAGTGTTCCTGTCCTTGCACTAAAAAGATTGCGTCAACTATTTAAATTATTAATTAGAATAAAGCCGTATGAATACAATTAACTGCATATTAATGAACTAAGCCTAAGCCTGAGGATTGGAAAATGTCAAATACATTAAGCTTCATAACAGGTTATTCCCACCAACAATCATTAAAAGTCCATTTATCAAAATGAAGTAAAAAACCCGAATACTAATAATGGTATTAGAATAGGAATATATAATCATTTATATTTGTTTTTGACTTCAAATCGTTAAGTTGAGGTTTTTTTTTATTATATGTAACTTACTTCTTCCCAACTTTTACATATCGCAATATATATTACGACATGGAACTACTGTCGTGTCATAATAGCTGTCACTTTTCCCACTATACTGTTTTTGTCACACGTTTTCATAACGCCACGTAAACCGATTTACGCCTAATTAAAGAAGTCATTTTGAAGTTATACTTCTTTAGGCGCGTTATAAAAAAATGATGAGAGTGAAATTTTAAGATTCGTCACACAAAAGTTACAGTATGAAGTTGCAGCGGTTGCAGTCTCGAAACAAAAGCTATTGGCACCATCGTCGCCTCTGTTCACTGTTTTATATTCATAGTATTTATCCACGTGTTTCTAGTGTCTACATTCACACACGTGTTTTAGTTTCATATAAGTCCGATTTATATATGTGCTGATAAATTATATACAGTAGTGATTTAAATTCAATATTTTGATTAATATATTTACTATTAATGAAAAAATGTAAATATTAATGAAAAAATTGTGTTTATAGACTTTTTCAAGTGCTCCAATATAATTGAGGTTATCTATCCGTATGTATTATTTAATGATGCCAAAGAAGTATAACTTCTCACGCGCGTACATAAGTACACGCACCGTTTTTTTTTGTACAAGAGAGGCGAAAGGAAATCATCCTTAACCAGGAAAAGTGTTCCAGGCACATCGATCAAATTATAATTCATGTCGTCCTTTCCATATTTTTATACGACATCTGTTTTATCGCAATTTGAAAATATGAATACGTCTTTTCCATTTATTTACAAGTTTTTTTTTCAAAATTAACGCCATTATTATTATTATTATTTTATTACTTAAATAAATAATTAAAAGTAGCAATAAAAGTTAGAGTACACACTTATCTTCGACGCAACCCTTATACCAGTCATTTTTGTAATTAGCAAAGCTATTAACAGCATAAGCTGAGATCAAAATTGTAGTAATGTTTTTTTGAAAGAAAAGTCTGAAAAAAAACTCAAGCTATCTATGGGTTTTCTCAATTTTGCCACTTATCGATATAAATCTCATGTTCGATATCGATCCTTTAGAATTTTTTGACAATATTACCGCGCAACACCAGGTGTTTAGATTCTGGAGACCTGCTGAGAAACTACTTCGGTAATATTGATAGAAAAAAAGCTTCACGAGGATTCTTACACATTTGGAAGTTTATTAGGGTGGAGATTCGATTACGTACATTGGCCTTTGATCACTCACGCGATACGCCGCAAAACAGAGTCCACGAACTCAACTACCACTCAGTAGAACCATCAAGAGTATTGATGAGATTTCGTTACTGACCTCATTAATTTTCCTGACCTGACCTGACCTTCTTATACAAAAATAATAATTGAACTAAAACTTTTCCTCAACAAATTATTAACAAATGAAAAGCCGTAAAATATCGCAAATCTTTGTAAAATAACATCGATATCTCATGTGTACACACCCACCACACTGAAGCAACGCCGGCTACCTTATTCGCGTGTACATGGTATCCAGTTTAGAACGGTCACTGGTATCGAAAGGAACTATGATGATATACGGTATAGTTCATGCGAGCATCGCCTCTCAAAGTGTTAGTTGCATTCGTATGTATTATATATGGCAGGCATAGGGACACTTTCAAAGTATCAAAAGTAACATCTTTTTGGTAAGTAATTGTAAACTTGTGGATACACAACTGAAATTGTATCATTGAATTAAGAATCTAAATACTGTCAATTATTTCTACATCAAAAGTAATCTTTGATAAATAATTAAAAACTTGTGGATTACTTCTACCTGAAAAGTATCTTTTTGGTAATTGTAAACTTGTGGATACGCAACTGAAATTGTATCCTTGAATTAAGAATCTAAATACTGTCAATTATTTCTATCTCAAAAGTAATCTTTTGATAAATAATTGAAAACTTGTGGATTACTTCTAAGTAATTGTAAACTTGTGGATACACAACTGAAATTGTATCCTTGAATTAAGAATCTAAATACTGTCAATTATTTCTATCTCAAAAGTAATCTGATAAATAATTAAAAACTTGTGGATTACTTCTACCTCAAAAGTATCTTTTTGGTAATTGTAAACTTGTAGATATACATCTGAAATTGTATCCTTGAATTAAGAATCTAAATACTGTCAATTATTTCCATCTCAAAAGTAATCTTTTGATAAGTAATTGAAAACTTGTGGATTACTTCTAAGTAATTGTAAACTTGTGGATACACAACTGAAATTGTATCCTTGAATTAAGAATCTAAATACTGTCAATTATTTCTATCTCAAAAGTAATCTTTTGATAAATAATTGAAAACTTGTGGATTACTTCTAAGTAATTGTAAACTTGTGGATACACAACTGAAATTGTATCCTTGAATTAAGAATCTAAATACTGTAAATTATTTCTATCTCAAAAGTAATCTTTTGATAAATAGTTGAAAACTTGCGGATTACTTCTACCTCAAAAGTATCTTTTTCGTAAGTAATTGTAAACTTGTAGATACACATCTGAAATTGTACACTTTAATTAGAATCTAAATACTGGGAATTATTTCTATCACAATACCTTAAAAAGCGATTCAATATTTATTTGAAACGAAACAATGTAAACAAAATACAATGTAAAAAACCTTTCCTTATAAGTTTAACTTCAATGATTTTATGCCTCTCTTACTCTATATTCCACAGTTTATTTAAAAATAGTTCCATAATTATATACCTATAGTCATTTTGTAAGGTTTTATCGTCGTATATATCAAGAATTCACGCAAATTGTTTGTGACTCAGCGGATGTTATATTTGCATATAATCCGCTATTGACAAAACTACTCAATCTGAATACATAAGGTATGAAACTACAGAACTTCTATCTATACAAAACATCCAACATCGCCGACGAGGATATAATGCAGCTCTTTCTCTTAGTGGTATCAAAACCATTCTGCAAAGCGTATAAGGCGACTTGACAACCGTAATACAACAAATTTATCACCTAATTTATTATTCATCTAGCTCATATCCTTATTTTCCTAATTTTTCTTTCATAAACTCTCCTTAGATTCCAAAACGCATAGCAGTATTGTATCTTTCACTAATTCGATAACACCTGATCCATACCTGCATTTTATTTTGTGTCTCAAACCCATATATTCACACAGCTCTCAACATACGATTTGGCACTGAAATTCGTCCGCATATTTTACTTATTATACTCAATATGTTAATAGTTTCGTAGTACTTACAGCTTCATAGCATCTTTCGAGTAAATTTTTGCATCATAAAATAGGTGGAGTCCTGTCTTTTACTAAGATACCGATCTGTTCACACATAAATGACATTAGTTATTCCATTTATGTGAGCAGCCTTGCTCTTGACGTCCTTGAACGTCTTCATTGATATTTTTTTCGTAATTATATCATTTAAAGTAGCACATATTGATTGATATTGAAGTGCAATATCTAAGCTACTGGATTTCTCTGAAAAATCCGCCTATTACTTAAATAATTTTTCACATTAAAGTCTAATTTTCTATACCAATCATTTCTTTAATAGCATCGTAAAAACTTGATTTGTTGGCATAGTAGTACATCTTATGAAACCATATACTTTGTACTAACTAGCTTTTTTAAATATTCATATAAGAATTAAGACATGGGCGCCGCCCATCGTGTTCGCCGCCATTTGCGGTGTAGCCCAAGTTGAGCAATACATCTTCGATTTATATGCAATTTCATCCTATTTTTGTAAATCTAACAATGACAAAATGACGGATTTAACAAAAAAATAATATATGCAAACTTTCCATAACTTTATTATATCATGCTAAAATTCACAGTACTGTTTTTTTAACAATTTTGGATATTTAAAATTTTATTAAACGAATCAAAAAAATGCTCAACCTCGACCAAATTTATTGCTTCGAATCAAAAAAATGCTAAGTTTATTACTCAGCATGCTAAGTGCAATACAAGCAAGGATTAAAGACATCACTTTTGAACCATAAGCATTTTTTTAAATTTTATTTCAACATTTGGACATAGAACTAATAAGAAACAGCAGGTAGCGGTCTTTCGCACATATTTGTTCTTATAAGTTGCATTATACTGCAATTTAAATCTTTATTTAAATTTAATTAACATTAAGTGTTGGTATTGCATTATAAAGATAAAATTGTAATGAAATTTTTCCGTGGTTTTATAGAGTTACAGTGAAAACTTATATTAAAACAGTCAGGACATGAAATTTGACTCATCATTTGCGAGACGCCACTCGGTGAACGTGCTGATCGAAGCAAAAATATCGTCAACAATTCTTTTTCTCTTACCCGGCCTACTAAAGCGAGCTAACACGCTCACAAGCATTAACGTCGAAACATGACAAATTACTTCTCGCTAGAAATTTCGCCTTTTTCATTTGACTCTGTACGTGATGAAGGAGTGATAAATTGTTTGAAGATGATCTTTTACAATTTTGTTTTTGTATACGAATTGACTAATTATTGTTTTCTTTGCATTTTAATAAATAATTAAGTACCAATTTACGATATGCACGCATAATGCATTACATATATTTTATATGCTCCATCCAAGCTTAAAATTTGTTACATTTTTTTTAGAAATATGGCGTCAGCGTCACCGAAGATCAATTTCCATCACGCTATAGGTGGTCTCTTATGATTTTGTTTTGTATACGAATTGGATAAAACTATAAAATATAATTTTTAAACTATAAAATATAAATTGGATAAAGCATATAAAATATACGAATTAAGTAAAACTATAAGGTGATTTTTTAAAATTTTGTTTTTGTATACGAATTGACTAATTATTGTTTTATTTGCATTTTAATAAATAATTAAATACCAATGTACAATCTGCACGCATAATGTATTACATGTATTTTATATGCTCTATCCAAGCTTAAAATTTGTTACATTTTCTCTGAACATAAACACGACACTGCGAGCACCAGCAATGACACGCCTTCATTTTTTTCAAAAATTGTCGATGAAACATAGCATTGGTGCATATAAAGGAATGAAAGATGATCTTTTCGGAAAAATAAAGAAAAAGAAATATTTCCTTGGCTGTCAGCACTCGATCATTTTTAAGATTATAAGAATGGTTAATCTAAGACTGTTATTTTTTATGGACGATTGTTTTATATAACCTAAAAATACTAATAATATTAAAAAATTATAAATAGTCACGTAGCCGTCGTTATGCTGTCGCCCACTGAAATTCATCGGCAAGCCCTCTGCTCATTATTTTAAACGCGGCGCCCTTGACTAAGAGAGGGTAAATAAAGGACCTATTTGTTTTATGTATCATATCGGGTTTCATTTGAAAGGGGTTATTCGGGGGAGCACAAAAATAGATTCATAATTTTATAACTTTAAATTCCATATAATTTTAAATTGCTTACTAAAGAGATAAAAATACGCGAAAATAGAGTATTTCTTATAAAATCATTAAAAACGCATAAAAAAATTTGTAAGAAAATATTTTTATTAATAGACATTATTTTTACATAATTACAATTGTTTATTAAGTTTTCGTCGAAAGTTTACTTATAAAAAATTTAATTAGGTATGACGAAGGGTACGTTTATTTCTATTATCACAAACTATTTACAAATATTATTATTATGTTTCTCTTTATTAATATTGAAATGCAATCTACTGTTTGAAGAACGCTGCGCTCGAACAGCACTGTGTAGAATGGTCGCAGATGAGGTAAGAGTAACGGGCGATCGCTAGCGTGAGAACATCCATAGTTCGACAGGCAACTAAAGGTCGTTTCGATGTCATCTACTTTATTAAGATGGACACTAACAGCCAAAGTATAGCTGGATCTAAAGATTATATTAGCATGTACTTTAAATTTCTCCATATTTTCGTGAACCCCCAGAAGAAAAAATAGAGATATGATGCTGAAGACAACCGCTTCGCATATCTTAGATTTTTGTAAACTTTAGCCTGAAGAAACAAATTTCTCCTGGATTAAATATTAATATTGCTTTCATTGATTATTCTGGTACTACTTTCCACTAGCCTTTTAAGTAAAAAATATATTTTAACTATATTTTTATGCCTCTAATGGGTTATTACTTTATTTAAATTAACCAAGTTAACATCGCATTTCAGATACAATAAAAATACTTAGTGAGCTTATTGTTCTTTAAATACCATCTTATGAACAATATGCTAAATGATAGGTTTATATATGCTAAAACCTATTTATTAGATATGTTTCTGCACTAAATATTTTTCCAAATTCTTAACCTATCAACTTCATTTTTCTCTCCAATTGCGGATGAAGGATATCTCACCACCTTCCCATGGTTTCCACTGAGCGTCATCATACATTTCACATATTTAATCAATAAGGTAATCACATGTCTATGGTTGGCAAAGTATAGAACACAATTTTAACAAGTTTTGCCCAATTGTTTTTTTTTTAATTTTTGGAATATCCTACGGGTTTTATTTCAAATTTAACGTTAATTTTACCAAGTTAATATTTACAAATATACAATAAGGTAATCTGGAGAAAACAAAGTGTAAAGATTTAGCAATAACTTAAAGTTTCAATATAATTATAAAGGTAGTCAACAAGAAGAAATTTATAAAAATTATCTCTATATCTGGCAATGAAAATATTCACATTGAACCAAAAATTTTGAATTCGTTAAAAGAATAACCCATTTGCTCGCAAATGATCTTACACATCATTTTTATGAACACTGGTGGAAACATTTCTAACAAATACCAAACTTAAATTAAAAGATTTAGTAAAATGTGGAAGTAAATTTTTCCATTCACATCACGAAATATGCACCAGAGCTTAGATTGGCATCAGAGAATGCACAATAACATCCATAAATATATGTATTGGCTTTGCTTATGTATGTATGTTTATGGTTGGTTGTAAGAGATTGCTCGCGTAGCAATAAGTCGGCCATATGTATCAATTAGATACATTAAGGTAGATAAATAAAATAGATAATTATTTTTGTTTATTTTCAGCTGCATACATCATCCTCCATTCACGCTCCAGTGCCGCAAGCTTCGAGATTATATTCTAATTAAAAGCGTGGAAAGTCAGACAAACCTTAAAACATGCTTTTGAAGTCACTTGAAAATTCAAATATGTTATTGAAATTATCAAATTTAAATCAAAGCTCAAATGTACTTATGTTTTATGAAATGTTAAAGTTATTTAAATAATACATTTTTTACGGCTTTTAATATTAATAAATATGGAGTTCAATATTCTGTTATAATGTCATCTATGGATGATGATTCTCCCTAGACAGTACTATCTATCTAGGCGCTGGAATTACACGACGCGCCAGCTGATGAGTTGGCTATATATGCGCCATACAAAGTTACAACCACTTTTTTTATAGGATGTATGGAACATACATAATCTATACTTAATCTACGAGTATACTGTGAAAGAATAGCGGACGAGCTGAGGATGATATAGGCCAGCGTTGTTTTGTTCATCGACAGGACTGCGCGTGCATCAGCACGCATTATAAATGAGTAAAGGACTCCGCACACAAAATAATTGTGTCTAAAATAGAATTATTCACCTTATGTTTGATCCATTTTACATATGACGTGCAATGATTATGCGCAAGTCTATTAAAATAAACTTTAATTTGTGGCTCAGGATTGTAGTGAAGTGATGTTATAATGAGTGACAAAGACAGGAAAATACAGAAAAACATAACTTTTTCTTTATAAAAAAACGAACTACTGACGATGTAGAAAACTGAGTGTTTTGAACCACGCATCCTTGAGAGTCAGCTGATATTGACGATGTGTCTTCATGTGCATCGTTATTGACGGCAACTACATCAGCCTGGACATTAATTAATCGATTTAATGGAACAGCTGGAATTTATACAAAATTAGGTGCAGAATCAGATGTGGATTCTTGAATAAATATCAGTTTATCCGATGTATCATTTATTAACTCATTTTATTCTACCCTGCTTTAGTTAACGCATGTGCTGTATTAAAATTGTTGGCTTAAATCATTTAATATTATATTTTTATATTTACAGGTAAACTACTTACCAACGGGAAAGATCTAAGTGTTATTATAGATGAAGAAAAATACCAGTGGTTGAAAAACGCTTGGAAACGTAAAGCAAATTTTAATTTTTCACGATTCGAATAGGAAAACGGTCTTTTCAAATGAACCGGTTAAAGGAACATGAATGGCTAGCATGTAGCAAAATTGCTGATAGCAAATTATGCAAGGTGTGTAATATATTTCGACAGCGGGAAGCAAGTGAAAATGATGTGACGCTGGTGATGCAGCCGTTGAAAACATGTAAATAAATGTACGGAAACAATCACTCGCTATGAGAAGACAAAGTATCACCAAACTAAAATAGTAGCATCACAAAATATCTGGATGATATTGGAAGGAAAATCAATGGACGTTGTTATCCAAGTTATATCGCAGGAAAGAAAAATTATTGAAGAGAGTGGTAAAAAACTTATTTCCAACTCAAAGCACACCATCACGAAGACGCAGGGATGACAATAAAAAGTAGTGTTTAAACTTCAAGTCAACACAAAATTATTTATTTAAGAGCTGTGAGAATAACTAGTACTAGTAACTATTACTAATAAATAGTAAACAAAAACGTCTAAATATTTTACTATTACAGCTGATGACAATACAGATGTTTCTATCCGTGCGCAACTATTCATTTGTATTCGCTATTTTAATGTAGATATGAATTAAATACAAGATTGTTTTGGTGAAAACATTGCTCACCATATTTTGCAAGTGTTGGAAAACTTAAATCTAGATATTAAAATATACGGAGTCAAGCGTACGACGGCGGAACCAACTTGAGTGGTAAAATAAAAGGTGTTGTGACGTGCGTATCTAATATTCAGCGTTTAGCTTTTTATACAAATTACGGAAACTATCCGTTCAACATAGCCATCAGTACAGCTTGCTCCGCACTTAGCATGAGAAATGCTGTGGAGCTTATTTCAATCCTAGCAACCTTATTGTATGAGTCAGCTAGACAAATGCACCGTCTCAGATAAGAAATTCAATACCTGTTCGAAAAAAAAAATTTTAAAAAAAGATAAAAAATGTGCGAGACCAAATGGGTGGACCTATATAAAGCGATTTTAATATTTGTAGACGACTTGCCATATATTCCTATAATTTTGAAAAATGGCCGATAAAGGAGACAAACGTGTTACAACTGCATTTTTGCAACTCCAGCCTATATTCTCGTCGGAATTGCTAGTAAGCTTGGTCATCCCCACTGATATTTTGGGAATCACTCTTCCTTTATTTCGATCTTTACAAACCATTTCAATTTATATACTTTCTGCAAAAAAGGTTGTCGATACGACCATAGCCCGTCTCTTAAACGTAACATGAAACTAACACGGTTGTATTTAAAAATCTCTTCATAAATATTGAGAACCTGGAAAATGACAAAGGAACAGAAATTACAGTCTGCAACTGAGTAATCAAGCACCAAACAAACATACTCAACGTTCAGGCTCAATCTGCTAAAAAATATAACCAGCTATGAGTGTATATTCCTTTATATATATACATATTAGAATCCCTTGTCAATTGTTGTGCACATTTTCTGTGATGATAAGTATTGCGGAGCGGTTTTTCTCCACCTTAGGCCAACTAAAGACATATTTTTGTAGCAGGACGACAGAAGATCTTTCAAATTGACTAGTTTGAAAACATATCCATCACGATATTGTGAAGAGGAAACTTTCATTAATTATAAGTATTGTCTAAAAACGAATAAGCTTTTTTTCGAAAATTATCCATAAAATATGGAAACGTACTAGAAGCTTCCATGATCAAAGATCAGTAACATATGCCAAAGCGTAGCTCTTGAAGCAATATCAGAAGCTACTCCAAAACTATAGTTCCAGCGGTTTCGCAATGACAATTATTCCCTGAGTGATTAACCACGCTCTGGTTGATAGGTGGAATTGGATAACGACAGGTTACAATCGTTAATTGAAGAAGATAGACGATTAACGACACGCTGGCCAGCAACTAAGCTCGGATGCTCCCACGGAACTATATGGAATCATTTACACTGCTTGGGAAAAAGCTTCAAATATGGTGCGTAGGTACTACATGAACTTAGCCCGAACCAGCCGCAGCCGTAGCTCGGTACTCACATAGCTAAACAGACCCACCTTCAAATTTGGAATTTTGGTTGAACACAAATCCCCCATCTGCCATATTCCCCAGACCTTGCACCAACTGATTATTATTTGTTAAGATCGCAAAGCCTTACGTGAAAAAAACTTTGATGATGAAGACCACCTACGACAGTTGATAGATTATTTTTTTCATTCCGAGCCACCTGGATTTTATGCAAACGATATCTACTCCATGTCAAGGCGTTGTAGATATATAGTACAAAATTATGGTGATTATCATATCGAAGATTAATTAATTTTAAATTGGAAATGTAATAAAAAAATATAACATTGATGACCGCTCATTACTTATTAGCCAACCCAATAATTAACTGTAATGCAAAGCATATTTTTAATAAATATTGTATGTTTTTATTATACTTTTAACGCCAATGAGCCTTTGAGCCATCCCCAAAAAAAACTGTGTCCGTCTTTAATATTAATATTAATATTTGTAGTTTGATAGAAATGACAAGTCTCTTAAATATTCATATATTCTTAATGTGTATGTAACACTCGTAGTGCGGTTTCAAACAAATCATGACATTTTTAACATAGATCTTTCTTGGTTCACTCCTGTTTTTCTAAACAAAATTTTAAAAATATGGTTCAGATATTTTCTTCAGTTATTAATTTAAAATAGATTTTAAAAATACTTCTTTAGAACAAATAAAAGATTATAACTATTTTTGACACCTCTTTTTAATGTTCTTATTTGTATGTTATTTGATATACATTTTCTTTCTTTACGAGAGGACAAGCGAGATATAACGAGTCCAAGCGCAAGATGAAGAGTGATTAGAGTGGAGTGAGTGAAGAGTGTGTTTCAAGATTTTTACCAAAGAAGTGTTGTTTTGATTTTTCGTGTTGAACAATTTAAATTTTGACTCTCCACAAAAGTGTTTTGATTTGAGCGTAGTTTCGCGTTGTTGCTAAAACGTGTTGCGACAATATGAGAATATCGCGTTTGTTATGGTTGTATTATCGCTTTCAATGACCATGAGTGTATTTATGTTCGCTTGAAAAGATAAATGTGCCTCTAATTTCGGTATTATTTCGAACTGACTTCGTATAGAACCCCATTATAGATTAACTTAACTGGGAATATACATTCATTTAACAATCATATGGAATTTGTAAACAACTTCAAAGTTATCAACCAATATGTGGATTTTTTAAAGTTCTTCTTTTTGTAAAGCGAAAATGTATAATTAGTATTTTAAGTAATTTAGCGAATAATTAGTATTTTAGCGAATAATTATGAGCTCGATCGGATACATTGTTTTAATTATGTACTCACAGTTAATAAACGTAAAGTCTTTTACCATCTTAAAGTGTTGATAAAATATTGTTTATCAATACGTTGAAAAGGTCGGTGGAAAGGTCCGGTGCGTTATTTCCGAATAATTGTGTCCTAAGGCAGGGTTACTTGCGACAGCTAAAAACTATGAAAAGAAGTACTTCGTGCTGAAGGCTGAAACGGCGAAGAGCTCAGCATGCGTCGAATGCTACGTTTGGGAAAATAAATTGAAGACGAACGCTTCACCTAAGAGAGTGATATCAATCAAGGGTTGCTGTAACATCAACCGCTGTTTGGATATGAAGCACAGGCACGTTATCGCCTTCTACATCAAGGAGGAATGCTTCCGTGTCGTTCTTGATGGAGAGGAGGAACTCTCATATTGGCTCAATTCCCTCCTCGTGTTGTATCACGGGTATATGGGCAGTGAGGAATTGCCACAACCAAGACAACCTGTTTGGCAAGTCAACATACAGAAGAAAAGCTTGGGTGGGGCCAAGAATAGTCTTGGCTTGTATCATCTTTTCCTAATGGACAAGACTGTCTCTCTGGGAAATATTACGGTGGATAGTGCAGTCTTACCATCTAATAATTTTTCAACTCGAGCAACCGAGTCTCATCTCACGAGTATTCGAAGATACGGCGATACAGAATGTTTTTCTACGTGGAAATTGGAAATTCAGTATTGTAAAAAGTCAGTGTGGTTTCTATATCTATTATTTATAAATAATAACATATTTTAAATATATAAATTCATCTAGAAAATGAATAGCTTGCTTTGTGGTATTTGTTTCCAATTTTCCTTTTTGTTTTTGCTGGGTTCTATTTTTTCACCTCCACGAATCTGTCCCCATCCCATCATCCGCCAATGCTTTTCAACCCGTCTGCTCAACGCTATCTTTTTACCCATCTCAGTGCAAACAGGATAATTGAGAGCAATTTTGGCCAAATCAGCACCTGTTGCTCTCACCCTGCTTCTCGTACTCAGAGAACCTATATTCACGAGCAGCATTTAATTTCGGTTAACTTCTGCACTTTGGTAGTCTTCTTATCGCCCTCTGTTCGACCACCGAGGAGACGTTTAAAAACAATATAACATCTCTAGCTCCACGAAGATACCAGGCAGACCACCAACTGCCCTCAGCACATGTCCAACCGGACGATCGGCTCTGCAGAGTGTGGGCTCTATTTTGGTACAAGACACGGCGAATTGCAGCTCGTTCTGCTCATCAAATAGCAATACAATGCGGGAGAATATTGGTCGACATGTTAGCTTGCCCTCAGCATCTCATTGCTTACTAAACCAGGACGAAAATGAATTATACTATATTTTTTCCATTAATTCACACTTTATTTTTTCCATTAATTTTATGTTATTTGGAGTAAAAATGTAAACAGTACAAATACCAAGATTCGACTGAGCCCGATAAGCAAAGCTTCGTTTACTGAACACACGCTAAATTACATTGCTGAGCGTAAGAGACAGATTTATTCCAACACATGCAATCACGCAGAATAAAAATCAGTCTGAATATCGTATATCGTTATAATGTAATGAAATTGAGTTGCCCTGTCGCTAGGTGTCGCTCGTCGTTAGGTTTACGTAGTCGTGACTTGTGCTTAGATATAAATAAACGCGAATTCTTACATAATTATGTGGTTTTCTGAAAGATAATACGTCGTTTACAAGTAACCAGCTGGTTGCCAGGTCACGCAGAATACACTTTACTGTGACGTAAATATAAATAATAATTGAATTTCAAAATTGAATTCTTGTTTTAGGTGAAATGATATGAGAAAGATAACTATAGAAGTAAATTGTAAGTCTATTTCTTTGTTTTAAACGTGATTGTGATATTTTCGTATATAGGCAGATAGATAATTCACTTGGCAAGTTTTTAAATATAATACATAACTTTAGGATACAAAAAAAAAGGTTCAAAAGAATATAATATTTTTATGATTTATTTATTACTATTTGAAACTCAATAAACAAGAAAATAATATATAGTATCGTACAGGAATGAAAAAAAATGTTTACAGGGCAAAAATAATTTTACGTAACGCATTTTGAGATTGCTGCGTCTATTTTTTATAGATCTCTGAATTGTCTTTTGTTTATATACAGGTGGCCCATTCTCGATAGTTCAAACAAAATTTTAGGCAGAGAACATCGTATGAAGTCATTTAAAGAAAACATTAATTCCGAGAATCAATAGTTTAGAAGTTATGATTTCTTTTCTACTTTATGAAAAATATTTACTTCTTTCACATAAATCACTTTTATTAAAAAAAAAAACATTGAGTCATTTTGAATTTGGCATGGAAGTATAGTAGTAATATAGCAATCATGCAAGGAGCGATTTTTGTGATTATTCTTAGCTTTTACTGTTGTTTGAAATGTTATATTGATTTTTTCTGTTTCCATAATAAAAACTTAGTAAAAATTTATACAAATAGAGATTTTCTTATGATCTTAAAAACTACCTTAGGAAATGGTGATAGTCTAAACAAAAAATCATAGTGATGTAACTATTGCAATATCTTCAGAAAATTAACATTATATCACTAAACATTAATATTATGGCATTATTATATTAAAAAAAAAATTGATTCAACTCAAATTTACATAAATTATTCTCAAAGCAATGTTTATTATCCTTAACATACACAAAATGTGTTCACGTAAAATTATTCTGGCAGACACAGCGCTTTTATATTGTGCACGTATCAAGGATACATTTTTTTCCAATTTCAAGCAACCCTATGAGTAACTATCAAGTCCAATCAAAAATCGCAATCAGTATTATTTCATTTGCCTTTTTTGTATCGCTAAATGTATATGTTTCTTATATTATAAGTTTGATTGGAAACATGCCAACCAAAGTTCAAAAAACAGTTCCGACTTTTGGCTAAACGGTTTGGTCAACTAATGTTCGGGATATACTTAAAGTGTCGGCCAGCTTTCGAGTTTTCTCACACACGTTTCTTTAGATTAAACCCACTCCAAACGTATTTTTGGTGGTCACCCTAATCTCAGTGTAACTATAGAAGAATATTTTCCGTCATAAATTTGGTGAACCACTTTCGACACATGCGATCTATAACAGTATCTTCGAAATATACTTCACAAATTTTCTGTTGAGTTCTTGTGACATTGTTTTCCTTAACGGAAACAGAAAAGCATAAAGTCGACACCTTATAAATTACTAAATATATTTCGTTATATAATTATTAAATATATTTCGTTATTGCCCTATTTTTTATTTATTTTTATAACAGCTAACCTTTAAAAGAAAGCGGTGAATAAAATAATTCTATTAACCCCTGGAACACACGTTACACAAAAAAGCGTGAGTTACAATTAGTAAGCGTGCAATGTATGAAACGAATAGCTAATCACATGAATATTAAAACTACAAAAAAAATTGGTTATTAATTCACAAGTAATAAAAATGGAGTATTGATCTGAAGTATCTAATGGCGCATTTGAATGAGAGTTAAAACGTTCTTATGGCCCGTTGCGAGATGTCATACGGCCAGCTTCGTTTCTTGTCGGCTCTTTCCGACTTAATTCGGCCAGCTTCACGTCTTGTCGGCTCTTTCTAACTTGGTTCGACCAGCTTTGCGTATTGTCGGCTAACAGTATTATAAAATGAAAGATATATTTTCAATAAATTGTTAAGAAATATTTCCGTAATTAATTATTTCATAAAAATAAAATAATAAAATTAACTTCATAGTTTATTATTAATCACAATGTGAATATTTATTTTTTAGTTTTCAAATCGTCTAAATAAAAATATTTTATTTTAAAAATACAAAAAAATTATATGTTTCACTATGCCATAATGGCTTACAATTTTTAATTTTATATATTTATATTAATTTTTATTTCTAGCTTCATTGTAAGCACTAAAATTATAATTTAATTTTTAAATTTGTTGTTAATGAATGAACTGAACTAAAAATCACATGTAATTTGGTCATGGTAATTTTTTATCGACTCCCGAATTTATACTTTGTAAAACAATGCACAATTCTCTTATTAAATTTAAGGTGATATTGACACAACATTCGATAATCTGGGAGCTTTAACCATTCGAATTTAAAGAAACCAATGTTATCCGGGAAACGCTGGGAAAACAACTAAAAACATAAAAGACTCACGGCAGACGGGGATATTGCATAACAAGTCAAGAATTTTCTTATTTCAACCTAACTTCACCTGTTTTTATTGATATTTTTAAATTTTATCATTTTCCAGAAAATAAGCTTCGTAGCCATCTATTGGATTTTATGTCAACACTCAACAATCGAAACTGTAAGGAAGTTTAAATATCGACATTACTTCAAGAGATGGCGCTTTACGATTGTTGTTATTTTTAAGTTGTATAAATTAAAATAAAATTACATGAAAAAGCTGTTCATAGGAAAATAGATGATTTATCCAAAAAACCTCTTATTACATTTCTTCTTTGTTATAATTCAGAAATCACCATAAAGTTAACAAATAAACAAGTTATACGAATATACTAATAAATAAACGAGTTAAACGATTTGGATGCAATCAAATTTAAAAGCATTTTTTATTTTATTGCGTTTCACGTGTTCAATTATTACAGTTGATGTTTTTGGAAAAATCTCTATTAATATAAATCTTATCATCTTATATAAAAATTCTCTAGTATTGTTGTAGTAAATTTCCCAAACGATAGATGGCACTAAGAACTGTTTAATTAGGTTAGGATATATAAATCATGTTCTTATAAATATATTTTACATCGATGTTGATAAGTCATTTAAAAAATCGAGTGTTACCATATTTTTTCAAAGATTAATATGATTATAGCGTAATAATGTATCGGAGTGAATATATTAAAAGAACGTTCAACACTACAAATTCTCATTGTAAGGCCCAGTTTACTATGATATATAATTATTGACAGTTTATGTTGGCGTCAGATAATGAAAACCTTGGCAGTAATGTAGACACATATAGGCGATATTTTTTTTATATTAGGCAAAATTATAATCAATGGAGCAGAAGAGATAATTGACTTTGGTAATTAATATTTTTTTAAAGAGTATCGCCTATTAAAACTTACTCCTACAATTTGTGTTTGCCATATCGTCCTTGTCAATAAACAATGAGATCTGTTAATAACGGTAAGCGCTTAATCACTAAAAAAGAAAAACAAGTAAAATTTTTCGTCAGTACCTATCTGTACAAATTTATACATGTTAGATATCATAATAATTTCATATGTACGACTAATAACTTACATTTAAAGTCTTTTTAAAATAATATATTATAATATACATAAAAAAATAATATACGCGTGGTATATCCGTAATAAAATAAAGACATTTTTCACTGACGCTCATTTCAGAAAAACGACCAAAATGTTCATTATTCGTTATCTTAAAACTTACTTACATTGCTGTATGCTAAAATATATATCTTTTTTGTATGAAAGTGTACAATAAATTATGACTTTTAATTAAACTTACAGTAAATTTCCTGCTTTAAGATACTAATACAATTGAACAGAATGTTTTCATGTTTCAAAAAACATCAACATTTTTTGGTAAAAACCATATCAAAAATAAAAAAGTTTAACGTAATTGGAGATTTCTTTAAATAGCTTTATTTTTTTTTCAATCAAAATTTAATAGAGACAAAATATTGGATAAAAACTATAAAAGTCATATTTCGTAAAAAAAACATTGCCTTTACAAGCTTATAACATTCTAGAAATATCTATATTTTTTTTATTTCGTTTTAACTTATAATAATATTTCAATGATTCATAAGAAAAGAAAGTTATTTTTTCCTTGTCACAATATTGTAAAACGTTAAATTTGTTAAGAAAATTGAAAACTCGTGTACGGTACGGTCTCTTAGTACACTTCGGTTAACAAAAATGTTATAGTCGAATTATTTGTTAATAAATAACCGTACCGAAAACACTGCCGATTAAAAAATGTTGAAAACATAATTTTATGCTGCAAACTGTTGATTATTATAGACACATACACCGTTAATGTCTATTTCTATTTACTACTAACCTAACTTTATCGCTCTTTAACTTCTTGAATTAAAATCATAATTCAATTAAAACACAGAATTACAGCTTTAACCGATGTTTAGAAAATTAGCATTTTTTCTCATTTTTTTAAATCTCAATAAATATTTGCATTGCTTCTTATTTTTAGTCTTTCTGAAGAATATATCCTCAGAAATAACAACTGTTTTGTTATAGTTTTCACAGATGGATAAAAAATATTTGACAATAGTACACCAAAGTATATAGCGATTTAATTTCAGACGGTGCATGCTTTCAATTGACTTGTGCTTCAGATATTATGTCGTGTTAGCCACAAACCTCTCTAATAACGTAATCCTAGCGTAGTACATAAGTCAATTTAGTAATTGTAATAAAATATAAAATAGTAACTAAAAGCCTGAAATAGTCTTTTTATTCGATTACGGCGAAGCTAAGAGAAAGAGTATAGCTTTTCACGCATGTATAATTATGTGGGTCACCCACCTCCCAATTTATTCTCCAATTAATTTAGACAAATAGACAATAAAAAGTATTTTAATCCATTTAGCAATTCATTATTAAATTTATGTTATTTCCACAAGCTATATGAGACATAAAGTTACGCTAGCGCCGATATAGTAGATATTAAGCACAGTTTTATTTAACTCAACAATGATGTTTCAAATGCCATAGGATTTGATATCGAACGAAAGATTTAAGACATTTCGTCTTTTCAAGAGCAATTAAAACGAAAAACGGTTGAGCGTGAATAGAACCTTGTAGCATGTAGTTCAGAATCAGTACTAATATGCTAGTTAGTATCTTCAACTTATATTGATATAACTACGTGTTCTTTAACTGTCAAATGCAAATTAGTCTCCAAAAAAGGAATACAAGATGAGCCCTCATTTGCTGCAAATTGACCTCGCTAAGATTACCTATTTTGAATATATTTGTTGTTAATTTTGTAGAAATTCATTATCCACAATTAAATGAAACTACGTGATGTAGTATTATTTCTACTTTCTTTAAGTTCTTTATCACGACCTAGGTTTCGTTGTATTACAACATCTTCAGGTGGGCGATTAGAAAAAATATATCTTTGCTAATAACCCACCTGAAAGTAAAGAAAATATCTTTGCTAATAGCCCACCTGAAGATGCTGTAATACAACGATACCTAGGTCGTGGTAAAAAACTTAAAGAAAGTAAAAATAATACTACATCACGTAGTTTCATTTAATTGTGATTACCTATTTTGTTTTTATAGATTCCTAATTGGTTCCAAGCGAAACCAGAAAATGTATTTAATAGATTTAAGGCAACATGTGTAACATTACTGAGACGTGTAACTAAAATATAACAAGCTGCTCATTTTCATTCCCAAAATATTATAAATATCATGATAAAAAATGAGAACCATGATATCTTCGATACTTGAGAAATTAAGTAATGTCTCAGGCTTGAAAGAATTTAAAAAATACCTTAAAATACTTGTTTAAAAGGCAATATTCTTTTATCTTAGCAAGGTAAATTAATATTCCTTGGAAAAGTATATAACATTACCCATTTTCATATTCAAAGCAGTCCACAAAAAAAGTCATGAACCCTGCTATATATTAGACAAACATGTTCGTTCAAAAACTCGATATTATGAATATAAAGTATGCATTAGAAACTGTTCGCCCCATATCCGTCTTGAACTGATTTCATTTTTATAATTTTTTTCAGTCAAACATTAAAGTTATCGAAAATTATGCAATATATAAAACTGAGTATCTTACAGTATTTATACCACTTTAAAATATATTGGAAAATATTGAAAATTGCAACGCAACATGCGCCGGTGTTAAGCGACGCAATTGAAAATAACTTAAAACGTTAACTTTAATAATAGCTGTTTAGACATGAATACCAATAAATTATTTAAACACCACACTAATAATAATACTAAAATACCAAGATCGCAAAAACCAGGCAAGCGGAAACGCGAGGATGTGTACATATAAATGTAAAAAATCTACCATGGATATCCAAACTATGAAATGCAAAAAAAAAACAATAAATATCACCAAATTATTTTTACATATGTAAGACTTAATTTATATTATTTATAGATTCCTACGATTTTCAACTATTTCCCCCAAATTTCCTCCACGCACTCTACCACATAGCAACAAACCATAAGGGTGTGACGATCCCCAATCCCCGTTTGGGGTGGTAGAAATTCTTGTGAAAATTACCACGTAAATACAAGTAATTCGTATTTTCTGTATTTTCCATGCGAGTAAAACCTAATGTAATTCAAAACAATTTAAACGACTTTTTTAAACACAAACAATGTGAGCGCACTTCGTGCAGGTATTTGAATCAATTTGATTCATTAGTCTTGTTGCATAGACACAGTTACACCATAGAAATTATTTTCAATTTTGCAATATCTGAAGAAATTTCTTGTACAATTCAGTTTAACGTCGTTTGGCTACAAAGAATTGAACTTGATCAGAGAGAGATAGGTATGTTAGAATATCGAAAACATATATATCTATCTATTCATATAAAGTGACCTGTCATAACTGTCGTATTCATTAATGCAGAATAAAAACTAGTGAAGTTAGAAGCAGTTGGTTCCTTAGAAAGTATTTTTTTTAATTTAACCATCAAGGCGGTAAAAAGGGGTGTAAAATGTTTTATGAGAAAAAATAATCACACACCTATTACTTAATAGGGATCGTCCAGTGTTCGAAATTCAATAATTCATTAAATTTTAAGTTTAAACATTATTGAAATTCTTTTTTCAAAGGGTATAACTCTGTAATCTTTGCATGTTATTTTTTAAATTTGTTTTTTATGTCAGCTAAGAGCGTGTACAAATACATCACTATATTGTGTTGGTTGCCTTAAATTTAATTTAATTTCTGGCTGAAATTTAATTTGGTATTTTTTATAAACAATTAAAAGAAAACACAATTACAACTTTTTTCGTATTTATTTTTCTTTAAACACTTCATTGTGAGTTTTAATTTTTTCATGTTATTATTGAATAAAAAAACGCTAATAAAAATAAGACTTGACATGACCACAGACTATTATGTGTTTGATATTGACAGCGTGAACGTAAATAATGAATCTAACGTATTTTATTTAATGTATTTGTAACACATACAAATTTTAGCTTTCCGCATTCCTCCATATAAACTTTAACTATGCCAAATCGCACATACTTCCGCATGCGCAATACCATTAAAAGGTATACAAAATATTCTCTTCACATATTAATATATATTATAATACTCACTAAACAATCGAACATTTATTACACCGTTTCTTGAAATTCAACGTCCAAAAGTAACCCTTTCATCGATTGTGAAAATTCAACGCCTAAAAGTAACCCTTTCACCGATTGTGGAAATTCAACACCTAAGAGTTATAGAATGTGACCGATTAACCAAGGAAAAGTCGAACTTGAATATGTTTTGAATAAAAAGGATTTAAATAAATTGCCTCTCTTTGAAATTAAATTGTGACTAATTCTAATAAGAAAAGATTAGGTTCATATTAGAGTTGAGTAGATTTGGCCTCATCATATCCCTCATCATAAAATCCCAAATATAACACATCATTTAAAAAGCATTCATCCGTAGTACACACAGCCAGGTCGTGCAATAACTTGGAATAAATTTGTACGTACAAAGCGTTTAAATGCACACATGTGTTAAATTCGTACATGTGTTAAAAATTCATACATGTGTTAAAATGTATACATGTGTTAAATTCATACCAGCGTTTAAATGTCGTCCCAAATATTCATAGGATTTTTCCGACATCACAGTTTCGCAGTATTTTTCCTCTCTCGTTTCCCCCTCAAATCGAGATTCCTTCCAAAACTATATAAATACATGTGTGTATTTATATGTAAATATACATTTTTGTGTATACATTTATGGGTATATACTAATTTTTATTTATTTTGAATATCTTCTGCTATTCAAGAGCAATGGCAATTTGCTACACTTTTGTGTGTTTTCTTTTATAATAAAGTAAATTTAAATTTGAAAATAAATGAAAAAAAATAAATTTGGGGATCATTAGTATAGACGTGAAATTTGAATGGAATGATCTTTATTTCTATGTATATTTCTATAAAGAACTCATGAAGCTACTTTGAAACATCTGTTAATAATTATTACTTATAACGCTCCATAATACGTTTGTACTTAAAAATATAATCTAGTGCGACCAGATTGAGTTCTTATATTATTTTGAAGAAATACTCCCACAAAAATATGTTAAAATACATCTAAGTAGAAAAATGTTTAATATACTTCGAAAAAAACCATTTTTTTTGTTTTATGGGGAACTTCAAATAAATATGAAATTTTAAGATTTTTAATACTGCATATTTTATATAAGGTTAGGTTCACTGTATTTAGATATTGTTAGGTTTAACGTGCCACTTTTTTGATATTCAAATCGTTCTCAAAATTAAAAATTGGTTTGACCTTCCGTAAAACGTTTCGATACTTGACTTGGTACTGTTACAAATCACTAATTTGTTTATTAGATACAAGAAAATTAATAAATTAAAAAATAATTGTTCATAATTATATTTAAAGACAATTAAATGAAACTACATGATGTGATATTATTTCTACTTTCTTTAATTTCTTTACTACGACCTAGGTTTCATTGTATTACAATATCTTCAGGTAGACTATTAGCAAAGATAATTTTTTAAATTAAAAAAAGTTTCAATCTTTGCTAATAGCCCACCTGAAGATGTTGTAATTAAACGAAACGTAGGCCGTAGTAGAAATAATACTACATCACGTAGTTCCATTTAATTGTGGATTATTTATAAAGTTAACATAATAAAGTTTACTCCCAAAGTCGTGCACCTTCCACGACTGGTAGACGTATGCATGATTTCACGTATGCGTTTAAGTTGCGAACAGAAAGCTAATAAAAAATAAAATACCTTGCTTTAAGGAAAAAAATCATCCTTAAGAACCTATTTCCCTGCTCACTTTATTATCAATTAGATTCGGAAAATTTTTGTTTACAAAATCTCAAAGATCTTTGACGTCTGTTTAAAAAAATTCTCTATTTGAATCGATTTTTTCTCACTCAATTTGTCTTAATTGAGTGGGAAAAACGTAAATTGAAATTTTTGTAACACACTTTTGAAAGATGCAAAAACAAACGACCGAAGAACATTGCAATATATTGATTTACATTAGAAGAAAATCAAACGGAAAACCATTTGCAACCCGAGTATGAAATGAAAGCAAATAATTCTGATGGGTTTTCAACTTAGTTCTTCAAAAATTTCAACATGTTCAACCCCAATTCTTGCTTACCGAAGCTAGAATTACAACTAATCACGATTAATTTATTTATTTATAAATTTACTTATAGATGTTTTGAAATATTACAAGTATTACTTATACGTCACGATTACTTAAACGACAGTATTTACTTATATTTCACGACTTATACGACAGTATTTACTTGTACATCACGACTTATACGACAATATTTATTTGTACATCACGACTTATACGACAATATTGACTTATACGTCACGATAAAGAAGCGCGTAACGGTGATAAAAAATTAATACAATATGAATTATGTGTGTTCACAGTCACTACAACAATATTATATGATAGGATGTCCCGGCACACGGCGTAGCTTGCGATGACGCTGACGATAACTCGTCTATGTTTGCGATGACGCTACGCCAAACATTTTATTTATGCGAGCTCTTATACATTTAATATGTGACAAAGAAAGTTATCTGGTAAAAAAAGTGTAAAATTGGTAAAATAGTAGACATACGAGTAAGTAACTCAAAACTTTTTAAAACTCTTTTCAGCGTAAGACGATGCTTGTGTTCTCCACAAACCGGGTAGGTTGAGTTCATTTCCAATAGACTTTAATGAAGCTTTTGCGGTATTATACATTGAAAGATCAATCAACAACTGCAATAGAAATCATTACGTAATTCCTTTTAGTTTGAAGAAAAAAAACCAACTGAAATGCGTTTTTAACGCCCCCAAACCCTTTGTAATATTAAAAATAAATATTTATTACTCTCAATAATACCGCGCGTTTATATATATTATTTGACAAGTACAATTTTGAGATCGCAAAACAGAATTTGATGAAATTTTTCAAATTATAAATCTGATAAACCTAAACTACTTATCACTTTTACAAAAGCAAAAAAAATAATATAATAAGCTTCGATATTATCTCATAAGTGCCAGTAATTCATTGTCCTATTCCTGACGGACGTAGAATGGCAAAAAAATTATCAACGTTTGGACGGAGGTCACCTACTCAATTTTATAAAATATACTAAGCAATTTTGTTTACATATATATTTTATACATTTTTCTCACTGTGTTTTTCCTGCAGTACGTAGCGTGATAAAATATTATACTGAATCCTTGATTTTAAATTAAAATATGAGCCTATGTCCGTGATAACTTGACATAATACGGTGTTTATTTTATCACGTTCGCAGTATTCTACTCATCGATATAATAAATAGGTAGCGCCATCTATCGTCGCTAAATGACACTACCGATTTCTTATATACGTAAAATTGGTGTTTTAAAAGAAACCAACAGACAGAAACATATGTGCAGAAGAAATTGGCGAGTGCGGAAGACGAGCGAAATCTGTCATTTAAATCTTAAACGTGTATTTAGTCTTAAACGTAAATCCACGATAAGTTAGTAACAATAAAATAATTTTGAAAATAAAATAAATGTGTAAAAAAATTTTACAGCTCGCCATTGAGCATTCCCTAATAAGATACAATTTTCAAGGTATTGTACGTCTACTTCTTAGTAGCTATAAAGTTAGTAGGATAGTGCCTATTCAGATAGTATTACATATCATAATATTACATAGTACAGTATTACACACAAAGTATTACATATTACAGTATTAGATAGTAGAGTGTAGTACAGTATTACATATTACAGTATTAGATAGTACAGTGTAGCACAGTATTACATATTACAATATTACATAGTACAGTATTACACACAAAGTATTACATATTACAATATTAGATAGTAGAGTGTAGCACAGTATTACATATTACAATATTACATAGTACAGTATTACACACATAGTATTACATATTACAGTATTAGATAGTAGAGTGTAGCACAATATTACATATTATAATATTACATAGTACAGTATTACACACAAAGTATTACATATTACAGTATTAGATAGTAGAGTGTAGCACAGTATTACATATTACAATATTACATAGTACATTATCACACACAAAGTATTACATATTACAGTATTAGATACTACAGTGTAGCACAGTATTATATATTACAATATTACATAGTACAGTATTACACAAAAAGTATTACATATTACAGTATTAGATAGTAGAGTGTAGCACAATATTACATATTATAATATTACATAGTACAGTATTACACACAAAGTATTACATATTACATTATTAGATAGTAGAGTGTAGCACAGTATTACATATTACAATATTACTTAGTACATTATCACACACAAAGTATTACATATTACAGTATTAGATAGTACAGTGTAGCACAGTATTACATATTACAATAGTACATAGTACAGTATTACACACATAGTATTACATATTACAGTATTAGATAGTACAGTGTAGCACAGTATTACATATAATATTATATAGTACAATATTACACACATAGTATTACATATTACAGTACTGGATAGTAGAGTGTAGCACAGTATTACATATTACAGTATTAGATAGTAGAGTGTAGCACAGTATTACATATTACAGTATTAGATAGTATAGTGTAGCACAGTATTACATATTATAATATTATATAGTACAGTATTACACACATAGTATTACATATTAGAGTATTAGATAGTAGAGTGTAGCACAGTATTATATATTACAATATTACATAGCATACTATAAACTTACAATACATACCCATACTATCCCTGCTAATATATTAAAAGTGACACGCTATTTGTTTGCTTGTTTCTTCGCCTTTGTCTCGGGCTTAAACGATTTCAATGAAATTTTGAACATAAATAATAAACATCCCAAATTAAGGGTTGAGCTGTATATAAAATAAGCTATAGTTTACAGGAGTAGATTAATGAAAACAAACGCTAAAAAAGTCATGTTCGTGCATGAAGACTAAATGCGCTACTATAAATTAAATTTTTAAATTACCAGTACAGTACCTTTTAACATACCAAATTCACGAATTATATCTGCTCCACAATAAATATTAAAAGCCTGATGTGGTAAATTATGTTCAAAATAATATTTATTTTCTAACCTGCCTGGTGAATCTAGCCTGGTGGAAATCTATACTTATATCTTTGGAAAAAAGATTACTTCGTTTTCCTAATACCATGAGGGCGTAGCCGCGAGTGAAACATAGTTTATATAACTGCTATAAATATGAGAAGCGATCTATGATTGAATGTTTGAATAGGGTATTTAGCTAATGTCGATATTTTTTGTAAAAATGTTTTAAAACTGCAGAGTAGGCTTTAAAAAACCTTGTGATGAAAGAAATAATGCATATAACTCCCTTATAATGAAAGCTAAATAACAGGCCAGTGACGTCATAAACCAGTTGTGTTTTGTATGGGGCGTTTTCGCGGGAATCGTAGTTTGTCACTTTTTAAGTCGTTATAACTTTGTAATGAAAAGTCCTGGGTACGATATATTTATTTTAATCGCCTTTAATGTTATTACTTATTCAATTTTAGTAATAAAAAAATAAAGTCAAATACCCTATTCCACACCAATTGTGATAGAAGGAATCTCACCCAAGTAAAGAAATCCCTGTGTAAGAGATAGTTAAAGTTTACTTCTTTATGAATTATTTCAAATTCTCTTTATCGTTTGATGATATTACCAAAGTAGGGAAATTGAATTTCCTTATAACTTTATTGTACATTGTAGATGTTTAGATATTTCAACATGTATATTTATAAATTGTTTTCTTTGTATTTCACTTTTATGTTTTTATTGTTTTAATTTATTATCTACCATATGATACGATTTTCTTACTAAATCGTTATTATCGACTAAAATATATTCTCGAATAAATAAAATTACTAATACCTGTACAAGCAAAAATACACACAGAAGCTCACCGTTTTCTAAGTGGAATGGATTTTATGAAAAAAAATAAAGAAATAAAAATTTAAGAAAAAACAAAACAAACAACATTCGACGCCTCAGGGACATAGGTGTCATTTAATGACTGCATTCTGCATTCGCGGATTATAACAAATTTTCAATAATTGTTTCAATAACATGGTCAAAATTTATTTTGCCATTTTCAAAAAAGAAAGATCAATTATATTCCCCAGCCGTACATCAAAGGAACCGTACAAATTTTGGTGATTTTCAAATACAGAAAAAACAACACACGAAAAACGAGGCAAAAACATTTAAAAAAAAACAAAATCAGACAACACCGGCGGCGCCTACACACCCAACTTGTTTTATTAAAATCTGACATGTTATTTTCGAGTATTATCCTGTAAAATGAAGTATGCCATGAAATCACGAATAAACAACCCTTTCACAAACAATCCGCATCGACAGTCAACATCCTAATTATGTATAATACGGCTGCCACGTTGACAACCGTAGCACTTCTTAATCATACCCTGATTAAATCGTCCCCATAATAGACCTTCAATTGCGGGGGTAGACGGGCGATGTCGAAGAGGGCGACAATTTGCACCACGGGAAGTCAATTTCAAGCAATTGTGCTCTGCCACGATGCGCCCCACTGGGCACTTGTTAGCGATATGAAGGGGTAGGTTCGGAGGTATAATTAGGAGTTTTCATGGACGCAATATGATTACATCCTTGCGAGCAATTTGCAGTAACATCACTGGTGTAAGGTTAAACCGAGTTATAAAAATGAAAACATTATTTCTCCACATCTGGGCTAATAAAAGAGGATCAAATTTTAACAACCTCATGTACAAATATGAAAAATTTTCCGGTGCCCGTAACAAAACATTAAATTTAAATGGTAATAAGGCATATAGTATTCAAATATTTGGAAAGAATTCTTTTAAAGCTTTAAAATTTAAAAAGAGAGACTAAATATAGATACAAAGAAATGTTTAACAAATTGAAACTAAAATCCCCGAGACAATTTCCCATTACCAAACGTGTTTTTGATTCCTATTTAAGTCTGCATTCCCGAATAATAAAAATTAATTCGCTTCAATTTTAATATTTTTTTAAAATAATTAAATAAGATAACGTCTCATTAATTCTTTAAATAAATACTTAATTATTCTAAAAAAATAAATAAGATAACGTCTCCGTCAGTAGGGATGCGCGAAGGGCGTTACGGAAATTGTAACTTTACAACAAAAGAAGCATCAGACAATTTAGATTAGGCAACAATTAAAAAAAATTTACTGATCTTAACGAAAATTCTAAATTTCATCCAATTCAATCACTTTTTTGAATAATGCCACATGTATCAAAAGAAAACCTGTCAAGTACGAGTGGAACTCGCACTACGAGGGTTACTTATACAATTAGACATTTATAAACAGTTAATCATACATAATATTCCTATCAAACTATTTATAATTTTTTTTGGAACGGAAATACATTGCCTGCTATATTTTTTCACGGCCCCAAATTTGAAAAAAAATTTGTTATGTGACGTAACTACAAATTTGTTTTTCCTTCACTTGTGCTAAAGACCTTGCTTCTCGCCGAATTTCCTGATTCTAACCCAACGGGAAGTACCCTATAGGTTTTGATTCATTTGCGAATGTCAAAATATGCGGCATAAAGGGTCCTATTTTTACCACAGCTCCAAGGGACCGTATTACATTTCAAAGGCCCCATAGACCTCCAATGGACCGTATTGCAGCTCCAACAGATCATAGTCTTAAATTTTAATTTTAACTTGGTATCTATACGCGTTCCCGAGAAAAGGGTTTTGATACACAGACAGACGGACAACGAAGTAATCCTATAAGGATTCCTTTTTTGTTTCGAGGTATGAAACCCTAAAAATATTAATAAAGTGCAATACTGAATTATGTCAATAGTTTGTGACAATTTAATAATAATCTTTTGATGGTTGTTATTAAATTAGTATAGCAATCTAACCTCTATAAGTTTCTTAATTTAAAAAGAAAATTGCAATAAATACAATTTCCTTGCACCTCATTCTCGGGACACACTATTTTAACTTCAACGAAAGGGTTAAAACACGTCCGGTTCACCACACAACCTCCATCAGAAGGGTACGATTCCCTATTGGAATAAACGGGTTTCGTATCGCTTTGATGATGTTGCACTGCGAACCCCTTATTGGGCCGTAAAAAAGAGCGATATTATTTTGTAGAAATAAAAATCTACTAAGCTTGTAATTCAATATTTTCCTCATGAAACGTTCATATGTAAATAAGATTGAGTAAATGTCGAAAATAAAAAGATATTGATATTCATACAGGACAACTTGAAAATAAGGTCATTTCAATAGTTTAATTTTCCTTTACAAAACGTTTAATGACTAAGTCAGAAAAATAATGTTACTTAAAGTTTATTTCGCCCTACGTAACATTTAATTACTAAGTCAGAATAATAATGTTATTTACTTAAAGTCTCTTTCGCCCTACGTAACGGTTAATGACTAAGTCAGAAAATAATGTTATTTACTTAATGTCTCTTTCGCCCTACGTAACGTTTAATGACTAAGTCAGAAAATAATGTTATTTACTTAATGTCTCTTTCGCCCTACGTAACGGTTAATGACTAAGTCAAAAAATAATGTTATTTACTTAAAGTCTCTTTCGCCCTACGTAACGGTTAATGACTAAGTCAAAAAATAATGTTATTTACTTAAAGTCTCTTTCGCCCTACGTAACGTTTAATGACTAAGTCAAAAAATAATGTTATTTACTTAAAGTCTCTTTCGCCCTACGTAACGTTTAATGACTAAGTCAGAAAATAATGTTATTTACTTAAAGTCTCTTTCGCCCTATATTTACGCTATAAAAAATAAAGACTTAAACCTTTCAAAATTTTCAGTCAAAAGCCCGAACAATTCCACAAGAAAGTAATTTTACTCTACGTACGCACTGACGATAAGCGATAGGTAATGATGGTACTGAATTGATAGTTTTATTAATTATGTATTAAAAATGTAATAACTTTATCAATTGAGATGGTGTGTTGCTAGCCATATATTTTAATTAATGTCCATTATAGGCTATATCCCTGTTTATTCTTTGAATTTCGCCCCTTGAATTTATTCTTTAAGTAAGTAGGCATTTTCTTTGTGACTTTTTACGTTTTTAGCTTTTATATTCTTAATATTACAGTAACCCATAACATACAATAAGAACTACCTTCTATTTCAGATGGCCGTTCAGGGAGTAGAGATCCCATCACCCTCATATCCTAAAAGCAGTCAAAACTACTAATGATTTTCTCATAGGTAAACAAAAGGCTTAGCTCCAATTTATTATTATATTTATGGAGCACGGCTTCGTTTAAATTATATTTAAACTTTCAGGTGTCTTTTCCACAATTTTTATGTTCCCAAATATACATTCATAGAATAATTTTAAAAACTAAAGTTGGTTATAACAGAAGAGTGTAGATATTAAAATCTAAAGAAATTTTAGCAAATGTTCTCTAAGGAACTCGAAATTTAGTCATTAAGGGGAAGATAATAAAACCAAACGCGTGAATTTAAAATTGATGAGTAGAAATCTTCAAGACTGTCACAGTGATTTGGTTTAACATTCGAGCCGTTTAGGGCACTTTATTTAATCCGTTAAGGTTTAAACGAGCTTAAAGTTCAAGCCGAGTTATTCAAGACGTGTTACTACTGAAGAAAAATTCGGGAGCAAAAACAAAAAATATGCGTGAGCGTAGCCGCGGGCAAAAACTGGTATAATAATATTTTAATACTTATCTTTGCTGAAAGAAATTACTCTTTGGGCAGTTTTACATGCACAATGAAAATATCAAACTTCCTCTTTATACCAAGTAGTTTAAAAAATATTTAATATAATACTCCGTTGGGTCTGTTTAAATGTCCTCGTGGAAACAACGATAAGGAAACCGCTATATTATTTTATTCAAAGACTATTTCTTTCAAGGACGAAAGACGATTCCTTGAAAAGACTAAAACAATCTAACAACTCAATAACTAAGAAACTAACCATCCACTTTCTATACCTATGAACTTGCCGAAAATAAACCTTGTATATTAGCGTCATCTCTGTATAATGGTGAAAATTATATTCATTCTATACGTAACCTTCTGCTCATAATTGTAAAGGGATCCTTAAGCCCATTTTCCGTAGATAAAATCTCGGATGTACATCTTTGAAATCAATCCCCTTGGTTACTAGAGATCCTCTATGAATGAGTCACGCGTGATTTAATGAGGATACTTGTCGCTTGTAACGATGGACCTTTTTAGGCACCGACTATTAGGTCTCATTCATCGCTTAATCATCCTTATTGATGTGAATGTAAGAGATGATTAGAGTGTTTGAGAATTGTGTTGAAATTACGTTTTATTAACTAAATAATATTCCTTCGAATGTGATAGAATTTGGCATTATTATTTCTTATACTCGCACTATCAGTACACTTCCTCCTGAGTATTCGTTACATTCGTCGGTCTTTTGCAGACATTCACTTCCAGAGCGACATAATGAAACTCACGAACCCTTACTTATGTAATAGGACGTATTTTGTTTGTTTAGAAAATGGTCTCATCATTAAAAAGCATATTCCTTTCCGAAGGAAAAGGCTGCTTTTGAAGAAAAACTAATTTACTTGCGGAAGACACAGATCGAAAATCAAACCGTTATGATGTACTTCGCGGCCATCAGTGGCTAAGTCGATCAATTATTATTATCCGACCGTCCCGGCGGTCGGATAAGCATACACAATTTAAAGTTCGAGATTTTAACTACATTTGCTCAAAATATGTTTAATTTGTCTCTTCATTAAACATATTTTATACCCGTTATCATCAATCATATTTCGTTATCATACTAACTTTATGAAGTGGAAAACTTGTTTTTAAGGTTTGACACAAAAACGGCTTGAGCTATCGATATGAAACCGCGATTTATGATATGTAATTGATCAGCATTAAAGATTTAAGTGAAAGTTGTTGAAGTGTCTGGATCCCTTTTAAACCATAGTAGTTAAAGTAATGAGAGTGTATATGGCTAATTAATAAACATTGTCTCTTATGACCCGTTTTCTCTTCGTTAAATTCACGTTCACGCAAAAACCACTAACTCGATTGACATACAACTTTCGCAATGTAATAGTTTATATTTGCATTTGGCAATGGACTAGATTGGCCATAACCTATATATTGTAAGTAAACATGTTATATACTTATTGAAATATAATTAATAATCGGGTATTTGACTAAATTTTTTTTATTTCATTAATCATAATTTCAAAGTACAAATTGATGAAGACTGAAATTTTTTTTTAATAATCTTAAAAATTTACCGAGTTATGAAAGTTTAAATTTAACCTTTAGAGTAGGACAGCAATACTGTGTTGTGAGGTCATTTTTAATATTGCACATTATATTCTACGAGAGGAAAAGAGTTAGGTATATACACAACTCTATCTGCATCTTCAAATTTAGAAGCCTACAACTGGCTTATTTTTCGATCATTTTTTAAATTTTTTTCAAGACTGGTTTTTAATTAACTTATATTTCACAATATTCACAGTATTTCAATGTAGTCGGAGTAATAAACGCTGATCAGAGCCCTTTCAGGAGGAAAACTGACAAAATTAGTACAAATACGTGAATATTATGTATGGGGTAAGTGTTGTTTTTAAAAGGATTTTGATAGGAAAATCTGATAGCATATCCGTATTTTTTACGGATTAACGTAAGTAAGCGTTTCAAATATAGTCAGTTTTGATTCATAAATACAAAAAAATTAAAATAAATATTGTAGATATTTTTTGCGTTTTCTATTATACTTAGAATTGGATGAGTAATTTTAGAGAAATTTAAGTTTTTGGAAGTAAATAAATGTAAAAATGCGCATATGACGTGTGCTGGTACAATGTGTTGAAATAGATTGGGTGAAAACGCGATTGTGGTCGTTTATGCAGAGGCGTACCACATCAAATGTTTGAGAAATAAATTTCGTTGTATTCCAAAATTTTACTTAAGCCGGTGTTAAGTAAAATTTTGGAATACAACGAGCCAAGTTAATTTAATTGGTTTATTAGCGTGGGAGTTTAGTTCTTCTTATTCATAAATTCATTTGAAAGTTATTTACTTACTTTATTGATATTTCTTTGTTATTCTGATAATATAAATCAGATATAGTTGTTAGGTTTTACACATTACATTAGATTGTCAATTTTAAATTGTGTTTAAATGCATATTATTTCATTTTTAACCAAATAATCATATATTTGGTAAATAATTTAGTCAATATGTATAGATGCAAAGTTTCTCTTTTACCTTCGAGCAGAGTAACATAAGAACCAAAGTGATTATATTATCTTGAGACAGTATAATATTCCATTTTCAGTGCAGTCCTCCATAATATTCCATTTTCCTTGTTGCCGGGAAAGTGGCAGGTAATAATTACATATTCCCAAATGGACGAACAAATTCAGATCTCAGTAGTATTATGGTTAAATTTTTATTAAAATTCTTTTCGTCTTATTTTATTATGATTCGATGAATAACCATTATAACCATTTAATTGCAATTAATATTGACTGTTAATCACCTTACTTAAAAATATAATATATAATTACCTGACTTAAAAATATTAATAAAAAGATATTTTTATCAATTCAATTTTACCTTTCAACTCTGGTAAAACTGCACTATTTTCCTTTATAAATACACATTTTTTTTTAGCCGGTATTCACGGAGATATGCCTAATGTATTGTTATGAATTAAAGTATTGGAGAAGAATATTTTACAAATCTCTTGCCGGATGAGTTGCTCAAATAAAATTACATATATTTTTAAGAGCTTGCAATACTATTAAGAATTAATCGGCGTATAGTGCACGCCGATTAATTAAAATTAATGCTCACATAATAAACAAATGGCATTAATTGTGAATCCAAAAAAAGTTTGTCGTTTATTATATTTTATCCGAAATAAAAAGACAAATTTACTTCAAACCAAAACAAATTTCACAAGATCACGGCCAACAGCTCTTAATTCAAGGAGGTAGAAAGAAAAATCGTAAAAGATTTCCATTTTTAACCGTTCGAATGCGGAAGTTCGTCGGCCTTTAAATACGAAAATCCCACTTGAATAAATTGATTGCCGCTCGCACTAGCTCGTACAAGACAGTCGATCGATATCATTTTGTTGTCGCCAACCGCCTGAAACGCTATTTTTGAATTATTATAAGCGCTCATCAACAAATCCGGAAGGCATCGTCCGTTCACGGAAGCCCACGCATACGAGATGAAAACAAAGGAAAGCGAAAGGCGCCCGTTCGCCTTACGATTGAATGGGAAGTAAATTTTCAAAAGGAAATATTGGTTTCCTTATATATATTTTCTCAGGATGATTATCGATGTAACGATGAAGTTTATTGAACCCAATTCACTTATATTTATTCATATCATCGGGTAGAGTAAACGCCGTCAGTTCAGCATAAGAGAAGACCTGTACTTTTTAGTTTTTTTAATGAAGTTTTCACTAACGTCTGTCTTCGTATGACTTTTGAACATTTTATAGATTTTTGGGAAACAGTTAACATGAATATACATTTTTAGGATTAACAAGTTTTTTCATTGTTATTGTCGGTAAAAAAATAATACTGACCATATACACATATACATACATACGAATATGTATATACATACAAATATATACACAGATATATATCTCATATTCATATTCATTTATGGATTTACACACATAAAGAAGCATACACACTGGCTTATTACATACACACACGCGCACCGACACACTTATTCCGTTTCATTCCATACCTATGGCTTGAGACTAAGATACATTATTACATATAATTTAGTAATTCAGCCCTAGGTCTCCCTTTCAAAAGTCCCCTAACAGTCCTTTTAATCATATCACGTATCTCGGGTGTATTTAGTCAGTAAGTAGACCGCATAGTGTTTGTTCGTATTTATTTATAATTGTAGAGAGCTTTCACACTTTATAATAGAAGCTTTCATACTTTACATAATTGTTATTCCTCTTCGTTCGTATTTAGTCTCACAAGTAGCCATACTTACGAGTTACAATTGTCGACCGTCAAGAACTGTTAATTTTAACAGAACAGAAAATCTAAGTCTGTCCAGTGCTTTATTGACTTCATAATATTTACTCCAAGAGAAGCTTTTTGTACGATTGCTAAAGATTTTATTAAAAAATAGGGTCCTGTAACCATAATTTTATTATTTTTAATGCGGTATCACACTCGAACATATTTCTCAAAAACTTCAAACACCAATGGCGAATCCTATGACAAGGTTCGATTAAAAATTCACTGACATCGATTTCGTAGTCTTTTCTCAAGTACTATAAATACGACGTCATATAATAAAGGATAATTAAATTGCTTTGAGAGCTCCAGGAAAATACCTGTTGAATTCTATATTCCATTTTTATTAATTTTTTTCTGAAATATTTATCATAATTCCTTTATTTTCACACTCGTATCGTGTACGGCAACATATATATATATATATATATATATATATATATATATATATATATATATATATATATATAAATACGAGTATTTATGTCGCTATTTACAACAACACTATATTAATATTTACTCTCTTTCGAATGTTTCTAAACAGTTTTAAACAATTATTTTTTAGGGTATTTTTAAATATATTTTTTATGTTTTCTTTTCCCATTATTTAGCCATTTAGCCATTCATTGTTTCCTTACTTAATATATGAAGAGTATTTTCCTAAAGTTTTCCTCTCTCTCCTTCCCCTCCCTGTAAGCAACTTTTTGACATATTGAAGTTTTCGTCAACACCTACATAGTATTGGTAAAGCATATGATACCGGTGTAAAAGTTTTTAAAAATCATCTATTTGATAATCTGGATGATTGAGATAAGACTGGATGAATTTGAATAGGCGTTGAGCATGAAAGGAAGTAAACAATCTGTGAAACAACATGCAAACAATTTTTTGTGCACCCAAATTTTTACGTCAGTAGCAGTACAAAAATAATCTCTCACAACCAAAAAACAAAACAAAATTTGTATCCATTCTATATTTCACTGTGGGTTGTAAATTCGAAAAAAATATTATTTGTCAATAAAAAAAATTATTTGTGGATAAAAATTTTCCTTCTAAAAAGGATAAGCGAAAACCTGTGCGTTTCATTATATTTTTTTGTAAATTGAATGTGACTTTAACTAACTTATTTACAAGAGAAATTGTATTCATGAGTTATTTTAAATAAAAATTATTTATGTATATTTTTTTTTATTTAATACGAATTGGTTAGACTTATTCCTGTAAGGGCAAAAATTCAGTAAAAATAATGAGTACCTAGGTGGACTGCAAGATATTACATTTACCGTAACATTTTGCTGTTCACTTAGAACAACAAAAGTTTTAAATTAAAAAAATGCTTATGGCAATAAATATCTACTACTAATACATTAAAAGGAATATAATAACTCTGGAAAAAACAGGACACGAACGATGGAATATGACGTTAAGAGATGTACTTTTTCCTAAGACGGCTTTTGAAAGTACATAATGGCGATGTATTTTTGATGCTGGAATATGATGGATTCCATAAATTGGCTGTGGAATTAAAGAAGCAACATTCGTAAGAGAACAAATAATATTTAGAAAACCGAAGCGAGCTTTGGTTTTTTTCAACATAGACCAAGCTTCTGGGCGGATAAACCTATTAATCTGACATCGAAGTAAGAATGCAAGTGTCGATAAATTAGAATATTACAAAGTAGCGAAAGAATACGAAATTAGCGCTGATCACGAGTCGGTCCTATTTTCTGAAACTCTTTTTACTTTTATATTGATGGAATCCACGTAAATAAACAGTACATTTGATTTTAAGTTGCCTTCATTGTTATTTCTATTAAAACTCACACGTGTAATTGTCATTAGTATTCACTTGCAACTTATGTTAACACTCCTTAATTATCGCTGATTACTCTAAATATTAGTTAAATTAAAAAATCATTAGTTCACAATTAAAAAATCATTAGTTCAAATAATAAATAAATAAAAACATGAACCAAGTTCGTGTCGAAACTGCGTAATTTTCTATATCTCTTAAGAATTTCATTGAAAGTTCTAATGAAATAAATTGATTTGTTCTAGTGAAATAATTCGTACACGATTGAAAACTTAGATGATGAAACTTAGATATTTCACAAAGGAAACTTAGACTTCAAAATGGTAAGTAAGGCAAGGTTACTCTCTTCGCGATAAGGTAAGCGAAAAAAATTCCCTTCCGCTTTACACGAACGAGGAAGTACATTCAATTTTTTTTTTTTAATATGACTCTATTTTAATTGAGATCACCATCAAAATTATTTCTTTAAACAATTTCATGCACACAGGTCTGAAGTTGTAAGACTATGACAGTCGACGGACAGATGATTGGACATAAGTTATATCGTTCCTCACTTCATATGTAACACTAAAAAAACGATTAAGTTTCCGGAATCTCCAATTGTGACTAAGGATAATATTTTCCTCGTATTAATTTTTTTTCTTCCGCCTATCTTTTTCCCGAAATATTGAATTAATACAAAAATAAATGTCACAAAAATCTCACCCAACCTACGCTTATACGATATGAATACATTAGAAACTCAATTCATATTAACAGAGGATTTTCTCTACACAATAGCTCAGAAGTTAGTTTCAAACTCATTTCATATTAACAGAAGATTTTCTTTACACAATAGCTCAGAGGTTAGTTTAAAAATAACTGTCTCATATTAATTTGAAATTGAAGTTACTAAAAATTAACGTTAAGAGAAAGCTTTAGCAATAATTTTCTTGAGGAAAACATAATTTTTAATGTTAAAGATTAACTTTTAAGATTAATTAAAATATCAATGTGAGTCTAAAACTTAAAAAAGCTTTGAAAAGTGTGTAATTTTTTATTTATAAGAATATTTTTTTCCAATGTTAAATAGGTAAATTCTATTGCAACCAATGAGGTAAATAGTTTACAATGCCGTGGAGTCTTCATGGTAAGATACGTGTACGTTACAGTGTGTAAATAATACATTTTCAGAAGCTGAACTTTTATTCACTCGTCTTAATATATGCTCTTAATATATACTCGTCTTAATACATATAACTGTAAAAAAATAGTTTAGTGTGAGAGCGACTGATAGTTGTTATATTTACAGCATTGTCGTGTATTTATCATATAATCTGATGAAAATAAAAGCAGAATGCTGAAATGTCTCACTTTGCTTAGTCACTACCTCTCTATTAAAATAATATTCACAGGGTTCAGCAAAACAAAATATACTGTTCACATTTTTAATATCTCCGGATTTAAACTTAATATGCGTATCTATTTCACTGTTTACTAAAAAAAACTGACTTAATAATATTTCAATTTCAAAATTCATCATACACAATCAACACTTACTATTCAATGATTACCAATATATTTCGACATAATATCAAATTATTGGTAATCATTGAATAATAAGTGTATCGTCTTTAGTGTGAAAGCGGAATACTTGCAGTATCATTTCACCTATATAAGTCTTATAATACGTGGTCTCTCATATACATATGCAAAATATCGTGAAAATCTAAAAAACTGTAAAATTTAGAATCTTTGCTATGGTTATCTGTAATCATTGAATAGTAAGTGTACCGTCTTTATTGTGAAAGCGGAATACTTGCAGTATCATTTCACCTATAATAAATCCAATAATACGTCGTCTATCATATACATATTGTAAAATATCGTGAAAATCTACAAAACCGTAAAATAGGGAATCTATAATCAGTAAATAGTGCTATGGTTTTCTATAATCAGTAAATAGTAAGTGTATCGTCTTTAGTGTGAAAGCGGAACACTTGCAGTATCATTTCACCTATATAAGTCCTATAATACGTGGTCTATCATATACATATGTAAAATATCGTGAGTCTTAAAAACTGTTAAATTTAGAATATCTTTGCTATATTTTTCCGATAAATTTTAGATAAACTTTTAGTAAAGCTATGTCTTGATAAATTTGACTTTGTCAATTTCGGAAATAGGGGGAAACATATGTTTATTATTGATATTTTCAGCAACAAGCCACTTGACATAAAATTCTGATAAAATAATCATGAAATCTTCATAATTTAATATTTTTAATCTGATCCCACACGACACATGAAATAAAAAAAAATAATTGCTCTGTTGAGACCATCTTAAATTAATTTACAAATATTTTTGAATAATAACTATTGCGATATTTACGGATTAATATGCTTTCGTCACTAAGCCAAATTTTAAGTTTACGTGTAATGAAGCCTAAAAAGATGAAAATCTGAAAAACTATTAATCAACACTACAAAAATAATAAAAAATATATATTTCTTGGATAGAGGCTTTAAATAGATTTTTAAAACTGATGATGACAAGAAATAATAATTATTTTTTTATCTATTTGCCTATAGGACAATTGAAAGCACTCTATTCACTATTTAAAATTAATATTTTCTATTATGCTAGTAAACCTGGGAACAAGGAAAACGTGTTTAAATAAACGACGTCTCTAGAGATTAACATTATTTTCCATTTAGATAAAGCTACAAATTTACTTGTATGATACTTGCAGATACGTTAAATATACAAAATAGTAGTTTGATCTTTATTTCACATTAATGTGGTATTTACTTTAAGACTTATATTAGGATTTAATTAAGACTATTTTGCCAAAAAAAAAAAGATAAAATAAATCCGAGCATTCTATTTAAGTAACAAAATTTTCAAAGTGAAAGACTAATGAAATTTTTCACTTTAATCTTAGTTATATAACGTTAGCAACGTTAATTAAAATTTGAAAATATTTCAGTATGACTTAACTGTGAAACAAATTATTGAGCTTACCTTGACTGCGCTTTTAACGAGAAACTTCATTTGAGACGTATAAAATGTTTATTTCCCTAAACCTTATTGTTAATACTGAACTGACAAATAAATGTTTAACTCCGGTTTGTACCTACTTACATAACATGTTTCAAAATGTAAATGTTATTTTTTCGTTACGATTATGTCATTATAGTAAATTTGGATATTGAAACCTCCGTTCGTCTTGCATAAAGCCAATGACGTTTGAGTGTGTGGTTAATGTAGCTAACTCACTTCTCATCACCAGTTACGCATTGCTTAAACCAATTTAAATTACGTTTTAATAATAATAATCGTAATATAAGTGGGACTTATAAAGTAGAAGTAGATTCATACCTCATAATTTAATATTCCAGAGTTTATAATAACATTTCTAGTGAAGCAATTTATTGCTAAAAATTATATTAAGCAATCCAAAAAGACAGCACATAATTAGTACAGTCATTTCTAAACACGAAAAACGGTTGAAGTTTAACTATTAAGTTTGTGTAAATTTTAAAATGGAATAGAGTCTACCCGGGCGTTATTAAGGTTATCGGTTAAATAGTAGAATTATACCTAGAATTATACTACTTACATGAGCCAAAGTATTTTCAAAAATTTCAGCATTCCTGTTCCATAATTCACTTACGTATATTTTAAATAGAAAAAACTTTTTCAAAACTATTCGATCTTCCCAATATCGATGCGTCCACGAAAGGTGTAAAAAAGATAAAAGCATGTAGCAAAAATTAAAAAACGGATACAACATATCTTCTTAAAAGTGAGTTGAAATTATTCCAATTCCACATTTCCAAAAGTCAGTTTCTTTTTCTGTTCCTTTTTTACTTTTCAATTCGGCTTCATTTGCTGATAATTATCTAAATTGAGGTAAATTACCACCGGGACAAACCCGAGCAATAACGCTAGTAACACAGATGAAAATAATGCAAACAAAGCTAAATAAGTTTCACTCAAAAATTAGGTCGCCAATTGTGCTCCGAGTCCTGTGAAAACATCCCCCTTTCAAAATTTACCCCGTATTCAAGCACGGGCACACTCGCGTATCGTTTTTCGTCTCCGCGTGGGCCTTCGTGAATTAAAAGGGACTTTTTTTATTCTCTGTGTATAACGATGAGCGCTTAATTTAAATATAGAACATTTCCGGAGGTTGACAACGCCGCGCGGGTTATTTGCGAACGCGGAAGTATTCCGGTTAAATAAATTAGGCTAATATTGAGACACGTACTGTATCGGAATTGAGTATTACGTGCTCGAAGCGTGTTTGTGAGTTAGTTTTTTTTATATATCTTGTTGCTATCCGATTTTTATATACAAAAAAATGGAAAGCGATAATGTAAAAATTAACGAGCGTAGTGTCCTTTTGTGTAATAACCCTTCCGCGAGCAGGTTTCGATTGAATCTGACGAAAATGTATTCAATGACAAAATTTAATATTTACTGATATATTGATTATAAACCATAGACCGTATACTCGTCATTGATTGACTACTTTTATATTTTAAGTCACCTTATTGAGGAGTGGTTACAATTTTAAATTACAAAAAACGGTGAAGTGTGAGTCGGACTCGCACAGAAGGGTCCGTAGCACCAATAATATTAAACTTATAAATTTGTTTCTCTCGATTGTAAATACAGTGAAAACAAAGTTATCGCTGAAAATATCCCTGTGTATCAAGAACAACACAACATATCTTATTCAAACCAATTTTTGTTGAAAGTTTATTTTAAGTTAGTTTTCTACTACCTTAATTTTTTTCAGAATTTTACACACAATAGACGAGGAGGACACACTTTTTAAGATCACATCTCCCCAAATATTGACTTAAAAAAAAGTTATTTTGGAACGTCTATGTCATATTAAGACCTATCCAGTGATACCCCCACACGCCTAAGGGAACAGATTTTTTTTTCATTCCTTAGTTACGTGTACAGAGTGCCACCTCTAATATAATTTTTTTCTTTCATAATTCCACTACTTCGGTTCATAGAAGATATCTACCATCCAAATTTCAAGCAGACAGGCAGACGAACGGGACGAAATTATAAAATGTTGCGTTTTTGCCATTTGCTGAAGCCGTTCCTTTTTTTGTGAGAAACTCTTCGACGTATACAATGTGGATTCGACCGTTCGACATTAAATGAATTCTCATATACCATATGGTTTTCCTCAACCGTACACCAAATATCAATGAATAAAATTCTATTAGTTTAGTCATAGGAATAGTTTTAAGTGGTTTGTATTTTCAAATACGATGTGGGTATTTTCAAACACGATGTATGTAATTTCAAACACGATGTATGTAATTTCAAATACGATGTATGTAATTTCAAACACGATGTATGTAATTTCAAACACGATGTATGTAATTTTAAACACGTGGTATGTAATTTCAAACACGATATATGTAATTTCAAACACTATGTATGTAATTTTGAACACGTAGTATGTAATTTAAAACACGATGTATGTAATTTCAAACACGATGTATGTAATTTTAAACACGTTGTATGTAATTTCAAGCAAGCTTTGCTACCGACACCGACGAAAACAATAACCGCACGCCGTCGCCATGCTGTTATTGCTTAACAAACATTGCAAATAGTGTTTACGTTTTGGTTATATTAAAATGATATTTATTTCCAAAAAAAAAGTTTATTCTCAGCTTAATTGTTTATTTCACTATTTTAAAGTATTTATGAGAACTAGTACTGATTGGGACTTCATTTAATACCCACGGTCAAATTCATATATTTTATTTTTATTAGAAATTTGACAGATTGATCAATACTAACCCTCATGTATCTAAAGAATGTTAACATTGGGAAAAATATGCATACATACCTGTATGTGTGTGTGTGTATATATATATATATATATATATATATATATATATATATATATATACATTTCTTTTATCGCTTGTATCGCAAAGCTAATTATAAGGATTCCAAATTTAGAACTTCATGCTAGATAATCGTAAAAATATTACTGAAAATGTCCAAAAAAAGCATTACTATCCCGCTCCATTTCCAACCTGCTTAAGTCAAAATTATGGAAAAATACTAACAGAACTTCACTGAAAAAATTTACCGCATGACTGTAGCAATGATTTTTAATATTTTTACGTCTGTGAAAAATATGTAATATATACAAGTAGTAAGATATATTATAAATAATATAAATATTTTTAAAAAATCGTTCCGGGGTCCACATAACTCTCTAATTTTTTTTGATACGTGGAATTTTAAAATAAATAAATTACTTCACTTGTTCCGTCTAAAATACACATGAATTCAAATATTCTAGAGTGTTAAATGACACTTTTTACTACCAAACAGTTTCTGAAAAAACGGCTATGATAAACGGATAGAGGGACGCATAAGTGACCTTACAAGTTTTTTTTAGCGCAAGGAATCCTTCAAAATTAAGCGTGAAGTAACATTAGGGAATATTTATTTATTTACTTATTAACTTTTATGTACAGTACATATGGCGGACTTATTGCTACACGAGCAATCTCTTCCAGTCAACCATAGGAATAGGGAATAGGATGACTTCTAAGTATTATACTAAATATCAAAGTGGCATCTGTTGAAATAAATTTATCCTCGTGTTCGCCATTCTTTTATATATGTATTGGTAAATTATACGTCCCAAAATAAAAGTAGTTATAAAGCTTGGTTATAAAAAATGTGTTCCAAAATCTTTTTAACTTACTCTCTGCACTTTAATTTTTAATTAAGCCCAATGTGATAATTTAATTTCGAGACAATTTGAACGGTTACGGTTAGAACATAAAACATAAAAATCCTACATCATCATTTACGGATAAAAATCTTAATTTTTTTTATAATATTACTTCTACAATTTTTTAATTCATGGGAATATCATTCAAATGAGCATAACATTTCCACGAATTTTCAGTATTAATCCGTTATCTTCAAGAAAAATGATTTGATTATGTTGTATATAGAAAAAGTTAACTTAATTGACAATGAAGGTAAAACAAACTTGTACGTTCTGAAAACAATTACATCAACACTGCTCTCATATCTAGTTCATTATCTAAAATTACCTCGCATAAATATCGAGGAGCAATCGGCGATAAAAATTGCAAGGGAATCGCTTAGTCCATTAGCCTACGAGAAGCAAGACAAAGAAGGAATGAGTGATATAACACTCTGTTCTCGCTTCAAGCAGGTATGAAACGGAACGCCATTATTGAAAATGAACCGCGAGTGGACTGCAATTTACAACCATAATTATTGACCACATATGTACATAGACAATTAAATAAAAACAAATAGATAATAAGCGCAATTCGAAAAATATTTTAAATAACAATAAATAAATTTTAGATATTGCATAAAATTAAATACACATTATTGCCATAAGGTGAGATTGAAAAAAATTAAGGGACCAGACGCTTATAATGTGTTGATCAAAGCAGTGGTTCGTTGAATCGGCGCCGTAGTTAAATTCTACAAACCGCTGATTAAAAGCAACGCCACTGATGCGAAAAGCTACGCACTGCGTTTGCCGACCCACCTGTCCGGCGTGGTGATTATGAACATTACCTCCAATGATACACGCATTGGACAGATCAATATCCAGAAGTGGATTGACACAGGCTGTTGATGGCTATAAAGTGACAAAACGGTGGAAAAACAGGAGATTAGGAAGGATAAGATTTTTTAATTAATTTTCAAAACATTTATCGTCAAAACTTTGTGGCTTGAACTACAAATAACTTATTGTAAAATATAATACTCTATTTGGAAAAAAAACGTAGTAAGTTTCCAAGACTCACCCGAAATGCTTCGTAGCTATTTTGATAACCCTATATACTTGCAAATACCGGAAATTAAATTTTAATTATATCACGAGAGAATACCATAATACAAAGTAATTAAAATTTTAAGTTTGCATCCGTAGAAGTTTCCTAGATATTTCATATCGCAGTCGTCAATTTCGTCACTTTCACACTCACTACAGTACGTAACGGGTTTTTATAACTCATACATGTATTTTTTAACAATGGCTGTTATTCTAGGAAATATGAAATAATTAAATAAACCATATAATTTATTCATATGTTAAAAGAATCTACTTTACGTTTAATTTAGTTCTATACCATAGACATAGAATAACCATACGGTTAGGCGATTTCTTCATGGGTAGATGTTGATTAAATAATGAAGGCAAAATATTGATTAATATAAAAAAGATGCTAAAAAAGCAGTAAAAGTGATCAATACATTCAACCAAAGTTTGGCATGGCACGACATGAATTAGAACTTGTTAAGACCAAATTCGAGATTATCAATGGAGTATACATCCATTGAACAAAACATCCTCTAATACGCTATACTATATAAATGTATATACGAACTGTGGACTTAGTCTCCACAACGCCCTAATTTACACCGGGTCCACTGTTTTACTTCCCTCTGCACAATGGGACCTAAGTCGCAATTAGGTCCCATTGTGCAGAGGGAAGATGTCTACTAGCATTAAGTTAATTGATTTAGAACACATTAACATTAAAGTACAAAAATAAACTATTACTGAGTGCAACCGATTAAAAACAACGTACATACAGGTTTTGCTTTCTATAGAATTTATAAACAGTCATCCCAAAAATGATAATGACCTTGAATAGCCTTCATAAATAGTATTCTTAGCGACATGAGCGTGAACTTGAATTTCCTAACTATTCCATGCTCTTGCATAATTATACGAAAGAAAGTTACACAAAAGAAAAAAATTCGTATCTTCGTAATTTTTTACAGTACATTCGGCACTTCGATTATTGTTGACATTTTAAATAAAAGTCCACCTTATCAATATCGATCTTTTGTTAGAATTTCTAATTAAATCCGGGTATGAAATTTTATGATATTTTATTTAAATTTATGCAACGCAAGATATTTTCATAAAGCATAATTCAAAATAAGTATAAGTAAATTCGATCCATATACAAATTAAATATTATTTTAATATCTATAGCACACAGAAAAAGGCTTTAAAAACCTATTGTAAACATAATTAGTTTTCTACATTCCTCAGAGTTATGTAGTTAAAAACAAAAATCGATAAATTTAACGGCTCTTAAACTAATAAAACTAAAAATTAATTAAAAAATAAAAGAAACACACGCGAAAAGAGCACATCACATATAAAACGTACTAAAAAGTGTATTTAAAAACAGCTGAAAAACATAATTTATAACACATATTTTGTTACTGGCATTCATCAAAATCGAAGATATCCTTCTTTTAAAATAAAATGTGTTCCTTTATATTACTTAAATTTCAATCAAAAATTTGTCTCGGTACCGCCACTTTGAGTTTCTAAATGATAATAAAAAAATCATAATAACTTATAACCGTAGATACTAACTTTCACTTTAATCAGACTACGAATGACAAAAGCATCCGTCTCCTTCAATTATTGTTGTTAAATTCTATTATCATTTGTACCATGTACAGATGCCAAATTTTAAATCATGTAATCGATATGGGAAAGTGAAAAAAAATGGGTAAATGTTATATTACATGCTCGAAATATTACACGAAGTGTTATATGCGAACGTGGTGGAAAAATAATATACATGTTATCAATTTAAGCTATTAGCATAGCACGGTCCATATTACATAGGTTAATCAGTGGTATTTGATTCCCTCATGATGTTGGTATATAAAACGAAATCATCAAAAATGAAAAAAAAATATGTATGTTTTGCTGTTTGCCATCTTCGAATTAATTTGTGAAAATTGGAAAACTGAAAAAGAAACCAAATGTTTTCAACATACAATAAAGAGCGACGAAATAAATTGTGTTTCACTCGTACATGTGAGGAAATAAATACTGACGTTTCAATTTTTGGTGGTCCTCTTACTATATATTTACGTTCGGTGAAACTTGTCTATCGCTGAAGTTTTGATTAATAAAATCCTAAATTCCGAAAGTAATCAAAATGAGTAATAAAATAATATTTTAATCAAGCCTGTCACTTTCGACGTGTGCTTAAAATAAATTGTGCTTAAAAAGTTATTCACAACTTATTTTAATGACAATTATATTAACAACGGTCGGTGAAATTTGTTCATTTAACATTTAAGACTTTTAGATATTCACACATTTTACTCCTGTTAAAATGTTGATCGTACAATTAAAAAAAAATTATTAAATATTTTTTCAATTTTTGTGATTTTCCCTATATTATTAACGTTCGGTGAAATTTGTCTATCGTCTTGATTAATAAAATTCTAACTTCCGAAATTAATCGAAATGTGTAAGAAAATCATATTATAATCGACGTGGGCTTAAAATAAACTGTGCTTTAAAAGTCGGTCGGTAAAAATTGTTCTTATAAAATTTACACCTTTTAGATATACACACATTTTACTCATATTATAATGTTGATCGTACAATTAAAAAAAAAGATTAACTATTTTTTTATAAAGTTCAATCGCAACATTCTTTATGAAGTTCTTTATTTTTTTATAAAGTTCCATCAAAACAAATTTGATCGATGTTAATTGACAGAATTTCAATTTTTTTGTTCATTTTTATATATTTCTTTATTTACGGCAACTAAATACTTTTCACTAAAACAAGTTATGCCTTACATAACAATGGTAAACAAAATTTAAAATAATATTGAGCAAATCTATTTTTATCTCTGATTATGGTTAGTAAGTAAACCTCTTCGTACACGAACTTTACTATCAAACATCTCTTGACATGTACAGTTTGTAGAAAATAAATAAAAATAGAAGAAATTATTTGCACAATTTTTTTTATAACTCATTCCAAAATACACTGAAAATATATTAAATAACTTTTTGTATTACTGATTCGAGAAAGCTAGTTTTGGAAAATTAAATAAAACCCTTTTCACTCCAAATTTATTAGTTTCCCGCAGTCGTATAAGAGTCAATAATGAACGTTGAAATTTTCCACAAAATGTGAATTTAAAAATTAATAACGCAGTTTATTTATTTCGTACCAGACTCCACTCACACTTTCGTACGTGTGTACGTGAAAACTACGGGTACAAGTATATATATATATATATATATATATATATATATATATATATATATATATATATTTCTGCATTAAGCTTGCTAGTAAATGAGAAAACATATTTACATAATTCGTCATTAAAATAAAATTATAATAATCATACATTTATAATTCTGGACGCTGATAAACATTTCAACTAATATTTAAATCTGACAGAGAGAAAAAAAATCTGAATGGGCTTTCAAACCTTCTGAACAAAACATTAAATTTCTTCCAATAATTTAAATGGATATACGTTCCGATTTCAACTGTTACAGCACACATTTTATATTTTAAAAGTAACTGAAGTAAATAGGGAATAAGCAAAAATCTTTTTCCTCATTTACAGGGTAGTTATGCCAATCAATGTGTAATTCTTATATTGTACAGTTTGCTTTTAATGTCAAACACTTGCCAAGTTATCGATAATAAAATATAGCTGAGTTACCGATCATATAATATAGCCGACTTACCAATAATAAAATAAAGCCGAGTTACCGATAATAAAATATAGTGCAGCTTTTTATATGATATATTGTCGAAATGAAAAATGCCATAAATTTTACATTGCGAGGTAAATTCTTTCTATTGTTCGGAATCTAAACGAATAAAATGCATTCAAATAAAAAATTTGCACAATATAGATCCTTGCGGTATCTTATATTGTAAACGAGTATAAATTGTAACCCTGACAGTCCTTGAGATTCTGGCTTTAAGGCATTAAAATTATATCGTCTTTTTTAAATAGAATTCTTTTAAAATAACGGGTTAACCATTTTTATTATAATTTTGACAGAAATTACAAAATCGTAAATTGTGTTTTGCAACCAAATTAAAGTAACCCCAGAAAATAATCACATAACTGTTTTTAAGACTTTCTTCATCAAATCGGTCAGCTAAAAAGTTACTACAGATTTACAATAGCATTTGATGACCACAATTCAAAAAAAATCAATAGTTGCCATACTCACCTCAGTGGTAATAATTATGTTATTGACAAACATCTAGCGACTACACTAAACTAAATATAATGTAATGAAATAATATACATCTTGCGACTACAGTAACTAAATATAATGAAATGAAATAATATACATCTTGCGACTACAGTAACAAAATATAATGTTTGTGCGGTAACCGAATAGTAAGAACTAACTGTTAACAACAAAGGGCTAATTTGAACATTTGTATAAGTCAACTTCTATAATTCTTACAAGAACATTTACGTGTCAGAAAACTTTTTGATAAATCGACACCCCAATGTCTTACCGAAATGCAAAAGCATTGTGTAAACTGGAATGATCAAATGTTAAAAATCATACCAGCTGTAACAACACAAAAAAGTAATTTAATCAGCATTTAATATCACCATCCTAAAATGAGAAGCCAACCCGAAGAATGAGTGTTTCCTTTCGAATAGAGCTGACTAAAATAAAGAAAAAACCTAAAATTTTGAAAATTATGAAACCTTTAAAAAGTTTAGTATATAATACATATACCTGGATGCTGTAGACCAATGCATTGTTTTACTTTTTATTTTCAAGAAAATTTTAGAAAAGACTGTAAATTCAAGGATTCATTTGATAAGTGATTCCAAACGACCGAAAAAGAAAAGCATAAAGTCGAGTGAATCCAGAGCTTTACTCAATGATTTTAATATATAAGAAAGTGTATTGAATGTTTAAAAGCAGCAGAGAAAACAAAGTCTTAGCTAGTAATATTATATTTGTGAACCTAAAAAAATTCAAGGTCAGTATGCTCAGGATTTTTATTTTTATTGTTTACTAATTTTATGCGAGGTTTTTTATTTTTCATTTTTCCGCCTATAAAATTTAGTGTTCGATTGTTAGTATAATTTTCTCAAGGTTTTTTCCAATTTTTATTTTATTTTTCACCGAAAGTGAAAGCCAACCCGCTCGGGCCTAATATATATATTTGTAAAAAATATGATTTTACTGTCATGTTGATCGATTTACTACCTCTTTTGCTCTTTCAAAGATATGTCCATCTATCTACCTTATTTATTTCTTTACTTACTCTATCTTAATGCAACACTTATAAATAGGGTGGAATTATTGGTATAAGAGTAATCTATAATAACAATTCCTCGTGTGTTGTGTGTATTATTATTATGAAAAATAAAACAATCTTAAATAAAGTTTAAAAATAACAATTAATGACATATCGGTAAGGAAAAGCAAATGATGAACCGTGAAGGAAAACAGTATACGACTGGAAGGAAAATGGCGCGGGTTAGGACACCATCTTTACCTTTATCTTTCTTTCTGTTCACTTATATCTTGAGTTTTAAATAGTTTTTTTATCATATTTTTGTGCGCAATATAAATATAAGTGCTCAAATTATAGAGGTATGTTTGAGCACTTATGTACATTGCGCACAAAAAAAAGATTAGAAAATTGCAGGACAAATTAAAATTTGTGGGACATGTCTTAGCGTCGATGGCTGCAGATTAGAGATGTGTAACTCATGAGTAAGAGATATAAAAGATATAGCTTACACGTTATGATCATGTTTATCACTCGCTCACTTGAAATAAAAATGTATCAGTATATCACTAGCTCAGTAGTGATCGAAACATAAGCTATATATAGAGGGAGTCAAAACATATACTTTCATATCTGTAGATAGAAATAAAAGTATATGTTTTGACGTTACGTGAAAGGGAAAGAAAACGATCGAACTGTTTAGTCAAATATGCAACTGGATGATGTGAACACTTTGATAAAGTATATTTTAGTTCGCTCAAAATATTTACGTAAATAAACACTTTTTTGTTACCACTTAAAAATTCTAATTTATAATTGTATAAATACGCCAATCTATTCCAATTTATTTATCATTAAAGTTACTTTATGTAAAATTTGAATCTAGATTTACGGACCTAAATCTTAAGCCTGCAAAGTATGAAGCAAAATCAAGTGTATACTCTTGTAGAATTTATTTTTATTTTCAAACAATAGTGCCTAATGTTCAGTCCTTACTATTTAACACCACGTTCTATGACCATTGTTTAAAGGTTCAACGTATGCGTAATAAATAATTTTGTTAATAACTCTAAGTACTGAGATACTGAGCTAGAGATATGAGTGATATATATATATATATATATATATATATATATATATATATATATATATATATATAAATATATATACATATATATATATATATATATATATATATATATATATATATATATATATATATATATATATTTCCAATCAAATCATATATATCACTCTTTTCTTTTCACTGATACATTTTGCGCACCTCTACTGCAGATACAGAACATAAAATTTAACTAAAGATGGTGAGTAGGCACGGCACGTCCTCCACGGATATGATCTGCATATCATATGTTGTTCTCGGCACAACAACATATACTTTAATCACAAATCGAATGCAATAAATGATAGAACTCCGTTGTTTATTATTCATTAATACAAAAAATGCACTTTTGTGTCATTATTACATACAAAACTGAATACCAGAAAAAGAATAAAAGCAATCGCAGAATTATCTATATTCGATAAGTCAATTTGAATATATTTTGTTGAATTTTAAATAAAAACGTTATTATCGACATCGTTGCTCCAACACGTGTCACTATTTTAGGACACTTGATGTCATTATCGCACAAGTATCGATAACGTGAAAATGTTTGCAGACTGTTTATCTTAATGCGATAAAAGTTTCACACTTTAAAGCATTTGAATTTATTTAATAATTCTACAGTATAACAATGATATGAAAAGAAACGACTGATATGTTTCATTCACTTTATAAAATAGATTAAAATGATAAATAAATTTATTAATGATAAAATGCATTGTTTAAATAATATGCGTTGTTTAAATAGAATGCGTTGTTTAAATAATATACACGAATAATGAAAAAAGTTCTGTTAAAAAATGTTTATGCGCATATGTATATCTAAATAAGTAAAATACCTTTATTTTACGGCTCATGGCAATTCAAGAAAGGGTTAAATTTTTAAATTTTGAAAATTTAATATTTTGGCTCTTACGTCAATTCTAAGCCTAAAATTAATGGGTTGTCTAATGTAAATGCAAGCTGTTAGCTATCTCAAAGACCCCACTATAAAGGAGAAACGGATTAAACCCGTTCGATGAAAGAATTGATTTCCTTCAAAGATAGGCTCAGTTTTTTCAGTACAATTTTCACAACATGATTTTTATATAAATTAACCCAGTAGAAAATATTTGTACCCAAAAGTAGTTCCATTTTTACCCAAAAACAATAACAAATTTTTACCGACTAAACCAGTAATATTTTCATGGCGTAGACGTAAAAATTGGTTCAAGTTGTGACTATCTGGCAGAAAGTAAAGAGGTTCTTGTATTTCTAGTTACGGTCATTAACTTAATGTGAACGCCAGCTCTAATTTTGACAAGAAACAAATTATAATCCAGGCTTTAAATCATGTTACATCCACGCAGATATGTCATTGCATTGCTATCTGTCAATATGGAGATATTCCTTCAAGCAATCTTGTAACGAGTTTAATGAAAGCGATAGTGAATAGGCACCTTAATGGGTATTTATTTTATTTATTAAAACGTCGTAATACTAAATTGACTACACGTCAACTATTAAGTAATACCATTAAGGGTACAATGACTTTCTGGGTCTGATACATTACGTCATACATTACGTCATACATTACGTCATTCTGATACATTACGTCAATACATGTCATTGTAAGCAAGCGAAACTAAAATTATTTCGGTCAACATAAATCTTAACTTATTTCAAAATCGGTTAGGTTTTGGAAACTGCCAATTTTAAATCATGTTCTTATTAAAAATTTGTTCCTTTACCTTCTATTACTTACTTCTATTTTAGGACTTATAAGCATATGAACATATTATAACTTTGTTGTATTAAATGCAGATAATAAATAATTTTGTACCTGTAAATATTAAAATCTAAAGTTTTAAGGGAAAATGCCTTAAAAAAGTTAAAAAATATAAACTAATTCGTTAGTTTGATATCGTGGTGAGCAGTCGACGAATGTGTAAACAGTATTAATATTTTTGCGAACGGGAAAATTATATGTGACTCACGGAAATAAGAAGGCATTTAACACCACCACGATGATTTGGAATAGAGGTGGAGGTGTGCGCCGCGATGTAACTGGCACATTTAAAATTCCTTTGTTTCAAACTGGCGACATGTATTTTCATACAGTTCCCTGAATATACCGCTTCTATCTTGTAATATGTTCTATGGTTACGGACCTAGGGCAGGAATGCAATGAGTTGCAAAAACCTTATCAAATGTTTATATACCTATATATCTGTTTATATACATTTACGAGTAGAAACATACATGAATAGTATATTTAGAATGTTGGATTCAATATATTTATAACTTATTAAGAAAGCAAAGAATGAATATTTACAAAAGACAAACTACGTTCGTTAAAAAAATTACCATAATTAAATGAGGAACGCGTGTATATACGCATGCGTTAATGCGTTTACGCTGTAAATTTCTATATAAAACCGCACCCTATAAATACTTTCAACTATTCTAAACATTTCACATTTAAGAGAGCTAACCATATGGGAGGTTAACTCTCAATTCTATAGAAGCACGTCGCCATGAGCATATTCAATCATTTTGAATTGAACTAGCACGCACCGAATTCCATTGCTAGTTTTATTAATGAACCCAAAAGAGTACATCGACTCGGCCAAAATCCTGAAATAGTAAAGTTTAACGTCTTCAAGCAGAGAGGAATTTTAATTAAGAACTAAAATAGAATAAAATAGATCTGGCAGCCCGACCCGCCTTGCCCTGCAAAATCTTTAGCTGAAAATTTGGATTAAAGCCTGGGGCAATATTTACTCGACACCGCTGAAAATAGAGGATCGATTCTTCTTTATACGGATTTAAAATTTATAGTAAGAATTGAATTCAGAAAGAGGATAATATATTATTTAAAGCCTATTTTGTAGACTTGTTCAACGAAAAACTCGACTCCAGTACTCATTTATTTTAGATCAGAAATTTAACCGAATATTTATCTGTTCATTATCAAAAAACATAACAGGGTTCGGGTAACCATACTCGTACAGAAGATATATCACTTCGTTGCATGTAGATAGTTAATTGAATACAGAGATCTTGCCCTAATTACTGTGATATATAAGCTCCACTTGTACAATTTTGTAATGCATATCAGTGGATATTATACAGTTTTGTATCAATAATATTAGGGTGTCCAACCCGCCACTGTCGATAAAGGGCCCGCTTCTGACTAAAATTCTGTACTTTAACTAAACATATCTTGTAGACAGCGCACACGATTATTTTTTTTTAAATATAATTAGACGCAATTGTGCACTGTGGGATCTAATTTACGATAACTTATTTTCGCTCCTTTATTTCGCAATCAATACAATTGTGATTTTATAAAAAAAGATGGCATCCGAATTTGGCTAATGACTGCAATCCAATTATGGCCGAATGTTTTTTTTCGCAAATAATCCTTAAATTAATTTCAGATACCCATATAAAATATTACATTTGTTTGTATAGCGAAATCGACAGAAAAGTTAATTCTCCCAATATTTTTAAAGGTAAAAGCCATCTGTCAAAATAATGCAATTCCAATAATTGGCATTAATTCGGGATTAAATGTTGCGAGCAATTGTTTCAAATGTTGCGAGCAATTGTTTCAAATGTTGCGAGCAATTGTTTCAAATTTACGCGAAGAATCAAAATGCAATTAAAAAAAAATTATTTACGTAATCTTTTTTATGTATAAAAGTACTACATTGAATTAACTAACATTAAAAACGACTCCAAAATATGTTTTTCTGTTTTTTTTGAGCGCACCGCGATTAGAAGAGTTAACATTGGAAGTCCCCGACTAGTTCATTCTCGTAAATTTAGACACAATAATCTCTAAATATTTTTGTCAGTCGAATTGATAATAAACAAAATTTACTAAATAGCATATTTTTACTAATGAAAGACCAAATACACATTTATAAATTAATTATAAACTTGAATCACATATATTTTTCCCGCTCGCAAAAAATATTCTAAAATGTTAATGTTGTTTACTTATTTATCGACCGCTCACTACGATATCGAACTAAAGCATTTGTTGATATTTTTAACCTAATTTTTTAAGGGAAAACGAAATTTAGTTTTTAATATTTACGAGCAAAACTATTCATTATCTGCGTAAGAGAAAACATTTAGCATATTACCCAGAAAGTCATTGTACACTTAATAGCATTACTTAATAGTTGACGTTTTATCAATTTAGTATTACGACGTTTTAATAAATGAAATAAACGACCATTAACTTGTTTCTTCATTAACGCTTTCATTAAATCCGTTACAGGATTGCTTGAAGTAATAACTCACTGTTAGTTTTACACTTTCATTGCTGAATGCCATATTTATATAATAGATAACACTACATGAGTATGGACGTACCATGTGCTACATAATATATATATATATATATATATATATATATACTATATATCCAGCTTAGAGGTATGCGTGAACTAATCTAGAACGTTTCTCGGACGAAAGCGTAATTCTACTTGCTCGAGAAAATCTTTAAATAAAGGTAATTAGTATCATTCAACCAAGTGGTCATTCACCTTTTTCCTCCTAATATACTCTTTCCTGAGTCCTTGGTAAATTCTAGCCTCTCACGTATTTCAAAGAATGGGGACCTGGGTGTGATTGTGGATAATTGCCTCTCATTTGAAGATATTATTATTAATACCTGTTACACTATACATAGGATACATGGATGTATCATGTGGCAGTATAGAAAAGGAATCCGGCAAAAGTCTATACAATGTTGGACCCAGGTATAAAAAGAGTAAAAATACGTGTCAAGCACGAGTGGAACTCGCACTACGAGGGTTCCACACACATTTAGGCATTTATAAAAATTTAATTGTTTGTAATATTATTATTAAACTATTTACAAATTTTTAACTTACTATATCTTTCACAGGTCATATTTAAAAAAAAATGTATGCGATATAACTACGTATATATATATATATATATATATATATATATATATATATATATATATATGATTAACGATGTGATTAACAACGAGTACTATGAAATCTTGCTTCTTGTCAAATTTCATGATTCCAGATGAACGGGAAATAACTTATAAGTTTAGTAACGAAATATGCGACATAAATAGCCGTATTTTTTATTGTGGTAACTTAGAAGCTTGATTTTTTTTGCAGCTCAAAAGGATCGTAGACATAAATATTTGATATCAATTTGAACTTTATACCTCTACTCCTGAGAAAAGAGGTCTTGAGTATACAGAACTCTGAACCAGCGAGGTGAGACAAACTGCAGATTATATCCCGTTATGTTCTCCATACGCAGGCGTTATGCACTGATCTAGGAAAATCGCACAATCACTCAAACGATCACCCAGTATGAAAAAGACCTTAATTTTAGCAACACGGAATAAAGGTCGGTTTTAATTACGGATAAAAAAATCCAGATCATACAGGCATGTAGAGTATTACTAGATAGGTCTTAAAAATGATATGGAAATTTCAAATTAACTTTTTTATTTAAGTCAATAGTATAAAACGCGCTTTTGATATATTAAAAAATGTGACACCCCCCCCCAATCTAACTTTTCAACTAACATGAGTAAAATTCGGAAAAAAAAATTAATATTCGAATAAGATATGTGGTGTAGTTTTGAGATATCGGATATTTTCGGTAATCGTTTTTGAGACATGGGATATTTTCGGTAATAGTTTGTGAGACATGGGATATCTCGGTATGACAAGATATGTATTTCTTAAGTCGTCGTCCCACAGCTGATCTCATTGTCAAACTATGCCTACAAAAATCAAAACATACCTTATTGTATACGAATAAGTTTAATATTATTCAATACGCACGGGACCCTTCGTTCGCGAGTGCGAATCGCACTTCATCAGTTTTTTAGAACAGTTTCTGAAAATGTATTTGGTATTTCATTAGATTTTATTGTTATTTTTTTAATTATTAACTACTTTTGATATAATAAAACCATAATGCGTTAATGAAGATATTTTGTTTCGTATTATAGTTCGAAAATGAATTGTATTCGATCGTTGAATTGTTTCATTGTTTTATAGAAAAACTATTTTTAAAAAAAATGTATTCCCTATTTTTAATACCAAATAAAAAGACATAAATTGTAACAAGACTTCGTACAGAATAAATTTGAAACGAACTTGAAACTCATGGGCCCGACAGTGTCCAAAAGCCACAAAAATTTGTAAAGAACGAAAAATACATTCGTTTCGGCAACGACACGGATCGAATACCAGTTAAACTTTCATTTTTAATTCCATTAGACAATGGCCACATATTTAAATATATTGTTATATCTATTTCTTATTGATAATTTTATATATATATATATATATATATATATATATATATATATATATATATACATTATATATATATATATTATATATATACATTATATATATATATATATAATGTATTTATATATTTAATGTATATATTATGATCACAAATTATATCCTATTAATTACTCTTTCCTGATTGTGAGACATGTTTTTTATATTTCAAAAAAATTTAATCACACATGTGAAATGTTATGCAGAACTCATTTATTTAGGAAAAAAATAATGATAGAACATGGGCGTAAAGAAATGCTTGTCCAGTCTCATTACCTCTAAAAATCGGAAAAACTTAAAAAGAAATGTAGCAAACATATCAGGATGTCTTGAAAAAAAATTATAGACGACCAATCAAAATATGTATATTATAAACCATATTTAAATCGAAATTATAATTAAGATATTCATGATATCGACTATGATTTACGAATATTTAAATGTTTTCTTTCATGTTTTAATTATTAAATTAAGACGACGTAACAAAATACGGTTTACAACTATTCGAACCTTATAGAAAAAATATTGCGCTCGGAAATTGTAATTAAAATAAAAATATCCGTGGTATTTAAAATTCTACAGATGTCAAATTATGCACTTTTCAATTTATATTCTATTTCTGTATTGCCACATCCATTTACGTCGATCTCCTTTCGTCAAAAAAACTTTTCCCAAAATTTAAGTCTCTAACGTGAGAGCAGATAAATACAAAAGCGGTGATCAGTCGCCTATACTTTTTTTGAAGACACTCATCTGAAGTAAATGCTATAAAGAAAAATCTGTCAGTTAATAATACTTTTCTATTCAAAATCCACTAACTCAATTGGGACGATATTTCTACTGAAATGTCCACAATTCACGCGGACGTTATCATCTTGTTGACATTTTCTTAACAATAATTATGCGATAAACATTTTAATGTAGATATGTTATAAACTAAAGACAATAAAAAAATATATGCCACATAATTCAACATTACTAAGCGGCTTCTCTAAAAACGTTTACTGAAAACTCCATCGACAATTCACGATAAATCTTTTATACCATATCGACACGGGCTAATATTGCTAATAATTCACATTTCAGTTGAAATCAAAAAATTATCGGAACTTTCGTTCAATACATGGAAATACAAGTAAAAGCAAATTTAGTCAAACATCAATTTAATTCATCAGATAAACTAAGATGTTTAAATATTACATTTAAGTTTTCCAGCTCTATTTTCAGCCATAATTTAGCGGTGAAGCCTCCTTGATTCTTCTGGAATTAAATTATTCCCGATTTCTGTTTCGAGCATAAGAAGTAGAATACTGATATTCTAAATGAACTATTAAATGATCCTTTCTCGTAAAAAGCACTTTATATAACAGCAATGAAAACCAATACCACTAAATTCCACGAAACATCCAACCCCAATTTTACTGAGAAAGTCTTAAAACACTAAGAGACTAAAAACATTAATATAGTGTCCATTTCGATACTTTCAAAGGAAAGTTCCACCTCCCCCCTCCCCTTTCCCCATTTGTAAAATGTATCATTTTCCGCTTAAACAGAGTGGTTAAGAAAGCCCAAACAGTTTCATCAAGATAATAATTATTTTATTGACATCGTCAAATTGGCTAATTGTACATAGTTAGCGACCACCCTGCGCGAGGTAAGTCCACTATAGTTGGAACGAGCACATCGTGATCCTTATATAAATAACTATTAGTAAAAAATGAAAGAAATAAAATTGTTTTATATTTTTAAAACAAATGGAGCTGAAGACTGTAAAGTTCAAACAACAATTATCATCATAAATTATATAAACGCTTAAGCACGTTTAAAATTCCATTAGGCTATTAATAAATAATGAATATTATTTTTCGTTACGTAAATATATAGCCATATTATGCTTTTATATGGTTAAAAATATCATGAAATAGACTATAAAAATAAAAAAAATTCTAGTAATTCTATTTTTTTCTTCTCATTATTTTAACGTTGATAGTCTCGAAGAAAACGTGAAGAAGTGAAACATTATTTCAGATAATTCAGCAATATCTCTAGTTATGTAAAAAAAATCTGAAAACAATAGTTTCATTAAATCCATATAACTCGCCCTTTTTATATAACTCGCCCCCCACACGAAATATGATAAAAAAATTAAGTTTTCACTTGCCCTCTTTAAATTCTCAATGAACGTATAAAGATTAAGATATATGATGGTTTATTTACTTTCTCATTATGAGTGATTTCATAGGTCGAACAATTTCTGAGAAAAACGGCAGTGATACACAGATAGATGAACAGACATATGATTGATCTTATAAGGGTGCCATATTTTACTTTTCAAGTATAAAACCCTAAAAACTATATGCAAGTCGAACCTCGTCCAATGAGTGTCCCTTATCATAATTTGACATCTGCAGAATTTTAAATAACACGGATATTTTGATTTTCATACGTAATCTTTTTTCTAAAATATTCGAATAGTTGTAAACCTTATTTTGTTACGTCGTCCTAATTTAAAAATTAAAATACGAAAAGGAAACATTTAAATATTAGTAGATCATTTTTTCTATATCATGAATATCTTACTTGTAACTTCAATTTAAATATTGTTTAGAACATATATATTTTGAATGGTCGTCCATAATTTTTTTTCAAAACATCCTGATGTGTTTGCTGCATTTCTTTTTAAGTTTTTCCGATTTTTAGGAGATAATGAGACTGGATAAGCATTTCTTTACGTCTTTGTTCTACCATTATTTTTTTCCCCAAATAAATGAGTTCTGCATAAGGTTTCACAGGTGTGATTAAATTTGTTTGATGACTAATTACTCTTTCTTTAAATACATTCAGCAAAAAAATGGTACAATTTCTTTGCGCGAAATAATTTTGGATCGTCAAATACTTTATCGTTTCGACAAGTTTCAGGTTTATAGTTTACCCGGTTTAAATTTTAAAAGCTTGCGACAGTCGAACGGACAGACATTAAAGCGAGGTCATAAGGTTATAGTAGTCATCTTCGATACCAAATGCTAAAAATAACTATATTTTTCACACAAATATATTCATTTTTGAGCTTGTAAAACAGACAATAATCAAATGTGAAAAGTGAAGATTTTTATCAAAGATTTTAAAAGTAGACTTTGTCTACCAAACTTGCTGCAATGGAACTATGAAATTACGCTTTACGAAACGCGAAAAAAACTTTCAAATAAATATATTTCATGTACTTGTCCTTATTTAAAGCCGTTATCTATTTTTGGACCACACTCTTAGTTTGTAGATATTCTAGGATAACCATATTTTTATTTTATCTAAAGAAAAACTTTAAAACTTACAATTCATATTGGACACAACTTATATTCCCAAGAGAAATTTCTTCTATTATGTAATGGCCGCTGGTTTAACTACTACGAGAAACGAAATTAAATTTAAAAATAGAATGTCTTTAAGAATTCCCCTATTTGGGCAGTTTCTTTATATAGAAGGAAAAATCAGGGGCAAGATGAAATTAATTCCACAATTGTACAAAAAAACGAAAATTTCATATGAATGAACTAAATCAAGCATACATGATAACCGATGCTTAAAATACGAGAATGGAGAAAAACACTAAAGGAGTACCTAACGGTTATAGTAGAGAAAATGGGATATAAGTATAAAGCGAATATGAATTGGTATAAGTTTGTGATTCTCTTATAAGGTAATATTAATATTTCTGACAAAAATTTTTAAAATTTCAAACTTCAAAAGGAAAAATCTTTAACGACAAACGTATTTTCCCTCCGTCCCCCGATTAATATGTGAAGGAGATTTAAATAATGCCCCAATCTATTTATTCAGGTTATCTCATTACTCAAACTTGCTATTTCCACCTACAGGTTTTGAGCAATTATGTAAATAATAGCCACGACAAAAATGTATAGTTAAAGAACAATTTAGACGAGTTATAAATAAATGGTTGGCTAATTTTTTTTTACTCCAACTTATTCTCAGAAAAAAAAATTTTAAAATATAAATTTCACAAAGAACTGAAACACAGCAATGAGCGTCATCTTTATCTATGAATTTTCTTATTCTAAAAAAAGAAAATACGCAAAAAATCTTTATTTTAACACGAATGGAAGAAATCCAAATTCTGTTAGAAATGTCGAAATCGCAAACTTAACAAATTAATCCAAACAGTGTAGAACAGAAAAACAAACAACTAAAGAATTGGTTGCGCTTATTTATAACACAAACAACAGACTAAACCCTCTGACAATTAACTCATAGTAAATAACAAAAAGAAGAAATAGTCAGTTAATGGATCGCTTTACCTGATCACTGACATTATCATCCTACACAGATGGATTTAGAAAGCACACGAAAGCTCCAAATGCGGTATGAACTCTATAAGTTGTCATTTGTCGGTAATACTTTTATCCTTCAACACGTTGTACCAAAACGCTCTCTGGATTCGTAGCGGCACTTCACATTGGCTATTATCTTGCCGTGTTTTTTATTGGTTTACCATATAAGTAAATAATTTCGGTAAGTCTTATTGGAGGATAATCAATAAACTATTCTGAGAGTTCAATGTGGCAGCCAAGACACCTGGAGATTTAAACATTACTGTGAATCAAAAATAAAGCCAGCTAGTTTTGGAATTAATAACCACTTGTTAGTTGGAAAATCGAGGCAGTAATAATTAGGAAGGTGTTTGTTAGAGTACGCGCGACGTGAAACTTATTACGTTCTATGCCCGCCGTAAAAAACAAATATACTTTGAAAGACAGTATCACAAGACAAGAATTAAAATGATAGAATCAAGAGAAATAAAATAACGAAATTGAATTATGAAACAATAATTTTAAAAAAAGGAAATTCAAAACAATCAAGTGATATGTATACTGCATAGCGTTGAGATTAGTCAAGAACGTGTATTTAACAAGGAACAGGCGGAAATAGCCGAATAAATACGAACACACCCGATTACTAAATGATCGGGTGTGTCCATAAGAAGTTTCATTTCGATAATATTTTGCTGGTTGAAATTTCAAAATATTCGTAATTCAAGTTCGAATAAAAGATCAAACTTTGTCACACTCCTTAAAATGCTTATTACTTATCCATTAACATTTCGTTATATTATAAATCTAAGCTATTAAAAACTGTTCACAATTAAATGAAACTATGTGAAGTAGTATTATTTAAATTCTTTACCACGTATCTTCTATCTTTGCTAATAGGCCACCTGAAGATGTTGTAATACAACGAAACCCAGGTCGTGGTAAAGAAATTAAAGAAAGTAGAAATAATACTACATCACGTAGTTTCATTTAATTGTGAATAATGAATTTCTACAAAATTAAAGCCAAATATGTTCAATATTACAAAATTGTAAAAGGAATGTATCTGTACATTAAATTTTCTTCTAAGGTGCTTAGAATCGGTTATTTAAAAGCCTCCCAATCAAAACTTATTTCTTTTTTAGAATTACGGTCTCTTTCTCTGTTCTCTGTGCCGAGTGGGTGTGAAACAAGAGAATGAAATAGATTTAAAACATGGTCGGACACTATCATGGATTGTAATAGTTTCCATTATTTGAAAATTTAGGGGAAAATATAACAAAACCAGTCAATGAAAGTATGGAATCCTCGCGATGTATAAACTCACGATGTCATACATTTAATATATACGTAAAGATTATTCATGTTAAAAATAACTAATATTATAAAATATATTTATTAACTAAATATATATTACCAAAACATTTTTGTGCTGTTCATTTTTTGTTTTTTCTCGGAAACTATAAATGTTAGTCGGAGCACATTATCTAAGCGCACAGTAATGTGCAGGAGAAGTTGTCAAAACACCATCCACACGCACATCTACATACACACTGAATACACACACAATTTCGACCTACTTTTTATTCCACTATAGTTAGGCAGTTCCAATTCGAGATTGATATACAAAGTCCACTTATTGTCCTACCAATCCTCGTGCAGAATATCATATTGCATTATGGTTATAGATCATGAGGTATGGACTAAGGAAAATAATTAAATTTGGCACTCTCTGACAGATCGTCAAAATATTTAGGTCACTTCTATGTCTTACATGAAGATTATGGATTCAGTAAGTGTGAGTTAACAGCTTATTACATTCCAATCCAACTGAATGAATAGCTTCGTTTTATAAATTAATAGCTTTATCTCACATTTACACTTCTAAACATAAAATAAATATATAAAACATATCTCTTAATTAGATTTACAAGAAATTACATAAAAAACGTTATCAATTAGCTATTAGTTTGGACAACAATTTGAAATGTCCTAAAGTGCGCTAATATAGTTTTCCCCGCAACTTTACGGCTTTTCGACAGGCGCTTACGAACGTTTTGCTATTAATGCTGGGATTAATTAAAATACTTAGTTTGTCGGTATTGTAAATTAGTCAAAGATATCGGAATTTGACAGAATACAATTTTACATTTTTTGTATCGGAATTTTGTGTTTCTTACTTTGTTTTCGTTCCTGTTTCGATTTATTTCCACTACAAGAGATATTGTGCACCTCTCGGTGGATGGCGCAATCTTAAGGTTCTTTCTGGGCCACCCTATGACACCTGTATGGTTTATGCGATAACTTTTACTTTGCACGATGTATAGATATACTGTGTACAAAATAGGTAAGGACAACACGGTCAAATGTTCTGTACAAAATTGAGACAATTATAGTGCGTGACTTACATCGAGAATTGTCACTTATGTTCACCAGACTCATGGTATCAACTATGAATAGAATACTATCAAATTTGAATTGGTACATTTCTCGTCGTGCTAAATTAAAGTATATTAAAACATTATTCGTTTTGGTGGACATTTTAATTTTAGAATTTATCACACTTTAAGTTTAGTGTGTGGGCAAGTAAGTACCTTTGAACTTGGCATTCTATTTTTAGACTGACTGTTTATTATTCCTCAAAAAGAACTTGCCCAGAGCTCTTTAATCTTTGTGTTTTTGGTAGGATTTTTATAAAATTTTTACTATCTATTTAATTAAATAATTTAAAACTTTTGACTATTGTAGTGTGGAAGTAAAGGACGACATATTTTTTTGAGTATGTTTTTGATAATATAAATAAATTATACAAATTAAATGAAAATAAATAATTATACTATGCTATGAATGGCCTTTTATACTGACAGACTGGACAAGATAAATATACAAATTATTATTATATATATAAATATATATATATATATATATATATATATATATATATATATATAATTTTCTTATGGAACTCTATAACCGGATAGGTATATCTATGTTAGATATCAACATTTATATTAAACTAAATTAAACGCCGATAAAGTCGCAAACAAATTTTGGATGCAGCGGCCGCCATTCGAAAAAGTCAAACATTTTTTTTATTGCAAAGTAGGGTGTCATATTTCGTGCACCCAATTTAATAGTGGGTAAAGAAGGAGAAATTGGGGTTCTTTGGGCCATTTTTGTCAAAGCTCCCTATGCGAGAAATTAGGATTCAAAACGGTTTTTAATATTTTTTACAGGACAGATGTGTTTGACATCAAAATTTATATTAGACTAAATTGGAAGCCGATAAAGTCGCAACAAATTTTGTCAGCAGCCGTTCTAAAAAGTCGGTATCGAATAAATATAGGATAAATATATATATAAATCCGCAATAAGATAAATATTTTTTAAAGCAGCCTGATAAGTAGCAAACCTTTCATTTGATCGTAAAAATATTCACAATTAAATGAAACTACGTGATGTAGTATTACTTCTACTTCATTTAAATTATTTACCACGGCCTAAGTTTCGTTGTATTACAACATCTTCAGGTGAGCAAAGATTTTTGCTAACTTGCCCACCTGAATATGTTGTAATACAACGAAACCTACGTTGTGGTAAATAATGTAAATAAAGTAGAAGTAATACTACATCACGTAGTTTCATTTAAATGTAAATAATGAATTTCTACAAAATTAACGCCAAATATATTCAATACGTAAAAATATTATCAAATTCTCTCTTTTTCGCAAAATATAAATGAATCAGCAAAGTAACAAACCCCAAGTTGATTTATTCAATGGGCGGCCTCCTTAATTTCCCTTAAAAGATTAATGCTATTATAGGTCCAAGAAACTATTTTATATGTCATGTCATGATTAGTTTATTGCGAAAAATTGATATGTCTTATTATTTTATTGCAAAAAATTCAAAACAAACCTCTCCACGATGGTATAGCCATATTAGAATTTCATTATCATAACAAACAACCAGTTTAAAAATAACGCATAAAAACTCGTAAGCACTAAGTACCAATATTTTAAGTGATTATTTATAACGATTAAATTTAAAGAATTCCAGGAGGTTTCTGTAATGTTCACAGAATAAATACACACGATTTATAATGTGTTCCTTTACACGTAAGTGTGTAAAGGAACACATGTCTTTATAACATGTTCCTTTACACACTTTACGCATGTCATAGAATAAATACACACGATTTATAACATGTTCCTTTAGACACTTACCCATGTCTATAACATGTTCCTTTACATACTTGACGCATGTCATAAATAAATACACACGATTTATAACGTGTTCCTTTACACACTTACGCATGTCTTTATAAATTGTTCCTTTACACACTTTACGCAAGTCATAGAATAAATACACACGATTTATAACGTGTTCCTTTACACACTTACGCATGTCTTTATAGCGTGTTCCTTTATACACTTTACGCATGCCATAGAATAAATACACACGATTTATAACGTGTTCCTTTACACACTTACGCATGTCTTTATAACGTGTTCCTTTATACACTTTACGCATGCCATAGAATAAATACACACGATTTATAACGTGTTCCTTTACACACTTACGAGATCTAAGGAGCAAAAACGCGTGACGGACCTAAGTTGAAACTTAGTGCATGTTTCTATCGACCCTAAAATGACATGATGTTAAAATTTTCTGTCCGTAATGACGTATTTTATTGAATCTTTTTCTGAAAAGAAAGCTAGTTTTCTCAAAACGCTTCGTTTATGCTTCTTTTAGAAAAGGGTCGTTTAAAAGTGCCAAATTTTAGTTCATTACCCATAAAAATCTCGTAAAGGAGAACAATTCGGGATAGAAGGCCGATTAAAACAAGTATGTAATATTAGAGAATTGTTAGGGAAAAGTTTTTCACAAGTAGTGTGACTCGTAATTTGCTTAATGAAAATCAAATTAATGAAGGCAAATCTGTATCTTGATTTGGTATGACAAAAATATACACTTATTATGACAAAAACATACACATATTCACTTTCTGTCAATATTGAGATCTCCAACAGTAGTACCGATGTTGTACTTTTTAAAATTTATAAACACGTTTTCAACAAGAGAATTGTTTTGTTTTGTATAATCTTCATGTATATTTCCAAATAAATGTCGTGTACGTGTGGTCTGTATTAGTAATTAGAATTATAACAAAAAGCTGCCAAGCATAAGTAAAAGTTGCGCTGATGGATGGAACTTTAGAAATTAATTTTTTTCGAACTTTCGTTTCGTCTCTTGATAAAATAAACTTGTCTGGCCGCTTTACACTAATATTTATATAACTAAATACTAAGTATATTGTTGAAAAAAATATTATTTTCAATAACGTTCTGGAATTTATTAAATTTGGAGGCTTATTTCATTTTAGTGTAATAATTTCAACTTTCCATTTACATAGTAAACAAGCTTTGACTACAAAGTTTCAGGATCAAAGGAACTCTGTAAAATGATTCTTATAATTAATAAAATATTATCGCAATTTCGGTTTATTTATCATGATAAAATATCATTTATAACCATGGACGAATATTTTTTAATCAAACTTTCAAGGTTCGTATTAATAAATGGCGTTCTTCTTGTTTAAATAACTCAAGAAATATTAGTATTTAATTATAATGTTTAGTATATCACAACTATTAATTGAACTTGAGCAATTAATAAATACGTATATATATTAATTGCTCAAGTTTCAGATCGTAAGCTAAAGCTTATTCGAGTAACACGCAAACAAGTTAACGAATTTGTACAGCTTTTCATAAACTACAACTGTAATACGGACAAAGAAAAACTATAAAGAAAACTAGAATACATTCAGAACAGGCCGCAAAATCGTCATAATACCAAGATCGTATTCTTGAGCTCATAAAAATGAGCAGAAAAACAAGAAGCGCTTCCCGAGGCAGTACCGGATAACGCTAACGATCGAACTGAGGTAGATTGTCGGCAGATCAGAGACAAAACAAGGTTATTGTCGAAAACAAGAAATATTACCAATTCTGACATCTATACGTTAAACTCGAGCAAGCCTGAAATAAGAAATTACGGAATGAACTAGGAGCCCAAAATTTCCGCCTAACAGGACAGGTAAATAAAATTGAAGTGTTTCTCTGTGATTTTCGAATTTTCAGCCTTTTAATATTTTCGTTCTGTTTGCATATTCAATCCCTAAAAATAATCAATTGCTAGAAAAATGTTTGTTCATCTGTCTGTCTTCCTATCTGTACAAACAGAGTTATCTCGAACACTGCTAAAGCTACTGACATGAAGTTATAGGCAGAAAATCTGGGAACAATTTTCTTTTATTGTAATATCTCAAGATACCAAAGAGTTTTCAATCTATAGCGTAGTTATCGGCGATAATTAAAAATAAGAAAATTTTACTGGATGCCATCTAATTTATGAAATTTTCTTCCTTTTACCGATCAGTAGATTCTGCGTGGTGGACGAGAACGGATAGAATTGTATAAAGCGTAATACTACGAAAATAAAGAATCCTCAAATATAAAATCTTGAAATTTACAAAATGTTAATATCGGAAAGTGAAACTGACTTTACCGTAAATAGATTTTCACGTTGCAATTTGTTTTTCCTCATTACATGGTTTATTTTTATCTGTATTAAATTATTCCAAAAATTTCACCCATTACGCTATTGTTTTTCTAATTTATCTGAGCACTATTTTCAAGGCACCCTTAATATATTCTTTCTTTAATTAAAAACGTGTTTCTTCTTACATATTATAAAATGTCATGTCCGTTTGTTTGTTTATATTTACTAAATTAATTCCTATCCGGTTTTTTCTCCTTATTGAAACAAATAATTCTCCATAAAATTTATTAAGACATATCGCTTAATGAAAAGACTTAATTAGTAGAAAATATTTTCATATCCACAATTTTACATAAAAATGCGCCGAATTTGTTTCCTATTATTTTTCAAATGCATTTTAATGCAGTGGGTTTTTCATCAACCGAAATTAATTTCTCAAATTCTTCTAATAAATTTTTCATTTCCCTCTGAAATTGGGATACAAATACGAAGGTACTTCTGAATGCTGAATGTTGGGAAATTTGTAACAATGGTAATAAAATTATTTCGAAAATGGAACTTTTTGGGAAACTGCCTAAATTCATCGTTTACTCTTTTCACAAATTGGCAACAATTTGAAAGTTACGTGAACAACATCAAGATGAATGTACGAGAAAATTATCGTTTGTTGACTTTCCACGACTTCCCTTGTGATTTCAATCAACAACAAATTTACGATCCACTTTGGTTGGTAGTTTATGACGAAGCCTCATCCCGCGTTACTATTTACAACTTTTAACAACTACAAGCATAGCCGTACCAATCTCAGCGACGATCTGCGTAAGAGACGTATCTCTCTAGAGTGATAACTGAAGATAAAATCATTGTTGTGCGGTTCACGATAAAGATTGACGAGATCAATCTATCAGCAGATACAGGCAAGTTTAAGCATCGATATGAGTTAAAAATTCTATGACCATTTATGCGTTGGGAAACTTTGTGCTATGTTTGAAAAATTCGATGGAGCTGATTTCGACGTCATTACGGATAGCGAAAATTACAAATACTGTTACAAATTTAACGCTAAGAGGCATTCTGCTCAGTAGTTCTTTCCTTCTGAAGAATTGCCCACAAAGTTGCAGGGAGGAAGCAGTGCAAGAAAAAAATGGTCACCTTGTTTTCGGACCGACTGGTTACTATGCAATGATTGTTTTGGAAAATAAAACAATAGTTAACACAGATAAATATACTAGCAATTGTTTGCCTGTTGTTTTGGAAAATGTTCAAAGCGATGATCTCGCAATAGAATCTTCTTTCACCACGACCACACCTCTGCACACTCAGCGAGATGAAGAAACGAATATTTGACTACATAAGGTATAAAAACTATGTGTCATCTGCCATACAACACTATGTATTCCATTATTTGTTTGTTCTGTTTATTCCCAAGAATAAAAGATTATCTGTCAGGAATACGATTCCTAGACGCTGAAAAAGAGGTGATTGTTTTCAAAAAGGCTACGGAAAAGATGTGAGAATGAGCCGAATGTTTCTGTTAGTGGTTCCATGGAATGAAACGATGTATAACTCTATGCTACAAAGGCTGTTTTGAAAAACGATAGATAAGTGACAAACTACATGGTCGATTCCGTTTCTGATGTCATAAAAACTTTCAGTGTTTTCTAACGTAGATTTTCTTCTATATATAATGAAATAGTGACTAACCTATTTATGGAAAATACTAAAATTATAATGTTTTGTTTTAAAATACGTTATTTTATATAATCATTTTAATATTTTCTCGTCCCCGCTCCAATAATATTAATTCCATCGTAGATTTTTAGTGACACAATATAGCAATTTACATCCCACCGTGCGAAAAAAGTTTCACTTCCTACTTATCTAAAACTGCCAGAATTACGTTTCTCAAAAAGAAAAAAACGAAACCCTTATAAGATCACTCATGCGTCTGTTCATCAGCAGTTCTGTCCTTCTGTCAAAGAAATTTCAGAGGGGGTAAATGAAGTAACAATTTTTTTTTAATTCGTATATGATGTAATTAATAATTAAAAAAGAAAATTACGCGGATTGAAAAATTATTTTTCCAGAATTTTGGAGGTATTATCAAAAATGTCCAAAAAATATATGAAACCCCTTCCTGTCCGCCGCCCCTAATGTTTCACTAATGCTACAGTCAAAATAGTTAAAAAACGGCGGTATTAGAAGTTTACGTAAATTTTAGCGAAAACAAAAGCAACAACATTATTATATATAGTATTTCCTATTCGAAAAATTATATTATACATAGTTTCTTTATAAGAAATTTATGATTTCCGTAAGTGAAAGATATACTATGGGATATGTTCAAGTAACGAATAATAATATAAATATGTATAAATAGTTTAAGAGGTATTTTAACCACAATTAAATGGAACTACGTGATGTAGTATTATTTCTACTTTCTTTAAGTTCTTTACCACGACCTAGGTTTCGTTGTATTACAACATCTTCAGATGGGCTATTAGCAATGATCTTTACTCGTGGTAAAGAAATTAAAAAAAGTAGAAATAATACTACATCACGTAGTTTCATTTAATTGTGAATAATGAATTTCTACAAAATTAATGCCAAATATATTTAATATACAAGGTATTTTGGGTAAAATACCTTGTATATTAAATAATGAAAAATCTTTAAAAATTATAAAAATTGAGCTCTTTATTATGAACTATATATTTCTAATCATTTTTTTTAAATAAAATAAAAGAGACAGAGCCTTACTTTTATGTCTATTCTTTTTTTCAAAAAGAGTGACATTTTCAAAATTTTTACCAAACTAAATTTTTCCTAAATTGAATGCATATGTGCACATATTCCCAGTAATTTGTGAAAATATGAATTACAAAAGAACAATAATCGATCAAAAATAAATTTAGAATCAAGCAAACAATTGAATAGGATGCTCGCCCGAATTCGTTAAGTGTTTGTAAATTAATAACAAAATAAATAAAAGTAACACTGCGTATTTAAAATTTACTTTGTAATCTTCGAATATAAAAAAAAGAACACAGTATATATTAATTGTGATTTGTATTGCGAAGGTTATAATCTTTAACATTGTGCATTAAATGTTTACATGCCACAGGTAATGTCCGGCACTTTGGAAATGCAACGGTCGGTATCCCAACCCCCGCAAAGGCACTTAACTTGTTGACATCAAGTAATAAAACATGGTGTCGACTATACCTTTATAGTCTTTAAAGATGACATATTTATATTTTTAATTTAATCAGTTGTTATTTCGTAAATTACAAGACACAATTAAGAATAAAACTCTTAAAATACTCCTAAAATTGATATACATTTCTTATGTAATTTACGTCTATGTTTGTGTGTTTAACGCGTATAACTTCTCCATATGTTGCACGATATCTAAACACGTATATTACGATAGACGAACAAATGGATAGATACCGGACGCATTCCTTAAGCGTTAGGATTTTTTTCCAAGTTTACTATAGAATAAATATAACGGGCGAAAAACAAAAAAATCGAATATTTACAAATGGAAAATTGAGTGCGGAATTTTTCGTGCAGGTTCTACTCGTACTTCCTGAGTGTTATTATCATTAACCAAAAATACATAATAAACACTCTTTTTCACGTCAGGCATAATCATTACTCTGAAACTACAGAACTGAGTGCTTGGAAAAAAATTCCCTCAAAGTAGCTAAAAATAGATGAAATCCTGCGAGATTTTAAATTAAAGCAGCAATATCTTTTAAACATACAAACGTTAAAAAAAATATGAAAGCTCACGAACCTAAAAAGCTTCTTACTTTCATAACTTAATATTCATGCTTTTGGGACGTTTCTATTTATAAACTTATAAAGCAAAATAAAATCTAGCACAGAATAAATGTGCACAGAAACTAATTTAAAATAAAGACCCGGCTTTCCTCTCGGGAATTTTAATTCAAAACATATTCATGAGTATCAGTGACGCACTGAAATAGCAACCAATACGCAGTCACAATTAAAGTGAAATCTTAATTGTTCTACTAAAGTCAATCGTAACATATTTATAATTCCTTGAAACTTGTTACTTAGATTACTGACAACAACTCGAGCATGTTTATTATTACCCGTTAATCGTAAACAAAGATTTAAAAGCAAGTATTGTAAATCATCTCAACTTAGAATTTCTTGCTTCAGCAACATTTATTCTTAATTCAAAACATATATCTTGTCAAATATACACCCAGCAACATGATTTAAATCTGATATCAATCTTCTGTATTAGAAAAAATTATACAAAAAAACTGACTGAATAGGGATTGTGAAAAAACAAAATGAAAATTCTATTTTAATAAAAAGATATTGCTGATATAGTGAACACCGGTCGACACGAATATTTTCATTGTCAACACGAATATTTTCATTGTCTACAAAAATAAAATATGATTAGTACGAGTAAAACAAATACTACAGCGTTTCCAAAACACAGTTAGGCACACATACGTACCCGTAAGTGGCATTTCTATTAAACTCCATAGGTGTGAATATTTTGTAATACTATTTTTATTAATATTATTTTCCGCCATGTAAACCTATTGAAACACGTATGAAGTAAAAAATTATAACTTTGAAATGTGTATAACATATTTATATATATACACACACACACACACACATATATATATATATATATATATATATATATATATATATATATATGATGGATGTTATTTCGGTGAATCAGGAACAATAAGTGATATTTTAAAATACAAGAATATTCGCATATTTTATTAAAATATTATTCAAAACCGTAGCGCAAACCCATATTTATTCCATGAATCAGTATATCAATCAGTACGCCATCTATCCATTATTTTTTCAACAAATACGCTTACCTATGTTTATAAATATTTTCAAAAACCACTGCAAATTTTCAAAATCTACTACAGAGTACAAATACCGGACGAACCCGACTATATTTATATAAATTGTTAAACGTTTTAAGATAGTTTGATACAATACCCCGAAAAAAGAGCTGGTCGAATTAAGTCGGAAATACCTGACAATACAACGAAACTGACCGAATGGGGATTGATTAGAATAATAACATAGGCGTATTATATTTAATTATACTCAAATAAAATATTATTCAAAAATAGAACGCAATTCTTGAAAGGACGCCCTCTGTATTAGACAATGAACTCGCTTGGCCGATGCCGAAGAAAGCCGAGTTTACTCGATTGAGCGTCACCGACCTAAGCGCGATTGATCAGCTCCGTTCACTCCCAATAAGTTTTCACTTCAAAGTGTAGAGCGAAGGTGCGCCTGTAGATGTTCCCACTTCAAAAATGAAAGTAGTATATTTGCTTCCACAAACATTTTCATATAAATATTTTTGAATGTTAACTATTTAGACATAATATGATTTATTTTCAAGTTATAGAAACTTACACATACCCGAATAAACAGTTTAACTTAATTAAACAATTTCCTATAAAATTTGGTTGTAACAAACGGAGGGATACGTGAATGAACTTAAGTGGGTTCCTTTAGTGAAGGATACGTAATCCACGTATCCTTTTTTCATTTTGAGGTACAGAACACTAAAAATTCCCGATTGTTGTTCGTATAGTTAAAGTACCTAAGGTGAAAATCTAATATGTCCCAGACAAAAGTTTTGAAATGATTTGTACTATTGCCAAAAAAAGAGCTTTCAAGAACCGATATTAATATAACAAATTAAAAGCCAATAATTATGAGAAATAAATAACTAAGATACAGCGAAATGGATGTGTATGTTGAAACTGCGCTTTACGTGTATAATTGATATCCTATTTCTTCAATTGGACAAACAAACTTAACTATTTTTAGCAATATTTGTAGGATGTCTCATTCATGTGATCTTTTGCTTCTCTATCTTTCTCACCAAGCGGTGACTTTCAAACTATTGAACGTGAAGTTCAAAAACTGTTTACAAAAGTAGATTTCGCCCATTTCCAGACAATGCGTGGTCTTAGGAAAGAAATTAATTTAGCAAAAATAACTGTTATTCAGGATAAAAGACGACTTTTTGTGCTTAAATATAACTTTTGATTTCTAAATTAAAATCGGTCACATTTTGATTCGAAAAGATTCCACTTGTCATATATTTTAAGAAGACGCAAATACAGATGAAAAATAATATTAAAATAATACGCTCTCGTATTAATTTTAGAATAATTTTGGAATACTGTGAAGGAAAACTAAAGAAAATTTTAATTATTTTTAATATCGAAGAATGTGCTATAATAGCACATTCTTCGAAAGCAAACTACATGGAATACGAAAATTAAAATTTACTTAGTTATTTGTTAGATACCCTTGAACCTTACGCGCGAATTTAATTCAGGCTCCACATCGGAGTCAAAATGTGATAGAAGGCGGGCAAAAATATTAATAATGTAAGCAACTCAGCAACTGGTTCAATCATTATTTAGTACAGAAATAACAAAGAGGCCATAAGATAGAGGCACTAACAAGCACATGTTACGCTTCAAAATATAAGATACACGTATTTGTTTCTTATCCCGCTTAATATATTTGCATACTTCATGGTCATTGCTGTAAGCCTTAATCACAAATTTTATTCTTCCTTCTCTTACTAATATTACAACTCTTGCCAATCTTACTTTACCACTTAGAGTATTTCAGGAACATTCCAACGGTTATGAACTGAACCAACACTTACCGATAAGGTCGCAACACTTCAAAGAAGAATATTTCACCCCGACTTTCGTAGAACTTTTTATAACATATTTGCACATTTTCAATTAAATTTCCACTGCAGCCACCTAAAATTTATTTGATTAAATATCCGGTAATTAAATTACCCAAAACACAAGTGCCGAAAGCTTCCGGAAGTGGATAAAGTTTTCCCTCTATTTTCTGTGTTTATGAGCGTTAGTCGATTTCACTTAACTGATTATTTTTCCTCGCATTGCCTGCGTCGGCACGTGTAAACCCCGTCGTTTATGTTTACATTCGCTTTTGCCAAAACGAGAATGGTTTAGCCTTCATTCTCTAAGCGGTGGAATTAAATTGCAGATCTTCCATAATGATCTGTAAGTTTGAGCAGAGGAATTTTATGGAACTGGCATTTAGGTGAAATTACTAATGTTACAAACGATGTACTGGAACAAGGCAACTAATCAAACACAGTCTTTTGTCTGTAATATAAAAATTATAAACGCATTACGTTAGAGCTGAAATATTTTAGTAGTGTAGGTCACATTTCAATTGTCACATTACAATTATAGAATAAAAATATGTTTTTCGAATTAAAAAAATTGAATTCTTATAAAATCATTAATTTGTACATCTGCATGCAGGTTGGGCTGAAATTTTTAAATTACAGAAACATAATACGCTCCCAAAAAAGTAAAAACGATAAACGGAAAAAAAATTTAATTATCTATTAATAAAAATTAAAACTTATTTTTATACTCGTTTACGTATCGTCGAATTCAAGATATTTTAAAAAATCTGAAGTGCCTCCATCTTTTTATCGTAAACGGTTAAACCGAAAAATCTGAAAGAATTGGTTGGTCTTTGTATTTAGTTAGGAAACGCTACTTCGCTTTTAATTTATTAACGGATTCTCAACAAAATTTTAAAATATAATAAAAATGTAACATAGTAAAATTGTACATGGAAAATATTTTAAAAAGAGTGCTTGATTTAGCGTATACAATAGATGAGATTTCACGCGAGTGAATCCGTGAGGCACAGCTAGTATCAAATAATTAACTGCAAGATTATTTAACGCTAAGTGGCACTACCCGAAATTATGGTTAAAAATATATTAAACGGTCAGCATATAATTCCGATCCGTTCTTAATCATATTTATATGGGCATAAATATATAAACTATTGAAATAAGATTTCAAAATGTGACCGCATCTGTGATTGTGTGCCTGTGAACCTGCTTGTGCATATGTATGACTGTATAATTTATTTTGTTAAGCTGCGAACTTGTAAAAAACTATTGTGCAATTTGTTTATAGTCCTGTCAGTGAAAAGTTCAATTTATAAAACTCCGCAATGCCAGAAGGAGCCATAATAATTTCGACATATCTTGAAACTACACTACGCTTGAAAATATAAGACACAATTTATTTTTATTTCTCATCTATACGTCCGTCTGTCGTAGACCCACGATTTCGACACTCTTAGACTTTTATGCATATGTTTCCCCCATATTTTTATACGCATCCGAGACGTGGATATTGTGAGAGCTGGAAAAGCGGAAAATAGATGCCCCAGGGATGTGGTTCTGGCTGAAAATGCTGGGAGTATCATGGAGAAACACCTCCATACTTCAAGTACTCGGCATCACGCAGTGTCTATCGACACTAGTACAGTCCCGAATTTTGAATTCTTTGGCCATGTCTCGAAGCGAAATAATGATCCCATAGAGCGTTTGGTGATCCGTGGAAGGGTGGAAGGAAACAGACCGCGTGGCAGATCATCCATGCGATGGGCTGATGAAATAAAATCAGTAGTTGGAGACCCTCTTCATAAATGCACTAAGATGTCGGCTGATAGGTTAAAATGACAAGAAATTGTGAGGAAGTTCATAGCGATCACCAATGAAGATGTAGCCTCATCATGACCACGACCACTCTGTCAAGAGCGACATGACTGTGAAGACTTTTATGCATGAAATTTAACAAGTATATGTTTCATGCCGCGTTCTAGATCAATGTGTAGCAAAATATTAATAAAGAAGTACTTTAATATATTTAATATAAGCGTAAAATTGGGGCGAAACGTTTATTTCTCGCATTCCATCAAGTGGAGTAAGACGTGACAGGTCTTTCCATTTACCATTTGTATTTTTAAATCTCATTTAGGAAGTATTAAACTTCAACGTGACTAACCATCTATGGGATATACATTGCCTTTACAGTTACCCCATTTTTACTGTAGTTTAAAAAATCTGAAAAGTTCTAAATTATTAGAATTTAAATTCTAGATATTTAGATTAAATTATATCGGTTAACTTGTATCAATACTTCGTGCCCACTTCACCACACACTTGACTGATATTTTTTTTTAAGTTTTCATTGTGTATATTTTTACAGTTTAACCAAATATAATGAATGAACTAATAGAAATATAAAATAATATTTTTAGTAAATATCATTTGGTTAATTTTGAAGGACGTATTTTTGAATGAGATACAAGAAAATTTTATTTATTACAATTAATTGTACTCAGAACCCGCAAAAGTCTACTATGATACTAATTTACAAAACCTTAATATTATATATATATAAATACTGGCCATTCCTACCCCCCTGGGCGATGTAAGCAGAAATATTGGTCTCATAAAAGCACTGTTCATTTATCAGCCATTTGTAATAGTCGATTCACATCATCTTCTGTATTTTCGTTTCTCGGCAATAAATTCCATCACTTAACCAAAAAAATGCGAACGTACCCACACTTCCTTTGTAATTTCCGGCACGTTGCAACACCTACAAGGAAAATTTGACTCCCGACTATTTTCTATGTTAAATTATTTATAAATTTCAAACTAAATTTAACATTAAAATGGGAAATTTAAATCGATTTATCGCTAAAAGATACCCATTCGTATTACGTAACTTGCTTACAATTAAAGGTTTCCTGGAATGTTTTAACTTTTTTACATTCGTAAGTAATATAATTCAAAGCCTTATTTGCGCGTGACCTGGAAATTAATTTTCCAGATTCATTTTTTTTCCACTTTTATTACGCTTCAACATGTTGTCGCTTTTATGAATATTCTCTTATATCATAAGCTGATACTATAGAATTAAGGAGACTGACATTCGTTAAGCATCCTCAATACGAAATCACGACATGTTGTCGCTTCTATGAATATTCTCTTATATCATACGCTAATACTATAGAATTAAGGAGACTGACATTCGTTAAACATTCTCAGTTAAAAAGGATGATGCCTATATATCCTTCTCATTACTTATAATTTGTTCCTTTAAAATGTAGTCCCCTTATCTATTTTGACTAATTCGTGATATTTTCATAGAATATATTTTTGATAGGTAAAATAAATGTTTTAAACTGTATAATTTTTATATTAAATCTACTCAAATTTAACATGATATTCTAACTACTGAGCAAGTGAAATATTATAATAATGCAATTTCTTCTTTACAAATCAATTCCTAACAAGTTGATAAAAATAAGTGCCAGGTAATTTTACTGGAATATGTTAAGTACAAATCTACAATTTTTTTTAGTCACAATTAAATGAAACTACGTGATGTAGTATTACTTCTACTTTCTTTAAGTTCTTAACCACGACCTAGGTTCGTTGTATTACAACATCTTTAGGTGGGCTATTAGTAAAGATTAAATATTACCTAGGTCGTGGTATAGAACATAAAGAAAGTAGAAATAATACTACATCACGTAATTTCATTTAATTGTGAATAATGAATTTCTACAAAATTAACGCCAAATATATTCAGTTTTCATTAGCTAAAATGTATTCTGAACCAACCTAGTTTTAAAAAGTAATCTCTATTAATTAATCCCTAATTTTCTTTCCTTACTTTTCTATGTCTATTCCAAACTTCCTTTCTTGTCAATATGTTATTATTTGTCAGTATTCTATTAATTGAGTTATGCTTTTCGTTTTATGCTGCTTCGAATGAACTTTCCGTTTTACGTTTATAACGCTTTACTGTGTTTATTTTTCTACAATTCTTAACTTGAAATGCAAATATTTTCTGCTTGAAACATATTATTTATCTAATCATCCATGTTAATGAACGGTCTTAATGATGTGGCAGGTTAAAAGATTTCTTAGAGGCTTTTTCGAATTATCTGAAGTTTAAAGTGATTACGTATTTATATTGTTTTAGACAAGAGGTGCGTGCAAGATCAGAGATGATGTTAAAGGCAAATATACTGAATATTTGTCAAAGTGGATTAAAACCGCCATTGCTATAGTGATCGAGAATAAAACGATAAGAATGCAACATACCAAAATGTAGCCGAATTAGATAAACACAGAAAACAGGAAAATGAACCAAAAAAGTTAACATATGTAACAATGTAACATAGATAAGTCAACATATGTAGATTTCACAATAATAGTTCTTTGTCTTAGATCGATCATTTTAATTTTAAATTATTTTCTTTTCTTCATATATAAATCGATTTAGGTTTGCCTATCTATCTGAAACAGGCTTACAATTTGCACAATTTTAGATCCAAATACCCAGCAGATCGATATCTAGGTAAAAATTTTAATTTTAATGGAAAAAAAATTGAATGCACTATTCCGTACAAGTAATTTGGAGCCAAAATATTTTCAGCACATCCTACTGAATGAGACGTAATAAGGAAAATATTTTTAAATTAATTCATTGAAGCTTCTTTCGCGTAATACTAGAAAAGGGTGAGTAATAAGTTTAAAAAGAAGAAATTCACTTGGTACGTAAGGTAAATGAATAGAAATCAGTCGAAATACAAAAATTACACAGTCCCAGTAGAGAATATACAAGCTAATTGTAAATAAATATTTAAAATTCTTTAAATAATTTTCAAATCAAAAATGTCATGACGATGGAAAGACGTCTAAAAATAATATCCTAAATATATTAAAGAAGCCGCACGAGATAATTTCGATAAATAAGGTTTTAATATTTTGACTCACTTCGAGACCAAAAATGACTTATCCATAAAAGAATGAATATTAAAAAAGACATTTTTTGTTAGCAGAATATTTATACTTGCTTTCTAAAGATATCAAATTGGAACATTGTAAATCGTTTACCAAAGCTTAGATATAAACAAAAATTAACATTTTGAATTAAATGGGCTCAAAAAACTAGACCTTTCTTCCGGAATATTACAATTTATTTTGAACAATATATATTGAAATAGCCCACAGCTTCTTTGGTGCGAACCGTTGAAAAATGTTAATTCACAGTAAGATTAACACTTGTAACACCATCAATATTAATAATTATAAAACTAAACTTTTGTGTATGTAAGTGAGCTTTGCATCAAATTACCATATATATGTTACCCCACATCTAACAAAATTCACCATTAAAAATTAAGTCTAAATTGAACGATTTGTCTCATTGAAATACATATTAGATATCATAAAGACCCCTTGGAAAATGGATCAAAAAACCCCTTGAGAAATGGATTAATGGCGCTCGATGGAAGAACTGGTTTCCTAGAAAGATAGGCAAAGTTTCAGTACACTTTTATAACAGTATTTTAAAAAATTTAGCAAGAAGCAAGGTCTCACAGCACAAGTAAAAGAAAAAAACCGTTAACATGTAGGTATACTACATATTTTTTTTTAAATATGGACTTGTGAGAGATATAATATTTTCGCACTTAACAAAAAATTTGTACTATTAAATGTTTATAAATGCCTAAACGTGTACGGGACCCTCGTATTGTGAGTTTTACTCATGCTTGACAAGTTTTTATGCCCATTACACTATATTAAATACTTATTTTACGATATACACATACTTTGGTAACGTATGCATTCTTTCAGTCTATGTGTTCTGGATTACCCAATGCTGCCAGCTTACTCGACCGAGTAAACACACATTTTATATCTTCCCCGCTTATTAAATTAGAATGCGCACTGAAAATATGGGTCTTTCAAATTTTCACTATGACTTAATGACATCGGTGTGTGAATTTGTGGAGGGTTAGGGAAGCCAAATGGCCTTGGCACGCAGCCACCCTTCTTTAGGAGAATTTGGTAAACGACAAGTTTATTAGAAATAGGGGAAACATTTCAGTTTCCCCCTGAAAATTTGTAAGTTTTGCTTTAAAAGAAATATAGTCTGTCGCAAACTTATATCGTTCTGAAGCCATACACATTTATTATGTTCCTAAAGAGATTGCCGGACCATACTAAAAAATTTGGTAAGCATTGGTGAGAATATATTTTATTAACCCCCACCTAGTTGACGAAAGTGGTGTTGAAATGATCCGATGTTTGCTCCCTGTTTATAACAGTGAATTGATAACATAAAATGGTCCTTTTGACCTTCGAATATCATGAAGCAATACTGGGACAACCTTAGATAAATGAGAACGTTATTTGATTTAATTTATACTACTGTTGTCAAATTGTGAGATACTTTCCCTTATTCTAATAAAATCCTCGTACAGAATTTTTAAAAATTTTCGAAAACTTAAGTAGAAAAAATTAAAGAAAACGACGACAAATTTCCCATCATTTTGAAAATTAAAATTACAAAAATAAAGCTTAAAAATGAAAAAAAATGGTAAAAAAAGTTCAACTTCATTTGAAATACCTATTTAAATAAACCCACATTCATATGAACGTAGAAAATATATCACATGCTTACAGCAGGAAAAATACATTAATTTCTTTTTTTTTATGTATTACATATAAATTCAGATGAAAAATGTACTTGGAAAATTTCAACCAAATATATTTTCAAAATTGTATTTATAACGTTCATTGTTTTACTCTGAAATTTTAATAACATATTTTAATTTCAACCTCCCCACTGTTCCATGATCACTTCTTATTTCTTACATAAACGCGTACCTACTCTTGAAACCATGGAGACAAAAATGAAAGGATTTCAACTATCTAAGATATCGAATAAATTTTCGGATAAAAAAACGATATTGATCAAGTGAATATTTGTTTTATATAGAACCCGAACAGATAAAATATGTAAAAAAATATTTTATACGTAATAAAATCATAAAAGTTATTTGACTACTGTTCGTAAATTATATTCATGAAGTTAATTTAAGGTGCGTGATTCAAATTATAAGTCACATAAAATTGCATTGCGTATTTATTGGCCACCTGAGTCGTCTATTGAATTTAGTCTATTTTTATTGCACAGGGAAACATAATAAATACTAATAATTCAGTACTTTAATTCAATAACATTCAAAGAAACAGATTATATTTAGTACTATAAGTAGTCATAAAATTACAAAGATAAATTAAAATCTGTTTTCAGTCTAGTTTTAGAGCTAGTTACAACACCTCAACTGACCTTGCTAAGGCAATGATGACAAATGGCTATAAATAAAACACAATTCACCATCCTCTCATTCCTTAATTTAAACAATGTTTTCGACTCCGTGACTTTAATTTTCTTCTGATTGATTTAAAATATTTTAAAATATCTCAAGGTTCACTAGAGTGATTTGGCTCATATCTCCACAGGTGCTTATAGAAGGAATTCTTTCTCCACTCCCCTCCTCATCATTTATTGATGATGTTGTGAGGACATCACTAGCTAATATTACCTCTATGTTGATGATCTGCAAATCTATGCACACTCGGACCTTTATTCTCTTAATCTTGCTTCAATTGGCCAGCGGGTTCACGAAATGAGCTTTTTAGTTAATCCGAGCAAGTCACAAGCTGTAATGGCAAACATCAAAGACTTTCATCAAGAATAAACCTGGCTAATTTACTACAACAAGGGCTAAATAGTACAGGTTTCATATATATGTTAACTGTTAAAGATCTAAGTATAATGACCGATATAAATCTTTGGTAGCAACCCTAAGTAAATGATGTCGCTATGCTTTCAACAGTATGCACTCTCTTGAGATTCTTTAAAATTTTCTTCCGACTAAAACGTAAATCTATCTTTGTAAAATATTCCTCTGTAAATACATACGTACTGAATGACTATTTTGATTTTAACGAAGAACATTTAAACAAGCATTCAAAATGTATACCTCCGATACATCTTTGGCCTCAGAAAGTATGGTCACATTTCTTGAAGATAGGCCACGTCACAAATGGTTCGAGATCAACACCAAATTCAGATACTTACGCTTCTCTTTGCAATATTAAAAATCCTCAGGTTATAATTAACTTATTCATAATTAAATGACTAATGAAAAACTAAGTGATGTAGTATTATTTCCACTTTCTTTAAGTTTTTTACCATGACCTAGGTTTCGTTGTATTACAACATCTTCAGGTGGGCTATTAGCAAAGATATGGTGGGCTATTAGCAAGAAACCTAGGTCGTGGTAAAGAACCTAAAGAAAGTAGAAATAATACTACATCACGTAGTTTCATTTAATTTTGAATAATGCATTTCTACAAAATTAACGCCAAATATATTCGATAATTAACTTATTATTTAACAGATTTAAAGATTCATTTGCTCAAGTCCTTGCATACAGTTACCTTTGTACCTCTAATTCGCAAACATACTCGTACCTCTACCACGAAGAAACGTTGGAATCAAATAGAGTACACCAGGAAACTATCTTCGGTAAATGTTTTTAAAAATCAAGCGAGAAAGTCCTACCTCTCTGAAATCCTAGTCCTTCTGCACCCTTGTCCTTTCCTTCTTCTATGCTGTAAATAATTGCATTATAATTTTTTTCTTTTTATGAAGTGCAGCTATTATTTTTTTTATTTTAACATCTTTTACAGTCTACCAACCAGCGTTTAAAAATTTACAATTAACTGGTAGAATATTGCTCCTGTAACAATAAGTCCCCCACATGTACTTTACATTAAAGTATATAAATGAATACAAAAATTAATAAAACAACTTTTAATTAAATACAAAAATTTCATAGTTACCTCAATATTTAATTAATTTAAAATTATATACATCTTTCCCGTCAAGTCTAATAAAACCGATGAATTGTAAATATATTATGTACATGAAGGAAAATTCGCCACTTCAACCATTTGTTCCGTTAATACGACAAATCATGTGTTGAAAAATCATGTGCAATGAGACAAAATGTTATTTTTTAAAACAGTCGCCTAGTTTTGTTTAATTAAAGTTTAAATTTTGTATGAAATCCTAATTATATTTAAATTAACATCCTATAACGATTATGATAATGTCAGTTTGGCAACGTGGCACGCCTATTGTGAACTATCAAGTATAAAAAAACTAAAAAATTAAAATGATTTTGTTTTAGAATGTATTTACGTTCAAGGTTACTTCCTCGTTCTTCGAGGCAATTATTTGCCTGAACTCATGTCATTAAGTTGGGGTCCTCTCAAATGCGCCGTCATATTACGTTGAACGCCTATATAACCCCATTTCTCATTTTGGCTTCATTTTGCGATCCCTTGCGAAACACAAGTTGTTTCACCCAGCCCCAAAAAGAAAAATCTAGTGTTAAGTCGAGCGAGCGCAAAGGCCATTGTACGGGACCGAACTTGCCTATCCATTGCTCACCAAACCATTCTTGGAGACGGCCGCTGATTTCTGACGCAGTGTGGAGTGGAGCACCATCACGCTCAAACCACACATCTCGCACTCTAGTCTGTCTAAATATCGGCTAAGTGGACCGTTGAGCAACGCCAGATATCTTTGGCGATTCAAAGTGCCATGAAAATAGAGACAATAATCATATCGCCGAGTATTAATGATCCCTCTTGATGAGTTAACTGGCGTATGATATGTGGACGTCTACATTTCTGTGATTAATGGTGACAAATCCGTCGATTCCACATTTAATTTCTTGTAAACAAACTTTCATCAAACCAAATACGTTGAAGGTTTTCAGTACACGTTTGTAAGATCCATTAAACGTAATTTATTCTACGTGCATAATCCGCCATCTCCAATGCTTGTGTTTTTTTAATAGGATGGATATTCGTTGCTTTTTTTCTAAATGTTATGTACTGGCGTATAACTTAATTTAAATAACCTACCACAGCGCCTGGCACTCGAATGTGGCTCCCTTCTAAAATAACTTGACACATTTTCTTCCATATTTAGTGATATTCTTGGAGTATTACCACCCAATTTTAACGAAACGATAGGCCTATTCTTACGTAATCTTGTAATTGCATTGGTAATAATTTGGCTATACTGGGTTGTCTCCAGTTCGGATAGCGTTGGGCATACATTCTGAGGGCTTGGCCAGTATTATTCGCTAAAAACGACCTATTCGTAATTCCACTCACTCGGTATCACAAATAATCAATTATTTAACAAACACTAGCCACGCGTATTAAATTAGTCAACTGTTATGTCTTAACTAAACTTTCAAAGACATTCAATTGTTCATGTCAAAGAAATACGTGATGTTTGCCACATTAACATAATAAATAATCCACTAAGATCGAATTTGAAATAAGCAACTAAAATTAATATTATATTATTAATAAGAAGCGAATAATAATTTAATAACATTACATACAATATTGCCACATTTCTTACATTTATCAAAATATAAGATATAAGTTGTTGCATTTTCATGTTAATGACATGACAATTTTTAAATATCAAAAAAGTGGTATAATAAAAAATAGGCGTATTGCTATCTACCCGTGATGCATTATTACGGATTTAAGTGTTGAACTTTCGTTACTTTATATACTATATATTACAAAATTATTTTCTATTTCATTGTATTATTACTTTTATTATTATAATTTATCAAAACCTGTGTTGTTATTCAAAGATATAAAAAGTCAAAAATTTGTCCAAAACCAATTTTGCATATGATAAGATTAAACGATTTTTACAATATACAAACTGTAAGTTATTTTATTATTTTTCAGTCCACATTTTTGTTGGAAAAAAAGTAATATTTTTACCCAGTCTATTTCAAAATGGATATCATACTAGCATATATACATTTTATTTCACAATACAACGTTAAATCCTGTGGATCATTCCATAAATTTTTAAATAGCTCAAATAATGCCTAAATTTGTTCATCGATTGAATAAACAAAATCGTGCCCTCAGCACTTGTGGAATCACTCATCATGAATGATATTGGCGATATTGGCGGGTTTTGGTAATAGTGGTGAAGTTTTTCCCAACAAGTTTACACAAAGGTAACACCTGACGATACAGCTAATGGACTTATAATATGAAATGTTGAAGTCAAATTTCTTATCGCGTCGCAAAAAATGAATTGTTGTATGACGTCACGAAAATATGCGATGGATATGATATGATGGAAGATTTTCACCGTTTTCATTCGTTACCCGTAACGAATTTATATTTTTATATCTCAATCTATTTTTTCTTAACTTACAAATACATAGTTATTTGAATCATTCAGGGGAACAACAAAACAAAGAGTTATTTTCAGAACGGCCATATAATTTTTAAATCATTACCAAAGGATCGAGTAAAAGGCAGAAGGTGGGCTGAAATTCTATCAAGGGGAGCGTTCGCGGAGGCCAAGTAACCACAATTGTAAAATTAAAAACTTATATTTTACAATTGTGTTTAATTTCCAATAATTTAAACAGATAATTACGTTGAATTTAGTAGGTTAAGAAAGTTATTTGATTATAATTTCTCGATTATAATTCTCTCTTATAAGTTCTATGTTCTTATAAGTTGTATGTCTTGTACAAATGGTGTAAAAACGATAAATAAAAAAATTGACAGTGTTCACTGCACTGAAAAATATTCACTGCGCTAAGTTCAATGTTGCAACGGATATAACATTTAATAAATCCATACGATTACAATTGATGTAGCTTCGGTTGATAATCTCGTACTTTGTCTAAGCAGGTTTCAATTCACGCACCAAACCATGATTGAAGGGTAATGATAATTTTTCTGGTTTTCCATTATCATGAGGTTATCATTTAACATACTCCCAATTAAATGAAACTTTGTGATGTAGTATTATTTTCTACTTTCTTAAAGTTCTTTACGACGACCCAGGCTTCGTTGTATTACAACATCTTCAGGTGGGTAATTTTCAAAGATCTTTGCTAATAGCCCACCTAGGCAATTTATTCTTCACATTCATGTAATTGTGAATAATGAATTTCTATGAAATTAACGCCAAATATATTCAATATTTAATATACTGTTGAAAATTCACTTGCATCGAGAAAGGGACGCATCCCACATGACCACGAGCATCACCATCACATGGGTCCCATAGTATGCTATACCCATTTCTCGCTATAGCTGTAAACCTGAAGCTCTTCCCAATGATTTACAATACGCTGCATAACGTCTAATCCGACTCTAGAAGTGTGCTCAGTACTTTCGTACATTGAATGAGAAGGAATGATAACTTATCGCCTGACATGATTTACCTTATGACCATGCAGCTGACCATTATCAAGATCCAAAAACTCGTTGTCATCCTCGATAAAATGTGCCATAGTAGGCATTTTTTTCGTACACAATTTTATAGTATGAAGATGAACCAATTGCTTTCTTAACGACAAAATTCCTTTCAACTGAATGAAATTGTTAGCTGTTTCAATTTAATCACTGTTTTCCAATCACTGGCAAAAAAACCTTTTCAAAACCCAATCAGTTAGTTTTTTTTATTCAAATCGTTATCATAATTACAAAAGAACGTAAGCAATAAACATATTGTACACATATAGAAATCGTCCATATATAGTATTGTAAAACAAAACCATACCTAGTTTAAATAGCCATAGAAGTACTAAGCGAATCTATAATCCTGGATAGGTAAATATATCGTTTTTTTATTGATTTAATATTTATTAGTACCACACATGTTGTGGTAATATATGTATAGAGCAGTAGGAATCTACAATAACCTATATGAAACTTGTTAAGAACGCCAAAGTAAACTTTAATTTTGGTTCTAGCCAATAATCAACAGATTCTTCTCCTTTTATTGGTATACTTAATAGATGTAAATTTCAAGTTTCTAGTTCTTTTGGAAACAAACTAACAAGTGACTTTGTTTCTTTTTCTACAACTATAGATTTTGAAGACATATCGTAGCAAGAAAGGGTGGCTGAATAAATTACGAAATTTACTTCTTTTTTGACAAATATTTTATTATAATCAAATAATTTTCTCCCCACTTACAAAAAGTCATATTTCCATCAGGCTCTAAAGTTGATTTGTGAACGTATCAAAATAGCCACGAAGCGCTTCGGATTCTAAAGGTTGCAGTGTCCAGTAGTGAGGCTCGGTACTTGTTTCATACTTTCAAAAATTAACCGATTTTATCTGCAATCTTTAGTGACTATCGACTTTTTTCCTGGACTAGAATTTTTACTCCTTGTAGAAAAACATATTCCTGCAAACTTTATTTTCTTTTTTTGTATAAAAATTCCTTTTCTCTAAATTCGTAAAACGCACTAAATTCTTCTGTAATAAATGCAAAAAAAATCCAGTTACAATAATACATATAATTAATTTAGCGCAATCTGTATTAGACCATTAACATACCGCATGACGTCGGCTTCATTTTGAGAAATACACATCACCCAAATAAATTTCACACGCAACTCCTTTATATAGTAGTCGTGTCACGAGTATATTTTGCAACAGCCATCATAAAAATATAAGATAAACTAAGTTTAATTAAATAGAACGAAGGTGTATGTACTCCTTTTTTAGAAAAAATAAAAATATTTAAATAATAAATAAAAAACTCCCTTCAGCAAAACACACTATCCAGTTTTCTCAATGTAATAACTACCATCCTGCACTATGCTTCACCGCTTAGAAAGTCGGTGCTGAGATAATTCTATAAAAAATGTTTTACTCTTTATCCTTCAACGAATCCTTTTAAGATAATATTTCTTTATCAGTTTATTTATCTTATCTATTTATTTCTAAAAAACAAACAAACTTTACAGATTGACCCAAAACAAACAGCAGTAAACGAAACACATAAACATACAAAAATCCGAATTAAAATTTACCAATGACTGTAAACCATATAGAATCTACATAAGGTCCCATAACATTCTTGGAATTATTTATTTCAATGAAATATAAATGTTAGGTTTCCGATCGCCTGAAAAACCCATCGATTATACGATGTAGACGGCTGATGTCCTAATATAATTTTGAATAAAATAATCTTGGTACTTTGTTTTTATTTCTTTCGTTAATGACAATATGGAAATTCCACTTTATATTATAAATAAGAGGATACAATGTGAGGAGAATACTACTAATGTTATAACAGTATATCCGTTAGTATGCAGATATTATATAAACAGATATCAGATACGTAGATATCAGATAAACTGTTTGAGATAAACAATTTAGAATAAAATGACTGTTTTTCTTTTTACGAGGTTAAAAATATTCGACGTAGTTTTGTAATTACTCTTCAGGTTACGTAGATAACAAATACAAAACCTTTATGCACATATGTCTTTTACAAGAGTTAATTTCAACCACTTTAACATTATAAATCCTGAAATAATCGAGATGGGTATTTCAGATACTTCGAAAGGCAGAGTTTTGCAGTGATTATATCTAATCCCTAATTCTGATCGTTAATAATTGTTTTATAGGTCCTATGAAAATACTTCAAATTTTCTGTATATGTATTAAATTCATTTATTATTAATTTTTGCTTAGGAAGTGTGAGATATGATTGTAAAAGATAAAGCGATCCTCTCTAACATCACATTTTAAATCACACTTTCGTTCTTACTTTTCAGAAAATCGAGGATATATTACGAATTCCTTATTTCAGTTGTCCTTAGATGCCGTCGATCAATCAAATCTGGAAATAACAAACAATCAATTTGCTTTCCATATTTTTCTTCCGAAACCCATTGTCATATTTGATCATTTCTATCGTCATCTAAATGCCCATGCAACAATAAACGCGAATAAATCACATCAACCAATAGGAACGCCAGATTATTGATATAATTTTTGTAATGAGACATGTTCAATATTACAGTCGTGTTCCATGAACGGTATATTCTCCAATCGAGAACCAGACAGTATGCTTCCAAAGTCAGGTACACAACTGATAATAGTTAAGAGCTGTTTACATGCTTTTCCAAAAAAATAAGCTATCATCTGGTTTCTTCGCACTTTCGCCTAAGTCCAACTACGTTCACACTGAACTTTTCAGAAGTCTGCATGTATAAGAGGAAACGTTTAAAATGAATTGAAAGGAAAACACCATACTAACGCAATCGACGCTAAGCCAATATATTTATTTATATCAAACGCGCTTACAAGCTGGTTTTATGTGAAATTTGTGAATTTTCTTTATAGTTCATAGGCTTTCATAAAGCTAAATACGTTTGTGTGGTAGCATCTTCCTATCACAATCATATTATGGTTAAAATGATTCAGATAGTAAGTGTGAATGGTGTAGATAAGTGAAAATCTATATAATACCCATAAAGACAATTAGCATTAAAAATATATTTTCTCGTAAAATGTGTTATAAAGAACAATTTTTCTGAGTTTTTATTTTACAATCGTGTGAATTTATACAGTGTGCTAAATAAATCTCTAACCATATTAGGAGGAAGTATTAATGAAACTTTGAAGGTCACTTTTATTTTATAAGAGAAGATGTTACGGGACCCTGCAGGGGTCTTAAGACAACCCGAGTGGAATGTGAGAATAGTGAATTGACTAAAGAATACATCTAATAAAATATGCCAGATTTTCTGATTAAAGATAAAAACACAATATTCCCAGAAAAATTGTTTGTTGTTCCTGCTCCAAGATGTTTATTGACTGGTTACTTAGAATGGGAGTGAATATCCATGGAGAAATTTATTCCTATAAAAAAATTATAGAAATATTTTGGGAACCATTGCAAGCGTACAAAACTTGGAAAAACTTTTTAGGTGCCACACTGGAATTTATATAACATGAGAGAATGTTGATGGCATAGACATAGTTCTTACATAATAACGATATTGATAAAAAAACTAGTTAATTTTCTAAAATAATATATGTAATAATACATAATATATATTCACTTACTAAACTGAAAACGAAACAGCAACACTGTCTTTCCAAAGTATATATATATATATATATGTATATATATATATATGTGTGTGTATATATATATATATATATATATATATATATATATATATATATATATATATGGCTAACCGATTCGAATCATTGCTCATACACAATTTTACCTCCTTTTTATGAAATCATTTAATTACTATAAGAAAATTGATTTTGCCGGCAATAAACGCAAACCTTACAAAACCAACTTAATTTGTTTAAATACTTAGTTATGTACTTTAAATAGCTAACTTTAATAATAGATTCACACCGGTAATAAACTTACACAGGTATTGGTAAATTACAGCAAACATGCAAAGTAATATAACAATGAAAAACAAAAAAAAATTAATGAAGAAAAAAATATTTTATTACATTCCCTTCTCGAGATAAACTATTTCAAAATTAACACGAGGACAAAACAAAAGAACACAACCTGTTTGTTTTGAATTATGATCAGAAAATGTATAATCAACTCAAAACAATCATACAGATCCGGTTTATTTTATATTTTTAAGAGTTCCTCTCTCTGCTCTTTCCAAAAAACTCTATGCTAATTAGTCAACTACAGAAACGCGATAGCGAGAGAAACACCAGAGAGACTTACCTACAGAGAAACTCTGGAGTTTATTTTGTCCTCTTCGTCAATCAAAAATAATCTTATTAAAACCGGTTATAACCAGTTTCAACCCTGTAGTTTAATCAACCCTGCATTTTAAATCTTTGAGCAATTATTTTGCAAACAATTTATTTAAATAAATTTTAATTATAAATTGTCAATAAATTTTGTATTTAATTACTTTTTGTTGCACATTGAAAACGATATTTGAATTACGAGTTATGTTTTCACGGCTTATTAATAAACTTATAATCAAATTAAACAAACGGAAAGCAAATTATTAGTTTTATACATTTTAATTTACTTTCACCTTGAGACTTTTATTTCAATATTTCCCGATTCAATTTTTTCCATAATTTCTTTCGTATTTTAATTTTTAGTTTCCATATATAAATACATTGTTTATACTTACGGAAACGGAAGTATTTGAGCTTTATAGAGAATAACTATTCTCTGCCTAAAAAGTCTCTAATTTTAGGCCACATTATGGATTATGAACTTGCCTATTTCATATTTTTAGTGCCTATTACTTAGTTTTTTTTTGCTTTAAAAGCGAATATAGTTATTAAATGAACCGTAAGATGAAAGATACTTTGAAGAACTGTAAGGAATACGAGCAGGGACATAAAACACGTTATGCTCATTCATTTTTTTTTATACCAACGACTTAGTTAAAAGATTTTTCTTATTTTTTTAGTTTATATGAGTAAATATACGATACGTGAGAGAAAAAGTTCCTGAGAAAACTATGCCTCTTTGCACATTCGTCATACCCTTACTCACTTACTAAAATCTTTATCACTTCGTTATATCCGCATCCATCTATCAGTTAATGTACAAAAGGTTGTCACATTTTAGATTTTTAGACCTATCTATATCTATGTATATATATATATATATATATATATATATATATATATATATATATATATACATATATATATTGCTGCGTTTTTTTTACTGCAACATTTTGAGTTAGATGTAATTATTTATATATACATATATAAATATATATATATATATATATATATATATATATATATATATATACACATATATGTAGAATTGAGTACTTGGATACTTCAGATGAAAACCTAAATTAAAGTGATATTACAAAATTTTGAAAAAACAATTGTTAATAAATCATTTCATTTTTTTTCGTTTACAAAATATTACGTATTAAAGTAACATCCAATGTACCTTCCTCTCTAACTCAACCAAATATTATTAACAAAAAATGGATTTAAATGTAGATTGCAAGATTTGCATCAAATCTGAGCACTAGCATTTGATTTAAACGTTCTATTATTCTGTTTTCATTTTGGTTAATCTGCATTAACAATTAGACCATAGTTATCGTATTTCATCCAAGTTCTAATCTGCACTTGGCCGGTATTTACCATTACTCCCCATGTACAAAATTTTTTTTAAAAATACTTTCCATACAACCATCAACAAATTATAACATTTTTATAGTTCAAATACCGACAAATCAATTTGACAAATTATATTATTTAAATCTGCTAAAAACCATTAATAGTTCTGCTAAAAACTATTAGCAATCGGAATATTCTTCTAATAAAAAATATCTAATAAAAAATATCTCAAAAATCATAAAGCCTACAATACTCTAATTTTATATATAATAGGCAGTAACCTGTTGGCAAGGTAACGGAACCACAAAAGGTATCCTCTTGCTTTGACGATCGAACACTTCCTGATATTAAACTGTGAAAAAGGGAGATCTTTGGTATTCAAAGAAACCGCTAAAGACCAGAAATTAGACTTTTGTTGTATATAGTTTAACTCAGCGTGCCATAACTATTTTATTATATTAAAAATGTAATTAAAGTCCAAGAATGAGGAAGAAAAACGTCCCAAAAACAATAAAATAAGAAATCAAAAAATCTAGGGCATTCCAATTTTTCGTCTTTGTATCCTTACCCCGAATGCCTAGATGAGTAGTTGGCGAACGAAAAATGGGGTAGACTTTCCCAATCTAGGGTGAGCTATTCTTGACTTAATCTCAAAATTGACTTTATCCCAAATGTGTGAAATAATAACGTTTAAACTTATAACAGCTATAAAGATCAAAGGAGAAGTCATATGTTTTCCAAATAGAGGCGATTATGATAACGAAAAATCTTTACAAAATGTACAAAAGTTGAAGAAAAGCCTTTTGTTTTGTAAGAAAACTTTTTTTAAGTACTAAAATGACACTGATAAGTTCGGCTCCTAAAGAACATGAAAGCTACGCTCGTGCAGTAAAAAGGTCGTATCTTTGGCGTTTTTGCCATAATTACGTTGTGTGATAATAAGGTATGCATAAAGCATCGTGACGTTTAGGCTATTTAATAATTATATATATATATATATATATATATATATATATATATATATATATTATGCTTTTATTAATAATAATAATAGTGTCACACACAATAAAAAAAAATACTTTTCATTATTAATCTACCCACTGCAATGATTTTCATTTCACTGCATTGCACGTTTTTGCATGTATTTTTTTCTACAAAACCTAACTAAAAAAATTACCACATAAAAACATAAATTTTTAGTAAAACTAACTAAAATTCCTAAATTGTAAATATATAGAAATATATCGGAATCCTGGTGGTCGGAATCACTAGTTACATAGAAACCTCCGACCATCTTACGTACCCAGTGTATTATAGATCACTTGTACTTACCACCAAAAATGTACTCTAGGCATCATAAGCGATAAATTGATTAAGAAAGTTATTGCAACGTAAAATTTTATTTATTGCAACATAATTTTTTATATTCATAAATTTTTATTTTTTTCTTCAAATTGAGACGTCCTCCAAAAACTGGAAGGCTTGAGGCACTCCAATTTTTATAGGACCTCTCCAAGTTAGAACACATAAATTTACAGAAAACGTCCCATATTCCAATCAAATAATTATAGTCGTAGCCAACTCTAATATTTATTATATTTTACAACTCTAAAATTTTACGCAATTACATTGCTTTATAATTCTATAATTTTGTAGACTTCGAAAGATTTCCCGTCACGCAAGTTAACCGAATCATTTAAAAGTTATAATCAAATGCTTCCGTCTAGAATTTTTTCAGACCTTTCTCATTAATAACTTTAATTGGGATCTCCATGTGGAGCATACCCATGTAAAATATAATAAAAGATATAATTCAAATATAACTAAAATTATCGAAACTTTGAGTCCGTAACAGACAGATAGACGGGCGAACATAGCAAAATTAAGAACTCTGAAAAAATGTAAAGTGTCAATATCACTTGGCGGTACTATAACACTAATGATGCGGCCACAACTTATGATATACGAGTATGTGCTAATTTTCCTATAAAAGCCAGACCACTCCTTCCAATTGTCACTTAAGTGTCTAAGTTCTTGAGACACCACTTCTTCGAGGAAAAACGATCAGTTAGGTAAGTTTACTATAAGTTCTAATAAATATATTAAATATTACATAAAAGAAACAATAGTTACAAAGTACAAATACTCAAGTATATAAATGTAAGCTAATGACATAAGTAAAACATATAATCGTTATTTGTTTCCTTTAAATATGTAAAAGAATTTCCAATAATGCTATCATAATAATTGTGAAATTATTTACGACAAATTTGGAATTCCACCTTTTGAGCCATTTAGATTTGTTGTTACTAAAAGTAGTTTAATAAAGTAGATATTGAAAAATGTCCCGTCCTTTTTCAGTCAATTTCAATTAATAAAAGAAGAATTTTCATAAAATTCGAGCCAATATACTAAAAGAATTTTAATATACTTTTAAATTTTAGTCGGATTGAAAAGCGATTGAGATTTTAATAGACCCATGTCTATTTCGGTACATTTTTATAAATAACTTACTTCGACTATGGGAGAAAATATTGCGTAATTACAAAATAGACATTCACCAATTTTGTGGAAATCGACGTTGATCAAAATATAAAAAATAAGATAAAAACAGCTATCGATTCAATTAAAAAGAACGTTTTAAAAATTATTTTCATTTTTTGTCACAACTTGAACTCAGAAACCGGTTTTTACGAGTAAATGCCTTATGTCTACGCATTTTTCTAAACAAGCATAGAAATATTTAGAAATCCTATTAATTTAACATAGGTTGTAAAAATTGTAAAACAAATCTAATATATATATAGATATGTATATATATATATATATATATATATATATATATATATATATATATATTTATATATATTTATATATACATGTGTGTGTGTATGTAATTTTTATATTATATTATTATTGATATTTTTCGTCGGAACAATTAAGAATCTAAATGTAATACAAGACGTACTATAACCTATCGAAAGAAAAAAATTAAGTTACGTGAGAACCGGTTTTTTTCTTTTCAATAACAAAAATAATCGATAATTGGTGTAGTTTTCCCTCACTATTTCCTTTAAAACGATTCAGTAATCCAAACCGAAATCGTTACTTTAAACAGAATTTTTAAAAACTAAACTTTCGGTTAAATCTAAGACTGCCTTTAAAAATATTTGTTAGGAAATATATAGGTCTTCACTTCGAGGTTTTAACATTGAGGGCACGCGAGAAAATTTATTTTTTCAATAAATATTAAACATTACACTTAACATGAAATTTTAATGGATATTTCTACAGAAAGCATCCACTATAACATTTCATGCACTTACTCTAATATTATAGAAACTGTGAGGTTGGACAGAAGGAATTAACGAATTTATAAGAATTCCTTATTTTACTAAGTATTCCTAAAAATTAAGCTGAAACTCCAATTTTTGTATAAAAATTTTTATCCTTTTGACAAATAAAAGCAAATGTCAAAAATCTTGTACCTTTATCGTGCATATTATGTAAATATAAATTAAATGTGAAATAATTACCAAAATTAAAATAATTCTGATCCATCAAAAAATTATGTAAAAAACACAAACATTACAAATAAGCAGATAAGAGGATGGTTCGTTTAAAGGTAATACTGGATAAAATTAATTTTATTAACACCGCCGATGGAAAAGGAGTCTATCAAAGTAAGTTGATGATATCATGGTGTATGTACTTGTCACAGGATAGCCTCCTAAAGATCTAATTGTTAAAAAGACAGTTTTATATCTTTAAAAATGTTTACTAGAAGTCATTTAAACATGGGAATGTTTCCTTCGAAAAAAAAATTCAACAATCTGATTTAAGATAAAAATATACTACATATAATGAAAAAAAACAAGTATTGAATTAAAATTGAAAAAAAAAGACGGACTTCGTGACACGGATTACATTTTTGAAATAATTATCCATCCCGATTACTTGTCGAAAACTATATAACTAGTATTTTAGTGAAAAATTTGATTCAAAATAAAAAAACTTCAGGCAATATCCTAATAATTTTTTTTAAAATGGTTTCCCACAACCAGTAAAATAATCATATTATACAAAAGTAGCCGATATTTGGGTTGATTTTAGAAATACTGTTCCATTTCCTCCATGCCTAAGTTCACAATTTACTTTCTGCCATACCTAATTATAACACATTAGTGATCACTTTTTTCCAAAATACTTGCTTTTTTTTCTTTACGTATAATGTTTAAATATAAATTTTGTTTCGTTCCGTCTGCGACCAGGTGCATTGTTTTAAAGACAACGATATGATGATTTTTGTCATTGAACATTCGTCTATGAAAATTTGATAGATGTTTTGAACTAAACTTGAACTTTATATAGTTTTCTAAGTAAATTATGACGAATTCCTTTTTTTAAGTGAAGTCAGTGCATAAATGAGTTTGTTTCGACCAGTTGTGAAACCTCATCTCGATTATATATTTTGAATTAGTAGAAAAATAATATATATTTTAACTATATTTTAATTTGATTATTGAAATTCATATACTTGGAAAAAACTGACCGAGTGCGTGTCGAAACACGAATAAATAAGGTTTTTACAATACGTTTACGCTGAATATTTCGCTCATAATCAAAAAACTCTTTCGAAACGTTCGAAAATTAAATCTCAATTTTATTTTGTAATTATCCATCTAATAACACCCTACTCAATGGTTTGAAAACAAACTGTTTACTTTCTTCCTTCGATATTTGTATTATTATTAAGATATTTTTGTTTAAAAAATATAATTCATTTCATGACACCATACTGGTTTAATTCAATATTCTAAAAATTGACACGCGGAATAAAAAATGTATGAACCAGAGAACTTGATTACTCATTGAAAATACGAAAAGAAGCGCGAAGATAGAACGTCCTATGAAATTATTTGATCGTATAAGGAGAAACATCAAACAAAAGTCTAGCACCAACTCCCGCCCGCCCCCAAGTCGTGAGTTTTCCTATAAAGAGCACCCCGAGCTTTTCACCGCCCATTGCAAGTTCTAGCTTGGCGGCGACAACACGCACACGCTAAACAGTACTGTGACGGCACTCAGCGTCGTTGTCGCGAGTGTTTTAAAAGAAATTAATAAGAAAGTAAAAAGAAATTGAATTTCTATAATCTGTCGAAGGCGAAGCTGAAGTTTTGTGGTGAGTAGGCTGTTTCTCTGTTTTTAAAAATTTGTTTAATACATTTTAATTTCTTTCGCGCATTTTTTTGACATTTCTCCAGCGCATCCTGCGTAAAACTATTCGAACCATTTTAAATTTTACGATGAAAAATATATTTTCTTATTCAGACCGAGTTTTAATAATTACACCATATTGAAACAAGTGTTCAACTATTTTAAAAGATACCTGCGACAAACCAATAATAAAAATAATTAAAGTTTCTTCTATGTATAATATTATTTTTATATTACACAAATTTATCAGCGTCTTTTAAAAATATCTTACTGTACAATTATCATATCTTCACGTAAGCGAGTTCCAGAAATTTATTAAATTTGCTACTGTGTCAAAAATTTGAAAAAAAATTTAAAAATCCGGTATCATTAATCAAAGTTAACATTAGTTATTTTCATTTTATTTGCTGTCAAATGCACAGTTTGTACTTATGCATTTATATTAAACTCGCAAATACAATAATGTATTTATATTAAACACGCAAATACAATAATGCATTTATATTAAACACGCAAATACAATAATGCATTTATATTAAACACGCAAATACAATAATGCATTTATATTAAACACGCAAATACAATAATGCATTTATATTAAACACGCAAATACAATAATGCATTTATATTAAACACGCAAATTTCCTTAACTTTTCTTGAATTAGTCCAAAAAGGACATGGGAATTAAACTTTGACAAAGAAACAAAACTTTCATTAATACGAGAAAAAGATTAAAAATATTTAATTTATTAACTTTTTTTAATCGTTAAAGAGTTAAAATGAAACTTTATGAAGTGCTGTAAAAGAAAATTTTGAAGTGATTTCTTCTTTTTATTATAGAATTACTAAAATGTTACAAGTTAAATTCTACAACACAGTAAATTATGAGTTTATTCTTTATTAAGATGTTGTATCTATCAATTTATTTATACGTTTTCACCGTTTCATACCAAAATGGGACACACAGCGATGACAAAGCGCCACAAAACACTAATCCATATTAACACTCGTCATCAAGGGAAAATCCTGCTTTCATGGAATATTTAGTTCTGTTATATTTCAATCGATTAGTTTCGTCCAAATTAACTCTACAAAATAATGTAATTATTTATTTCAGCTTTCATGCTTAAATAATAACGTTATAAAATGATCTTGTCGCCGGAAAAATAATATTGTTATAAACCGTAGCAAAGTAAACTTTCATGAATTTAAAAGTCATATAAATCAGAGATATTTCCTTTGCCTAATAAGGAAAACTTCTTTAAACAAAATACCGGATGAAAGAAACAGGGTATGGATAGTGGGCCAATAGAGTGAATGAGATTCACAAATCCGCGATTTCTCAATGTGAATTTTAAATGCGCAATGTTGACTCTCGAGTTCCAAGAAGTAATTCATTCCATGATTTGGCAACTAAGTGTAGGATAAAACTTCAGAATAAAATGAAAAAGACTCTTAATACGATTTATATTAAAATAAATATTAATACAATTTGTTTTCTTTAATATGATGCGCTTTTTATTGTGAAAGTATTAATTTAGAATATAATTTCCTAAAAATAAAATAAAAAACATTGAAGAAAGGAAGGGAAGTTATAAATTATATAATTATTTAAACGTATTTTAAAATATGCCCTTAACTAAATTCGAAACATTATAATACTGTTTTTTTTCAATACTTAATATATAAAAATTTTAAACTTCATTAAAAGTGGCCCGTATTCTTTGTAGAAAATTGATTATCATCACTATCTTATTATTATCTTCTTATTATTATCACTATGTTATTAATTATCACTATATTATAACTATCTTTGCTAACAGCCCACCTGAAGATGTTGTAATGCAATGAAACCTAGGTCGTGGTAACGAACTTAAAGAAAGTAGAAATAATACTACATCGCGTAGTTTCATTTAATTGGGAAAATTGATTATTTCACTAAAATAAGTCTCAACCTATTTTGGAGCGGCCTTTTTTAATTTAATGTTAAAATAATAAGTCGTGAATTTTTACTTTTATATTATTTAAGGCGCGACTTTCACCAGAATTAATGTTCGAATCAATTAAATGTTATTTATAATATTACATTTTAAATACATTTTATAAAAGACAGAAGGTTAAAAAGGGCATTTATGTGCACACAATACTTTGCGGAAAGAAAGGAATTAACTGTGCTATAAATTAAAAACGAAACCCAGTTGGCTTTTAAAATTTGTGCCTCACTATCTATTTGACTGCTCTTCACGTAAAAACTACTACTTCGATGAAAATTTTACAATGAAAGAATACCAGGTTTTATCGTTTCCATCAGTCTTTTAGTCTTAATATATACATATAATTGTTTGTCTATTTTAATAACTTAAATAAAAAACTGCTAAGCAAATTTAAATAAAATTTTCTCTATTTTGTTTCGCACTGAAAAGAAACGGAGATATTTTGGTACGACATTAAAAATACAAAAAACATGTCGACCTGCTAAAGATCACAAAGTGGTAAATAATTGACTACATATAATTTACTAACAACTGAGAATAACTCGATAACTTACGCAAGCGAAGTCACCAGCGGAAATTTCTTTCCTTACTAAAGTAGGGTGAGAAAAAATTAAGACTTATTAAATCTAAGACTTCAGAAATATTTAATTACTTTCCTTAACTTTTAATTCGCTCTAAATAATTAAAATACTTAACATACACATCCATTATTATCTCCGTAACCCTTAACATTTTTTCTCCAAAAGATTCCCATTTGCACTATATTCAAACATTTTTACTTCATGCAAAACCCACGATTAATTCGCACATAGTAACAATAAAGAAGAAGTTACATCGAAATAAAAGTCGTCTATAGTAAAATACAGAAATCTTACAGGATGACAAGTATACGAATAAATTCACATCTGAATACAAATATGTTCAGTACAAATATATCACTTGACAAACTTCTTATAAGAAACCATAATCCATAATCCACGGTATCCTTATCACTAATACTCTCATATAGAATGTTTCAGTATGGTCATACGGCAGAAATTATGTCCTATCCCTAAGAAAACTTTTGTTTATCTCACCTGATAATTTCATGCGATTTTGCGAATAAATTTCTCGAAATGTTTCATTGCTACGTGTTACAATAACATGGCATATAAAAATATTGTGTCTGTCATATAGTTAGTCCCCTTATCGGTAATAAAACTTAAAGGTGTCTAAAGTTAATGATTCTGTAGCTGTGTCTGTGAATCCTTCCGCAAATTTCATATATATATATATATATATATATATATATATATATATATATATATGTGTGTGTGTGTGTGTGTGTGTGTGTGTGTGTGTGTGTGTGTGTGTGTGCGTGTGTGTATTCATAAACATATGGACAGTTCAATTTATGGACGAAATAAAATTGTTATTTGAAAACGCAGTAAGAAATAAAGATAATTCTATGTAAATGGAGAGCACAAATATAATACACTATATTTAAAAAGGTTACAGTGGAGGAATAGATGAACTAATAGAAACAATGGCACTCCTATAAAATGTAATTAATATTTTCGAAAAAATACGAGGGTAATGTGGGATGTATGCGGAAAGTATCTGCCGTTACAATTAAAAGTACACCACTCGTAATCGCAGGGGATTTAGCGAATTTCACGCGGGTAAAAACTCTTGTATATATATATATATATATATATATATATATATATACATACATACGTATATATATATACATACATACGTATATATATATATATATATATATATATATATATATATACATATACAAGAGTTTTTACAGTCAGCTTTACCCGCGTGGCATAAGAAATCAATGATAGAGTAATTTAATTATGAAAATATTTGATCTTTGCATTGGAAAAAGCTAAGTAGTTTGACACATAAACTCATATACATGTCTATCTATACTCACGATTTTGTCCCAAAACGGGGTGATTTTTAATTACCAAAATAAATTCTATTCCAGGTTATAATATATTCATCCCCATGGCATAGGATGTACGTATGCATGAATATGAAAATAAATTTTGTAGTTGAGACGTGACAGCAAGAAAAGCAAATAAACAAACAAACTCACTTTGGTATTCAGAATGTTATTTAGGACAAATTATTATCTGGTATTTCATATAACTGCTCTATGTAACCGCTCTATTTTAAGAGTAAATGAAAAACAAATAAAGTGGTTGATGTCTGGAGATTTATATAAGTATAAATGCTTTGTTTGAACAAGTTCGATCAGCTTGTACTTACAAGACACACATTAAGCATAATCCGGTAGTTGACTCATTGTAAATTTTGATATTTTTCGTGCAATATTGTGAAATGTAAGTTAATTAAAAACCAGTCTTAAAAAAAATTAAAAAATTGATTGAAAAATAAGCCAGTTATAGGCTTCTAAATTTAAAGATGCGGATAGAGTATGGTATATCCATGATTCTTTTCCTCTTCTAGAATATAATGTGCAATAGTAAAAATGACCTCACAACACAGTATTGCCGTCCTTGTCTAAAGGTTAAATTTAAACTTATATAACTCGGTCAATTTTTAAGATTATTTAAAAAAAATTCACTCTTCATCAGCTTGTAATTTGAAATTATGATTAATGAAATAAAAATAATTTGTCAAAAACCCAATTCTAGTAGGTGGAGGACTAATCGGAGTCGATTGAAAGCTCAAAGTAAATTTTTTGAACGAAGTTCTTTTACGCGGCTCACACAAAATTGGCTCTTCCTCTCTGTCTCTTTTCTCTCTGCACTTTCTTTTATATACGGTTGTATATGTGTGCGTGTTCGTACAAGTTTTCATTAATAGCAAGCATTGTGTGCGGTCAGTTGTAAACCCCAATTCTAAACACGTATATATTATTTAAACTTATTTATATTTATATTTACAACACTGACAATGCCCAATAAAAATCATCTTGCAATGAGATTTGTCCCTCTTGTGAAACACAGTCAATGTCAATGTATTTTTTTCTACTGGCTTTTTATTGTGAGCCAATAATCTGCCAGACCGTTTCCGATTCGGTATGTATTTATTTGCATTATAAATCATAAGTTTTTACTTTATCTATTATTGAATACTTAAAATCGATAAATTACAATAAATTGTCAGCATATTCATTTATTTTCATAGTTAAACTTTATTTAGATTGTTTGATGAAATAAAAAAAATAAATTTTTAGAATAACAAAATTTCATGTTGAATTTTAACATTTAAAATTTAATTCAATTAAAATTTAAGTATTTTTATTTTAATTATTTCAGAATTTAATTAAATTTTATTTTTCTACCAATGAATTACTTTCTTATTTTATTATTTCAGAAATAAATTAAATTTAAGATTAATTTCAACATTAAATTCTATTATTCTAAAAATTTATTGTTTCCTCATTTTATTATTTTAAAATTTATTGATTTATTAATTTTAAGTTTAAATTTAATTATCTTAAAAATTAAAATTTCATTATTTATATTTTTAAGGTTAGTTATTGTAATTTTTTTAATAAATCAAATTTAAAATTACTTTTAGAATTAAATTTAGTAATATTAAAAATTCAAACTTATTTATTTTCGTTTTAATTATTTTATTTTAAATTTAAATATTTCAAAAATTTAAAATTTTTTAATGAATTATTAAATTCACTGAAACAATCTAAATAAAGTTAATTAATTAATGAAAATAAATGAATTTGCCGAAATTTTTTTGTAATTAATAAGTTTTTAATATTTAGTCAATTATATAGCGAATGTTTTATTATGCTGAGATGTTTTTATTCCTGCATATAATATAAAGTTAATACATAATATATAGCGAAAGGAACATCGTTCCGACCGGATGTCCTACGACACCACTCGTTAATATTTTTGTACCATTATAATACTTTTTCAACTATAGTGTCGATCCAAAGAAAAAAAAATTATAAAAAGTTACATCTCATTGCTAGCCGCCATTTAAATTTATATCCCCCGTTATTTTCTATAGACATTTTTTCTTTGCTATTGCTGTATTAATTATATCCTTGCGGTCGTCCGAAACAAAGAAAAGGCAAGCAAAGTTAATTCTGAAACAAGAAATAAAATTTCCACGAAATATTTTCTTTTCTCTCCAAATAGAGTTCTTTATTCAAGATACGGAACTTAATGTAATTCTACTCGCGACCTAAATTAAAAAAATAATAATAACTTTAACGTTACGAGTAACTATTTAATCTTTCGTAAAAAAATTAAAAATTACGCCAAGCTCTACCGCATTACGTGACGTTAAGCTTCGTTGAACAGTTTTGAAAATATATTTTTAGTTTAGTATTCGCAATAGTTTAGAAACAAAATAATATTCTAAATTCATTAATTCGAGAAATTGGCTTTACAGGGTAATAAGTTATTTTATGACTTAACTTCTAAAATTATATATCTTAATGGACGTACAGAGAAAAAGGACACTTCCATTTTTCCCTTACTTGATTGGATCTGACACGACATAATTATATAAAAATTGCGTGGTTAATTGTATGATATACCACACAAAGAGAAGTATTATTCCTATGTTTATAAACATAAAAGCACTCAAATAATACCAGTCAAACTTATTGCTTCAGATCTTACACTCAACGATAATATTATTAACTTACGTGATAATATGTTTATAACAGGCTATAACAAAATTCATGTACGTATGTGTATAGTAATATATATATGTACTCATATTATATATATATATATATATATATATATATATATATATATATATATATATACAATATATATATATATATATATATAATATATAATACAATATATATATAAACATTTTTTTGGGCATGTCAATTAGTAAAGTATCATTGAGCAGATCTTTTATAATGAAATTGTGATTTTATTTAACGACATATTAAGTTTCATGGGAATATACAACCCCTTTCCAGCTTCTTAAATTTTTCAACCACGAGTTTGAAACGTGTAAAAAAATTTAAATGCTACCATTTGAATACAACTTTCAAACGAAATTGTTTTGGTCAATGTACATAAATAATATCAAAAGCTGTAGACAACTATTTTGTGCGTGTTAAAAAACGTAAAATAATATATTATATAAAGTGCGGTTGTCTGTTATCACTGCCTTATTTCATTTAAATATATTTACTTGTATATCAAATTGCCTTCGTACATTATGGAAAAGTGGTTTAATTTATTTATGCGGCCAACGCTAACGACACTGGGAAAAAAAATATTTTACACATGAGTCGTATAAATAATTTTTAATATTAAATTTTTGCAATATTTATTGTGAATTGTGTAGAAGCGAAAAGTACAATGAAAATAACCAAATAGATAAATTTAGAAGTTCTTCTGACATTTGCGCTGTATCAGTAATTGGGACAAGACCAAACTGAATCCTAATAATTAGCACAATATCCTCCATTATATATGGGAAATTTGGTTTGTCTTATAGCAATGATATGTCCTACTCGCTCACCTATAATATAACCTTTGGAACTTGGCTAATTATCTTTTTACACATGCAATTTTTCTCGATGTCTCATTCTTCTGTTCGTGTTATTCAATATTTTAATGTGTTTCAAATTTTATACATAAAAATAATTCCCACACCGAAAAATCAAAAATTAAAAAACCCAATCCCGAACACTGGCCCCAGAAACATTTAATGTGGAGGGAATATTCCATTCGTGTTTCTCAAAAGATATCTATATGATAAAATAATTTTTTTTAAATACGATATAATTTTATGAATCCCACACGTCCAAAGCTGAATTCATGATTCCAATCCATAAAGAAATTGTAAACTGTCCCTTATATCACATCCCACTGTAGCAGTAACTTCGCCAGATCTCGTAATTTGGCGAAGATGATTCATACGTAAAAGCAATTCGACCATCTGTTACCACTGCATAACTTACCTCAATGCAAAGCAATGTAGAAATGTTGATTAAAATGATTAGGTATTATTGAGTCAAGCAATATTTTCTTTTTTCGATCGCGTTTAATCACCATAAAAACCGCAAAACTCACAAAACGGAGGTTTCGTAAACATAGTAACATATTAAAACATTGAGGGTATGTGGTCTTTATATTAAACTATCTATAATTATAAATATTATTTCCACAAAATTTTAGTTGCAAGCACAAAAATATCTTTCCTGTGTGGAAAAGTATGACATTTAAAATCATGGCTATCTATAGCTTCCCTATAAACAGTAGTTAAGCTTCTAATAACACTGTTTTTTTTATAATTTTGATTTTGGCAGTTTCGAAAATATAGGGGAGCGGGGTGTATTTTTCGTGGACATTTTCCGCAATATCTATATAATTATCTTACGCAAAATTCTAAAAAATTGTTTGGGAATCCGTATAACTTGCTTTTTTTTCAATTGATATACTATACGAAACACGAAATGAAAAAAAATCATGTTTGTAATTTTCTGCCCCAAAAATTCCCATATGACTATTTTAACGACTGAATTTCTAAATTAGACTTCAAACGGTTTCTGAAAATTTTGTTATAAGCATAGTTTGTATAGTTTTCGAACCTTTATACTTGTTCTTTCAGTACGATACAGGTATTGAAAAAGAATCAAATTCGATTATTTTCATTTCTCTCTCTATGAATATTTTTCAGTGTTAACTATTGAAATACACGCGGGTCAATAAAGCAATAGATGAAGCGTCATCATTACGTCAAATTCTATGTTTATTTCTCAAACGGATTCTATTAAAAAAGGCTGTGACAGATGGATCGACATATTATTGACCTCATAAAGGTATCGTTTTTCTTTTGATGTACCTAAAATTTAAAAATTATAAAAAATGTAAAAAGCAAATATGACATGATTATAATTTTATGGAAACATTATGGAAATATATTTGTGTATGTATTTCCCATTTGCACCAAGCAAACGGAATTCAATTTTAATGACGTTTGACAGAATTTTGCTTACTAGAAGAGGTTCGTTTTAAATTTAGATCTTATCAAGCCTATGTCCGTAAGTACAAATGAAAACATTATCAAAAGATAATTATATTAACCTACGCAATAGTATTTCGACCATCAACAGATCAACTTCATGTAAGACAATAAACTCCAAATTTTTGGTTAACACGATGAATATAAGGACAAGTCTTGAGGGGATTGTTCTCGTGCAATATTTTGTTCCTATGGCTTCTAATATTGGACTCTGTAATTCCATTGATTAATTTTTCTAGATTTCTCAATATTATGTTTAATGGTCTAGATAATATAAAGTTTCTTTGTAATACTCATCAATATAAATGTATAAACTGACTATTATTAATAAGATATACGAAATATATGAAGCAAAATAATGTGGAGGAAGCATTATTTAAGTTTCCATACTTTTTGTAAAAAAAAACCCTATTAGACTCAGCCTTCAGTTTTCCCTTCTGTTACGGTTTTCATTTATACGTTTTGAAGTATTGAATATATTTGGCGTTAATTTTGTAGAAATACATTATTCACAATTAAATGAAACTACTTGATGTAGTATTATATCTACTTTCTTAAAGTTCTTTACCACGACCTAGGTTTCGTTGTATTACAACATCTTCAGGTGGGCTATTAGCAAAGAGTCTTTGGTAATAGCCCACCTGAAGATGTTGTAATACATTATCTTTGCTAATATCCCACCTTAAGATGTAATACAACGAAACCTAGGTGGTGGCAAAGAACTTAAAGAAAATAGAAGTAATACTACATCACGTAGTTTCATTTAATTGTGAATAATTAATTTCTACAAAATTAACGCCAAATATATTCGTATATTTATTCGTATTGAAATACTTCAAAACGAATAATTTAATTGTGATGTTTTGAAGTATTAAAGATAATAATCAGTTTTTCAAAAACTCCCGACTATCCGCAGAAAAACATTACCTTGTTGTATAGTTAAATTAAAAATATTAATTTTGCCAAATTACAGAATTAGTAAAATTTGAAAAATACCTGTCGTATTTTACTTTATATATATGTATTGCTTTGCTTACTATTCTTTGTATATATGTATTGCTTTGCTTACTATTCTTTGTATATATGTATTACTTTATAGAATAGACATCAGTCACTGAACACATTGTCACATTTTCTCGCTATTTGTTCACTGGAAATTAAACATTGGTTGCTATAGAATATAGCTTAAAAATATATGAGAAGGCAATAAACTATATGTACTATACACATAGTCTATTGCCTTTCTATTACCCAAGGCAAAGAAAACGCCAAGAAAACGTCAACAAAATTTCGATTCTCAAATTCCTCTTTTCCTTCGACTAGCTATTGCTATTGCATTTATTTGTCACTTAAATTTGTTCGTTATTTAAAAAAAATATTTTAAACACCAACTGTACTAGTGCATTTCCTAGCCATAAATTTATTAGATGAATTTACTTTATTAGTTTATTCGCAATTGGCTTTATTCAATGTGAGTTTTGTTATTTACTTCCTAACGTTTTTTAACTTGAAATTATCTTAGGAGGTACAGAAATGGGATAACGATTTTTTGAAAATTACATTTAAGAAAATTTCCATAATAAAAATTTCTTTTGTAGTTTACAACAATGATGCTATCTCAATTTAATTTTTCCTTAGCGCACTAATTCCTTTGCAACAATTATGTCCTTAATTAACAAGTTTTGTGATTTATTTACAATAATTTTCCCATTGTTTGTAATGAAGTTACAGGCTCCTGAATCGACGTACCATTCATTTCGATCAAATTTTCCGTTTAGAAATACGGCACTGAATGCAACTGATCGTTCTTCCAGTAATGGACATTTATTTTTATAATAACAGATTTGTTTCTAACAATAATGTTTAACTGTTTTAACGTTGACAGATTGAGATGACATTTCTGCGGTTTTACCAACTTTGACACCGTTTTTATTGCGCTACCAACTTTTTGCCAAGAATCCACTTTCTAATTCATTGCTGCCAATATTCATATTTGAAGTCATGTCTAGAAGCTTCATTTTTATGATATCAACGTAAATGGCAATCTCCGAATGTTCAATGATCACGATTAGAAACGAAAATTTCCCTGGTAATTCCGCTAAAAGCAAAGAACCAATCCATTCGTCAATTATTTCGAAACCAGTTCTTTTTCATTTATTATGTGTCCACTAGTTTAATAAAATACGTCGTCATTTTTTCGCTGTTTTCCAGACAAATTGAAATCAAATTTCTTAACAAGGTTATCCTTGCGCGTGTAACCGGAGTCATCGATTTTAGCTTCTTCCATACGCTATGAACTGTCTTTTCATTTTTGATGTGCACATATAGAGAGAAATCAATGGTCATAATAAGCTTTGCTTTTGCTTTTTGAACATAAACTGTATAAATGTCAACGACTTCGGTTTTCGTGATGGCGACTTCTTCCAAAATCAAAGAAAATATTCGGCCACGAACTCCAGCTTATCGTAATCTTCGCGCCTCTTCAATTTCGGCACATTCGAAATATAAATACCATCCATTTTACCACGTATTAACGATACTAATATTTTAAAGTAAAATGGGGACCTGGGCCCATAACATAATAAAACACCGTGCGTGGTTGCAAATAGACTGACTTTTATTGTCACAAGTTAGTTCATAATTGCCAGTAGATGACCAGTTACCAGTGGTATACCACTTACAAAAATAATGGGATAATCTTAAAAATATCGGGACAACACGTGTAAAAAAAAATATATATAAAGATACATACCTACACCATGAAAAAATTACGGAATAGATGCCACTTTGTAACGCTTCTATTTTAAATCAGTTAAAATCAAGTACTTACCTGAAGCTATCGGATACAAATAGGATATTTGACTATTTTTTTATTTCACAAATAATAATTTCAAGGCACAGGCTGACAAGCAGTGAACAATTTTTTGCCAAATCTTTAAAATTTGCAGAGTTATAAAATTCTAAACTTGAAGCTTAGACAAGGAGGGTACTACTGAATTAAATTTACAGTAATTCTCGTTGTATTTTATTAGACTGCACGAGACAGGGAGATATTCCACATATCATTAAATACATTCATAACTTGAATATTTGTTACTAAATTTTTATAATTTTTCACCACTAGTTTTTTAATCAACCTATATTTTCAAAACATTTTTGTAACAACCGCAAATTTTAGAGTAGTAAACTACACTTTGTAAATTCGATAACGCAGAGCGTAAATGTTTATATATACAACTATACACATCGGTATATACAATAACTAAAATCTCAAAAAGAGCTATTGAACTTTTCCACGTTCCCATTATTAACAAAATAATAGCCATTATCAGAGTCCCATACACATAGATGACGCTATAAATACATAAACAAGAAGTCCATGGAAAAATTCATTATTTTTATTAATGGTTTCCTTATCATTTTGTAAGGTAAACACTTTGTAATGTATATAATTGCAAATATTTCATTGTTTTTCACACATACTACTTAATTAAGCATTGTGTCAACTTTTGATTTTTTTCTTTATTTAAAGATACGATACGGTTTAGGCTATTTTTATATTTTCGTACCTCAAAACGAAGAAACGATAATCTTATAAAATCGCTCACGTATCTGTTCCTCTCTATATATATTTCAGAGTGTTTTTTTCTCAGGAACCATTTAACGTGGAAACGAGAAATTTATATGCCCGCTTATACCTCGTTAGTTAATATTCACAATTATTCATATTGAGATTTGTGTGTGGGAAATTAAGTATTAAAAAAATATCTTTTTTTAATGTCGTATATAAATATATCAAATGAAAGGAAAAATTATAGAAAATCTCAAATGGTTTTTTTTTTCAGAATTTAGTCCACGTAGTTCATTTTCTACTAGTACTTAACAAAGTTATTTAATTGTTACTTAACTGCATATCGATATTATTTCAATAGATACTCGTACTATTAACTCACACAAGTTAGTATTTTTAGACTGAACTCTTAATACATAACTAATCCTACACGTTTATAAATTATTTTTAATTGTGAAATTTACATTGAAATAAAGCAAAAAATTTTAATAGATACCTAATGTATTTTATAATATATTAATAAAATATTATATAAGCAGGCATTGTATTATGCACAGCGATATGTATATATATATATATATATATATATATATATATATATATATATGTATATATATATATATATATTATATATATATATATATATATATATATATATATATATATATATATATATATATTTATATATATATATGAATTCGTGTGTCACAATATTTTAAAAAATACTATTTAAAAAGTTTAGTAAAACTATAAAAGATATTTTTTCCTCAATGTAGATATATAAAATGAAAGAGTACTATAATTCTTAACCATATGAGGCGAAATCTTTGATCTCAATCAAATATTGAAAGATTAATATCGGGATTCGTTTTGTAAACCGTGCATACACCTACATAGTTCACACATTAGCCGAAAAGTAAAATCGTCCGAAGATTAAGTAGTTAATCTTAAGTTCAATGACGAAACCAACTTTAGACATAACAAATACATATTTAAATATTACGTCACGTCACTAAATACGATACAAAGCGAACATTACGACCGGATACGAGGCGGAGCTAACACGTGCCGTAAGTAAATACGGCGAGAAACTGCAAACGCTCGTGGAAAGGGACACGGGACGCGGCCGCCGTCTAGCGTTTCATTCATCGGGCGGTCTCTGTGAAATTTGCATGGTAGGTTGCATCATACGACGGTAGCGTACTACGGCGTGGGAGCGAGACGCGAATTGAGGTCGTCTCGCTCTGCCCTTCTGCACGTGCGGAACTCGGTTCGACCGAAGTGGCGAGGGACGAAAGCACGTTGGTAGTGCGGGAAGGGTTGCGTTGAAACCTACATATTTCCATTTTTATTTTGGAAATTATAAAGAACGTAAGTAAGTAATAACCTATGAGGTTCCTTTCAATGAAACTAGAAATTTAAGATCCATGACGCGATATAAAAAAAATCGGGGTGTAACTGTATCGGGGACAAAACCGTGTGTTTTACGTGAATCGTCCGAGTTTTCGCATAATATATCTTGTCGCGACGAACTCGCTGCCGACTTACGCCCGTATGCATCACACACGGTCAGGACTCTCAGTCGGATTTATTGACAATTAAAAACGTATTTTGTATGAATACTTTAGGGATTGGTCCGTGCAATAGGGTACAGTCAGTAAAGTAGGCTCTTGTTCCGACTCAACTGACAGTTAATGAGAAGCAGAGATACGTTTTTAACTGTCAGTACGTTCGACTGACAGTCTTGACCGTGCGTGGTATACATGGGCGTTACTCGCTCCAGACAGTTTAATGCCACAGTTTCATTGCGCTCCCGGAACCGTTTCACTCGATCGTACATACAGGTTTCACGAATATATCGCGTTCGCTGTTAACTGTTTCTAACCCTACCTCCTTTTTTATTTCGACTTCACTTTTAGACGAGTGTAGGCCAACAGTATTTTGGATTTTCTTAATTTTCAATATTTTATTTTTATTATTTTTTTTTATTAAATCTTTCCTTTTAATATTCTCTCATTTACGGAAAGAAAAACGTGAAATTATCATCAAGGATGGTCCAACATTTTATTCAAAATACAACTCATGTTTAACTGCAAATATTGATCGCTTATAAAAATGGCATACAATACATTTATTAAGGAGATGTAATTTTAAAATTATTTTAAGTACCGGTCAGAATTATATTATTTTTTCAATAAAAGAAAAATTCTAAAGTCTCACCTGCACGACAATATACATTACACTGTTTTAAACTGTCATGAAGAAAGAAAATATTAAATTAATACAACAGGGAAAAAATATCATAATAACTAATTCAATAACACAAAACACGGGTTGTTTCACTCTGAATATAGCCAAAGGAAGTCAGCAAAGTACAACTTATTTTCTCCGTATAAGTCGGCGTTTGAAATGACGTAATCAATTTTACTTTTTTGGAGAACACTTTTGCAATGTGATGTTCGTGTAATTTGTTTGTTTGTACATCTGTTACGCGTACTGGTAGCGTTCAGTGTGTGCGTTCAGGCTGTAGATTATATGTTAAATTGCGGATTTCGCTTGAATACCATAAATTAAATATTCATATATACATATATATATATATATATATATATGTATATATATATATATATATATATATATATATAACTATGTGTAAAGCTAAAGATTAAATAAAAAATTAATAATTTAACAGCGAAAGCATTATATGAATGAGCTAAGAAGCTTTTAAATCTTTTCAACACAGACAGTTCAAAAAATTATGACAGTTTAATTTCCAATAACGTACGAAGAGATTAAAGAAAATTAAAGCAATTCTCCTAATCAATAGTCCTTATTACAATCGTTTTTATTATAAATATATTTTTTTCCAGAACGCTATAATATATTCATTTATCTGACAAAAGAAATATTAACTTAGCCATTTCCAGTGTTAAGGTCTAATATATCATTAATTCCTAACATTATTTACACACGTCAAAGCTAGTCTATTTGTTTATCGCAAGAAGTTTTATTTAACTCAGCATAGGGGAGACAGGTGCTAGTTGTCACAAAAATTACATTAACCAGTATGATGGGGAAAATAAAACGGATTTATTTATTTAAAGTTTTTAATCATAATGTTTGGTTCATCAGTCTTAATAATTCCACTTACTACAAAGAAATCAAATAGTTTTAACATATAAAATTTTGCGAGTTCGAACTTAAGTCTAGTGTGACAAATAACCCCACACCAGGGATAAGTTGTCACAGCAAGTGGTCCATGTTGTCACACTGTATTGCTACTGTCACTCTCGTCCTCTGAAGCACAGTTTAGGCAGCAATAGAACAAAACTTTCTAGCCCCCACATTTTGTATGAGCCCAGAGTTTACATTTAGTACATTGTATCCTCTCTTCATTTGGTTTGCTGGCAGACAAAGGTTCGAAACAAATCAAACAAAGTACGTCGTCAGATTCATCCTCGGTTGCTTTTTCTTTTTCCCATGAACTTTTTTCTTTTTAGGCATCTTCGGCTTTATTTTTCTCATTTTCTATTGTTCTGCTAATTCATTTTTTATTGGAGTGTCAGTCAAGATGGCACTCTTTCTTTTTCTTTTATTAAACACAGTTTTTTTTGAGAAGCTTTCGGAAATGGCCTTATATCTTGAGGTGATAACAAAGGTACGACCGTTACACTAGATGTACGAGGTTTCATATTGAAATCAGGAGGATTTCCCCCAATAGCTAGGGTCCCAGGGGTTGACAAAGATACTAGAGGACGAGTCTGCGTGCTATTTTCAGGAGTTGGAGGATGATGTTTTTTGTACTGGTTCTGGTTGTGCCAATTCTTGGGTAGTATTGTTGTCATTTACTTCTGACATGGTCAATTTTGTTCGATCTGTTACATAAAATGGAACAAAATCAAACTCTGTAAAAATATTGCGATTGAAGGGCCATATGCCTCTCATTGTGAATCAAGTCATAATGTTTTGCGGTGCTATGGCTTGTGGTAAACTGATTTTAACTATTGCAGGAATGTCATAGATCGTCATTGTCTTGCCAGGGTGACTTTTAATCCAATCATCGCAGGCCGTGTTTGTATATATCTTTAGTGGTCCATAAACACTGCGGTCTAATGGCTGTAGCTCATGAGAGAAGTGGGGCGGAAATGACAGGACTACAACTCTCTTTTCTTTGCAATAATCCAAAGTCTTAATGGATAGGTGAGAATCGTGATTGTCTAATAGCAATAATAGTGGACGCTCAACGCTGCAACGAGTTTGCTTGACAAAATGCAAAATAAACGTATAAAAACAGTCCTCATTCATCCATCCTGATGAGTTTGCGCTACCGACCGATCCCGTTGGTCCGTTGTTAATAAAATGATCTTTATAATTCTTCCGGGAGAAAACGAAGAAAGGTGGTATACTATTCCCAGTAGCTGATACGGCAATTGCCATTGTGACCTATGTGCCTCGCTCGGCTGACGTTAAGGCACCAATATGTTTCATACCTCTTCTAGCAATAATTCTTTGTAGTTTCTGAACGGTGGTAATACCTGTTTCATCTACGTTCCAGATATCACTTCCTTCAAACATGAGACAGATTATCAAAGAACAGATTGACGTTATGAGAGTTAAGGCTAAGTTGTTGATGGTGACGTAGATATCCTTTAAGCCATTCTTCACCCGCCATATAATCTCTAGTCCGCGTGTCAGGAAACTTACGTTTCAAAGCAACAGCGTACTGAAAAACCAATTTACGGATTTCTACTGGAGTCAACCCAAAATAAATATCTGCGACCCTCTGTATGTACTCTGATAACATATTCTCTTCACCATTAGTGAACACCTGTCTAATTTTTACATAGCCCACAGACGTCACCTCAGCAGAGTCAATATTTTCCTTTCCCATCAGCAGATGTTTGGCCTCGATTCGTCTTTCTTTTGCGGTTTCTAGGCATATTTGACAGGTATCTAAAACAAAAGAACAAAGTCTTCAGTACTTATAAACTTTATTGGGGCTAGTTGTCACAGCGACAACTAGCCCCCGACCGACTGAGACAACATGTACCTAATCCGCCATTAACAATAAAACAAAAACAATGGCCTCAAAAATTTGCAATGTACACATAACACCATTTGTATGATAAAAAGGATCAAACTTCTTATTAGATTACACCAAAATCTTCGCCAACATTAATGCAAAGTAGTATTTCGAACATATAAACAATTAGTATAAAATTTTACTCACTATTCAATATTTTGTATTTGCTGTGATCCGAGCGGCCAGCAGCCATGACACTTTCTGAGGTTGGTAGCACTGGGATGCGTTTGGATATTACAACTTACGCGTATCTAAAATAGTTGCCATTCCAAAAATATAGACATTGTGACAACTAGTACTTGTGACAACAAGGACACCTTTCCCCTAATCAAAAAATTTGAAAAATTAGTTGTACGCAAATAATATTATGTATAATAATTTAATGACACAGTCAATTATACAACAAAGCTGACGACTATTACTCACAACTAAAACATTGCAGTCAATCATGAACCATACAAAAACTTCATAATGAGATTCACAGTGTTAATTGAACAGAAGATAATTATAAAATTTATAACAATACTCCGCTAATTATAACAGATTATATCGAAATTTTGATATTTACATGTCATAGTCTAATAATTATAGAGCAATAAGTTTTTACCGCCCATATTGATCGAACCTTAAGTGATATCGTTCTTCAAAAGATGACAATACGAGGAATTACATGGGCATCCTTACTTATTTAGACAATTTTCAGTAATATCCAAACGTTTTCATATTTAAGAAAAGTGAAAAATGTTAATGAAGTTTTGTAAAGCAATTACCAGACTTCACTTTATTTTAAGTAAGCAATGACGTTAATGACGGTGTGTATACATGGCCTTATCGCAAAGAAGGGCAGTAAGGTGAATGTTGAATTATATCTAATACCGTCTCACAACGCAATTGGGTTTGACATTTTAAACGTAATCAGTTGACACGTGATACTTACGTGTCCGCATTTCTATAATTGGACGATACAGTTGTCTTTTTTTTTCGTTCACTCGTTTTTATTCGATCATTCATCATACGTGAGAATAAATAAGATAATGACACATGTACGCGAAACCAGAAAGGAGATGACACTAGAGAAAGACAGAATTAGATTAATCGCATCGTATGCATAACTAAAAACACATGTGTTTAACTTCTAATTTACATGAAAACCATATTATTTTTAATACTCGCTCAGCATATTATTTTTATCCAGTTTCAACCAGGTATATCTAATTAATTTCAAAAATAAAAAAAGGAAAAGTTCTTTAATTCTGCTTTTTTGATAAAAATTCAAAGAAGTTCATAAATGCTCACGTCTAAAGTAAAAGTCCTTTGCAACTAACATTAAATACAGAATAAGAAAAAAATTGTCTAATAATTCATTTACAGATTTTCATCTCGATGTGCATTTAGATATAATGTCGAGACTGAATTGCAAGGAGTGCATTCACCGCATCCGCCGTTTTTTTTGAGCGATTCGAGCGTAACTGACAGTGGAGTTGGCCCGTTCTCATTCCTCGGCCGGCGGACGCCCGCACACACATAAAAAGGCCAAGCATACTCGGTCGCATCTCTCCATCTGTGTTCGCTGGTTATTTTTGTCCATTCGCTATCTTTCTTCGTAATATCTTAAGTCTCCGCACGCGAATCAGTTAAAACACAATCACCGAACGAACAACATACGATTTACTTTAACGCGCCCGTTAAAAGTCTCTCTGTAAAAATGATACATAATCTTTGTAGCAACAATAAATATTACAACAAATTTGATAAATTTGAAACAAACATATCAGATTTACAGCCATAGTATCATTTGTATAGTTCGCCTTTAAAACAAAACAATGTGTTAGAAGTAGTGTTTCTGTAAATGTAGTTATTTGTATTTAACGTAGAATCAGATGTGAAAATAGCAACATATAGAAATTTACGCTTGGAATTCATATTTTTTCAAGGACTCCTCAAATACTTTGTAAGTACACGTTTTTCTTATCTCTTATCTAACAAAACATATTTTGTTAACAATGTTTAGTAAACATTTTTAATTATACGAGATTAACTTTAAATTCACTGTGCGTGTAAATAAATCAAAGTAATTTTTGTAACGTTAATATAATTAACACTATTTTACACTCCACAGAGTAGCAACAAATTTATTTTCACATGTTGCCATGAAAATTATGTTCATTTTATTGTTTTTCCAGCAGTCACGAGTTTAATAAATTACAAAAACACGTGTTAAACGTGAATAGTTTTAAACACGTGGTCATGAAAGCGTAGGTTATGTTTTAAGGTTATTGCATAAATGTAAACAATAAGTTTGTTTGTTTATAACGATTCATATATTAATTAATATTTTGCCCTGTTTTGATACATTTCGATATTTTTATATTTTTTGATTGAATGTGACTTGTTATTCTCCTCTAGATATTGGTCTTTATATATTCAGTATATTTATAGCTCGCGGGTGATTGTCATTGACACTGAGAAATTAATTAACTGTATTATGGACCATAAGCTGATGTAACAAACACCTACGTTTTCGGAATCTACATATGCACGGCTTTCGTCTGCATATCAACCTCTGTCCGGGTGGATACAAGCAAATAGAGGCAATTGTTTTTCTAAAAAACCGTTGGACTGATCAAAATGAAGTTTTAACAACAACCTAAATTATTTTGCTACGGCAATTTTAAAATGTAGGTCGCATAGCTGACCAGCCGGTGCAGAACGAAAATAGTTTTATAAGTAGTAAAATAAAAGTGATGTTAATGATTTTTGAATGAGCATATTAATGTTTGATGTTACAAAAGTTACAATTTCAATCTCGAATTGAGGACACTTATCTCTAACTGAACTCGATTTTTTAGCATTCTCCTCCCATGCAACTAGATTGGGTGCTTCTTTTTGTACACTTTGCAGAGCGGAAGTGCACTTTGCTGTGTAACTACTTGAAATAACTGTTGTTTTTGTGCGAAGTTTCCTATTCTTTCAATTAAGATTTGAGAAGAATATAGAGAGAAATAAATCGCATAGAGTACACTTAGAATAGAAGAGTACATTTAGAAAAGAAGAATATAGAGTATACTTAATAACCATCATTATTAAAGTAAGGCCATTTATCTGCTTCTAAAATCTTAAATTTTCCTACTCACTACCATCTTGCGGTTTTTGTTTATTCCAAAGAGTATGAACTTAATAACCATAATTTTTATCCCTTGACATATCTCAACATAATTTGGTATATCACAAGATAATTTGATATAACTCAACATAATTTGATATATCTCAACAAAATTTGATATATCTCAACTTAATATGGTATATCTCAACATAATTTGATATATATCAATATAATATGATATATCTCAACATAATTTGATATATCTCAATATAATATGATATATCTCAACATAATTTGATATATCTCAACATAATTTGTTTATCTCACTATATTGATCAATAATAAAATCTAAAGGTTTTAAACTTCTTAACTTAACTGGCCTCTTTATGGGAATTGGAGAGTTAAACGGATTTATATTTCTTCATATTTCTGCAAATATTCCTTAAAGACGCTTTTAAAAAAGCTTAAAATTAGATTAAATGCACTGAACTTATATGGAATATCAAGATTACAAATTCCCACAAACCCAAAATAGGCAGCAGTTTCAATATTAGAAATATTCAACAGCCTTCCAGACTATTCTTTGCATCGAGATTTCTATCAGTTTAATATGTAAGTAATTCCATATAGAAAAATAATAATTTCTGTTAAAAAAACTGTCACTTTCTGTATTGCTATTTCAAATGTTGACCTACTCGCGTAATCTATGTTACGTTTACAAAAAAAAATTTGTCAAAATATATTTATATGACAATTTATCAATGTTACAGATGCATTAGTGCATGCATTATATAATTCGGACAATATATTCGCGGTTTTTATAAAATATTATCCTATATATATAGAATACGAATAGAGGAAGACTATTTCACGTACAGTTGAGTTTTATAGGAATAATTTAAAAATAAACCCGATTCGTTGTTCATTGGGTAAACCTAGGTTACATAGCCTCATCAACACTATTACGCGGTTACTTTAAAGCATAGAACCCATTAAAAATAACATTCATAATCTTATATTTCACTGAACTGTGGCTTAATGAAGCTAATCAAAATTAACTAGAAAGCGATCATCAAAAATCATCATAAACGTCAAGATCAGTCAACCCGCACAGAGGAACCGTGTAAGTTTTATAGAAATGCATTCCAGTTTAAATAAACTGGAACAACCTCTTGACTTAATGGAACTGATTGGAAATTATTACCAATAATTATGCTATTAGATGTTGTAGATAATATTGTTTCTAGCAATAATTTCTTCAATCAATAACAGTTCTGAATCAGACTGCTTAACAACTTCTCGTAATCCATACGAACAATTTCTCGTAAATGAAACCGAAATTACATAATATTTGTGATATTAACATTTTTCATCGACAGCATCGTCGAAGTCCGGTGCCACATTTTCTGATCGGAATCCATTCAGATTTTTGACCCAGTATTTTATGAAATAATGGAGAAACTAACTGACAATTTCAACAATACAAAGTTTATAATAATAAGCTTTATAAGAATAATAGTTATCTATAAACTTTTACTCCGCATCCGCAAAAAAATTTTTAAAAAATTCAGTGCAAAGAAAACATTTCAATCAGCCTTAACTCTACCAATATCGTTTTTAAAAATATTTATGTCGTAACTACGTACACTTCTTTGATATTTCAACTAGCTTATCTAGCTTAAGAAATATTCGGTTGTTCATAAAAAAATTTAAATGAGGAAATCTTGCATGATCACACTGCACTAGGGTTGCCAGATGCCCGGGATTTCCGGAATTGTCCCGGAAATGTAAAAAATTATCATAATTCTTTAAAATTGTCTTTATTGGCATTTTTCGTGTACCTATACATCCCATAGCTTCATTACATTTTGCCAGATTGATCAATGGAAAGACCGGAATCGCATGATTACGGATCGGCATAAATTTAAATTCAAATAAATTGCGAAGAGTTAGAATTCAACTTCAATTTGTTAAAATAACTAAATCAAAACAAGAATATAATAAATTAAATATTATTTTCATTGTCAATCTACGAAAGTTAAGCTTCGAGTTGAAATTGCAGGACAAATTTATTTTGCCAAATATTAGTATTAGCTTTTAGTAATTTGAATAAATGTTATTAACATAACGACTTTTTTTATATTAAATTACTTATAATTATTTAATAAGTCAATAAACTTTATTAAAAAGTTCACTTTTTATTTTGGCAAAAGAAAACTACTTTTTTATTTATTTTTATTAATCTGAATGTTTTTTGGGTTCAAAAAACCTTTTATTGGGTCTAACTAATTTGTATTTCTTAAATCACTGGTAGTTATAGATATAGTAGTAGAAATGTCCCAGAAAAAGTGATTTTACATATGGCAACCCTGCACTGCACAGATCGTTATGCGCTATTGCGCAAATACTTAGCCAAAGCCAATACTGGCTAGTATTTATCTTCATAACGCTCATACATATGAAAGTGCATACGAGTGAGAGTAAGCCAGTTAAATGAACGCAGATTAAAACTGAATATGGGGAATGACAATTATATTCACCCTACATAAATAATGAACCGATTACTTAAATTATACATTTTTGTGTACCTTAGCGAATTTTAAACTTGTTTTTTATTTTAAACTGGTAACCTCACGTTTCATCCATATTTTTTAGTGAAATATTCTATTGTATTACAATGCGTGTTCATAAAAATTCACATAAGCAATATAAATATCAGCATATAATAAGCAATATATAAATATTAGATATAATAATATATTTTTAAAATTTATAAAAAAAGGACGAGGAAATCTAGTCTTTCCTATTCGAAAGTTAGGAATGTTTAGAAACGTCAGATGTAAAACAGGAGCTGACGAAATCATGTTCTATTTAATATCTCTTGCCAATATCATACTAATTTGTAGCTATAATGAAATAGTTCGAAGGTCGTAACGAGTATAGTGAAAATATCTTTAATAAAGTAAGAGGTAGCTGTTGTTTGAGGTACGCAAAATTCATACAAATCATTCTCAGAATCGTTATCTGTTTATTCTCGAATTACTTGAGGCATATTTTAATGTTGTATTTCTTATATTTTTATAAATTTCATTTTTTTATTATTTTTTATATTATTTCATGAAATAACTCAATTGCATGTTACGAAATTATGACAAACATATTAGTAGAATAGCTTATTTCCATAGAAAGTGTTCATGTTATAATTCGAATTCCCTCAATACACTAAAAATCTGGACGGTAATAATTTGTAATAATAGAAACAAACAAGCCATAAATTATTAAACTTTAATTTTATGGAATTGATAATAATCAACATAGAAAAATAAAGAAAAATAATTAAAAAGGGTTGACAAAAAATATTATAGAAGATAGCCGAACAACGTACACGTTACCTTAAAATGTTAATAGCCTAAAAATAAACGACTACACAAAAGCAAGCTTAGATCCACTTCACAGGGAAGAAATGCGTCAAAAAATTTGGACCAAATTAGTACCATTTTCTTAATGACATATACCATCACATCCTCAGCTTCCAAAACGCGATATGACATAGAAATTTGTACGTTGTTAGATAAACAAGCGTGCCTCAGGCTGAAGTTATCGGCCGCTGTCGAATAAAAATATTGGGAAAACTACCAAGAAAAACCACAAAGTGTCAATAAAAATATTAGGAAAATTGTCTAGAAAAAAACCACAAAATGGCTGTCTCTATTAGTTTTCTTTGACTTTAAGTAAAAAATTCTAAACTATCTTGATTTTATTTAAATACCGTTCTGTTAATTGAAAAAAATATTCGATAAATCTTAATGCTTTACAAAATATTAAAAAGTAATTTTAAAAGTTGAAAAAAAAAAATAAAAATGATAAATCCTTAGTCTATGGATTTTTTCGCTAATTTTGTCTGTATTTCTATTGAACATAGCTCAAGAACTTCACCCTGGAGCACCCCGTATATTGTGCACCCTGGGGCGTATTATATATTGTGGTTAGGCAAGAAGTAATTTCTCTATCGTCCATTTTCAGCCACAATCGCCCGAATTGCGCGTGTTGCTTTTCGAATCGACTGGCCACTTCGGCATTATTCCCAGATGACATCACCTAGCTAAACTATGCTTTCCCAGAATCGAACCCCGTTACGTTTAGTTGTGCCGACGTCGCGTGACATCGAATAGTCCACCGCATTGGTCGGCGCGAGCAGCTACGCGCTCACCCATCACGCCACTTCGACCGGCGGCGCTCACATTTCAGCTATTCAGCACAGACTGTTTACATACCAATGGCATTCTAATACGTAGCGTGTTAGTAATTTTAGATAATAAAACAATTTGCATTTACAGCATGATTTCTTAATGGCCGCAGGGCAAAAAGACAACACTACGTTGTATTTCATAACTGCCATATATTCTGTTCGATCACGCCCCTTTTTTATTGTAAATAACATCAGTAGGTAAATGCAATACTATTACCGTGCCCATCCTCGTGAACGATGGAATTATTTATATATATATATATATATATATATATATATATATATATATATATATATATATATATATATATATCATCAAACATACATCACGTGGAAAAAGGAGTCTTATGTAATAAGATGTCGTATAGAGCCAAATCTATAGTCTGTTTCGATCAAAAACTGCGAGTCTCTACGTCTTTTAATAAAGAATACTTCGGTGTGACTTCACATTTACTTGGCACTAGAACAGAAGTTTACTTGCATTTATAGATATAATATGGTTAAGTCATGTTATTATACAGAGCGTTAGGCGTAATTAACCTTAATATCTTATGTGGTACTGAATAGCGTACCTGTTTCCTTAACAACTTCTTCAAGCAGCTTAGTAATATTTTTATTTCATGAGTCTATTTTTATGTTCTTAAACCGAAGCTAAAATACTAAATACATGTTTATAATGTATTCTATAACGTTGTTACTTTCTGTTTGTTAGAAATGTAAGTAGAATGCTGTCGCCCACCTAAAATCTATTCTAAGTTCTATAAGCCAGCGTGTCGCACAAAAAAAAGATTACCACCGGAAAATAATACAACATATATTATACTCCTGTTACTTTAAAAATATGGGATTGTAAAAGATTACTATAAGCCCAATGAACATTTTAAGCTAAATTCAAATAAATACACGGTAACAAGAAATAGTTTTTAAAAACAACAATTTCGTCTGAAATATTTTTGCTATGTTTCAAATTAGTACACATTTTTAACCTTGGACTATTTCGATCGCTAAAAACTTAAAATCTATATAAAAAAATATGCGACGCAAAATTTTTTCTTCAAATTAAGTAATAAATACCATAGAAAATACATTTTAATTAAATTAAAACTAGGGGCAATTGCTATTTAATTTATAAAGCTTTGCTCCTTTCGTATACAAGTGAGTGTCGATATTTAAAAATAATAATCTCTTAAAGCCATCTACTTAATAAAAGCAAGCGAATACTCGAACCTGGAAAATTAGAAATAATTTCTAGAGGCAAATTTATGCACATAAATATGGAAGGGGAATAAAACTAACCAATATGAAAATGATAAGAGTTAATAAAAATAAATTACATTTATTTAAATATTCCGCAAGCAATACCTGTACAAAATATTCTATAGGATGAAACTGTATATGATTGATAATTGAGTATTCAAGCGGATGTTATAGCTTTTAGAATGCGGTTAAAAGTTATGCTTTGGAAAGTATTGAAATCTGAATATTAGATGTAATGGAAGGTTGTCATAAATATTAATTAAACATAGTAACCTTAAGTACGTAGCAATGACACATGAAAATACAGTGACGGGAAACGTACATGTCGATGGTAAGAGCTTTGATAGAACATCGACTTGAAAATACATTATTCCTTGATCAATTATCGATAAACAGAACGACAACTCAACTAAAATTAATGATCACCTCTATGCAGAAAACCAAACTCATTTCAGTACAATCCATAGGTCCAGAGCTCTATTGAGGCTAAAGAAAACAATTAAGAGAACCATCATACAGTTGATTCGTAATATATAGCAGTGAGATATGGTTCCTAGTCAAGAAGACATAGGGCCTGCCGAGTTGGTGGAAATGCAAAATCTTGCGGGAAATATTAACACCGATAAGCAACAAGGGTCAGTGACGCATTCGAACTAACGCAGTAAGTTCAAATGCGTCACTCTAAACTAGGAGCTGAGCTTTAGCATGGAGTTGCAGAGAATACGGCTACCATGAACCGAAAACTTCGAGCATATACTTGAAACCAAAGCTGAGTGGCAGATCTTCAGAGATAAGCCGCCGCGAACACTGATGGATCATCCCAGAAAAAGTTGCCTCTGCGACGTAGGGGGCATCTCCGAAAACTTGGAATCCGAGTTTAGAGGCACCGTGTTTTAGATTGACACAAATGGAGGTTCATTGTGGAGCAGACGAGGTCCTTTAAGGCTTTTGATATTCAAAAAGTCCAACCAATTTCCAGTGATCGGACATAAATCTTATAAACAGGCATACTTCATTTGAAAAATCAATAATCTAATAAAACATAGAAAGGAAGTTGATGAGAAACGTCTATATTTCTATAAGTGAGAAAGCTATACTTGTGCTACTTTTACAATACGATTCATCTGGACCAACTACCGATCCGCAGTCATTTTCTGGGAAACAATTACCATATCGCAAATACGGCAAGTTACCCACAATATCCCTTCAAGGTGAAGTTCATACTTTTTTAAAACCGTTGAATGACGGAAGTAACTGAAGCGACTACTCAAGATAAGCGGCGCCACGAGACACAACTTTTATCAAGATAAGGGGTCGTTCTAGGAAACACGACGCAATAGTCCGAATAATGCGATTAATGCGTGGTCAACAAAATCTATTGTCATTCTCGAGTGGAAATCGTCCAGGTGGAACGTGAATCATAGGCTGATGCAACTAATACGTTTATTAGGAAAAAAACTTTTATTAACTGTTTCAGATTCTAAAACATATTTCCTAAGACGAAGCATTTGACTTTCTCGCCGACAAATATTTATGGCCCATCGTGGTAACGTGGTTATTTTTTCTCTTTAACATGGGGACAAAGCCACCGGTCAAAGCTAGGTACATACAATAATTTTAAAAATGCTCCAATGTCTCATAACTAAACTAAGAAACACGATTATACCATAATAATCCATAACACAATTATTGCAAGTACTTTCCAGCAAAATTTTGCAGATTTATAAATTTTCCTTTATATATCCATGACATTACAGTATACAATTATACTTACTTCTTATTTTGAGTGAATTTATGGAGTATCCAAAATCATTAAAGTTTCCTCAATCTAAAGTATGTTATAACAATTCATCGTATTATAATTTATTATCTTCTTAACGTTTACTCTTAATCTTCATTTACTAACATTTCTGCGGTTCGCACTTCTTTCCTAGTTACTAGCCAAGATGCTTTCACATACTTTTCACTATAAAATGAAATCAATGTTAAAATGATAGAAAATTAGCTCATGCCTGAACTGAATTTAAAAATTAGGATCTTTTTCTATCATTTTTTATTTTCTTATCCATTCATTTTTTCAATTAATCCAATTACAAAGCTAAATAAAAAATGGTACACTTTCTTATGTAAAGATAGAAATCAGAAATATAATTCCTATGTGTGGAAACCCTGTCCCCACATTAAATATTATCTTAGTGTATGTATATCATATTTAAATTATGAATGAGACGCGCCTACAATTACGATACCACAAACAGGGTTAACACAAATTCTTTATTCAACACGAATTTATAGAATTTTTTTTTAATATCTATGTATCCACATGAGTATCATTTCGTTTTATTTCGAGTTACAGTAAGAAATGGTCCTTTCTTAATGTCGTTTAGATATATAATTAAACCTAATATGCCTCGTAACCCAATTATGTTTAATGAAGCCAGCTAAGACGCGAAATAACCTAAACTTTGTTGTTAAATAATCCGATAATGTAATATTATAAAATGTTCCATTATTTTTTTCTGACAATCGATAATTATACTTATCAGGTACCGAAATATAGTGTGAATAATTATGTTTATTTATGACCAAAATCTCATAGAGTCGTGGTTAATTATTACCCATCGACCTAGATAAACTCGTTAACACGTCCAATGACAATCCTTGTAACAACTTTTCTTAATCTCTGAATATACGGTAGATTTCAAAAGCAACCTACTTTCCAAGCCTCTTTTATTCAGTGTAGTCTAAAATAGAGAAACACTTCTTTATTCGTACATTTTGTTTTGTGACGCTCAGCCTGGGAGATATTTAAATTTGCTCGCGACATCAAAATGTGTCACTTTCTAAAAAAAGTATGTAAAATTTACTACTAAAAACTGTCTAATTATTCGTACATAAGATACATTATTCTAACCAATTTATTGCAACTAATGAATTAACATTTAATCTTTTAGATTCTTATTCAGTATAGAATGACATACGGAATTTGACTTATTAGCTGTTACGTCTGAAAATGTATATAGGTATATATTAGTACAATATATATATATATATATATATATATATATATATATATATATATATATATATACATATACAAATGTAAATATATAGTGTGCCGTACGAGGCGTTATCGTGTCGCGTGTTTTATCTGCAATACGAGACCTGGCGCCGGGTCGGGCTATCTATCCGCTGAGGTCACTGTATTTGTGAGACATTTGCAAATCTGTCGAAAGCCGCTTCTGAATGGTTTTATAATGTTTGTCGAGAATTGTAACTTATCACTCGGAACTTCTATCTCTTTTCGATAGAAGCGCGATAACTGTCAAGATTTCTTAATAACTATAAGACACGTTATGACGCCACGTATTTTTCTTTTTACTAAATCCATTTACAGATGTCCTGTCATAACTCCTTCAAAATAATATTAAAGAGAATTTTCCAAAAAAACTATAGCTAACAACGAGTCCAGATCTCATAGTTTTCTGAGAAACTACATTTTTACGCTTGTGAAAAAGATACTAGGCGTTAAATTTACATGGGGAAAATAATATTAATATTTATAAATAATGTAATAAAAATTAAATGAAACTACGTGATGTAATATTATTTCTAGATCATTAGTAGCTAAGTGTATTTAAAATCCTCACTGTGCGAGTTCTACTCGCACTTGAAAGGTTTTCTTTTGCAGTTTTATATGTCGAGGTGTGTGTACTCAGTTTTGTATATTGAGGTGTGTGTACTCAGTTTTGTATATCGAGGTGTGTGTACTCAGTTTTGTATATCGAGGTGTGTGTTCTCAGTTTTGTACATCGAGGTGTCTGTACCATTTTTGTATATCTAAGTGGTACGTACTCAGTTTTGTATATCGAGGTGGTGTGTACTCAGTTTTGTATATCGAAGTGTGTGTACTCAGTTTTGTATATCGAGGTGAGTGTACTCAGTTTTGTATATCGAGGTGAGTGTACTCAGTTTTGCATATAACGGAATCAATAAAATAACCGTTTTTTATCTCCTCAAAACAACATTGCGTTTATTTAAAATATACACCTGCTAAATTTTAGAAACTCAAAAATTTTATGACCCACAAAATATTAAAAATACATAATTGAATGTCGACTTCACTTATTACAGTTATGGACGGTCCTCCTGTAGTTCTCGTCGAGTTAACACGGTATACAGCGATGAATGGTTACGGTTTCGCATCTAGATACTTTATAGAGGTCAATATGTTCTGTGAGATGACTCTGAACTTTGAAGAGAGAAAGCTGCTGTCAGCTTTTGTAAAATAAACAAAAAAAACATTTAGTTTGATTCGTTTAAGAGAAGCGTAGTGGGAGAGAGCGCGACCTCGCGGAACAGCGGCGTCAAAATTATTTCTGGTCAATAGTTCTGTGCTAGAAAGCTTGAGCTACGACTCTGCAGACCGTAAATTAGACTTTCTAAGTATTAATCTCCCGACAAAATGTTGGGTCCAAGAATTGTTATTAATATTGTCACAGCTATTTAAGAACCGAAGTTTTCTACTTTGAAAGAGCCTTATTGTATCAGTCCAAATACAGACATAAAATTAAATTATGAAAAGGAAGTTTGAAGTTATTATCAGACTACGTGCTGGCATAAAATGAAGAAAAAATTGCTTAAATCTATTAAGTACGAAGTGTTTTTAAAAAATTCTATAGGCTAACTCGACATTTTTCATTTATTTTTTCTTCCTAATTATGTGGGATTTACGTTTAATGTTACTTTTTAGAAGTTCATCTCCTCATCATTCGTACTCTTGTAATTATTAGGAATCAGGATCATTATGATAATAAATTAAAATTATTTTGCTTATTGACACTCAATTACAAGAATCTAGAAATTAAATATTACAAATAAATTATTAACAAATTTCCTGGATGTTAATTGAGACAACCACGGAATCCTTTAGCGACACGGTTCAACACGCCATTAATAATTTGTTTCTTAGGTTTTAAATCAATTTTTCTAAAAAGAATACCCGAAATGGTCACCACTTCGTATAGTAACGACGACCGAGATAGACACCTAGCGGACATTGCTTTAATATATATCCGTAAATCTTGTGTTCAACTTCGTCACTCTGTTACTAGATGGCGCTTTGATTTTATTTCAAGTAATTGAAAGCGTAATCCATTTCAACTTGAATAAAAGCCTATTTTAGAGAAATTCAAATTAGCAAATAAGTGTTATAAAATAGCTATAAATAAAAAGTAATTCCTTTAAAAAACTGGAATTCAAATAAGTTCTTCGACAAAAATTTACAATAACGCAAATTGTATATTTATTTTAAACGCATTTTTTGAAAAAGTAGTTGAGTTGCATTTGCTTAAAGGATGCCAGGTGTGCCAATAGCAGATAAAAATAATTGTTTTTCTTTTTAATTTATACAACTGATGATATAGGAACGAAATCACTTTCTAATTGTGAAAGGATTTTCGAAATAGATTAAGTAATTGCTAAAATGGCCTCTTGCAAGCAAACAAAACTCTTTATCGAAAAAATTGTTAACATGTATTCTCTCAATATTTATGGTATGCTTAAATTGCTATCAAATCTCCTTCAATCACAGTATAAAAATGTAAATGTACTGTTTTACACAACTTACGTCTTTATGCACCATTAACAAAAAAACTGAGAACAACTGTATATAAATTTATTTTAATAGTATATTGACACTTTTAAGTGTTTCGATAAAAATAAAATAAATATACCTAACGTGCGCCACATTCTTGACAATCTCGTTTATCATAAACTTACTCATAACATAATCAGAACTATGAATGAACGACAATAGTTTTGTGGAGAGTCATTAAAAGTACACCCGGTTTCCAAGAAGTTGTTTCGTAACAATTTTATTTACCATGAAATCATTTGATTCATAATCGCTTATTCGTATGAGTATAATATAAATTTAAGAATATCTAAATCAAACAGCGAACAGAGATTACCGATTTCGGAAATAATAAAAATTTATCTAAAATTACAATTAATAATGTGGCTATTGAACAAATTTTATATGAACACATCTAGAATAAAATATTCAGGAAATACTTCTAAAAACCTGCAAAGATTGAGTTGATTGAGAAAATACCGAATTTGGCATTTTCTCTAACCTTTTCGGTTAAAGAAAATACCAAATTCGGAAATATACGTAATGGAACATATGTAACTACGATAAAAGCCTATCATGGCAACAAAAAGAGGTAATAAAAAATATTTCGCTTATTTATTTCCATTTTTCCTCATAAAAATTACACGATTATATAAAATAAATATTATTTTATGTAGGGCGAAAATCATGAAATAAACGCATTCCGTAAAGAACAGGTACACCCGCATACAATACGTTCTCGTCAAGGCCGCTTGCAACAATCGCACAACGTGAAAAATAGAATTAGATATTTTTTTTTAAACCGCTTAAAAATATTTTTTCCTCCGATGTTATATCTGTAATTTTTTGTCTATCAGTTGACTAATTGCTTAGCAATTCTGAGTTCTGAAAAAGAGTGTAATAAGGGTTTAATTTGGATAATAGGGCAAAATTGTTTGAAAAACCTTTCATAATTTTTGTTTGTCACCTTCAGGACAATGAATGTTTTCTGTTGTAACAATAAAAACTTTTTGCCCATGTGTGTGTGTGTGTCGAAAAATGCGCCGTTCAAAATCCAAATTTCAAAACTTCGAAATTTTCGAAGTAATGTGTCAACAGATTTTTTCTTTCATTTTTAAAAATACCTCGAATACTTCTCATATCTACGAAACTGGACGCTAATTGATGAAATTAATATAATGCGAAATTTTGACAAAAGATTCGTATCTTTTCGGTTGTGAGGTGGTTATGGAATAAAATGAACGTTTAATTCCAACTCAATCGATTCAATATGGTCAGAGCTACCGAGAGCATTGTGTGGACAGACGGAAAAAGATAATTTGTTAAAAATCTCCATTTTTCTTAAAATCCACTTTCTTCAATCCTCAAACTAAATTCAAATACATGTTCTACACTCGCCACACACAAGTGACTTGCGAGATAATGCGTACATACATAATACATACATACGTACAGATATAAATGTAAACGTGGATGTACACTGAAATAATGTAAATATATACGCAAATTGATAAAACCGCTGACATGACATGTCATACGACCATTTACAGAGGCGACCATCACTTCGATTCAATCCATATTTATGTACGAACGCATTTTGATTCAACGTGCCGCTCATTGTCTATAAATATTTCAGTTACCACCTTCATTTCTTCATTTACGATAAATATATTAAATTAATTTAATTCAAACGTCACATATACATCTAAATTAAAACTTAATATAAAATTATTTAAGCGTAATTTAAAATGGCATATTTGTGCGGTATCAAACATTAGATAATTTTTCATCTTAATTTTACGTAAATAAAATTAAGATTAATATAATACGGAGAAATAAACAATATGTTTTGTTTGGATACGGAAACGCTTTATTATTGCTACTTTATAATAAAATAAATACTGAATTCGATACGCCTATTATTTAAATATTACGTAGTTCCTTTATAATTTTATTTTGTAATAAATAATTTGAAATAGAATATTAAATAAATTTTAATTAAGCTTATTTAGAAGTATTATTATTAGTAATTGTAATTAACGGTTTAAGTTTTGTGTATTCAAGTAATTTAAAAGTATTATTTTTTGTGTTTTAACCATTTTTCAAGAAGTCATTTATTTGGTAAGTAAATTTTATTTTTATTTTTAGTCTTTATTTACCTCTTTGTTTTTAATAACAGTGGCAACAAGTAATAAAGCTTTCACTTTCATGTTGTTCAAGATTCAATAAGGGTTTAATATGCAATGATGTTATCATAAGTTTTCTTTAAAATAATATTTAATTGTAATAACGCTTTTTCTTGGAACGTTGAGTAGATACGTTATAACCATTTAATATTTTAATTTCTTTTTTCATTTTCCTTCTTTTTAAATTCACCAAATAGATAAATTTCGAATTTTACCAAATCATAAATAACGAATTTAATAACGACCAAAAATATCGAATTTTGCGAAATCATAACAAGGAAAGGAATGATATAGCTTTTGTGTTTTTAGTTTATTTCGATTTGCCAAACTTAATACTTAGAACATTTGGTCCTGACTGTTTTCAACCAGCGTGACAACCAGTGTGACCAACCATCCGTTTTATGTACTTTAGTATGATCCGGTCGCGCATATGAAACTGAACATATACTGTTCGTACACAATGTATCTTTGTATACACACCTTTATATTTATACGAAGTTATATTTGGGATTAATTTTATATCATCATATTAATAGTACTGTTTGTTACTCGTTACCTGTATGCACATACTTATATTCACGTATTTATCCCTACTGGGATATTTTTTTAAATATAAGCTACATATTTGCAATGGAGACCAAGAAAGAAGGAGAAGGAAATAACAAACTTACTTTCGCGTCTATAATATTATTTAAGATTAGCATTTACATTGGACCTACATTGGACCTACATTGGACCTATCCTTTAAGATGATAGGTTTTAGGAATTTGTGTTACCCGCTGCAGATCTCTTAGCTGTTCCAAGCCCCAGTCCACACGGCAACTTTGTAAGCAAGCGATCGGTATCAACTGTACACTAATTACTGATACGTTATCTCTCAACTTTTATTTAGTATAAATAAAACAACTTCTCGAGGTCTTTTGTAGTAATTACATTTATTTCAAATATTATAAACTCGTATGACGTATGACTATCTAACCTTTGAAAATTAGTAAGAGGTAAATATTAGATTTTTATCTTGAATATTCAAAGCGATATGCGGTTATTTATCAAAATATTTTCCTCTTGAATCTGATGCAAAATTATCGTATAATAAACTATATTTCCAAATATGCTTTACTCTAATTATCCTAATAAATATTACAAACATAAAAATGTTTTTATTTCTTTGTTATTACATAATAAAATTATAAGAACCGTTAGTTCTTTACGAATTAAATTGATCTTCACCACTTTTTGCCCACTAATGGAATATGTTACTGAGTAAAATTTAAGTTTAATTTTACATCTGTAAAATACAAAATTCCTTAAGAAATAATATAGAAATATTTTTAGGGCGCCTTTAGATGATTCTTCTGCTTCTTTGTTTAATTAAACACTTTCTTCGTGAAGTCGTTTCAGCAGTCCTTTTCGGTTGGAAAAATGAAACATACGCGTGAAACCTTATTTCGTATAATAATTCCCCTTCAAAGAAAAATATCAAATAAAAAAGAAATTAAAAACATATAGCACGGGTATAATTTCATAAACTTGTAATGAAATTTTTGCACAAAATTTTCAGACTCTGACTCAAATAACAAAACAAGAAAATCGATTTATTCCACGCTCTGCTAGCTTTTTTGTTTGCTATTCCATTTTTTCACGAAACGCTTCATTATTTCTTAAGTATTAGGCGGGAAACTCCAAACTGCGTTATACATTCGTTAAAAAACAATACTATTAAATATATAAACATTTTCCAATATAAGCTCGCCACATCCTTCACAATGTTCATAAATAGATTATAAAATAATAAAAACAAAGATAATTAGAAGGTTTAAGCTCTATAACTTGAAAACCACGGTAAAAATAAAATGGCAACCCGCTGATCTACAAATTAACAAATCGAGCCGAGTGCACAAACCATGATTAATTTTGTTTAAGGCTATGAGAAGACAGATGCTCAAAATATTTATTGCTCTATTACTTTTCAGAAATTTCACGAACCCTCTCGTTTGGCTCCATTTTTAGTGTTCCGTAGCGAATTGACAAAAGGAACCTTTGCAATTTCGTTATGTACATCTAATCTCTTTTAATGTAAGACCGATTATGATGTAATGTTATAGAAATTCGTAGTATTTATATATTTTTTCGAAGTATGATTTTTTGTGCTTTGGATGGCACACATCAAATTTGGGGATAATTTTTTTTTCTCACGCAAGTGGAAAGGTCTTTTAAAATAAAACGAAAATGTCTGCTGTATGTTTTGATACGACGTCTTCTTTACGAGACATCAATCTTCAAAACGTTTTGAACTCTTCCCCCCTACTCCCCCATCTCCCTCCTCAATATTTTAACCGCGTATATGACAAAATATAGCACTCCTTGGATACTACTTCTATTCAAAATTATTTCAATAATTTGTATATAACTAAATCCAAAATGTATAGTCAACAACACTACTGAGCTTAGTAGCCTCTAAAGAAATTTCGTAGCAGGAGACTACGAAGACAATTTGGCGAAGATAAATTGATGAATTCTCGCCGTTTTCTATCCTTAATTTTATCAACAATTCACATCACTATCATTATAAACAATTATATCAAAATAGCCTCTAAATAAATTTCGTAGCGGGAGACTACGAAGACAATTTGGCGAAGATAAATCGATCAATTCTCGACATTTTCTATTCTTCATTTTATCGACAATTCACATCACTATCATTATAAACAATTATATCAAAATAGCCTCTAAATAAATTTCGTAGCAGGAGACTACGAAGACAATTTGGCGAAGATAAATCGATCAATTCTCGCCGTTTTCTATCCTTAATTTTATCAACAATTCACATCACTATCATTATAAACAATTATATCAAAATAGCCTCTAAATAAATTTCGTAGCGGGAGACTACGAAGACAATTTGGCGAAGATAAATCGATCAATTCTCGACATTTTCTATTCTTCATTTTATCGACAATTCACATCACTATCATTATAAACAATTATATCAAAAAAGCCTCTAAAGAAATTTCGTAGCGGGAGACTACGAAGACAATTTGGCGAAGATAAATCGATCAATTCTCGACATTTTCTATTCTTCATTTTATCGACAATTCACATCACTATCATTATAAACAATTATATCAAAAAAGCCTCTAAAGAAATTTCGTAGCGGGAGACTACGAAGACAATTTGGCGAAGATAAATCGATCAATTCTCGACATTTTCTATTCTTCATTTTATCGACAATTCACATCACTATCATTATAAACAATTATATCAAAAAAGCCTCTAAAGAAATTTCGTAGCGGGAGACTACGAAGACAATTTGGCGAAGATAAATCGATCAATTCTCGACATTTTCTATTCTTCATTTTATCGACAATTCACATCACTATCATTATAAACAATTATATCAAAAAAGCCTCTAAAGAAATTTCGTAGCGGGAGACTACGAAGACAATTTGGCGAAGATAAATCGATCAATTCTCGACATTTTCTATTCTTCATTTTATCGACAATTCACATCACTATCATTATAAACAATTATATCAAAAAAGCCTCTAAAGAAATTTCGTAGCGGGAGACTACGAAGACAATTTGGCGAAGATAAATCGATCAATTCTCGACATTTTCTATTCTTCATTTTATCGACAATTCACATCACTATCATTATAAACAATTATATCAAAAAAGCCTCTAAAGAAATTTCGTAGCGGGAGACTACGAAGACAACTTGGCGAAGATAAATCGATCAATTCTCGCCGTTTACTATCTCTCATTTTATCGACAATTCACATCATTATCATTACTAACTCACTAATCCCTCGAAACAATTAATATGTAATTTTGCTATCTGGCGACACTAAATTCTAAGCTTTTCGGAACTTAACCAAATAAGATTCTATTTTAAACAAACCGTTTCTTCACACTCATGTAATCGACAGGCTGAATAAGTCATCAGACGACTGTGTAATCTGGATCTTTTGCTGGTATTAATAGTCGTTTGCTTACATCGGTACAGTTACCTATAAATATCGCGTGATATTGTAATGTGCAACGTTGATGTCATGAAGCAGTGCTTTGGAATCTCGTTAACACTTTCACCGTCACCGAATTTTTTTTTTATTAAATTGTTTCCTTCTAATTATAACAATATTACACCGTCTTGCATGACTGTTGAATGGAGATTAGTTACAGCCTCACAACAGTAATTTATGTATCTAGGAATCGCGGCCCAGCTCCGTACCGGATGGTGAAAATATTATTTATTTTTAAGGATTCCATTGTTAAATTACGGTTTGTTACAATTTAATCACGCTATTCTATCGGCCATAGTGTCGTTGTATTTACAACTATAATAATAACTTCTTTAACACCAACATCTTTAAACGTTATGAAAATGATATTACCTAATATTTGTAAATAGTTTAATACAAAAACCATGTACACCTAAATGATATTTTATATGTACGTAATGACGTGTGGAAATGCAGTGCGAGTCTTTGATTTGAGATTGATTTTTTTATGTGTATTTAAAACGTTCACATTTTAACTGTATTGATTTATAATATGTATCGATTTCCGATTATATTAAACGTGTCTCATTAATGTCAGTTAAACTTCTTTAAACGTTATAAAAATGATATTACCTAATATTTATAAATAGTTTAATAGAAATACCATGCACTCCAAAATGTTTGATATTTTATATGTACGTAATAAAGTGTAGTAATGCAGTGCGAGTCCAACGTATTATTAATTTTTTTTATGAATATTTAAAATGTTTAAATTTTATCTGTATTGATTTGTAATATGTATGGATCTCCGATTATATTAAACGTATCTCATTAATGTCGGTTAAACCCCTTTCACATAGTTAACTTTTGTAAAAAGGCCTAAAGACTTGCCGATCGTCCTACTGAAATGATTATCGTCAATCTTAAAATACAAAAATCTAGATCACTCAAATCAGCATGGAGGATGACTTCGAAGACTGCTGTCTGTTTTGTTAGCATCAGTAAAAGCGTGCAGAAAATATGCCGTTTTGAGTCTAGCTGTGCCTGGATACTGTTATTTGAGAATGTAGAAATTTAATTACGTACATGTGACCGCTTCTTACAACACCTAAGGCTGGTCAGTTTTTGATATCTGAACTTATTCAGCACATGGCCGGCCAAGTTCAACGTATGGAGTGGGCCAGCCATGCAATTGGAATGACGGAAGATAGAACGACAAAACGATTTTTTCTGGCCAAACCGACTGGAAGAGGAAGACCCAAATTAAGATGGGCGGACTGCCCACACAAAGTGTTTTCGACGCTCTCAATATAACAAACTGAAAACCGTAGCGCCCAAAAGGAGGACTGAGAACAGTCTGTTTGAGAAGGCCAGGGTCCACCGAGGACTGTCGATCCACTATGATGATAAACTTATTCAGCCATACCATCTCTTCATATTTTCATTATAACATTCAATAATGATAATTATGAAACCAGATACTTTATACGAAATTAGTCTATACGATAATTAGACCAAAATGTTTATTGAACAATATTATTCAAAAATATAACAACTGTAAAACTGGAACAAGTTTCGTGTCACAATGCGGACAATATCAGACAAATCCTGTCATTGCTTACGAACGTAGCATAACAAGTAGTATATAGATTAATTAAACTTTAAAACTCTAATATATTCAAAAGTTAAACATTGTAGGAATGGAAGTAAAACCGCTATAAAATTAGTCGCGGCTGTTGACACTAGTCGTCCAAATATTTTTCGAATACCCATCGTATAATGCAATCGGCACATTGCCACGTGACTTTGTAAAAACACTGTATAAAAGTAACTTCATTATTTTTTTAAATTAAAAGAAAGCTCATGTTTTGTCTTCTTCTCAGATTTCATTCCGCGACTTTTACTCGCAGTTTATGATTTTTTTAATAATACAATGTTACCATACTTAGCGTCACCTTTCACTGTAACAGTGTTGTATTTTAAGAGCGAAATATTTCAAGACCCACCCGGCTACTTGATCGCTTAATTCAAAGCTATTCCGACACAGTTACATAATTTTCCAAGACGCTTTAATAGACCATCCAATGACGCATTACGAGCATTATTTATATACAGTGGTGAATGCATTTTAGAATGAGATATTTACAATATCTCTTTATCGCGTCGATATCAGAAATGAACTTACAACTTCTTAACACTCAAGGCCAGTTCGGGCGTAAATATTGGAAAATAACTGAACGACGAATTGCGATAAAGAATTATTATGAGAAAAGAAATTACTGAAAAACCTGTCAAGAATTATTATAAGAAAAGAAATTACTGTAAAACCTGTCAAGAATTATTATGAGAAAAGAAATTACTGAAAAACCTGTCAAGAATTATTGTGAGAAAAGAAATTAATGAAAAACCTGTCAAGAATTATTATAAGAAATTACTGAAAAACCTGTCAAGAATTATTATGAGAAAAGAAATTACTGAAAAACCTGTCAAGAATTATTATGAGAAAAGAAATTAATGAAAAACCTGCCAAGAATTATTATGAGAAAAGAAATTAATGAAAAACCTGGCTTAAGGCGATTTGGGTGATTTTTAATTACTCAGGATTTAATGATTGAAAAAAGTTTCAAAAGTGTTGATAAAAGTAACTTTGCATTATAATTAGCTTAGCTACTTATTAACAGCAGACTGACTGCTAGTAGATAAAATAAAAATGTAGAGTGTATGTGTATATCGAGATAAACTTATTATTTAAGTAACAGTTTAACGAAAACAATTCTCAAATGAATTATATTTCAATTAAATTTCCTTTTCGAAGTATAATGAACTCTTAAAATAACTCTTAAATAGATGAGAGCGTATTTTGTAATAAATTAACTTACAAATTCGTTGTAATTCCATTCTTTTATTTATCTCTCTTAAATCTTGAGTACAGTTTTTATCTTGGCTATGACTATTTTATTCTGAGATATTAATAACGAAAACGAACAGGAAATCGTTTTTCTTTCTGTTTGGAGCACAATACACATGCATGTAAAGTACAATATGAGTAATAAAGAAAATAAAAGCCATTTCTCATCTGAATTTATTGAATAATATCCATTTTAATCATAAACACATAGAGACCATTAACACGATTTAAGATAATTGGTATAAATTGTTTTTTTTAAATATGTCCTTGGCGTTTAATATGTACTTTATTTTATTATCAGATAATTTTATTTTATTATCACTTCTGATCCCGATTGAAACCGAAAGCAGCACGAAAATTGTATCATGCGAAAATGTCGGATGTAATAATTTTGTGATCGAAAATCAGATACGAGACGCTGACTTTAATTAGTAAGCTGAGAATCATTATTAATTACTATTAAGTTTTGTCAAGCGAATGTTGCCAGATGTTTAAAAAAATCTGGCAACATTCGCAACAATTCTGCGTGTAACTTTCTTAGGAGTGCATTGTTTTTGTTTTCGCAAATATGGGTAACAATGCGACACACCATAGAGCAACAACGTTATCGGGACAGGTATAAATCTAATTCATGACTGTTCTAATCGTAGCATCATGGTGAGAGACCGTGATGTACCTCTCAAGCAAATTCTGGAATGAATAAAGGAACGCAAAGTGAAACGCCATTCGTCTGCCTGTATCATTTATTACCCGATATAAACGCGGCTACATACTTTTTCCTTCTCGTTAATTAGGACCGGCTCGTGCGCGCACCGTTAATTGCCCCGATAATTATATTTTATTGCTGTCGTTTAATGTTATTATAATTAATGTCTTCACCACCGTACCTCTGTTATCATTCGTGCTCTTTGAACGAGATTTAGTTGGCTTCTTATCAGGTCGCCGATACGCCGCATCACTCTTTAAAATGCCACCCGGAGTATATAGGGACCGTATTATACTGTAAATTAGCCCAAAATTTTAACCACATTTTTCTTGACATACATCGACTCCCTACATAAAATGTACGAACTCACTCGTGCTTCTTGCAAGATTGAAATCGATTGAGACTAAATAAGGGAAACCCGTTTTTCAGAGAACTAAAATGTATATATTCTTAGCCTGATTTGGAAATAGTACCGGCCATTAGCAGGTTATTCCAAATATGAAAATTGTTGAAAAAACCTCCCTAGACTAAAAAAGCTATCGTAAAAAGTTGTAGAAGACTAAAAAGACCGAAAGTTCTATTAGTTATTAAATACTTTACCTCAAATAATTACTCGTTATTACCTTACTGAAATTCTTAACCCAGAAGTAAGGTCGATAATATTAATTAATGGCAATTAATAAAGTAACTCAAAATGGCAAATATAGACTTTTCTTAGGATTTTGGTATCCATTGTGAAACAAGGGCTTTTTATAACTCAGTTATGTAATATGAATTACACGATATATGCATTAAAGGATATTACGATGGGTATTTTTAGGCAATAATTGTGCATTAAACAGATAGGGATTCCAATTAATATTTAGCACATTATTTAAAAAGGGGGTAAAACAAATTAATTTTCCCATCTCCATCGAAAGGGGTGTAATTTGGCATGCGTAAGTTTAGTTTACGAAAATTAAACTTCGAAGTTATATGCAATAGACTCCGAATAAAATTTTTGAGATAATTCTCCTTTACATTTTCAAAATATATAAAGAATTATAGAATGAAGGTTTCCATAATTCTGGAATTCTTCATTCCATAATTCTGGAATACTTTATGCATTTTCTAGCACGCACTTGACCACTTTTCTTCCTTTTTTATTTTTATAATGGCAGCTGTTATTATTATGCTATAATTCATCTTATTAGTTTTGCATTTTTTTCTAAATTTTGGACATAATTAATTTTTATTTTTTTATTTTTTTTTTTTTTTTCATTATTGCATATTACATAATTATATATAAAATAATATATTATTATATAATATGCAATAATATCCTATATAGAAAATAATAGGTCGGTATTAAGGTTTAGTCAAATTTCCAAAGCATTAAACATGCAAAAATATGAAGGTATTTTGGAATATGCCAGTCTGAAAAAAAAATGTTGTGACTGGAATACTACAATAATCACAAAAAGGAACAGATTACGTAGCCAAAAAGTATAAACAAATTTTGTAAACGTTTAAAACTTTCAACCGATCTTCATATTGAAACAGAGATCAATAGAACCGCAATCAATTACAAGTTCAGTAATATTTTTCTTAGTGTGAAAAAAAAATGCACAGGGGGAAATTAAATTTCCAAGATCCTGAATAACACAAGAAAAAACTTCACACTTCAAACTCAGCAGAGTACATACCAATTTTCCCCGGGGAATTAAAAGTCAACATATGCATGTCGTAGTAAAACACGCCACCATACTACAATTGCAAGAGCACACAAAAACAGTTCTTAAAATGCTCAATTTTAGCAAATCAATACGAATGTACGTTTTGGAGCAAGGATGTGAAATTACTGCACAATAACAAATTCACGAAGATCACTAAAGCTACCTAAAAATGAGTCAATAACTGTCACTAATTCCTTATTTATATTATTCCTCCCTTTAGTACTATGAGGCTGTTTGAAGCAACTAATTAAGTACTTCGTATGATATATTTATTAGTATATTCTCTAAACTTGTTTTCCTCTTATCTTGTTATCCACTCTGAAGCAGTTTTTTTTGTTTTTAAATTGATAAGTATTTCTATATTCTTCGACAAAATCAGTATCTCTTTATCTGTCTCACAGGATCCTTACTCCCCTCATTACGAAGCTATGACTTCATTCTTATTTGAATCGATATTTTTGCTATTTATTTTAATCCGAAGGCAACTTCTTCACTGTTCCAACTTGACCTTAGAATTTTAATACAAACTGGGCGTAAGTCTATCATTGTGAATTACCTTATCGATTACACTAAAGTCTCTCTAAACACCTGTAGAAAGCAAAATAATAGTTAACCTGATATCACCTTCACAAACTCGCTCGATATCAAGAAGCATCCTCATTCCTTAACCTCTATACTTAATATTTTTCCACATATGGCCATCGATGTTCTCATTCCGATAATAATATATAATCGTCATAACGACATCTTTTAAATTAAAATGTAAATGTTTTAATGGTCTCCACCAAACTGATAAGCAGCCCATATCAATTGACCCGCGGGTCTTCAAAGGTCAGGCGTGAGCCGATCGACGTCGTCGTATGCTGGCGGCATCAGATATAGCTGGTGATAAATATTAGTAGGGCTGTCGATGCTTATTAAATTTAAAACGAGATGGGTGCCGTTCAAATTTTGATAACGGATAAAAGGTTATTAAGTTATAGAATTACAACGAAAAATTTAAACATTCACAACATTAAAATTATAAAAATATTTTAACGGAGATGCCCAAACTGTAATTTTAGCGGAAACTGTGAGCTACTAACCTGACCTTCATAACCATGATCGAAACTATGGCCGAAGATTAGTAAACTTTGGTACAATTATGAGATTACAATTCTTCTTAGCCAATACTTTCTTGGTATAGTCATCACGGACATCGTGCCATATATGTTGCAAATGAGTAAACCGCCATTCCAATATACACATCTCTGGCACCTATTTTCCGGATACACTCGTGTAGTACCTCCAGTCCATGGCTGTTTTGATCTAATCTATCCACCTTATCTGTACTCTTTTATGTGATCTGATGCCTTCCACTTTGCCATTTACCACTTAATAATATTATCCATTTAATAATATTTTCGCTACACCGCGACCTATGTCCAAAAGATTTCGTGATCCAACTTTGTACAATATTGAACCAAAGCTGCCCGATTCCAAGTTCTCGGAGTATGGATCGAATGGAAAAATAAGAATGTGAAAATAAGAAAGAGTAAGGTATTTTATTTAATTAAACATTTTATATACAACAGGGACATTGAGGGTTCGATGGTCAGTTCCAAGTAAATTGTTTTTGCCATAAATCATTACTAACATCAACTTTCTAGTGCAATAAATATTTAATAATATCTAAAATAATTAGTTAAAGAAAAAAATAAATAATACTTAGTTAAACAGATTATCAATAGATGGTGCTGTGTACAATATAAACACCTTTGAGAAATAATATATAGAGTTTAGTACTGGATTCACGATACTCCTAGCATTGTTCGCCAGCGTCACATTTCTAATTCGTCTGTCTGTCTTCTCTCGCTTTCACGTGGTATCTACGTCTCTACGGCGTAGAGGACAATTGCGAAAACTAATGCTCGAATGAATCGAGGTTTCGTTATGTTAGTGATGTTTTGTTTCTTCCATATCTTCCTCAGCTTATCCATAGTAGACTTAGTAATCGTCATAGACCTTTTAATTTCATATTATTGGAAATTAATGCTCCTAAATTTACATTAATATGACTGAACCTGAGTTGTCGTTGAAACGATCAACAATTATAATTTTCGTCTTATTTTTTTATTTTTATTTTCTATAAAGGGAAAAAAAACAACACAAACTATTTGAATTATTCTATGAACACTAAATACGAAATAAGTTTGTGTTCTAACATTTCCACAAAGAACAAACAAAAATTAATATATATCCAATTAAAAACAACAATACATAAATGTGACAATGTTAATTGAAGTAAGTGAAACAATATTTTTTTTTAGAACTAAGACATAAAATTAGTATAGAAAATACATGTAATTAACTTATCAATTAAATAATGCTGCAACTATGGATTACAAGTTATTTATGTGAGGCACTCTATTTAATTAATTTGAACAAACAATGAATAAAGTAAAATGAAAATAACATTATTACGATTAATTTTCAATCTGGATTCGGAGCTGATGATTTTCATCTTTTATAGTAGATTTTCCACAGGGCGGATGCTAGTTGCGAATAAGGTGGTGCCATCCGCAAATTAAAGACCTAATTCATCCATTCAGTCCTCAAGAGCGATTCTCATGAGAAGCTCCGTACAAATGTTAAATAGGAGTGGCAAAATTGTACATATGTATTTGACAAATTTCTGCAGTAGATGCTCATGATTTGATAGTATATCGCGTATTCTGACTGAAGCTCTTCTTTTTACAAAGACACCTAAGAAAGTGCACAACTGTTTCAGCGTACTCATCTAGAGACGTGTTTACGAAAGATTTGTTACAATAAGTGTACTTTTTCCCATTGTTTATGGGAAAATACTATCAAAATTAGAAAAAAAGTAATATATAAGACACGATTTGCATTTTCGCTGATAATGTTTTATGTGCGTGCTGAAACAGTTCGCCTTCAGGGTTTACTCTATGGTATTTTATGAAAAAACCACAAATACGTTTGCATACATTATCCAGTTCTTATTATTACGACAAATAACGCCTTCTGTGATTACTCTTTACGTGAAATATATAACTAGCCCGCTATAAAATAACGTCGCGGCCTCAATCTCCGCGAAGTCATTCATTAACCCAATAACGTGTAATGTGAAGCTGCTTCGTTAGTTCTCGTGACTGCGTCCAATGTCGCGATTATAAATTGTTATGAAAACGTCGCGATTGTAATAATGTCTTGATTTATAATTATGATCGCGATTTATGGCATGATGGCACATTTAAGGGTGCATCACTTTTTGTAGCAATTTAATGAAACTGTAGCGGTGCCGCGGGGAATATTTGGATTTATTTCAATTGTATCTGTGATATGTGAGTTTTCAAACCGCAATTTTGTTTATTATTAACCAATCATTTTTTTTTTGGTATTTACTTAAAATATTACGATTGGCGTCGCACTTCAAATTTATATTCGTCAAAATAAATTTTAATAAAGCATAAAATGATTTATCTCTCCCAGATATCCGTCACTTTGTATGAATAGCCCAAATTAATGAATAGCCCAAATTAGAAAAGAAAAACCATCATTCTCCCTAGATTTTCATACACTTTTCTTATTTCTATAAAAATATATTGATGATAATTTCATTAATATACATTCCTGCATATATACTTAGTTGATTACTGATATCAAGTAATCTAGTAACTGTTAATAATAAAAAATATGCCATAATAGAAAAACTTCTTCAAAAAATAAGTAATGAAATAGATATGTCAAGTTAAAGGATTTTGCCACAAATACGTATCCTACTCGCATAATAAACAGTGTCAGAATATAGATTATTATTAAAAAAGATAATTATTCCACGTCAACTGTCAAGTAGTCTTAAATGAACTATAAAAAACCAAACCGCACGTTCAATAACGCGTGCGACTCACCCAGCAACGGCGAGATTGTGCTTGGACCATGATTACGCGATCCGCGGAAACAGGTTTGTCGAGACGGGAGAGGCGCAACGACCTACCCACAAAAAATATTTCGACGATGTTAATTACATAAATCCGGTAAGGTCCCATAAGTAGAGGAAGTGTTGTGTTCCAATCGCGATATCGAACTAGTCTAGTAGTTTTTTGTTTACACATAAATTTGATGAATTCATTATGTCCTACAAGTTACTCATAGATTATTTCACATCAATTTTTTATTAAGCGAATAAGAGCTGTACCCGCGCATCAAGATAAAAATAATTTCTAGTTTAGTCTAGTAATCCAGATAACAATACTTTCCAGTCTGTGTACCAAAAACTATAAAAATCATGTAGGACATGGCATTTATTACGTACATAATACAAGCTTCAACATTAACGCAAGGATTAAAAGTCGTCAGGTGCACTGCACGCTGAACATCGCGCAGCAGCATCAAATCGATACGACGCGACTCTGTGAATCTTTTATTGCGATTCAACTATTTAGAAATACGAAAGTTATTTCAAATTTGTTTAAATAAAATCAATATTTAAAGATGGTAATTCAATTTTTTTCTTTCGCCGAAATTCTGTTCACGATAATGTAACTTGATGAAGAATATTTTAAAAATAAAAAGAATTATGGCAAAATAAATTTAATTATTTCTTCATAATAAAGGTCCAAATATAAAAAAAATAGTTAATGTTATAATTTAAGAAGAACCCCAAAAAATCGTGCTACCCCAAATAAACAACATTCCATATATTGGATAAAATATTACTTTAAAAAAAATTAATAGATAGATAAGTTTAGAAGCGTAGACATTTCGCCTAATATGGCATAATAAGTGAAAACACTTAGAGAAAAATAATTTCGAATCCAAGCTCCGTTCGTTAATCTCTTACTAGATCAAATTTATTTATTATATATATTTATCCAATAAAATTCGTACCCAATTTGGCAGTCCCAAATATTTATAACGAGACAACTAAAATAACTAGAAATTATGAGTGGCCCGTGAACTACCCAAATACTTCGCGTGTTTAATACGATAGTTGACTCATTCTAAATTTTGATATTTTTCGTAAAATATTGTGAAATATAAGTTAATTAAAAACCAGTTTTGAAAAAAATTCAAAAATTGATCAAAAATAAGCCAGTTGTAGGCTTCTAAATTTGAAGATGCAGATAGAGTTGTGTATATACCTGTCTCTTTTCCTCTCGTAGAATATAATGTGCAATATTAAAAATGACCTCACAACACAGTATTGCCGTCCTTCTCTAAAGGTTAAATTTGAACTTTTATAACTCGGTCAATTGTTAAGATTATTAAACAATTTTTCACTCTTCATCAGCTTGTACCTTGAAATTATGATTAATGAAATAAAAAAAATTATTCAAATACCCAATTGAGTGTTAACAAGTGAATCGGAAAACAGAAAAAACCAAAATACAACGTCGCTTGTAATAACGAAATTAATATCGGGGATGTCGAGGATTGAAATAGGTCTCTATTGACGTGTATACGATAGATTAAATAACAGAAAAATACATTAAACTAATCTTAAAATGTTTTCTTATAAAACCAAAACATTAAATATGATGTAATATAAACCAATACCACCAATATTGAATGCATAAATACCTTACAAATAATTCGAAAGATACTGTTAAAAAAATATTTATTTGTGATAAGCCTATTTCTATTTAATTCTCGTATACTTTTCTCTTTGTTGGAATATTATAGTTTAAAATTTAAATTCTAAGCTGACGCAAAATTACTTGAATAAACATTATTCGAAAATTAAATCGTCATAAAAGGGTTAAGCTTACCTTTAAAGGCAAAGTAGTCCGAATACTTTCTAATCGTCAAAGTAAAGCGAAGCGACATTGAGCGTAGTCTAATGACTTAATGTATAGCCATGTTGAATCACAGCATAGTATTACCTTTTCTTTAAGAAATTTTGACTTTAGACACAAATTTATCCTCACTCTTGTGTTTTTATCTAATATATTTCTGTCACAACGTGCGTTTGGGCACCCCAAAAGCTATGTTTTCGACAGCACAAAAACTTCCCAACCCATTTAATTACAAATCGTATGAATCGTTAACACAACCTTAAAAGTCAAATCGATGACGTCACACGAAACTCGATCCCGCAAGCCATGGGCCGGTGAGACGAGTAAAAACTTCCAAGACTCGTTGGCGACAAGACGGGCGCGGTACCAAACGGAGATAAGTATTAATTAAATACGTTTAATTAATTAATTAATCACTACCGTAATTTTTCACCGGATTTATTGTAATTTACTACCTTATATTTGCAATTTAAATGTACTTCATTACCATAGTTACGATGTAAAAACGTGCAATTATGACTCAATATTACAACAGTATTTAATGTTTTATTCACTTGAATGTCAGGAAATGAAAAAGTTAGGTAGATATCAATTTAATTTGAAAAGTAAAATATTAATTTTGATGTGACCAAATGTTTTAAGTTTAATGACTTTAATAAGAACTTTTCCTTAAACCACATATTAGAGAAATATTTTGAATTCCATGTCTTTGACAAATGTATCTTCTTTTCCATTTATTCTATAAAGATTTCTTTTAGTCCGTAACATAAACTATGCGGAATATTTTAATTACAAAATAGACAGAAAATATAAAAACAAACAAACATATATTGATTCGAGAGTAAAATTTCAAGAAGATATAAAGAAGGACAACTGCAAAAGAATTTTACAAACCTTTAGATAGAATCATATTTTGGTACAAATTTCCTGTTTGCGGCTCGGTCAGTGATTTGCTCGAAGTCGATAAAGTTACTAGTTTATTCATTATGAATATTTATTTATCGATTTTTAATTAAAAATAATATAATTTAACTCTCAGTAGTCTTTACCTATGCTCTGCAGAGCCTTTGTTTTATAGTTCTAAACTTACATAAGTGATTTATTAAAGCCCTTACCGAATTTTATTTTTCAATAGATATCATTATAACTTAAAGATGAACTAACACTATAAAATCAGAATAACGATTAAAAATGAGCATTGATCTACCGTGTACTTTTATTCTTGACGGTGCTATAAAGCATATTTGAAGGTTCAACAACTTTATATATATATATATATATATATATATATATATATATCAAAAAAGTAAATTTTGAATTAATGTACGATTCTTACTCGCAAAAAGATTTCCTTTATGGAAGAAAGCAATCGTACAATATTAAACTTGAATGAATTTTGTATTTACTCTGATATAATCTTCATTTTATTATGTTATAAATTAATATAAATAATATATATTTCGAATAATCTAATTTATAATAATCTATATATTTATTATGTTATAAATTAATTTAAATAATCTATAACTTAAAAGTTGGGCGTTTAAATTCTTAATTCTATATATTTCGTATGCTAGTTTATCTTAAATAATAATATATCAACATAGATTAATTTGAAAAAATTCTATACATGGTCGCTTTTAAATACTTTCTACGTAAAATAACGCAATCATAAGAAACTTTGATAAAGCTTGTTATTTAAAACCAAAAAAAAGTGAAGTACCCATGCTCTATACCTAACTACCTATAGTAAGAAAGACATTGGTTCGCATTAACTCGTAACGGAATCAGGAAAAAAGGAGCACTAATTGATCAACGTATAGAATGATGAAATTATAAGTCACTGTGGGTCAAGAGCAACATGCAACGAGTTCCCATTAAGCGATAATGAAATGAAACAAGGTATCATTTAATCAGTAAATTTCTGGAACAAAAATATTTTTTATTATTCTTCTGCCTCCTGTATTTTCAAACGAGCATCGTAAAACTTAGGGTAATGAACTGTGATATGACTATGTGTCATATACGCACATTCTTACTGTGTATATACGCACATTCTTATCCTACAGCACTTTTGTTTCAAATAATTACACAATCCTGGGCTTACACAAAGGCAATAGATCAAATCTGATAGAAATTAAATATTATAGTAAATACCAAATTGGTTGCATCACTTAGTATTGGACATTATTCAATATGACATCAAAAGCAATCACGAAGTCGAAACAACTTCAGTACCCGCGCCTTAATATTTCTCCAAAAATGATAATACGTTAAAATTAACGGATATTTTTTTCGAAATTAATGATAACTACTTTTTTTAAATAAACCGACTGCAATTTAAACTCAATTCATTATAAAAATGCATAAGTCCCAAACTTTGGTAACGTAAATTTAGTTATTAAATTAAGTAACGTAAATTTAGTTAGTAAATTTAGTATAACTTTGGTAACCAAATATAAAGCCCGTTTACCAAATATAACAGTAGTTATTAAATGTAAACATTTTAATAACTTTCCAAAAAAATCATAATTGCTGTTTGAATATTCGCAAAATAAGTGCTATTCTACAAACATTATTTTAATAATCTCTAATTGTCGAAACCATGTAAACATTTGACTAATTACATAAATTACTGAACTTGACTTACAACTGTTTGCCAGTAAACAAGTCGTTAATATATGTAAAGGTATGATCACATTTGCTAATGTAAATACTAATAAACCGTAGTACTAACGTTATATTGTCTGATGTCTGCTGACATCCTACGAACAAAACATTGCTCATTATTTATGGCTAAACCCACCAAATAGGAACAGGAATAAAATGTTAGGAGTTTCTCATTTATCATCTTTTTCTTCCAAATTATTAAATTATCCATGTTTTTTAAATTTTAATTTGTAAAATTGTAAAATTGTTCAAAATATTTAAAAATTAATTACGAAGTAATTTTTAAACAAATAATTGTTTAGAAGATAATTAAATTTTCACAAAAGCAACTTAATTTGAATAACAGAAGAACAGTACCTTAAAAACGCAGAAAATCTATTTAATAAATGAAAAAAAATTATAACCCAGTTACATTTTTCATATGAATAGCTAATTTTTCAATACCTTATGACCAATTGCGTGTAAACAAAATTTAATGTCACCAAATCGAATTGGAATCAATGGCTTTATAGCTAGAAAAAACATAAACAGGACACGGAAACAATAATTTAACAGAAATATAAATACGAAAAAAAACTGTAACCAACTTACTATATCCGGATATATTTACGGAAGCATATAGGTACTAAATTTTTTTACACAAAAAATTAATAACATTAATCAGTAAGAAAAACGATAATGTAAAATAATAGTTCAAATTTAATAAGATAAGAAAGAAGATTTAAAAAAAACTACTGGCATCGAATATGAAATATATACGTACATTGTGATGGACGTGTGGATTTCATACACGTGGAAGTAAAGAAAAAAAGCAACACGTAATAAGAGGTGCCTACAAACGTCAAGGAGTCGAATCATTTGTAAAGCCGCCTTCGACCAATGCCGCCAACAGAAAATCGTTCCGGAATAAAATTCATACTATAATCCGTTGTCGCCGTGACAACCTAATATGTTTTGTGCTTTGGCGTTGGACTGAATTTCAAATCCCTTATTAAAGCGTATTTTTCGTGTTTACCGTTTTTATTTCTAACGCGGAAGCTTAAAAAGCTAAACTTGTCGTATGACATGTTTATTGAAGTCAGAGAATCAAACTTATCTTTGTATTCTACTCGTCGCTCTTAAACCGTGAATTCATAAATATCTCTGAAAGAAGTAACTTATTGTGAAATTTCCCTTTAGCATTGCGTTCTTTTTTAAATTTGTTATGAAAACGCGAGAAAAGTGATTTATTTCGAAAGTAGTATTGTTTTAAATTTAAATCTTTCGTTATATTGGTATGCGTTTAACGCCCTAAACATTATATCCGAATGAATATTCATAATTCACAATTAAATGAAACTACGTGATGTAGTATTATTTCTACTTTAAAGAAAGTAGAAATAATACTGCTTCACGTAGTTACATGTAATTGTGAATAATGAATTTCTACAAAATTAACATCAAATATATTCAATATTCATAATACCATTATTCTCATAACTATACACAATTAAATGAAACTACGTGATGTAGTATTATTTCTACTTTCTCTAAGTTCTTTACCACGACCTAGGTTTCGTTGTATTACAACATTATCAGGTGAGCTATTAGCAAAAATCTTTGCTCGTGGTAAAGAACTTAAAGAAAGTAGAAATAATACTACATCAAGTAGTTTCATTTAATTGTCAATAATGGATTTCTACAAAATTAACGATAAATATATTCAATACTCATAATTATGCTTATAAATTTATTAGAAGACTTAGGTTAAATAATAATCGAATGATTAAATATTAAGAAAATAAGACATATTTTCGATTGAGCTATTAACAATAACTAGCTACTCTAGTTTACGACCAGAATGGTTAATATTTGTTTTAAAGCTTGCGTGTTGATAAAGATAAGTTGCAGCTTCGGAAGCTCAAACCTGAATTGAAAGCGAGAGTAAGCTTTTTTAAATACATCATATATTTGAGTAAGCTTGTCTTGTAAAAAAGTTTCCCGCTTTATAGTCAATATTTTTAAAAATTAGCTTTACTTATAGATGTAACGCATTTTCTAAATTTTATCCCAGGGCCATTTTTATGTTTATTTTCTTCACAAATTCCCATGAAAAGGCATTTTAAAATATTTCTAATACGAAATAAAATAGCCTCCTAAATTACAAATAAAAAATAGATTTATAGACTAAAGTAGTTTTGTAGATAGTTATTTTTGAGATTTATTAAAATTTGAAACAATAATGAAATTTCGCCTATAAATCAAACTACATAAATCTTCATAGACAATCGTTTGATACAATATATAGAGTATTCTTAGAACTAAATAAGCAACGTAAGGGAAACTGAGGGAGCAACGCAAAATAAGGGAACGCAATAAGCAGATGATGCAACGAATTGTCTCTTCACCAATTTGGTCGCCATATTTTCTCAACTTGCTCCCCATATTCCTGCTTCGCCATGCTCACGTTGTTGTAATATTCTTAACATACCTGAGATTGTTTTCGTAATATAATATTGAAAAGGAATTATTTTGAAATGAACGTCAACCAAAGCTTGAATATTCCTTATTCTTTTTGAATGAATCTAAAAGCCTCTTCCTACATTTTTCTCCTTGAATTCACAAAAATCTTGCACCTGCTATAGTTAAGAATTTTGTTCAATGATGTCGGCAATATTTATGAAATATTTTCAGCTATTTTCGATTTCCACAGCGAAAATAATTTTCAATTCAGTCTTAATAGAGCCACGCACGCATCTGTTTGACCGAGACTTTACAGTCGCCAACAAGTCTTTCCGTACAGGCCTCGGTAGGCCCGGGGCCGTTATAACTCGTTCCGTCTATAAGAGCATGAGTCACTGAGAAGCGCGTTATTAAATAGGTACCATTGTTACATAACACAATGTACTAGCAACTATAGTATTTGTGACGTTTCGTTTGCACTCTCGGATTCACCTATTCTCTCTCACACGAGCCAATCGTTGTTTACATACGTTCCAGTAGGTATGTACATTGTGTACTTTTTGTTTGAAGTATGTATTTAATAATTATTTGTATACTTTATCATTATTATTTTTATTAATAATGAAGTGACTACCATTTAAGCTAAAAGGTTTACAAACAAACAAACTCATTTTAATAGTTGTTATTTCTTAGTAAAATTAGTTTATAAAAGCTGCTAACATATTTTGATAAAATAAATTTCACAGTTCAATATAAATTGTAAAATATATATTGTCGAGTCATATCAATTATATACCGGAGTTGCTTTCATTATTCATTTTTGTACTATTAATATACTACAGTCTAAAAAGATCTGTTTCCACGATAGAAAGGCATTTAGACAATCTATATCTTATAAGATATTTCGAGTCCATTATATCTAATGGAATATAATTTTCAGTATTTTTAAATTTAGTTCAGAATTCATTCTCCGATAATTGCCATCTAGGTCTCTTAACAATTTACACAAACTAAAATCAAAATTCATCTGATTCCACGGGATAGAACATATTCTAGTTCTATCCTGTGGTAATTTTAAGAAGCCGATAAATTTTAAGAAGCGTCCTGGGCATTAGGCCTCCTCGAAACGAGTTTTAAAAAACGCACCATTTTGATGTCGAGCCAATGCCGTGCCACAATTCAAATGACGTTTCTTTAAAATCAATTAGCAATACAAGCCCGTGGACGTCACTTATTTCGCGAATGAAATCTTTTTGTTATTTAAATTATATTATTTTATATCAACCTCGTCAAATTTTTTGGTTTATTTATCGTCTCATCATAAAAAAGGGAATAATAGATAATTTTAAAAATAAATAATTTGTCAATATTTCTTGCGATGTTTGCAATGAGCCGACTACATTAATACTTACCTGTATTCATTTGTTATTTCAAATATGGTGGCGATGGCATGATTTGCAAAATTTTGAAAATTGAGACTGGTCCCAGTGAAATTTCTAAAACCATAGTACATTTCAGAGACCAGAAATATGATAGAAGAGAAAAACGTGTAGCATTCTCTGGAGACAATTGCAAATTATAACACGAACTTTGGTGTTAAGGAAAGGTTGATGTATATATAATTTTCATTTTTCAATTCATTTCATTTATTAAATATATACATATATACATACATACATATATATATATATATATATATATATATATATATATATTTACATATATATACATACACATATATATATATGAAATAAATTATGAACGCTGGTCGTACAATCCAAATTATGAATGACGCTCTTCTTCTGATATTCCTGATATAAAAGTGAAGTTAATGGTTACAAAAATTTGCAATAGTTTTCTATATACCTACAGTGTATAGAGTAGGTATAAAGTTACGGTAGTTTGATAATAAAATGAGCGAATTTTTTTTCTGCCATAGAAAACGCCGAGATACTCTGAAACGAAAAAGAGTGTTTTCTAAACTTAAATAAATATCCGGAATATATTTTCCAGCTTTTCAACTACGATTATGCCAAGCTTTACCTGTTATCGTTCCTTCAATATTGTCAATAATTTACACGAATATTGAAAAATATTACAGAAAGTAAAAGTTTGTTAAGATCTGAATAAAATTAGATTTATTTTATAACTTAAAGAGAAAATAATATAATCATTTTTGTTCACCGATTGTAGGAACTATTTTTAAGAAGTTTGGAAACGATGGAGTAAATAAGAAAATTTTGAATTTAAAATTCGTTGTATATAAAAACCATAAGTTCTTTAAGTTTGTAGATTAAATCATTAAAATACTGATTTGAATGAATGGAGTAACGTTGAACAATCTTTGAAATTCTCAGAAAAATACGACCTTTAAAATAAGTGACGAGAAATCATTTGACAAACGGTTTATATTATGAAATTCTGTTACTTGTGAAAATTTGCCACTTGTCTATAAGTTTGCTAAGTACGAGTTCAATGTCTGGAAAATATATTTCCGAGAAACCATATGCAGAATTAAAGAAAGCGGTGGAATGTTTATAGCATTCCCGAAGACAAATTTATGGAAAAGGTAATTTTTTCTATCATAAACATCAGTACTTTGTATAAAGTAGATATGATGTATAACCAAATAACTCAACCATAAATTTTTGAAACAAAAGGAACGAGTAGAAAATAAAATAAAAAAAGTTTATTTCCAGTTTCTGCCAGAGCAGTCAATAAAATATTTAATTCACTAAAAATGCCCAGTATGTTGATTAGCAATTTTCAACTAATTATAAAATGAAAGAAATATCTTTTTCATAAAGCGTAATTGAATTGTAAACCTTAAAAAGTTTTGTTTAATTACATACGTACGAATACAATTCTATTAAATTTAAGATTCGGTATATTAAAAAAATGTTATTTTTTTCTACCATATTAATAAAGTTTAGGAGTCCTTAACTCATAGGAATTAATAATGAAAAATTATGATTAAAATATAAATTTCTTCCAATTATACACTTTTATAATGTATCCTATATTTAAACTAAAGTGTCTATTTTTTTTATCTTCTCATCCTAATTTTCAAACTAGAGTTGAAACCCTGGAGTGTGGAGATGCTGGCAAAATGAATCTTAGGGAAGATCACATAAACAAATCACAATTTTATCTAAGTTTACATATTCTTTAATTTTTGACCCCAAGAAATACGTTCGTGTTGCTGATATTAAATCCTAGCTCGAAAAGTGAAATATCACGCAATATATATTTTCTCTGTCTTCTACTGAAGTATAACCTGAGCTAAAATTATCTTAAATTCAAATCCTTAAACTTACCTCTCGCCATATCTCTGGGTACGTCGCTCTGCTTTTTTTAAATATTACACCCATACTACGAATACTATTTTCTTACATGTGTGAGCTGAAAAAAATTTAAATAAACTAGTCTGTCTCTGTTAACTGCAAGGCGTTGACAAAAAACACATAGAAACCTTTGAAGGCATATCTCCTGACTGCACATTTTCACTGCACACTGCACATTTTCACATATTATGGGTTTCCTTCATTTTTCCTCCGTTATTTTTTCATCACTTTTTCCCTTTAACTATTTTCTTATTTTTTTAATAAGGAGCTCCATTAAAACCGACCGAGTTAAATTGTAGTCCAGTTCCTAATTTATTTACTATGATTAGGAACTACAGTTTAACTTGCTCGTACTTTTGAGGATGATTAAATTTCATACGAGTAACTCTTGTCTCCAATTGAATTATTGAATGAAGTTTTATCCAATACCTTGTTTGTAGCATTTTCACTAATCATATTTTTTTTTGTTAAACCTTAAATATTTTGGATGTATTATTTGGGTGCTCTGTGAAAAATGTAAATCTGAGCGTTTTTATATAGGACGTAGAATCTATCATATTCTAAATAAACTTTAAATAATAATTAAAAACTAATTATATTCCTCTTCACAAAAAAATAATCACGAGCAGATTCTTATACAATGACATCAAAAACTTAGTATTTCTACGATTTTGAATGATCCTTTTGTTAGTCATTAGAAAATCATTCGACTTTGTACATATTAATTTTGTTTAAAGGGTATCTTAAAGTTTTATTTGACGCTTTTCCTACAATTTTGTTTTATATTAACCTCATTGTCAAATAATTTTCATTTATTATCATACATATAGTTGGACCTTAAGAGGGCGTTGCACGTATACTGTGCAACTAGGAAATGAATAATATTTTATTATAATGTTTTATCGCGAACTGTCTTGTTAAAGTTTTTAATATTCACTGAAATAATCTTCAGCATTAGCATATATATCGAAAACAACTTCTAAAGCCTTCATAAACCAAACCCTCGACTCGCTGGCGCTCGACTGGCTTAGGCTGGTGACTATTTATTACAATGACATATAGACAAATAGTAGATTTTTTTCCCCTTAAATTTATAAGTAAATGACGTAATGTTTTATAATTGTGAACGATTTCAATATAACTTTATCTTATTAATTTACAAAAAATGGTCATCTTACTTAATATTTCTGTTTAAATTTGTTTCACAAAACATTTAAAGGAAAATTTTGCTTGATAACCTCTTAAAGAGAGGTCTTTAAGGAAAGATCTTTAAGGAAACTCGCTTCGAAATATCCCGAATGGTTATATTTCAGTGTATACACCGGTTAATGATTATAATTGCACGCAAGATATGAGGAAAATCCGTTTTAAGATGTTGATTGTACTTATGGAGACGGGAATCTGGCCGCAGATTTTTTACTAAATTCTTGTTCACTTTTATACATAAATATATTTTTTTTAATTGATAAATAAATTAATATCGTATAAAAAGTCTGTATATCTGCATACTAAACATATTTCTGGAAAACCTATTTCTATATGATATCCATAGCAAACAATTAATTCAAACAATTAGAAAATTAACATAAGTTTCAAACCGTAGATGCCAGTAGATTTATATGTATTCTTTTAAAAATACCCACGTTAATATATACATACATACCGATTATTCCAAGCTGATAAATAACTTAACCTTAGAACCCCAATTTTTCTAGGAAAAATTTCTCCGAATAATCTATTAAGTCAACTCTAGTTCTATTAAGTCAACTTATATGTTCAGAACCTACTAAACTAATTCCGAATAAAAGTCCTCACCCACGAGACCCTTTATTGTATACCTACATCTCATTAGTGAAGCGCTAAACGCGGTCTCCCGTGACGCATTGAAGCTATTCGCCGAATCGATCGGCGTGACGCACGATCGCTGCACGACCGTAGGTTGAAGGACTGAATCGATCAATAAATTTATATATATTTTTTTTGATCGCAGGTGTTAGTAACGTAACTGATATCGCGGTTCCTATTGCGTCTCAATGTTCCAGTAGAAAAATTTGAATAAATGTGTCGTCGTGATATCTTGTACTCTTCGAGTTTTACAGTATAATTTTATTTCAATACAATTTATATATATATATATATATATATATATATATATATGTGCTGAAAGAGATTGCGAGTTCCTAACACATCGCCGACGACTTATTTTCAATCTGTTCACTAATTCTTAAAAACACCTGACACGTCGTAAAGATGATGTACTCGATGAAAGAGAGGAAAGATGCAATGCCCAAAATTTACCATCAGGACAATAAGAATTTTCGATTAAAGTTTTAACTACAAGAAAGCCACGAGTCTATATGCGACACCTCTATATGATGTACATATACTTATCACGCCAAATTTATTTCACCAATTTGCTGTTTGGTTGCAGTGTTATTTGACAACCACCTAACCGACAAACAAATTAACTTTCAGATTTGCGATATTATTAGAAATATCTTCGCATGAGGAAAGTACGCTAGTACCGACATGATACGCAGCTATAATACGGTTGCTTTTTGTGGGAATGTTATGTTGGGTAACCACTAATGTTTTACTAGTATTTTATGTTCATTTTTTAGTATCACGTACATTTCTAAACCGCGCAAGATTTATTTCGTTCCCCTATGATCATCGGCCGCCTGTTTTCATTCAAATTTGGTTCTAAATTATGTGATACTGTGCGACTCTTTGTAATTCCCACTGAAATGCCACTACGTAAGAAACTGGTTTTATTCAAAACCGACTTGATCATGACCGTCAACCCATATTACTTTATAGCCGTTGATAAGACCAGACAAAAAACCACTTAGCAAAGAATCGATTTAAGACTAACAAATTTCAAACAAACCTTTTGACTAATAGACTCTCCACCAAAAGAAATATTGTTATAATTTTTAGTATCTCGTAGCAAAATTGAAAAAGTAAGTACCAAGTGAACTAAAAGAAAAGTGAATTTCTTCGATTGTATTGTTTGATATTATTAAACATCAGTAAAATATCAGATTTAGAAAAAAAAGATTTGAACTCAATGCCAAAGTCATCTAATTTTTATCCACTAATTTCAATGCCACTATTCGGAATTGTTAAATAGTAAATTCACAGAGCGCTTTGTTATTTAAACCACAAACAGTAAATACATTGTACGTGTTCGGAAACCTACTACCAGTTCTAAAACTATTTAACTTATGCCATTTATACTATATTTATTAACGTTATCCGCGGTTAACTTCTCAAATCTGAATCGCCAAGTCTGAAGTGAAGTATACTACAAATGGTTTTACATCGCGCTGAAAAAGTTACACATCAAAAACCAGAGACTTGGAATAAATACCGTATCTTTGCGCCTTTTCATTAATTTTTTATTCTGTCACAGCCTATTTTTTTATAAACAATCTGACGTAGATGAATTTTAATCAGATTTAAACTTCAATATAAATATAAAGTAAAAAGTCATAATTCGCTATTTTGAAAGTAACTTTGGAGATTATAATGATCTCTGAATCTGATTTTGAAAGTAACTTTGGAGATTATAATGATCTCCGAATCTGATTTTGAGAGTAACTTTGGATATTATAATGATCTCTGAATCTGATTTTGAAAGTAACTTTGAAGATTATAATGATCTCTGAATCTGATTTTGAGAGTAACTTCGGAGATTATAATGATCTCTGAATCTGATTTTGACAGTAACTTCGGAGATTATAATGATCTCTGAATCTGATTTTGACAGTAACTTTGGAGATTATAATGATCTCTGAATCTGATTTTGAGAGTAACTTTGAAGATTATAATGATCTCTGAATCTGATTTTGACAGTAACTTCGGAGATTATAATGATCTCTGAATCTGATTTTTACAGTAACTTCGGAGATTATAATGATCTCTGAATCTGATTTTGACAGTAACTTCGGAGATTATAATGATCTCTGAATCTGATTTTGACGGTAACTTTGGAGATTATAATGATCTCTGAATCTGATTTTGAGAGTAACTTTGGAGATTATAATGATATTGAAAAAAGTAAAATGGGAAATAAAAAAATATACGACCATTGACCCACTCGTCTCTCTCTCTCTCTCTCTCTCTCTCGCTCTCTCTTTCTATATCTCTCCCTCTCTCTCTCTCTATCCCTCTTTCTCTCACTCCCTTGCTTGCTAAAACAACTAAATAATTTGCAATTGAATCTCTTTTTCTAAAATTTCATCACAATTTTTTTGCTGAAACCAGATGAAAAAAATGTTTAGTTTTTGTTTCTAAATATAAACCCAATAACAGGTCAGGTTCAGGAAAAATATCTTAAAAGATGTTAATCTTTATATCCCAATATATTTTTATTAATAATTCAACCTACGCATCTACGAAACATATGTAAGTTTATATTTACTTCCAAAAAAGTTGAAAAACTATGTCATTTTAAAACTGATAACTAGTGAAAACCCTAAAATTACAATATCAAGTGTAAATCATATTATTTTCTACCTCCACAAAAAAAAAACTCTGTAAGAAGTTTCATCATAGTTATAAAAATAATAATATTGTCTGTGGCTTTGAATCATAACACTGTGCAGGTCAAATTCGGGGTCAACGAGGTTAAACACAACCTCGTAAAAAAACCTCGTTAAAGCATAAAAACGGCTACCAATAAAACTATAAAGCGATACGTAATTATGTCTCTGATCAACTAAATGTTAGAGGCACAAATATCAATTCATTAACGCCTATCTAAAAGATAATTATGCTAATCGAAATCCGAATTTATGGTTTGCAGACGTATATTCAAATATAGCTATCCATTTTCCATTCATAAATATAAACATAACACGGTGACATCTCGTTAATTATAAAACTACGGTACTTTTCTTGGCGTAGACGTCCCATTAACGTGAAACTCATGGAAACCGTAGCTCAAACGGTTACTAAGCTATGACTCAATGGTTCCAACAGGTGTTTCGACTAGCCAACTACGACTAGTAACGCGATGAGGATACATAAATTAAAATTAATAAGCGTAATTACTAACAACACGACAGGTTATCAAGTTTAATGCTAATACGAATTGGCCTAGACAAAAAAATTTACAAATTATTCAAATTCGATGTATAATTTAATGCGGCAAGAAAAGAGTCTTGTATTTCCTGTAAAGCTGGGGTTCTACTAATCATACGATGACAACTTATTATTTGTGTATCTGTCCTTCTTATCTTTCTCTTATGTCCTTCTGATCTTCTGCCTTCGTCTTATTTATTTGTATATCTGTCCTTCTGAACCTTTTTAGTTGAAATGCATATTGAATAAAAATAAAGATGCATCCTCTAATTAAACACATAAAATATTAAAATACAGATGGCAACAATATAAAATATAAGGATATAGAACTCATTAAAAAAATTGTTTACAGAACCTGTATAAATTAATAAAAACTACATTTTCTGTTCGAAAAAATATATATTTCTAAAATTTTTTTCAAAAAAGAGATCAAAGTGAGCTTTCTGTATCTATGTGATACAAATTATTTTCAATTTGTGTCTCTGTGTTGCAAAATGTATACAAATGTTTTTAATAATGATGAGTCTTCCTAGAAAGCTGAAATCGAGCATAATATCATACAGATCAAGCATAATGGGGTAATACCATAAAGCAGGAAAATTTTTGAAAGCAACTTTTCTCCAATAGTCTAAAATTTTGGAGAATTTAATAAAAAATTAAATTCTGAAAAAATATATGGTATCCTGATCACTTTAGGCAAATTTACCTTTTCCGCATCGTTCAGTTTCAGAGGGAAACAATAAATACACGGAGTCTCCACGCACCTTTCACATCTTTTTTTATATTTCTACAACTCTCGGGATAAAAAGATTATCTAAGATTAAAAAGAAAATAATAATTTGCCGCTATTTTCACCCGGTATCACTAGCAAACTATTGCCAAAACCTTCACCTATTAACCTATTCTTAAAATTCCATCACCATAAATTCCAAAAATCAATCGTTTTCCTTAGAAAGATAATTGGCCCACTCGTTCATTTCTATTCATATTAGTAAATAAAGGTGCCACTGCACAAATACGTTGTCTATTTATATTTGTATGTACGCCTTTTCTCCATTAAAAGTTTAAATAATAATATTAACGGTGGAAACTGGTGAAAGGAGAGAAAAAAAATGGGATGTGGCTGTATCATGGACACGGCCGTGTGTTGTACGTGAATACGTCTATGTAACGGGTTATCATTCATTCTTTTACGTTCCCGGCACTGCTTGACTCGGTCACGTGGTGTTTTATTATTACCATTCGATTGTTCTTGAGAAGCCCTTTCCAGCCGTATACGATCTCTGTATTTGGTTTTAGCTTTTCGACGCGTATAGGCCGACATTATATATTTTTGATAATATTTTTTTATCCTAACACCTTATTATATTCACTGTCACTACTTTAAACTAATGTTTTATATACAATCGATAGATTTTGATGACAGCTGGCAATTAAAATTTAAACGAACATCATAGCTTTTCCGAATAAAAAGTTATACTAATTGCAAATCTCGATACGCAGCAAAATAACCTCAAAATGGCGGCGCTTCCCCCTCCACCGCGCGCGCTCCATGCGTCGCTGTTCTCGCTTATCGTAATGAATTCTTTGATCCTTTAGCTATCCAGTAATATAATTTAATTTTTGATATAGAGGATAGATTCAAAACTCCAACTCCAAACTCTATCACCCGATTTTGTTATCCTTAGGTTTTTTGGATTACCCCCGTATGGTAGCAAATTTAAAGACGTATTCACGTCAAAATCCTTATTTAAGCGAATTTTGGTGAAAGAATACATAATGAAATTGTATGAAATGTAAAAAAACAAATTATACTGTTGTATTATGCATATAGACAACTATAAAATTTCATTTTGCGTTTATGGATAAATTTATTTTAAAAAATACAAATAAACAAATTCCTTCGCATTCTCCATACGTATAAGTAGTGATGTCACAGCAAGCGCTAGTTAGTATCGAATTGGTCCAGGCCAGTTTGTTTCGCGCTACAAATATTTTACATTTATCGCCGTATTCGCATGGTGCCTTTTATGTATTCGTATGGTGCCTTTTACGACTGAAAACGACTCTGGTCATTGCGATTACAAAACATTTAAGTTTTTTTTTTCATTTTGGATATTTATAATGACCAAGTTTATTAGTTTAGTATTGGATTTACCTTGTATTATTCCTATCCGTGCTGTAACTTTTGGTCTGTGACCCGGGTTCGAACCTACTGTTTGCAAACCAAACTGTGCACTATTATTAAAATGTCATATCATTGTGATATCTTTCCAGGATCAGAATCAACTCATGAAGGCAATAATCTGCTTTCCAAAGCATCCGAAACATCGATCTCGGAATTGATTATGTTAAATTAATTGAAATTAACTGTGGGAAAAGGCGGCCTGTAACTCTACATAAAGCTTTTAGGTTTGATCTCCAACTGAAAAATACTCACAAAACTACGTCGAATATTTTTTATTTCGTCAAAAGGAAAAGTAGTAATTTTTGTTCTAAATTTTCTGTCGCAAACAGTTTGTCTGATATCTTTCATTGGCGTCTTTTTCTTTGTCGTCACACGCCACACGTTTGAGCATTACTCAAAAGTAAGGCTTAAACTTGTAACCAATTTGTATGTCGGCATTATTAAAAAGTAAAGCTTAAACTCGTAACCAATTTGTATGTCGGCATTACTCAAAAGTAAGGCTTAAACTTGTAAGCAATTTGTATGTCGGCATTACTAAAAAGCTTTTCAATATACAATAGGATCAACCATTATCACATTTATTTCCTAGTGGATCAGTTATAGACGTACCACCAAAGAACTAATAAGACTATAGAATCTTATGTGACACTGGTAGATGAAAAGGTTTAAAATAATAAATCTTACTATCCAAGTAACCTTTTAAGCTAATGTTACCGATAAACACGATAATTTTATTTCATTTCAAATTATAGAGCAAGATGGGCTAACAAGATCGATGAATGGATTCACATCCGGATATACCTCAGGATTCCATTCAATTTAATTTGTTTTTTATAATCACAAAAAAACGGTGTTTGTTGATTCGAAGAACCCGCAAGTCCGAAGCGTAACCTTGTGTTGTATTATATTGTTTTATATTAATAGAAGAACAAAGTATTTAAGATTAATAATTCTTTACTAAGACGGAACGCAAGTGCCGAAATAAAAGAAAAGACGGAATTGTGAATTTATTTTAGGATAATATTTTGTTTCGATTTAATGTGAATTTATACTAGCATAGTAATAACTGCATCAGCGTCATTATTATTACTAGAGTTATTTATTTCTCAAAGTCGTAATTTTTTTGTTACATACATTGAAGTATAAAATGTATGCATTACTAGACTAGACTGCAAGATTGAAGTATAAAATGTATAGATTGAAGTATAAAACATAAAGATTGAAGTGTAAAATGTATATATTGAAGTATAAAATGTATAGATTGAAGTATAAAATATATAGATTGAAGTATAAAATGTATAGATTGAAGTATAAAATGTATAGATTGAAGTATAATAAAATATATAGATTGAAGTATAAAATGTATAGATTGAAGTATAAAATATATGCATTACTAAACTGGACTGCAAGGTGTGAATGAAATGATATTACCCGTAGCTGAATTCTAAAAATTGAAAGGCTGGGATGCCAATACAGCTATTGCCGCATTTAATTAAGTTCTTCTAAAGATCAGTACAACTACAACTGTGAGTTTTCTATGAAAACCTTATATAAATACTTCTACCGGTACACCACATGGAGAGCTCATAATTCTGCGAAGATAACAAAACGGAAGTACTTGTTAGAAATCACGTAGCAACGCACACGTATTTATATACGGACGAATACTCATAAGTGACCAATGACTATGCGTGTCACAGCAGATAATCATGAGTGACCACCAATGGCTATGCGTGTCACAGCAGATAATCATAATACCAATACCGCCCCGTAAAGTGTTAAGAGAAACACATTGACTCTCCAGTAATTCTCCGGTAATTTTTTTTCTGCAACTCTGCTAAGGATCTGCTAATTGCAAAAATAAATTTAACTGTATAAGAACAATAATTTTAACTGTATAAAAACAATAATTTTAACTGTATAAAAACAATAATTTTATCTGTATAAAAACAATCATTTTAACTGTATAAAACTTAACGTACTTTCCGCTCCTTATCGTTGCAAAAACTAGTTTAAGATGCTCCATCGCCGATACAAAATATGATTTTTTCGTCATTAGACATAAAGTTTAAAAGTCTGGGCTACAGAATATTTGTGAGGTTATTAGCAATACATCAATGTGAAATAACGACTATTATAAACAATTATTTAAACAAACACAAGTTTTCTTCAAACAATTGTATATGTATCATCCGAACAATTGTACATGTATCATCCGATTTTATTAAAACATTCGGTTCATGTCTCGACATTCCGTCAACATACCGAGTCCGATCCGAAAAATTATTTTGCACACAAAAAATGTTAAAAAAAGACATGTACAATTTGTTAAGTAAAAAAACTAAAATTTGGTCAACTATATATAATGTGGTCAACTATATAGATACATGTACAATTTGTTAAGTAAAAAAACTAAAATTTGGTCAACTATAAAGGTTTTTTTTCTTATTAGTATATGTGTGTGTACAAAATCAGTCATCGTGCTGAATGTGTTAATACATTGAAATACATACTTACTTTATAGCAAGGGTTTCAAAACAAACTTTTAAAGTGTTACCTTTTTACATATATATTTGAACTTTGCACTCAATGCATTGCTTTTTTAACTGGAAATATTTCGTTCGGAATTAATTTTATAATCGAAGCACGTGTCACGTTACGAACAGTTTCATGTAAGAAGAAATTAATTTTAGAGCAAACAGGGTTATTCTTTCATGGGTCGAACCTGGCTGACAAAAAATATAAAAAAATGTATGAAAAGTCACAATTTTCTTTCAATTTAATTTTCTTCTACGTAAACATTCGTACCGAAAGTATAAATTTATAATTTTGACTTAAAACCGCAACTTTATCCATTTTTAATTTAGTTTAACTTAAATAATTTCATAATTTGGTGAAACTTATAATCTTGATACATACTGAAGCTGAATTCCTAATTGGATCCTAAGCCTTCAAATGGTGTAAATTTTATCAAAATCTATTTATTAATTTTTGTGTAATATCGAAGGAAATTGGGAAACAGACAAACATATGTTAAAACCAAGTTATTTTTATTCAAAATCCAAATAGTCGATTCCAAACACTTTTTCAAAAATATCTTCACTTTACAGACATATAGTGTCATAATTGTATAATGTTTAGTATCTACTATGGTATTCACTTACCCTCTGTTATTTATACAGCTTTTCGAAGTCAATATTTAAAAAAATCGAATTATATTTTAAAAATAACAAGTTTCGAAATAGGATTTGGAGTTCCATGATATCCTTTAAGTTGGTTGATCGATTTCCTCCTGCATTTCTTTTTATATTTATTGTACATTAACACATAACCGGCCACATAATCGATAAGAACGGTTTATGCATATTACATGGTGCAATGTAATTAATACTACAATCCAAACAATTCTCAAAAATAACTCAGTCGTACGTTTTTTTTTTCGAAATAAAATAATGGACATTAATTATCAAAAATTAAAAACAAAATCCACTAATTTTATCCTAAAACATCATCGCATAAGAAAGGTTTTATGAGAAATATCCATTCAATGCTGAAAACTGTACTCGGTATGATCGAACTGCAAGAATTTTCATTGTCAGCAACATTCTTTCAGTTGTACACGCGACCAAATTTCATTACACGACCAAATTTCATTAAACTCCGAGGCCATGAAATTCGGTCGACAAATTGCCGGTAATAAATTACGTAACATACATTTAATATTAATAATAGAAGTATCGGTATATCTATTAAAATTCATAATACGCAACCCTATTGCGTCATGTATCGGTTTAATATGGTGACGTGTCATTGCACCCACTGGCGGTGCATAAAGACATGCGTTTCGGCACGTAGGCTACGCTGCAAGGTAACCACATGCAGGCAGGGGTAGCAACTGGTGCATTTTGTATGTTTATTATATATAATTGTATTCCATTTATAATATTTATTTCTTACCCCAACCCTATTGTAAATACTACTGTGGGACTATCTTAGTCTATTTTTTATATACATATTTAATACTTTGAAAACGGATTAAAATTATTATAAAAATAGTGTTTTCTACAATTTAACCATTTATCACTATCAAGCAAATGAATTTCCGGTTATGCATCCTTCATAACGTAATATTCTGTTCAAAAAACAACCCTCAAGTGTTGCAAAACTAATTTAAACATTATGTTACTGTTCGTGAGTACCTATTTTATTATTAAATGGGTCGTAATATAGTGCCACTTTGCTTCAAAAGATTAAGACATTCCTTACCAAACAGACGAAGACGGAAATTTATATATTTTGAAAGAAAACTTGTTTATTTGAAATGGGTAGATTGAGGCGTATGCGTAGGCGCATTTTATGAAAGAAGTATGACGGAAGTAATAGGACGGAAATAGGCATACAGATCTCGCCACAATACTGGAGTGTTAGTTTAGAAATAATAATGCCAAAAACAGATGTTCATTTTATCCGTTTAGAAATCCAAATAGTTTTGTGTCAATTTGGCATTAATGTTACCTTATAATCATGCCATAACCTCAACGAATATTTAATTTAAATATAAACATTAAATAGGGTGATTTTTGAGATATAACCCATCAAAGTGCTCGAAAATAATTTAAACGTAAAGAATACCTACATGTGAAGTAAAACGATATTAATTTCTACATTTATTGGTTACTTTTAAAAGGTTTGTCCCATTTTCCATCTTAATTTTATCTGCTATATAAAAACTTTGAACCTATACAACGTTGGTGACAATACAATGAAAGTAATATCCAGGACTTTGGGATAAACGACTTTGTTTACAATCGAACAACTACAATGTTCTTATAACATTACTCATAATATTTTTCGTAGTGCTACTGTGTATGTCGAACGCTTAAAAACTTCCAATGTGTCATTATGAATATAACATGTTTTTAACATTACTTTATAATATTTTAAAGAAGACATATGTCATATAATTTACCAGAGACAAAATATCTCCATATTTAATATATAAAACGCATGCTTATATATTTAACACACTCCTGACGACCCTGCCAAATGTCGGACATTCAACTGGAAAATGAACACCATAATTCTGAATACAGTCGGTTACGAGAACAAATTACAGCAACTAAACCGTGCAATTTGCCATTGACTAATGAGTGTACCTGATCTTCGTCACGTAGCTGCTACTGAGAACACTATTAATTTTACATTTAGAAATAAATTTCCTCTCATTATACACAAGATTGATTCCTAGAAGAGAAACTGTTTCAAACTAAATTGTCAAGGATGATAGAATTAAAAGTAGCCATATGCGATATAGATCAAGCAGAAAATGTCGATTTCAATATATTTGAAAGTTTTAATTGTATATACAATTCCATTAAGTAGAACCGCAGGGCTAGGATTATTATGGTATATTATAGGGAGAAATTTTCATCAAAATAATATATTGAGTACAAAATAAATTTAAAATACTCGATATTGACTCATGAAAATAGAGGAAATATACGAAATAAAATAAGATAAAGGAAATAAGAAAACTTTGTGTGTAAAAATGGCTAATATCGTTTACATTAAGACAAAAGTCTTAATTTAAAAATGCAAAACACAAATTGAATATGGTCATCAAAAACTTAAGGTCTTTCCAAAAGAATTTTTTAAAACTGATTAGAAATTTCATGCAATATAATTACTGTACGATATTTTAATTTGGATTAAGATTTGGCCAGATATTTTTGTAACTTTTTATTGGTTTCGTTTATTAGTTTATACATATTATTATATTATGCATTCCAAGGATATTTGAACCTACGGATACGGATACCTGATACCTATGAAAGAAAAATGGTGCTGATCAATTAACATACTGTGTAATCGCTGCGTCAATCTTAACCACTTTTACGTACGGTTTAAACCTTTTCTGTCTCTTATCTTAATACTATTTGAAACCGTATCATTTAGACTAGAAATCAATTAAAAACTTGCAGACCTACAAAAGTGCGAAATAACTCGTAACTAAGCTGTAGCTTGTGTCATTGTTTTTAAATAATGTAAAATAATAAATCACTTAGTTCCGATATTACCAAATTAAATATTTCATTCCTGGTTAATACCAAGAAAATATGTAAAATTCAAGAAAGAAATCCCTTTCATATCCAGTCACCCTCCATTCGATGAAATTGGATTTCAAAAATGTCATGAATTACGCACATCGATATTTATTATCAAGCCATAATAAAAGTTTATGAACGTACAAAAATTAGTCATTAAAATACTTTCAACCTCACCAATGAATAAAGCTGTCAAAACGTAAATATTATCTCAGCATAGTGATGATTTCTACAGTTATCTCCTTCATTTGCCCATCTTTAACCTATAGCACTGGTCCTCTCGCACAGTTGCGCAAGCGCATCTTTATTATTATTGGAATATTTTTGGGGGCGGGGTTGCGTTGGGGCCTTCGGTTGGTATACGTGTGAGATCGGAACGGTGTACGTGACGACTCTGACGTACCTATGTAAACGAAATTTAAACGGGTTCTTTTGTGGTGAGTTCGGCTTTTTTTATTTTTGGGCACGTTACGTAGGATACTATGAACTAAATAGGAGAGTATATTGCGTCATCTTTCGAGGAATACCGGGTGCTATTGTTCGTAAGTATGCCGCTTGTGGGACAGCGTTGTAAAAAAATATACGTAACGCTCATGTTCTTTGTCCACTTTCATCTTTCTTCGAATTGCGGTGGCGTGGTGGTGGAATTTTTTCCTGGTACGCGACTCGGGCTTCCTGGGATTCCGCTCGTTTTTTTTTGTTTAAACCGTTTCAACCTTTTTTTCATCCTATTTTAATTGGTATTCATTACTGGCTATAGCACATTGGTAGGATATTGGTAGGTTCCAAACTATTTTAATTAGTATTTATTACCGACATATAGCCAGTAATGAATACCGATGTGGTATTAATTAATGACTATAGCACACTGGTAAACAATCTTATAATAATGACGAAGCTGAAATAGCGCAAATGTTTCCCCAATAACATTTTAGCCAAACATGAGAGGGCAGATATCTATATCATCACGTATTCTACTCAGTAATTATGACATTAAATGATTCTCTTTCCCTCTCTCTAACTAATAACACGTAAATATTCATACTCGTGCATCTATTGATGTCTCCTTTACGCAGACTTGCGTTACGCAGCTTTAAATACTTTGGATCTTATGTTCTACGATGGGTTGCATACGATTAATCATTAACTTTTAATGACCTCATCCAATGGTTTTATATTGAACAGCATATCGTCCGCGCTCTAAGAGAGGTTATCAAAAGACTATATAATTACCTTGCCTTTATTACATCTCTTTTATATAAATGCTTTCTTTGACTCTCTATCTCTTTTATAAGACCTCCTTGTGAGTGCTATCGAAAGTCACTTTTCTATTCATTTTAGAAGAGTATAACATTACATATACATCGAATATAACATTAAATAAACATTTAAAATAACGCCATTGACGGCACCGTCATAATCTTCATAACATCATTGACCATGCCATCATAATTCTGTGTTCATTTTGCTATCATCCTTCTTATACAACATGCATGACTCGATTTATTTTTTCCATATACAGCACGCAAGACTCTGTACAACACGCGTGACTTACTTCAAAATGATAATATATTTTAGCCATGGATTCATCTTACCTTTATCTGTCTTACTTTATTATAATATCGTCAAATAATTTATTACATAGTTTTTAAGAACAGCAATAATACTTTTCTAAATATTAAGGAAACATGACGTTACAATCCTGTACTATCTATTGACATGACTACCCTATATCATATCACAAAGCGTTTTATGAACATTTTGTTAATATGACTGTTATGTAAAATTTTTGTGAATAAATTAGTAAAGTAATTTTGTGAATAAATTAGTAAACATAATATAATGGTATATACCATTATATTATGTTTTACTAGCATTGGCTCACAGTTTACAAATAAGAGCCCACGATTTACTAATAAAAGCCCACGATTTACTAATAAGATATGAAAATATTCAATTTTAATAACATAGCCTAAATGTACGCAAAATTTCACGGCTGAATAATTGAGACAAACCAACAATCTCTTTTCGCATTTACATTATTGGTTAGAATAGGATAATGCCAAGGTAAATAAACTGCAACATCGTAATTTCTTTCTATAGTGTTTACTGATATTGCAGTGAGTTTTTTTTATTAGCCGTCTCCTCCTGCAACTAATTTTATTAAGTAACGTTCTAAATTCGATGCAGAATATAGTACCTTGTCAGTTACAATCTTTTTCGTTGTATGGATTTTAAAATATAATTTTAGACGATTGCTTATGTCGGAAAATCTTCATAATATTACGAAAAAAATTTACTACTGCAAAAACTTTATCGTAATTTGACAACTTTAAGAACTAGCGGAACTATAAATCAATGACAAAGCTCACCCGAAATATCGCACGATATCATTACTTACAGTAACGCTTACGTCTGTTTGTCGGTGTGTTTTTCTTTTTGGTGTTCAACAATTACCTTAGTGGTATTTATTGTTCATCGATATCACATGGCGGCTTCCTAACATAGTATGAAAACTTTCGATGTTGCAGCATTAGTAACAAATGGAGAGTTCATTTGATAATTAAATATAATTTTATTGATGTCATATTTATTTTTCTAGTGTAATTGTAAGGATATTGTTTTTTTAAATTTCTTAAATCTACCCTGTTTGTATCAGATATTGGGGCGAGATATCGACAATGAGAAACTTTGTATAGAACAGAAATTGCGGATATATAAACTATCTAAATTAATAATATAAATAATATCCTTGCTGAAATTAAATCAGAAATAGTATTATAAATAAGACTGGCCCACTCTAGGAACACACTTAGTACAACAGAAAAAGAGATTCCATAATTGTCTATAACTTTTAAAATTGTTGATGCAACTCGACAAAAATTATTTTAATTGGAAGTTTAAGCAAATAATAATATCAGACGTTAAATTTAATTGACAATTGTATTATCCTATCGTTAATTTAAAAACATATTTCTATATTTCGTAAATGCATATTGTTAATAAAGACGCTCAACGTATTTATAAAGCAGCTTAACGTACATAAAAACGCGACAAGAAGTACAAATACTTCTATATCATATTATAATTAAAACTAAATTTTACTCTCTTTTTGTTCCAGAAAAATTAAGAGTATTAATCTATTATTAAACTTGAGTTTAATAATAGATTAATACAACGAAAATATCACTATTATATGGGATATTTATTCTTAAAGGTTTTATAAATATATTTTGGATAAATATCATTGCAAAATAAAAAAACAATTATGCGTTTATATTTATTTACATGGTATATTTACAAAATCTTTTGATTATGTTTAATTGGTTTTCGCTGTTATACAAGCATGTTAAATTGATTTTTTCTTTGTACATATTATTTTAAGATGTGAAACATTTTTTACTATTAAAACCAATATTTTATATTCAATATAAAATATTGGTTTTAATAGTAAAAAATGTTGTTATCCCAATTAACATCATGCGCAAACTATGATAAAAAATCTAAAGAGTCACCAAAGCAAGTAAAAGACAAGAAAAGATTTCGCATTTATTCGGTTATCTAAATTTTTAAGAAACACATTTAGAGCGCTGATGAAATGTCCACATAACATAATATCATTGACTTACGTGATCAAATGAATATATAAACCGCATACCATTTTCGATGAAATGTCCACATAATATAACATCATTGACTAACGGGATCAAATAAATATATAAACCGCATACCATTCTCCGTATTAAAATTTCGCAAATTATCTAAATTTTTAAGAAACACATTTAGAGCGCTGATGAAATGTCCACATAACATAACATCATTGACTTGCGTGATCAAATGAATATATAAACCGCATACCATTTTCGATGAAATGTCCACATAATATAACATCATTGACTAACGGGATCAAATAAATATATAAACCGCATACCATTCTCCGTATTAAAATTTCGCAAATTATCTAAATTTTTAAGAAACACATTTAGAGCGCTGATGAAATGTCCACATAACATAACATCATTGACTTGCGTGATCAAATGAATATATAAACCGCATACCATTCTCGATGAAATGTCCACATCACGTTAGTCAATGATGTTATATCCTTTAATATAACATCATTGACAACGTGATCAAACGAACATATAATCCGCTTCCATTTATCCTGACAAATAACATTATCATTTCATTTCTCTACAGCTTACATCCATGCAAATTTTCATGAATATTCACATATTTTAAAGGCTTTTTTCGTCAATTCTCTTAACTCCTCATTCCTCTTACTCAAAAAAAATCGTCCTATTTATAGACGTCAGAGTCATTTCCTGTTAGAACAGGAATTAAATATTTTTTGGAAATTAAAGTAATCATTCTCTTTAGGATTTATTTCATATTTTTCACAAATTACTAGGATTTCTTTTAAATTCTCTTTACGACTCTTTAGGATTGCAACCGTAATGGCTGGGTCCCAATTTTTATTATCTTATGTCTGTCCATCTGTTTACAAATTTGTTTTTCTTTTTAACGGACAAGTGTAAAGTTGCAAAAATTGTTCACTGTATTTAAATAATGAATTCTATTCATTTCCTCAGCCTAAAGCTAATAAACGTGAAGTTGCAATAGAAAAATAGTAGGATGTTAAAATTTGGAGATGCTACTTAATATACTGGCAATTACAAAAATATGTTTTTTATGGTAAAAAAAGGAAAAATGTTAAAATATAAATGTCACAAAACTTACGCATAAATATTAGTAAATACATTTATGCACATTGGCTTAGTTCGCTTCCGTGCTTTATCATATCGTCGTTTTTTTTTCAATCTCTTAAACATTTAGGTTTTCAATCTGTTTTTTTTCAATTCTTTAACATTTAGGTTTTCAATCTCTTTTTTTTCAAGTTATTCTTAATACTATATTATAATTTTTATACAGTGGCGTCGTTCAGTTTAATAAGTAATTCTTTAGTCAGCAGCAAGTTTAATGGTGCTGTAAGTAATTGATAGCAACAATTTAAGATTACTCAAAACTTTAAGAGATAGAGCTATATGGTTTTGATGTGAACTTAAATAGATACGGAATCCTTCTGCATGCTGATCTGGCCGGCTCTCACTAGTTCATTCCTTTCCCAAGATATTCCCGAGTGTCTCTTTATGGCTGCGTCAGACCTATACTTATATGCCGATGTGAAAAGTTTGAAAGGATTGCAAAACTTTGAAGATCATCATGGAAAGGAAAATTATGTAACTGAACCATATGTGGGTACGGTTTCGACAAAAGGTGTGTTCAGAGATGTTCTGTTCGCAAGTGCTTCAGAGATGTTCCGTGACAGAAAAGAATCTACAGATCTGGCTGCCAAATTGCAGTCAGTTGGCGGGGCACTATAAAACAAATAAGATCGGCCGCGATCGGGCGCTGGATGCTATCATGTCGTAAGGTGATGATTTACAACGCCGAGCTCTCGGTAACGAAATAAAAGCAGCGTTTCGAGCGTTGCATTCGCTAGTGTTTTGGGCTTCAATGCCAAATTTTCACAATAACATTTATAAATACAAACGAAAACGGCGTACGCTAGATGTGGTTTCCATCTTTTATTCCAGTTTCTCCGGAGCTATTTGTGGAATTGTAGCCTAATATTTGTGAATAGTTTAATTTGTTGCATTGTGGTGTGTCGCTAGTGATGCTGGAGGGGTGACGAGGCGAAATGGAAGAGCCAAGTTCAAGGTGAGGCTTCAAGAATAGATTTGCCCGCGAATGAAGAAATGACAAGCCGTGTATGTTTCTCTTTCCCTTAGCTCTTTTTAAACATGACATAAGGTTATCCTGCGCTATAAAATAAGCATCTAAACTAAATTTTACTGAATGTTTCCGTTAAATTAATCTAGCAATTTCCCAGTTACAAAACGAACGAATGACACAAACGGTCTGTTTTTGAAATGCAATTTTTCTGTTTAGTTTATTAATATTGGGCACTGGCGAATCGATTTTATGTATTTTCCAAAATTGTGTCAGGAGAATCTATATTTTTCTTCACTGTTCTAATAAGATTAATTCACACAAACCGCGATTGACTGACTAACCCCAAAGCTGGCAAATATATAGAAAATTTAAAAATTAAAAAATACTACAAAAACAATCACGTGTTCAGAGTAAATCGTGAAAAATATTTCTCAAGTCATGAATCTAATATGAAGACCAGTTATAGTGAGGTTCAACAATCGACACAGAACCGAACAGTGTAAATGCATTCGATATGCGTGAGGTCGCAAATAAGTACTTGTACGTGACGACTATAGATAAAGTAAGGTACACTTTTTAATGTTAGCTACATTAGTATAAAAAAGTTAGGAATTCCAAAAGTGGTGGTCTATGTATTAACCTGTTATTAAAATAAAGAATGCGTGATGCAGATATAGGTAATGCCATAAAAGTTGGTCTAGATACTGGTTAAACGAGATGTTGTTTCTATCTATTTATTAAAATTCTGAATTACCAGACATTCCTTGCTGCGAAATAATATTCTTATCACTGGCTATTCATATTCCAATAACAGGTTCGCTACGTCGCGTAGTATCGCTTTGATGGTGCACGGTGTGCGATCTACTTTGTGGTATATAACCCTTGCATTAAGGTTTAAATAAAGTTGAAATGCCGAGAATGCAATGAGATGTGAAAAAATATGATTATTATTATTGTCTTATTTTGTACTCAGGGACTCGTAGAAGCCGATTTGCTAGACCAATTGGACACTTGCTAGCCTGCATGTACTCTGATATATATTCTTCTATTTATTTAAATCATATATTTTTAGAGACCCTCGTACTTGATAAAGTTACGCTCGCATAGTCATTATATGTTTGCAATACCAACATCCATAAGAACCTATTTATATTCGGAATTCCCCGCTTTTTCACGATATTTAACTTCTCAATCACCTAACTGATCGCGGCCTTGACAGCGTGTAATTTGTTTAAAATGAGTGGCAATAAATTTCTTGAAATGTGTCGCGTCTTTATTTGTTTTAGTAACACAGAGCATACATATGTTGTATAATAAAATTAGTACTTTCATCATCACTGAATTCTATTCAACTGTTTTATGATAGTATGTTCCAAAAAAAATATATTACCTAATAGCAAACAAATCTATAATGTTAGTAGATTTCTACTAAGATAATGTTAAATGTACATAGATAATGTTAAATAAGGTTAAACATTTTCCACAGTCTACAAAAAAATTGTGCGGTCAAAGTTGGCTTTGTAATTAGGTAGAATGTGACAAATTTTGAATGTTAGTAAATTTAGAAAAAAAGTTGCGAACAAAAAGTTGTATTGTATAGAAAGCAGTTTACATCAATGTTGATTGCCTTTTGTTAACTTTATTATTTTAATTTAGCAAGTACTGGAGACTATATATATGACGGCAACTTACAGAAGTATCTAGAATGGCGGAAATCGGAGTCGACTCCATCAATATTTAATAAGTCCGTTTTGTTTTCGTGTCGAGATGTATATACTATCTTCTAACAATTGAAATACCAAAACAATCATTCGCTACTAATGAATCTCTCCAGCTATGGATCTGAATATTTGTCTACTTTCCACGATAAGACGATCAATCGCACGATTACGCCATATTCCATTTACTGTCTTATTGTTTTAATGTCCTTTTTTAATACCCTAAATCTACTTCAATCTAATAGTAGAAGGTATCTACGAAGCGTTTTTTTATCCAGCATTGCCCACATGCGTTTCATATTATTAGAAACCTTAAAATTATCTGAGCTGAATTAGGTTTCATTTTTTTTAGAAGCGTGTGATTAATAATATTTCATTTACGTGATATTTCCATGGTTATTACAAAATTACTTAAAAATTTAGGTTGATTTTTACCATTTATTTTGAACTATTTATTACAAATATATGATAACAATCCTTTCATACTCCATTTTGATACAAATTGAAAGGTTTAACTTGTCTTTTTCTCCTTCTTACTTAACTTTTAGTGTCATTAACCTTTTGATGCATAACGATTGTGGGTACATCAATTGTTCGAGAGAGTAAAAATATTAAGATTACTTGAGTTTTTCCTAGTATATTTAACTATAAAACAAGGAAACTTTCCTTTTTCTTGATTAAATAATTTATATGGTAAGTTAAGCGACATATATACTATTGAGTTAAACTAACTTTTTTAAATGGAAGATCATGTAAGGCTTCTCTACTTAAGTACCTAAGTGCCAATTAATTGCAAACCATATTTTGTGATATGCAAGTACTCGCCAAATTTCGAATTAGTTGGCTAAAATAGACATGACAGGTACCTGACCTTTGTGCCATTTTCATTCATTACTTTCGGCTGTATCTAACCAAACGGAAAAACTATGTTGAAAATGCTTCACTAACTAATCAGAAACGACTTCTGTAACTTTGAAAGATTTAAAGTTTTAAATTGACTCTGAATACGCAAAATTCCAGTCTAATGTTACGTTTAGAATTTTCATTCTAGTATAATATTCAAATAAAAAACAATTGTAAGTGTCTTTTCAAACCTCGAAAGTTTTCTCCTTCGCAATTGCGATTTGACGTCCGAGCCTCTGGGCAGAAGCCACCGACGGTTTTCTACGATATTCTAAAATAAAATTAAACTTTGTATTTGAAAAAGAAATTAAAAATTTCATAGAACAGGCGGAATCTCTATTCTGCGAATCGTTACTTTGATCCAAGCTACTTTGACGGAAAACAGCTAGAGCAAACATAATTGTACTTTAGATTATGGAAATTTTAATACTATTATGAACTACGAACAAAGGGGCAGGAATATTTCAAAATTTCGTCTATTCACTTTCACATTTTAGTTCTATTCTTGTATAATCGGTTTCGAAACAGTTTTATAATTCTTGAAATCAAAGAAAGAGTTGTCGTTAAGCTGATTAAGGAACATTCTAAAATTCTTAACTCTTTCGCTTTTTAAGCTCTCGCAAACTAAAATGTTTGCTGAAAGTTCTGTTATCAAATACTAAATGTAAGTTATTTAGTTAATTATAAGAGGCTTTGTTTCTATTATTTCGTGCTTGGAAAGCGCTTTTATTTAAGATTTAATTGAACCTTCTATTTTATACTGATATTTAAAATTCATGAATAAATTTACGTATTTGGGTAGCTCGAAGTAAAAAATTATGAGAGATATATTTGAAGAAATAAAAAATATTTAAATTTGTTAAATAAGTATGTCCGTTGATTGCAATACCAAAAATGATATATCAAAGAAGATATGTAGAAATTAATTATTAATTTAATTTAAAATTATTAATATATAGAAATTAATTATTCAAAATTAAATGAAACTACGTGATGTATTTATATGATTTCTATATGATTTCTGCTTTCTTTAAGCTCTTTACCACGACCTAGGTTTCGTTTCTTTGCTAATAGCCCGCCTGAAGATGTTGTAATACAACGAAACCTAGGTCGTGGTAAAGAACTTAAAGAAAGTAGAAGTAATACTACATCGCGTAGTTTCATTTAATTGTGATCAAAGGTTCATGTTGGGAAGAAGAAAAGCAATGCATAGTCGCATAGCCGTATCTCAAATTAGAACGTTCAATGAGATAATAGGTTCTTACTTTGTCGAGTATATGAAAATATTTCATAAAAAATCATATTAAAAGAACAAGGGACGGAAATATGAGTAGCTCTTCATGTAAGCAAATGCTATTTCTATTCCAGTTGATTAAAAGTAAACATCGGTACCTACAAAGGTCGTCATTCTTATATTTAAGGTCATTAAAGCAGCTCATATTTTTATTACAATTTTTTTATAGTTATAGCTGTTGGAATTGAAAGATTTGGTAATTGATTAATTTTTTTTAACAATAGGAGCTTTAACATTTTCTTGAATAGGTTGTATAACACTTATTTAAACTCCATAAATAATTATATTATTAAATTCAAGAAGAATTGTAGATGGCTACCCCATTTTCTGAATGAGAAGTTTAGCTCTTTATTTCACCCAATATTGCACATACTACAAGATCAGTAGGTTTAGAGCTATTTTTCCTTTCCAAATATTTTTCATAATTGTTTTTGACATAGGTACTATTTTAGATAAAGAAAAAGTTGTTTATATTTTTATAGGAAATCTTACTTGACAAATTTTATCACAAAAATTGTTATGAAATTGTTCTTGCGTTACTTAAATCGCTAACTTTGGATTGATAATATTTAAGTCTGCCCATTATTTTTTATCTACATTTTTGTACTCACAAAATAACTTCAAAATAATCTAATTTTTATTTTTATTCCTGAATACTGTAACCTAACTTAAAGGATTATGTACATTACAAGCATATACGTTAACAACTACAATATCTGGTGTACAGAATGAAAGAGACCGCTTAATTGAATGTATAACATTATTTAATCTTATCTCTAATTAGAAACTTATTTGTCCTACCTTTCCTATCTTCAGACCTCTTGTTCTTTTTTCGTCATACGTTCTGTTTACTTTTTTACCTTGTTATTTTATTACGGTACACCAATATTTTAAAATACGCCACAGTGCTAAACTTCCCCACCCAATTGTTGTCATTAAATGGTGGTAAAAATACCTCTATATATTTAAATTTTTTCGTAAATAAACATAAATAAATATAACTAAAACTTTACATAAATAAATATAACTAAAATTTTATATAAATAAATATAACTTAAATTTTACATAAGTAAATATAACTAAAATTTTACATAAATAAATATAACTAAAGATATACAAATACTAAAAACTCAATGTCCTCGTCTAACAATATTGAGACAAAAATTAAAGAAATGTTTTCTGAATTTCAGACTCCTTCGATCGATATCAATGTAAACAGTAGACTCTGTTAAATTATTATGTTAACATACAGACGATTATGGAAGAAGTGAACATAATAGAAACAAAAAACGTGAAAATAAAATATGATTACATAACTATAGAAAAATTTTGGAACTAAGCATAAAGAGGAATATTAAAATTTAAAAAAAATAGCCAACACCCTTTTATCACTACCGCCCGCCCTAGAAAAGAACTCTGAACCTAGCTTCCTTCAATAGCCAATCACTCACAATGAGTATGTTTACACTGCTAGGCCAGAGTATAAAAACTGATAGCGAAAAATTGCCGCGTCCTTGAATAACGTGGTGTATAATTTGATATGTTTAGTAGACTATTTTACATCATTTTATTCTTGAATTATTGCTTTAATTCGTGCATAAATACGAACGACTGGCAAACGGCCATATTTTTGATGTTTACTTTTTATCATACATATTATAATATAGTAGACGCTCTAAGTACAGACAAGAAACATTGTTTCTATAATATTAATAAATGTATTAATACACATTACCTTGTAGTTTTGAAGTTTTACATCTGTTATAGTAATCTTTATCTATTTTATGTATCCGTCGTTGTACATAACGAAAAAGTCAAATTCACGACACGTGGAATTTTTTACTTTTTTTAATCTTGTCCATCGAATCATAATTTTACAGTCAATAGATACTCAAATAATATTAAATAAAAAAAATAAAACTAAGATACATTTTAATATCATAACTGCTTAATATTATAAATTACCAATCAATAAATTTTTTACGAACCACAAACCATGAAGCGGTTTACAAAAAAATCCGCAAACCAATTAAAAAGCCGTCGTCGGTCGCGCTGGCCACAAAATGCACAAAAAGGAGCTGGAAGAAATTATAAAAAAAATTATAATGGCGGCAAACCGCAGCGACCTGTCAAAATGTCAATAATTCCACCCAAATAATGCAAAAATAAGACGCAGTTATACAAATCAATTGGGCGATTCAGAGAAACTAAGAAATATTTTACAAAAGTGATATCATCGGACGGATGTGGTCGCGTCTATTCGGATATTAATTAGTGTAGCCAATGCCGGTATTAAATTGCAAATTAATTCGATGCGTGCTTAAATTACATTTACAATTATGTAATTTATTGGTGAGTTTTATACAAATATTTACATATGGTTATCGTACGTGAAATATATCACTTAGTTGCTATTTTGGAACAAGTCTGGTTTAGCGAAAATGTAAATTTCTACATTTGTTTGGTGTAAATGAAAGAATATAGGTAAAAAATAAAGTACGTGAAAATTTTAGGAGTCGGTCGCGATTATGTCATTAAGATAAGTGATTTTAAAAAACTTCCCACACAAAAGTGCAGTTTTCGAAGAAGTGTAAGTTATAAGTTATCGACTTAATTGACATTCTTTATAACAGTCAATACAGAATTTGTACATACAAAGAGAAATTGATGTAGAAAAAAAATAAACCCAACAAAAAAAATTTTAAAATGCGCCAATAAGATCGCGAAAAGAGAGGTTATGAAATTTATGTTTGACAACCAATTGACAGCGTTCAAACCAATTTTTTATAATGAAATAATCAAATCCGACAACAATTTTGTTAAATACGACTTTTTTATGAATATTCTTTTATTTAAAATTAAAAAAAACCGGGAAATTCGCATTTTCGCTAAATCAGACTTATACCGCTATTTTTTCAAACTTAAATCAAATATCTCGCGCGAGACCTATATATTTATTCATATAATATTTAGAAATAACATACTACGATGTTTCAATGAAATGTTCAGAACTATCTATTTATTATTTCCGTCCAGCTGGAACTTATCCTAATAATCTTTAGGGTGTCCTTTTAGTAACGGTGAAAAGTGGATCGCTCACTCTTTCATTTGCTTGCAATCCTTGTTATCACCGAATAATTTAATTATCATATTAATCAATATTTAATTGTATTATTAAAATTTAAATGTATTATATATATATATATATATATATATATATATATATATATATATATATATATATACATATATATATATACATATCCTTATAACTTCACCATGTTTGTCCGTCCGTTCGACCATCCGTCTGTCACAGACTCACTGTTTCTATATGTTTAGTTACACGTGCATGAAATTTTACAACCAGATATTTCATATGGAGCTTTCAAATAATATAAAGCTTACGAAACGTGAACTCCTCCTCCCTTACTCCCCCATGGCCGCCGTCAAACATATAAAATAGCCTTTTCAAGTGAAATTGAAGTGTCCTTTGCCATTTTTAACATTTAAGCCACATTTTCAAAATATAAAGCATGAAAACAAAGTGCTATGCTATGTATCTCCAAACTCTTATTTGCCAAACATAGGTTTGAGAAATTCTCAAAGCATTTCATTAAAAATTTCAATTGAAAATATTTTGGTAACTTATATCAACAAATTCAAGCGAAATAGACAACTACAGTCGCGATTCTACTTCATGCGCCTAAGGCAATATGGCTTGATTTTATTTTATTGTACTAGGACAATATGACTTGATTTTATTTTATTGCACTAGGGCAATATGGCTTGATTTTATTTTATTGCACTAGGTCAATATGGTTTGATTTTATTACATCTAGGATACATAATTCATTAGTATATTAGATTGTAATATAAAATACATGTACATGTATGAAAGTTGGGTTCATATTTAATAAGCTAGACGTTTCATATTTATCTAACAATCTGGTACTAAAGAAAGAAATGAAATCAGGGAAGTGTAATAAAACAACTATATACGGAAACTAATGTTTAACAGAGAAATATGAAAATAAATTTAATTATGGTGACAGAATTACAAATTATTTGGCGGAAAATGTGATTTCGAAAAAGTGGTGCTGGAACTTGTTAGCAGTATTTAATCTACAAAACAAGGAATCACAGCCACACAAATTACACGTGAAAGAATTGAGTATAAAACAAATAATCTAGAAAGCCATGAAATGTAACATAAATGTAAATAAATGGAATATCGGTGCAATGTGTATGAGGATTTGAACTTCCTTTAAAATATTCCCAAAATCACCGGAACTAGAGAGAATCGGATTGAGATTGCAAAGTGGAATAACTATTAGTAACAAAGTAAGGCGAAACCTTTCCATGTCAAGCAACGGATCTCACCTTTGAACTACATTTGATAAATCTGTCATGGAAATGAAATTGACCATCTAAAGTTTAATGCTAGTTTTGATATATTGGAAAAATATTTGTATTTGATATTTACCGTCAAGCATCATTAGATTACGGAGATTTACCAAAAACTACAAAGGAGCTCCTAAATACTTGTTAGCAAAAACAGCATTTTTTTTCTTTTTTATATATTTATATATATATATATATACATACATATATATATGTATATATATATATGTATATATATATATATATATATATATATATATATATATATATATATATATATATATATATAAATAGACCAAAGTGCAATCAGTTGAAAACAGTCAACGCCTAAGCTTTAAGTGAATTTAGGTCACAATGCAAAGACTGCCACAAATAATATATGTCATGCGATGGGGAGTCAACGGTGACTTACGTGATGGTTAAGATTTTGTTCAGAAAGTACAGGAATGAGTACTACGATCTTGAGAACGAATCCCGTACTGGACGTCATGTTGAACGTTCAACGAGTATGCCTAATTGAGGAGAATCCTTGACTGACGACTCGTCAATTTGCAGATAAGCTAAGTCATGGCACCATAGAAACACATTTGCACGAATTGGGAAAAGTTTCAAAATACAAGAAGGACATATTATTACTGCCAACTAGATGGTTAAAAACTTATATATATATATATATATATATATATATATATATATATATATATATATATACATGTATATATATTCACGCAATTCCAAGCAATAGCTCGGAAGAAAATAATGACGCAGTGCCACGTAGATCGCTTCTGAAGATATTTTTTCGTTTCATGTATTGACATTACTTGGTCACAATCGTCAATTTTTAGACTTTGCTAAAACTCGCTCTGTCTATTTATTTAAAAAATGTCTCATGGTCCGTCAATTCTAAATACCGATACTCATTTTAAACCCACACTTTAATTTTGTAACTTAACGTTTTATCGTATCGCTCAGTCTATACAGGTAGGTAGTCTGAGGTAAGCTCAGTCTATACAGGTAGGTTGTCTGAGGTAAGCTCAGTCTATACAGGTAGGTAATCTGATGTAGGTTTAGTCAATTATGTTTGATAAGTTACCTTCTTGACGTTAGCAATCAATTTTATTTAAAGTTGTATATGTTAAATCATAAAAACGGGTTTGCAGATTTCAAAGAGACCATGTAAATATATCTGACATCGTTTTCTATTTTTCAGAAGAATAAAAATTAAGAAAAAAATTGAAATTTATTGTATAGTCATAGCTTCGTAAGAAATTAAACTAGTTTATCCTTCAGTTAAGATCATCCACACTTATTGCATATTTAGACACGAAAAAACGCTTACAATTTAATGGGCACAAATTCAATTTTGTAATTTTCATGCGAAATAACTTAAATGCAGAATAATCGTAAATGTTTGGAAGTATATGACATCAGGTCTTAGTCTAAACGCAGTAACCTTATATTATACCAGCTTCTGTCAACAACTGTGGTGAACTACAGCAATATTGCCTACATAAGATTACGGTAACGTAGCCTTCAAATCTGGCTAGTTATTTGTATCTACGCCTAGTTTTTTAAATACGTCGTTTTTTATGAATATTCTTTTATTTAAAAAAAACCAAGAAATTCACATTTTTGATAAACCAGACTTATACCGATATTTTTTCAAACTTAGATCAAACATCTCGCGCGATATAATGTTTATAAATAACGTACTACGATGTTTCAATGAAGTGTTCAGAATTATATATTTATCATTTCCGTTAAGCTTATCATTCTGTTTCAATGTTGTCAAGATCCGTTCGCGTTTAATATTAACGTCGTGATCGAGTTATAGAAAGGAGAAACTTTTATCCTACGGGAATCAAGCTCCAATTTGCGAATTCGGCATACACAGTATAAATTAATACATGCTGAAATCAAACTTACACAATTTTCCTTAGATATCAGTTATATTTCATATCATCAAGTAGGAAGGTAATGAACTACAAAAATGATGGATGCTACATCTATTAGTATACCGTTTTTTTGTGTGGGTCGTTTCTTAAAAAGAAAATTACGAAGTTGTAGAATCCATCCAAACTTTCACATTTATAATGTTGGTTAGGATTCTAAAATTAAAAATGCATTACAATATGTTTCAATGCAAAAAAAACTAAATCTCCTCCTCTTCGCCCACTTATACCACCATGATTTGTATACCACCACACCGTTTTTATATAAATTGGTAAAACTACATGCTTTAAATTAAAAACATACAGCCCTACAGTCAAAATTCTAAACAATATTTAGTTCCGTGAACACAAAGACAAAATAAGGGAATCGTTAAAAGTTTACGGATGTGTCTGCAAACCAAATTCAGCTAAATATAATAAACTTCGGCATGCCTTGTCCCTACATTATTTATGTTAGACCTTTTTAAATTAAAAAAAAATTTCGTACACCTACTCTTATTTCTTTCATTTTATACCAAAAATGTCACAATTTAAAAATTTTATTTTATGGAAATGTTGTTTCAACCTAAAAAACAAGCTGGAATTTGTAAATTTTATTGAATGCTTCCTAAATCACTAATGAATGTACGGAACTACTCGTTGTTGCAAATATGATAAAAGATATTTGAGCGACAGCATTTTGCCTTTCGCAATCATTTGCAATTAATAAAACTTTATGCAGTACTATCTTTTACGATAATATTTGCATAAATTCTAATAAATTTTTAGCACTATTGGGTTTTTTTCTATTCGTCGCTGATTTCAGGATTTTTTTTTGAATAGTTTTAGTAATTGGTTTAACATCATTCGTCAAAATTTTGACAAGATTTATTGTAGTGATCATAACTTCCTCTTATAAAGACACAAATATTATCAAGTTTTCAATACAACGTATAATGGAAGCAAAACGCCATTTCCAGTTCCAAATCCTAAATAACACCAAAAGATTCCTACTTTTCTATAAATTTAACATATTATCAATTTGTCAATTTGCAAAAGCCAAATACAAAACTTTCAAGAATTTGACACAAATAAAAAATGTGGATTTGTAAGCTTAATATCTTAATACAGGAAAAACTTATATATAAATATCACTTATTTACTTGTCCCCTCTTTTGAAAGTTTATAAGTCCGTCCAAAATTCAACTCATTCATATGATCAATACATACATTCGACACGCACACATAAACATTTACATATACATATAAATCCTTCGGCAGGTATTTATAGGTTAGAAACTTCTGAGACAGTTTTATCTGCCGCCAAGGCACTGAAGTGACAGTCGCTGTCAAAATTTATAGAAATCCAAATTCAAATAGTTTTATATAGTTCTTTTTATCAGAAATAGGTTACTCTCGAACGAAACTCAGTTCCTTTTTTAATGATAGTTGTTACTTTACTTTTACGAAACATTTACAAGTTGGAAGTAAACTATTTTAAACGAATATATATGAAAGATAAAAGTATCGATTTCATTTACATTACAATTTTGTAAAGATATAAACAGTGATAATTTTGTTTAAATTTTAATTGTGAAATTGATTTAAACAGAAGTGATAATACGTATACCTAATAATTTATAGATTTTATTTTTATAAAATTTAATTTGAGTGCGGTTTTCGAAATTGAGGTAATAAGATTTTTTTTTAATTGTTTAATATTATAATGTAATAAAGTATTATATTTATTTTAAGTTGTTTAATATTATTTTTAGAATTTGTTTAATTGTGTATATTTTTCAATTCATTTCTTATTAGTATTTTTATTTTTAATGGTGTTCAGTATTTAGTATAGTTATTTGTAAATTACTCCTCTCATTTTGTTTGTTAATAAAACAATGACAAAAAATATTATTTTTTCTGAGCATAAGTGAAACTCTACATCTCTTGCCAAATTTGCCTTTACTATATATCTGATATATTCGTTATTAAAATAACCAATATTATTATTTTTTATCTTATAACAAATTGTCATTGTCATTAAGAACAAATTAATATGTTTTTCTATATATATCAGTAGAAAAAAATTGGTCTGCAAATATCCGAGACTAATAAAAATAATATTATTTTAAAAAAATATTATTATTTTATGTCCATTTTCTAAATTTATTGGGGTGGTAGCATTTAAAAAAAAATACTTTATGCAAACAAGAACAATGTCCCTATAATCCATAGGTAACATCGTTAACTTTATATATTTTAAACATCTATCCGTTCTTGTCTTATATCAGCTTGAATTTAATTATTAAAATATTAAACCGATTTATTAATTTTAAATCTTTAAAAATTTTTAAGTTAGTTAGGTGTCGAATTTTGTAGTAAATAATCTTTTGGTGATTCGCCTTTTTTATGTAATTTTTCAAGTTGTTAATTAAAGGAAATTAAAAGTAATCAATGAATAGCAGAAATAACTCAAATTTAGAAATCTAAGACGACCAACTAAATAAAAAAAAAATCAAATTTTTAATTTGGTGAAGCTGAATAAACTAAACAATCGTTAACCACACATCGTTTTACCAAATAAGACAACTTTTTTTCTATTAGTAAACTATTTTATTTCGTCAATTAATAATTTTTTAATTCGTAGATAGAATTAAAATTAACTGACGTAATATTTTGAAGTACTGACGCAACCGACGTAATTATATTTTTTTATTGTTCAAATTCGCTTTTTTTTCCCTGAAGAGCATTTTCACACAAAAACAATGTATATTCTGTTAAAATGTAAGTTATTAGCCTTGAACGTTTTTTTTAAATCATCATTTTACGCAATATTAGATTTACGAACAAAATACGCAAATTTGTTAATAAAGGCTGGAAAAAAACCGAACAAGATAAAAACAGGTTTAAACGCAGGTAGTAAATAAATATGTTTTACCTTGAGACGAATTTTAAATACAGCGTAGGATTTGCACCCCGGTTATCACAAAGCGGATATCTGTATACGGACCCTATTTCGGCAGAATGATGAGAAGTTCAAAAAATTATTTGCGAAATCCATTTCGCTAATTTTAACTACAAGTGCGTAATTCACAAACATTTAACTAAGTTAGTTTAGTGATTTGAGACAATGAAATAAATAAGTCCCAAATAAAAGAACATCATAACGTAATGAAGGCGGTGATTTTAAGTGTAATTAAACAATTTACATGTTAATTATTAATTCATCCATTACCAATCAATAATAATCACTATTATTTTGGAATGTAGCATACGTTTAATCGAATTTATATTTATCCCAAAGATAGTGAAATGGTTGGGAATCCCATATCGTATTCTACGAGATTTTCTAAAATGTTAGTTGCCTTATTAGTACCGATGTACCATGTGGCTTTCACTTACTCCATCATAATAGGCTGTGGCGTGAGAGGAATGAAATATACAGATGGAAAATATAATTATTAAATTAAATAATTAACGCTAAAATAATAAAGTTGTTATTATTTTTTTCACTAATGAATATCAAATATAAGAAAAACAATGTTAACCTTTATTCAATTTAATTAATTTTATTGCACAATATACTATTTATCCTCTAGGGATTATGATTTTCATTTTACGCAACCGCCTGGGAACTGGGTAATAAAAATAAATGACTATATTCAGAATTTCGATTAAGAAATATTTAATTATGACAAAATCATATGATGAATATCAAATATAAGGAAAACAATGTCAACCTTTATTCAATTTAATTAATTTTATTGCACAATATACTAATTATCGTCTAGGAATTATGATTTTCATTTTAATCAGCCGCCTGGGACTGGGTAATAAAAATAAATTATAATATTCGGAATTTCGATTAATAATGTTTAATTACGACAAAATCATATTAAAAAAATGTGACAACTCGAGTTTCACGACCCTAGCAACGGGAAAATATCGAAAAATAAATTTCGACCGCGTAGGTATAGACATTTAAATTTTTCATCTTCATAAATATAAATTGACGATTCTCAAATATATTCTTGAATATATTACGGCAGAGGATATATAAAATGTGTACTATATTCCGTCTTAAACTGTGCCAATATACAAGAGACAAATGAGAAGCGAAATAAAAGAATAAAGGACAAAAAAAACCTTTTACCTAAATTTTCAAATGTAGAATCTGAATCATCATTTCAAATAACCAAAAAACACTTGTTTAATTTAATTTAGAAATACAGAATATACGTTTTTATCTCTATGGTCTTGGGAGGTAGCGTAGTAGTGTGAATTAGTTTAACTGAATATTTGTTCCCTAATCATTTTAAAGAAAATACCTGAACTTAAAAAAATAATGAAATAACACCTGATTCTTTAAAACAGTTTACATTAAACTGCTAGGATATATGAATAATACTATATTGAATATATAATAATATATATACTCATACACTAATATCATCCGTCTTCTTTAAACGGAAACACTCCATGAAATTCTTGTATGTACGTCTTAGCTTCAAACTTGCAAAGTAGTCATCAGTGATATTTTATAGTTATGAATTTTCGAAACGCACTCTTAAGCGGCGTTTACACAGTGTCAGTTCGTGGTATACTTATCATCGTAGAAGCTGTTTTGACCGTGTTCTGCCCTGATAATGATGAAGTTCGCCTGTGTATACACGGCGACAATTAGTGGTACTATCCCACAAACTGTTACCGTGTAAATGCCGCTTTACAAAACTAACGCAGCCTTGATCTGCATTAATCGAACCGAAACGTCGATGTGCGTCACTCAACGACCTTTTCCAAACGGAGCGTCCGCCACCAAAGGATACCGAGGACGCGGCGGCAAGTACAAAAGAAAGGCGGTGCGACCTTTTAGAAAGTGTTGACGCTGTTTTTTTGTAATTTCGTTTTCAAAATAATTGACTTGCCTAATGTAATTTATGCACTCGGGACATTTCGCCTGCGTTCGTTTCACTTCGTTCTCATTCCGATGAGTGTCGGTTTTTGGCGCGAGTCAAAGGACGCAAAGCGGGTTCAGACTGAGAAGTATTGAAGTAGTAACTGAGTAATGCGAGAAAACAATAACTATGTGCTCGTGGCACCTCGGCGAGTATCTTGCCGAGGAAATATAACGAGAGTGTAGAGTTCGGAAAAAATTGAAATATCTTTTCGTTTTTTACTAATATGTTATTTTTTTCTCTTAACAACTCATGAACATGCGGCTAGGACACATCTTATGCTAAAAGTTATTAATTAAACAGATGGTTGGTTAATTAGTACAGTAAGAAATTTTGAGCTTCTCTCGAAAATATAAGACGAAAATAATCTATAACATTTTTTAGGTCCTTATCACTGAGAAATAACTTATTTTTAAATAAGAAGACAATTTTAATTTTCAAGAGTCATAACTACACTTAAATGCTCCATTTTTATGATCAAAACCTCCCTGGAAAAAAACTAGGAAAACAGTGAATTATCAGCACCATTGAAAACCTGTAAACAATTTTTCCTCCTGCAAAATAATATTCGTATTGCTCAATATTCAAAACCAAATAAGGGGTTTTCCGTATTTGCGTCCTATCGCTTTGATGATGCCGCGTTAACGCTGTCATAGATTATTTAAACAAAAAAGGTATTCGTTATAATCGTCTTATATTATCTTAAAAAGACCACAGAATACGACTGGCTATGCTAATTTAATAGTATCATTTACTGGAATAAAATTAAGTTATATCTTAACCTACTTTAAGCTTAATCGTGTCCATTCGCCATTGTTCACCAGCTCGCGCACTTGGTTCTTTCTGCCTCAGCGCCAGTGCTGGAATTTAGTGAGAGAATTTGAAATGAGGATTACGTTTAGCTATGGTTCTTCTCGGCTCGGCTCACTTGTCTACTGCGTTACTGTAGCGAGTCAGCAGGCACATAGCCAATCCTAACCAACCAACTTCTTACAGTATATTTTCAGAATAATGAAACCTTAAATACAAACCTACCTGCGAGTTTTCTAGTAGTAGTTTATTTTTTAGTACAAACCGAAAAGTTTGATATGTATAAATTACTTTGCTCTAATATACTCTAATATAATCGTCATTGCCGGCGAATATTAACCATAACCCGATCAACTATAGGGTTCCCATTCGCCAATACGCTTACGCAATATTGGTACTCTCCCATATTATAAATGGTGTAGGAAAATCAGTTTCCCACGGCTGCGGATCGGTCGCCGTGCGAAACCGCGCAAGATGGGGGCCCGTTCTTAGCTATCAATATCTAATAAAAGTGAAATAAAAAACGCGATAAATCATTAAGCACTTTTAATATCCATTTGATTCAGCCACTTTTTGCCGCCGTGCTCAAGATTGGTGTTTGATTGCTCCGACCTGACCCTTTATGCGTCATGGCTAGGTTCGCCATGCGTTGCACGTTTCGAATACGAGTTCGGCTTTTGACCCAATTCGGCAAATGTACCACATATTAAATCATTTACTTACTGATTGATGGAAGGGTTTCGGTTTCATCCGGATATATTGACGAGAGAGCCGGTTCTAAAAAGTGGATTCAACGAGCGACCTCAAAGCAGAATCCACTCCCAGGCTGCCCGTCTTCGTAGCCAGGATTGTAATTATTAAAAGGCGTAGCTAAATTAGTAGTATAACCACTATTTTATTATAACTTATAACGGGAAATATCTTTAAATAATCACGTATTAATATTTCCAGATGAGTAAAGAAAACACAAGATACCTATTTGTAGCGGAAGTGGAGGGTACGATGGCTGTAGGCATCGATGATACTCCATAGAAAAATTAAATAACTAATTAATCTACTCAAAATTTAAGTAAACTAGAACAAAACGATAAAAATTTAGTTTTTTGAAACACATAAAATGTAACCATTATATTTTGTAAACAATATTTATCCTATATAATATAGTACATAACTAATGGTCACCCTGCCAGTTTTTAACCAGAATTTTTTTCTATAGTTTACACCTAGAAAGACGAACGGTTACTGACCTAAGGTCATTACGAAACTAGTTGGCAAGCGCACGATACTGTACCGCGACCGCAGTAGGAACGTGCGAAAACTGGTTATCGAGGCACAGTAATGAGATAAAAGACGAACGACAACTCAATGAGATCGTCATTATTTTGTACGTTCACAACGCTGTCAACGTGAAGTTGAGAGCGTTGTGAACGTGATCATTTGAACTATACTTATTGAACTTACAACATTAAACTTACAACCTTTTTTTTTAAATAAAAAAATGATAATGAAAACATGACATATCCTTTTATCTCACAGTATCGTTTTGATGAATGCAGAAAGCTGGATTAAAATGAATGCGTCTTTTATGAAATTAAGAATAAAAATAAATATATTTATGTGTGTTATATGAATTGATTACTAAATTTCGTAGTGAAACGAGAAACCGTTATGATCATCTATCCCACTGTCCTTCCGTCTGTCATGATGTCACAATTTTATTATTTATATAAATATATTTGGTACATATTATATCAATTAAATTTCAATATGATAAGACTGTTTTAATACAACTTTACTTATGATAGAACCAATGATTAGTGGACACAATACAATCATTAATAAAATAATGATTTAAACAAAGTTAAATAAATACACAGTAAAGTAATAAATCAAGCATTTATATTTTAAAATAAATCAAATGTAATGATGTTACATCAAACCAAATCAAATAAGATGGCATCAAAATTTGTAGCAATCAATTAGTCTATTTTAAACCCATGTTCACGAGATTTTGCAAAGAGATAATATAGATACACTTCTCAATTAATATGTACAAAACTATAATGTAAACATTATATACCAAATTATAATGTAAACATTATGTAACAAACTATAATGTAAACATTATGTACCAAACTATAATGTAAACATTATGTACCAAACTATAATGTAAACTAAAACAATTAATTTACCCTTTCCATACATGTTTAGTCGAAGTAAGTTATCTTTTCGCGCACCCCATCGAGTCAGTTTATTAAATTTATCTTAAAAATAAGTCTACAATTGTTTATGAAATAGGCAGTACATTTCATAAATATCGTTTGTGAACATTATATTTCAACTTCCCATTTTCTAGTCTGAATTGTTCCGTATTTTAGTTTTTTGTTTTAATCTGTAATTAATACTCAGTTCTTTTACCAACTTTTACACAACTGAACTAAAAGAGATTGCTCTTATAGCAATAAGATTATCGTTGTGTGTATTTTGATTTTTTATACATGTAAAGCCTTAAACAACTACTATAAATGTACCTATGCAACGAGATCTCGGAACGACTTTTTTCTCAGGACGGATTTATCAAAATTAGACAAAAAATAGCTTTCTCAATTATTAAAGATTTTGAAGATTTCGTAAAATGCTAGTCAAGGAAAAATTAATGAAAGGTATATTTAATAAGAAATTTTTATTTTCCTGATTTATAATTAATTTTTTCAAAAAAAATTTTAATAAAAACCGTAGCTATTTTTCTCAGTTCTAACTTATTTCTCTCAGTTTTTAAAGCTTTTCTAGAATATTATCGTTTGAAATTATGCTTTTTAAAACAAATTTTATTTTACTTAATTGTCGAAAACAGACATTTTCACTGCTTCACACAAAATTTGCAATGAAATAAACTGTACACACCAAAATATTTCTGCATGATTTGGATTTAAATATAAAAGGCAGTGAAACCTTTACACGGCGGCAATGGACTAGCCAATTTTAGATAGTTTGAATTGCAAAAATAGAGTCGCCGAAATCCATGCTCATCAACGGGATAGTTATTGGAGCAATAGTATTTCCGGGCGCAAACTAATTAATTATAATATAAAGTTTTCAGACGAACACGTTTCAGATCGTATAAGAACAAACCTTTAAACTTTACACTAAACTCTTTTTCTTGATTCGTTTCAGAAACCTCAATCGATCAATCTCTCGCGTCGCCACGTCCGCGAGCAAACCTCATCTCATAACCCTTGCACTGACAGCGTACAAACCAAACATAAGCATCATGATCGCGATCTTGACTCTTCTCTCGGCCCTGGTGCTCTCATCGGGACCGAGCCACGTGGTCTCCGGCGCCAGCCTTCCCATCGTACAGGCCCTCAACGCCATCGAGGAAGAAGACAACACTCTGAACCCGATTAATGGTAAGCCCTGTCTTATAGCCACTAAAGATTAATATGTTACTAAATTGGGGTATTTAATATGTTCCAATTACATAAAAAATTCGTCTTTTCTTCTTGAACATTTAAAGCGCATGTCTCTTTAGAAAAATATTATTTTTAATTTCCGTACAGATGCTTCGAAGGATTACTGATCGTACATATCTTGTCAAGTTTCCAAAATTAAAACTTTGCACATCAGAATTGAGTTCAAACGTGTCACAACGAAAGAAACAATTGAATTTAATTGAATATATTTTCGACAATTGAATTTAATTGAATATATTGTGGCATTGGTCATAATTGCATGCATTGCGGTTATTTTCTCTCAATGTGGAATTCATCTCATATTTCTCTAATTTTTAGGATTTCATACCTTAAAAGGAAAAAAACGGAACCCTTATATTTACTTGTTTACGTGTTATGTGTTACTGTTTTTCTTAGAAACCGTTCGACGTAGAAACTGGAAATGGATTATTTATTAAGTACACTGAATCTCAAACATCTCAATAGTTACCACTCACAAATATTTGTATGGAAGTATTAAAGGCATCAAACTCAAAAATCGATCGTAGAAAGATCGACTTATAAGAATTCCAAAACAATTTTTTTTAATATTTTATACATGGAAATGTTAACAAAAAGACGCATCCTCCTCCTCCCCCACCCCCTCTCTCTGCTATCTCCGAAACTAATAAGTTAATATGACGAATAAAATAGCGTTACTAGAGGTCCACCTGAAGATTACCAGAATGGTAAAAAGATGATGCTAAATTTCATAATTTTTGGGAAATTGCAAATATTTTTAAGACTGTAATGGATGTACCAGACAATACTTTTGAATGGTTAAAAAATAATAATATTTGTACCTAAATATGTACAGAACCCTCGTAGAATCTAATCATTCTTAACGATTTTTTCTCGTTTCTGGTGGTATTGTGTGTGGTTGTACCACACACAATATTTCTGAAAACCCTTTTATTGATTCTTACCTTATAAATGGGAATTAAAATACAAAATGTTATAAGTCAACCGCAAGCCAACAACAATTGTGTTGTAATATGTTGAAGTTATTAGAAATATTTGTCAAAAATGTATATTTCTACAATAACATTTAATAAATAACAACAACAGTCCAATTATAAATTACTCTCAATGGTTTAAACGTAACCAATATTCCTGCTGAATACTACTATTCTGACGTACTTCTTTAACATACTATTGAAAAAACTAATGCTCACGATCGAAATGGTAGACAAAATCTCATTAAACACATTTATAATCGGAGTATTCATTAGTTTAGTTAAAAAAAATTTCAAAAAAAAAATTTAATCGAGCCCTTGCAGTCAAACAGTCACTATCATCTTTTCACATTCCCGACATCTGTAAATACGAGTGCTGCATGCTTTCCGTCATAGTCTTTATTTATTATACTTTCTTCGTATCTAAGTATATATTATAAATATTTTTAAACAATGTTATACAAAAGCCCGATACCGAGAATTTAGTTGTATCATTTATGCCCTAGCCTGAATTACGGAAGTACTTCTAAATGTCTCATCAAAAGGTATTCACTCCAGAAAATCAAAGAACGTAATAAAGACTAGCAGTGATGGTTTAATTTGAATACCTCTAGAAAAGATACACAAAATATAACTAGGTCTGAGATCGTGTGTCATGAAGTTGAAGATTCCCAAATAAAACATGGAAAGCGACATAAACGCAAACACTAAAAAATACATACAATATTATAAAACATTCTTGAACAATTTCAGACGTATTTTGTTTATTTAGTCGCGTATCAATGTAACAAAATATCTCAACTCTTGATACACACTACATAAAAATTTAAGAAATTTGCTTTAAAACGGGTAAAATAAATTCAAACGTATTAAAAAAATATTATTCATAAATACAAACATTAAAACAAAGTATCTAGTTGTCCAGCGATAGATGAGTCGAATACATATTTTCAAATAACGCCCCAGACAACCCAGATAACAGAGCGAGAATAAATTCGGTGTCAATTCGCTTTAAGTCAGTCGATATAATAACCTTCCAGAGACAAAGAGTCTGAGGAATAAAATCGAAACAATATATAACCGAATAAAGACATTTAAATCAATTCTGCGTATTGAAACGATCGATCAAATCAGAATATCGGAATATGTCTCAGCCGAGTGTGAGCTGGAGAATATGTATTTCAATTGCTAACCAGTCCAGGCGCTTCCCTTTGTAGAGAATGTGAATGCAGAATGTAGATTTGCAAGTAATATCGGCGAGCCAGACGACAGAAATATCACGTCATCTATTTGAATATTGGATATATAGCGTCTTTGGCGCCAATTATAATTGTTGGTACCGACCAAGAAATTGAATTTGAATCAAATTAAACTGAACTAGTTTGTACTTACCACACATTCAAACCTAAATTTTCGTCAAAACCTTAAGGAAACCTTCAAAAATTTCTTTATAAATTTAGGAAATTCGGGATCTTGCGCACAGTAACAATTGTATCAAAAATTGTTATCCCAACACAAAAGATATTTTGTACCCTTTTTGCTTCTTCAGTTAAATTCCTCTGAAATCTCGTTATGTGTCCGCTTTTCGACGCACTCTCCTTTTCTTGTCCGCGATCTATCATCTCCCTACTAGTATTCACATAAATACAAACGTCGTAAGTGTATTTACATAGTTAAATCGACAATCGGTTGCAGCTTACAGCTTCTATATCATTTGTGTAATGCTAGAAATCTTGACCCAACTTGACCGCCCATATCTTACGTTATATTCATATATGTGTATAGTTTAAATAATATATAAATCAGCTTTCATTTGATACATGATTATGATATGATACTGAACTTATTAAATTGGGTATTTGACTATTTTTTTTATATTTCATTAATCATAATTTCAAGGTACAAGCTGATGAAGAGTGAAAACAATTTTTAATAATCTTAAAAATTTACCGAGTTATAAAAGTTTAAATTTAACATTTAGAGAAGGACGGCAATACTGTGTTGTGAGGTCATTTTTAATATTCCATATTATATTCTACGAGAGGAAAAGAGTCAGGGAAGGGATATACCCTACGCTATCCGTATCTTCAAATTTAGAAGTCTACAACTGACTTATTTTTCAATCAATTTTTGAATTTTTTTTCAAGACTGGTTTTTAATTAACTTATATTTCACAATATTGCACGAAAAATATCAAAATTTAGAATCAGTCAACTACCGTATTGAAGAATACAATGAGACTTCTCGGAGTAACTAGCACTCTGATATCTTCATCTACAACAGTAATAAAAATACTGGTAAAAATACTGTTTTACCAAGCTACAAAATTTTAAAACCCCAGATTGCATAAAATAAGAGGAAACTATCTTTATTTTCAGTTTCTAAACATCGTATTAATAGTGATATAATGATTATATGAATTTTTATATTTGCCAATAATAATTTAACTTTTGATACCTTATCGATATCGTTCCTCGCAGCTCTTAGGTGCGATTGACAAGGATTATTAACATCCTAACGTGTCGATTCGTATTTCAGTGTACATTCATTAGTCGTTGGAGCAAACCTTTATTCGCGCAATTTATCGAGAATTAAGTCATCGTGAAATCATGACGGCTAAATTACCCGCTTATTTCTCGGTAATTAAACAACGTTGAATGCGATCAGTTCTTGGAAATATAATAGGAGTAAGGAAACGCTGCGTTATATTTTCTTTCTATTAAAAAGTTACACTTTCTGTCAACGTACTCCGAATATTTTCCTAGACTCCTTATAAATTCTTAAAAAAATTCTTGACAAAGCTTAACAAATTGTTAACGTAACAAACGAAATAATAATATAGTCAGTATTATGACAATATTTTCTACCAGAAAACATTGGGTAATATGGTCAGTATTATGACAATATTTTCTACCAGAAAACATCGGGTAATATGGTCAGTATTATGACAATATTTTCTACCAGAAAACATCGGGTAATAGGGTCAGTATTGTGACAATATTTTCTACCAGAAAACATCTGGTAATATGGTCAGTATTATGACAATATTTTCTACCATAAAACATCGGGTAATATGGTCAGTATTATGACAATATTTTCTACCAGAAAACATCGGGTAATATGGTCAGTATTATGACAATATTTTCTACCAGAAAACATCGGGTAATATGGTCAGTATTGTGACAATATTTTCTACCAGAAAACATCTGGTAATATGGTCAGTATTATGACAATATATTCTACCAGAAAACATCTGGTAATATGGTCAGTATTATGACAATATTTTCTACCATAAAACATCGTGTAATATGGTCAGTATTATGACAATATTTTCTACCATAAAACATCGGGTAATATGGTCAGTATTGTGACAATATTTTCTACCAGGAAACATCGGATAATCTTTTTGCGACTTTTTTGTTTAATACGAACGTCTTTTAAATAATGATGCTCGTGAATACAAATCTTGTTTATTGACGTAATCATTATTATAAATAATGGAATGGGAACATATTTATCAAAGAGGCCAACGTGCATACTTGGAAAAATATAAAACACAAATCCACCTTCATGTATCTGTATGGATAATGTGTATGGATAATGAAAACTACACCTTTTTCCAAAAGTATTTATCAATATTTTCCATTATTTCAGATAACAGATACAGGCCACGAAGCTACGTGAAGATAGTAAACCCCCCTCCGACATTAGCAAAACATGTGGCTGGAACCAGATTGGAACTCAAGTGTGTCGCCTCGGGAAGTCCCGTACCCACTGTACAGTGGTTAAGGGATAATGTTCCAATTAAAGAGGTATGTAGATGAAGAACGAAGCGTTTTATGTGTGTGATGTCTTCAGTATCGGCGAGCGAAATTAAAACGACAGTGTCACAGTGCATCTTTAACACGATGAGAGACGTACCTATATACTTATCACCTTACCTGTTTATTCTGCGTTACGATTAGCTTTTCAGTATATTCCAGAAAGAAGTCGCATTGTTTCAAACGTATGGAAATTATACCTCATTTCTGCTATAAATATACAAAATACACGAATTATTTTTGTTCAGGATCGAAATGCTGCCCATGTAAATTCCCAAAAACTGACAAAATTACAAAAATGTTCATCGTTCCAGTAATTAATGAAACCATATGCCTAATCCTAATTTTTTTTTCAAGTATGGGAATTTGAGCTATTTATTTAAGAAAGTCAGTAAAAATTCTCCTCTAAGAAGGTATACCACAAAATGAACAAAAACGAAACGCATGCAGCCATAAATAAATTTTACGTAAAATATTTGACATAAAATATTTCACAGAATAAAATAAAATATTTTATGGAAAATTGGGATAATTTTAGAAAAATAAGGCTCACAAAAGTCAATCCTACGTAAGCAATTAAAATTCGGAAAAAGCGGGACCTTATAGAAAGGAAATATTAATTTTCACGATTAGTTCCGATAGTGTATTGCGAACTTGTATTTCTACTCAAAGTATGAAACTTTAAAGTGAAAACGCATTTTTATCCAAATCACAAATCTAATCTTTTTATACAACTCATCTAGGCGAAGTTATAGAGAATATAAATATAATGTTTACATTAACATACCCAAAATGTCATCTCTCCACAGAGCGACGAATTTGAAACCAACGTACTCACCGAGATGTCGCTTAGTAGCTTCGGCGAGCTACACTCCAGCCTAATAGTTAGTGGTCTATCACCATTGGAGAAGGTGGCCTACACCTGCATGGCGCAAGCCGGCACCAAGACCGCTTTCGCTACCACGACCGTGCACAACATCAAAGGTGAGAACAAATGGATCGCTTGTTCAAATTATACATTAGTACAGAATTGCTAAATGAAACAATTATTGTTTAATAAACCACATCAATATAGCAAAACGTAAGATCAAATATGAATGCATCATAACATGTGGTACAAACATAAGGGATGTACTCTCACAAACTTTCCTTCTGAATTTTTCTGATCATTTTTGATTGTAACAATTTTATTGACCTCTGCAACTCTTGGCGATTTGGGATAAAGGCGATCTTGTAATCCAAATCAGTCCCAAATATTAGCGTGGAACGAACGTACTAGCATATAACATTCCGCAGATACCTATTACAAAACACGCAAACATTCTGTCTCTGTTCGTAATGACTCACTACTATAAGAGCAAAAAAAAACAAAGCGATAACAAACTCAGGCAAGCCATCCCGTTCATCGTATAAATATCTTCTTAGGAAAGAATGAAATAGAAAATGTTCCACTAATAGGCTCATTTTCGTAACATATGATAGTTTCGAGCAAGCTAGTTTTCCATTTACTCGTACTTTGTGTATACTCATACTAAGCATTCTCCAATCCGCCTAAACTCTGTTGCGTATCGACATATGGCGCGCATATGTTCATTCATAGTCTCTGAAGGCTCGTGAGAAAAAAGGTTGTATAAGAATAACAATCGTAAATGTATGTAGAAAGTTAATAAAGTTAATTAATATTATGAAATAAGCTTTAAAATATACTAATTTGATTGAAAAATTGTTATTATGCGGGTGAAGCCGAGGCTACTTTAGACCCATTTCCAAATACATAAAAAGTAATTTTATAAAAGAGTCATGTTTAATAAAACACAGAAGCTTCAATTTTGTTTCTACATAATTTCAAACTCTGTCACCCCAGGTTCAGCCCCTCAGCTTTCTCCTAACAATATTGCTGAGTACATCAAACTAAACCACGAGCTGGCTTCTGCTCCCATGAAGCCCAGAATAGTAGGCGCCTATTCCAGCCTTCTCGTCCTGGATTCAACCACTGTCGTGCTTCCCTGCAAGGCTGAGGGCAACCCCAGGCCTGAAGTCTATTGGTTGGATACTGACGGAAATATTGCTGATACTGTCGATGGAAGACGTAAGGTAACAAAAGTTTTAGTTTTATCAAATAATAATCTAGTCTTGAGTTCGACTCGCGTGTTGTTTTAGAATATGCGTACCAGCTTGGATATTTGTTTGCAGAAAACTTTGCTGTAGTAATTCTATAATTTCTTTAAATTACATACTGTATAGAAGAGAATCCGTTAACTTTGAAAGAAAATTTGTAACAGCCTACATTTCTTTATAATTTTAGGTATTAATCCAAAATAAAACACCCTAAAAATATTCAGCGACTTGCTCTACTTTAGTTTACAAACATCTTTAACACCATTACGAAGTATAGAAAGGTTAATCATGCATACATATATTCAACGAGAATTAAATATAGAAGAAATTATATTTGAATGGTTCGGTCATGTTGGAATTGGGGACTGAAAAGATCTAATAAGAGGATTATGTACATATAAAAGTACTGATCGAGAAAAAGAAAAGTGGAAAATCAAAAAGATATGCACGTAACATTTACATTAACACATTAACAGTAACATTTTGGAATATTTAAAATATCGTAATTTAAAAAAGGCATAAAAGTGGAAGAGCATCCATCCTCACCTTGCCTAGGTGGGAGACGTTGAATGTGTAGATCGTCAGACAATTAAGCGATATGTTTGCGAGACAAAAAATCTCAAAAATCTTATTTCATGTCCATTCCAGACTCTGCCTTCAGGTGATATGCTGGTATCAGGCCTTCATTGGCAAGACATGGGCATCTACAAGTGTATCGCGAGGAATTCACTTGGAGAAGATAGCTTCACCACCTTCTTATATCCTCTCAAGGTAAATATGCCGTTGGTGATATTTATTTCATGTATTTGCTAGAAATAGACATCAGAAGTTAATTGCTAAAAAATTGACATTAAAAGCTAATTTGTTCCAAATTTACAAATAGCCGCCATAGATAAATGGAAAACATTCAAGGAGTTCCGAGTTCAAATCTCGCTCGAATCAGTTCATCATTTTCTGTGTTTATATTTCTATATAAACTTAACTTTATTTTAATATGGAAACAATACATTTTAACTAACCCTCAACTAGATCGTAATTTCTACAACTATTTGAATTTAGCATAAAGTCTGTAATCTATATTTGTGAAAGGATTAATAAAGAAAATTGTATTCACAGACCTGTTCAACTGCTATTGACAGACAAAATTGAAATTTCATCATTTGCATATACTGAACACTACTCCTCATAGATAATGCAGCCAAGTCTTCACCAGCTGGTCTGGTTACACCTCACGAAATTTAGTTATGTAAAAATATGAATATAGGAAAACTTTGATCCCTAGTTCCGTTTATAGTTGTGATCCCATTATTTGGTTGTTTAACCATCTTTTTCACAGAATTATGAAATTCAAAATGACTCATTATGTAATAAAATAATTTTAGGAACCTAAAAGGATTGCGTTCGAACACCAAATATTTATTTGTTGAATTGAGTCATATTTTCAGAATGCACTTTGAAGTTAAAATAAACCGATTGTGGTTTATTAGAATTATTTCAGTGCTGGAAACTTTGCTAACAAAACCGTTTCTTCCATCTATCTATATACCAATCTGTCTCTCCGCCGTTTCATCTAAGGAGAGGTGGCGATATAACTTGCCATATCGACTTCAAAAATTTAAATTATTCTGGGCCCTTAACCTTTTGAAACATACAATAGTGCTTCAAAAGGTTATGAGCCCAAATTGGAAACTTTTATTTTAAACACTATTGTACAAAACTCCTCTTCAAATATGACATGGAGAACATTTATAATCTGATAAAATTGATAATTATTTTTTCTTTTCTTTTCAGCCTGAACACTGAACCACTATCAAAACTCCGAGCTATTATTAGGCAGCTGTTATTACCCACCAGAAACCTGATTTACTTAATTAAATTAAACAACTATTAATTAATTATTAAACTTAAAATATTATTAAATATCGTACCATTTTAATATTATTAAAAAAATATAAGTATTGTTTGCCAAAACTTCATTTGCTGCTATTAAAATAGGTATTCGAATAAAATATTATATAATTAATTGATATATTTATAAGCTATTTATTGTCAATACGATGAAATAATGTTGTCTTTTATATGTTCTAATAATTAGGGAGAAATAATTATTTTAATATAATTATTTACGGGTCTGTACAGATGAGAGTCGAAATAATAGAGTGCAATCAAAAACGACGGTTATTAAAAAAAAATAAAATGAAACAGATTTGGACAGACCACTGCATTCGTCATGAAACACGATTGTATTATCGAAAATATTATTAAATGTTTTCAAAATATTTTTAATATCGTTTTATTTCTTATCCCAAGCAAATTTAGGGCAGAAACATAACTTATGGAAACTTAACTCAATGGCTCTGAAATTACGAAAGAATAACACCTATTAACAATTTTGTTTGTTTTTGTAAATTTACAGCCTTAACCTTTCATTTCTTCTTTGTTTGTAAAGGCCTTATTTAACAAAACATTACAGAATTACCTGGAAATTTAATAAATCTTTGTAAATTAATTTTCTCGTTACGAGTAGGGTTCATAGCGGTAGAGGTCTTAAATTTATTTCCAGCAATTTTTTTCTAATCACCAAATAACAAAATTATAACTTGTTTTTAACTTCCACCTTCATTACCATTACCGCTCTGTATTTTGAATTTTGCAATTTTGTTTTCTTTACAATGTTCATTAGTAAAACCAGGAACCTTTATAATATCCTCATGTGCATCAGTCTTCCTGTCAAAGGCTCACAGATTTTAACCTGTATATATGAAATTTCACAAGTACTCGTATGGTAATTTGAATTTTGCAATTTTTTTTCTCTACAAGGTTCATTAGTAAAACCAGGAACCTTTATAATATCCTCATGTGCATCAGTCTTCCTGTCAAAGGCTCACAGATTTTAACCTGTATATATGAAATTTCACAAGTACTCGTATGTTAATTTGAATTTTGCAATTTTGTTTTCTTTATAAGGTTCGTTAGTGAAACCAGGAACCTTTATAATATCCTCATGTGCATCAGTCTTCCTGTCAAAGGCTCACAGATTTTAACCTGTATATATGAAATTTCACAAGTACTCGTATGTTAATTTGAATTTTGCAATTTTGTTTTCTTTATAAGGTTCGTTAGTGAAACCAGGAACCTTTATAATATCCTCATGTGCATCAGTCTTCCTGTCAAAGGCTCACAGATTTTAACCTGTATATATGAAATTTCACAAGTACTCGTATGGTAATTTGAATTTTGCAATTTTTTTTCTCTACAAGGTTCATTAGTAAAACCAGGAACCTTTATAATATCCTCATGTGCATCAGTCTTCCTGTCAAAGGCTCACAGATTTTAACCTGTATATATGAAATTTCACAAGTACTCGTATGTTAATTTGAATTTTGCAATTTTGTTTTCTTTATAAGGTTCGTTAGTGAAACCAGGAACCTTTATAATATCCTCATGTGCATCAGTCTTCCTGTCAAAGGCTCACAGATTTTAACCTGTATATATGAAATTTCACAAGTACTCGTATGTTAATTTGAATTTTGCAATTTTGTTTTCTTTATAAGGTTCGTTAGTGAAACCAGGAACCTTTATAATATCCTCATGTGCATCAGTCTTCCTGTCAAAGGCTCACAGATTTTAACCTGTATATATGAAATTTCACAAGTACTCGTATGGTAATTTGAATTTTGCAATTTTTTTTCTCTACAAGGTTCATTAGTAAAACCAGGAACCTTTATAATATCCTCATGTGCATCAGTCTTCCTGTCAAAGGCTCACAGATTTTAACCTGTATATATAAAATTTCACAAGTACTCGTATGTTAATTTGAATTTTGCAATTTTGTTTTCTTTATAAGGTTCGTTAGTGAAACCAGGAACCTTTATAATATCCTCATGTGCATCAGTCTTCCTGTCAAAGGCTCACAGATTTTAACCTGTATATATGAAATTTCACAAGTACTCGTATGTTAATTTGAATTTTGCAATTTTGTTTTCTTTATAAGGTTCGTTAGTGAAACCAGGAACCTTTATAATATCCTCATGTGCATCAGTCTTCCTGTCAAAGGCTCACAGATTTTAACCTGTATATATGAAATTTCACAAGTACTCGTATGGTAATTTGAATTTTGCAATTTTTTTTCTCTACAAGGTTCATTAGTAAAACCAGGAACCTTTATAATATTCTCATGTGCATCAGTCTTCCTGTCAAAGGCTCAGAGATTTTAACCTATATATATGAAATTTCACAAGTACTCGTATGGTAATTTGAATTTTGCAATATTTTCTCTACAAGGTTCATTAGTAAAACCAGGAACCTTTATAATATCCTCATGTGCATCAGTCTTCCTGTCAAAGGCTCACAGATTTTAACCTGTATATATGAAATTTCACAAGTACTCGTATGTTAATTTGAATTTTGCAATTTTGTTTTCTTTATAAGGTTCATTAGTAAAACCAGGAACCTTTATAATATCCTCATGTCCATCAGTCTTCCTGTCAAAGGCTCCCAGATTTTAACCTATATGAAATTTCACAAGTACTCATATGGTAATTTGAATTTTGTTTTCTTTATAAGGTTCATTAGTAAAACCAGGAACCTTTATAATATCCTCATGTGCATCAGTCTTCCTGTCAAAGGCTCCAGATTTTAACCTATATGAAACTTCACAAGTACTCATATGATAATTTTAATTTTGTTTTCTTTATAAGGTTCATTAGTAAAACCAGGAACCTTTATAATATCCTCATGTGCATCAGTCTTCCTGTCAAAGGCTCAGAGATTTTAACCTATATATATGAAATTTCACAAGTACTCGTATGGTAATTTGAATTTTGCAATATTTTCTCTACAAGGTTCATTAGTAAAACCAGGAACCTTTATAATATCCTCATGTGCATCAGTCTTCCTGTCAAAGGCTCACAGATTTTAACCTGTATATATGAAATTTCACAAGTACTCGTATGTTAATTTGAATTTTGCAATTTTGTTTTCTTTATAAGGTTCATTAGTAAAACCAGGAACCTTTATAATATCCTCATGTCCATCAGTCTTCCTGTCAAAGGCTCCCAGATTTTAACCTATATGAAATTTCACAAGTACTCATATGGTAATTTGAATTTTGTTTTCTTTATAAGGTTCATTAGTAAAACCAGGAACCTTTATAATATCCTCATGTGCATCAGTCTTCCTGTCAAAGGCTCCCAGATTTTAACCTATATGAAATTTCACAAGTACTCATATGGTAATTTGAATTTTGTTTTCTTTATAAGGTTCATTAGTAAAACCAGGAACCTTTATAATATCCTCATGTGCATCAGTCTTCCTGTCAAAGGTTCCAGATTTTAACCTATATGAAACTTCACAAGTACTCATATGATAATTTTAATTTTGTTTTCTTTATAAGGTTCATTAGTAAAACCAGGAACCTTTATAATATCCTCATGTCCATCAGTCTTCCTGTCAAAGGCTCCCAGATTTTAACCTATATGAAATTTCACAAGTACTCATATGGTAATTTGAATTTTGTTTTCTTTATAAGGTTCATTAGTAAAACCAGGAACCTTTATAATATCCTCATGTGCATCAGTCTTCCTGTCAAAGGCTCCAGATTTTAACCTATATGAAACTTCACAAGTACTCATATGATAATTTTAATTTTGTTTTCTTTATAAGGTTCATTAGTAAAACCAGGAACCTTTATAATATCCTCATGTGCATCAGTCTTCCTGTCGAAGGCTCCCAGATTTTAACCTATATGAAATTTCACAAGTACTCATATGGTAATTTGAATTTTGTTTTCTTTATGAGGTTCATTAATAAAACCAGGAACCTTTATAATATCCTCATGTGCATCAGTCTTCCTGTCAAAGGCTCCCAGATTTTAACCTATATGAAATTTCACAAGTACTCATATGGTCATTTGAATTTTGTTTTCTTTATAAGGTTCATTAGTAAAACCAGGAACCTTTATAATATCCTCATGTGCATCAGTCTTCCTGTCAAAGGCTCCCAGATTTTAACTTATATGAAATTTCACAAGTACTCATATGATAATTTGAATTTTGTTTTCTTTATAAGGTTCATTAGTAAAACCAGGAACCTTTATAATATCCTCATGTGTATCAGTCTTCCTGTCAAAGGCTCCCAGATTTTAACCTGTATATATGAAATTTCACAAGTACTCGTGTGGTAATTTGAATTTTGCAATTTTGTTTTCTTTATAAGGTTCATTAGTAAAACCAGGAACCTTTATAATATCCTCATGTGCATCAGTCTTCCTGTCAAAGGCTCCCAGATTTTAACCTATATGAAATTTCACTAGTACTCATATGGTAATTTGAATTTTGTTTTCTTTATAAGGTTCATTAGTAAAACCAGGAACCTTTATAATATCCTCATGTGTATCAGTCTTCCTGTCAAAGGCTCCCAGATTTTAACCTGTATGTATGAATATTCACAAGTACTCGTATGGTAATTTGAATCTTGCAATTTTGTTTTCTTTATAAGGTTCATTAGAAAAACCAGGAACCTTTATAATATCCTCATGTGTATCAGTCATCCTGTGAAAGGCTCCCAGATTTTAACCTGTATATATGAAATTTCACAAGTACTAATATGGTAATTTGAATTTTGCAATTTTGTTTTCTTTATAAGGTTCATTAGTAAAACCAGGAACCTTTATAATATCCTCATGTGCATCAGTCTTCCTGTCAAAGGCTCCCAGATTTTAACTTGTATATTTGAAATTTCACAAGTACTCATATGGTAATTTGAATTTTGCAATTTTGTTTTTTTTTATAAGGTTCATTAGTAAAACCAGGAACCTTTATAATGTCCTCATGTACATCCGTCTTCCTGTCAAAGGCTCCCAGATTTTAACCTGTATATATGAAATTTCACAAGTACTCATATGGAAATTTGAATTTTGCAATTTTGTTTTCTTTATAAGGTTCGTTAGTGAAACCAGGAACCTTTATAATATCCTCATGTGTATCAGTCTTCCTGTCAAAAGCTCACATATTTTAACCTATATATATGAAATTTCACAAGTACTCATATGGTACTATTAAAAATACAGTACTTCTCCATACATGTAAAGTTGGAGCAAATTTTTTTACACATAAGGTGTGTAGTGTCATTGAATAAGTTGTCCAAAATAAATGTTAGGTTTCAATTATCATTTTTCATTTAGGCCCCGTCTGTGGAACGTTAACCTTCAGAATGGTGTGCAAGGTTTATATCCCCAAATAATTTTAGATTGACCAAAATGTTCTAACAAATGCTATTAGTATTTTTAGAAACATTCTACGGAACTTTATGCTTGTTTCAATACGTACTTGGCGGTTTTACGATTCAGTTCCTGAAGGTTTGAATAGAATACTATTTTTGGGGCAACGCTGTTTCAGTTTGTCGGTATATTTGCCCGTCAGCCTATCAGATGCTTCTAATTTCTAAACGAAATAAAATAGCGGCTAAAAGATTATACACGTGGAATGATCTGTTGTGTCTTTCTAAACCCATATTTAAAATACAAACAACTTTATTTCAGGGTGGCGTACTTAAATGTTCATAATGATGTTCTTTTGAGATTGGAAAAAGCTTTTTAAAGAAAAGTTAGGTTTTTTCACTGAAAAAAAATTATTTGTTGACCATAAAAATTATCATTTTTTGACCCATTTTGTTACGAGGTCTATCAAAAAAACTTCATTACATACGAAGAAATATTCCAGCTCTGATATTCCTAATCCCTCCTAATTAAAAAACACATAGCAAAAACAACTAAATACGTAATATAAGAATTATCAATGAAAAATACCTTGGGTATTTTTGAGAAATACGCGACGTTTGCATCTCTTAAACCCAGCTAGGCAATGTATTTTCCTAGCAAAAATAACGTAAATATTTACAATTATTTTCATATACACACTATATGATTACATAACACCAAATGTTAATTTTTACACATACTAGGGCAAGGTGTACTTTTTATATGCCAGGTTTCATTTATATTACTTCACTCTTTAATGTTGTTAATATTGTTAACTCCTAAACATTAAGCGAATGGCTTTCTTACATCTTTACTAAAGCCGAATCATTTTTCCCTACTCAAATTATTTGTTTAATCTTGTGACACTTCTTAGAGTTTTAAAATTGTAATCCACTTTACGTATTAATCAATGATCCCTAAATGATCAAGAGCATTTAATATATTAATAGTCCACGGAGGCTCCACATGCTCTCTGGCCCCTCTACACTGGGAGCTACTTTGTGCTAGTTTAATAAGCTAAATTTAAATTAATAAATCCATTCCCGAGATCCTACTCATATATCTACAACACGTCTATTCTTAATATCGTATTGTACAGTTGACATATTTATTATTTTTCTTAACTGCCATATTTAATTTTTCCACGAATCCGAAAAAAGAAAAGGATGATCTAGTCCTGATTAACTAAAATTGCATTCAAGGGCTGTATAATCTCCGAATATACGAATATGTATAATTTGATTTAAAACTTACACGAAATCCCAGCACAAATTTCCTTACACGACAGATCGAAGCCAAATATCATCACTCATCCTTTTAAATCACACTTTGAAAACAGAGGATGAGATCGTTATTATGGCATGTAATATCAAACAGTTTTAAATTCTAAAAGTGGAATCCAATATTTAACTCCAATTCCGTTACTAGTTCCGGAATTGGCGTATTTTCGAAAAAAATCTTTATTATTTGGAAATAAAAAATTTATTGACCCTGAGACGGAACAGGGCCCGGGATTGATGTATTTTCAAAATAATTTTTCTTGTTATTAGCAAAATAAGAAAATAACTAACTGATATGACCCGCGTATCATATGTTGTTCTTAGCGCGATGACGTATAGTTTAGCCGCAGAGCGAATCCGATAAGTGGTAGAGTTCCACCGCTCGTTATTTATTAGGGCCTAAAAATGTATTTTTGTATCATAATTACATGCAAAAATAAAAGCCAGCGAAATAACGTAACCAAACTGCCTAATTTCCTGTAACTAATGAGTTAATTTGAATACATTTTGTTGGATCTTAAATAAAAACCTTATTGGCGACGTCGTCGCCCCGATACACATCCCTAGTACAGGACACTTGATGTCATAATTGCAGAAGTATGGATAACGTGACTATGTTTGGAGACGATCGTCATAATGAGATAAAATTTTCATATTTAAAGTAGTGGAATTAACATAATAATTCTACAGTATCAGAATAATTTTAAAATAAAGGCTTGATAAGTTTTTCATTCATTCCACGATTAAAGAAAATAAATTTATTAATGATAAAAGTCTCAAGTATATGTTGTTAAAATAATATAGAGATGTAACCAATGAAAAAAAATTTAATTTTAGAAAAATGATTGTACACATGTAGTGTCTAGGTGGAAAATGTTTGTTTAAACGACTCATGGCATTTCGAGAAAGGACTAAACATTTAAATTGTTAAGGTTTATATTTTAACGCTTATATCAATTTCAGGTCTGAATATATGGGTGGTTTCATTGAAATACATGGTTTTAGATATACTAAAGACTTTTTAATAAAGAAGAAATGGATTAAAGCCGCTGGATGGAAGAACTGTTTTCCAACAAAGATAGTTTGATCGGCACCCATTTTGGAACATAAATTAATCTAGTTAAAGAGATTTGTATCCAAAATCAGTTCCAGTTTATACCCAAAACCATTACCAATTTTTTTTCAGATATTTCATCGGTGAAATGGCAATACATCTTTGTATCAATTGAAACGGAAAACATTTTTATGGTTAGGTGGACGTACGAATTGATTTAAGTGGTGACTATCCGTAAAGAGGCTCTTTTATTTCTAGTTACGGCCATTAACTCAATCTAGAACTCAAACTCTTCAGTTTGACAAGAAAAAAAACTTTAAGCGAGACTTTAAATCATATTATATTCACAAAGATATTTGAATGCTTTGCTTTCTATCAGTATGGAGCTCTCCTTCAAGTAATCCTGCAAACGATTTAATGATAGCGTTAGTGGAGAATTACATTAATGTTCGTTAATATTATTTAACAAAATACCGTATACTGAATTAACAAAATATCAGCAACCTGACAAATAGGTATGATTTTCCGAGCAATAAATTAAGTATTTTCTGAAATATTTTGTCAATGTCAATATAAATATATATATATATATATATATATATATATATATATATATATATATATATATATATACATATATATATAGATATATAATGCAAATGGAAAAGAAATACTTTTTTAAGAATGGCTTCCCATGGCAGTTCGTAACAATATTAAACATACCTTTAACAACATGATCGCTCGTCGCAAATGAAAAAATGATTTTCTAAAACGTCACAAGGATCGTCTTTCTCTGAGAACCCCAACAGGAACATTAATTGCAAGAGTAACGGGATTTACAAAAGAAAATATAAAAACAAGAAGAATTTGAAAAGTATGCGTTTCCTGTGAATAGAGTTTATAATGTGGATGAAACGGGGTTAAATGTAGTCCAGTTAAAATAATTTAAGTAATAACTTCTAGGGGCAAAAACAATTCGGTATAAGTGAATTTTAACATCGGCAGAGAGAGGTTCCTTTATCACAATTTTTCTGTGCATGAGCGCAGCAGGCAATCTTGTATCGCCTACAATTGTTTTTCTGGGAAAAAATGTATAGACTCCTAAACAGGAGCTTCAGCAGGGTAATACGATATTTTTCTTCTATCTATTTTAAACATTTCCTAGATTATACGACGCCAGCCGCAGATGGCCCAATTTTATTAATTTTGGATTGGCATTACAGTCACACTCGAAACGTTAATTTAAAAGACTTGGCTCATGAAAATCATGTTACAATATTGTGTCTACCATCACATTCGACACACAAACTGCGAAGGAAGCTTCACAAGCATGTTCATATTACAGCGTAGAGATCCTTCAGTTAATGGTTATAAATTAGAGGGTTCTATGTAGCTTGGACTTGGTAGAATTATTTAGCCTATTCGAAGATGCAGAACGTCGAGTTTGCTGCAAATTGATTTTAGATAACAGGGATTTATCCCATAAATCGAAATATTTTTAGTGACGCAGATTTTGTAGTACAGGAAGAGGACATAAAGCAAGGGTGAGATGATAAAGCAAAATAAGATACAAACAAGAGACCTTCATCACCTGACATATCTATTACAACAGATCTAGTAATCAGTTTACATATCATATCACCGTATTCTCAGATAAAAGAAGATAAAAATCCAACAGAATGAGGAAGGCCGGATTAGTATTCGAAGTTACAGTATCGCCTTATAAAGCTGAATTAGAGCTTTCTAAAATAGTTAAAAAGAAAAACCAAGTTAAAAGGGGGGAAGCTATATTTAATGGACCATCTACTATTGATGTTAAGTAGAAAAAGAACCCGAAATCAGTTTCATTCCTGTCCTCAAATATTGAGAATGTATCGTTATTGTCATCAGATAATGACGATTTGCCAAGTAGTTTGCGGGGAAAGGAAGGCAAAACGGACCCTGTAGGCAAAACGGACCATGTTCACCGTTTGAAAACTGTTAACGCCATCTATGATCACGTTGCGACAAAATATAGGCCGCCATATTCCCGCTTTCGGTTAGTGTACTCAACTCCACCATCCGCGCGTGCACAGTTTTATCAAGGTAAGTTTATTTTTTTGCGTTTTGATGTAAAATTAATGAATTTCAATTACCCTACAGTTTGGTTTAATTTGTGATAATGTGTTCTTGTATTATCTGTATGCAAACTGATGTTTGATTGAACTTTTAACGAAGTATCACGGCGATATCTGAATTTATAAACTTAAAATTTGTAACTGTTGTTATTTATGCCTAAAAGGCAAAACGGTCTGGGGTACCGTTTTGCCTTCAATAAAGTGAAGTGGGAACTAATATAAATTAAAGCAGTTTAGAGTGCGATAAATGTTATTATTATTATTATTATATCTTTTTGTGTTTATTTTAGATAGTCAACAACTATCTAGCATGAAAAAAGCAATTGAAAAGGTGTTTGCAGGAGAAATGGGGCTCAATAAAGCTTCTCTTCAATTTCTGGTACCAAAAACAACTTTGAAAAGAAAGCTGGAAAAATATAAGTCTACTCAAAATATAGATAAAGCTACAGAGAAGAAACTAGGCAGATTTGAAAAAGTTTTTACTAAGCCTGAAGAAACTGAATGGGCTTCTTATATAAAACAGATGGAAAATCGCTTGTATGGATTGACGACAAAAGATCTACAAATGTTGACTTACGATCTGGCGGAGAGAAATAACATAGAACACAATTTTGATACGAGCAAAAAGATGGCTGGAAAAATTTGGTTACAGAATTTCTTAAAGCGTAACCAGGACCTTAGTCTACGCAAACCTGAACCAACATCTGCAGCCCGGGCTGCCGGCTTCAACCAAGTTGCAGTTAATAGTTTCTTTGATTTGCTAACTCATGCGATTGAAACTTATCATCTGACTCCGGATAAAATCTTTAACGTTGATGAGACTGGCATCACAACAGTACCAACGAGTATGCCAAAAATAATTGGAACTAAGGGGAAAAAACAATTTGGCTTATTAACTTCTGCTGAAAGGGGTCAACTGGTTACTGTAGTGTTTTCCCCTTAGTTCCAATTATTTTACCGCCTCAATGTTTACCGCCTCTATTTATATTTCCACGAAAAAGAATGAAGCCTGAATTGATGATTAATGCGCCTCGTGGATCTTGGGCTGAGTGTCACGAAAGCGGTTGGATTCAAAAAGATATTTTTACGTCTTGCTTTAGGAAATTCATGGTTTTCTCTAGAGCTTCCAAAGACAACCCAATGCTACTATACTAGACGGACATAAAAGTCATACGATGAATCTTGACATTATCGATCTAGGGCGAGAAAATGGAGTACATATTCTGGCAACCCCTCCACACTGCACTCAGCGTCTCCAACCGCTGGATGTGTCTTTTATGAAACCTTTGTCAACTTACTATTCGGAAGCAGCACAGAATTGGTTGAGGATGAATTCAGGTAGGGTTATTACCCAATTCCAGATTGCAGAATTGGTTGATAAAGCCTTCCAGAAAGCAGCTATGATGTCAACAGCTTTCAATGGCTTTCGTGCCACAGGCATTTGGTTTTTGAATCGTGATTTATTCACAGAGGCTGACTTTTTAGCAGCAGCAGCTACTGACATGGAACTAACGTGTCCAAGTCCAATTCCGTGCTCTTGGAGGAATCCAGTTTCAAGCGTCCAAGATACGCAGCCTTCGACATCAAGGCCTAACGAAGGACCAAATATTGATGAGAATACATCAACGTCCAGTACACCCACAATAATGGATACTGACGATCCTCTGTCAAGAGTTTCTTCCTCGTCTGTTTTAGATGCTAGTCAAATTGACACCCAACCTGCCATAATCGCAACATCAACAATTAATGCTGGCGAACTTAGACCAACTGTTTCAGAGCCCTCATTTGTAAATCAAAGTGCAACGGAACCCACAGTATCGACCATAGCAGGCAACACCGATGAATCTTCTAAAGTCTTTCGTTTGGGACCGAAAGATATAATGCCTTTCCCGAAAACAACGCAGACCAAAAGAACCAGTGTCAAACGAGGAAAAACAGCAATTATAACGTCATCGCCATATCGTCTAGAACTTGAATCTTCTCAAAATAAACAGGCTCAAAAGATTAAAAAAACCTTAATTTCGACAGTAATTCGGGACCTTCAAAGAAAGGAAAAACAGAAAAGATGAAAGAAATAAAGAGAATCAAGAAAGAAAAAACTGAGAATATTCTAAAGATTTCGAAAAAAGGGAAAGCAAGAAAGAAAAGTGATGTAAAAAGATCAAAAACGTAGAAATATGACAGTTCGTCTGACGATGATGACGCAGAGTGTCTGTACTGCTCTCATCTGTTCTCAGAAACAAGTGGAGGTTGGATGCAGTGTCCAGTTTGTCGTTTATGGGCTCATTGCGCTTGCGCAGCATTAGAGGATGAAGATGAAGACACAGTATTTTTATGTGAAAAATGTGTTAACTGATTTATGTAATGTAAGTCCGTTTTGTCTTCATGAGTGGTCCGTTTTGCCTCACTTACGAAGGTAAAACGGAACAAATGAAGGTATTAGAAATCATCTAATATCTTCGTTATCTGTGATTTTATTCAAGTCTGATTCGTACGTAATATAGAGTTAACAATGTTGATTAGTTTTACTCTTGAAAAACTTTAATAAAACTAATAGTTTTTTTTCTACATTTGTTTTTTCTTAAGTGGTCCGTTTTGCCTTCCTTTCCCTTACTCTTCAACTAAATGATCCCGATGCTGATGTTGACTGCGTTTATTGTAAAGATACCAAAGGCAAAGAATAGATCCAGTGTATTGCATTTTTAAATTTTTTATTGACGTAGGAAGTTCTTATTAGTAATGACTTATAAAGTAATTTTCCTTCAAACAAGGTACAGAATTCAGATTCGCATTTGAGTAGATATTTTTATTACTTAGAAATTTAACGTTCCGGGTAAAAATAGGAAGAATCGTAGAGCTCTCCCCAATCTCCGGTCAATCACGGGGCACATAGAACCTAAAACAAGACAGAAGCGACATGTCCGGGCAATTCTGTGAATACACATACCGTCAATTTGAAAGAAATGAATTTTAAACATGCCAATTAATTACATTGTGACGCATCTCTGCTCCAAATGATAATGCAGGTGTTCGTTCTCGCACGCTTTAGTCAGTCACATATCATTATCGAGTGCTCACCACGACATCGAACTTAGTTATCGAGGTTAGTTGATATTTTTCAACATTGTTTTTATTAAGAGAAAATAAATTTTGAATTTTAATATTTACGGGTACAATATATTTATTATCTGCATTTAGCAAAACAAAGTGGTTATAAGTACGAAAATAGAAACAAATAATAGAAGATGAAAGAATGAAGTTTATATAAAAACTAGTAATAATAAAATATTACACCCAAAGACTGACAGTTTCCAAGGCATACTAGATTTTTAAACAAATCTAGGTACGAATCGATCATTGACATTGACAAAATATTTCAGAAAATACTTAATTTATTGCTCGGAAAATCATACCTATTTATCAGGTTGCTGATATTTTGTTAATTCAGTATACGGTATTTTGTTAAATAATATTAACGAACATTAATGTAATTCTCCACTAACGCTATCATTAAATCGTTTGCAAGATTACTTGAAGGAAAGCTCCATACTGATAGAAAGCAAAGCATTCAAATATCTTTGTGGATATAATATGATTTAAAGTCTCGCTTAAAGTTTTTTTTCTTGTCAAACTGAAGAGTTTGAGTTCTAGATTGAGTTAATGGCCGTAACTAGAAATAAAAGAGCCTCTTTACGGATAGTCACCACTTAAATCAATTCGTACGTCCACCTAACCATAAAAATGTTTTCCGTTTCAATTGATACAAAGATATATTGCCATTTCACCGATGAAATATCTGAAAAAAAATTGGTAATGGCTTTGGGTGTAAACTGGAACTGATTTTGGATACAAATCTCTTTAACGAGATTAATTTACATCAAATTTATGTTCCAAAAAGGGTGCCGATCAAACTACCTTTGTTGGAAAACAGTTCTTCCATCCAGCGGCTTTAATCCATTTCTTATTTATTAAAAAGTCTTTAGTATATCTAAAACCATGTATTTCAATGAAACCACCCATATATTCAGACCTGAAATTGATATAAGCGTTAAAATATACCTTAACAATTTAAATGTTTAGTCCTTTCTCGAAATGCCATGAGTCGTTTAAACAAACATTTTCCACCTAGACACTACATGTGTACAATAATTTTTCTGAAATTAAATTTTTTTTCATTGGTTACATCTCTATATTATTTTAACAACATATACTTGAGACTTTTATCATTAATAAATTTATTTTCTTTAATCGTGGAATGAATGAAAAACTTATCAAGCCTTTATTTTAAAATTATTCTGATACTGTAGAATTATTATGTTAATTCCACTACTTTAAATATGAAAATTTTATCTCATTATGACGATCGTCTCCAAACATAGTCACGTTATCCATACTTCTAACTGCTATCTAACTGCCATGGCAAGCCATTCTTAAAAAAGTATTTCTTTTCCATTTGCATATATATATATATATATATATATATATATATATATATATATATATATATATATATATATAAGGCGAAATAATGTTGGTCGTGAAACATTGAAACAAACAGCAGCTTTTTTACATCCCATTTTATTTTAATAAGACTGCGATAGCTTTCTGCATAGAAGTTTTGTTCCAAAGCTTCCGTTTCTTTTCGTTGGAAGCCATGGAAGATTTCGCTGATCCAACCTGAAATAAAAAATAAATAGTCAAACAGGGTCAAAGAACAAGAACACTGCTCATCACCTGTGAAAGAAAACCCCATTTAAGTGAAATATAATGCAAGGAGACAAGTCGTAGTCTCAATTTACCCCTGCTTAAGACGTATACACGTAAAACAATACATTTATCTAGTTAAGCAATAGACGGCCATAATATGGAATACTATTCCATAATGGGATCCTTATGAGAAAAACACATCTAATTAAATAAAATATTCATAAAAAATATCGTTGACCTGGACAAAATCAAACCACGTTACAACAAATTGGAAGGTAATGCTGAATTACGTAATGTTAAATTAATGTTAAATTAATTGTAACACATTTAATTTTATTATAGCGATATCAGTACACGAGTCATATACAATTATGCCAGCTGTATGTTAAATAAATAAAAATGATTATTTAATGAAAAAAAAACAAAAGCATTAATTAAGAGAATATATTAAGAACCAGACACGGCAATAATATGAATAACAAACTAATCTACATAACAGTTGCGCCATCGATACATTTGATAGAACATAACTAGTTAATTAAAATAAAAAAATTAATAAACAAGAAAAACGATTGTTTTTAATAATAAATAGTAAATAAAGGAAATTGATAAATGAATGTCGAGGGGCAGAAAATTTGAAAGATGTTAACTTCAGCACACTGTATAGATACTTCAAGAAAAAGAAAGGAATCTTCCGAAGAAAAGGCTCAAGATGTGCAGTATACGCCCAATTATAAAGTGCGGCTAGTGCTTTTAGATTCTCACGAAGTTGCCCTGAAAGAGTTTTTGATTACATATACAGATATGTCTTACGGGCTTGACACTATCACGGAAGCTGGCATATAAAATGACATCACATCAAAATCTTGAAGTACCTCAATCAGGAAGAGACCATGAAATTGCGAGAACAGATTAACTATACGGTTTTCAACAACGAAATCCAGATCTGTCCTTAAGGAAACCTTAACCACGTAGCATTTCTTGTACAACATATTTTACGAAGCGTAATGTCTGTATATTTTTTTCCAATTAGGAGATAGAGGCAGAGTGGGTTTACCAATGATACATGCCTTTATGCTCTCAATAAAACTAACGGAACAACTATAAAAGCCTAACATATTTATCGCACCAAAGGGTTCCAAGCAATTCTACAAGGTAACTAGTGGCGGAAAATAACTAGTGGCAATATTACTACTGAAATTTAAAATTGTATCAATGTGACTAGCAGATGCTACTATGAATTTCGAAGTCAGTTCAGATCAAAATATTTAAGCAGTGCTATAAAAATATTGCCATACAGGACATTAGTAAGACCAATGGACCTATATGGAAGTGAAGCTTAGACAATGAATAAATCAGGAGAAGGTAAATTAATAATGTTTGAAGGAAAAATCTTGTGAAACATTTTTGTTGCAATGAGGGGCTTTGGATAATAAAATATAATAATAAACTGCAGTATAAATTCAGAGAACAAAATATAGTTAAGATAACAAACGGCTCTCAACTAAGGTGGCTGGTTAAACATGCAATTTAAAAAGTATTTTTAAATTCCTCGTCACAAACCTTTTCAAATATTATTCCACACACACACACACACATGCACACGCACACGCGCACGCGCGCAAACGCGCACACGCGCACACGCGCACACGCGCACACACACACACACACACACACACACACACATATATATATATATATATATATACGATATATTTATGATATAAAAAATGAGAAAAACAATTTATGACCTTGTTTACTTTTTCTTTAATTATTATAATTATTATACGAAAATTGTAAAAAGTTGGTGATGTAAAATATGTATAAAACATGGTGGTGTAAAATGTATATACTTCAAGTTTTTACATCGCATGATGTGTACTGAGAAAATCGGCTCTAAAAATATAAAAATCTAAATCTCTCGATAACTAGCCCTTTCAAACGAAATCATGCACTATAAATGAAATTTTTAAAAAATTATAGTATTTATCTTGCTCTCTTTGAAAATTGAGAAATATTCAAATTTCCACGTGAATATTTTTCAGTTTTGCATCATATTTGCGGGCGAATTAATATATTTTATTATTATGCAAAATTTCAAGTTCCTATCTCAAGCGGTTTCCGGGAAAAGCGGTTATGATGGAGCCCTAAAAATAAGCTAATAGAAGTAAACGAACCCCGAATTGATCCCATCAGAGCCCCTTTGAACTGAACGGCGGAATACTTATACGTCCAAGTGAGACTAATATTTGAGAAAAAAATATTCAAATTGACCCACATCTCTCAAGAGTGTGGCGATTTGCCAATCGGAACAAACCATGACACAAACTTAATTTCACAATCGGCTCACGCATAATACAAGACAAAAAAAATCGGACATTCAGAAATTGTTATTATAATTTATTTATTATCATTCCACACACACACACATATATATATATATATATGTGTGTGTGTTTGTGTATATGTATATATATATATATATATATATATATATATATATATATATATATATATATGTATATGGTATTTGAATACGAAAAGGTTAAACTATAACGTTACGTTTACAAAAACCTAAACGTTAAATTGTTATTTTCATTTTCAAATTAATGTATTTACGGTTAATTATATTTCATACTATAATCTTAAAATCTGATTTTTATTGTCACAAACATTTTATTTTATGCCTTAAATATATTTAAGGTTTACTTATTACTTTTTTTCTCTTTTCTTCTTTATGGAAATGTCACAATAAAAGTTTGTGTATAATCAACCCTATAATTATTAAATTATAGGGTATTTCTAGTAGTTTTTTTAGTTGTTTTTTTTTTCGTAAATTAAATAAGACCTGTTTCACGCAGATATTTTAATTTAGATGCAAACAACTAATTCATAACGTTAATGTTTAGGCTGGATGCTATACTCGTTGTGAATTAGAGATGATAATTAATTTTTTGAATAATCCGTATAATGTACAAAATTCGATTCAGTGCTAAGTTCCCGTTTCTGCTATAATTTAATTTTATAGTAAATATAATCAATAACATTAAAACTATGACCCGCCGTTTCACTCAAATATAAAAAGGAAAAAATGGTGGTGTCATATAACAATTAAATTATTGTAAAAACATTAAACGTTATTATTAAAAATTAACTATTTTTGTGGTTTGATACACACACACACACACATCCATGAATCTTTATATTCACACTCTTATCTTTAATGAGGGAATTTTTCTAATCCTAATATTCGAATTTATCTAATTACCAAGAGAAGTAAGTCCATGACATACTATTTGTATGAAAACATAGAAGTCGATTAAATAGTTGAACCAGGAAAGCACGCCAAACAAGAAATGTGCGGACTCAGTAAGTAGACGACATGACAGAAGTAGAACTATTACGATGGTTAGAAAAAAATTAATAAATTCACACAGCGTTATTAGAGCAACAAACATTATATAGGTTGGAAATCTACTATTTACAAGTTTACTTTTAATCTGATAATACATTTCAGAAAGCACACACTGCCAGAAAATGTGTAAAATGAACATCATCCGTGTTTAACGTCTTAAGTCTGTATTCCCAGGCTATGAAACATGCATGCATGGTGCATGGTCAAATCACTTAGCACGAGGAACGTAGCTTGACCTGAAATTAGACAGTTTTCCATTAAGAGCGCTCGAACTTTAAATTGAAGTAAAACAAGTTATGTGTGAGATATAATTTATTATCTTCTTTCTATTCGGATATTCGATTACATTATGTATGCGGCATTATGTATTACATTCGCTTGGCAGCGCGTATCCGAGAGGTCCAATTTTCGATTGCTCGACCGCATAAATCGGGCTCGATATCATGGATGGCCGTGGTTATGTTGAGGTTTAAGATATCAGTCGTCTGCCACTTATACGCAAACACTTTTTTTGGATACATTTGCAACTGATGGATTTCATGTTTTCTCATATTGATATCTCCACAAATGCGACAATTTTTCTTCTTGACATAGCCAATCGTCCAAAAATGGGCCTCGTGGATGAAGATGATTTTCCATCCGAAATCGAGGTACATTTCCAATGCTCCAGAGTCTAGTCAAAGAATACTCGACGCTGTCTATAATCGTTTACCCTCAGTTCCTGGGTCAAGTGAATTTTATACGGGTGCAGGCCCAAATCCCGACTCAAAATTCTCCAAGCTGAGTTGTGCGAAAAGCAAGTTCTTGGGCGCGACAAGGAATTTAGTGGCTCGGGTTACTCCCGTACAATCTCGTTAAGTGCAGTATTTTTTTCTGCAGATTTCATGTTTCGATAATGAAAAGGTATTGTTCAATTGTTTACTGAACCAATTGATTCGAATTTATCCACCGAATGATGAATAGTCGACTCAACAGGCTCAGGGGATTATATACATGTTCAAATTCAGTTGGCCCGCGTAACGTAGCGTGAATTGAACAAAATTTAATGATTTGCACGCATTGTTCAAGGGTGTAATTTTCCAAGACGATTTACCCAAAAATTAATTACTATAACCACTAAAATTTGACAGCTGTAGCTTTACCAACATGGCCGCTATATATTATCAAAGTTCGAATGCCCCTTTGCGCGCCGTCGAAGTTTTACATCATTTAACAAACAAACTCATTTTCGCATATGATAATATTCCTAGTTAGGATTAATGTCTATGTTAAATTACAATATGAACAAACATTGTTTCGTTGTATGTTAAGTACAGTTATTAAGTTATTACCAGTTATTAGTAGATAAATGCAATAAACAAATAGAAAGGAACATTTCTTAGCTACAATATAATAAATTATGTTCCAGTTATTATAGTTAAATGAAAGACATAAATTATTAACTATAAAAGTCAAACATACGAAAAAGTAATGTTAGGCCATGACACTTGACCTACATAACAGTGTTTTTGTCCTCAGCTATATTTTTGGAATGAAACATCTTTGGGCGTGATGAGAGTAAAATTTTCAACGTCGCAACATTTTTCATGCGACGTTTTTGTGACGTCAGAATGTAACGAATCTTTCTCAAAAAGAACGGAAAATAGGTACTTAACTAACAATCGACAGAGAAATATGAATAAGACAAAAAGTGTACGCATACGCAAAAACAAAAATGGCGCTCACTGCTATCAGCTGTGTTGTACATTATATGTGTCAAAAGTAAAAAAATGGCGCTCACTACTGTCGTCACCTGTTTAGTGCGTTATTCTGTCAAATGTAAAAAATGGCGCACACTACTGCTATCACCTGTTTTGTACGTTATGTGAGTAAAAGTATTCTGTCAAAATTTTGTCAGTATATTTATCTATTTACGATGAATTTATTACTAATTTTGCGTATTATACTCAATTTATTCATAGAACCGCAATGAATCCGCACAGACAGTTGTCAATATAATTTACAACAAGAGCAATACATCCCGACTTCCCGCAGCCGCATTTAGTAGTTTTCTGGTACTGGCATCACGGCTGTTTTTTTTTATTGACAATTGTCTATATAAATTTATTAAAAGATTTTATTAGACATTTACCTCGATTTTTAATGACATTTTGTTAATTTTGCTGAATGTATAGTATTCAAATCTTCTTATACAAAGTTAGCACAATATGTGGACTGACACTTAATATATTTTTTTAAATATTTAACTCAACGTATTTTTCCGGACCTTAAGCACGTTTGCAATTTTTAAATATACGCATAAGTAAGTGCCGTGTGTTTTTCAACAGTGAGTAATATTTATATTTCATTAACATTTATTTTCCTCTCTCTCTGTCTGTCCTCTTACCCCTTACTATATACTTACAAATCGAGGTTTAGGTCGCCACAGAAGTTTTACTTCTGTCATGGGTACTGTCAATTTTTTATGCGAACATTTACTTTCAAAATTATATTTACAGTTTCCGTCTGAAAGGGACTATTTATTAATAATTCCCTTCAATGTTTTTTTTATTGATCTTTATCTGAGTGTAACTTTCTTTTGAAGGGACTAAATTGACGTCTTTTGTATTTTTTAGGAAATAATTTCCTTACGTTACGTGAATTCCCTATTTTTGTATGTAATTTAAGCTTCATTTTCTAAAGTTGCTCTTCTGCACATTCTTTTTCATTTATGTCTTCTTAAATAATTAAGGACTGTTTATATAAAGGTACAAGTTTCTTTACCTATATTTTGGAAAAAAAAATTTTATACATGATTTCTTTTATGAAACTTTATCTTTCAAAACATAATTTAAATTAAATCTTTACTAATGTGTATTGCTTTACTCGAGTTACTTTCATCAAGATTTTCCGTACTTACATCCATCATGGTTTCAAAATGAATGATTTCTTGTTGAATAAATTTATTTTCAACATTATCGTGTTCTATATTTTGGTTCTTTTGTATCTCAGCTTCATTGCTAATACTCCCAAAGAAAACTTGTTCAGTATTTTCATTTTGTTTTATTAAACTTTTATCAACCCTCTTCGCAATGCTGAATGCTTTATTTACATGTAAGGGTTCTTCTTCGGTTCTAATATCAGTGACAAATTATTTACTAGCTTAGTATCAAATAAACTTTCTTTAAATCTATACGAAGTATGAATTTGCAAGATGAACGTTTCTTGTTATCAATTTAAACCATTTTTCGAAATTTTTCTTCTATTGTCATACAGTTAAGTTATCAAAACTATCCCTGATTACGTTTTCAATACTAAGGACGATGTTTCCTATTCAAAAATGTTGTTTTTTTTAAAAGCCTTCATTACTTTATTTTTTAAATGGTTCATTAATTGTCTGATATCTTGCTATTTACTTGCTCGATGAAACGATACTAATAAAACAAACGCTTAGTCTAGTTTTTTAATTTAATCTAGTTTCTAGCATTTTTCACACGGCTAATTTTCACGCGACCTATTATGATTAATTGATGAATTATGATCACATTCGATTATTATGCCAAAACATCTGTATTTTACTTTTATCAAACACAATGACCTGTCTTTACTTTATTCATACGTATCAACCGTAACATATACAATTTGACAGTAACTAAAGATATTTACGTACGTACGAAACATACAAAAGTAATGAATGCAAAACTGAAACGTACAAATCCGATACTCGTACTAGGAAAACATACGAAATATAATTGCGGAGTCTTTAGTGATCAATAAAAAATTATAACGTTAATCACAATTATGGACGTGAGGATTCAAACTAATTTTATACCGGCCGATACAAATATTTCACTAGTATCATATAACTAATAATTTATTCAAGTAAACATCAAGTGTTAATCTAAGTAAACATCAAGTGTTAATCTAAGTAAACATCAAGTGTTAATCTAAGTAACCATCAAGTGTTAATCTAAGTAACCATCAAGTGTTAATCTAAGTAAACATCAAGTGTTAATCTAAGTAAACATCAAGTGTTAATCTAAGTAAACATTAAGTGTTAATCAAATAAACGATTAGTCATATGATACTAATTAAATTATTAGAATTTAAAGTACAGACTCCTCACACAGCGGATTTTTATAGCTTATTCAAATATGAATTTATAAACTCATAACTTAAAACAATGTAAATTTTGTGATACATTTCGCTGTCATGCGTAAAGAAAGAAAAGCGAAAGTAACAAGAAAAGCTGTCAAGTATGTATAGAATTGGCACCGCAATGGTTCCGTCCACTTAATCATATATAAATATTTAACTATTATTATAAATATTTAACTTTTAAACTATTTACGACTATTATTATTATTGGTGATATATTATTTTTAAGCATGTGAATAAATTGTCTATGTAGTATATATTTTGCAGGCGTCCATATATCATAAATTTCTAAAAAAAACTACGAGATTTAGAATTACTACTATAGTTTTCAGTTAAACTTTTGACAGTTTTGGAGATGGGAGAAGAGTAGGGTTGCCATATGTAAAGGGACGTTTCTACAATAGGATGCAGACATGGAATTTAATGCAAAGTTAAAAATAGAACTTATTTCAAATAAGATTATTTTTTCCTTTTTATTTAGGTTATACTGTACAAAAGATTATATTTTAAGTACTAGTGATTTTAGAAAAAAAAAAGGTTTGACCCTACAAAAGGTTTTTTTTAACATAATAAAACATTCAGTTCAATAAAAATAAATAAAAAGTTGTCTTTGACTGCCAAAATATAAAGTGTACTTTTTAACAAGGTTTGTTGGCTTTTTAAATAATGATAATTCAATACATAAATAGTCGTTATATTAACCATATTAATTCTAATTACTAAAAGCTAATAGCTATATTTTGCAAAAGAACTATGCAATGATCTACTTCTCTTTCAATAATCTTATCTAATTTCAGTTGGGAGCTTAATTTTTTAATTCGACAATGACAACAATATTTAGCTTATTATATTCATGTTTTGATTTAGTTAATTTAATCAATTTAGTGACATCGGGATTATTTAATAGTGAATTTAAATCCTGGGACGAGACTCTTCGAAATTGATTCGGACTTGAAATTATGCCTCGATTAGGTCCGTGATTATCCCATTCCAGACTTTCGATTGTTCAAGTTAGCAAAACTACAATGCAGCTGTGGCGAAAAATGGCATCAGAACAATTTTTAAGATTTACCTCAATTTTTCACATTTCCAGGACAAACTCTTTATATTCCTGGACACGGGATAACATCACAAATTCCGTGACAATCCTGGAAATTCCGGACGTCTGGCAACCGTAGAGAACGGACATATTTTTTTCTGGACATTATCTCTAGAAGTGTCTCACATGAAATTCTAAAAAAAATCCTCAAAACGGTATATGAAATTGAAGAAAAAAATATTTTTGCATCACTTTTCTCTCTAAAATTACGGTTTACAAATATTTTTTAAAATATATGCGGCTAAATATGCTTTACAATTATTCTAAATTTGATTATACGTCAAATAGTTTCTGAGAAAAACACTTGTGAGAGATGGACAAACATACGGATGCGTGGTTGACTTTATAAGAATTTCGTTTTATATAGTTCCGTACCCGAAGGATCCGGACGAACCTTATTTTTGTAGGAACGCTTTCAGTCTGTCCGACTAATCGCACGTTTGTAAAGGGTTATGTCTCCTAAACAAAATAAGATATTGACTTGAAATTCACGCGTAACATTTGGTTCATTGACCCAAAATCAATTAAAATAACTTAAAATTAAAAAAAAAGCTTTTTAACTAGAGTACAAACCTGGTTTTCACATTTTAAATTTAAGATAAGCACGTAGCTTGAATTGAACAAAGTTTAATGATTTTCACGTATTGTTCAAGGCTGTAATTTTTCATGATGATTAGCCCAACATTAATTACTATAACCACTATGTTCGCTATAACTACACAACTGTTGTTAATTACTATTACCACTAAATTTGCTATAACCACACAACTGTAGCTTTACCAACATGGCCGCTCTACATTATCAAAGTACGAGTACCCCTTTTGAAGACCCTTTAGTTTAACACGACGCCTTAAAAGTTTTACATCAATTAACAAACAAACTCATTTTTGCATATAATAATATTCGTAGTTAGGATTAATGTCTACTAGAAATTACAATATGAACAAACATTGTTTCAATGTAAGGTAAGAACATTTATTAAGTTATTACCAGTTATGAATAGATAAATGCAATAAACAAATAGAAAGGAACGTTCTTTAGCTACAGTATAATAAATTATGTTCCAGTTATTAAAGAAATACATAAATTATTAATTGTATAAGTCAAACACACGAACTCAAGTAATGTTAAGCCATGACACTTGACCTACAGTTTAACAGTTTTTGATGTGAAACATCTATAGGCGCAGGTATAAATCGGATCGTTGACGTGGCGACGCTTGCCGTGGCGACGGGTCGCCACGCTATACTAAGGTATAAATATAGTCTATATAGTAGAGTGTACGGTATGGCGACGTGTCGCCATGCGCAACCGACTACGCGACGCCCTCCTCACTCAGTTCGACGCGGCTGTTTACTACGGTACACATAACCTGTGCTTTATTATTTTTGTATTAATTGTAAATAAATGTTATTAAATAAAGTCACCGTTTTCTGTAATAAATTCGTAATACTTTATTTTTTCATTATGCTATATTTAGCTCCTGCAAAAATCTTGTCTTTTATGCATATTACTTGTACGAACACGATGTTTCACATTTGCCAGGCGTCCCGTGATGGCTCACGGTTTTTTTGTCTATAGCTATATTTTTGGATTGAAACTTCTTTGGGCGCGATGTGAGTAAAATTTTCAAGGTCGCAACGTTTTTGTGATGATGTGTAACGAGTCTATCTCTATTTATCTCTCTAAATAGAGTACAAATCTGGTTTTCACAATTTTTTCACTGTCAAAACCACAATTTCTTTCACCGTCAATGTTGTAATTTTTAGACCCGTTTTGTTACCGGATCTATTCCAAAAACGGCATTACGTGGAAAACTGTAATTCGGTTCTAGTATTTTTCGTATCACATTGAATTCTAAAAAGAGCTAAATATAATAGTGAAAAAAATATAAGTACCAAAATCAGAATATTTTTGAAGAATTCACAATATTTTAAGGCTATGAAATACAATATATATATTGAAAAACATAACACATATTTACATATTGAAAAACAATGCACATGCAACATATTTACATATTGAAAAATAAAATCTGTATTCGCAAATCATTTGATAGAAGCATTATATACTTCCAATGGTTCAAATGTATAGGGGCTTTGTTGTGTACAGGACCCTCGTAGTGCGAGTTTTACTTGCACTTGACAGGTTTATTTCCTTTTAATTTAAGGAATCAGATAAAAAACAAATATAACATAAAATTATCGCACATTTAATTTAAAATATGAGTATTCCACAATTATGTTACGAAATTAAAATATTTTATGCAAAAAGAAAACAAATTTGACCGATTTAGTAAAAAAGCGTGCGAACTGAACGTTCCCTACATCGCGAATACATGTATTCGGTTTGAAATGAATATATGTATAAATAAATTAGTTAATATGCGTTCGGAATAAAGGAATTTGCATTTACAACACGTGACTTTCCCGGTAAGCTTCTTTATTATTCCCCTCTTTACATCATCGTCAGAACGGGCGTAGGTACGTTTTGCAATTGAATTTACCGTAATGGGATAAAATGGTGGAATACAAAAGGTTAATATGAATTATTAGTTGTATTGAATATATTTGGCGTTAATTTTGTTGAAATTCATTATCCACGATTAAATGGAACTACGTGATGTAGTATTATTTCTACTTTCTTTAATTTCTTTACCACGACCTAGGTTTCGTTGTATTACAACTTCTTCTGATGGGCTATTAGCAAAGAATTCTTTGCTAATAGCCCACTTTAATATACACATGCGGTACATATGGTGGAGTTATTGCTACGAGAATAATTTCTTACAGCCAACCGGAACATCAACCTAGCCCCGCTCGATGGACGGCCGGGAATCAAACTGGATCCCTGTGGTGTGCCGCGTCATCAAAGTCCGTGCATCTTGTGATCAACCCAAAACACCACGGCTATTTTATTAATAATAACAAATTTCACAATTAAATGAAACTACTTCTTTACCACGACCTAAGTTACGTTGTATTACAATATCTTCAGGTGGCCAATTGGCAAAGATCTTTGCTAATAGCCCACCTGAAGATGTTGTAATACAACGAAACCTAGGTCGTGGTAAAGAAATTAAAGAAAGTAGAAATAATACTATATCACGTAGTTCCATTTAATTGTGAATAATTGTTAGTCTATTTAACTTCATTTAATCTTTCATTCAGCTTTTAATTTATTAACGACACATCTAATCTAGCGATTTTGTGATAATCGGCGGTATTGCATGTTAAGATAGATATCAGTACAGATTTTCAATCTTAGCGTTCAGTACCAAACCGATAAAATAACGCTTATCAACTCAGCATCTGTCCGTCCAACCATCTCCGGTTACCACATGCAATCTGCAGAAAATAGGAATTGGTGGTTAAAATAATCAATACAAAGGCAAAGAATAGTAACTATTACTGCGTAAAGAAGCGACACTCTCCTCCCCCCGTCAATTTAACGTCACCCGCAGATGTCGGGTACGATCGAGAGTACGCATTCCTAGGTTGCTGCTCGCTGGGTGCACGCGGATTTGTTCGATTTTGCTATCTTTTGTTGAATTTAATTTGCGTTATTTTGTCATACCTGATAGCTATTTGTAATAGACTTGGGCGATACAATTATTTTGAGTTATTGTGTACGACGAGTACAAGTATTATAAATATTGGCAACATATCGGTGACAAAATACTCGACGAGTATGGGCGACGTAATTCCAATGTAAGAGGACTCTATTACAAATATATATATATATATATATATATATATATATATATATATATATATATATATATATATTTATATTTATATATACATATACTTACAAAGTTCTATTACAAATATATATAGACTTAAAAAAGTTAAGACAACTGTATGTTCTTATAAATAATTTTGTTAAACTTATTAGTTAGATATATAATTTTATGTACACAAACATTCACTGAGCAATTTTAAATGAAATTTAACTGTTCTTTTTTGTTTTCTTCGAACGTAAATTTGTTTGCATAATGTATACTTGTAGTGTCCGCTATTGGCTAATTAAGAGATCTTTTACACGCAGCAAATCTAAACAAGTCAAAAATACAACGCAGAAAATATTTCAGTGTATCACATTTTCAAATAAACAAAATATATTTCTAAGTTTTTATTTTGTTTTTAAAATTCACACTACGTATATTTTTCAAATTCTATATTAATATTATTATTATCAAACCACTTTCACACAATTTTATGTATAGTGTGAAATATTTATTTACATAATTACATTTTTACAATTAGGTAATAATGAAGACACGTGCACTAGTGTAAAGTTACTACACCAGCGTGCTATCGAGTCATTCGATCTTTAGATTGATTAGAAAGAGAAACAGCTACGTTGCTGACGTATTAGGATAGACTCGCTCGATCGGCGCGATTGCTCGTAATGATCGAGACCGATATGTAATTGTAATAAATTTTCTTTACCTGCACACTGCTGACAGCCCTACATTAATTTACGCACACACACAAACGGCTACGGATAGGTGAATACGTACGTAATAGTGTAGGTAATTAAATCTGTTCGCTAGTATGGAGTGTCGGGACTTGACACAGGACTGAAAATCGGAAGGCAAAATACTTCTCTGTATTATTACAAGAAAATATTTATTTCGGCGTGTCAAGTTATAAGTTAATATTGGCTAAATATTTCAATTATTGTACGTCGAAAAATCGGGAGCTTTTGTGTCTCGCGAAGGCTGACACGGAACGCGTAGTGGCACCCATAACAATTGAGACGTCCCATATAAATATGGCACGATATTGACAACGCTAATCACAGCTTATTTGCTCCAAGATCGCGACAACGCTAGTCACAGGTTATTTGCTCAAAGATCATGACAACGCTAGTCATAGCTTATTTGGTCAAAGATCATGACAACGATAGTCACAGATTATTTGCTCAAAGATCATGCGACGCCCAAGACGAAAACCGTATTTTAACATATTTATACTTAATAATGACCCAAGCATAAGGTACAAATGTCTTAATGCGCAATTTTAGGTTTAACTTCAACACATACCGGCGTGACATCTCACAGTTCACGTAGTGTAGAAGTCTTCTACACTACATCTTGCGTTTAATTTTTAATCAAAGCAATCAGCTTAAATTATATAATTCTAAAAGTTGTCATCGACACTTGTATTATTTATCTCATCTTCATACGACTATCTTCTTTTTATACATAAAATTTTGAGCATTCTCTATCTCTTTCATTATAGTTAACACGCGGCCATACTTGGGACATATTTTGTTCGTTTTAAATGGATATAATGTGTCTATAGAATAACGTCTTTGAATAAAGGGTGGTTATAAAGACAGTAGCGAGAGGTAACAGGCGTTTCACTACTAACAAATAGCAAATAATTTAAAAATATTTGACGGAAAAAATAACTAACAACTTATTATAGTTAGCACTAAAATTATTAAAGTTAAAGTCAACATTTATATGAAGCGAAATCTATAATTGTAACACTAATTTATATATCAAAAATTTTCTTAAATAACATTATCATTAAAATAATAGGAAATTAATAAAAATCAGAAAAATATGTGAGAGAGGATATTATACTGAATTAATATTATAAGCATCAAATATATATCCAATTAGTTTAAAAATACTTATGTTAAATACTTAGTTCGAATTTCGTTTGACCACTTTTCCGTTATGTACCAATACCACGTGATGCTAAGTCAGTTCGGATAGTATCGTAAATACTGGTTAATCGATAACGAAAAGTACTCATAACTTTATTTATCTTTCAGTCACTTAACGCCAAAATGATATATTAATTGTTTACTTAATTAAATCCTTGCTCAACTAACGTTAAATTATTGAACGTATATAACTAACATTAAATTACTGAACGTATTGGTAACAACCAATACGTTCAGTAATTTAATGAGACACAGAAACAAACACAAAATTACTTATCAAACAAACACATAACAACATATTAAAATACAATGAATACAAACACAAAAAATATGTGAAGCACAAGTAGAACTCGCACTACAAAGATTTCGTACGCATAGACACATATAAATATTTAAAAGTACATAGTATTTCTAATTATATATTTAGAAATATAATTTTTTCGTAGCGTATACATATTATCTACAGCACCTTTCACATGCGCAAAAACATGGTGCGTATTTATAAAATTAAAACATCTAGTAATCTGCCCTAATTTCACCAACCATGTTTTTTCATGATTTTTTGCTCTATGGTTTCGGAAATAAGTAGAAGAACGCGTTGTTTTCATATATTTTTTGGAATATCGTTTTGTATATAAAATTTAAATTGTAAAAACAATTGTTTTGTGTCTCTCGTAACAAACTCTTTCCGATTGTATCCCATATAATGATATATACAATTTAAAAAAAATTGTTTCGGGACCTTTATTTACCCTCACTTTTATTATTTTATAAACATTTTAAAAAAGTTAGCCAGTGCCAAAAAAATGTATCCGGAAATATAGGCGAAAAAATATGATACATATTTAAAAAATTATGACATCTGAACTCACCGCTATAGCTTTTCAACAATCGTTGCGTTGGCTTCTATAAACCTGAATCTTTTTCATAATTTTAGGAGGAACAGTTCCCGTAATGAGGGCTGGATACATTTTTTTTTCATATCTTTCGTTATATCTCTGTGAATGTAATAAATAAAATTACGAGAAAAATCTTTTCAAGAGCCTTATAATGACCCTTTCAAATGATGATACTCCTCGCTATACATATAATTAAAACAAAATAATTTTCGAGTACTTAATTTCCCTCCTCCAACATTTCTAAATGAGATAAGTGCGTTTAATCTGTTTTATTATTATGCCAATTTAGGAGTTTCTACGTCAAGTTGTTTCTGAGAAAAAGAGCTAGGATGTACAGACGGCCAGAAACTTAAGTGATCTTATAAGGGTTCCCTTTTTGCTTTTGAGATATCGAATCCTAAAAACATAGTGAAAGTAGTAAGCTGACCTAACTATTTCACAGTCTTGACAAGTTGAGGTGGTGCAATGCCTCCAATGCCACGTTAAGTAAGTAGAGTGCACGGCCAAACGGAAATCGAAAATTGATGGCGCGTACATGCTGAATATGAAATTTGGGTATTTAAATAACAATCCAGCACAAAAAAAACAATTATAAACCCCCAACATAAATAATGAGTTGTCTATGCAACCTGGTAACAATTTATATAATTGCAGGGTCACTTGCAAATTTCTTCTTAAATGCCGAGAGTTATATCCAAACATGCCCAAAATGAGGAGGTTACGGTATACATGTGAGAATGGCATAACATATACATAATTTTTAAAAGAGACAAACTGAGTAAATATTTTCTCTATTTACTCCGATATAAGGACAGAAGTTACCTCGTACAGAGACCGAATAACGAAGTTCGGTTCCACTTTGCTAAGCATGAGATATTATACAAAGTATAATACAACTAGGAGTGCCCCATGACAAATTCGAATATCCCAAATGTAGTCTCTTAGAGGTATCGATAATGTGATCGTGAAATGAAGAAGCTATTCATAAATACACCGACTCCCGCATATTGAAAACACAGAACCAACAAAAGCAAGATAATTTATAGACGTAGGCGTCCGGATGCGGAAACGAGAATAGATTATCTATTATATTATGCGCACTTACTTAATTAAATTCAAGTTGGTTTTTCCAACTCCGTGGTAAAATTGAGTCAACGTTCCTCGGAACCATCTCACCATCGCAATAATTACTTCTTCCAAGAAACAACTCCAATTTGTCGGCAAAAACAGGTTTTTGTGACTTTAACTTCAAATTCAATGCTGTAATAGCAAATCATTAATAATTAAGAAAAATATAAGAAATCCAAAACAGCTACCTTAGTTTACGATGCAGTTAATAATATAATACTTTGATATAAAACCTTCGTACCGGACAAACTTGCTTCGAGATCGTAAGTGGTTGACGAAAAAGTGAATTAAATGGAAACATGATTCAACCTCCAGTAGTTTTATTACAACATATCGTTATCATCGTGGTCAAAAGCGTTTTCTAAATTGGAATAGTCCAAATCTACCTGGTGCCCTTGATCCACCTCATTACACACGAAGTCAAAAAATGAAGAAAGATTCGTGACGATAAAGTATCTAGGACTAAAACCATGTGGAGAATTTGTGATTTGAGTGTATGCAAGATTATTTCAGAAACTTTAACTAAGCGAAATACACCATCATAGACCCGTAGCTGCTCAATTCGGATGTAGAACTGTTTTTGAAAGCCATAATTCTGGATATTTACTAAAACTAATACTGAAATTATTCATGTACGTTAAAAGGTGAGACAAACAATTTAGGATACGTCTTTTTTAAATAAGGTAGAAGCGCATCTGGGTCCCAGCTCCATTTCGGTTGAAGCTGACAAAGGGCTAATCGAAAATCTTTACTATCTACCCTCCCAATATGTGTATGAAACGAACTAGCGGAATCTACTGAGATAGCTCTACTGTCACTGCATCCAATGTTGGACTACGTTAAAAAGCGATTGAGAGTATACACACTAGGTAGCTGATCACCCAACTAAGGAGTCCCACTCTAGGCTACAGATCAGGAAAGCTACTTGAATCGAACATACGGCCAGAATTCTTTCAAAGCATTTTTAGGATAGTCTCAACTTACCCGAATGTAAGTGCCAGGCAAGACTTCCATATCAGTCTTAACTTTTTGCGCCACAGATCAAACATTACATATCGTGAGATCGTCACTATGTTTTTTTACGTTTTATGGTAAAACAAATTTGTTTTAATGTCGCAGATCAAATGGGCGCTAAACCATATTAGATATTGTTACTGGTTATTCACACCTATTCACACTTTTTAATTGACACGCACTCATTTACTTTCATCATCACACTAAAAAAATCAGTCATTAAATCTAAAATTTCAGCTTTATATAGATCATCTCAATTCGTATTTTAAAATTTAAAATATGAGATTATAAAATCTACCATACCAAAGTTTTCAATGCTGGAATCAAAGATCCCCTTTTCAACAGTCCGAGAGAAAAACCTAATATTTATGTCAGGTGGAGGATAACATGCATCCATCTCATTACGACCTCGTCCACTAAAACCTAGACTTTTATGTAAGCTCCAGGTCAGTTGAGGGAGCAAAACACCAAATCGAGTGTCATGCCGCCGCAACTCGCAACTCCTTTACATTGAGTAAGGTCACGGTGCGACATGAAATATTCAAAAGAGTTAACGACTCTCAAAGATGTACTAAATTAATTAAGTCACCGAGGACGAAAATGTTATTCGATTATAAGACGTACACGCAATTTTAATAAATTCAAATAATGAAAAATAACATACAATAGATGGAACCTACAAAACACAAACAATAAACTCAAAACCGGACACTGATATAAATATACATTTATAAAGATTAACACCAATATCAGGGGCGTTAGTTATAGGGGGGATATGTGCAATGATTAAAACACCTCCACTTCACAGAATATTTTCACCGTTTACAGGCAATAAATCCGCCGCTGAATAGCGAACTGATCAGCCAAGTCTCAGAAAGAGCAAATTTAGCAGGGTCAGTTGTTTGGAAACTCAGCGTGCTTCGTCCAAGATGCTCCCACGTTTTGATAAGATACGCTGAATTGGTTAAGTTTACAGTTGTTTGTAGGGACAACTTTTCCGACGTAGCGCTTTATATATATATATGTGTGTATATATATATATACACACATATATATATATAAAGATTGCAAAGCTATTTTTTTCAGTTTTGCAAAAAAAAATGTTTTCTCTATTTTCCAACGTAAGTACTCCAACGCAAGACTTTTCCGACGTAACGCCCACTCCTAGAAGGACACATTCATTTTCAGTCTAAAGTTTATTGATAGCCGATTTCAATGCTCCAACTTTAAATAATGTATACTACGTAGCCAAGTGATGCTACGTAGTTATTACAGCTGGACATACCACCGAATGACACAGAGCCTTCACCACCAAAAGGTCCTCGGTGTACACACACACACACACACAAGCACGCACGCAGACACGCAAGCACACACACATACTTTAGTTTAAGTTCAATAGCCCTATTCTTTTTAAAAATATTTTTTTTACAAATTTGGAAAATAGCGAAGACATATTTTTTGGAAAAACTGAAAAAAATAGCTTTGCAATCTTTATACTCATATCCCAGATAATCGAACATAAATATTTGTAAAATAATTAATATAATCTATAAAAGTAAAATACCATCATAATACCAAAATATTTTTAAAAAAAATAAAAAACCAAACTATTTTATGTTTAAAAAAAAATGCCAAACTATTTTATGTTTACACGTAGGTACCTCCGTTTGTATTTTAGAATTCGCATCCGATATTTATTTATGTATTTTCATGTTAATTTATATAAACATACATTAAACAAACACATTGCTATATAAGCAATATCTTACAGTAAACTGAAACAATACATATGTATATTGACAACACAACACCAATTATTTATATTAATTGTAAACCTAAATTGCAAATGAGTTACTCTCAGTGAACACTAAAAAAGAAAGAAGTTCTCATGATATATTTAAGTTAACAAATAGATTGGACAAGCAGAGAAAGTATAATTCAAAGCAGAAAAGGAATTAGAGATAAGAATAATTTTTTGTATGATTTTCGATGTTATAACTCGACGATATGTTTCTATTCATAATAATATATAAACTGACGTGGCCGGCCGTGTCTGCCTGTTTGTCTCAATTAATCTTTGAAACTATTCGTAGAATTTTGATACTGTTTTAAGACATAATAGATCATTTATCAACTAAGGGTCGTATATTACTTATTGCCATACAACATAATATATCCGTGTATTAAATTTTTTTCGAACGAATGCTTTTCACTGCATGTCTTTCCCGCTTTCTGACAATGCGAAGTCTTTCTCAGATGATCGGGCAAGATGGATAATTCATAAAACGCTTTAATATTGAAGTGACACGAGGCTATTCTTATAAAACATTATTATGAAAGCGGAGTCAATAAGCAAAATAAATTATCTGTAAAAAAATTAAATTATCGGTTCTACGTGTGCGAAGCGGAGTCGGGTCACTAGTGTTAGAATAAAATTGATCCAGAGTTTGGCACTGTTGGAATATTGACATCAGGTTAATTGTATAGCAATGTCGCCCCTCCTGTACGGACTTTATTTTCTATGGCTTAGGATATTAAGTATATTTGTAATTCTTTCTATCCGATGAAAATAATAGTTACTGTGGCAATATGCCCATCCAAAGTTCTCATAGACTAATAGATTAAAAATTATCTACGTCTTCACGATCACAATATAATTCTAATTCAACAGCCATCATGTAGAATAGCGTTGGCAGACACCCGGTATTTCATGGGGCCTCCCGTATTTTTAGCCAGATTTAAGCGCCCGATGGAACGAAAATTATCATACCTTCCTGGAATTTGGAGCTAATAAACCGTGCGCGCACGAAAAGAGGTCGTAGTGTTCGTCTATGAATGATAATTGAACAAAGGCAACGAGTAAACGTAACATTGTTTAAGCTCCCCGCCCGAACTTCTTCGAGACGAACGTAATGTTAATAAAAATATTAACATTAATTATAATTCACAATTAAATGAAACTACGTGATGTAATGTACGTGATGAAAAAGATGGGATCTTTGCTAATATCCCACCTGAAAATGTTGTAATACAACAAAACTTAGGTTTTAAAGAAAGTGCTTTTTTAAAATTAAAGAAAGTAGAAATAATACTATATCACGTAGTTCCATTTAATTGTGAATAATGAATTTCTACAAAATTAATGCCAAATATATTCAATATTAATTATAATATTAATATAACACGCATAAATTACTATTTTAATTAAAAAAAAAGAACTTCCTTCGTTTTTCCTTTATCCCGTATTCCATTATGAAAACCTTGTATTTATTTTGCTTTTCAGCGTCTGTGCCTCAAAGAGGAAAAAAAACTACTATAATGTACAATGAAAAAATACTTAGAAAATGTAGTGTATGATAGATTTTTTAAACTAAAATGGGAAAGAATACGTAAATTACGTCGGTTATGTATTTCTGTGCGTTTGTAAAGCGACCTAAACAAACCAAAATATGGTAATTTTTTTATAGCGAATATATAAATATTAAATATATATATATATATATATATATATATATATATATATATATATATATATATATATGTATATTTATTCGATAAGATCAAGATAGCACACATCTTAAGAAAGGGGATAAGAAGCTAGGATAAGGAAAGCATTTAATGACTGTAGAATTTAGTTATAATTGGTCATTAAAACGGTTTTCGCTATAGTATATTTTAGTCCATTGGCAGGTCTATAAACACTGTAGTTTCAATAGAAACCAACCATAGACTAAACATTCCGAAACCTTCCAAAGGTCTGAACAAATTTCATTACTCGTATTAGCAATTTTACAATATACGAGCAACAAAAAATTGTAAAACTGATTTTCTAAAAGTCATAAGTCAATAAACTGACCATTTAAAGTCAAAATATTTTCAGAAAAACGATTTGTGTTGCGTCCTAAAATCCACGCGAGTAAATTCATAATTAATACATAATCTCTGCAAAGGCGATCCTTTGTAAAAAGCCGTCAAACTATATCAAAGGTGCCGCGATACATCGGCTTTTATCATCAACTGTCATTTGTTATATTAAATTTTGAATATCTCGGTAATATGCTTTCAGTTCAATTCACATCGCGCACGAAGCAGTTGTAAAGAAATGCAAATATCGGTGAACATATTGTGGAAAACTAAAATCGTTCGTTCATATTTATTTATGTGAAAAAAGTGATTATGAGTTATAATATGAAGTTAAGTATACTTTTATTTGCGTTCAGTTTATGTGTAATAAAAGTTATTTTATATATCATTATTATATAAGATCCAACGAACAATAATTGTGAGTACTGTACAAAATAAAACTTGAAATTATTAAATACTAAAAATGGAAATTTATAATAAAACAGTGGAATTTAAAAATATCTTTTAAATTAAAAAAAAAGTTCGAAATGGATTAATAACAAAAATTAAACCATTTTTGGAATTTTTGTCTATCTCCCACATTACTTTTCTTTCATATGTTTATACGAGCATTACGTAGAAAGTACCAAAAATCATTTACATAAAAAAATATAAAACTGGAATTTAGTGTCAATAATAATTAAGTTTTTTTAATATCAAATGTAGATAAAACTATGTATTTAAAAAAAACAAGGTAGTTAATAAAAAGGAGTAGGAATCGTGTCGAGAAGGATTCGTGTCGTGATTATTTTAATAAAAAAACAATTGCCATGAAAAGCGGCTGGCAATTAGCTGTTATATTAAAAATTAAATATCAAAATAAAACCTTTCGTTGCAATATTTATGCTTTTTTAAACTGAATCTGTTGTTTGTACGAATACGTGGTTATATTTAGGTATTCAGTATTTACTGCCGCTAAGTATGGATATAAAATGAAAGAAAATATAAAGGCGGTTCGTTGAAAAAACACAGTTTATATGGGAAACATTTTTCAAATAAATATAACAAATAAACAGTAAAGTTTTTCTTGATTCTAATATGCATTTATTGCCAAATAAAATTTGCCATCTGTGATTATTTAAAAAAAAATTGTTTTTCAAAGCGTTTTTATTACTGACAAACGGCTGCCAAACATTATAATTCAAATGTATTTTTACGCAATCTTTTTAATTCTTTCAAAGTTTGTTTTTATTTCTTTTTTGTCAATTCACGTTTCTGTTTTCATATTCAGTGCTCAGTAAAACGAAATTTAGTCAAAAATATGCGTTTATGTGAGAAATTATAATTCATTGAACGCATTTTTTATGAAGTAAAGAGTGAGCAACGCCCAAAAATACACAAACAATGTTTGATATGTACTTCTTATAGTTTCATTTAATTCAAAGTAATTAAATTTTCGTTAGAGGTTGAATGACTTTGCATCGAGGAATTTTCGTTGCATTTCTATTCCTTAGAGCCTAAGTATGCTTCGAGATATGAAGTTTTTGGAATAGGAATACGGTTAAGGGCACATATAATGGATAATATGGTCATCGGTACTTGCATCACTGAGTAACTACTAATTAAAAATGGCGATTTCAGATATATAATAAAATATTAGTCTTCTAACATTTACCACATGATTTGGGATATTGACACGGAGAGACGAAACATCGATTTTTAGTTATTTAAAATATTGAATATATTTGGCGTTAATTTTATAGAAATGCATTATTCACAATTAAATGAAACTACGTGATATAGTATTATTTCTACTTTCTTTAATTTCTTTACCATGACCTAGGTTTCGTTGTAATATCTTTGCTAATATCCCACCTGAAGATGTAATACAACGAAACCTAGGTCGTGGTAAAGAAATTAAAGAAAGTAGAACTAATACTACATCACGTAGTTTCCTTTAATTGTATTTAAACTATATTAAAAACAAAATATTCGACTTACAATATTGACAATATGGTCATACGGCAGCCGCAGACTTTTTTGTCAATTTTTCTATGCACGCATATTTGTAAGTAGTTTAAACCTATTCTAATGCATGAAATACAACAATGAATTACAGCAAGTACTTAGTTTTAGATCTGTCTGTCGCTACAAATTGGGTAAACTAAATAATCCATATCCTTTATAACTTTTCAAAATAAAATGTTTTTTAACTAAAAAAAACAACGAAATATATAATTCATAATTTTTTAAATTTCATCAAAAACATTTTAAAATATGGATTTACGCGCAAGTTTCAGGAAAGTTACCATAAACTATTATTTCTTTTACTTCTTTCTTCAATTCAATTATTAAGTAAAGAATGTCTATTTAAGAAAAAAGAATTTTTATTTACGATAAGCAGAGTGTAGAATTCATGTCATCTGAGTCAACATTTTCTTAAGACTGAAATCGATGGATATCGAATCTTCGAAGCTAACGTTCATCTTGGACTTGGCCTGTTTTCATTCTATCGTACAAGAGTTAAAAACCCCTGAATGTTGGTAATATTCCAAAATATTTCTTAGTAATCTCATTTCTCAAGTATTGCGAGAACTTCACAAAATACATGTTTATTTATTGTTTTCTTTTTTCCACCTGGTCAGTAGGGCGACAAGTTTACATGAAGCTTATTACCTTCTGAGGTCTAACGAATAATTATCTTCATGTAAAACTGTTTTTAAAAATAGCATCACTTGGAAATGACTGGTATTACTTCTATAAAAGTGTTTGCGTAATAAAATGTATAGCGTTTCCAAAAACTCTATTTTTAAATTTACTTACGGTGTATTTACAATAAATAGTATGCAGATATATAAACAGGTATAAGCGAAGCTATTTTATAACTTCGCTTATACCTGTTTATATATCTGCATAATATTTATTGTAAATACACCGTAAGTAAATTAAAAATATGATTATAAATTAACTTATTCATATCATTTCATTTTTAATAACTGAATAAGAAGTTATGATTTTGTCAACACGTCTCAGTTCTATTACTCTCCTATAATAAAGTATTACCCAATGACGCGTCATTAGAGGTCTAGAAGTAATTTATTTTTAGGTAATATAGCAAGTACAATGCCGTTTATAATTTTTTCGAAGTTACATTCATCTGACCTACTATTCTATTCGTTCGCTCGCGGTAGTATCCAATCGAAGTTACTGCTTTATATATCACACATACGTTATTCAAAAATCGAACGCATACTAATATCAAGCCTTTTGACACATTATTCTTATTTGTATTCACTCCCATTGCGCATATAGTCGCACTACCAACATTTACGAAAATTCAATTTAGTATGAATGTAGTAGCAGTATTTTTGCTTTCAAGGCTATTTCTTCTTATGTTTAAATAAATCCTCAACATAATTTTTTTAAGTATACAAAATGTTTAGTTTTATATGTGAAACTTACTGAAGCATAGTTCATTCATATTATATAAAAATACGTACGTAAGTTGAAATAACAAAATGGCAATCGTTTTCGCTGTACTGAACTTAGTAACACAGCATTGATTAAACATCTCGACAGGTGCTAAACCGACAGACTACTGAATTCATCGAAATAATACAAAAATGACAGGAGTCCACATTATAGGTGAAACTCCGGTGTTACCAAATTTTTCGTAGATCTAGCAACCTTTGATTTCTTGTTCAAATCAACCGCTATATTATTATCTAATCCATCGTATGGCTAAACTCCATATTTTTTGCTTTTATAGCGATTCAAGTTTGTGGGGTCATTATACCATTCGCCAAATTTTATTTCTTTCCAGTTAATTATAACAATATTTCATCAATTGTTTTTCCCTAATTTCTTTTTTATAACCAATTTCATTTTATATCCAATCTTCTATATTACCAAACTCGCAGCTTTAAATATTGCCAACTATTACAGACAATAGCACTTCACACCGTAGTTTTAATACGGGTGATAGTTTTATTAAGCGATTATTACGGGCAATCCAACCCGAAATATTTAAAATTATTTTGAAAAATATATGCTCCCTTTAAGAAATAATACTAAAGTCTTAAATTGGATCTAAATTGAATTTTATGCATTTTAATTCCATTTTTACATCTAGAACGTAAAGAAAATAGAGTAGTAGATCTAACAACTTTTCAACCCTGCTTCCTAATTCTTAAAGTTTTGAATTGGTAACACTGCATGACTCCTTCACTGTTTTTAAATTAATTATACAAACTCTTATCGATTAACGACTCGTGAATCTCACACATTATACAAATTTAATTTTACAAAATAATTCAGATTGACACGTAATTTAAGAAAGTAAATCATAAAAGAAATGCTTGTTTTTGGTCGCGTTTTAGGCAAAATAAATGAAGTAAATTGTTGTTATACAGCCAGTTTTCTTTACAATATTTTCTATAAGTTTACATGCAGTGTAAAGAAAAATACTTATATACAAATCAATACTACCCAAAAACATAATGAGTATGGAAAAGATGAATGTTTGCATCAGTCATTATGGTTCATTGCCATTTTATTTATTTCATTGTAATGTCGTTCCAAATGACTTTCGAAAATCTTCTCTACGAAATCTATTTCTGTTTTGTACTTAATAGTCTTTAAAGAATTGCTAAAGTTTTTGCTTCACACTATTCACAGATGTTTTGGGGACCGATTTATGCAAGTCTATTAGATATCTCTTAATAACATTTAGAAAAATTCGCTCGAAATTATTTGGCATCTAATTTGACATTTAAAGTTATTTCCGTTAGTATTCAACCACCGTTTTCATTCATGGCTTTAACGTGTTTATCAACTGAATTTAAAAATAAATATATTTTTTAAAACAAAAATGTCAGTTTTTTCATACAGAAAAAAAATTCGGAATATCAAAACTCAAAATCATTTCAATTTAAATAAATAGATATGTGTTTTATATAAAACCTATTTTATAAATACGGAATGTGCTTAAATTAATAAAGTATGAACTATTGAATAAGTAGAGCTAGTGCTTTCAGTTTTCTTCGACGAGAGTTTTTTTTTCAGCCAAGTAAATTTCACATGAGGAGAAATTCAATATCTGATAAAACTTTGAAATAAATTCATTAAATTTTACATGCGGTCAGACCTATTTTATCAGAGACTTCGTTATATTTCTTTTCGAAGTATTTGAATAGGTATGTAATCTAGGTTCACAGTGTAAAATTTGAAATGACGCCATCATAACGAATATTCAAAAGAACAAGTGTAACTTTGCTTTTATTTAAATGATTTTATTACATCAAACTTATTTATAACTTTTCTAAACTACAAAATAATTTTATTATTTTTATTTACTTTATGCCACCGTAAAAATGATATAAAGTGAAAACGATTAAATTGTCCCCTAATTAGATTCTAACTTGATAGATAAGTTTCCCGCTTTGTCCGTGTACTCGTAACCTTCACCTTCGGTCGCCATTACATTTACAGTATTTGTAGAGTTAATATGCGTTTAGTATTTAGTGTGTTGAAAAAGTTATTTCAGTTGTATATCTTAAAAATTATGTTTTAGTGTCTTATATTAGCAATAATATGTATAGATTGTTAAGTTTGCGTCGAAAAATATTTTATTAACGCAGTGTATAGGGGTATCTAAATATAACAAGTGTATATCGAAGAGAAGAAGCCTTTCCGTAAGTTGTACATGTTTTTGTTAAATTTTAACCGTTTCAGTTAAAACACATTGAAATAAATTACTTCTATATGAAATCTAATGATAACCTTAAAGAAAATCTCACAATGTAGTACGTGTAACGCAAGCGCTTTCGATTAGTATGGTAGTCATCATTTACAGCAATATTTAATTAGTAATTATATTTAAACTAAAGCCACGCTACACGAGTAGGAGAAATAAGCTTCATAAAGCACAATACTGATTTTGAGATTTTATATCAACGAATTTTTCTTCTAGGTGCCTTGACTTTGTTCGAGTTATTTATCCTACATGGTAAAAATCTGACTTGCATTTTCGCTGGTATAATTTAATAATATTCTCGATCAAATTTGGTCTATTGAATACTTTATAGACACTCGTGCCAAATTGTTTTTTGCTATCTGCTTTTCAAAATGGCTATATCTACCGTTTAAATAACGATTGAAACCAGAAATTACCTTTCATGGTCAATGTATCAAATGGGCCTTTTTAATCAATATTAGAATATAAGTCCCATTCTACTTAGTTTACTTAAAATAATATTAAAAATGTACAGCGAAAATTAAAAGAATTTTCAAAGTGTAAGTTGTGTCATAGAGTTACATCAGATCAGAAAGGAAAGTTTTGTTCGGAACGGCTGATTAAAATAATGTGAAGGTCATCATTATCGTATTGCGCCTATTGTCTTATTGGATGTAATGTCTATAATATTAAATTTACAATATAAATATCAGTGCCTGTGCATATGTGCATATTTGCTATCCCCTTCGCACCGAAGGAACCCATTTACATATAGATTAATTTTGACATGATTCGAATTACAAGGGTGGGCCCATGCTTACATTATTTGCGTGTACAGAAATTTAAGAATATGTACTTTAAATAATCTATTTCTAATGTAATATTTGCACTTCAAGAACCATCTTGAAGTGTACCAATACTACAAAAACACTGCATTTAATTTTTAACAGTACAGACAGCAAAAAACCTTATAGAGCCGCATTCTGGTATTTTCTGGTATTATTTTTTTCTGGTATTATCATTGATCTAAATATCAAGATATGGTCAAAGGAACATAAACCAATTCAAAAATAACGACATCAATTCATTTGCACCATCTATTTCACATTTATTGATGTTGTCATTTTCTTTGGATTGGATGGGATTGGCCAGCTTATAATTTTCACAGATTTTCATTGACTTTGTAAATAGTGGAATAATTTTTTTAAGTAGAACACATCCTTTTTCAGTATGTTATCAAATGTGTACATGTGATATGTTTCTGAATTATTATATTCTTGAATAGGGTATTAAGTATTTGTATTCGATTGGCTATTATTTTTTTTAATAATGGCTTGTTCTTGCGTAAAATATTTTAATATATAAATAGTTTAGGGAATATTATATGATGCACCACTCTTAGGGTCCCTTAGCTAAAATTTAACCCTTTTTATTTCGCTATGTTCCAGCCGTTGTCACACATATGTCACAGCCGTTTTACTCGCCGACTTTTCGTGTTATAAATCTGAAATTTTGCATATTAATTCATATTTTTAAACCACGTCTCCAAAGTCATGAAATAAGATGTTAAAAAAAAATTAAGATACCTTCCCTACATTGGAAATACCCCACTGTGTAGGGTATTGATGGTTGAATAAATCTTTAAAAAATATTGGGGGTATGTCATAAACACTTTTTGGATATTGTGATTCGTTTACGAAATAATAAGCTTTTGATTGATAATTTATGTTAGTTACGAGTCTTCCCTACCAGATAAACCGGATTTGATGAATACATGAAAAGTGTTCCCAATAGTAGTAGGCGTACCTATAAAACCAAACTAAAAACATAATTCTCACAGCTAAGAAGGCCCTATTAGCTAGTACAAGTAATAATCGAACAACTTATGATGTGTAACTGGTACCGTGAGTTGATTGAAAATCCATACAAATAAAGTGTTTTAAAATTTAATATGTTTATCTTTTAATCTGAAGAGACCATATATTATCCTAACTGTGGACATATGCATGAAATAATAAAAAAAATAAGAGTAATTTCGTGTATAGGTAGAGGTATACGCAGTGCTTTCGAATTTAGACTATGACTCGACCTATCTCAGCGGCGCGAGGGTGAGATTTGTCGTTCAAGTTTAAATCTTGATGTGTTGTCGACTGTACATATAGTAAATTACTGTAATTATATTTTATTCATATGTGTCATTATATTACATATCTACGACGGTTAAATCAAGTTATATATATTTTTAAGGAACACATTCTGAAGATTCGAAAATATTTATTATTAAAATCCACATCTCCATATTTATATATGATAATTCTCTATATTTGTATATAAAAATGGATAATATAAATACTATACATCTACCCTTAAAATTTCATGTGTCAAGTGTATACGGGACTCTGATAGTGCGAATTCCGCTCGCACTTAAAATATTTTTTATCTGTAACTTGTCACCAACTGGTAGGCAGTGAATTTCTATTGTAACAATTTTCTGATAAGGATTTAAAAAATAACGAGGTTTTATTAAAAATTTTCTATGCAGTCGATTTTTTAATACTGCAAATTATTGCTTAGCGCTTTGAACAAGTGATAATCAGATGGCGCAATAGCGGGTGTGTGAGGTGAGTACGCTAGTTCGGGTTGCCAGATGGCCGGGATTGTCCCGGAATTTTGCGTGTTGTCCCGTGTCCAGTAATTTCACTTTGTCCCGGAATTCACAAATACTAGTTATTTTCACAAACAACAGTTACGTTACGTAACTGTTGTTTTTGTGTTAAATTATTATTATTTAATGAATCAATCAATATTATTAAAAATTTGACTTAATATTTGGTACTAGAAGAAAATGTTTATTTGATTTTATTGGTCTGAAGGTTTTCTTGGGTTCAAGGAACCTTTTGTTGGGTCAATCTAATTTCTTTTCGCCTAAACCGCTAGTGGTTATAGTATGATGACTTTTACAGTACATTTGTAAACAAAAAGGAATAAATAAGGATACGTGAATGAGGTTTTATATTTAACTCTGCCTTAAAGTTTACTTCTGTGCCCTACAGTAGAAATGTCCCGGAAAAAGTGATTTTACATATGGCAAACCTAATGCTAGTAGACTCTGCTTACATTGTGTGATTTCATGCGAGTATATTTTGATTGGTAGTACAGCTAATACGTGGTCTAGCGTTATAGTGGAGATAAACCCGATTGTGTCGATCGTTTAGTTTTTTTTAAATGGCATTACCTTTTTAAGTTTGAGTTTAGGTTTTAGTACTGGAACTCCCATGACACTAAGCCATTACACGTTTATACGTGTACCTAATTAACGTATGTATCCGCTTCTCATGACCAGTTACTAATTGCTTCAATCAATCGAAGTTACGTTGTAAGATCAATAATTATTGACAAATATTAATAAATAAAATAGAGGAGTCCGTATTTAACGTATATTTAAATCCGTTATTTTTAATGTTATGTACTTGACGGCATATAGTGTTAACTGTTATTAGCCGAGCGCACTTTGACTTAAGCATGTGTCGTGATAAAATATTCTGGAACTTTCAACAGCCATTGTAAAAAAAAGTCCGGACTCGTAGCTAAAACTAATGAGGTAATCTCAAAATAAATAATATGTAATATTTTTAAATAATTTATTGTATCGAAATCAATAGATGTCTATTGATTTCGATACAATAAATTATTAAATATATGTATATTTTCCGATATATTTAATTTTTAGACACTTTCATTCCACAGTCTAAAATATAAATGTGATACTCGAGAGCAATATTATCAAGAGATCACATTTTCGCTTTGCTATTTGCACATAGGGTTACCACATAACCCGATATTTCCCGTCTGATCGAATTTAAATTTTGATTGGACTCCGCCAAGATTTTATTGTGGATTTTTCTTAAAGTAACGTCATCTATACATATAATAAAACTATAGAATTGGCCTGTCTGTACATCGAAGGTTTTTCCCATAAAATTATTTAGAGGATTATAACAAAAATAATGAACATATAAATATTGTTTTAACATTTTTATCTCGTCTGTTCGTTTGTTTTGTACTTTCACCACGTAAAAACTACTGACCCAATTTTTATTTTTTAAATACAAGAGTTCACTTAAAAATATAGTTTTTTTTAATCGCAATCGGTACACTCAGTCAGAAGATATAAGAATTTAATTTACGTGCACAATATATTAATGAGTTCTTTAAAGATATGTCGAAGTTTCTGTGCTCTCTGGTATTAATTGTGGTTAGCCACTATTAACATCAGGTTTGAATTTAATTCATTTACTAGCTTTTACCCGCAGCGTTGCTCACGTGGAAACTTTGAGGTTGAACTTTAAACTCCCTCTGGTAGAATGATATCTTCTTCCGCTCTCCAAAAACGCCACAAATAGGCGACTCATTAGGATTACCAGGTGACTGCTTTTCCAATATTTTGTTCCTATGAAAAAAGAAAAAAAAATGTATTTCATAATATAGTTTTTTTTAAATTGTAATAAAATTAGGGAAACTTCTCGGAATTTAAAATTTCCGTCACAGTTCGCCACCACCCAGCCGCCGGCCACATAATTGCGAGTTGCGTGCTGTGTTGTATAAATTTGATAGTTTTCAGGGTTCCGTTCCGGAAGAAGGTTCTGGATCTATTGTCGATACTCTATTGTCATAGCAACTACATTTCTTCGTCCATATGTCTGTTACGGACTACTAACTTCCAAACGAAATGAGATAGTCACTTGAAATCCACACGTAACATGTAGGTTTCAAAATGGATTTGTTTTCTGCATTTGCCGATGGGATATCCTTGAAAAATGGTCTTCGGAGAAAGTATAAATCTAATTTATAATTTTTTTCCGCAGAAAAAGAACGAATCCTAAAATACCAGGTCTATCGCAAAAACATGATTGGTTAGGAAGCTGTAATTCAGTTCTAATATTTCTCATATCCTGTCTTTAAATAATAATTAAAAAGAGCTAAGTCAACAATTGAAAACATTGTTAAAAATCCTGAAATTTTGAAGGTTGTGTGAGATATTTTAGGCAATATCTTTATATGATGAAAAAACATTATTAATGTTTGTAAATAGTCCATTAGAAATTATATATACATATATACATATATACATATATATATATATATATATATATATATATATATATATATATATATATATATATATAGAGAGAGAATATGGTTGGATGCCTCATTATTCATTATATAAAATTTCATAATATGCTAAAATACCTTTTCCTAAGTTACCTTTTGTGGACAGGCATTGTCCCGATGAAACGTAATTTTTTTTGTCAACCAGGCTTCTCGCAAAATTTTTCACCTTATCCAGAAGACCCGCCTAGTACGTTGTCAATATACCGAGTGGGTGCCGAAATTTTTCTTACATATAAAAATATTTAAAAGTTAAATAAATAAAGGGTAAGCAAAGAAAAATAAAGTTCTGTTAACGATAAAGGTTTTTTCCCATTAGTGTTTGTGCTGCTCAGCCCATCCGAAATCGTGTGCCGCACTGAATGTGGTAAGTTTTTGTTACAGTTACTATTTATTTCGGCGTCTATCTTTTTACAACAATAGCAGAAAACTAGTTCTATGGGCTATCTTATGTTTGATCCAAACAGAGGACAAACTTGCACTTTTGTCACTGCTTGTTTTATAGTATGATAAGATCTCCAAGTAAAATATACTGGCGGACTTTTTCCATTCAATGAGTTTATATCGTCATAGTCTCAATAAATTTTAACTGTCATTTCATGGTTACTGTTATAAGCTTTGTGAAAACAACATGTTGAATACTTTGTAACATTCATATTTGCTTCAAATTCGATATTACTAGTCGTAAAATTATTAATATACACGCGTAGCGACAGCGTTTATGGTGTACATCAAATATATAGTCTATTTGTATTTCTCGATCGCCTTTATTATAATTAAAATGAAAATATGTGTTCAATATTTGTTTGGTAATCAGTTTTATTTATTTTGTCTTAATTAAGATTTCATCCATTGACCAGGCCAACTTACTAAAATGGCCGTGTGCAATGATTTTATCTTCCACATGCGGCTTTATCGAGATAGCTATAACTCGTGGCTACTAATTGGTGTCAACTATACTTTTGCGGTTTGATATGCGCTTCATTTGGTCTAATTGGTCTCTGCCCGTAAATTAAAAAAACGACTTAAAATATAGCACTAAATGTCTTATTATTACGTGAATAAGAATTTAAATACAAAAAAAGTGTCCTCTATTTTCATAAATATCTTCAATGTACAGACAGGTCAGTTCTATAGTTTTATTGTCCTGTATAATCCAATGTTGAAGTATCCAATCCAGGAAATTTCATCCTAACTAATATTATAATCCCAAGTAATATTAAAAACCGAAAGTTTGTTTCTTTATCCTTCTTTGACGTCACAACGGACTAACGAATCGAACTTTTTGTACAGAGATAATTGGCGGGCTAGGAAATGACATAGGCTACCTTCCAACCCTGTGAATCTCATCTTAAATATAACAATCCCAACGAATATTATAAACGCGAAAGTGTATTTGTTTATCCTCCTTTTACGTCACAATGGAACAACGAATTGACATGATTTTTTGGTCAGAGATAATTGGGGGTCGAAAAATGGAATAGGTAAATTTTCATCGCGAAAAATCCCACCGTAACTGATATTATAATCGTAACTAATATTTCAAGTGCGAAAATGTTTTTCTTTGTTCTTCTTTCACGTCGAAATGGAGCAATCGATCGACATATTTTTTTACACAGATATAGTTGGTGGACCGGGATATGAAATAGGCTACTTTTTATTTCGGGAAATCTCATTCCATTTGGAACATTCTTATTTGAAACTAAAAGTACACAATGAGAATAACGAAGCAACGGAGTAACGGACGGACATGACTTTTTGAAACGCTGCATGCGCTATATAAGGTAGCAACAGAATCACTCCATTTAATCCCTAATTTATTTGTTTATTTATTTAACTTTACTGCAAGCTTAGAAAATTAAGTGTACAGTGATGGACTTATTGCTGCAAGAGCAATCTCTTACAAACAACCACAATTAATTAAATGAGAATATTAAGTCCTGTAGCGGAAGTAAGTGATTTGTAAACATTAATTAATTATACTTATAATATAAAATATATGATAATGTATGGTAATAAAATAAGATTAATTAAAACAAAAGTCAACTTTAGTGATAACGAGGAGATAAGGAAGGCTTATGAAAGAAGTGATTAGGATCTATCGATTATGATAAATAATATAATTTGAGACGACTTTTAAACGCAGCCAACGACGGCGCACTTTGTATATTTGTAGTCAGTTCATTCCACAATCGAGTAGAATATGCGGTGAAGGGTTCTCCATAAAATTCATTTCTATGCTCAGGGGTTAGGAGGGTATACTTGTTTTTCGATCGTATTTCGATTTCGATCGGGATTATTGAAGATATTATATACAAAACATAGAAGGATTGTACTTATCGGTCACAAATTTTTAACCCGCGGTCCGTTGCGCCGTCAAAGGCCGTATACCTTGTGATGAACCCAACAGACCACGGCGACGACATTTTAGAAGGAAATATTTTTGTTGTCATTCGTATTATAAAGTCACGGAAATAAATGTTAGTATTTAATTTGGTTTAACCATTGTAGACGGACCTGCACATTATAATTTCTCCGCGTATGTTTTAACTATAACTCCGTGAGCGAAGCCAGAGATAAGAGTTAGTATTTATAGATAAAAGGGATTCTTCCTTTAGACGTCGTGTATACAAACTTTGAATAAATTTGTGTTATTCTGGAATTTTCTTAAAAACAATTACAAAAAAAAACAGGACTCGTGGTGTTTCACTGGTTTGCATATATTCGAAATTCATATCAAAATTTACAAACAAATTAACAAAATAATTCAAATACTTCTTAAGAGTTTAGTATTCAAATATTTTACTACAACGAATAAGCGGAATGCATTAAGTAGTCGAATAATTGGAATGAAATCGAAACTAATAATAATAAAGACTGAAAGACAATTAATTTGATTATGAATATAACGCTAGAATGATAATGGCAAAGAAATTTTAAAATTACACGCATTTATACATAAAATACATAAACGAGTAGAACCCGCGCCACGGGAGTTCCGTACACATTTAGTACACTTATAAACATTTAAGGTTACATAGTATTTCTATTAAACTATTCACATATTAAATTAAAAGAAAAATTAAAATATACGCAGTAGAACATCAGGAACTTGATGGCTAAATCCAAGAGAATGAAGAAAAAAATGATAACACTATAAACGGTGCTTGAAGAATTTAAAAAACATCCAGGTTTTCGGGATAACTTAAATGCACATCATGCAATAATTAAACGTTGCAATTTTTAGTAGATAGTGTGAATGAAAAAAAGTTGGTAAAATAGCCTATTTTACTAAATATAGTGAACATTTGCACTAACTCTTCATATATATAGAAATGAAAATTCATATTAATACATTCTTGAAAAGTTTAATCTGTGTTTACCTCATATTAATACGCTTAGGAAATTATATTAGAGAGTAAATTTCGAACCGGGTTTTACAGCCGAATCATTCAATACTATAAAGGAAATGGCTAAAAAAGAATTATTTGGCTAAAAAAGAAGAATTATATTTAGCATCACTTTTGATAAAATAAGCGTTAGGGAATATACTGAATTTGTCAGCAAAATACATTTTGGCTATATATTAAAATAGGCAATGATTTGTACGGAGACGAATCGGCAATTGCAAATCAAGTTCTAGTATTTATGGTTGTGGCTGTGGAAATTTCTAGTTGGTTTCTTTCCAGGAAGAAATTTTTTGGCTTCACAAAAAGCAAATTTGGTGAAAATTTGCCTTTATTTACATAATGAGACTGCATGTGTAGTAATTTCAATTACATTTGACGGAATTGTTTCAAATCATAACATGTTTCGCTGTTTAATTAAACAGCGAACCATATACTCCATATTTCACATACAAAGCCAAAAAATATTATATTTTACTCGATCCGTGTCACTTGTTAAAACTTGTAAGAAATAAGTTCGGGGACAAAACAGTTCTAATAGACGGAAATGGTAGAAAAATGTAATTTATCTTTATTGCGCAATTCACAATATTCTAATGAAAGAAAGTCTGAAATTGGAGAACAAAATTACATTTAGGCATATTAAAACGAAACTGATGCTAGCAGTACAATTACTCCCAAGGTCTGTTGCGACAGCCATTCAGTACTGCCATGATTTTTTGAATTTATCATAATTTGGGAATTCGGAAACGACTGTGCTATTTATTACCCTCGTTAATGACATATTTGATATTTTTAATTCCAGGAACTTTTTCTCTTCTGGGCTTAAAAAACCTTTATGCTCAACAAAAAATTCGGCAAAATCGGTCAAGTATACAAATATTTTAGAAATTTAATATTTAAGGATGGTACTGTTATCATAAACTCTACGAGACGTTTACGTTTAGCCGGGTCTTTAATAAACATAAAGAGTCTAAAATATTTATACGTAAGACTACATTCAAAAAGGCCACTTGCAATTTTTACCTTTTTATAAACAGTCAGAATACCATTTGGAAACAATTTTAGTGCCGTACATTTTATGGGTAGTTTTAATAGTAATCCAATGATCAGATAATTTAAATCTGCACACAGAGGGTTACTTTATCATGCAGAGTTAAAATTGAGTGAAAGAGGAAACTGCTCGGAAATTTAAAAAAATACCCTTCTCTGATATAGTTTCCGCCGCAAACGCATACGTTGCCACTGCAATAGTATATAACATTTTAAAGGAATTTCGATTGAGCGATAATTTTCTATATGACAATCCAGGTGATATTAAAGACGTGTCCTCGGTATTATTAGATAGACTACCTAACACTTCTCAAGACTTATCACAATTTATTTAATCGGTTGTCAAATATATAGGTGGATTCGTGGTTAAAAAAGAAAAAAAATATGCATTATGAAGTTTGTATAGATTCCTTGGTACAACCACGAACTAATGAGTCATTTATAAATCGTAAAGATTTCGCAAAATAGGTAAGGGCTTTTTGACGTATCCATCAAAAGATGTGTTTGATATATGCTTAAAGTGCGAACATTATTTTAGGGAACATTTAAGAATTAATTTTAACTTTGGTAAGACGACTTTTATTAAAACAATGTTAGACAATTTATTTACACTGAAAACTTAACAGTCACACATATATATATATATATATATATATATATATATATATATATATATATATATATATATATTAATAAAATATATAATTGAAAATAGTTAGGTTAAGATATATAAGATAACTTTAAAAAAAATATCAAACGAAACTTTTAGAAACCATTTAAACAAAATTATTTTATTTTAAGGCCAATGATTTTTAGAATAACTAACAAAAGGATTATTTAGAATCGTAGAAACATTTTTAAGTTTTGGTGCCGTAAAATCATTATATGACGAACTGTAATGAAAATTCCTTTTTTTTTCAATTTAATTTTTATCGTAGTATAATGTGCAATGTGTCTCAGTAATGTTATTGTAAGAGGAACTCGTCTTGGTTATTTTTTCAATTTTAAAAACGAATATAATTTGTTTATAGTTAGTACTTAAAGCTTATTTAGGTAATACGTTATTTGTTTATTTTTAAAATATTTGTACATATTTTTCTACATTCGCACTATATATTTTCTACATAGAACTTATTTTTTATGATACAAATATTTTTAACTTTGTTTTATTTTTAACCTTAATTTAAGTGCTTTTGCGACATTTCTGGCCGTGATATTCAATTTTTTATATGAATACGCTCGGATTGACATTTTTTCGCAGTACAAACCACAATGTTTAAAGTTAAACAAATATTTAAGGTTAAAAAATATGAGAAGGAATGCCTCATACGAGGTATTTAATAATAATTTTTAGGACGGTAATTACTTTTATACAATTTAATAATTTCTAAAAATATGTTAAACTGGAGGCGAGTTCACGATTATGAGCTCTTGGAAATAAATCGTTAATAAAATTTTGTAAAAATTTAATAATTTTCTCAATTTCAATAACACTATTTATTTTATATACGGAATTTCATGAATCCTCTATCTCTTTCATCAAAGATCGAGAGTAGCGCATTTTTTGTTCTTTCTATATGAATTTAACGTATCTGTCGAGTATAACATCATTGGTAATCTTGCGCTGCTAAATCGCTTAAGCCTGTGTCTCACGGGGCGATTTTCATAGCCACTACTTGAATGGCAATGTGCAATTGCTAAATGTGATAAAAGTTTTCGTAGCTAGCGACTCGAAGAGCAACTATTTGGAATAGCGGCAACTGGATTCGAGATATTAATTAAGATAATTTTTAAAACTACTCTTTAATTTAGAGTTTTAATAAAATGTCATGAAAATATAGGTTAATTAAAAACCAGCAGCGTTGCGAAAAAATGATAAAAATTTATGAAAAATAAGTGCGCGATGAGCACCTAAATTCAATGGTAGGGATGGAGTGGGGTACTTCCTTGTCTTATTCACTACACTAGAATGCAATGAACATTACTAAAATGATACAATTCAATATTCCCGTTATCTCATAAAAGTCTTTAAACTTTCATAACTCTGTCAATTTTTGAGATTTGTCTGAGTTTGTTTTTTAAAAAACAAACTCTGAAATTGCCACTCTCCGTCAGCTTGATCCTTTAAATTTTGGTTTATATTTAAAAAAACGGCCAAATGGAAGTTTCAATCACGCATCGACACTTTATTAAGAAATTTTAAGTGAAATTACTTTATCGTAAGTTATCACTAATATGGACTGCAATAACTATTTAATAACACCTGCTATAATTAAGCAGAGGGAACGTATGTATTATCGTATCTCAAAAAAATAATGACACCTAGAATCATCGGTAAACAGGTTCCATATGACACAGGCTTCGATGTATATAGCTTATAATAATGTTGAAAAGTAATTTTATCGTTATTAACCCTAGTTTTCGGGAGCTTGCAAAAGTAAGACAATAAATGAATCACTGCTTTTGAAAATAGAATGATACGCTTTTAAAACTGGAATTCATCGCGAATCCAAGGATAATGTAGAGTAAAGTGGCCATTATGAAAATCGGAAACTTCATACGTCGGCTTTATTAACTTAATAAAACGTGTCCCATATTCGAACTCAGAAGTGACTGCACTAAATGGACCTATAATTTCGTTATTATGTTCTATCTTTTGTAACACAAATCAAAATGTACGGCTCAAACAAGATCTGAAACGGACTACACTACCAAACCTAATCTAACACTGTCGATGGGTCAAAATCGTGGAGGTTCATTGCCTGAATTATTACAAATTACACATTGTTTTCCAATGGTTTATTTTTAAATTACATATTTTTTATTTATCGCCAGAATAAAAGATAACTCACGAGAAAAGTCATTTCTGGAAATTTTTTTAAATCATGAAAAAAAAATATTGAATTTAGTTGAAAAGTAACTTAATGTCATTTATTTCATTAAAGTTAGTAGGAGTGGTTATATTTATTTTAAAAAATCGTCTAAATATTTAAATATAATATTTAGACGATTTTGCATTTTTGTTGGTCATTTCACTAACACATCATTTTCATATTGGAAACTTAATTTATAGTTCTGTTTCTAGGTTTTAAATTCCTTAATTCATTTATTTGGTACTTATTTGGGCTCTAGTGGTACATTAATTCACTGGAAAATTAATCTATAAAATATTAAATGTTTTATAATTAACTATATATTTACTTGCGTTCCCAAAAATTATGAGGTGTAACGAAAATGATTGTGGTGTTCCCGAAATTATACCTGTGTAAATTGTGCACCTTTTATATTAAAATGATACATATTTACTATTCATTTTAGACTTTGTTTCTCACAAAATAACAATTATAAAGATTTTCTAGAATAACTAGTTAGGTTCTAGGAGATCAAATGTTATATAACCTAGGAACTTTAAAAATTTCCATTAAAACTTATGAAAACTATTAGAACTTATATAATAGCAATTTTTAATAGTACTATACAGTAACATGAATAGATTTAAAAAAATTCCTTTCGTTTTAGTGTCAACACCGTGGGTTCACAATAAAAGTAACCTTCCCTTCGCCATCTTCTTAAACTATAGTGTTGGCAATAGCTGCATATTTGTATTTGATTTTATTTTGAATTGGTATATTAATAAACAACAAGGTTCCAGAATGCATTCAGTTTGAAAAGAGTTAAATAAAATTTGTTTAATTATAATTCTAATTTAGAATACTAAAAGCGCCCGTCATAGTTTGAGAACGTTCCCGAAATTATATTTCCGCAATTATTGTCTTTGATTTTTGGTGTTACAATGTCAAACGAATCATTTTTGAGGTTACGCTGTCGCCATAATTGTTTGTCATAACACTGGCAACATTAAATGATTTTAACATAATCCTGGTCTCTTACAGCGTTCTCGTAATGATGCTGATTTAATTAATGCCGTTTACATATCAAATGAAAACTTGCCACTTTAATTTAATTATTAATTCAGAAAAATAATGGGGTGTCTTCCAACAGAATTGGAAAGGAAGAGGAAGTAGTTAGGTTAAGGAATTGGATTAAAATAACACTACGTACATATACAATAACACTACGTACATATACACATTGCCATAGCCAGCATTTTTTTCTGGGGAGGGCTATAGCAGGAGCCGGTATAGCCAAAAGAACAATTTTGTTCGCAATCGTCTAATTTATTAAAATTAAATAATATTAAAAAAATCATATAACACGAAGTTTTTGCTTTAAGCATGCGTTTACATTAGATTCATATTTAACGATTTTTCTATCAAAATAACTTGAATTATTTTGGGTCTTTTTTTCTGAAGACTGTCCCACACTGACCAAGCTACGCCCATACATATAAACTAAAAATGCTACATCTGAATTGATATTTATCTGATTTGACTACTTGACAGTTTAAAATATAATGGGTACAAGACATATTTTAATTTACTTTCAATTGCATCACAAAAAGACTCTTTTAACTCTAATAAGTTTACAAAATATAATTATATTCCGATTGATAAAATAATTAAATCATGAACATGATGTAATCAAATTATAATTTTTCCTATTTTCTACTATAGTTAAAACACTTTATGGGCAACTAATTAACGACTTTACTGAATAACCCATTTTAGTTGCAACAACTGTATCAATAATATTTAATGCTAATAATTCTATTCAAAATTAAAAATTACACATATGTGAGATTCCTGTTCTATCTCTGAGGCTGGTTGGATGAAGACCTTATGGGCCATTTTGCTGTTCATGAAACATGCATGGAATGAAAAAAGCTATTTGAAGAGTCTGAAAAATAAAAAAATGCTATTCAAACGAATTAATTAATAACTTGGGAGATTAATAAGAGTATATAACATTAAAATCCAAAGAGTATTGTAACGAGAGGGCCTGAAATTATTATAACTTACATAAGTTTCGTAATTTTTTATTTTCTTTCCCAAATGATTTATTGTCTTTAAGTCTATTTAAATTTGTGAGAGACCAGTCAATCTTCATTTTAATGTACTGTTTAATAAACAAATTTGCATAATCTTCTCTACAACATATTCCATTCAGATTAATTTTTTTTAATAATTATATAAGTTTTCTTTTAAATTATCAATAAACATATATCTTCTAAAAACTAATTGAAATTTTGGCTTCCCAATTTTTAATTATTTAAAATATATTATTTCTAACAAAAAATAAACCTCGTTTGGCAATTATGTTATCATACATTTTAAAACATGTAAATTATTTGTAATCATAATCTTGAGTTCTCGTTTGATCAATAATCAAATTTTTACACAGGCTTCAGTTATGAGTCATGGGGAAGAAAGTCTTCGTTACGTAACCTGCAACATACTGAACAGCATTATATTCAATAGCAGTCTGTTCAACTTAACCTTCACAATTAAATGGGGGGGGGGGTATAAAAATAGGGGGGGGGATATAAAAGGAAATAATTATTATCATGCTCACAATCGGTGTTTTTACATATTTTCCGTACATTACTGAGAGAAGATTTAAACCGGCTTACTGTTGGATGACGACATCCACGATTATGTTGTCGGACAATTGCAAAGAAATTTTCTAAGTGGTCTTGATTTAGTCTGCGAATTAGTAATATATATACTTTGTGCTGGGAAGAAGTTTCGTTATTTAAACTGATCAAACAATCCTAACAGACGGTCGGATTTGATACGTCGGACCGCCGATTTTGTCTCTGGTCGAATCGAATCTATTCGTATTTCGTATCCATGCCGTTCGATGGTGTGTACAACGAACTTGTCTGCTTCGCACCAATCGTCCCGCGTGGGCAATCGAACTCAACCAATTCATAAATAAAGTGCAAATTGTCTATGGACCATCTGTCATTAATCCAGAGTCATTAGACCTATGTAGAGGTGGACCAACTTAGAAATTCCCTAAACCGAGTTAGCCGATTTGAAAACTCGTGTAAACTGAATTGATCAAGTCGATTTAACAAACATAATCATCTATTGAATAGTGGATTGAATAATGGATTTCAATTATTTAAGAACTCTTTCATTTTTGAGTTAATCAATTGGGTTGTAGGAAAATAAAGGCGGTTAAATAATCATAATAGTAAAGGTTTTATTAATATATCCGCGTTACTTATTTGTTACAAACAATAACATTAAGATCAATATAAAATAAATTTTAAATATATATTTAAATTTAACAAAATTATATGGAAATAGATAATTTTTCATTTAGTCTTTATTTTCAGTTTAGTTTCAATACTTAATTTATAATGACACATAAATAAAAGCAGTGGTATTTAAACTATTTATCTGTAATTTTATTTACACTTTAGGTGCATTGTTTCATCAAATCGTCGATTTAAATTTATATACCAGTCATATTCTTTACATTAAAATAGGTTATTCGATTTATATAAATAATGAGCAATTTAAAACTTCAAATTAAATTTATACAATACCGTTTGTGCGAATTCTATTCTGTTCGTGGTGTTTCTAACGTCGCCGCTAAAACTATCGCAATTTTTGCGCGCTTTGATAAAACCGTAGACATGCTGTCCGTAAGCACTGCATATTTTACTGCTACTGGCTATCTGGCCGCCTGTTAAAGCTTAAAGATTTTATATATATATTATCCAACCATTAATTCAAGTGGGTCTTTTTGCATTCATAAACCTACAATCTATTAAATTTTTAATCATCTTCACCAAAAAACAATGGTTAAATTAAGTGGAAACAATAATTTTACCTACCATACTTATTACTATTAAAAGTATGAAATAATTAGTTACATCCGATCTGAAATTAGCTTTATGTACAGCTTGTGATTCGATTTTTGAAGGACAATAAAAGCACTCATTGCTGTACATACTGAATCACTAAATATTTGGCCTGCGTACTTTACCTTCATAGACCGAAAATTTGAGAGAAATATATGATTATGGTTAATTTTTGGAAGTAACTTTAACTTAAGAGGATCTTCAACATCTGTACATTAAATCATACTTATTTAAATTATTTGTAAGAGATTTTAAAAAATGAGGAGGATCATAAAAGAAAACAATTTTGACATTATATACAAAATGTGGTCTATTTACATCAACACATAATTTTTTTTTCCGATTCTTGATTTTTGGACCCTGATTACAAATTATAGCCTTAACTATTAACTCTTCGTGTAACATTTTCTCAACATTTTCCATTACTACATTACACATATCTAAATTAGTATCTGCCCCAGCTGTGAACCAATAGCCCATAATCTGTTTAAATTTTAATTTTAACTTTGTTATCATACAGACCTGGAAGGGATATTTTTTCTTGTATGCCATTAACTACAAATCCTAAAATCTTATCATCACTTAAATTATATTGCTAGTTTTTCTTATAACCTATTTCAACAAAAAGTGAACTGATCGATTTATCATCATCATTTTTATTATAAAATTGTTTGCTTAAGGCATATATCAAAAATAATTTATTCCTATTCTAATAGGGAACTTAGTACCCCAGCGACGTATATTTCGAGTTAAAGGCAATGTCAAAATGGTGACCAAATGTTTATAACCCTTTGGGAAATTATAATACAAGTTCATACAAATTTCTTTCATTTTAGAATGATATAAAGGGGAGCTACTGTTTGTTTTCCAAGATAATTTTGCAATTCGTATTCAAATAAAATATTTGATTCTTTTGATAAGATAAGTTTTAACATTCGTTTTATTTTATTAATTTTTATACTTTCCAAATTACCACGCTGCCCGCGTTCCTGCAATTCCTTCCGAGCTGCTAAATCTTCTTGTTCTGTAATTAAACATTCCTTACAAGTTTGGACTTGCCCAGTTTTCCGTCTTTGTTGCTTTTTTAAACTCTAGGCCCCAAATAAGCTACCTCTAAGTGTATCTCTTATTTTAATTACAATAAATGCTGTGTTATTTCAAAATTATACATTCGTAACTGATGTTTACATGACATATTCAGTTGTGCAAGCAAAAAGTGGTGCGTAAGGATATTATGATATTATCATGAAATAACCTTATACAGAATGTATAAGGTTATTGACATAATATCCACTGAAGCAGTTGATAGTTTCCTGCGCAACTCTACCTCAGCTGGTACTTCGTTATTCCACTGTTGCTCTGGTTTCTTCGATTGGCGTTAGTAAATTATAGCTCGGTGTAGCATCACTGTGTAATAATTTTCTAGGCTGGAAAGTTTTAAAATTTTCTTTATTGAAGTGTCTTCTGCAGACTCTTTGTTTACTACTGATGAGGTTATTAAAGAAAATTTTCAATTCCTTCCTGCCACACAATTTTTGCTACGCTTTTGGCCTTCATAAAATCAAAACATTAAGTTAGGTATAATAATTTCAATGTGTATGAAATGGATACGAGTGCAGTTTAGCGATAGTGACTCAATCTCCCTTCATTTTTTTGCATTGGAAGCAAACTTACAACAAACAACGCTTTGATTAAATAAAATTTGTAAGTCGCAAATTATTTAGGATAAAATTTAATTTGAAAAACCAATTTACTACCGTCGAATATACCCAACAATTGTCTGTAGTAATTTCATGGGGTTTTCTTGCAAAAAAATACTTCGTCACAAAACTAAAATTTGTGTGATATACATTTAAAATCCATTTTTTTAATTGTGTCATAACCGGCGCCTATAACTAAAACATTTTTAAGTGTAAGTTTTCTTTCAAGTAAAACATTAAAAATTAATTTTGCCTGAAATGTACTTGTTACATGGAATATTGTTTTTACGATCATTTTATTTGAAAATGTAATCCGTTCTTCAAAACATTACAACAGTCAATACTTAAGTATCAGAATTACTTTGCAACTCTCAGAATTAAATTTTAACAATAAACGTCTGGAACGTCGCAAGACACCATTTGCTTTTCGTGGTTAGTGTACAAAATTAAACATTACTCTTTGAAATATTATGTAATAAGCAATAATGGATAACACTTACCGACTTTCGTTACGAGGCAGGAAAAAAATGACAGTTTTGGCGTTTGTTCTATGTAAGAATTACATCCCAGAACAATATACGCCATTTTTAATTACAAAATAACAATGTTCATAATAAATGACGACACAATAGCTACAACACCCCTTTTTACTTAATTAATATGAAAGATTTATAATATTAGATACGTGAAATATAATAATATACTAGATTACATTTTGATGAGTGACCAAATTTCAAGGAGCCAATAAGAAACAGAACTAAATCATATAATGAAAAAAAATTAAAAAAACATTTTTAATTTTTTTTCATTATATGATTTAGTTACTGTTTCTTCATCGCTCCTTCAAATTTGGTCACCCTTGATGAGTGAATGTAACCTAGTATTTTTGAGCTGTTAAGCTTTGCTAGTTCAAGTAATTTTTGCAGTAAAGCTTTTGCTGTTTCAAACATGTTCAGTATTGACTTTCCGACTGAGTTCTCTAGTGTAATTCGCAGCGTCTTTTGATATATAGCTACCGATGAAGGTCGCTACATACTTTCAAATTTACCGCCATTTTTCTCCAAGGCGCTGTTATCAATTCGACTGTAACTATATATTACTATTTTCTGGTAACACTAACTAAACGTCATTTGTCAAAGTCATTCAATTGTTTCACCCGTAATTGGCTTTTTCGTAGTTTCCGACTTTTGGGATTCCTTGCAATATAAAGTGAGATAAAAATGTCCAAACCCCAAGTATTATATTTTTTCTTATTGCATGTAATAAATGAATGTGTAAGGTAAAATATAAATAAATTATAATCGAAAATAACATGTAGCATGGTTACTATAACGCTCAAAATCTAATGTGTCACCTACGGGTGGCACTCGGCGTTACAAGACAACAAATCGCTTTATGATGACGGAGGGACTTTATAGTACATTTACGTCTTACAGTTTGACATTAGATGAGATTATTGATGAAGTTGGAGGCAGGGAGGACTTAGGAATTTAATTGAAAATATAAGTAAAATTGATAAAAAAAATGCTTTTCTAAACTACAACTTGAACAAAATTATGTTGAGACAAAAATGAAGAAAAAGAGGGATTTAAACATGTTATTTCTGGGAAGTTCGAATCGCATTTTTTTGATGCGGAAACGTCTATTCGCTCGTTAGGTACGTGATGACCAATCGAACTTTCTTATATTTCAAAATATGCATAGATTTTTACTATGAGACTGATATGCGCTAACAATGGTTAATTAAATCCACAACGTACAGAGTACGTCTGTCTGTGTGTGTGGTGCAGCATTTGTTTTGCTTGTGACGTCAACAGACTAGTATAAGTGCATATGCGTGATTGTGTGAATTAATGTTGTGTACAGTTATAAATTTAGTGTAGCGTGAATACGCGTTTCTATCTAGGATGTTGAATTTGATGTCATTGTGAAGAGCTTTAAGAATATTACTAGGAGGCAAAGTGAGACAAGAAAAATATTCGCCGGAATATAAGTAAAAATTGGTATAAAATGGAAAATTACAGAAAAATTAAACATGTCCTCTCATATGAATAGTAAATATGCTCGGAATTATGGAAAACGCAAATTAGAGGAAATTCGTGTCAAAACGAATCAAAGAAAGCTAAAAAATCCAGAGCTGAGCAAATGCCAGAGCTACGACAGCGTCGAAAAAAAAAACGACGCAAAGTGATTACGTAGCTGGCCCATCGGGCTATTTGAATCGTAAAAATTTTCGGAATTTTAGAAAACGCAAATCAGAGGTAAACTCCCCGTTAAAAGGGAATCAAAGTAACCTAACCGAACAAATGTGAGAACTATGACAGCGTCCAAAATAAAATGAAAAAACAACGCATAACGACTATGTAGCTGGCCCACCGGGTATTTAGCGTCCCGGGGACAGTCTGAACGCCCACGAATGATGTGCAAGCGTTGTTGGAAAGCAATACAGAAGACAGTAATAATAAAGAGATCGATGGCAACGTAACGCCCGACGAGTATGTATTGCGATCACTAAATATGGCCGTGTTGTCATCGTCGGGTATCAAAGCGCGTACATCAATATACGGTAGACATAGGTGTAGCGAGAGGTGCCAGGAGGGCCTGGCCCACTCTACGATCTTCTTGGCTCACCTAAAATATTATCGTATAAATAACAAGATAAATCTAGAACTGAAAATTTGCAAACTCAAGTGCAAGCGAGTGTAGTTTTCAGAGTGTGGTGATTAAATTACATATTAATACGAAACACTTGTTATCATTTTAACCCGACGTTTTTACGAAAAATCTATGGCGCGAACTCGACTGCGCCTTTTGGCGTTTATTTCAAAGATCATTTGGGTAAAGAGCTGACATTTCGTTCATTTACAATTACGTAACAAGAAAGACGTGAGAAAGAAATCAATTCGATAATTCATACGTTATTATTTATTCATAACTAGCGATTGATATATTTTTTTCAACGAGCCGGAAATAAAGAAAAAAATTATTTATCTTGAACTTACAGATGCAGAACCTTATTACGTTTCATTTCTAACTAAATTTTTTTCTCATTGTCTACCCAGACATCATTCTTCACATAGAATTCTCTGGCAATTTTGCTTTAAAAAAGTACCACCAGAAAACACTTTAATGTTTTAAAGGCTACTATACTGTGCAATATATTTGATTTATTTGAAACAAATGCTGGTATCTTCCCTGAAGAATAACGAATATCCATTTTCCCTATGATCCATGTAGGAACAATATAGAAAATATACATTCTAACATAATGAAACATTCCTGGGAATATGAAGAGCCTAAGCGTAATAACGGGGCACCTAGAACAATAGGAGACATATGCGAGAAAACAGCATATAAAGTTACAGCTGCTAGAGGCGACATTATTATCCTAAAAGAGTTAATCGACATTTGCAAGTGATGTCCAACAATACAACCATATGTTATTAGAGATATTAATATCAAAGAAATAGACTGATTAATAAAAAGAATTGTTAATGAATTGTTTGCATTCAATTGAACACTTTTAGTGTACCAGATGACTGATTGATTATTTTCCAAAGGACTGAAAATGAAATAGCCTATTTGCTTTTGCAACCCTAACGAATACAATCATTACAAGTTGGGATTTTTCAAATACAAATCACATGGACATGTTAACATTTTGACTGTGTTCATGTACTTAGGAGATGAAATACACGATCCAATATTTAGCATGACAGGGAAAACAGTTTTAGTTAGTGACTCTTTGAAGGCAAAGCAACAAAGTTGCTATGATAGCGGAGACTATCTATGTATGAGAACATAATACCGCTGTGTGACGTTTTGCTCTTTTGTGTATGAAGGGATGGCTTCACATTTGTAATGGTGAAGGCACTCTGTCCAACTCGATGAAAATGAAATGTGAAATATTATGATAAATTTGAAATTAACTTCATATTTTTCAATAAAACGGGTATATTTCATTATACAGGAGACTTCTTTGCAAAAAAGTTGAATAAATTTGAAACTATATCAAAAAATGACTACCCCTGTCTGAAAACAGGATATTGCTTATATTATCTAACCTCTAGTATAAAAACACATAAAATCAGTGGAACCATGACATAAGTTACGCATCTTTTGTTGAATTTCCCATATATATTTTGGTTTTTTGAACCAAGAAAGTAGAAGTTCAAAATTTTGAAGTTCAGAGCTATGGTTTTTTTAACAAGATGTTTTTTTGGTTGTGTTTTTTGTGCTTTCTTGAATATGAAAATATATACGCTGAAGACATGGATGTAATAATAACGTACATTATTTATGAATAATTGTAAAAAGGAAAGTATTATTTTCCGACTCTTCTGATATTTCAATGATACCTCTTATTTAAGAAACAATCATGTACATATTGATGTTTTAAATATGAAAATAGAAATATAGTTCACAGTTGAACTAACATCTTAATTTCACATAATTGATTTTAGAATAATTAAACATATTTGTTATATATTGGATACATAAACAATGAATGAAAATTAAAATTTTCTTTTGCAAATAAAATTATTGGGAATGAAATTGTTTTCATTTGCTTTCAAGTATCTACATTATTATTTATAATCCTTCATGAAATTGATAATTTTCAAAAATAAAAGAAAATTGTGATAAAAGTATGATAAGTTACAGTACATAAAACAGTCATTGACCCGCATTACTCAAACTAAATCAATTGAATCAGTCTTTGTATGCAAGATTACAAATTTTTTCAATTATATGTAAGAACAACGGATATTCACTGAAAACTTAAATTTTTCACATCCCTACTTAAATTTTTATTCCACCACCCCGCTTTGTGCATAGAATAATAACGATCAGTAAGGATGTTTATTTCATCACAAAAGAAAAAAATTATGAAATTCGGGCTTCCGCATTTACGTATTCATATATTCAGATGTATGTAAATACATAACATTTACGCATACTATTCAGTATTATTTCATATCGTGCTCTTCATCTGAATAAGCCTTGTTCTTTTGTGTCTCTTATTTCAAATCTGTTATTGTGTCAACTTTAAGATAAGTTATTCCTTAATTATAATGCAAAAAGTGTACATTTAATGTTCCTCCAAATCAATAAAAGCAGAAAGGCAGAAAAGGTTTGATTTTGTAAAAGGAGATCTGCTTAATTTCCATCCCTTTATATCAGTTTACACCAAAATTAATCAAGTTTCGCTTCAATTTTATTTGAAAACAATTTGTGCTGTAATGAAAATAATGTAACCTAGACATGTATAGTAAAAAATAATAAAAAATATTTTGAATGTTATGATATTGAGTTATATATATAGCATAAATATTGAAACATAACAGAAGTCTACCTATTAGTTTAACTTCAAAATAAGAGAAAGTTAGTCGGCCTGCAAATTGAATTTTTGTCAAGTCTTAACATATTTGAACAAAACCTAATCAGCTTAAATGAAATCGGTATCACGTCTTATTTTTTTGACACATCGTGAAATTTTTTTTTAAGGTGCTAATATAAGACTGCGTAAAATGACACAAACTTTTCTGAATAAACATTTTCGAAACGTTTTCGCAATGGCAAGAGACCTTAACTCCAAAAATTCAAAGTTATGTTTTTCACATATATGATAAACAAAAAATCTTTGAAAACCTGTCTTGCCCAGTATGTAATACGTTTCCACGTACCCCGGCTGCAAAGTGATGCAACTGCTCTTTTTTTTTAAAATATGTGATAAGACACAAAATTTCCTATAATTAGTGTGACTGGCGTAATTGAAATTGAAAAATGGACCACTTTCGAACATTTGGACATTGTGTGCACTTATCTAATAATTCAATTTATTAGAATTAGAATAGAATTACAGACTAACCACAAATTATTTCACTATAATTTAAAAATAAAAAACCTGTGTAAATGTATATCTACTAGCTGGTACAAACTGCTTCGCTCATGTGGTGTGTGTACAATTTGGATAACAACCACTATAATAATTATAAATTATTTTGGAAACTACATTGCGAATTTTACAGTTCTCATCAGAGAGTATAGTGATTTGTTGTTGAACCAATCTATTAGGATATAATAGGCTATGAGAAAAGATTTCACTTCAGAAGTCTACACCAGCCACTTTAAAGAACTTTGGGATTTATTAATCGTCATGGCAAAACATATTCTGACATAAACAGTAGGTTTCTCTAATATAAGGCATTACAGGCCTAATTTGTAATCACATGCTATTGCAGTCATGGTGGTTTAAAATACTGAAGAATCATTATGAGTTTAACAATATTTAGAGTATTGTATCATGTATTGTCCCTTTTTTTATAGTTTTGTTTTATTAATCATCTCTTTCAAGATATAGCACTTCAGAGATTTTAAGGAGCATTGGTACAAGTTTTATCAAAATCGGTTCAGTAGTTTTTAAGTTAATAAAGGATAAACATACACCACCTCTAAGAATTTTATTTGTCAGCATAAATTAGATTATGTTATATTCAAATAATGATAATCTATTTTCACAGCTTCCATAACAGCAACATAATTCAAATATTGTTAATTTAATTCATCCTTACCTCGAATATATGGTTTTATCATTGTTATTCTAATATAAGCATATTAGAAACAATAACACAATGCCTCTAACATTATCTTGGAAATTTACCAAGTCCATCATATTATTTCAAATACACCATATAATAATTTCATTAAAACTATCAATCAAATAGGTAAAAATTGTTTTGAGAAAACTCTTAAAATTTAATTCAATCTTTCCAGAATTTCAAATCAGCAACCCGACCAGCCAGGCAGACAGCATACTCCACAGACATAATCATATGTTAATACATGGGCAAAAATATCTGTTTATATTTTTTTCGATCTCCAGATCACTACTGATAAATAACACACTTGGAATGTAAAATGGAGCCATCCGCTAAACCAATGCATGATTATTTGTCAGAAATAGCAAGGTTATTCCCTCACATTACACAAAATGGTGAGTAGATATTTTAGGAGTTTTATGAGAATTCTCAATATTTTTAAATGATTTACCCTTAGTAGTAGGTAAGTAATAAGTTCATTTTACAATTTAGTAATAAGTTAATATTAATATAAATTTCACTTCTCCAATCTAATTCAAACCTTCTAGAGGAAACTATGGTGGCATGTAATTTTTTCATTCTCTTTAATGATCCTAAGAATGTCGCAGTTTCATGACTGTGAAGTATTTTTCAATTCCCATATCCGTTTTGATAATTGGGTCAATTATGGGTTACTTGAATTCTATTTGGCATATTGAACAAAAACACATAGAAGCTCCACACATTTTTCAATATTACTTACTTCGTCATAGATCTTGTTTGTAAATTAGAAACTTACAAACGGTGGAGTCTTTTTAAATGTTACCACCTTTTAAAATTTGCATTTACTTATTGCTTAATGAAATAATAGTAAAAGAGTTCTTTCAGCACTGTCAACCCAAGATTATTAATGATTATTTATGCCAAGATAATACCATCATTCAAAAGATATTTGCAGTGTTCATTCATCAAGAAGATTAAAACGTTTTAGAAAAAAAAATCATAACATTGTAACAGAAAGAACGTTAGAATAAATGAAGAAAAACAGGTAGAAAAAATGTCGCTAAATAATCAGTAACAAATAACACTATTACTAAACTTTATCCATTCACCGATAAGTATTATTGATATACATTGAATTGTTTCAAATTATTTCTCAAGCATCGTTAAGGACCCTTGTTGCTTACATGTCTCATAGACACAAGATCTGCGTATGAGACATGTAAGCAATAAGCTTGTCTCATAGACACAAGATGTCACTTTCACCTACATCTTGTGTCTTTGAGACAAAATATGTAAGTGAAATATGAAGCCAGTTTAGATTAGTATTCTCGGCTTATTTATATAGCAGGATTTTTATCCACCTCATATTTATTTTATATCTTTCAAAAGTTACTGAATAACAATAGACATAATTATAAAATTTTGTAAAAACAGTTTTATGAGTTATATCTAAAAAAGATCTATTTTTTTAAGCTTCTTACTTATATGGCAACTGTGATTGATGAGATTGATACTTATATAAGAATTGTGAAAATAATCAGGCTAAGTATAACGTAATTTGTCACCCCTTCCAGTGCAATTTTTATTATCTGTGACAAAGGGTATAAAATCCATTACACAATCACTGTATTTCTTTTTTATGCTCGGTGACATCAAGATTTGCGATGGCTATTTGTCCGGAACTCTTATTGTAAACTCCACCCCCCATGTTTTCTACAAAATAATTATATTTCAACAGGTTATGCATCCTGTAGCCCCAAATAGTTCGATTAAAATACGTAATTACAAAAGTGTCAAAAATATTGTTTCCATTCTCAGTTGATTTAAATAGCCATAGCAACTTTTGATGTCATAGAGCAGACAAAGAAAATATGGAACCGAATCTCAGATTTTATGCCCTCTACTATATATAATAAGGACCGCAAAGGAAGGAGTGACATTACTATGTGATTAGCCTGATGTCAATAATTCAACTGTTATTATCTATATATAGTATTTTGATAACTGTGTAATAATTCAACTATTATTATCTATATATACTATTTTGATAACGGTTGTAACTTCCTGCAATACTGTTCAATGTATAGGTAACTGTTCAACTTTTTATTCATATATATTTAATTTTACTTTCGAATACTAACTTAATAATAATATAATCTATCTATGCACTGTCTTAATAACTATTTAACTTTTTGTGAGTTGCAGGGCTGTGTGTCTGAGGTCTACATTGTAAAATATATGGACAGAATCACCCAAATATCTTCCACAAATTAATTATATCTCAACAAGAGAGACAATCCATCTTTTCTAAGTTAAAACTTATATAGTTTTAACTTAGAAAAGATGGATTTATTGTCTTCTCCAATTCAGTTTCTAGTACAAGTAAATGAAAGAACTTGTAATAAAACCTATTAATCCAATGTCAAATTATAGTCCGGATAGCATATACATTAAATGAATGTACCGAATACGATCTATATATATGTCATTTAGCTTTTCATCAATCCAAATTCAATGAAATGAAATGAATGAACTACAATCTTGTATAATTACTTAATATATAGACCAGTAGATATTATAATCTATTTGTGGGTAATTCTTAATTTCATATTGCAGTATTATAACAACATTTCTTGTTATTACATAACAACTACATTAAGAGTAAAATATAAAAAAAATAGCTTGGAGTACTTGAAAATTGTTATGATCCGCCATTAGACTTTAAACTCAATATTGTTGATTATGATAGTCTTGATGGACTACGAGCTCATCAAGGCTACAATAAACAAACTGTATTGCCATGAATAGCCTAGGTCTCGAATAAAGACTGTGCAAGAAATAATAGTGTTGCCAAAAACATTCAGAATGCCATAAGTTATAGAAATAAGAACTTTTGGGCTCTTATCTGTCAATGTCAGTACAATTTTTTTATTTTTAAGACATATTTAAAATATGGTTTTCAGTTTATCACTGCAAATAGGAATGTATGAGTAACTAATGTGGCAAGATTTAATTTTCAAATGGAAATTAACATTTCTGACTGAGCTATTGCTCATACCATAGACATTTCATAAACGCCACGTTGAAGTCAAATGCCGAAATGAATTCATTATTGATTATGAAAATTTCATACCAAATGTTAATTATCTATAATGTGACAAAAAAGATTTTATTCTGAAGGAGAATAACAAAATTTACCTTAAATTATATTTTTAAAAAACTAAAAATTGTACTGTTTTAAGAAACTATTTAAAAACTTTTATACAACACTCTATTAGATGTACATCCTATCATTTTTTGCACGGTCCATATAATGTTAATAATAGTTAAAAGGTACAAACAGTAATTTAACATGGACTGAAAGCATTAGAATAATTATCATTGCCTCAATATATTTCTAATAAAAGTCAAAATTCCTAATTTTTCACATTTTTTTATATTTAATTAGGATTTAGAAATTCTGATTAAATATTACAAAATATGGCGTTCTATCCAAAATATATTATTAAAACACTAAAAATTATTTTCTCATTTCCAGAATCTCCCCCGAAAAACTCGACAATGACTTCTACACAAGTGTTCAATTTGCAACCCCGTCCCATTCTGGCTAAATCTCACCATGAATTATGCGTATCCACTCATCTTACTACTGAAACTGTCAAATTCGTGGCACCACATGATACTGACCAAAACCTTTCTGTAAAAAACGACACAACAAATATAAAATTTACTGGAAATATTGGCCGTAAAATAGTTGGCGCTAAAGAATATCACACGAATGTAAATGAAATCACTGCTTCACATGCAAATACTCCACTAATACCAATTTACCACACTCAAAATGAATACATAAACCGTCTAACTTCACTATCTGATTATGATGGGCAAAATTTATTCCAGGATTTTAATGATTACTCCTTTTACCAACAATCAATGTTTCCAGCATCAAATCGAGGAAATGATTCTGGTTTCTCCACAATGAACCATCCACTATCAAGTCCGAAAGAATTTTGTAGTTTTTGCAGGAAAAATGGTGAGACACCACTGGTTTACACGACACATTCTGTTCGAACAAAACTTGATGGAAAAATTATTGTTACATGCCCAATACTGCGATCACTTGTGTGTTCTATGTGTGGTGCGTCAGGAGATAATGCCCATACTTTGTAAGTAAATAAATATTATTCTTACCATGTTCAAAATTTGTCAGTTTCTAATGCATTAAGGTATCGTCTTAAATTCTACTTCAATTGTCAGTTTCTAGACTTTAGATTCCGAGAGCACAAGAGATAGATTTATTGAATTAAATAATTTGATATAATACATTGTGCTTGTATCATTTTTCAAAAATATTTTTAGTTTTCATGCAGGCAAACTTGGCATTTCAGCATCACCCTTAGCTCACCACTGATTGGCAATAATTTTGCTTATATGCAAATAATTTTGGTGTATATGGCATAGTAGATAGTTACAAAGGAGGATCTTTGTAATGATCCTAGGAAGATTATCAATTTCCGCATGATTGCACTGAACCAAGTCACAATCATCCTTGACGATTTTAGGACAATTATAATCTTTTGTTTCTGAACATAATTGCAAAGGTCAGTATTCGCACTCCTGAATGCGAACACTGACCTTTGCAATTGTGTTAGTCACCCTGAATGTGACTCGCTGGTTTTCTACCCTAAACTCACATGCCACAATATGTGTGAAAAGTGAAAATAGCAATAAGAGTGCACTGTCAAACTGAGTGTATATATTTATTCCCATGGAACAGTTGCTAAGTCCAAATAACTATGAATTCATAGTAGGAAAGGAAACTTTCACATAAAGCTAAAAAACTGTTGCAAAGACAGACCCAATAATAGTACAAAACCCAAATGGACTTTGAACAGGACAAATCATGCTGTACATTCAACAGCACCTAAATCTCAAAATCAGCCCACAATCCAACAGCAATATGATTATGCCCAAAAATCATATCAAAAGTCATTGATAATGCCAGAAGCCGTCATCACCCTGGTTGATATTGTTGCAATTGAGGATTATTATGATCGTCTTTTGCTGACATACATATCAACTGGACATGTTGAGACAAAATAATATACGGCAATCCATACACTTACGGCATGTTAGGTTCCAGAAATATGCAATATAATTCAAATCTACATAAGTCGAAACATTTTTTCTTACATTTTTATATAATATTCAAGAGTTAGATTGTACAAGGGTTTTTATTAAGAATAAATCTAAATTTAATATCAAAGAAAAATACTATATTACTGAAAGTAAGAATGGGAAGTATATATTTATTAGAATAATTATAATTTTTGGTACATAATATTAGATTATTGCTTTGTGATTTATCACAAGTGAAAAAATATACATGAGTAAGGAGAACTTGAACGAATCAGTTACAGTTTATTTTGCTTCTTTTTTCTTTTCTCATGAAGGTGAAAGACGTAATTAATAATTATGAGGAAAGACCTAATTCGAGAGTAATTTTATTGTTAATATAAAAATTTCTTTCAAAATTGGGACCATTTTGCTCAAAAATCTTCATTGCATTCTCCAAACTGCAAAGCTTCTAAAAGTTTTTTTAATGAAAGCTCTTATTGAGTGCTAGCAATAAATATTATTTTTTGTGTTTCCGTTGTTTCTTTCTGTGCCTCGAATTGAATGAGATCCTCATTAGTCAGTTCTTGCAAGTGTGAGTTTTATAAATCTTCAATATCCTTTGCAGTGACTTCAAGATTAGACAGCTGATTAGCCAAATCAATAATGTTAGTTGCGATCTCATCCATATTTGGCTGATTTGTAGTTGAAGAACATTCAAATAACTCAAAGAAGTATGGACATAATTTTCTTCAAACTCCTTTCAAATTGCTGAGTTTTACCTTTTCCCGTGACACTGCAATATTTTTGAAACCCTGTAAAATGGTGTAACATTTCCAAAAATCTCTCAGTTCCATTCCATCCCTTTCATTCGCTTGAACTGCCTAGATAATGTTCTGAGATAGTATAGAAAGATGCAAATGATTCTTTGACCCATTGGTTATAACAAAGAGGTAGTGTTTTGAGGCAGAAATAGAACCTTTAATTGGGGTCAATATTGGCAATACCCGAAGGATGACTGCAAGCAATGTCCGGGAGGAATAAAACTTTATAAGCCAAATTCTTTTCTAAACATTTCTGTTTTACTTCAGGTATGAAATCTCTAATAAATCATTTTTATAAAAATGCTGATGTTACCCATGCCTTTGGATTAGCCCTCCAAGTAACTGGCAGGGTATCCTTGATAATTTTTAGGAGCTTGCAGATTTTCAGACCTTTATAGGTCAAAGCAAAGTCCTGTAAAGGCAAAGTGGTTTTAATTTGAGATTGCCTTCAGCATTTGATCCCAGTAAGATTATTAAGTGATCTGTAGGCACCTTTGAAGCCAGGGATAGACTTCTCTTTTTATGATATAAAAGTGCGATTGGACATTTTCTTTTAAAAAAACTGGTTTACAGTTTCTTCAATGTTGAAAATTTGTTTCTGTGACAAGTCTCCGCTTTTAATTATTTCTTTGAACATGTGGGAAAACTCTGAGAAGCCACATGATTGTACTAGCAGCCTTTCCTTGACTCGAATATTATGCAGTGAACATCTCATCATAAAGTGCATGAACTATCTGCGGCTGGCAGAAAATGTTTTTGTATCTTTGTTGCTATTTTAGCTACAATTGTTTTGTAGTCTGTTTATAATACTTAATGCCTTGTTTTGAATGATAGTGAAGCTAGGAGGAACCCCTTGCAGAATTTGATCTTGAATCCAAGTGTGTAACAATTTTCCCATCTCAGAAATTATAGCATTTCTTTTACGTATGATAGTGCCATTTAGAGAGCTGTAGGAAGCTTATCTTTGTCCTTCATTATTGTCTGTAAATAAGTATGCGATGAATGAAGTGGATAAACCACGGTCTTTGAATTTTAAAATCTTAGATTTAACCTCCATTGTTATTGTCTTTCTCATTTTTTTCTGCACTTCATTATTACTGTTTCGTTTAGGTAATATATAATAGAAGTAACTCAATTTTAATAATTTCAAACAAATTTTAGACAGGTAACATTAATAATTCAGGTAATTTCAGGTTAAATTTTAGATAGAAATTCTCAACGAAATAAAGAAAACTGTAACATGTTTAATCGTCTGTCGCATACTGAATAGAAAGTCAAAAATACAGTTTTTTAAAAAAAATTTACCTATCAAAAATAAGGGGTTCTTTGCAGTTCTAAACGTCACAGTTCTAATTGTGTTAATAAAAGTACCCGAAGTTATATATAGATTGGTTAAGTTAATCTTGACCAATCTGTATATAGTACATCTTATGAAAATATGCCCAGATGATTATAATTGTCATAAAATTGTAAAAGATGATTATGATTGAATATACGTAAGTTTATACTTACGCATACTTACGTTTATAATCAATGTCCTAGGATCATTACAAAGATCCTACTCTTCCAACTATCCTACAACATACATAAAGTGAATCAAATAGTGTGAGTGAACCATTCTCATTACTCTCTGTAGGCTATTGTGACAACATTATAAACTCCTTTAGCATATCAGAGAGAAGACGCACTCCTCGTTTTATATCCTGGTATTATTCGTATTTATTCGTTCTGCAGAATTAAATATGATGATCAATTGTCAAATTACTAATTATTTAAATTGTGAATTAAATTTCATAACCATGGTCGAGAAATATGAAAGAATTTATGAAGAAAAGAAATTGTGATCAAAATTTTAGTGCAAAGTGGCTAAACTATCTTCAATTAATAAAAAAAGCATCTTTGTAAAAGTCATTTTGAAATTTCACAGCGGAGTAGAAAGAATTATATTTGGCGATGTGATGAGCTTGTGTTGTAAATTGACACTAATAGTCAAATATGGATTGGATGGAAACGATTTTCACTGAAGATAAATTACAATTCTTTTAGAATAAAGCGAATATTCGTCAATGTATAATTCATTCATTGATAAATAGTGGATTGAAATGTTGTGATAAGGTTTGATAAAATCTCATAAAAAACCAAATGTCAGCAACATACCAATATGTCCCAACTTTAATTGATCCACCCTTGATACTGAATTTGATACTAGCTTGAAATGTCATAATTTTGCTGCAAAGATAAGAAAACTATTGATAAAATTAAATGGCATTAGAAGAGCAGCACTTCACGAGGATTTGGAGCATATTTTCTTTATATTGGTCAAAATATTAGATTTGTAAATAAATGCCTTTTATTTATTATGCTATATATTTGTTTTACTTGAATTATTTATAAAACGTTATAAAGTATACTTTTCAAAAAGAAATTTGCCTTGTGTTTCAAATTGAAACTTTTCGGCACTGCTAATTGATAATAATTCTTCTGAAATACATGAATTTAAATACATTATTTTGTTTGTACTTATAATTAATAACAATTTTTGATAAATTATTCAAAATTTATTTATTGGCCCTAAAGTGCATATTATGACTCTAGACATTAGATTTTAAATAAATTATTATGAATAACAGACTTATAACATTTTGTTTCAGAACCTATTGTCCATTACTTCGAAGCGCGAACCATGGAATGCCAATACAGTCGACAACGATTGCTCTCAAAAATACAAGGGTAAAGAGTAATGGACGCAGACGATATTGATTAATTAAATGGATTCAAAAAACCTCTTTTGAATTACATAGAAGTGACTGATTAACTATTGATTTCAATGTCTTTTATAATTATGTATTTATTATATTTTTTACAAAGCTATGACAAGCGGTTTAAAATTTCATATTAGGATGCAGACAGAATCTGTTAATTAATTAAGAACTACAGATGCAATTAAAATATTGCATGTTTATGAAACCAAATTTTTAATCAAAAATGTTAAAAGTTGCTTTTTCAGTATTTTTAAATATCTTCGTAGTAGCTATTAGTGCAAAGTATAAAGTATAAACTTAAAAATATACTATAATCCTTCGGAATGCAGAACAACTAATAAAGTAAAAATTATAAAAAATCTGTTCAAACATTCTCACTAATATTTTATTTATTGGGACTAATGTTTTATTTTAACTGCAATATATTTTATAAAGCCTATTATTTATATATTGTATAAATATCATTTGCAATTGAAATAACGTACTCACAAGTTACTGAAAAACAAATATTCTTCGATTTTTGTGGTATAAAACATGTATCAATAGAAGAATTTTCTAAAACCTATACATATATTAGTAGTATGTAATTTTATTAACGTATAATAAATTTTAATAACGTAACTTGAAGAAAGTTTTAAGCATTATGTTTAAAAATTCAGTCTAAGCACTAAGTTACTGGTTTCTAATTATTTTATATTTAAGTAGTTCACTAGCCATTTAGAAGTAGGGTAATTTTTGTAACCATTGTGCTCTCTTAAGTATGTTTATCAGAACCAATAGATTATACTTGTATCTTATTTCAGGTTAAAGAGCTTAAATTTAGTACCTTTTGTGTAAAAAGGTACTAAATTTTTTTAACCAGTTTTTATTTAGGTTAAGTGAAATGAATAACTGGATAAAAAAATATTTCCTTGAATCCATTTTGAAACTTTCACTTCACTAAGGTGGTAAAATGAATGAATGAGTATTCAAAGTTAATCAAATTTTCTTCATTAAATTTTGAAACCAATGTATTTTTGGGAACTCAAATCTTTTATTCCAGTTTTGGAAAAGACAACTGTTTTATAACTGTATTGTTTTTATGTAAAATATAATATCCTAGGTATGGTTTTTAATAAAGGAGGTATGACTAACTTATTATCCCACTTTTATACAAAAACAATACCTTTCTGAGTCTATTGTCAAATATTTTTCTACTTTCTTTTTCCTATAAGTGAACTCGAAATGAAAAGACATAAAAATGGATTCATATTTTAATCTTTTTTTATTTTGTTTTTTCGCTAATGATTTTCACATTTAGTTTAAATTAATTTACGTTTTCTACATTTTGACTCGATTGCATTTTTTATATAATGTTTTATTTTAATAATGGTTTATAATATTTCACTACTTCTATTTAATTAATTTTATGACATTTGTATTGGATTTTATGTTAGTGACTTGAAATTATGTTTAAAATTTTAAAGTTTTATTTTTATATTTCAAATAAATTTTTTCTTCAATTTTCGTTTATTATTTTATGAAATTAACTTCAAAATATACATTTATTATTAACAACTCTTCTTACAGATTAGGAGGATACAAGCTGCTAGCAAAATATATGAGTGGAATGCAAAGAGAGTAACATCTCCAATAATAAAAAAAACATATTTTTGAGTCTTAATTTTTTTAAGCACTTCATTTTTCCCCTAAACTTTTTATATGAATATTTTTGAGTGTAAGTTATTGAAACATGTGTCCATTATTATTTTGTATTACTATTTCAAATTTCTACGTCAGGTAGTTTCTGAAAAAACAATTGTGACATACAGACATGTTAGTGATTTTCTAAAGGCTCGGTTGTTCTTTCTGGGTTAAAAGCAAAATATATGAGTTCATAACATTTTAACCCACACTTAGGTTTAATAGCTGAATTTGATTCGAAAAACTGAGACCTTCATATATGAAATGATTACATAGCCCTTTTATGCATTATTCTTAGGTTACCAGCTGAGGTGCTAATGAATGCTAGACCATTCTACCTTTCTTCAAACTTCATGACCTCTTGAGCTATAATGAAGAATTTCTTTCTACATATATAAATACTTACTCTAAACAGTTCATAAATGCTGTACTAAAATCACCATGTAATTTTAAAAATGGATATTTTGGCATTACAATATTGAGAAGCTTTGCAAGATCTATTGTTATCTATTATCATCTATCCTTACCATTACAACCAAACATGTCTGCATCATATTGCTACATGCTTGCACATTGACCAGAATTCAAATTTTACTTGAATAGAAGTTACTTTGGAAAAAACTCATAGGTGGAAGATTGGAGAGGCAATGATATGTGCGAAGATGTGATATATGGGAAATAGTGGGAAGGTTAAAGCAAAAGACTTTTCCTTTGTCTCATAGGTGTGTCATATCTTAATGTTGGGAAGAAGTTAGATTATGTTGACGACCATGAGAATGATTAAAATAAGAGACCCAGAGAAATGAACTACAAACCTTGCTCAGAACACATATACAGTGCTTTACCGGTTTTACAGGCTAACTAAAAGTTGAGTCATTTTGTAGATATGGAAACAAACACCTTATTACTGACAAACTGATCTATCGATAAAATATTGGCAAGTAATTTAAATCACTCGCAAGACAGCAAACGTTTATGAGAAAGAGATATCTAACCAGGCAATCAGTGCGTTTTCTACCTTCAGTTTGAAAACTTGATATGAAATTATTGTCTCACTAACATCTATTTATTTAATAATAGTGACTTAAATTTATTCATGAATCACAATTAAATGAAATTATGTAATGTAGTATTATTTCTATTTTCTTTAAGTTCTTTACCACAATGTAGGTTTCGTTGTATCACAATATTTCACGTGGGGTATTAGCAAAGATATAATAATAGCTAATAACCCACCTGAAGATGTTGTAATACAATGAAACCTAGGTGGTGGTAAAGAACTTGAAGAAAGTAGAAATAATACCACATCACGTCGTTTCATTTAATTGTGAATAATGAATTTCTACAAAATTAGCACCAAATATATTCATTATTCATGAATACTATTCTTTATTATATAATGTTGCAAGTACTTTGTGTAATGATAATACCAAATTTTATTGTTCATTATTCGTGTTTGTCAATGTTATCCTATAATTTTGGGTAAATAGCCTTTTCAATCTTTCACTCTTTAAAAGGACATGTCAATGAATGATCTACCACCATTATGAAAAGATTTAAAATTACAAACTTCTCGTTTTATTTTAATTACTATTCAGTATAACAAGTTTAATCCTAATTATATCAAGCTTCACTAATTAAAATTTATATATACACAAATGATTTCATAATTATAAACTTGATTACCTTTCTCAATATAAATGACAGAATTTTTTTATAACTTTATTTTTATAACATACTTCAAAAAATCCCATGTTAATTTCCATTAAATTTGGTAAACTTTACTTATAAATAAATGTATGAATTGAAGTAAAATATGATTGAAGGCAGTAAACTCGCCAAAATTTATAAATCGCAATTATTGTATGGTATTTCAAAGGTATTGTTTATAATCGCTGTTCATAATTAAAAAGCGGTGATAATATTATTTTTTCTATTTATTGATAATGTATTTCTAATTTATTATTTCTCAACTCTTATAGGAGTAACGACACTGAAAAAACACAATACAGTAGACTTAACAGTTAAATGGAATAAAACTTAAAGACATCCTCGTTTACTATGAATATGTTACATTTAAGTTCATAAGAAAACCTTTTTCAATTTGCACCACAGTGGGCTTATAATGCGATAGAGTGAGTATATAAAAGGACAAGTAGAATATGTGAGCTATTTGGTGATTGAAAGCTCACACACATAGCAGTTTTTACAAAAAACATTTAAATATATTTTTTCTTTACAAAAAACATTTTTATTGAGAAATCTCCAACTCCATCTTAAGGTATACTTTAAAGTTATACTTAGTGAAAATTTTAGTAAAGTAATACCTGAAAATGCATCATATAGAAGAAGTCGATATCTTGTACCCGTGATATCTTGAAGTTCTTGCATGAAAGAGAATAAAAATTTTTTTTTAAGGTGCATAAAAAAATTTTTCATTATTTTAAAGATTGCCTATTTTTAAAATAATAATTTTTCATAAAGTGGTGACCATCCACCTGTATTAAAAAAGTCCACAGTGTAAAAAATTTGTTTCATTTATAAAAGTATAAACATAGAATAAACATTATATACAGGTGGTATATTTATAGTGATCCAAAGTAAGAATTTCGATAGAGGCGTCATTATTAACCATTTAAAAGTCATATTAACAAAGTAAAAGTGTATAGTTTAGAAGTTTTAGGAAATCTACCTTCACAGAAATTATTATTATTTGAACACTATTCAGTGGGTGGAAACAAAATTTGGAATAGATGTAGAGTAGTCATGGGCTACCATGTAATGTAACAAATTTTTTTACTATTACCCGTTAAAACCAGTTTTTTAATGTTTTTTATGCCAATATTTTTAAAAGTGGCAAAAATTTTCAAAAAATGGTAAAAAAATATACCACCAGATATGTAATCCTTACATTAAAAACTCCGTTGGTATACTATAGTTAAATGGAAAAAAATAGTGTTTGTATGGCTCTAGCAACGTCTTCAGAATTGACATCATTAATGAAACTATTAAGAAATAAAAATTTTATCCAATATGTAAATGATCCTTTTAAACAAATCCAACAATATTTCCTTTGAAAGTTAGTTATTTAAAATAGGCTCAAGCCGAATATTATTTTAAAAATAGTCACACTAATTAAAAGCACTAGATTTCAACATGTACTTCTTGCCATATAATAAAAAAAATGTTCGAAATTTTCTTTGTATGTTTAGTATTAATTACCTGTTTAGATGAAATATACAGAGACCGCATCGTCCAGTCGATTATTTTCAGGTTAATAATGTAGTCAATAGTTTACTTGATACATCAAAGAATTGAGTAAAGAAATACAGATTTACAAAACGTAAAATAAAACCAAGAGAATATTGATAAAATCATGTGATCCACAGTAAAAACCTGTAGTAATAATTACATCACTAGTTGTATCAGCTTCGTTTATTTATAATGTCACTAGAATTTAGTCATACAGGTATTTATATGACTATAGTTGTAAATAATGAAAAACAAACTAATATTGGTGAAAAACTTTTCAGGTAAATTTTGTTTACTTCTTGTTCTCTCTTTTTTACTTTTTGCTTTTCTTTAAATACCCGTAAATATCTTTTACAGATTTCCACATTGATATATTTTTATATTTAACCATTATGGTTGATTAAACAGATTATTCATATAATAATAAGTGAATCAAAATAAATTTCATTTTTGTTTTTGTTTGAGAGCCATCATGTTATATAAACTATAAACAGACGAAAGATTAAGGTAAAACAAGTAATTTTGATCATTTTTAAAAATACTGAATTAAAATTTTCGTTTAACAACACTCAAAATTTGAAACTTCTTAACCAGCCAGCCTGGTAAAGAAATTGTATATAGGAGAAAGAAAAGACTATTATTGAATTTTTTCAAACTTTCACTAAGAATTATTTTCCTTGAAAAGCAATTAAAATGTTTTTAAGTAATAACTGCATCTGGTGTAAGTCCAAAAGGCTTCGAAAAGGCGATATCTTATTCGACCCTTCCACCACCGTAATACATGCATTTTTTTAATCATAATTCATTTTGAAATTTATAAATTAAAGTTTGATTTTTAAAAATATTTAAAACATGAAATAAAACCTGTTATCTTCAAAAAATTGGCGCAAACTACACTCATAAAAAAATGTCAAAATCGCAAACAAACACAGTAAATATAAATCACAATGTGGGAAAATATATAAACGAAATAGTTACGTACTACACGTGTTAATGCCTACCTCAAAATAACGTCTGTATTTATTTTTAGACTTACTCATGGTCAATCTTTGCGACGGTGCTCTATTGGTAAACATTGAGTTAACTTTGTAATAAATTGTGTAATAATTCAAATTGAATTAAAAGTTGCTTTTCGCATCGATTTATTGTTTCGCGGGTTTTTTATTTTTTACTTATTATCAAAATTCCAAATCAAAATGCCCGCCTTTGAATGGATTGTTGATAAAAACTTGCCAGTTATGTCAATTGTTACACCGATGAATATTCGAATGAGTGGTTTATTTGGCAAGTAAGTGAATTTAATTTTATGTCATAGTGTCTCATAATCATCTCATTATTTAAATGAAATAAATGTGAATTCTTATTACTCGGACAAATAATTTCAAACGGTTTTATTGATTCATTAATCTTGCGTGAACTTCTTATTAAAATTTGTGAAACAAACTTTTATTTTTAAACTCGTTTAAACTCCATTTTTGTCCAAGTATTATTCAACATACACTTAACTACATAATTAATTAAAACATTCATGATAATAAACAAAAATTATAAATATTATGTATCAATTATCGTAATAAAATTCTTATCAACATAATTACCGACACATGTCTTTCATGATAAAACAGGAAACAAATGTCAAAGAAATGTCATTCCGTTTCAAATCATTTTAGTGACAGGTTGGTCGCGAAAGTGCTATTCAAAATTTTTAGTCATAATTATTTTAAATGTATTAATTTATAAAAATCGCAAAAAGACAAGAAACTAAACAATGAGTAAAGAATGTCAATTTATTTACGGGGGTCCATTTATCCCCAAAGCAGATCGTAAGCCATTTGTAGATACTGCTACCCCTATAAACTTGCAATTACAACCAATTTTTAAGAGGTAAGTACTTTGTGATCGGTTTAATTAATTTGAAGTTTATATATTAGTGCGTTATTAGTATACTTTTTATATATTAGTACGTTATTAGTATATTTTATAGTGAAATCCAAGTAAAATATTCCATGTCCTAATAAGAAATTGGAAAACACTGACAATAATCGTCAATAAAAGCCCTTGTAGTGTACATAGGCGGACTAATTAAAGACGTTCGAAATACTTTACAGATTAAAAAAACATCCAGCCATGTGGTCGCCAATTAATACATAGGTACTGTTTTGTATATATTAATTTAAATTTACACAATTTTTTCAACATCAGAAGTTTAGTTACAGCTTAGGTTTGTTGAGCTTAGTTGTTGAAATTTAGTTGAGCTTAGCATCTCCTATATTAAATGTATGGAATTATAGGAATATTTTGAAATGGAAATGTTCTTTCTTCAGGAGTTTTGCCTACTACACTGTCAGAGAGCGACTTCCTGTTATTTTAACTAAGGTCATCGATGAAATGTCTAGGGAAACGGAATCTCTAATGAGAGAATATGGTGCGGTAAGTTTATTAATTAACTTTTATACAATTGAATAGTAAGTAATGAGAAAAATTTTAAGGGAATAATTTTGATATTTTTCCGTTAAACAAAATTTAACATTAAAAATATTGACTTATACTTAACCTAACATTCTCATCCAACACATTCCTTTATTTTTAACTTCATATATGATTATATAAATATTAGTTGACTCTACATTGGTAACTGACACCACATAGTATATTGAAATATGCCTAAAGCAAGGTTTATAATATTTCTTGACATCCCATTCTAATTCATTATGTATTTTATAGCTTTTTAAATCCATAATTGAGAAACTAGAAAGAGTTCGATAATATCCAACTGGATAGGATGTGTGAATAATTATTTCTCATTGTCACTTTATATGTATGACGAGAATATACAACACGACTGAACTGAACCGACGAGAACATACAACACAACTAGAGCTGAACCATCTATTTGCAAAATTTCATGAACATAGGTCTAAAAATATAGAAATGAAGCTGTGACTGTTATCAGAAAGTTATCAGTTCCTAGTTGCACTGCGAAACCCTGTAAAAGAAAGTTTTTTATGAATGAATTCCTTTGAACAGTTAATTGATTTTGCCAAATAATTATTATTTTCTATCTGTAACATTAATAAATAATATATTAATCCTGTGGAAACCATATGAAATAATTTTTTTTCTGGGGGTGGAATAACTTTATATCAATACTTAAGTGTATTAATACTTAAATGGATTATAAATAAAGTAGTTCTTGAATTGATCAATGATATTATGTAAGTGTAATCGAAGTCATAATATTTTAAAATTATCCATTTGTAATTAAGATATTTTTCATTTACTTTATGAACGACCCTTTAATAATAACAGATGATTTGTGATGAATACTTTATTAGTGAAAATCATATTTTGAATGTTGATTGTGAAATTAACCCCTCTACAGTGCAACGCTAATTAGCGCTAATAATTTTTTTCTATATAAGTGTGTAAAATTATATTTTAAAAAATTTTAAAATTTTGAACAGACCATTTTCTCACCCGAATTTCAATTATTTCATGATATTTCTTGAATTTCAGCAGATGTAAAATTGATTTTTTTTGAAAAAAACTCAAATAAATTTACAAAAGAAGCATTTAAAGTCATATGACTTCAAATTACAAGCAAATATTCCAAAAAAATGCATAATTATTATTGAAAAAATGTGACGTGTTGAGTTTTTGCCGCACACGGAAAACAAATTGCTACCTTTTAGTCTCGTATCTTTTTATTTTATAACTTTCTTTGATGAGTTTGGTATTATATTCAATAAAAGGTATGTAATTTTTGTGAAAATAAAATTATAAATTATTCAAGAAAAAGCATGGAAATTGTTTTTCTTCATATACTACTGTAGTGCTCTCTATAATTGGCTCAAAAAGTATTTCTAAAAATGAAAGTATACAATACGTATTATTGTATACTTTCATTTTTACGTGCATAATCTTGGAAATATATATAAAGAAGAAAAAAATATTACGTTTATCTGATAAGTGAAAATATTTTAAAATTAATTACAAACTTTTACTTTTCCACAGCGCTTTTTATGCAATTGAGAAATATCATCCTTAGTTTTTGTTTTGAAACATACTTTTTCAATACTTTATCACAAAATACATTAAATACCAAATATAGAAAAAAATATTGCCCTCTGAAAACATGGAACATTACATTTTTAATTAATTCGGAAATGTATAATGGATGCTCGAATATGTGTATGCTTATTTGAATTCTAGGTATGCAAATTGAAACAATTTTTAAATATTTAAAAAAAAAGTAAATAATCACTATCTGCAATAAATGTGCTATATTTTTATATATAATAATTTATATTTGACAATAACTTACCACGTTATTTCTGACAGGAGTTCACGAAACCCACTTCATAATTCACGAACACACATCGTCTGAATTTTGAACATTATTTCACACATGTAATAACATAAAACATATTTTTTTATAATTATATCATAAAGTACAAAATATATCAAATCTGGAAACATTTTTTTCTCACTGTAGGTATGTAATTTTATAATTTTAATAATTCGGAAACGAATACTAATGCTTACTTGAATCCCTGTACACGTCCCCGAATTCAAGATATTCAAATCGCAATATTTGTTAGATATTCAAAAAAATAAAATTCAAAATTAAATTATCACAATTCAAAATTAACTTAAAATATTTTTTATTATATGTATATATTATAAATTTGCGAGGCACAATTTGCGAATGGTGGTCAACTGGTTTGAAATGTTTATAGACACCTATAATTTAACAATAAGAGTGCCAAGCTGTTTAGTCTGAGTCAATGTTTATCAAAGTATTGAATAACAGAGATAGCAAGACATGTTCCATCATATTTATTTCATAAACACCATTTGAAATTTCGGCGCGCACCATGTCCGTGGTTTGAATGGGACTGGCCATTAGAACTATCGGCGTAAGTTTTAATTTTGGCCAGCACTAGCCGTTCGGACTGTAGTGGGGTTAAACTTTATCTTCATCATAATTTGCTTTAGTAAGACATGCTACGTGTACACCATTTATCAATTGAATCATTCTATATCCATAATATTGATCAGCTTAAGTTTTAATTTACCTAAGTATAAAGTACTAAGTATTTAGCTTAAGTTTTAATTACCTACATTTTACCTAGTTACATCATCACTAACCATTCGTATGTTAGTTTTCAATAAAATATGAGCACTTTTAAATGTTTTATTTTTTATATGAAATAATCACTTTATCTGGGAAATGAAACAATTAAATGACTTTTTATATCATTAACATCCTGGTGTGTAGATATGTTTCGCTAGAGGTCACTTTACCAATTTACCATACTACATCGCTCACATAACTAACGCTTCATAAGCTCGTCTCCCATTTCTATGTTAAAACCCTTTTTTTCATAGGCTTTACCATCGTGAATCATATTCGAAACATGAAGGACATATATATTTATTATACCCGAGTTCAAGATGCTATAAAAATGCACAGTGGCAATTAATTTGTTTTGTCGACTGCTACCCATCATTAAACACAGATATGTTTCACTACACATCACTTTACAAAGTTACTGTATTTTATAGTTAGCACCATCAACGCTTCATAATTTATCTGCTATTTCTAAGGCAAAACCCTTCCTTTACGTGTGCTTTTTACCTTTGCTAATCATAGTCAAGATATGTAGAAAGTATTTTTTTATTATGCATAGATTTAAGATGCCATAAAAAATACACTTTGGCCATCAATTTGTTTTATGGCTGTTACTCATGATCAAATACATCTGATATACGGTGTTGACTGCACCTTTTGGACTATTATAAAATTCAATTATCTCTGTCTTATTTGTATCACTACTGATAGCGGGCTGATCGTGAGTTGTAGAAAGGAAGGAAACAACCTTTTTTTTTAGTTGCACCAAATTAATAAGGAATGCCCTTAAAAAATAAATTGCATCTTTGCCCTCAAAATGACATTAAATTGATTCATCCACCTCTTCATCACCTTTAAATTTCTTTCCTCGTAACGCTTTCTTCAAAGTTGAAAACAAATAAGAGTTGCTTGGGGCTAAGTCCACACTTTAAGGTGGATGCAACACAACTTTTATGTGCCAGTGCATTGCTTTTTAGCAGCCCTTCATTCATTTTTGTCACCTTGTTCCTTCATGGTTTCTTTAAATATGTCGTCGCCGTGGTGTTTTGGGTTGATCACAAGGCATACGGCCTGTGATGACGCGGCGCACTGCGGAGACCCGGGTTCGATTCCCGGCCGTTCGTCGAGTGAGGCTGGACGGGTGTTATGGTTGGTTGTAAGAGATTGCTCTCCTAGCAATAAATCCTCCATACGTAACAATTAGATACATTAAAGAAGATAAATAAATAAATAAATATCTCTAGTAATATTTCATAAAACTTCCATTTGTGATTACACCCTTTTTTATAATCCATCTGTAAGATTCCTTGGAATCCCTAATAATCTCAGGCTAATTCTGACACATAACTTTTTAAGGAGTATCCTTCTTAAACAACTGCGTCGACTCCTTTTTGACACTGGTTCGAAGCGATGAACCCAAATTTCATCTCTGAACACAATCCACTCCAAAGTAAAAGTAGGATCTTCAAAATTACAATTTTAAAAAAGCACTTTCATAAACTTTGTTCTATACAAACATCTTGACTGGCTTGTTACATTAAGAATCCTAAATGGTAAAACGGTTAAGATCCTCTAAATAGTAATTTCTTACATTTTCATTAAGAAAAAAAATTTACAGGAATGACCATTTTCTAATGGTAATTCCTGTACTTTTTTGACAATATTTAATGGGGTGCTTTTAAAAACCTGCTAGGACCACTTTTAGTTGATTCTCTATCTTATTTAAAAGGCTATGCTACTTGTAAATCAGGGTCTTACTTGGATTATTCGTCTCATAAACACCTTCCTATCACTCAATATTGTTTGAGAAGTTTTTCCTTGCTTGGTAAGACATTTTATTACGGCATGAGGCTCTACTTGTTCTGTTTATTGCACAATTCTTTAAAATTGACGTATTTAAGGTACAGTATTTTGCAGATTAATACTATCATAAGGTTCATACTTGATAAATATACCCTCAATATATGTGTAATTAGTATAGTAATGATAGAGTAGACTTAATTTTCTTCTCTCACCATTCTCTTTAGCCTTGTACCTCCGACCTCCCCCCCCCCCTCCCCATCACCCTGTAGAAAATTTGGCCTGAGGCGTAGAGATATATTTTCATATTAAATATTTATTTACGTATATGTAAATATTTATTACAGACAGAGGAAGAAATAAAACAATGCATAGCTAACTGCTCCAAGTTCAAGAATGATCTCCAGACGAATAAACAAATAGAATTATTGACTGGTGATACAGAAAATGTAAAGGACTGGAATGAGTGGATCAATCAGGCTGACAAACCTTTCTACTTTACTGCCGTATGGCTTTTCACCGAGTGCTATCTCTATAGAAAGCTACACAACTTTTTTGAAACAAGGTGATTTTCTAGAATTTTCTAAAAATGTTTATAAGTTACATATGTTGTTGTTGGTTGTTCATAGAACTTACAAAATATTTCACTTCAGATGTGGAAGTGAAATGTGGCAGAAAAAAAATAGTTGATTAGAAGTAAAATTGTAATATTTGGTTTTATAAAGGATGTAGTAATAAAAAAGATGTGCAGAGAAAGTTATAAATTTAATGTTTATTCATTTAAGGCCAGGCAAAAAATTTTTTGAAAATATAATTATTTCAAACAGAAAATGTTCTCCACTTAATTCCCATATTTTGAAAGCTAAAGACACTTTAGGTTTTCGCACTTTTGTAAGAAATTTCTTCCTAAAACGAATTATTTACAATTTAACCCTGATTGAATGAAGGTCACTCCGAAATGTGAAGTTTGATGCCCTACATGATATCTCAAAACTCGTAGATGTGAAAAACATAAAAACTCATAGACGTGAAAAAAAATTTCTTAAATCTGATTATTATCAGCATTGTTAAGTACTGTAATATTCTTTTTTTTTAATTTTTGACCTCTTGAATGTGCGAGTTACAAATTTTTGATTTTACGAGGTGTGATTAAAAATACGGTGAAAGAATTTTTGTAGAAGCAACTGCTGATGCTACATCCATTTAAACTAACAAGTCTAATGGCCTAACGCTTTGGGATACCCAGTGTCAAGGTTGAACAAGTTGTGACTTGTCATTCGGCTGCCAGAGCCATGAGGTCATGTTTACGCTGTCTGTGAAAAGTAAGGTTGTGTTTAACCTGTCTGTTGCGCATCATGGATTTCGAACAAGGCATGAACATTAAATTTTGTTTCAAGTTGCAGAAGAGTACCAAAGAAGCTCATGAAATGACAAAAGTGATGTATAGCGATAATGTGGTGTGACTTGGAAGACTGTTTACAATTGATATGAGCAATTTAAAAGTGGAAATTAGTCGGTTCAAGATAACCAAAAGTCGGGACGTCATTCGACCTCAAGAAGGGATGAAAAATACAAGAAGTGGCAAAAAAGGTTCAAACAGGTGACTACTTGAGAGCTTGGTGAAGGTCTGAACGTCTTGTATGGGTCCATGGAAAGCATTTTACCTGATAATTTGCGAATGAGACGAGTGGGTGCGAAATTTGTTCCCAAACTTTTGACAAGCAAACAAAAGGAAAATTGTGTGTCAGTTTACATGGAATTGAAGATCGTTGGGCAACAGATCCAGACTTCATGAAAAAAATTATAATGTAACACAAAAATTATATAGATGATGAAACTTGTGCGTGTGTGGATATGACCTTGATATGAAAATGCAGAATTCACAATGGAAAACGAGTGGCCTCCTCGCCCTAAGAAAGCACATCACTCAAAGTCGAACGTGAAGGTCATGCTGATTGGTTTTCAGTGAAGGCATAGTGCGGTCAGAGTTCGTTCCAAGGGGAACAATTCTAAACTCCTAATATTACAAGGGCATATTGCAAAGTTTGCGAAATGATGTACAAAAAAAGAGACCAGAAAAATGAGCCAATAGTTTCCTTCATCACGACAATGCCTGTTGCCACACCTTGCTTCTGATCCGGGAGTTTTTGGCCAAAAAAAAGGTTCCCATCTGTCCACATCCGCCTTACTCTCTGTATTTATCACGATCCAACTCTTTGCTGTTCTCAAAAATTAAAACCGTGCTGAAGGGAAAACGTTTTGACACCATTCTCGACATTGAAAGGGTCACGACAGAGCAGCTGGAAGTCCTTCCGAAAGAAGACTTCCAACAATGCTTCCATTCATGGAACCGCTGCTGAGATAACTGTGTCGCTAGCCAAGGAGAGTACTTTGAAGGAAATTAAGTGAAGTTTGTTGTAAATTAATTACTTTGTTTGTTGTAAAATTATTCATCGTGTTTTTTGACCACACCTCGTATTTGTTACTCAAAAAAATCATGATTCATTTTTTCTATATTTTTCAGTCATTGATATAAAGAACAAGTATGATTTTATAGTATATTGACTGTTTTCCGTTAATACTGTTTTGGTATCTTTCAGTGACCTTTATAAGTGAATATTCATAGAAGAAATTGTATTTATCCTCGAAAAACCAAACAAGGTGCTGATTTATGATCTCATTAGAATTAAATGTAGCACAAGCAATGCAAGGCCAGGCGAATATGGCGGGTGTGGCAACACATATCATCCAAACTAACAATATTTAATAGGCCATCAAACTTGTGTGTGAAACACCACCCCTTTATGAGTAATGAGTTCTAGACAGGATGATCTATTCATTTAAACTGTCCAATTATCAACAGTGCACCTTAGAATTTAATAGGAGCTCAAAAAACACAATGCCTTAAAATCCCATCCTTCCTCGGACGTAAATCTGTTTTTAATGTTGAGGGAACCACACATCAGTACCAACACCATTTGCAACCACATTGTTGTAAACAATTAATTTCTCATCACCAATTATTCATCTCTCATCACCAATTATTTAAAAAAAATATTATTTTCTTTATGTTTCGTGAGTGTATCACAGATATTCACCATCAAATGAACTTCTTTGAGTTCATGAGGAACCCACATATTGAGTTGGCTTATGTATCCCAGCTCCTTCAGGTAGTTGTGAATGTTCTGATTCCGGATGTTCAATGTATCTGCAATCTCTCGTGTCATGTAACTTGGATTTGACTCTATTAATGCCTTGATTTTGTCTTCAACCTCGATGGATCTCCCTGATCAAAGAGTGCTGTTTAGATCAAAATCACCAGTATGAAATTTTGTGTACCAAAATTAGCGACGACATTTTTGTAGAATGTTGTCACCATAAACTTTACACAACTTTGATGCACATTCTTTCCTTACAGAAACAAAAGTAAAATGTAGTGAAAATGCACAGCCTCTTTTTAAAAATCTCCCAAACTCAACCATATCCCTCAGTTATTTTTTAGACTGAAGCTAGAATAGTCAATAGTTAAGTGATATGGCAATAACTTGCTTGCGAACGACTCTAGTGCCCTAAAAACAGTCAGCCTTGCATTCATCAGAAATTAAAGTGTAAAATTCAATCATTTCGGGAACGTTTCGAAGCGCAACCATAACATGTTCATTCTATGAATATATTCTTACAACTAAATATGTAAACTGCATGTTTGAAATATCCGTCGGCAATTTTCATTTTTTAAAGTCGCTTATATAAGAATTATACCACAAAAGAAAGGGTTCGAAATTTCTGCAACGTAAAAGAGAACAATTTAATACTTGGTCACTAAACCCGGTTTGTGCAAACTTTACTTTCCTTGTGGAGTTTCCTAAATATGTAGTTCATAGCCACGTCACCTGAGATTTCGTAATAAGTCATTTGATGCATTTAAAGTATTAAATGCATGAAATTAAATTTCAATTGCAGTACAAATTTGAGGAATTATGATCCGTTTCGAACCCAGAAGCAATTAGCGTTCAAACAGAATGTGGAGGCGATGAGTCTAGTAGCTAACAAGATGAACAACGACTTTGCCAGAGCAGATGAATCACCGGAAGTTGAAAAGAAAAAAAAGAAGGACGACTTTGCGTTGTTGCTTAAGGTAATTTTTATAGATTTTGGTAAATTTTGATGAAAGTTATTTTGGTTTGGAAATAGGTATAATCTATTTATAGCGATTGGTGCTCTAGCACAAAATGTTATAATAGCACAATGAAGAGCTTCTTATTTATGAGTCTTTGTATGATCATATTTTTACTTAAAGAAACAAGCATCTTATTAATAAAACAAAATAGTTTTAATTTCTGGAATAAAATAATACAAGTATTTTCCAAATCAATTTAAAGTTTTACTTTGCATAAAGGTGCTTAGCTTAACTTCCTTGGTTTTAATTTATACTGCTGTTTTATAAACATACATGTATACTTGCGGACACATAGATAAGTACAGAATTGAATGAATACCTTCTATACAAAAAAATTGGCTGGAATTTTGTTTGAAGCCCTTGTGAGTGAAGTATCAAATGGCATACTTAGCATTTGCAGCAAACCATTTTCCAAATATTATTTGCTAAGAGATGTTTAAATTTGAAGTGATATCAATGTTACTGTCTAGTATTCACCTTACCTGTCAACTCCTGGTATTGTATGATTAATATGAAATACATTTTAAAATTTGAAATGAGAATGTGTAGTGCAAGATACATTATTTATAATTAGTGAAGTGGTTAAAAAGATTAATTGTTTATCTGTCTCCCAAAGATAATCAACTCATCACTTATATCAAAATTTGTTATATAAGATGAAGTTCTTAAAATTGTTATTGATTAATGTTTGCAAGCCATATATTCAAATTAAAATCTGTTACATCACTAGTTTATATGTTATACTTATATAATGGTTGCAACATGCCATGTAATCAGTATAATGAAATAAACATGAGGTCAAATCACATTCAACATTTGGGAATCAAATTCATTTTTATATATATTCTCCAATATAACCCAATAAATGAATTCAATATAACTCAATAAAATGAATGGTGCAAGCTCCATACACAGTTTGATCCTGAAACAAATTAGTGTATAGTAAGCAAATATTTAAGTAGTATGAAATAAGGAAACATTTACCGACATTAAACAAATAACAAACAAAATGTTTATTGCAACGGAGTAGAGGAGTCGTTTATAGATAAACTTTCTTTTATCTCCCACTACAAGCACAAGTTAATATTGCTCACCTCCATGGTACTGCTCGTAAGCATTTTGAATCATGTCACATCATTAAAATTTGCACGAATGTAGCAATCCTTTTGGGATCTTTATTTTGTTTTGAATTTTTACTTCATGAAATGTCTGAAGTAGGTTATATAAATGAAAATAGAGGATGAGGAGGATGCCAAGTGACAGGTAAGCAAGTTAAGTTTTATTAATCATATTAAGCTTGTTCAGTAATATATGATACCACTAAGTTAAGTTTATGAGACACTGTTATTAAGGATAACAATAGGTTAAGCATATCAGAAGTGAGCATACAAAAAGTCAACTATGTTAAGAATACAGTATATAATTAGAAATTATAAGTGGGGTACAAAATATGCAAATATATTGTAATCATATATTACGTATACAATTGTAATCATAAATATTAATGGAAGTGGACCAGAAAAACATGTCAAATTGCACCACAAACAGTATCATCATACAAATTACCAGTGAGAAAATGTTGATGTTTATATATATAAATATATATATATATATAAAATATATACATACATATACACATATATATATATATATATATATATATATATATATATATATATATATATATATAGGTACTGATATCCCAAAATGTTTAAAACACTCATGACACTGGACTCTGCTATTACATTCTTATATGTGACGGGTTACCGGGCACGAGAATAAGTCGTAGCTGCACAATAACTTATACACATAGTTAAAACTTTTTGACAATTAAAGTATCTGCTATGTACTGTCGTTGAGCCATTTCACTATACACATAGTTGGGAAATAATACCGAGACAGTGGAGTGAGAGAAACCGTATTAACATATTATGGATGCATGACTGAATGCTATTTTGAAATGGTGTAGTTAGGTTGCACTGTTGAAATGGTGTAGTTAGGTCATTGATGACATAAATTGAACTCTAACTGCAGAATATGTATAGCGAGACATCTCATCAATTCCTTGTTATTAACCAAGATTGATTACATTTGTTGAAAATAAATATTTTAAAAAGGCATTAATTTTTTATTACAGACAAACCTTAATAAAGTAACAAATATTGTCAGCAATAAGATGTCTGGTTCACAATATGCTACCAGTTTGAGTTTGTTTTAAATTTGTGTCGCTATTGACGAAAAATTGATAAACAGTTCAAAATTGATTTTTAATTACATTTTTTAATTCATCGTGTATAGTATAATTTCTCAAAGGTGTTTAAGCCACATCTATTGGTAATCTGTTAAACTAACGTGCCTGATAGTAATTTTTGAAAACGGCAGCATCTATTGACAATCTTTTTAACTAACTTACAATGACTTTCGAATCATTCACACACACAGGCCATCTTGAAATACATATCTTCCCAAAATTATTTAGTCATTCATTTATATATCTCATTTATATATCTAATAAGCCATTTAAAATTTAACCAAAGTATTCTTACTGAGATGTTAGGTTAGTGAATATGAAAATATGTTAGGTAACAAGTAATGAAAATGCCTCTTGAATTTAATAATATTTACAGTTAGCGCTCTGGGCCAATCAATGTGACCTATCTCTCTCAGCCGGAGCTGCCAATGATAAGGTCGAAGATCCTCTGAAGATGGTAGAAACCTACCAGGGCAGGGTACTTGTTGATGAATCAGCTAAAATAGCTACCGCAGTAGTGGATAGAGCAGCGGATGTTAGTAAGCAGATCGGCAACGTGAGTCTTTTTATTTTATTTGTTTCTTTATGTTTAATTTTATAATGATTCTGTAATTAACTCAGTTCAACATTTGGTGTTATATCTGAATTTATTAATCCGTTAATTGTCATGACATTTAAACACATGTTTACTGTACATTATAATTCCTAACTAATAATTGTCATTAAATTAATTTGTTGCGTTCAACAACACCCGGGTGCATTTCAGAACAATGGTTAATATTATATTTTTTTTTTGTATTTATGCATATGTTAATAACAATGTTATATGATAATGTATATTGCATATGTTAATGAACATGGCAATGTGTCATATTTTTAAAAATAAAAAAGATATTCCTTTTGTTTTTGTGCTTGTACTCCATTTCATCAAGTCTGAAAAATCATACATTATAAAACAGTGTCAAAATATGTTGAAAAATAAATTGTCTTACTTACTGGAATAATTTTTAAAGCATCTTTAAAAATTTAAAAGTGATTATTTCATTTTATTTTACTATGGATCTGGTTCATTACAAAAATGAGATTTCAAAATGAGAAATCAAATCAAAATCAAAATCGCGCCTCCCAAGGGGGCATAGAGAGATGTCAAGGGGGGCGGAAAGCGTTTGCATTTTAGAAAGAAAAAAACAAAAAAATATACAATCAACATTAACAAATAACATTACAATGTAATGTTTCATTTACATGCATAAAATTAATGAAATTAAATATCATATTCACTATTATTACCACAAACTTGCAAAAAATTTGACGTTTTGGTGTACATTTTTTGTTGAGAAATCAGTTTGAGTGTGTAAAATTATTGTGTCTCACTGTTAAAAGGTAAGTTTGTGTATTTACAAACTTCAGTCACCATTTTTATTTAATTTACTAAATCAAAGGGGGGGCATGAAAAAGTAAAGAGGGGGCATGAAAATATAATTTATAGTCCGGGGAGCCTCAACAAAAAAAAGGTTGGGAAACCCTGCTCTAGAACATAACTTAAAGATTTTACCAAAAAATGTTTTTATTGTATCAAGATGATATCATTTATAAAAAAAGCTGTCAAACACGAGTAGAACTCGCGATACGAGGATTCCATACATATTTAGGCATTTATTAACATTTAAGGGTACACAGTATTCCTAAGTAAAGTATGTACAAGTATTAATTTTTCACATCATAAACGTATTACCTATAGTAGATTATATCTTAACGATGTGAAAAACTACACAGGCATAAAAACAATGTAATTAGAAAAATTTATAATTCCACATAGAATTAGAAATCATTGACCTTTCATTTTTTTCCTTTACTTCTGCTCAGTGACATGCAGTACTTTATAGGTAGGGCAAGCTGCAAAGAAAGTCACATATAACAATTATATAGATATACACACACGGGCGCAAACATCTGTGACCATCCCTATTAGCCCTGAAAATGGTATTGAAGGTGTAACAGATTAAAACTGTGTCTCAATAATTGAATCGTAGGCACTGAAAAACAAAAAACTCTTGACGTAATTACCTAGACTTTTATCGTGACCATAAAAAGCTAGTTCTTGCTTACCTGAAAATGCAATAGTATCTATTAACCATTTTAAACTATTATCTCATCATCATCATCATATTTGGCACGACAGCCCAGGGTGGGCCAAGGCCTTCTGTTGGAGATTCTTCCAGGAGGTTCTACTCTTCGCATGAGTTTACCAGTTCTTTATCCTGAGAATGTTAAAATCTTCTTCCACTGAATCGATCCATCGTAATTTTGGTCTACCTCTTCTAAGAGTTGTTAGAGGTTTTGCGATGAAAACTTTCTTTACTGGGTTTTCATTTTTCATTCTAGATACGTGGGCAGCCCAGTTTATTCTTTTGATTTTGATGGTTTTTATGACATCAGGCTCACCAAACAACCTGTAGATTTCCGAGTTAAGACGTCTTCGCCAAATACCATTTTCCTTGACACCCCCAAAAATTCTCCTCAGAACTCTTCTTTCAAAGGCTGCTATTTTATTCTCTCCAGTTCTAGTCAAAGGCCAGGTTTCTGAACCATATGCTAGAACTGGCCTAATAAGAGTTTTATATACTAATAATTTTGTTTTTCTTGTAATAAAAGAAGATTTAAGGATGGAGCTTAGTGCAAAAAATGCTTTATTGGCCGATGATATGCGATTCTGAATTTCAGAGATAGTGTCATTCTTATTGTTAACACAAGATCCAAGGTAAGTAAACCAGTCAACCGTTTCAAATGTATGTGAGCCAATCTCCAAACGATTATGTGCATTATTTGGTGGAGATTTTGTATAGCCATATACTTAGTCTTGGAGTCGTTTATTGTCAGACCCATTTCATTTGCAGCTGTCTCCAAAGACAGAATGGCCTCTCGCATTTCTATCTACCCTTTCATTATGTTTCTGCTTCCAGTTGCCCCTCTATAAAAATTCTATACACGAAGAGCCTAAATTTTGCAGTTTTACTGTGCACAATGTTTGTCAGTTGGCTGTCAAACATAAATCTACTTGCGCATATCATGTTTTTATTTAGTGGGTTTGTTTTTTTATATCAATTCCTCTTTATATTTTCAAATTCTATGTTTAATGTTACAAAAAACGGCAATAAAAACCACCTTTATTCCACTATATTCAGTTCCGAATAATAAATAAGGCCAGCAAAACATTTTATTTAAAATGCAATCCCGTTTAGCCGCTAACGTTAATCATAAATATTATGTAAAAATGCACTATATTGGATTTGTTAGGAACGTTTAGTTTCAAAATTAGCTTCGATCGACTGTTCTCAAATTTACTATTTTTTTCAATAAAAGATAAATTGACAAATCCTACCTTAATCATTTAATAAACAACGCAACATTCCATAGTTTGTTTACTTATTCGCCATTGTTTGTTTATTTTCACGACGAAAATGCACGTGTAAAAAATATACTAATAAAACATTCATTTTATTGCTCAAAGACAACACAATAAGTATTTCACTGACAACATATAATATATTACTTAAAACCGGAATATTATTAAAATTATTTATAAAATTATATTAGGAACGAGACAATTATGACAATGACAGCAAATACTGACTGACAGCATTATAATAACACAATGATTCTTTGTTTGTGTGTGTAATAACACAGGATTGTTCAGAATATAGTCGAAATTACATATCTGTTCCATGGCCTGGACAGTCCCATCAATTCCTGCTTGTCTTGAGGCTATGAACTGACAGCTTAAAGTGAGGTAATACATTTTAATTTGGTATGGACCAATTCCCAATTGAGGAGTTTTTGTAATTTGATAGGTATCAAGTTTGTACGTTTTATATAAAATTACACGTAACGTTAACATTGTGCTACAAATCATATATTAAGGTATGAATTTCGTTTGGTGGTGTATATATGCTAAATGTTTAGGGCAAGCTACATGTAATTGCTTATAACGCACTGTGCGCCAAGTAAAAAGAAGTTTTAAAGGGTCATATCTTTTTATTGCATGAACCACAAAATTTTTAATTTTTACAGCAATGTGAGGCTATGGACTTCAGAATAATTAATTTCAACTTTTAAAAAAATGGCTTTGACAGACAGACATACGGACGGGCAGACAAAAAAGTGAATCTATAAAGGTTCCATTTTTTCATTTTGTGGGGCGAAACCCTAAACATGAAAAAAATTTAAATGTTTGTTTTTATCATCTTTCTATGCTGTCATAAAAATTCGTAAAAATGTATCTCATGTTATATATTGAAAATATATTAATTATAATATGTATTTATTTCATTAAAATCAGTTAAATTATGTAAAATTTATAACTTTTTTCAAAATATTTATTATTCAAACCTACAGCCGACAGATACAATATTAAGGACTAATATTGGGAGAAGTTAAAAGTGTCACTGGTAGCTACTAAAAAAACATTCAAAAGCTATCCCAACAGTAACGGTTCGTCTTTCTTATAGAGCAAAATGGCCTATAGTGAAAATTTAAGCAATTGCTCATAATAATCATTTTTGATATGTTTATTCTAACCTTTGCACACAGTTCCGCTCGCATGGAACTTGTAACGTTGATTTTTAACCTTTTCTATACAATAACTTCCCCTTCCTTACCCAACGCCATCGTCCTTATCAGCTATCCATAGTGGTTCGTGTTTATACATGTTCTAGGACATGCTCCACAAATATTGATACAACCCCGTAACCTGAGGATCTACACTGAGGTTTTATACACATCTTTCTGGGATAAACAAACAGAAAGATGTTGTATTTTGTATATGTACCAAATAAAAACTAGTCTACATGTAATAGGGAAGTATGACATTTTAAAAGGTGCTTGAGTTTAATAGTTTCTGATATTAACTCGTACAAATTTAATCTCGCACTCTCCCACATTCAATCTCACACATTCCTAAACAATCATTATAACATTAATGAAGATAAATTTAATTTTGCTGTTCTATATCCTCTTAATCATTTTCCTATATTTCCTTGGTCTACAGAATCCTAACCTTGCCCTAGGAAGCTGTGAATGCATTCGTTTAGCACAGGAGAATAATATGATTATTTATAAAAAGGTATTTGACAATTGCTTTTAAATAAATTTATTATGCTAATTTAGTGATTTAAGATAGATGACGAGCTCAAAATTAGTTAAAAGAATGCACTTAAAAACAATTTAGAAACACCCACACAGACCAGAAGTGGTAGTGGTGAGTGGACCGTCTCTCTGAGGGTCATTTTTTTTAGTATGTAAATAACTTAGTCTAACAAAAAGTGGCTTAAAATAGTTTATGGGAAACGTCAGGATTGATTAAAAATACATTTTCTTTTCTACTACTATTAACGGGTGAAACTGGGAACTTTTCAAATAGCCTATTAGGGCTATTTGAAAAGGAAAAGGAGTGAAAATTAAACTTTTCACTGCTTCAATTCTTATTGGTATGTAAAAATATAAAACGTATAGATAACATTAGTGAAATATTATTCACATGTAGCCAGGAAGTTTCTATTTTTTTAATATCAACATGGAAACATGTGACTTAACCTAACCCTTTCTGTGCTGAGTATAGCTGCATCACAACATCCCATTTGTTCCTTCCACATTGGAATGGTTAATAAATGTTTCTATATAAATATTTCTTTTATTGTTGTGATGATTCAACCATCAAACCTCACAGTGGGAGGAGCTCACCCGTCATTCGTATATCTTTTTGAAACAGTTAGGTACAGTCTGTTTCAAAAACTTATATAGGACTGTAATTCGTAATTACCAAAATATGTACCGCACGACATTCATGAAAGTACATTTTGAAAAGGAGTTTTCAAACAAAATTATCACTGCGTAAATTATTTTATCTCGCTATCCACGAAGAGATATGTGTATGTTTAGTGAGATTTTTCTTTACATATTTGATTCATAATTTTATTTGTTTACAATCGTATATGGAATAATACATCTTTGTTGTATCATCAACATGTTGTGAATATAAACATAAAAACATAGAAACATGTATGTATATCTATACGTATAAGAAAATCGTAATAAAGTTGTGTTTGCATATTGAATATTATTTGAAATAAGGTACAATCACCTAACAAGGCCCACTTTTTGCAAAATGTTTGTAAAATCAGGGAATTTTGTAATACATAAAAACTACTATAAGTATGGAAGACAATGTTTAATTGGCTTTGATATTAGAAAAAAATATGTTATTGGGTTTTGGTGTTAAAAAGGCACATTTTAAAAACCGCATATGTGGACCTTGATTTGTTGCAGATAATCTGTAATTTGAAACAGTCATTCATTTTTAATAACAAATTGCCGAAGGTCTTATTCAGAGTATTAGAAAAACACTTAACAAACTCTGGTAATAAAGAAACTAAATTGAGAGTCATTTTTCCATTAAACAAAAATCTATATAATCTATAAAAAATAACTAAAATACCATAGATTTCAAATTACTGGAATTAAAAAAAAAATTACTCGAACTGACACTTATTTTTAATCACAAAATTCCACGAATTCTTCCATCTAATTTCTTACTCGCACTTAGGACACATGAAATCACCGTCTTCTCTCTGCCTTTTTATGTTCTTCATGATTACAAGCTTAGCATTCTACGTGTTCTATCTAGTAACCTTGGTAGTACTACACCTTCTTGATAGTACCACACCTCACCCTTTGCTTTCTTTTTGATATTTTCTTTCCTTTGAATGGGTTTTAACATTTTAGCTGCTCTTTGACTTTTTCGTCGTATTATTAATAATTTTCAGGATCTTTCTTTTTTATTTCCTTGAATATTTCTAGCCTTTAAGAGCATCAAACAAAATTTTAGTATTCCATTGGCCAACGTGATATAAAGCTTTGCGTTTTTGTTTTGAATAAACAATTGCAAAATTTAGAGTCCGAGTTTTGTTCTTGGAAAGATGTTTTTACAGTTAATGTTCCAAAATTTCGTCTAATTTTGACAAAGCAAGTTTTTCTAAATTTAGAACAAGGATCTAAATTTTCTTAGTTTTTTGGCCATAAACATTTTTTTTATTTTTATTTTTACATTCAACAAAAATTATATTTAAATTACACTGGTCAACAAAATTTTAACTTTGTCATGCCACACGGACTTAAGTAACTCTTAAGTAATTAAAAAAAAAACAATGACCTCCTAAAGCAAAAGTGTAAAAAGTTTTATTATGAAGTTACGATTTAAGATTTTCTTGCAAATTTAGCTACTGGTTGATTTTCCAACAGTAATATGCCAACATACTCGGGCTCCATTTGCCCTGGTAACTTTTCCATCTTCGAAATGTCCCCATCATTAAACCTTTCTCCGTGCTCATCGCTCACACCTCCCTAATTCTCAGGAAAAAAATCCAGGTGTGAGTCTAAAAAATGAATCTTGAGTGACTTACTACCCAAAAAATTTGCAACAATTTTCTTAAAAAATTTCCATTCTGGTATTTCTAAAATCACTCAATTTTTCTTCAAATATCGAATTTTTATTAAGTCGGTAATTTGAGGTCCTACGAAAATACCCTCTTTTATCCTTGCATCACTTATTTTTTTTAGATATAAAAATCCACTCTCATTGTGATCATTGTCTTTACAAAATGTTTAATCAATCCTAATTTGATATCCAATGGTGGTAGAAGTACTTCAGATGGCTGTACAAGGCTAAATACTTCACATTTTTTTGTCCAGGAATTAAGGATGCACGCTTAGGCCATATTTTTTTATGATAGTAGTTTATTCTGTCTCGACTGTCTCGTTCACATAAAAAACAGCAAAATTTGGTACAACCTAGCTGAAGTCCGAGTAATAGGGCAACAACTTTTAAATCACCACAAATTTTGAAAAAATATGTACTGCTTTTAGACTTGTTTTAGAAGGGTCAATGAATAAATGCCACTGGGAGGGATCAAAAGCAATTTCCAAAATCTTCATAATCTCATTTATATCATTACAATACACCAAGTCCGCATCTTCAGAAAAATATGATCTGAAGTGTTGATCACGATTTCGAAAATAGCAGATTTTAGTATTATGTTGTAGCAAATTCCATCTTTTTAATTAAGATCCTAATAGTTCTGACTGCTTTTTTGACAAATTTAAATACCGAACCAAATCGTTTAGGTATCCTTGAGTTACCAAGTGTGGCTTGGTTAGAATTTCTTCAAACACAAAGTCATCATCCTCATCAACACATTGGTTAGAAGTGGAGGGTTGTGAATGGTTAATCTCAACGGATGCAGATGCACTTGGTACAGACAAATTTTCACTATGGGGGATTGGTCTTATGGCTGAAGGTAAATAAGAATAAATAACTGTGTTTTTTCTTGAAAATTATACCATTTATGTCAGTAAAACCAAAATAGCAGTCCGAAACATGATCTCTTGGGCGTCTTCTCTTCTTCTGCAGTCCAAATCAGAGATACAGCAAACGGCATATGACGAGATCCTTTCTTCCAATCTGCTAAATTCTTCACACACATTATGCAACAGATATGAGGGGCTCAGGATTTGTCTTGATGGGCCACAGAGAAACCAAAATACCGGTGATAACCCTCCAAAGAAAGTTTTGTGAAATTATCTTTGTTTTTTGAAAGTCAGTTCACCACAAACATAACAGAGAGTTAGGATCATTACTACACTTCCTCGACATGTGCAATTAATAAATCACAAAAATGGAATCAAATCACAACTAAATAGTTTTATGACTATTTCTTCGCGAACATTCATTTGCTTTTATAGCCGTTGTACTAGTTATGAGTATTGAGATTACTGTATCACAAGAAATCTGAGGCTAATTGAAACAAAACAACTACAGTTTAGTTTAATAATGAGTGTAGTTAGGTAAAACAGTACTAACTATCAAAGTTCGTGTGGCATGACTAGTGTTGACCAATGTTATTTACTGCTATAGCAATTTTTCGTCAATATAATAAGTTATAGTTTATATAAATTATATAGTTTATATAAGTTATAGTTTTCGTGTAATGCTTGCTCGAACCAGTTTTTTTTGTGAAAATGAAAGATCTTTCCGCCGTAAAAAGTATTTTTGATTACGACTCTGATGATTAACTATACCAAATTTTGATGATTAGTCATACCAAATCTGAAGTTATCACCATACCAAATTTCTTAAAAATTGCTGCATTAGTTTTTGCGTGATGAATAATTTCTTAATTATATAGGAAGTGACATTCAATTAAATTTCAATCAAACCAATGCTTTCATAATTTAACACAATTTTGCTTTATCTCCGGTCTCCCGAAAACTTCCTTTATATTCTTTGAAATATAAAAAAGATAAAAATTTTATAATTAATAATATGAGAAGTGACATTTAATTCAATTTAAATAAGAAATATTAATAGAGAATATTTGTCCTTTTAAGTGATATGATTCTCACCATCTTTCAGGTCAAAGACGAAGATAAAGCAGAGGAGAATGAGACTACCAAAGGAGAGGCTGACAAACCTTGTTCTGATCAGTATCGTTGTTCTTCCAAGAACATATATCCCAATTTTGTATATTTTGGTACTTACATCTTTTTATGTATTTTGGTTTTATTGTCTGATTTGGTAACTAAGCTCTATTATACTAGTACGCTGGACTGGCTTTACACAATGTCATAATCAAGTTATTTGATACTCGACATTTTGGTGCCGATAATGACCTTCTACAGTAGTGAATATCCATGTAACTAATGTTAGAGACGAGACAGTGTGACAGATTAAATTGATAAAAACTTTGGTAGATTAAAATTGTTTGTAGCCTATCGAGTTTTCATCAATTTATTTATACAATTAACTTAATAAAATGCCGATAATCAGTATTGTACCTAATTTAAAGTACTCTATGGGCAGGAATAAAATATGAAATATATGCAGGAATAAATTTTGGTCAGTGACCAAATTTTAAGGAGCAGTTGAGAAACGGCAAGTAAATCATAAAATTAAAAAAACGAGAAAAAAATTAATTAATCTGATATCAAAAGTAAGGAATGTACATGTCTTGCTTGTAGGATACCAAAGATTCTTTAACCATCTTGTAATTTAAAAGATTCCTTAATCATCTTGTAAATTAGAAAAAAATGTTCTCATTTTACATCATCATTTTACAATTTAGGATCTTTAAGTACTTTTGCAGTTAATACTGTGGGAAAGTTTAATTCCATTGGGTGTTTACCTTTATTATTTTTACAAGCTTGGCGGACTAATGATTCTACCAGTAAACTTGCAGATAGTACAGTTAAACCACCTCACTTTATAAACAACAGTTATTACACCATTTCTATTGTTCAAAATGAAATCTTATGATACAGATTCACATACAACTAAGTAATTGTCACACTTAATTTTATTTTAATATGCTCATATCTTGCAATATATCTAGCTCATTTTTTAGATGTCTTGTTTGCTTTACAGCATCTATTAAAGAGATGTGGATTCTAGTTCTCCTAATGTTTCTGTTTTATTTTAGAATAGTGACACTGAGATGCGGTTGTAGTTTTTTTCTTTTATTGGAAATAAAAATCTTAAGCAGGCAAATTTTTTTTATTTCATTTATTCCTCTAAGATGAACAATAGAAAAGATTGAAATTATCGATATGAAACAATATAATATTATTGTATATTGATACTATGAATTGCAATATAATGTATTGGTACTAAGAAAAATTTTAGACATCTCAAATTAGTTCCTAAGATATTTCTGGTAATGCTTCAAATAACCGCAAAAAATAGCTGTAATTTTAAATGCCAGTCCAGCATTCTAGTATAATAGAAATCAGTTGATCACATACTTGTTTATTTTCTTTTTGCTGTTTAGGTTTTTCAATTTTTAGTTATACTTAGTAGTGTTTAGTTATACTCAGTATGTAAGTATATTTTCTGAGAAAGGAAAATCGGTAATTAAAATAAAAAATTCTATCATCACCAGATTTGCAGTTATTATCTTTTTCATTATACATTTCATTACTACATCAAGACTTAACTAAATCGATATTATGACAGTATGCCAGTAGAAGTATTTTATTTATATTTCAGTGCTTTTCTACATGAGCAATTTTTCTTGGGCAATTAAAATGGCCATTTTAAAATTTAGGTTTATAGAAGATTATAATAAAATATTTGGTGAAGCTAGAATTTTTAAAACAAAATTTTTAAAATTGGTACAACCCCAATTTAGAAAGAAAGAACACAAAATCAAACAAGGAATATAATACTGACAAAATGTAATTTATAAATTCCAATGATTGAAGCGAGGTTTTCACTGATAGTATTGATGGCAGTTGTTATAGAATGTATATCAGTATGGGCATAAGTCATTATCAATTGAATATTTTACATTTGATGCAGAAAAGGTGATATAGTAATTGTAGAAAACAATGTTTGACTTCCAATGATTGAAGCGAGGTTTTCACTGAGAGCATTGATGACAGTGGTTATAGAATGTATATCAATATGGGCATAAGTCATTATCAATTGAATATTTTACATTTGATGCAGAAAAGGTGATACAGTAATTGTAGAAAACAATGTTTGACTTCCAATGATTGAAGCGAGGTTTTCACTGAGAGTATTGATGACAGTGGTTATAGAATGTATATCAGTATGGGCATAAGTCATTATCAATTGAATATTTTACATTTGATGCAGAAAAGGTGATACAGTAATTGTAGAAAACAATGTTTGACTTCCAATGATTGAAGCGAGGTTTTCACTGAGAGTATTGATGGCAGTTGTTATAGAATGTATATCAGTATGGGCATAAGTCATTATCAATTGAATATTTTACATTTGATGCAGAAAAGGTGATATAGTAATTGTAGAAAACAATGTTTGACTTCCAATGATTGAAGCGAGGTTTTCACTGAGAGTATTGATGGCAGTTGTTATAGAATGTATATCAGTATGGGCATAAGTCATTATCAATTGAATATTTTACATTTGATGCAGAAAAGGTGATACAGTAATTGTAGAAAACAATGTTTGACTTCCAATGATTGAAGCGAGGTTTTCACTGAGAGTATTGATGGCAGTTGTTATAGAATGTATATCAGTATGGGCATAAGTCATTATCAATTGAATATTTTACATTTGATGCAGAAAAGGTGATATAGTAATTGTAGAAAACAATGTTTGACTTCCAATGATTGAAGCGAGGTTTTCACTGAGAGCATTGATGACAGTGGTTATAGAATGTATATCAGTATGGGCATAAGTCATTATCAATTGAATATTTTACATTTGATGCAGAAAAGGTGATACAGTAATTGTAGAAAACAATGTTTGACTTCCAATGATTGAAGCGAGGTTTTCACTGAGAGTATTGATGGCAGTTGTTATAGAATGTATATCAGTATGGGCATAAGTCATTATCAATTGAATATTTTACATTTGATGCAGAAAAGGTGATACAGTAATTGTAGAAAACAATGTTTGACTTCCAATGATTGAAGCGAGGTTTTCACTGAGAGTATTGATGGCAGTTGTTATAGAATATATATCAGTATGGGCATAAGTCATTATCAATTGAATATTTTACATTTGATGCAGAAAAGGTGATACAGTAATTGTAGAAAACAATGTTTGACTTCCAATGATTGAAGCGAGGTTTTCACTGAGAGTATTGGTGACAGTTGTTATAGAATGTATATCAGTATGGGCATAAGTCATTATCAATTGAATATTTTACATTTGATGCAGAAAAGGTGATATAGTAATTGTAGAAAACAATGTTTGACTTCCAATGATTGAAGCGAGGTTTTCACTGAGAGCATTGATGACAGTGGTTATAGAATGTATATCAATATGGGCATAAGTCATTATCAATTGAATATTTTACATTTGATGCAGAAAAGGTGATACAGTAATTGTAGAAAACAATGTTTGACTTCCAATGATTGAAGCGAGGTTTTCACTGAGAGTATTGATGACAGTGGTTATAGAATGTATATCAGTATGGGCATAAGTCATTATCAATTGAATATTTTACATTTGATGCAGAAAAGGTGATACAGTAATTGTAGAAAACAATGTTTGACTTCCAATGATTGAAGCGAGGTTTTCACTGAGAGTATTGATGGCAGTTGTTATAGAATGTATATCAGTATGGGCATAAGTCATTATCAATTGAATATTTTACATTTGATGCAGAAAAGGTGATATAGTAATTGTAGAAAACAATGTTTGACTTCCAATGATTGAAGCGAGGTTTTCACTGAGAGTATTGATGGCAGTTGTTATAGAATGTATATCAGTATGGGCATAAGTCATTATCAATTGAATATTTTACATTTGATGCAGAAAAGGTGATACAGTAATTGTAGAAAACAATGTTTGACTTCCAATGATTGAAGCGAGGTTTTCACTGAGAGTATTGATGGCAGTTGTTATAGAATGTATATCAGTATGGGCATAAGTCATTATCAATTGAATATTTTACATTTGATGCAGAAAAGGTGATATAGTAATTGTAGAAAACAATGTTTGACTTCCAATGATTGAAGCGAGGTTTTCACTGAGAGCATTGATGACAGTGGTTATAGAATGTATATCAATATGGGCATAAGTCATTATCAATTGAATATTTTACATTTGATGCAGAAAAGGTGATACAGTAATTGTAGAAAACAATGTTTGACTTCCAATGATTGAAGCGAGGTTTTCACTGAGAGTATTGATGACAGTGGTTATAGAATGTATATCAGTATGGGCATAAGTCATTATCAATTGAATATTTTACATTTGATGCAGAAAAGGTGATACAGTAATTGTTGAAAACAATGTTTGACTTCCAATGATTGAAGCGAGGTTTTCACTGAGAGTATTGGTGACAGTTGTTATAGAATGTATATCAGTATGGGCATAAGTCATTATCAATTGAAAATTTATATTTGATGCAAAAAAGGTGATACAGTAATTGTAGAAAACAATGTTTGACTTCCAATGATTGAAGCGAGGTTTTCACTGAGAGTATTGATGACAGTTGTTATAGAATGTATATCAGTATGGGCATAAGTCATTATCAATTGAATATTTTACATTTGATGCAGAAAAGGTGATACAGTAATTGTAGAAAACAATGTTTGACTTCCAATGATTGAAGCGAGGTTTTCACTGAGAGTATTGATGACAGTTGTTATAGAATGTATATCAGTATGGGCATAAGTCATTATCAATTGAAAATTTATATTTGATGCAGAAAAGGTGATACAGTAATTGTAGAAAACAATGTTTGACTTCCAATAATTGAAGCGAGGTTTTCACTGAGAGTATTGATGACAGTTGTTATAGAATGTATATCAGTATGGGCATAAGTCATTATCAATTGAAAATTTATATTTTATGCAGAAAAGGTGATACAGTAATTGTAGAAAACAATGTTTGACTTCCAATGATTGAAGCGAGGTTTTCACTGAGAGTATTGATGGCAGTTGTTATAGAATGTATATCAGTATGGGCATAAGTCATTATCAATTGAAAATTTTACATTTGATGTAGAAAAGGTGATACAGTAATTGTAGAAAACAATGTTTGACTTCCAATGATTGAAGCGAGGTTTTCATTGAGAGTATTGATGGCAGTTGTTATAGAATGTATATCAGTATGGGCATAAGTCATTATCATTATTGTAATAATTATAAATTTGTAAGTCATTATCATAATAATGGTAATTACCTTATATATTCTCCATATCACATCATTGAATGCTGAAAAAGGAGTGGAGAAAGTTCCTACTTATATCAAGCATGATAGGTCAGTAGATTTTAATTGAACTTGCACTATTATCATTTTCAGAATAAGTATTAATATTAAGTAATAAAGTAACTTAACTATTAACATTAAGTAATAAGTTGTATCAAATAATACAATTTAGGTTTAAGTATGTGGTTTTCATAAATCTGTATGTATTGTCAATTTATAGAGAAAAATGTAGATGTTTGAACTAAAAGTAGAAAGGATATGAAAAATAACAAAAGATCAAACTGTAATAGAATTGGGTATTTGACAAATTTTTTTTTATTTCATTAATCATAATTTCAAGGTACAAGCTGATGAAGAGCGAAATTTTTTTTTATTAATCTTAAAAATTGACCGAGTTATAAAAGTTTAAATTTAACCTTTAAAAAAGGACGGTAATACTGTGTTGTGAAGTCATTTTTAATATTGCACATTATATTCTACGAGAGGAAAAGAGACAGGGGTATACCCAACTCTATCCGTATCTTCAAATTTAGAAGCCTACAACTGGCTTCTTTTTCAATCAATTTTTGAATTTTTTTCAAGACTGGTTTTTAATTAACTTATATTTCACAATATTGTATGAAAAATATCAAAATTTAGAATGAGTCAACTACCGTATTGAGATTATCTGATTTAATATTATAATTTATGCGGGTATTTTAGCTAAGAAATATTTGCTCTTAATTTACAATAACTTTTATTTATAATATTACTTTGGCGATGAAGATGCACAAATACACAAAACAAGTTACCCCTTATCTTACCTCTTCCCATTCCTCTTAATATACCAGGACAATTTCTTATCTAGTTGTAACTCCCTCTTTATGTTACAATGTTTGAAGCAATAATACAAAGTTTGACACACATTTATTACAGGCCGCTTTAACAAATGTTTGGTATTGTATTACATTAAATTAAAGATATGCAACTTTCAAAATTATTTTTTTTAATGAAGTTCTACACACTATGCACTACGTATTACAGATGCAGTACCTTTACAAGTATATTATATATGTATAACGAGTTACGCAAGATAATTGATGTCCGTATTAATCTATGTTTAATATTGACTGAATATTTTTAACAGATATTATATGTGACAACAGTGGCTTTGAACTCTTCACCGACCTGTGTCTAGGACATTTCCTCCTTGAACGAAAGATCGTGAATAAAGTAAGTCAATATCTGAATAATAAAGATGTGACTTTTATATTTCATAATAAGTAATATCTTCGTTTTATGAAGCACTGAATATAAAATACTTCTAATTTAATGTGTTTCTAAGGATCATATTGTTATAATCCACAATTCTTTTTTCCTAAAACAAAAAATCCTAAAAACAGTAAAAAGACATATACATTTATTCGTTGAACTGACTATATGAGTAATCATATTAACACAATTCATTAAGAGGAGCTAATAAAACATACAAAAGAAGGCTACACATTTTATACTATTGTGCAATAAATCTGATTTTGAAGGCCTTTTTAGTACAAATATTTTTTACTATGGCGACAAAGCCCTATAGTACGGAAGAGTAGAGATATAAAATAATACACGGATGAGGAAAAGAATGACACTCATAGTTTATTGAAACATGTTGTATTAGAAAAACAGACCAAGAAAAGACTTTTCTGTTTATTTCTATTTGCACATGAGTAAACAGAAAACTACCCAACGGGTTTTGATAACATTTTCACCTTGTATATCAAAAGGTTTTGAAATAACCTGAGGGTTTTTTTTTTAAAAAAACTTCAACTTTTGTACAAGGTAAAGTCCAAAAATTTCCAACCTGAACTATAAAAACAAGAGTAAATTGCAAATAATTAATTTTATTTTTCAATTCTTGTTCTTCAATCTTTTAATTTCAATACACTTTTCACAACATTTCGCATACCTTTAAAAAATAGTCTATATTTTTGTCCTCAAAATGTGGCAAAACCGCTGACTTTAACTTCATCATCAGTGTTAAATTTCTTCCCTCTAAAGTCTGATTTTAATTTTGAGAAAAAATAATAGTTGCTTGGGGACAGGTTGAGACTATGTGGATGATACAGTCCTGTGAAACCACATTCCTTAAAGGCAGCCTTAGAAACCGATGTGTGGACCAGCGCATTGTCGTGCAACAGTAACACACCTCATGATTGTTTTCCTCAACATATTTTTTTAATAGCATCTCGTAATCGATCTAGCAAGGATCATTGTAATCATCCGCTACTGTTGTATTCCGTTCTTTAATACCTATTAAGAGGATCAAGAGGTCTACAATTAATATTATGTATTCAAAAGAACAATAAATCCACTAAGAAATCAGTTTAATAAAAATAAAAATTAGCATACAAGAAGTAATGGAAAATATTAATGAGATATTTGAGGGGCTGGTAGAGTTTCAATAACTTCAGAATGTCAAAGATTTAGGCCATAATCTTTTTTGAAGATTGGGTCACCTTTGCGTTTTTAGCTACAATGAGTCTAGACGACGCCATTTCATCGACTCCCTTTTAGACAGACCATCATGATAAAGGTTCATGGTTTCATCACCCGTACTAATTGAATCTAAAACTTTCTGTCGACCTTCCCAAACGGTACAGCACCAACAAGAATATGTGATTCTTGTTTCTGGACAGCGGAAAAAAGTTCGGGGACAACTTGCACTGATCTTATTCAAACCTATATGTTCATATAGGATTATAATAGATGTTTTTGAAAGACCCATCATTGCTGCTAATTCTTTTGTCTTTACACGTCTATCTTTCAGTATGTTTCTTCCACTAATTCAATGTTTTCCTCCGTGATGGCCTCAAACGGTCGTCTTAAACGTTGTTAATCTTTGATCAATTCTCTTCCTAAAAGAAACTGTTTCACACATTGTTTTATGGTGGAGTATGAAGGGGAAGAGTGCCCATACACAACATCCAAAATTATTTCCTGTGTTGTCTTTCCTTCCTTTGTTAAAAACACGATGACACTCCGTTACTCGATTTTATGCATTTTCAATTTTTAAGTCTTACTTAGATACAGTTTTACTTTATTAACCTAGTATCTTGACAACAAAAAGATTTGACGCAATATTTTTTTGTGAAATTGCGTCAACTTTGTGTGGTTAGATGTAGACTTTTCTTGATTAGATGTCGCTGATAGTATGACGTTAAAAATGTGTATCACCGAATGATCTAAAGTGGGTAGGTCGGAAACTTTTGGATCTTACATCGTATATGTATTTACAGATGTGAAAACATTAAGGTTTTTTTTTGGTTTTAAGAGGAGGTAAAAAAAACTTCAAAAGACAACCCAAGTTGGATCGAAGATTAGAGTGGGATTTTCATCCACTAAAAAAACACTAACCGACCTTAACCACAGTCAAACTAAAGGAGACCGACTAGCATTTAATTTCTTTTTATCATGTGGGTGGCGCACTTACCATATAATAGGCCTCCTTTCCATTTTTGGACCATGCACCATGAGATTTAATTCTCTTGAGAGGTTGTCCAATATCCACCATATATTCCATTTCAGGGTTATTGTGATTCTGCAACTGCATAATGCATTTGGTTGTATAATCACTTCTAGAACTGGTTCAACGTGCACCACAGGGCCATTGATAATTCTTCGCAATACTTTATTTTGGAAAGTTTGTATTTGCTGGGAGTTTGTCTTCTTACTACGCCCTCAAATTTGAACACCGTAAGTCCAGATTGGTTTCAAAATTGGATTGTAGATTCATATTTTATTCTTGACCAATAGTTCTTAATTTTGTCCTAGCAGCAAGTGAAGTTGTTTGTATTTTAAATTGCACATCAAAGTGAACAATTTTTTGTAATATAAAGGAATATCAATCTTCGAAATCAGAAGAAACTGGTATTTTTTTTATCTCAGTTCTCCTGTAATTTAGAGCTTTGTCACTATAATAAAAGTCTTTTATACTAAAGATATTTACAAAACAAAATACGTCTCAATAATGGCTGCACAAAAATTTTGTTCAAAATCCTCTGAAGTTAAAATATATATCTTACCAAAATTTTTCTAGGCCTTTTGATACCAAACATTGATATTGATTGCTTTCAGACTAAGGCTGGTAGCCTACATATAATACTATAAAACAAATGATATCCTTGAAGGATCGGATTTTTTTAACTGTCAAACTTCAATTTTGAAATATTTTCAAATTCACTTAGAATTGATTGTAAAAAAATAAAAATCGCATACAAAAATCTTTTTGCATATAATATTTAAATAACTAATTTCTTGTAGAATTGTGTAAAAATAAACTTACATTACATTTAAAAAAAATTTTAAATGGAAATGTCATTTTCCCCTTTTAAATTTGTTTTTATTAATCGAAAGTGAATTTTGGCATCAAGTGTTAAGATATTTTATATAACCAGTCGACAAACAGCAAAGTCAATCCTTAAGGGTTAATCATTTTTAACCGTTTTAGTGCCATGGTTTTTTACTCATATATATTAAAAATGTTGAACAAAATCTTCTGTTTTTGATGTTATTTACCCTTGTCTCGAAAAAAAACTGTATCTCTTCCAAAAATTATCCAATTTTAATAATTTTTTCGGTATTTTCTTAACACAAACTTGTACAAGGATAATAAAACACAAAGAAAATTATGGAAATATATATTGTGAACAAAAATTATAATAAAAACTGAAATCAATGTCACATCGTATTTTCGCAGTCCGGTACATCCTCCGTATTAGCAAAATAATTGTTATCATCTCTATTATCACTGTCACTCAAAATTTGCATTATGTCAAATTGTGAGCGCTTCACAATGTCACTCCCACTATCACTTTCTTCACAACTTGCAAAACGATCATTTTCTCTCGAATTTTTTTCGTATTCCGACATTATGGGCTAAAAATTTTCTTTTCTTGGATCCTTTTTATATTGTAATTACTAATAATATTATAATTTGAACTTTATGTAACACATAGAAAGACAAAAAATTAGCGATGCGTGCGAGCGATACAAGTGAGATAGAAAACGTACACGTACAAGTGAGATAGAAAATGTAAAAAGAGACAAAAACATTGCTTAATTCTCATTTCTAACTCTGATACAAATTGACACCACAATTTCTATTGCATCTGATTCTGCATAAAATTAAATCTCTCAAATCTATTTTACAGATTGGTTATCTTCAAATTTTTCCATTCACATTGGTACACCACAAAAAGTGATTGAATCAATCCTTATTTGCTATCAGTTTTAATTGATATTAAAAGAAAATTGTCACCCTATTCTACATGGTAATAATATCTTTTTCCTGAGTAAACATTTCTTCTAATAAGTTTTGATAAATCCAGGTTAGGTTCCATGTGAAGGAGATACCTTGGTTCGTGTCTGATGTGACACCACAGGATTTCCACTGGGTTATAGAAGAGTGCAGCAAGACTGAATTACCACAGGCTGAGCCGGATGCACAGCCTGCTGATGCTGGTTTGTTGGTGTACACTTTAATTTACATAACTAATTAAAGGGTAATGGCCACTTTATATAGGAGATTTGGTCCCAAAGGGGAGACAAAGTAAATGGTTTATGATCATCTAAGATGATGCCTAAAAATCAGAATCTAGCGATATTTTTCATCGATAACTTCACCAGACATGTATACATACAATTAAATTTAATTTTAATAATTTCAAACTGGACTGTGAAAAAATTGGGATAATATTGATATGTACTAATAAATAGGAATACCAGACCGACCCAAGAATCTATCATTCAGCCAGCTTATCAATTACAAGAATATTATTTAGTTGCTTCAAGTATTGTTTTTTGAGTGTGTATCAAAATATATGCAAAATATATTTTTCTTGTAATATGTCTTTGAGTCCATCCGACAGAAATTGATTCAGTATACTGTTGCCCTTATTCTATTGGAATAGTCCATATCTCCCTGTGTGTAGATGACTCGAGGACATTGCAGGAAAAAAATTCGAATGCCCGTCTCCCATAATAGTTATTGTAAATAAGTATTAAAATATTGTTGTATACTATGATATTAGGGAAGCCTTTGCTCACTGCTGTAAGTGGACAGAAAAGGGCTGACTTGATGGATTTAATTGTCTACAATTAATACTATGTGTTATATATCGATATCACAAAATAGAAATTAAAAAGAACAACAAATGCTCTAAGAAACCTGTTTAATAAAAATTAACATAAAAGGAGTATTGGAAAATATTAATGAGATATTTGAGGGGCTGGTGGAGTTTCAATCATTTTCTTATGTCAGAGTCCATTTGTATCAATATCGGATGCAAATCATCTACATATACAATCTATTCGTTTTTTTGAGAGTGTTTTTTCTACTGCACTGAATCAACACTTGGCCAAATACGAAGAAGAAAATGCTGTTAAAAATTTCTGTACGTTCGCCCACAATCAAGGGTAGAGTGCTAGTACTGATTTTTGAAATTGGAACTCTTGGTATCCATTCCTAAATTTTATTGTCAATTCTTAGTTGACTGTGAGTTCTGATGTTCAAGGTGATCATTTGATTCAAGGTGATCATTGATCAGGTGATTTTCAAAGTCTAAATTAGATCTCATCTCATGTTTTAATAAGGAGGCAAATTCTTCAATAAGTTATGTGCTAAATGTGTGAATAAGATTTTCTATTTGTATCAAAACATCTCCAGAAGTGTAATTTAAATACCTGCTAATCAGCAGCTGGGTGATATATAAAAACTGAATGTGGAAGAGTCTAAGTACTAATGATACAGGTACAAATAATTTGTCTTGTTCATTACACAGAATAAAAACTATTTTTATAAATGATTAGAACCCTTACATAATTAGACAGCAATATTGCCGCATCAGAAGTCGGTTCAGAGTAAATAGGTTCGGAAACTTTTTCTGTTTCATTAGCATCTTGAGTACTGCCTTGAGACATATTTGGTAAAAAAAAAAATTTGGTAATATTCTCATAGCTCTGTATGTCAACCTCATTGGCATCAAACATTTGACCAGTACAACTGCAACAAAAAGCCTAATGTGTGGCATAATCCATTCTAAAATTATGTTTCTTGTGCATGTTTGTATTTCGTTAGTTTCATTTCGTAGTCTACTAGATCTTCTTTTAATTACTGAGCAACCATAATTCTCACGTACATGGTTACGTTGTATAAGTTGTTCTTTACCTAATTGTTGTGTCTCTTATACTGTATTCCAAGCTGAAGTCCGACAGGAGTAACACAATACATGGCCATATGGAGTAACACAATACATGGAATAATAGTAGATTACAAAAAAGAAATGATTGGAATAACAAATTAATATATGTTAATTGTTATTCCAATAATTTCATCATAACTTGGGGATAGCATGACTATCCCCAAGTTATGCATACCCATTATCTATTACAACAGATCACGTATAAGTTTCACTATCATATGATGCTTACTTTCAGAGGAGTGTTCTGTGCTGAATAAGAGAGTTAACATTTGATAATTCCAATGTACATTTCCATCAAAGTTGATACAGAGATATCTTCTGTTCTTGTAATGCCGATGTTAATAATCTTCATGTAAAATGGGATCATTTTCTACATTTTGCACTAGGGTCACCACAACCAATGGGTATTTCTAAGCATAGCTTAGTATACATGTAATACCAGTTCATCATAGGGTGCGGATTACGTTTGATAGCCTAATTTTGTTGCGAAAAGTGATGGAATTTGACAAATAAAAAGAGTAACATACATAAAGCACAAGAGCAAAGTAAAAAACTTCAACTTCATGTTAACGTTTAAGGATTTATTTTAGTGTTACCATAAAAAAATGCTAAATTGATGAAATAGCTTCTCTGTAAAAATACAATTTTTAGAACTGCATGTGCATATAATAATGATAATAACCAATTAAATAAATAACAACATTTAAATACGCATTTCCTTTATAGACAATTTTTCAGGTGATTGATAAATTACTAAATAATTTGTTATCAATAAATGACATTTTAGACGATTAATAAATTATTACATAACTAGTTATCAATATTTTTTTTGTGTATGTATTAACACCTAAAAGGAAACATGTAAATGAAGCGGGAAATCAATTAAGAACTTCTTATTTTACTTTAGTCCAGGGAAGTTCTACTTGAAAATGAATGTTTTGAAGAAGTTTTTAAAAGATATATTGCTTTTTGATATCATACCCCTTTATTTTATGTATTGCACCAATATTAAAATCTGCTGGAGATGAAAATGGCTTCAGCTGAGAACAAACCAAGACTCCGACATTAAGTTACTTCCATAGGATCCTATGACCCTTTTAACACTTGTTCTTTTTACACTGTCCAGTCATTAGGTGTGAGGTTTTCCACTTTTTCAGGGTCTCTCTTCTTAACAAAAAGTAATTTTTTAACAAAGTGAATAGAATTGCTATTGAAGGTATGCCTCAATTGTCTGATGCGACAGTATTTAATGGTTTAAGCAATATCTATTCTCTATATCGGTTGTATAATGAATGGTTATATAAGATTTCCATTATAATAGGGAAATATACAATATTTAAAAGAGGTCGTGAGGTTGAGGTAGACTATTGTCAGTGCTACATTTCACTTCTGTATTTGAATCGATAAGGCATATTACATTAAAAGACTGATAAAAAATAGATAGATTGAATTATAAAAGTTTATCACAGAACTGAAACATCTTCTGAACTTTTCTGTACTGTTCAACATTTATTTCTGAATTATATTCACAGCCTCCACCGGTCCAAACATTAGTGACGGTTCCCCTATAGATGTGGACCCCGCCAATTGTCCCGCGTCCAAACAGCTGCAGATACTGGGTGAAAGCTTTAAGCAGCATTTAGCCGATGGCTCCTTCACTCTGCTGGTGAGTTGACAATGTTTTATTACGAAGTTGTTACGAATTGTTCTTAACTCCGCACAATTAAAGTGAATAAAAGAGAGGTCTAATGAAAGGATCCCTTGAAAAGTGATTTAATTTAAAATTACTGAATTAAAAATAAATAAATAAAACATGGGAATAATTAATTTCTTAGTTAAAAATGAATTGGGTGTGAGTCAGGTTTTGCACAATAAATTTCCGACAACTAATAGCCAATGTTATTTTAACTGTTACAGCTAATAGTATATAACTAAATTATTGAAGGATTATTTTAATATTTTTAATGTATTTCGGAATGAAGAATTCAAATAAATTGTAATATCTACACTGTCGTCTAAACTTTAGTTGCAATTTCGATTGAAATATTAAATTGTTTGTATGATGAATGAACTAGTAAAAGAGGAATTGGCACACAACTATGGAACGTATTCTATACTCGATACTAATATTTCATTTTTGGGGTTTTGTTTGTGTTCCAAAGATTATGTTCTTTATTGTATCCAGTATCTACAATGGCACAGTTGCACGCAGTGCTTTATCAGCAGTTATACTTACCTTGCCTTGAACGTCTGTAATACGTACATCACATATTTTTGATATTTTTTTTAAATTTTTCTTTATTACTCTCTCATAGGAAACAAAAACACACTATTTGACATAACTACTTGCAAAAACAATAACTAACATCAACAACTAAACAAGTTTGCAATGCCAAGACTTCACTTATACTCAATTCATTGGGACACTCAGTGTCGAGTGAAGGCCTCCTCCATGGCCTGCCACTTCCCATCGTGGCCCCTCCAGGATGACTGCAGAAATGCTGCACCTCCTCTTCCCCAGACTCCTCCGTAAGCACACAAACTGAATGAGGTTTATTATTATTACTATTATTATTTTTTTATGCCTAATCTGGCAACCACATCCAAGTTTGGTCGATACTCAATAAAATGTGATCCCACATGGTTCTCTCTGTACAAAACCCACTGGACCACATTACATGTATACATAACAATTACCATATATTCTTCTATTATTTCTGTACCTACCAGCTTCGTTTCAGAATGTCTCATTTTTTATATCATGCCCAGCGTGTGCCAAATCAGTCTTTCTAATGTTTCAAACGAAGGATTCAATATTTTGCTTAATTGTTTCCTCATTTGCGCTCCTTCTCCTTTTCTCATATCCCATGGAGGGTTTTGGTCGGATTCTCCCGCGGGGACTAGCCGTATTGGGAAATGCTTATGTGAAATTTTTTTTTAGTGTTCGAGATTAGTTATGTAGGGGCTTTTAAATCTCATGCTATTATTTTCTGATTCTTGATATTATATGCCGGTTTCTCCGTAAATGTTTCTCCGTAATGTATGTTGTGATTTAGTTACTGCTTTAAGCTCTTTTTTTGTCATAATATTTGTGGAAGTTGCTTTATTTGTGGTGTAGTTTGTGTCGGGTGGAGATGTCGATTGCGTTCTTTTACTACTAGATTTTCTATCATTTTCTGTTATTATGAGTTTATTATGATGTATATACGCTTTGTTTCCTATGTCTGTTTCTTGTTTTTGTTGTAGCTTTAATTCTTCTCTAATTTGCAGAACCTTTGGTAGGAATTCTTGTCCGACATATATATCTGTTCTTTTCAACAACTCTTTAATATTTCAATGTTCATTCCTAGTGTAGTTACAGCAATGGCTATGAGCCTAGTGCTATTAACCCTTTTGTCCAATTTTTTTACAGATTCCACTTCGAATTTCTGAATATTAATTTTTATAATGTTCACTATAATATTTAAGACTTTCTCTTGTAATTGAAAATTTGAATTTTCTCCTTCTACACCAAAAAAAACAAGGTTTCCTCTTACTGAATTTTTCTTTAATTCATCTATTCTCTTTTCCTATGTAATAGCAGATCTTCTGTTCGTGAGCGCAATAAAATCAACTACCTATTAATTTGTTCAAATTTTTTATTGTCGTTACTGTTTATATTGTTGGTGGTCTTCTCCTATAGTTTTGTAAAAGTACTTTCCGCTGAATTTTTGTTGTATGTCCTTGTTCTTTTTTAGCTTCAATTTCTCTATTTGTTTCATAATTATTTTAGTAGAGGTGGTGTCCTCTGTTGGTTGCAAAAACTTTTTACCAATAGAGCTTATTTGTTTTCATAGAAGTATTACTTAACATTAGATGGCGTTGTTATTATTAATACAAAATGAAAATAATATTACGATTGGCTTCATATGTAATGAATATAGGAAAATATATTTTTATACTATGTCAAAATATCTATTGTTAGTCACCAGGTATTTAGAAATATCTTTAATCTTCAAACTTCTATATTTTAAAGTTCACTTTTATCGTATTATGTTACTACACTTCAATGTCTTCATGTACATTTTTAAAATTTTATATAAAAGTTACTTAATCCATTTCACACAAAGTGATATGAAATTATCTGCCTAAGTGTTCAGTATTTGATTGTTTATACGTATGTGTCTATTTCATTGTTTATAACACAGATGAGTTTTTAACTTTTCATTCTGTCGTTGATGAAAGTTCACTTTAATTAATTAACCGACAGTTCAGTCTTTCGCAGGTTTTTATCAACTTTCAATAAGGAACACGGACTAAATATATTTTAAATTCAATCTGAAATGATATCACTACTTTTGTATAACTACCCCGTATCAAAAATTTTATGAATATTTTCAATGTAATTTATGAATATTTAACTTATGGTATTCAAGAAAAATTTGTAATTTAATAAATGATCTATAGTCCGAATGCACAATTCTAACACTACCAGTTCATGTAAATGAAATGGACAAACTTCATTATTTTTATAGCAGTAAGCTAGCTTACCCTGATCCTAGAAATCGGTGGCGTGATTATATCATTTTACATATTTTATCGCGAGGTCAAGCTATATTCAGTCTGGCTATATTCAGAATGAAACAATCCCATTATTATTCTGAACGATGTTGACAACTATATTGACATTCACAAATTATCTGTCATTCAGAGTAAACATATTGAACAGAGTAAAAGTAACTAGTTTACCATTTAAAAAATATACCTATTATATTTGACAGGGAATTTAATTATTAAATTAATTATTGTTTCTGTCATTCAGAGTAAACAAATTGAACAGAGTAAAAGTATGTAGTTTTCCATTTTCAAAAATATCCTGTTATATTCGACAGTGAATGTATTTCATTGAATTAGTTATTTTTTCCTGTTTTCGTTTATTTTATTAGATTGTTATTTTGAATATCCATTTATGTCGTGACAGAAAGGTCTGTTGCTCAGTAGACAGTCATTCAAGTGAGATTTTTCAAATTACATCGTATTGAAAAAAATAATATAAGTGAGAATGGTACGCCAAAATTCATTCTGAAACTACAAGTTTCCAATATATTGTATGTCATTTTCATATGCGATAAGTTTTTGTGGTTATATAATATTATGTAACAACGTACTTCATATAAAAATTCTACTTATAATGATCTTAAGAGAAAAAAAAGTGATTTGAAGAGTGCTTTTAGTATGAAAAATGGGCTGTCAAACCTCAAGTTTATCACAGCCTCTCTTTATGCTATAAAAGACGGATATCACTGGTGAGCATTCTTCTGTTGGAAGCTGTCAATAGATTTCCTTGAATCATAACAGTCTTTTGGATTTTCTGATTATTATTATTATTATTGAAGAAAAGGAGTTGGACAAATATTTTTCTAAGTTTTTAATTTTTTGTTTTTAGAAATTTATCAGTTAATACTTTATTTATATATTTAAATTCTAACTGAAAAATATTAAACACCTCACTGGCATGGAAGTACTCCAAAATTAACTTTAGAAATTAAAAGTTCAATTATTTTATTTCAAAGATAACTTCAGCCGAGTCGTCACTACAATCATGAAAATGTCTAGTTTTAAGGTTAAAGGGTTTAGTTTTTAGCAAGGTGTGACAGGACATTTTGAAGTGAAGTTATAGGTATTCTAAATTGTTGAAAAAAGTGACATTGTATGTTTGGGAACAAAAAGGCAGGTTAAAGTTCATATTAAATATCATTCAACAGGCCGACACATTCTGGACGACACCTCATGTGTTTAAGGACATGAAGAAGTATGATCCGGTTCTGTATCGATTCCTACAGTTCTCTGTTTGCACACTTTTTAAAGGGGACCTCAACTACAGGAAACTACTTGGCGAGAGGAATTGGAACCCTGTGACAACATTTGATGTCGTTTTAGAAGGTACTTATAACAATATTATTTATTCTTTGTCAACCTCAAGACAGTTCTTAATTTTTTTTATTATTGAAGATGTTGTAGAATAGTAGATCCTGCCCTTCTATAATTTTTTTTCTATGAATATGGTAGGTATCATAAGAATAACTTTTTTTTTAAACAATGTAAATGAATACCTCTCAAAAGAACCACAATTTTGGCCAAATAGACTTGTGTTGTAGGGCATTCTTCTAAGCTGTTTAAATTTGTCAAAAACTATGCAAAATATATACTATACATTTTTTTTATAATTGTATGAATATAATAACACTGAACAGTATTGTTACAGAGAGTCTTGTTATTACAGGACTGCGTACTTGTAGGGAATAAAAAATTGGCTAAATTTGAACAAATTTTTACACCTATCTTAAAGTACAGACTTTTATGTATGTTTTTTTACTACTTTTTTTTATACTGTGTAAATTTGGAATGTTGAGTACATTGTAATGTTTTATGTTACATAATACGTATATATAAATTTCACAGCAAAAACTTTAAAAGACCCTTCATAATTTTTGGAAATATGATCTGAAACAGATGAAAAACAAATTTTCTCTAAGTACATAAAAAAGTTACATTTGTCATAACTTTTTATTTAGAAATGTACTGCAGCTATTCATAGTAAACATGGAGATTCATTGGGATAAAAGGACATAGTTTGCAAAATTTTAAAAAAGTAAGAATGTTAGGTGTTGTGCATATGATCATTCATAACCTAAAAATGAATATAAACATAGTCACTTTGAAATATTTTTAGAATCTCATTTAAAAACGATATTTTTTGTCTTAAATATGATATCTGACGGAAGACCCTACACTTCCAGCACGACCGTTTCAGGAACATGATGTATATTTCCTCAGTTATTCTGCATTTTTTTACTTTACGTATTATTTTGTTATCTTAAGCATTATACCCTTTGTTTAAGGTTTCTACCCATCGCCGATAGCAGCACTGAGGACAGTGAAAGCTGATTTGATCTGTGGTCTATCCAAAGGTAAATGGGAAGAGCTGACGAAGATTGATGAGAAGTGGATGTCCAAGGGAGAGTACGGGTATGCAATAAAAGATATTTCATTTATTTATTATAATGATTATAATTATATTACAAAAATTTTAATTACCAAAAAAATTAGATTAATTGATTTGACAACTCATCTGCAAAACAGTATTATTTTTGAGAACCAGAAATATATATAAAAATAATCTGAGCTAATCCTACGAAATTTCAATTGGGGATGAGACAAGTGTCAAAATGAGTTAAATAGGTGAAAATTTGAGACAGGTCAGTTAGGCCAGCTACCTTAACTGTTATAGATACAGGAAAACTGTCTTGGAAGACTATCCATTAATTTTGAAGATATTTAGATTGGCATTCACAGATTTTGAAAAAATTATACGTTCAGTAAGAAAAAAGATCAAAAGTATCAGTAATTCAGTAAGATCAAAAGTATCTATTAGGCGAATTGAAACAAGTGTACTAAAAATGTCAAAAACCGCAACAAACATTTACTTCCCAGTTCGTCGGGACCTTCATTAATCAGTCAATCTAGGTATTTATAGAAAAGGAAACTAACAAATTGACAATGTATTATATTTTTTGAAAAAAGAACGATAACAAAAAGAAAAATACCTATGATAGTAAGTGTTCGAATTGATTGCCGCCTTGATGGATGTATTAATTTGCATTTTTCCCCAATGAGCAAGTAGCGGCTGAAATTTTACTCAGATTGATTTCATTCAAAATTGTGGTAAGTGCGTCTTTCAATTCTTGAACGCTGTTGTATTTTTCTTTATAAATTTTTCATTTTTTTAAATTTTCATTTTTTTTTTATAGTCCCAAAGAAAAATCAAGGGATGTCCGTTTAGGTCTGTGAGGTGGTCATGTGTTCCAACCCATTTGTTTTCAAACCCCGGGTTTAGATTAAATGCGTTTGGCAACTATTGTGTGACGGTGGAGCACTATTGTGATTATAATACATTTCTCAATACAGCAAGCGGCGATTTATCACGATGATTTTGAAGATTTTCTAAAATTGTGCATTATAAGTGACGGAATTCATGTTTCCTTCATAAAATTCCATCATTACTATTCGATTTAACATAAGACCACACCAACAATTCAAAGAGAAATGAAGGTGATTACAAATGATTGCGGCTTCTGGTAAATCTTGGTAGTTTTCTCTTTACGAATAATAACGATTTTGCCTATTGTACATGCCATTGTTTGAAATATTAGATGCATCAGACCGTAAAATATAATATAAAAAAATTATGAACTCTGTTTTTTTTCCTCTAAACCATCTCCAAAAAAAGTTCTGTAGATATTATCTCCGACATGTAATGCTTGAGCTATTCGACCCTGATGATAATATTTATATCCGTATTTCTTCAATACTTCTGTGTAAGAAATAGCCACCTCGTTGACTGCTTCCGTTTAGATACGTCAGAAAGAGCTTCTACGAGTATTAAAACTGTAATCGTCATATTTCTATCAAGAACCAGAGGTTGCTGTACCATTTTTTTTTTTTTAAAGGAGTTACATTTTCCAAGATTCTTTAAAAGATTTATAATAATGTTAAAAACAATTCTACTCATTATTCTCTACAACAAACAAAATAAAGCTGTTCAAAATTAAAAAAAGATATTATTTCAAAATAATTAGGTTAATTTTATTTGTAGTGGCCAGCTTCTTTTTTCGATAAAAGTTTTTACTTTATGCTAAGTTTTTTGCAATTTCTGACATTTCTAGTACTCTTACCTCAGTTGGTCCCATAGAGACTTTGATCCTTAAGATCAGGACAGGTTTTTTTAAGCATTTTTTGGAAAATATACTTAATTGAGAAATGTGTTTTTTTTTACAATTATTTCTACAAATAACAGTCTAATTGTCTACACCATGAATTGAAACGGACTTACCAAACTTTTGGGAGGAAGTCCGTCATCATGCTTTTTTATTGTCAAATTGCAATACAGTTATGTTAAAGTTATGAGAATCAATGTTATTTGAAAAGTCACAATAGTAAATCTCTAATTGCAATAAATTGAGGTAAATTAATTATATGGGGTATGTCCGGCATAACTCCAGGATAAGTTAGTTGTGTCATCCTTTTAAATAGGTGTTTATTTGTTTAATAATAATAAAAAATTAAAAGGAATTAAATATGAAGCTTAGATGTGGTATTATTACTTAGTCTAAAATGCGGATTTATCAAAGTTTTATTAGTTTAATTATAAATTGAATACAAAAAATACAAAGTATGTATATGCTGCTTTATTTTGTATTTTTATTATAAAAAAATGTACGATAATCTTTTCACGGTTTCATGCTGAGTCTTCATCATCATTTCACTCTTCCACAGTAAAATTGATTCAAAAACATTTTTACAGGACTTTTTAATGTAACAAAAATATAGTAAATAATTACAATTATTCATTGTATTATTATGATAAGTACACATTTACCATCTCGTATTCGGTATGTATTCAAATTTAAATGAGCAAGTAAATTCTAACAAAATTAAAACAATCAATATTGTGAACTTAGATGTGTAAACGTTAGGAATTCTTATTAATGCCTTAAAAATTTTTGCAAATATTACGTTTTAGTTAAAGTTGGATTAAGTTTAAAGTGTATTACAATAATATCTTTAATCAACACAATTCAAAAGTAAATCGCATCATTATCATTAAATAGTGCAAATTGTTTAGATCATAACGAAACTTGGATTCAATTTTTCAAAATCAAAATTTCAGAAACCTCCTTGCGATTCACATTTTTGTCAATTTAAATGTTAGACTTGTTCTTTTAATAGTTTAAAAAGAACAAGTCTAACATTTAAATAACAGGACTCTTCATTTTTTTGTTACAATATTTTCCATAAGTCCATTTGTTTTTTGTGTAATATCATAACAGTATGTGGTCATTGGTGCCATATATATTTACCGACAATTGGTGGTTTGGTTGATGTTTATTGCTATTATTAAGACTTATTGTATTCTCTTCATTGTCTAGTTTCTCAAAAAGTGTAAGTTCATCAGTATCTGTCTGTATTTATACTGCAAAATTCAGATTCCACTTGTCACCAGAACCAGCATTTAGTATGTCAGAGTCATTGTGGTTGTTTATAGAACCTAAAAAACTAGTTGTAGAACTGAAAGAGGATTTGTAAGAGATTGCTTTTTTAGCAATAAGACCGCCATATTTATTAATTGTATATATTAATTATGTGAATAACTAAATAAATCACATTTTTTTCCTTGTTTTAGATTTATTTCAATTGTTTAGAATTAACATTACATGACATGTTTCTTTTCCAGAGGTTTTTTTTATAACAACGTTTATCCTTCGAGTCAGAAGGGATGTTCAGAGGGTAGGAATGTTCAAAAAATAACTATATCTGCTGTTGTTTAATTTTCTTTTCTTTATTCCCAAAGTCCCCAGTTTAGTAAGCTCTTTATTTTCAGTATACCCTGTTGAGTTCTTAATAACAATATTAGATAAAATCTTGATATTTTCATTATCTGGTAATGTATTTTGTAAAAAATTGGAACATCACCAAATTCTTTCATGGAACATGGTGTTAGCTGACTATCATTTTTTGCAATTTCTTTTTAAAGTGTAACTTCTGTAGAACTAGCAGATTTAAATTCTGCTCTTCGCTTATATGGTTTTACCATTTTTATTTTTTCTTTTCTTTTTCGTTGTATTACATATTAATGGCTTCAGCCAGGGGGCTATTTTACATCACATTGTTTTTGTGACAATACCCCGTTTCACTTTATTTAGCAGAAGTTCCTCAAAAGTGACGTTTGTATTAAGATTGTCATCTTGATCAACAATAGAACTGCGTTGGACGTTTCCATATTCACAATCGGGATCTTTATTTTCATTAATCTAGGTTTCTACGTCTTTGTAATAGTTATATATACAATACAATAAAATTGAGGACTATTTGGAGGAAGTTTTTTAGGCTGTTTTTTGAAAGTTTTCCTTAAGAGGAGCAATTTGTTGATTCACCACTTTTGGGAAAACAGTATTGTGATGGTTTCCTGATATATTCTGTGTATTCTTCCATTGCGAACTGGTTCTCCTGAATCACTCCTCGGTCGAATGGATGAATACAGATTTTAGAAATCCATTCCTTAATACCTCAGCATTTATATGCCTCCATACAATACCAACGAGCTGAGAAAACTTATTTTTTTGTACAGGTACTCCGAAATTGATTCTTTGGGATTTTACTAATAAAGAGCCCCAGCGAACTTTGAAAGATTTTATTACGGCAAGCTCTAAAATTTGTAATATGTGACTCGTATGAGCAGGTAGTTTAAGGATTATTATGTTTTCTTTTTGAGCTTCTCATATTATGTTGAGTCCTACATGAGCTAAATGGCCTTAATAAATAGTAATATAGGGGCATTGTTTGTCGATAGCAGGTAAAAAAGTTTTTTAAAATAATTTTCAAAAACCTCCATTTCCATCTATCCATTTGATGTGCATATAAAATATTTAAATATGCATCAGGAGAGGTCCACTGATTCAATACATTTTAACCCTCAAACACTATGAGTGGCGGAAGTTTTCCCCTATCTACGTTTACAGCTAACAGTACAGAGGTGTTGCCTATACCTTGAATTGAAATCATCCTAGTCACTGTGTGGCTTTTATGGCTAACTATTTTGATTTTAGATGGATCTTTCGAAAAATTTATTTCGTCACGATTCTGAATCGCTGGTGGTTTGTACTTCAGATCTAATTTTTGGATTATTTTTTAGAATAAATCAAAATATGGATAAATAATATAAGGACGTAGATGGACCTTTTTTCGATAATATTCAATAGCTTGAGTGTTTTTAACAGATAAATTTTTACAGTGTTTACAGTCTTTAAACCAGTCTCTTGGCTTTTCATTCTTAAATGGCTATACTCCATTCAGTGTTATGTAACGACCAACAATTTCTAAGACCTCATCTCTAGTCAAACCAAACTCATACCGTTCCATTATATTGGTGAAAGTGTATTTGTTTGTTTTAGCCAATTTTCATGAAATAAAATAAATTTGAATACTATTTTCTGTCATAGCTTTATGTAACTCATTCCTCCCCATAAATCGCTAAAAAGAGGTAGGTTTAGAGGATTCATGCCAAACAATTATACTTGAATTTGAAATGCAAAAAAAGTGTTAAAATATTCATTTCCCCTTCTTTTGATCAGAAAACAATTTAGATTGATGCAACAGAAAAAGAAAAATATGTAGTCAACAAAATTATAGTCTCAATCTTCTATGCAAGTGATGTTACAACACACCGGTCAGTCATTATGCGCTGAAATGCATTCGTGATGGGCTATGCGTACCAGCCGCTCTGATTAAAAATATCCACAATGTCTTTTTGCACTGTTGGTGTAATATAGACGGATTCACAATTCTTAGCCATGATAAATAATTTTACCTATGGAAATATATTATTTCATAGTGTCTACTACTTTAAGAATTATATTTAACAGTTGAATGACGCTTACATTATTTATATTATCAGACGTAATTAATAATACTAAGAAAGAAAAACAGAAACCTGACAAGATTACTCACGTTGTCTGACTGTCATTACTGACTGTCATTTAAATAATAATATAGGTGATCAAGTAATGTGAATAGATTATAAATTTTGTGCACACAACAAGTGCCGTCACTACACGTGTATTAGTGATTTTACAACTAGTAAATATCTGTTCCTGAGCGGCAGCATATTTAACTAAATTAATGTTTATTTAAGTCTCAAAATTCTGTTTTTTTTCTATTTTCAGAGTCATCCAGTATTGTGCGAAAAAGGAGGAGTTGAAACCTAGCACACTGCCATGTGAGAAGTATGGGAAGGAATGCCAATGATGGACCTATACTATGTATTATATAAGAAACTGTATTAATTTATGAATTTTTCACAAGGTTTTTATATAAATAAAATAATGTAATATGCTATTTTGTGTAAATTTAAAGTCGGAACAGCCTATCCATAAATTAATGCAAATGAGTTTTTAAATTGAAACTTTTGAAAAATAATTTTTATAACACTATAAAAAATATAATCAAAGAAAACTTAAGATTAACATTGCCTTATATAAAACCATTCCTTTCAGCTTTTGGAGAAACAAATTATATGCATGGGACGTTTAATTTCCTTTTAGTTTTAGAAATCAAAATGTATACTTAAGCCGAAATGAGAGTTCCAAAATCTGTCATTAGGAAGTTAATTTTTTTTTAATAATAATGGCAGATTGTAATGCCTTTTTGCTTTTTATAGATGACAAATTCTGTGTAGCTTTATTTGGATTTTTAATGCACCAGAATAAACACTTCTGCAATATCTAAAAATGCAATGGTCATTATCATATTCATTCATGACTAGCAATTTATCTTATTATAATGCAATTTAAATAACTTTTTGTTTCATTAGGCATTAGTTTGTTAACTCTGTTTCTTCATTTCATATTTTTCTTAAATACTAGCAACTTATAAGATACAAAGCGGCACAAATTCTAGGATCATTCGATTCGTAAAAAAATGGCTACCTTTTTCCCACATTTTGCTTGTAATTTTACCCGAATTTAATGTTTCTAAAGTTATTAAATTTAAAGTATAAAATTCTTAATTCATTGCAAATTCCAAATTTGATAAATTTCTCAAATTACTACAAGTGATATTCCATTTGGTTTTAATGCATATTGTCCTGTATATTTTGTAAATATAAATTATAATGACTCATGAGGTTGTTAATAAAAATAATGATTTAAAACGTGTTGTATTTTTCAATTGATTTTGTTTTAAATACATTTTAAAATGGTACAAATATGCGTTCCTTTCTTTTAGTTTATTAATCCGGCATCATTGAAGTTGGGTAATAAAGTTATTTAGAATTTTAACAATTTTTTAAATGGTCATCAAATGTGGCTGAAATTTTCAGTAGCTCAAGTTAAGGCATATTTCCCCTTATCACATAAAATCCACACGTGTCAATCAAATACAAAATTTATTTAATCTCAATAACTATTATTTTTGCTATGATTGTATCAAGATAATTAATGATGAGTTTGATAAACCTATGACGGAAGATCATATGGAACAGATTTATTTTAATTTTGAAAAATTATTCAGAAAGATACATTAAAAGTCATTTAAAAATTTGGTTTTTCACGTGTCTATAAATACTGGAAAGGCAAGTTAAACTGTCTTGCATTTTTTCGTAGTATATAAATTACCGTGATATTATAGTGTAAAAAAATTCAGTTTTAATTTATATTATTTCATTTTTAGAAGGCACATATCCAAATATATTTGATGCCAAATATACCAAGGGTGTCTATAAAAACGTCAAATAAATTAAAATATTAGTCTGTGGTCCGTATTAAACCATCTCTACTTTAGGGCAAGTAATGACACCAGTTAAAATATTGGCATCTCACTTTATTTAATATTGTATCTTCACATTAAACATAGTTTCTAACGTTTCTTATAAAATGTATTGTTATAAGTATACAAAGTGATTATGATTAAGTAGAAGAAATTAGTATATATTTGTTTTTTAATGTTTAAGACACAATATATAGCTCATAAATTTAAATAGTGTTGTATACAACCCTTTTATTCTTATAATTTTTATTTTTCTAAGTGCTAATTTTTCAAATTTCAAAAAAAGAATAAAAATTAGTCAAAGAACTGAATGTTGCCATACAAGTCCCAAAAATTAACATCAAGCCACCAAAGGATGACAGAGAGCAGCTTTATTATTAATTAAGAGTAATGAAATTTGCTTGTGTTGTGGGGGTAGAAGGGAGTATGCTCAGGACTACATCTGAACGCGTCCACTGGGAGAATGCTAGTTTTGTATTTGTTCTTCCTTCCCTCTTTCTGCTTAGATTTCTTTTTAAAATGATTTATTTATCAAACCTGTTGAAAAAAGTAATATAATACTATTTAGTGTATAAGTAATGTAATTCATTTCGTAAAGGAGACACTTCCAAGACAAACTTGTGTATCTTGGGTTTGGATAAACACGCTGTAAACAAGAATACTCATAACAAAGTATGACTTAGACTGTACTACTAGCTGGAGAGCTCTTGATCCATTTTTGGCAAGTGTTTGATGCACTTAGTAATTTCACACATTGACACCTTTAGAATAGATAAATAGGGAATCAAAAGTTTGCCTGACCCTTTACTGTATAAGAGATGCTGCGTATAAAGCAAAATTGCAAAAAAGTGATTTATTCAGGGAAACTGTCGATTCCCTGTTTATTTATACTATGTGCAAAATTACTAAGTACATCAAACCTAAAATGGGTCGTGACCTCTTGAACTATACATTATTAGCAAATAAATACGGAGAGTATGCTATTAACATGCATACTATCTATTAGCATTTTAATAGTATGTGTGACCCAAGCAAAACTACAAGCAGATCTTATTTTTATGTGTTAAGAAAATGTTTAATTTCCATAATAATGCATTATATTTCTTTTACACACAAACATAAATTAATTTTAAGTTTACAATATATGCAGAAATCCTACCCAAAATCGACTCAAATGCACACACTGCAGACATTCTACAATTAAATGAGGAATTAGTAATGTAATGATTCTTTTTTGACAAGCCTGTGCTTGACTTCTTTTTTGACAATACATTCAAAATCAAAATTCAAAAAGTGACACCTTCAATCTCACACTCTCATTTAACTTTTTTTAAATTATGCTATCATCATTTAACACTAAACAGAAAAAAATCTAAAAAAATTAAATTTCTAGCTGTGGTGCCTGTAGAGGGTTGCAGAGCCAAGTTGTAGTTGATGATGTCACTCAATTAGGTTAAGTCATGTACGCATCGATTGGTGATTGGACACCTACTACCCTGCACTCAGTCCGTTGTCAGCTATATAATTACATTCGTTGGACGACTGTATGCTCGATACCCTTTGCCTAAAGAAGAAATTCTCACTAAAGTGTTAAAAATTAAGATATTTTTACTAAGGTTGAATTCTATTATTCTGGCTAATCATGAGCTGACATATCATTCCCCGCCAACTTGACCTCAGTTTTAAGGAAATTTGTATAACAAATCATTGCTTACCTGAGAGTTTCTCACTCTGCAAACTAAAAAAATATAATTTATCCTGGCGTCATTGAGGGTATGTTATAACAATTCAGGAAATTTTGAATTTCCATTATTTTATTAATGGAAATTGATAATTTTCCAAGTTGTTTAAATTCCTAGTATCTAAAAATAAGACTACTCTCTTGATTGCAAAACGTTCTATATTTATCAAGCAAGTATGAAATTTATCTTAAGAAACTTTTATTTTTCGCAGTGATTGTGTATTTGTGTAAACAGGAAGAGTTTTATTAGCTTAAAGAGAGATGGTATAAGAGAGATTTATTTAATTTGTAATTTTCAAAAATAATTTATAAAAATGCAGTACAAACATTAAACATTTTAATTTACCTGTTTTGTTAAATTGGAAAGGTTACTTTTGTACATTTTTTGTGTCCGTAATTTACCTTGAAAGTACAAATTTCATATTATTCAATTTTTAGAACACACTAAGTGAATATTTTGAATCTCAAATACATAAAGGTTGCTTAAAAAGTTACTAAATAAATTAAAACATTTGCCTAAAGGTATTTTTTATCTCAGTGCCATTGGATTAAAGGCATGATATATCTTGTTTATCTGAAATAAAAGGATATATCTTTTTTGTCACTAAATAATAAATTGGCTTTTACATAGTGTGGTCCTGAACAAAAAGGAATATGTTATCTTAAATTGAAACAGACAATATTTTCAATAACTGTATTTAAGAACTAATACAGTTACAACAAAAATAATGTTTCCACCCATAATAGTTACAACTAAGTAAATATTTACGTAAAAATTTGATTTTAAGAAAGATTTTATGACTGTTTACTTACACGTAATAAATATTCTAGTATTTATACATTGCAATCTGAAATATATATTATTTTAAGCATAGTTATAATTTTCTCACTTTTTAGTATTTATATCTTCTTGCATTTAATCAATTTTTTCCACAACGTAATTTTTTTTGTGACTTAGAACAAGTTTTATGGGTATGAACCATTATTGTTGTATCCCCTAGCTTGTTACAACACAGCTGGATCGATGGATAGAAAATACATAAGCAATTTGATGTTATTTTAATAAATTTAAAAACTTTCAGGCAAGATTAAGCCAAACTTCTATGTATGTGCCATTGAAACCGTAGGGATGCCTGATGTTTGATCGATTCTTTACAGTGTATAACTTGATTTGTTGAATGAATTGTACCAGATTAATATAACCAAATAAAGATCAAACAAATGATTATATGAAAAACAGAATTAGAAAGAAAAAAATATTTTTCAAAGTTAACCCTTAACGCCGTATGCCAACTTTCATGTGATATTGCAACTTTACCAGATTAATTGTATGTCATGTGGGAGGTGACGAGAAACAATATGTGAAAACGTTGTGTTTGTGTAATGCACATGGACTTGCTTTTAAAGGTTTTAGCATAGTGCATATACTACTACACCCTTTTACTTATGACGTAACTATCAATATGACATTCATAACAATATATATATATATATATATATATGTATATGTGTATGTATATATATATATATATATACATTATTGGGCAAAAAAATTAAATTGAAATATACGAGAACATGTTGACGACGAAATGTTTATTGTTTTTTTAGGGTCTACAAACATTTGCACTATGCAACATTGCGTAACGACTGCCTCAAGCCACCCATTTCGGATAGGAAACCCAATTGCAATTTTCATCTAACGAATCACCTGTTTTCCTATCTAAATTTATAAGCAGAGATGGATATTTTTTAAAATATAAGGTTTTGATCTCAAATTCTATATGAGGCTAATAATATAATCAGCTATAGATCATATCTCTAATTTTAAACGTTTTGCTGAAGCCCAAAAAAACATAGTTTTATTTATTCTTAAACATATTTTATTTCTTGAAGATACGTTACTGGAAGTTTTCAGGTACGATTTTCAGACAAGCCTTATTCAACTTTGAACTACATACTTAAAACCTTCAGTCATAGGTGAAAGTTTGATAACTGAAAATTATCTTTTTGCTCCTGATTTTGTGTATATTTTTTGTTAACCATTACATTCGTCAATAGACAAAATAACATTAAACGATAACTATCATAGTCTAATTAATGATCAACGCATAGTACATAGTTTTCCAGAATTCACATAAAATGAATAGGTTTTTTATTTGGATGCATACCAAATAAACCTCGTGAGAAATTATGAAAAAGAACACAATACTAAAAAATACAGACATGTATCAAATCAACATACTTCAATGTCTAGATGACCATCAATTGTTGGCGACTAATATTTGGAGTACTTTGAGTTCAAGTGCGAAAGATATTATATAAGTTCAAGTAAGAAAAGTCTAAGGGTAAAGCCTATTTATATATACTAAGTTATATAATACTTCTTTTAGTGAACATCTAGTTTTTTTCTTATCAACAAGTACATATATCTAATTTATATATACTTGTTGATAAGAAAAAACCAGACGTTCACCGAAAGAACTGATATTTTTGTCAAACTGGGAATCTTATTTAGCATGTTTTGCAAGTTTAATATGACTAAGACACCGACTGCAAGAGTATGGTTAATAGTCATTAATTTGAATGAAACAATTTTTTTAAATATTTAGATGTTTTTTAATTTTTTCCTTAATTTTTAAAGTATTTTATTATTAAATTAATTAACATTATTATTGCTATCCTTTCCTTACTTTTTTGAGGTTTCATAAATAATATTTTTCTGTTACTCATTTTTTTAGATAGGAATACAGTTCAATGCTTATGAATGTGTAGCGATTGTACCAGGTGCATTTCTGAGATAAAATTTTAAACCATTATAGTTACATTAAAAAAAAAGTACAAAAATATTATATTTTTTGACATATACAACTTTAAAAAGTAAAAAAAAAAAAAGGTAACAATCATGGTAATGTCCATGGTATTAACTTTATTGAAAAGGTAATTAATTTTATGCCATTTCTGTTAAAATACAATTTCAAACATATGGACGCCGCGGCTGGTTCGAATGAAACGCAGTCTGAAAGTTCAATTCGCAACCACTTTTTGAAACAACCACTGTTCTACAGAAAAGGTCAATTACTAATCATTACAAATTGTCATGACTCGTTTGCTGTCACAAAATCAGATCATAGAATTGTTTTTGTATTAAATAAACTCAACTGTTACAGTTACATCAAAAAAATATTCAAATGAATTGCACATGACAATGATATCTTTAAAAAAGTTCCAATATGTATATAGCTAATTATAAGAAATAGTTCATAATAGGTATTTTTATGTTACGAGATTCAACTGTACAGTTCTGTAATTGACTATATCACAGAAATAGGTAATTAAATTAGTGAGAGTACTGCAAATAAATTAACAATAAATGATTATGTGCATAAAATAAAGATTAAAACAAAATACAACCAATTGTTTGATTAGGCAATGCAGCAACAGCTAATATTTTATAAAATAATGAAAATTTCAGGGTCATTATTTTCATATTATATTGGAGCCGACGTTAATGTCACACATGTCTCTAATAGTGATCTTCAACTTGCTTTCTCCAAGCTGAAGAGATCAGTCAGACTCAACGGTATACCTGGATACATATTTAAAACTTGCACTGATATTTTTATAAAACCTTTGAAGCATATATTAAAAGTTTCACTAAAAACTGGCACCTATCCCTCACGTTAGATAGTAACCCTGGTAACACCTATACCTAAGGGTGGCACGGGGTCAGATGTAAATAATTTCAGACCAATCGCTATCCTCTCTTCACCAGCTAAATTATTTGACTTTTTTTTACATTGCTATATATACAGAAGTCAAATCTGTGGTGAGCAGCATGGATTTAGATTCGGATGTCGGTGGTCAAGAACCTTTTATGTTTCCTTGGCTATGTTGCCTATCATGTTTACCTCAGATTTCAAACAGGTGTTGCATATTTCGACTACCAAATTGAAAATTTGGTTTGAAAATTTTCAATCGTTTCTTATTAAAACACCTTAGCGAGGCTGGGTTCTCCGTTTGGCTTTTATGATTTTTATCTTCATATGTTACGTATAGAAAGCAATACGTATGAGTGGAAAACTTTACATCCGAGATTTACTTTACATGATCGGGAATGAGCCAGGGTTCGAATCCCTGGCCTCTACTTTCACGATTCTGGTAAACGGGATTGGTTATGAGGTGAAAACTGCGCGTTGTTTGTTATTCGCGGATGACATGAAATTTTTACTGCTGTCAAAGATGCAGCAGATGGCGAACATTTGCAGCATGACATCAGCGCCATTGTCGAGTGGAGTGCAGCAAGCGGCTTACGGCTTAATGCTAACTAATGTTCAACAGTCAGTTACAGCTGAACACACGCTCCTATCAAATACGAATAAACAGTCAGCGGAACCCCACTGCATCTTCTGTATGAGGTATTGATTTGGGAGTCAGATTTGATTCGCGATTGACATTGACGGATGTAGCAAAAAAATTATTTTGTGAACTTGCATCAATTCATCTGCTGTACACCTCATTGGTGTAAAGCTGATTAAAATCTATCTCCATTATTTGGAGCCCATACGAAGCCATACAGTTTTATGATTGAACCTTTGGAGCCATACAGCTTTATGATTGAACGTGTACAAATGACGTTCCTTCGATATCTGCATGAGACAATATGGTCACTTCCCTTTTCCTACTGATTTCCTCTTGGGTATGCTAAATTTCCTTTCCTTGCAACTCAGAAGAGATGTTGCACTAATGAAATTTATCTTCCAGCTATTAAAAGGAAAAATTATATGCCTTGTATTATTGAATAAACTTTCGTTCTTCGTACATAAAAATTTCTTGCGTTCATGCAATTATCACCTGTTCGTTATAAAACTCTCCAGTTTCCCGCAGTGTTGTTATTTATTTATGATGAGTGAATGTAAATTTGTCAAATTGTATCTCTTTGTCTTTTGTAGTTCTCATGTATTTTGTATTCATGTTTAATCTAAAAGGTTTAGCTAGGTTTAGGTTTATTCATGTTTAATCTAAAAGGTCTAGCAATGTCTCACTCCACACATTAAATTAGGTCAACTCAAAACAAACTCAACCCAACCCAACCTACGGCAAACTCAAACAAATTCAACTCTACCCAACAAACCAAATTTAATCAAAAGCAAACAAACCAAAACTAACCTAACCGAATACATCTTAACCAAAACCAAACACAATCCAAAATAAATCCAACCCAACCCAAAGTAACTCTAATCTAACCCAATATAAAGCGTAACTCAAAGCAAACCCGACCCAACCCAAAAGAGAACTACCAAAATTTTAAAGAAAAGTTTCTGTGATCATTTGTATATTTTTATAAATGGTTACGTTTATAACTATTTATTCAAATGTTGTTATTCAAATGTTAATAACTCGCCGATAAAGTAAAACTAAATAAAACAAATTATTTTCCTTGCATTATACATCTTGCCACAATCAAAACCCACGGCCGTGTCGACGACACATCCAACCTCATTTTTAAATACTAAGGGAAATCAAAATTGCTGTCAATGATTAAAATTAATTAAACAATAATGGAAAATCTAATAAATGAAAAATCATTCGTTATTAATAAAAATAATTATGCTATTTCCTTTATAAATCCTAATAATCATATTATCATTTAAAACGTAGTTTAATTTTTGCGCCACTCAGATTTCGAAACATATTCGATATACGTATCAAGGTCAAATGTACACGTATCATTAAATGGAACTTTCCGAATATCATTCCAATAATTTGTTATAATCGAATAAAAGCTTATTTTAAATTATATGCTAATTAAATAGCATTTCTGTAGTTTTTCGTGACCTAATAGAGACATTAGATTAATCAATTACTTTATTTGATTGACGTTAAACGGATATGCCAGTCTATTCGTAAACCTAACGAACCTACACGATTGACAAATAGGTTTGTTCCCATTTATCGATATTTACCCCTAGCAGCTGGTTCATATAGGATCGTATATATTTATCGATATATGTAATTTTGTAAAAAGCTGTATGTTTTGGTAAATATGATATCTAATGGTCACTGGAAATAGTATTTTAAAAATGGAAAAAAATAAACTATTTTTTTGTTTATAATTAAAGTGCTACACGTTTTTGTACATAAACATGAAACAGTTTTTTGGAAGGATCCTAATTTCATGAATAAATGGAAATCGTAGAAATACATGTTTTTCATTTTAAACTTTTAATATAGTTAGTAAATACCACTAATAATATTAAAATTCCGTAAGTAAATTTATAGAATAATTACCTATTTGCTTATTACCGTTAAATATAAAAAAATCATGTGTGCAATTCACACGTGGTAGAAGTGAAACCTTCAAAAATTTTAAATTTTAATTTTTAGTAAAATATCAATTTTTAATTTTGATTAAAACTAAAATAATTAGAAAAGTTTTTATAATTAATAATATGTAAATACAATTGATAAATTTCATCTAATTTTATAATTAAATTAAATTAATCTCTTATTTAATTTTTTTGGGCATCTATGTTTTTTTTAATCAGAAAATGATCGAATACACACAAATTTAAAGTGTTTGAAAATTTACATACAAGTACTCACAATCATTATTCACAGTATCATTTTCAATTGCGCGCATAAACACGTATTAACACACGTACAACGCTGAGACCCAAGCAAACTCTCGTTATGCCTTGATAAACACGAATGGAGGGGGTACGAAGCAGAGCACGACATAAGAAACACGTTATAATGCTTCCTATCTAATTTTCTCCCACATTAAATCTTATGAATTTATGTGTCTGTCTCTTTTACTGTCGCTTTTTCATTTTCTCCTACGTGAAATCTTATGAATTGATGTGTTTGTCCCTTTTTACTGTCGCTTTTTCGTTTCATCGACTTTCAAATCACAACGATGCTAAAGAAGTTTTCACTTCAATAACAATTTTCATTTTGTGCTTAGTATTATCGAAAAGTAAAAAAAGTAAGGTTTTTTCTATCCATATTAACAATATAGAATAGCGTGTAAGTATAATTTTCATTTTTACAATTAAAATTACAAAATTTCTGAAAGGCTAAAATTTGTTTATTTTCTACGATAATAAAATTAGCCATTTATGAAAATTTTATTATAAAATATATAATATTTTATTACGAGATCAATAAATAATTATATTAACAGATTATTAAAATATCAAGAAAATCTTAAGCTAGATTGAAAATAATATATTTAATTATTTTTTATGTGAAGCATCTAAACTAAAACGTTTTGATGACACGTTACGATATGCCTTTCAGTTAGTTTCATGCCTTGTCGTTTCTTTCCTACTTAATTCGATCGGCTACAGGTGTATCGGCTAACTGTATTATAAAATTAAAAATATATTTCCAATAGATTGTAAAAAATATTTCTGTGATAAATGATTATATAAAAACAAAATAATAAAACAAATTCGGTCAAATAAAAATATTTGAAAATAAAAATACAAAAAAATTTAGATGTTTCACAACTGCCAAGCATCTCGTGACGGCGCACAAGTTTTTCAAAATTCATTATAACTTTAAATTTATAAAATATAAAAGAATTCCACCACTATTAAACTGCTATTGAGATACTTTTCCTCGATGGCAATATCCGTACATCGATATACTTGGTGCAGCACTAAAAGACCAATTATTAGTAATGTAATGGTGGCGTCTTGTGAAAGTGAATCATTGCTGACAACATATTTGGAATAAAACACTAGAGAAACCTTCAAAAACTAAAATGTCTACAGGGGAAATGTATTGATAATAATCAGGTAACCAATTTCAGGACAAAACTTATGAAATATAATGCCGCCAATTACCAAACTTACTTCGTATAAAATGACAAACAGTTCTTAAAATGGCTGCCCCAAATTCTGACAGTAGGAGTTTCGTGGTATACATCTAATATAACCATGACCAAACCGAAATTGTCTAAAATGTTACGGTTATGTACATCGATGCTATTATTATATGTTTGACATGTTGGAAATCTTAAGATTTTTTATTCGCATATTGGTACTGCATTTGAACAATAATTAAAACATGAATTCTTTTTGAATATGAACTTCTTTATTTAAAACGAGAAGTTAAAGTTGGCAAATATTAAGCTAATTTGCTTGACAATCTCCAAACCGCTTATTATTATCTTTGTTTTCCATTGTATGATTTTGAAATACAAATGCTCGTAACTTTTAATTGTAAAGAATATATGTCTGGAATAAATCTAGTCCATATTTGTTCTATAATAATGCTTAGAAATTTTATCTCTTAATAATACTTTGAAATTAATAACAACGAAATTTACTTGACGTGGAAACAACAGTATTTGCAAACTTCTAAAAATGTTACATTAGGCTTTAAAAAAAATGCTTTTCCATTACGAATTTACTTTTGGTCTTTTTGTGCCAATATTGGATCGAACATGGCTTATTTCTTGATGATAATAATGGCACTACTCGTTTTTATAAATCAACATGGTACAAAGTCAACTGTCAAGCAAAGATCCCAAATCCATTTGACACTAGACGATATGGGCATCCTCTAAATTCTTCTTAACTCATTTCATTATAAACGGAAAAGATTGCAGTGAATTAGGTTATTGTTAAAAACGGATATTGTGGTAATAATTTATTTAATCATAAGAAAGCACTAACATGTAGAGTTGAATAACTTATGTAGGAAATCTTTTGCAAAATTCCTCATAATGATTAAATGCTATTTGTTCTGATTTTGCCCTAAAAAGAATTCCTGATAAAATGAAACAAGAGTTTACAAAAGACTTACACAGACACAATGCACAGATTCTAATGCTATTTCATTTGATGTGGGTAAAAAGGCAATGAAAGCGCTCAGACATTTTGACATTATTATATTTCCTTTTGTTTGCTGGTTTTTAACGACCTTTATATTGAACCTTTTACATATCTCGAAAATATAAGACGAAATTAATTTATAATGTTTTTTGTTTGGGGTGTTTATTAGTGAGAAATAATTTATGTCTAAAAAAGAAAATATGTTTTATTTTCAACATTTTCTGAATAACACTTAATTTAAACTCTTCATTATATGAACAGAATCTCCACAAAACAATCTTCAGAAAAATCTTGAATTATCAGTAAAATCAATTTTTATTTTGGTGAAATAATACTCTAATCCTTAAAATTCATAGCCAACTAAGGTGTTTACTGCAGAAATTTGACAATGTCCGTTCAGTGTGCTTGAAGTGCAGGCCGCTTAACTTCCTATGGGAGCATGTAAATATTGTATCTTGATAACTGGATTAGATATGAAAAAAAGTTATTGATTATAATTGTTTTGTTTTGTATTCTTGCTTTGTGTTCGCTATTATTAAATTGTTCAAAACTAAAATAACGAAAGTTCTGAAAAAGAATGTTATTATATTTTTCAAAATTAATGACATTCTTTTTCATGGATAATGATATTCTTTTCCATAAATTTCATTATTAGTTATTTTCATTTGGGAAAATTGGAAAAATCAAAGTAAACATTTACTTTAGTATTGGTTACTCTCCACTGGCAGCATCCATGTTCATAACAGCAAAGGAAAGTAAATTTCATTATACCAATAATTTAATTTTCTTTTTAAGTTGTGTAGTGGTTAGACACCACTTTAACCACTACACCATTTAAAAATATTTGAAACCTTGCCTTGCAAATATTTGAAACCTTGCCATTTTACTTATCCCGCTTTTGTAAAATAGTTTGAGTTAAATTTCTTCTTTTTATTTTAAGTTTAACTTTTGCATCATTCAAGATGTCAAACGAATTTTCTTAAAAGAGAAATCTTAAAACACTATACATACATATATGGTCTTAATACACAGACCGTAAAAAAAATCAGTTTACCTATATTTTTCTAGTATTTTAGTGATGCATCTTTTCTTTGAGATTATTGTTTTAAATTTATTTAAGTTATAAATAAATAATAAAAACAATTTAACCACAAGTCTTTAATTCATTAAACAATTACAAAAAAATAAATATAAAATGTAAATTTTGAAGTGTACAGTTTAGTTTTGATTTTGTTTTGAGCTGCATCAGCTTGATTTTTGTTAATTTAATGAGATATATTTCCACCTCTTACACTTGTTATTACCTGCATTTGTTTTTTTAATGATCTGATAAATTTTTGTATCTTCTCCTCTTCTCCTGTATAGAATACTCTAGCTCTTCAAGGTTCATCAGTACAACATATAGACGTCCTATTGAATTAAAATCGGGACTTGTTGGTGGTGACTGCATTGTCTGTATTTTGTATTGTGTCACCTCTTTTAAGTATTTGTCACTTTTCTGGTCTCATGATCTTGGATTATCATATATCAGTTGTAAATTTTCGTCAATATGATTGGCAAGTGCTATGACATGTTCTGTCAAGTAATGCAAGGCCATTAAATTGCTTCTTTGCGTGGACATCAGCTTTTTTGTCCAAAGGCTGCCGAAACTTAGTCTTACTTCAATGCAATGATGGGCATTTTGCTCACCAGGTCTTTGCATTACTTGCTGACTACATTACTCTAAGGCTCAACATAAAAGAGAATAGCTTGCCATTGTCCAATTAACATGTTTGTTGCAAACTCTAATCTGGCTCATCAGTGATCTGTAGTCAACTTCGGTACTATAGCAGGCTCGTGTGGTCTCTAATTCTGTTCCTAAAGTCTTCTTCTAAATGTATTACTACTGATAGCCAGCCCATTTTTTTTGCGAACGCGTTAATGGAAGTTAACACTGGAAAGGCGAGCATTATCAACAAGGTGAAATGATCATCTGTTTAAGAAGTAGCCCGATGTCTGCTCGAGCCAAACCTTCTTTGATTGATGCCAGTCTCGAAAAATTATTTATAAATTCGGTTTACAGCTGAACAGCTATGACGTTTTGCTAGTCTTCTTGCTACGCTGACTTAGCCATTGTTGAATTAAAGCCACGACTTGTACATCTTCAGTTTTGGTGGTATGCATAATTTCACATTAAAATTAACAAAAATACATACACAACCATAAATGACAAGTTGTTTGTATTTACACTATTTTTGATATTGGTGATTTCTGTGTAAAAGATAGGGTCAGTCGATATTTTGATGGCCAATGTGGTAGACATACATGCATGTTCATGCAAATTTTTAACTTCATCTGTACAGTTCAGTACATTATGAGAAAATATTGCTATATTGATTGTATCTGAGTTCATTAAAATATATTGTCTGTAAAGAATCATTGACTTGCAAACATCAGATCAACGTTATGTAACATTATGAGGTTCTCCCTGCATTAACGTTGCTTATTTATATAAGGAGGTTTTACCTGTCCTTTTTCTTGCTGTAAACAAGTGAATTCCAAACTACATTGTTATCTTAAATCAAATTAAAATGCTTGAGTTAGGGCTTATCTGGTCTGATCAATAGGATTTAATTTTTCCTTTCCTTCATAACATTATAGTTTCTACTAAACAATCCTGTCATTTTGTTTCATTTTGCTGGTCTCATGCTGGAGGATTGAACATTTTTTTTGTTCATTCCTTATTGGTTTGTGATCTACATTTGATAATTTGTTTTCAATGGTTAGAAGTGTGTACATTTAAAAATGATATGAAGACTCAAATAGTAACCCTTTTAACGGGATAACGTTACTATATAGTCGTACATGAATGTAGAGAAAAGTCATCCATGCATGACTACATAGAAACGTCATCTTATATATGTACATATGAAATAAAAGTCAACTTCTCTTAATAACACAGTAAGATTTAATGTCTTATTCCATGTTTTTCTAAGATCTTAAAAATTATTACTATCTGCCCTAGATTAGTGACTGTTCAAACGTAGAATTGTTGTGATAAATGTTGGTTTTTTTGGAAATATTTAATGCTTACTTGTTTTAACTGTTCGGAATGATGGTATGAGCATGGTTATATGGTTGATAATTTCAGGGTAATTTCATTATCCAATCTATTTCCAAAATACTTGAAATTTTTGAAAAAATTTAAAAAATTGGACCATGTAGATATACATTGAGAGGAATAAAAATATTGAAATCCAATTATTTTGTAAAGTACAATTATTTTCATACTCCGTGACGTTTGTCATATATAATCACCAAACTATAAGTAAATATGTTGCTCAAATAAAACAATGCAGCTGAAATGATGCCTGGAGCTCTATAACAAACACGAACCATGCTGCAAATAATTATTCACAGGATACCTTGAGCTCTTATTGATTATTAATTGGTCATAATTAATAAATAAACATTAAGTACCCAAAAACAGTTATTAACAACAAGCATTTTTTCACTTTATTCAATGTTAGAAATCAAATTAATGCTTAACAGACCACTTGAGCTGCGGCATAATTTGGAAATTCAGCATAATTTTAATAGTGATGCGTGATTTATTATCATGTGTTGCATAAAAGCGATCACTTTTAAGCAATGCATCATCACTGTACATTTCTTATTCATAGCCAAAATACTATAAATAGCAAATAAGCACAGAAGAGAACTGGTGTAATACAGGACATAAAAATATATTATTTGATATAGTTGGAATATTAAAAATATGGCATAGAAATTATATCAGTCTTCTGGGTAAGAAATATAGTGTTTAAATAATATATCATTAAGAATATCACTTTATTCAAAATGTTAAAAGACAATATTACACATTTTTATATTGAAATGGTGGCAGCCAAAGATATGGGAATAATAGATACTGTTTTAAGAAATGATTTATTATGAAATGAAATTTAAAATTTTCATTAATCCAAACCAAAATGAAAGTGTATATAGTTCTGTAATTGGTATAATGCTGTAACTTGTAGAATGATCTATATGTAATAATAAAATGAATAATTTGATTAAATTGTATGGTATAATAAATAACTATACAAGTAATAAAGAACAAGACCACTGTGCAACCAATAATAAAGACCACTGTTGTTGAATATATTTGGCGTTAATTTTGTAGAAATTCATTATTATCAAAGATCTTTGGTAATAGCCCACCTGAAGATATTGTAATACAAAGAAACCTAGGTCGTGGTAAAGAACTTAAAGAAAGTAGAAATAATACTACGTCATGTAGTTTCATTTAATTGTGAAGACCACTGTTCTTATATAAAAAATTTGGTAACTTGGTAACCACTAAGTTTGTTAACCACTAAGTTTTTTAACTTGGTAAATGAAATAAAATATAGTTATTTATATCAAAGGTATTTTTTTTAAATCCATAGTTATGGCAACTAGTCTATCCAAGTTTACCGTATAGCATGCCTATAGACCGAGAGATCAAAAATAATATTCCTATTATTGGTTCCTCTTTATATTCATTGAAAACTTTAGTACAAAGAACTTTTGAAGTAGTTTCTAATGTCTGGCCATGTAGAGTGAACATGAATTCATAAATTTATTTTCACCGAGTGGTTGAAACTCGACTGTAATTCATTCAATTTTATTCGATTACGTGAAATTCATTCATACAATTTGACATTTTAAAATTCTTTGGTGACAATTTCTACTCTGCGACTTGTAGACTACAGACAATTGTGTTTGACATTGACAGTATGAACGTATACAATGAATCTTTTATTGTCGAATCTAAACAGTGAATCTTTTAATGTATTTGTAGTACATAATTTATTGATTTTTAACATATATTATACATAAACTTTAGCTTTATTCACTCCTCCATATAAGCTTTAACTATGCAAAATCTCACACTACTCCGTGCATGCACTATTCTTAAAAAGGGGTACAAAGTTTTTTCTTTACCTATTAATATATAGATGATTCACGAATCAAACCATAGAACAGCTACTCTCAAATATTGGTAGTTAATTCAACCCTCTTACTTTGACCAAATATTTTTAATTCTATTTTTAAGTTGGTATCCCAAATAAACTAAAACTAACGCTTACCATAATGGGATACAGTGTATATTTAACATGTCATCTGAACAGGCGTATGGAACCAGACTATGTGACCAAAACTGGCACTCACAATATTACATGTTGATTGTATCTGATTGCTCACTACTTCACCTCGAGAATGGGTGACTTAATAGTACATTTAAAATTTTAATCAGTTTCCAATAACACTATATGAACCCGTTTTTCAATGAAAGAATCTTGGTCACATGTCAAAGTGTTAATATGGAAAGTATTCATCTCCAGTAACACACTCTATCTACTGCCACGCCATAGTACGTGGCAGTTATGGTATTACAACAACAGTGAGTGTTGATATTTAGATAAATTTCCCTTAGTTCTTTTATTGATATTGAATATATTTGGCGTTAATTTTGTAGAAATTCATTATTCAAGTTCTTTACCACAACCTAGGTTAGGCGTTTTTTAGGTATCATTGCTAACAGCCCACCTGAAGATGTTGTAATACAATGAAACCTAGGTCGTGGTAGTTTCATTTAATTGTTCTTTTATTGAGATACAATTCTTCATATGTCGTATTGAGATAATTAACAGTACCTTTCTTAACATTGTATTATTCTTTACATGGTTTTCTTTCCAATGCGGTTAATCTTTATATGATTTTCCACACATTCTTTCATGACATAAATTTTCTTTTTACATTTATATGTATTCAGTGATTAAATTATTTCAAGAAGTCTTTCGTAATCTTCGAAGCACATATCCAACTCTTTATTTACATTAAGACATTCAAAGTTTTTGCCCTTATCTCCCACAAAGATCTAATTTTGTTTAAATTCACTATACTTTTCTGATTCTTATAGAAAGTATAGATTATATAATAAAATTGGTATGAATACAAGATTTATTCTCAGGTTCTTACGAAGATTGAGAACGTTTTAATTTGCGCGTTCGTTTCTTGAAAGAAAGTAAACGTCTTATATATATTAATCTATTTCCCTTACCTGGATTTTAATATTGATATTGACAATAATAATTTTTGGCAGGATGGCTGAGAGTGCACCAAGTCTACATTGTTTTATATGCAACAACCGGGCTGGTGTCTCCATCAGGAATGCTGTTCCTATATTTAATGAGCAGGTAATATAGAATATTTTATTTTTGCCACTTGCATTAGTTTTATGAGCATAAAGTAGAAGCATAAACGTAAACCTGAAGCAGATGAAAACGATCAAAGCTGGTGATGAATATAAAATTTAAAAAGTTTTTACGCGAGTGTAGGTAACCATTTTGTGATACAAAATATTAGCGATACAGAATATGTTATTTATTTATATTTTATAACTATATATTGGTTTTGCGTATGTGTGACACGATGAATTTCGATAGGGAATAATGAAAAATTCATAATTTGCATAGACAAATTCAAAGATGACTAATTTTACACTACCTGCCAAAATTATTAACACCTGTAGAATACGCACATATTTGTACTGTGCCAAGTAGGCCAGCCATAATATTAGGCAAAATTATGATGACATGTAAAATAAACTGATGTGTTTCCTTTACTGACCCCTTGATTGTTTAAATCTGAGGTTAGTTAATAAAAAATATTTGTTTCGATAAGTTTATTGGGTTTGCTAGTGAAATATGAATTTATTTTATACTATCTAATGTCAAAAATGTTGAATGCAAATTATGTGACAACAAATGTTCAAGAAAAGGAAAAACTGCTAATACTGTGCCGCTTTGCAATATTACTTTAAAGTCTTGCATAGAAATTAATAAATTGCATTAGAAAAAGATGGAAATGAAAATCAAAATGCTTCAAAATAAATCTTTTGGCCTCATCTTCACAACAATGTTCTAACACAGATCTCTTTTACAAATAGTGTGAAAAAAATTAAACAATAGGATGAAAATGTGCAAGACACTTTAGTTTTGTGGAATATGCTGGATTTGCGAGCCCAATAAAATGCTTATTTGCGAAAAGTGATATGGCAAAGTAAAAGACAAAGTTCTCAAAATAAGAAAATCTTTTCAAAAAATGTTACTTGCTCGTCAGATTTTTCATTTTGAATTTCACTGCTGAGTTTTCCCTCTGATTGCATTAAGGATCAATGTGAAAAAAATTATGGTATTAAATTAATGATGGTCTGTATGTATTTAACAATGGTCTGAAGAAATAGTCTTAAAAATAAAGAAAATGTAGTCATCTTGAGAAACACTCAAAAAAATGTACAATACATTATTAAAGATGTAGGCTCGGACATGACAAACAATATTTTCTTATTACATGTTGAAGACTTTGATTGCTCAGCACTTCAAATCAATCTTTTGATATCTTCAAATGTTAGAAAATGGCAACAACGTTCATCATCCTAGTACGGCTCAAGGCAAACTTGCAACCCTGGAATGGAGACTTCACCAATCACGTCCCAATATTCCACAAGAGTGTGCTGTAAGATTTTAGGCGCATTTCCAAAAAGTTGTTTAATCTGTGTGCGTTAATAAACAATAAAATGACCCAACTGATTTCTCAAGAGTGGGTGATTATAGAAAAGTAGGTTTATATACTAGAATTGTTCGAGGAATTTAAGTGAAGGTAATATGTCTAAGTCATCAGTGATTCAATTGATCGCCTCCTTAGAAAAAAACTCTAAGGAGGCGATCAATTGAATCACTGGTGATTTAGATATATTATGTACTATATCTGATTAACATATTGGGGAAACGTTTCTGTTTTTAAAACAGGGGCTGAAATGCAGATTTTTGTATTTGGAAAGTAAACATTTTACTTTTTGCAATTACTTTCGTTGATTCAAGATACAAAAAAACATTTTTGAAAAATCCTTTAACTAAGGAAGAAGTTATAAGTTACATTATACATTTAATTAGAGCCCATAAATCAGTTTTACTACCAATCCATCAAATGGTCCAAATGCAAAGCGTGCAAAAATGACTAATTAGGTTGAACAATAAAATAGTTATCTGTAAAGGAGACTAAATGCTTTATTACTGGATTACAGTGAAAACAAACAAAGTGAAAACTCTCATAAAAGTCTTATTTTAAATCTTTTACAACTTTTAATTAGAAATAAAAATAATCTTTTTGTTTCCTATAATTTTCATTCTCCTAGATCACTAAATTCAATCCTTGATCACTAAATTAAAAGTTCAGTGGTAGTTACAATTTATAGATGTTATTATTTTTTTCATTACTTAGAAGAAAAATATTAATTTGTTTTCTCAAACAATTACTTTGTGACGGTTATTTAAATTTAGTATAATTTATACAAGTATTACCAAAAATTGCCTCTTTACTCACCAGTTTGAAGAGATTCTAGTGTTTTAAATGAAAATACCTTTACTGTTGGCTTATTTTAAACATTTTAAATTGTTTCTTGTCATTATTAGTAAAACATGTTGGTTTGTTTTCTGAAATTGAAATTTATTGTTTACCTTTAGTAATTTTCAATTTATTTCTTTGAATTAAGAATGTTATTTACAAGTCATTATAACAACCAAATAGTTAATATTTTGGAAAATATATGCAAAATACTTTTCTGTTTTAAATATGTTTCATATATTGGAATACATAACAAATACTGTAAGTTATCAAAAACTGTATCTAGTTTGTAATTTTCAGATAATAAAAATAATTTTGTAGCTAACTTTATATTTATCTATATCTATACATATAATAAAATTGTGAAAAAACTGAGTCTTGACATGGAATATTTTTAAGTAAAACTATGTGCTATTTACTAAAGACATGCTACTAAGCCAATACAATACGCACGTTCGTTGTTCATACTAATCTCAGTAACGCTCAACCGATTTGGATACGGTGTTCAGTGATTAATTCAGATTAGCTTGGGCTAACATTTAGGCTTTGTTTCATTTCAATCAGTTCACGGATAAAAAAATACGTCAATCTTTAATTTACGTTCGTTGTGCAGGCGAATGTCAGAACCGGTGGAACTGATTTGACTGTCAATGTTATCTATTAGCATTTTTAGTAAACTTTGGACTTAAAGAGATCTGAGAGAAAAAAAGAAAAAGAAAACAAAAATAATCGTAATAACTTTTCTTACTTTGAATTCCAAGCAAACGAAGTCACGTGCACAGCTAGGAAAAACAAAAGAAGGAAAGAGGGAGAGGAGAGTGGGGAAAAGGGAGAAGGTGAGGGTGGAAATTGAGGGGGAGGGGAAACAGATCAACTTTAATTGTCTTCTAATTTTCTAATTCCTTCTTCCTCAAGGGTTGCAAACCAAATAATATTTACCGATTTATACCACTTAAGAAACCTACCCACATAGGATAAATAAAAGTCTGAGATAGTTTTGATAATTATTTAAGGAGAGGCCACCTGGGGACACCGGGGGCACGGCATGGCGTTCACGTGCGCATATGCAGTATGTGTCTTGCAATGTGTGAAACTATATTGAAGATGTCACACCGAAAGTGCTGCACATTAGATGCGCACGCTACATATTTGGTCCACATCAAATGTTCTATACAATTTTATACATTATAACATACATATGTTGCACACATCTTGCACATGCACACATGCACGTTTTTTGTGGTCTGGCCTTTAAGTCCAATATTCAGGGGAGTACAACACTAGAGCCTGGAGTCCACACGAACGAAGAAGAATGAACGAAGGCACATCTAGTATTAAATATCTTTCAATTAATACTGATGTAAAATAAATATGGTCTTTGTGTCAAGTCCTTGTTTTGTCCAATTTACCGATCTTAATACGCTTAAATAAATATTTTGTTATCAAAAATATTAAAAAAATATCTCTATAAATATTCACAAATTTTATTATCAAATATTTTATTATAAACTTGCAAACATCAGTGCGAATGGGGATATTGGTTTTAGAATATTTCGATTATGCATGATGCAGTAGAGTAATTATATTTGTATTTTATTAGAAGTTTAAATACGACGACACGTAATAGAATATTTATAGAATAGACCCAAATGTTTTAGTGGGCTGAATTGTGACTGAGATAAACTTTTTTAAGTGACAAATAACTCTACTTTAATACAACTTTAACATCTGTAAACCTAACAATCAACAATTTTCAGGGCTGTGCGGATGTGTATGTTATAGTTTCTTGAAGTGCAAGTCTTTAAAAGCATGGATTTGGTTTTGTAGTGTGTGATTTAACGTTTTGCCTGTAGTGTAAATCAGAAAATTTTACTCTAGCTCAGCAATTTTAATAATCAAATCAACCTTCTTTATTGAAGATGGTATTTGAATCCTTTCCTATTTTTTTAGAATCAGAAATAACTATAGAAATGCAAATGTTTTGTTATTTATTAACAAGTACAAAACAATTATATACTATACATCTGATCAAATCAGAACCTGCATTTTTTTTTTATAACAACATGAGAACTACTTTCTAAGCAATTTAACTATTCGGTTGCAGATCACAACCTCAAGCAACCCGTTACCAGAAACTATTTCCAGTATTCTAGAGTGTAATGTGTCAGAAAAGGAGGTCCATTCCAGTATTATATGCAAAAAGTGTTACAAGCTATGCGAAGAATATAATGAGGCTCAACTTAGGTGAGATGCTAATTACATTAATCTATAGAGAGAATATTTATTTATACAATATGTTCTAATCTTATAAAATCTAACTTCAGAATTATAAATAAGATTTGTCCCAGCCATTGTTCTCAGAAACTATTCAATCTGGAAACTTGAAACTTCGCTTGGTAATGATGCATATTTACTTGCATATATCTTAGTAGTTAACACTCCAGTATATTTACATGGAGTTTTATATGAGCAAATGAAGTATCCAAAATGTTTGTTATATATATTTTTTCAGTAATATAAGCTATAATATATGGTAACATGCCATTGTTAACAAAGACAAGGAGTTGTGAGCGGATATTTATACATGTAAAAATTAAATAAGACGAAATGCACCATTCTGATCTATATGTATGTTACAGTCTTAAACAAATCTTCAGTAGAATCTTCATTATTAAATATCAAGTTCGATGACTGGAAAATATTTCATATACTTTTTTGTCATAACTTATTAAGAATAGACAGGACACAAGATTCTAAGATGAATCATTTAAGATTGAATCATTATAGGTAACTTAATTTGGTTGAATGTTGGCAGGTTTATAATAAAAACCAATAAAAGTAACTGTAGTTTGTTTTGTCTCAATTCATAATGCATAATCTCGAAAACAGTATTCTTATATTTTCTTGTTGCTTGCTGTCCGAGTTGCCATTGAGAGTGAAACATATTGCCTAATTTACCGCTAGGCATTATAGATTATCAATATTTCCAAAATGTTACCTAAAACAGGTAGAGAATATTATATTTGAGCTATATAGACGCAAAAGCAACAACATCCAATGTTACATGAAAAGCAGCAATATTTAAATTTTTTTTTGTTATAAACTATAAGAAAATATGTGTGTATTTTCTGACTCTTTTTCCCTATCAAAATAATTGTACTGTAAAGTTAATTATTAACAGTTCAGAATAAAACATTTGCATTTTTGCTTCTATATTCGTGTGGGATTTAAGCCACGGGGACAATTTTTAATTTACAAAGTCTGATGATTGGCTTTCAATTTAATTTCATAAGTTATAACCAAATTTCGTAAGGTTACAACCAGTAACATACAAATTATTGATTGTTAAAAAATGTTGTTTTTTGTGTTTAGAATTGTCATTTCCACAGGTTATCAGAAATCCGAAACACACTAAAAGATCAATTTCAAAAGACTCTTCTCATACACAATCTGGATATCAATACGGCGTACAAGAAATTAGATTCCATCGATCTGACAGCAGATTTGGATGACAGGAATGCCAAGCAGAAGGGGCAGTTGGTAGCAGATAACAACGGGTTAAAGGATCAAAGTAAAAATTTGAGCTTGCCGCTGCCAGGAGCCAAGATTTCACCATTGCCACCTAATGTACTGATTGTGCACAAGGGCAAGAAACTAGCTATTCAGAAGACAGATGGGAAGGTGTCTGGTGTTGCTGAAGTAATACCCGATGTTGTCATGAGTGTGAAGGTATGCCATGTTTTTAATAAAAGTTTTCACACTACCATTATGCAAAAAAATGCATTTTGAAACACAGTTTATTAAACGAAAAAAAAAACTGGTAAAAGGACCATTACTTATTGTTGTTAAATAATAAGGAAATGATTTGTTATGCCATATTTTTTTGGATCACATGTATTTTTCAACCCCTGCACGTAAAGTACTATTTCAGTCAATGATTCCCCAATTTATAGGTGCAATTAAGAAATATGAAATATCTCAAAAAAAATTTCCTTTGTAGTCTTTCAGACAAAATATATTAATTGAATGAACTAACGAAAATTTATGAAGTTAATCATTAAATTTTTCTCAACTAAATGAAACTGCGTGATGTAGTGTTATTTCTACTTTATTTAAATTTTTTAGCACGACATAGGTTTTGTTGTATGACAACATCTAATTGACCACCAACGAACTGCCCACCTGAAGATGTCATACAACGAAACCTAGGTCGTGGTTAAGAATTTAAATAAAGTAGAAATAATACTGCATCACGTAGTTTCATTTAATAGAGAAAAATTTAATTATAATGAATTTGATGATGAATCAATTAACAAATTTCAATTCAACGAGAAACCTTTTCACCTTTAAGTGTTATATATTCATATTTGGCTTTAATTTCGTAGAAGATCGAGAAACTTTTCTCATTAAATTCGAAAGTGATGTATAAAATAAAAAACTTTAAAATGAGAGCATATTTAAAAAACTAAAAATATTTTGAGTGACAGAAAAAAGACCAACAAAGCTTTATCTCATACCAAACTAACGTCAAATCAAGTAGATTTTATAGCAAAATGAAATGCATGTTTTCTACGCAATTTGAGGCCATTTTCTTATTTTAATTGTTTATTATAAGATATATTATTACTGTTTTATTGATCTTTGCAATAATTGTAGATTGAAAATTATACTTAAATTACAAAGGAGGAACTTTTTTCTAAACTGACCCACTTAATATGTATATCGTACTGTATTAAAATTCTGTAAATGATAGAGAAGTAGTTTAGCAATTAAACAACCAATGTTATTTTCCATGCCAATTTTTTAGTAAGAGTTTTCAGAATGAAATGAAAAATCCACAAGCCGAAAGGTTATTGTGCCCCAATAACCTTTCGACTTTTTTATAAGGTTATAAGGCAGGATAACAATTTTCTTAACAATTTTATAATCTCAATATTGAGAGTGAATCGAAGAACTCACTCTCCAGGGAAATTTCCAGTTTAGGTATTACATAATTTTAAGGGTTGTTAGTGACTGCATTGTCTTGATCTTTTGGTCAGATAGGGTGTTTTCTGCATGTTTTTCAATAATATTGGTAACAAACCGTTGACAACTAAATTGAAATCAATCAAGCTTTATAAATGTGGAAATGTTACATTTTTAGAAGTTTTCTAGCATAGGAGGGAGTTTCTCAATCACCTGGAAAGTGTCCAGTTATCAAGGTATTACCATGCCCCTTTCAGATAATGGATGTTAATATCTGAAATTTCTTGATTGGTTAGATGTCAAACAGTTAACCCTGTCTGGTAATTATCACTGTCTGGTAATTATCAACATATATGTAGTTAGTTTGCTATGTAGCACACTTTGTATATTATGAGGTGCTATTGTTTTGCTAATATGATTCCTTTAGATGGTTGTTAACCTCTAGAAGATTTTTTTAATTATGATCCCCTTTCAGATAAGCGAATATCTAAAATATAATATCTGAAATTTCTTGATTGGTTCGAAATACGTTGAACGTAAATTTAAAAATGATACAATACATTCAAAGCGCTTTGAGAGCTCAAAGACTGATTGTTGTTTACAAACGCAGGTAATAAACTAATATAATCTATGCCAAACATCATTCTTTTTCAACCTAGGGGTCGCGTTTATTATTAAAGGGCGTCACAATCTGTCCAATAAATAAGACCTGCATACGAAACAGTCGTTTATTAAAATTTTTGTGAATGAAGTGTTATAAAATTTAATATTAACAGGTAATAACAACATCAAAAAAATAAACTTATAGTTTAATAATTAAGTCTTAATTTCTTTAAAATGAGTGAAGTTAAATTAATTAAAATATTATTTTAATTTTACAGTGAAGATGTCGCAAGGCTTTTTACTTAACTTTTTGGTTCTTTTTCGTGGCTTGCGACATAAAAATGGTTGAGAAAAAACGGCTTACACTGTTCAATGTTTTGTCAGATGAATCGCTAAATTTGTAGCTAGAACTTGGTTTTTTTCAAATACATTCTGTTGTTATTTGTTATGCTAATTATAAAATATTCGTTGCGTTTTTTTTAATTAAATTAATTATAAAAAAATATGTCAATGTAGTTAGTAAGGTCGAAATACAACATTAGAATATAATACTAAACACATGTTTAAGAGAAACGATTTATACTTTACGAAATTTTTAGGTCACCACTACCGCATGGCCTATTAGTAAATCAAAAGTATTGTGGCCAAAATAAAATAAAAATTATTCAATACACGTTTAATTCAACGTCTGATCCAAACACGGATGTATAATTATCGATAACGATTTTGATTAGCAAACAATGTTTCTATTAGGAAAGACAAAACAAAACAAATATAAAATAATTCTTTAAAAATTACAACTTTATATTTATTCTTGAAATCAACGAGATACTTCCATAATTTCACATAATTTCTATAAATTCACTAAATGTTGCACAGTATGAAGACAGCTTCTTACAATTGTTTTATATAACTTTCAAGGCTAAATTCCGTATAGGTAATAACAAAACTTACTAGAGAATTATCTTTTCTAAATATTTTCTTTGTAGGATTTCTTCCGAATCTGGTATAGTCATTGATATCTATAAGAATCATCTTATGCATACGTGCTTAGTTGATGTATCCAATCTAAGGTACACAATATTCAAAATGTGAAGACATTAAGATACAGTACTATTGATAAAATAAATAAGTAATTTAACGCAGCTTTGTAGCACCTGGTTATTTTGTTTTGCATTTTAAAGCGAGGAATCATATCTGATTGGTTGGTATATCGTAAGAGAAATTGCGTTAGCCAATCTAGTCTATTCCATATGGAGTATTAGTTAATAGAAAACGTTACCGGTGTTATTATACCCCCCCTTTCTATCATGCTATTCTTTTTAATGTAAACTTCTCAGTAATGACACAGGGCATTGCCAAAAACATATGTGTGGTTCTCGTACTTGAAGTACCAAAACCTTTTAAATAGTATTATAAGCCACAGAACTAAAATGTAGAAATTTAATACCTTCGTCTGTTACACTATTTAAATAAATTTTAAATTATTGTTTTATCGATGTTGTAGTTTACCATGTATAGGCGAGAAGTTAATTGGAGATAAATAGATAGAGGTAATACTCGTATTATAGTTCAGACTTTAATTTTATTTTATCTATAGATCGACCTATGAAGAGATACGAAAAGATTAGCAAAATTTTAATATGATTAATAGAAATACTCAAATGATTGATAAAGTGATTACCTCGATAATTAGGAGAGTGCTATTATGGTTGCAATAAGACGGTTAATATTACATATTTAAGGCTAACCAAATATTAAAGCGGAGTAATTTTTCAGTGTACATTAAGTGAATAAAATTTTATTGAAATATTTTTTCTATGCAATATTTTACAAACTATTTAAGTCATATGATAAGTGATTTCCGCACAACTACAACATGAGTGAGTACATTAATAATTAATTTATTATGTTTTTAATAGTCATATATATATATATATATATATATATATATATATATATATATCATCATCTTCATCATATATATTAATACGCTAAGGTTAAGATGTTACACTCCCTTTTTAGAAAAAACCTCACAACTAATCCACATAAATTATATATCATTTTATAGATAATTGCTTGCTCTACCGGCATCCACAACTAAAAAATTTATTATTGCTATTGTTTTTGCAAATTAATTAATTATTAAAATTATATACACAAAACAGCAATGCTGCCATCTAACGGCTCAACGTCAATATGATTGACGGTCGGTAAAATTTTTGTTTAATTTCAAATCCACTCACGTATAAATAAAGTGGCGCTTTAGCTCAGTGCTTTTGATACTTGCGCCTCTATATGTCTATTTTATTAAAATATTTGTTTGATCTGTCATCTGAGCTTCATAATGGAATAAATAATAATGCGAAGACTTCGCACGGGTCACGCTAGTATATATATATTATACAAAAATACTAACGGTAACTTGTAAAATCTGTGAAACATATTTTCTAGGTTATTTCATTCTTTTTCTTGAACACATTTTCCTGCTATATTTACCCTATCCTGTAAAATACCATGATAGAAACCAAGTTTCTAGGGGAGATATATTTATCTATATCACTTATATTATAACTGATTTCCTAATTTATGGTTTTTAATCAGGTACTCTGGAGTAAAAAGCATAAATTATATATAAGAATCAATACATCAGGCTACTGCTTTTTCTTGCATCAAGAAGTTAATTGCATCGTGAGAAGAGGGCCTATATTTTATGATGGGCTATTGAACGAGGAAAGTAATATGTGAGGAAAGTTTTGAGACAAAGTCGATAGAAGAAAGACTGGGATATCGACATATAAAAAACGATGCAGAATAAAAGGAAAAAGGTAAGAAGAAGCATGAAAGGAAAAAAAAGTAAAAATGCATCATAAATACAGTGAAGCAAATGACTTCCAGGGAACAATATAAAGCGAGAAAGATATGTTGAGAAAATGTGGGAAAATGTAGACTTCGTCTGGCATTTTGACATATCACCTAGGCCAATAACACCCTCAAGTTAAAAAAATGGACCTCCTCAATCTCTATCAACTGAAAATATTGATGGGAAAGCAGCAGCAAAAAAGAAGTTGAATCATGCTAAGATAGTGAGATACAAAGTGATAAAATCAATAAGAGACTCAAATTGCGAAACTTAAAGCTAAAGAAGAATGATAGAAAAAACTTATAAATATTAAAACCACCAATTGAACTTACACCAAATACCAAAATAAATAAAATGGTAGATACACCAAACTCGATAGAAACAACAAAGAATAAACTTTTCTTTTATAAAACAGAGTTTTCAGATGAATTATAAGTACAAAAATAGTAAGAATGTACTGAATTCTATGAAAAGAGAAAGAACAAAACCTTTAAAGAAACAAATGCGAAAATTAAGATTTGTGAATCCGAAATGAAATCTTGAAGAAGTTATGAGAAACTGAAGAAAAATATTACAAGTTTCCTGAAAGAAGATTCTTAGAGCAGATTGTATGCTCGGGAAAAGACTACATAACAAAAAACAGAATACGGGTGATCACTCGCAGAAGGCTTTGGTGGAGAAATTGGGAATTACAATTTTTTATTTCCTGTTTTGTGACTCAAATCTTGGATAGTTCAACTAAGCTGTGATACTTGCCTCTGTGGGACATGCGCAGATATGGATTTAACCCTGAACGCTTTAAACCAAGCTGTGATAATAACAGTGTCAAATTGTGGTGGTCAATTTTTAACCAGTCTTTTGCAATAGATATTACGAGAAATGTCTTTCACGTGCGTACCAGATCTACAAGAACAAAGGGGTGAAAATGTGTTAATTTTGTTACAAAGAGTGGCAATCCCGAAAGTAATAAAACACAGAAGGTAACAAAGTGTTCAAAAAGTACTATGAAAATATTTCCGCATGATTTGATTTTACAGAAAAAGATGCTATAATTCATATGAATCTCAGTGCCACAAAACTAAGCATGCTGAAGAAATTCAGGCTTTCCATTTTGGAGGTTCCAGGGAACAAATTAATCTTTATCCCGTTGTCGCTTACACTAAAGGAGCGAGAGCAGCATAGGTACAAACTACATGCTACTGTACTATGTCCGAAAACTAGCCTTTTCTTCTTCAGCCCATTTGGACGTGGTGGGATCATAATTACATTATAATTTTAGAAAGATTAAACGAAAATTAATAGTTTGATTAATGATTAGGAAAAAAATCTTTGACAAAAGTTTATTTCTTACAAACAATTTTAGTCTCTTTTTGTGAACTTATATTCAACTGTTTTCCTGTTCATATTGTATACTACCATATAAAATATGCCCCTCCTCTACTTAGTACATTTCTCGTGGTCTCTTTTAAAATAATAAAAAATCAGCAAAGTTATTTACCCTTTTAAAGGTATGTGCATGGTTAACTGTTAAAATGGAAAGCGACTGAAAAAAGGTTCGAATAATGATTTCTTTGTTTTACCATAAGGCTATTAACTTTCTATTCTAGAAACAACAACCTATTTCCTTGAAAAAAAAAGTAATACTACATAGGCGAAACTTCGGGCAAAAGGCAAATTGTAAATAACCGATAGAAACTTCAACAGAAAGTAACTTCATGTTGATTCAAAATTGTTGTTTAAAAGGGAGCTTTGAAAATAGGAAACTGAACAGAATCTTTTCTTCTCTTATTATATTTTTTCATAAAATCCCATCTACATAATGTTTACCTCACATTTTAATAAATAAAAACATGATTTTTGACATTTATGTGGTACTATTAGGGGTATATTCTGCACTAAAAATAGTTACACATATATGTATAAAGATTCAAGAAAATTCTAAGGAATACTAAAAACAGGAGTGATACAAATTATGTTATATGTTATTTCTTTAATCCACCAAGATGGGAGAAGGTTATTTACAATGCTGATATCTCAAAAATGTTTCTCTATTTCAGAAAACGTTACCCATATCAGACCCTGCGAAGCAAAAAATCAGACCAACCAAAGTGAATCAGAAATTCTATACTAAAGTTGACAGTGCGCCTCAAACTGAGGGACCATTTTTAGAAAAAACGTGCATCCTGGAAAATCTGGTCGAGGAGTTACCAGAAGATGATACCAAAGAAATGTCCACGGAGATTAGTTGTGAGGATGAAATGACAGTAACAGACATTCCAAATGCCGATCTTGAATGTCTGGACGGCAGCGAAGAATTGCACTCGGCACTATCTGGAGTTAAGATTAAGAATAAGAAGGTGGGCGGAAAGTTTATAATAAGTGAGGTGGAAATAATGGAGGATGCTGAAGAGAATTTGGAAGTAGAGGAAGGTAAGAGAACCATCATTTTTTAACTTATTTAACATTAATATCATTAGAATACAAAAATCTCTATTATTATGTAATTTCCAAAAATCTATAGTCACAAAAACACAAATCATAAATATGTAGCAGGCAATGGTAAATTTTGTCAATTAACTTTTTACCATGTTTTCGTTAAAGTAACTGGTATTTAATTTTGAACGTATTATTATCTTGACATGAAATTTCTCTATAGCGGTTATTATCATGCTATTGAGAAATTTACATTGGCTTCTTTATTTAGTTAGATATTAATATATTGCATTTTTAGTTAAAAACCATTTAAGTAAATATAACATAGATAATGATGATAATTGCAATAAAATTTCACGAAGAGAATCCAGAGTGCTCTTGCTCCTTGAGTTCTGTTTAGAGCAAAAAGTGAGCGATTTATGTTTAGCGATGGGTGAAGGTTTATTTGATCTGTTATGGCACAGCTAAGCATTGGTAAATATGATTAAAAAACTATGTGTTTAATGTATGTTCGAACATTTAAAGAAGGACATTTCGATCTCTTATAACCTTCATCTGGGGCGATCTCCAACATAAAATTTAGAAAAAATAAAAAACCTTATTGAATCACATCTTAGGTTACATTTGCGTTACTTGGTAGAGCTAATACCATGCTCTCATAATACAATAGAAAAATTTCATTTCATTTCATGCTTCGGGGAAGAATTGGAAATATTCTGTTTGGTTCTTGGACTAATACTGGTATTGCGAGAGTATCGGTTACTGTAATAGAAAGTGCTAATATTTTACAATACAGATTTGGATATGGTAAGAAGATGATGGTTGTATAAATAAGTATTGAAATAGATTTTTTGTGATATTAGTGTAATATTAGTGATTGGGCATGAAAAATGAGTCTTTTACAGGATATTAAAGCCTTTCTTTGGATAATTGGAATATAAATTTCATACAAGTAACGTAATTTGTGCTATGTGATGGTGTAAAGGGCATTGAGGTTTTGTGGTGAAAATACTTTTGGCCCAAATACTTCCATTTTTCTTTATCTTATTTATCTTCACTTCGGTACGAAATTTCAGTTTTCCAAAATGCAAAGGTTTTGGGAAAAAAATAAATTTAACATTTTGAAAAAATATTTTATTTCATAAAGTACTTGACCAAATCTCACGGAGATGTCAAGGTATTGAAATATCTTTTTCATCTAATCTCAAAAAGTTAGGATAGACAACTTGTCCTTATTTTATACATAATTTTATCAAGAGATGACTATTTTTTACGTAATATATGGTTAAATACTAAATGGCAAAATTATAAATTGTTTAACGTTTACAATGATAAAATTATTTATGTCCTTAATTTAATAACACATATTAAAAACTGTTTTATCTACATCATTTTTTATAAACCATTTTTAGGAAGTAATTGACCTACTATTCAATTTGAAACTGGCCTGTCAACTTTTAAAATAATTTAAATCATCAGTTTCTTTTGTTAAATGTTATTGGATATAATTTATATTCTGTTTATATAATGACTTTGTAATTTTGAACAATCTGTTTATATAATGACTTTGTAACTTTGAACAATCTGTTTATATAATGACTTTGTAACTTTGAACATCCAGCAGTGAGACGTCCTTGGCGGTTACGACACTCTTCAAACAGTGCATGAACATTCTGAAAAACTCGTAAGAGTATCTCTTGAAATGGATTCCATTTCTTGCTGAATATTCTGCTTCAATTGCCTCAACGTTGTCAGATTATTGGAGTATACAAAGAAGTCTGCCGGACTTAAATCGGTGCTTCTCTGGAGCTACAATATGTCACCTGTCCATGAAATCACTTTCAGAGGAAACATATCCTTTCCACGCGCATGCTCTCATTTGAAGTGGGACATATTGCTCCATCCTGCTAAAACCAAGTATTCCTATGGTAGCCTTGCAATCCTTGCAATTTTGGTGCCAAAAGATCCGTCAGTATAGCCATGTACTGCTCTGAATTTTACGGTTACTGTTCGGCCATGAAGTGGCTTCTGGTATTTTAGACAGGGATTTACTGCAGCCAGTATCGGCAGTTTTGTCTATTCACAAAACCGTTAATATAAAAATGAGCCTCATCAGAGAAGATAACGTTATTGAAGTCAGTGAAGACGTCGAACATTTCATTCGCATAATTCAACCTCACAAAATTCACTGCAAGGTGGATCTAGACACACCTAGAGTAGAAGAATGTTTACAGGTCGGCCTTTTTTGGATTCACGCATAAAGATTCTCAAATTTACTGAATGGTTTCGTCGGTGCGTATAACTCTTTTGCACCTTTGAGGCCGTGTTTTTTATGTTGTCCTGTTCTTTCAAATCTCTCAACCCACTGCTTAATTAAACTAGTGCTCGGAATTCACTGATACACCGTAATTAGAATTTTACATGGAAAAGGCATCGAACAGTGACATAAGATCGAATGATCTTGTAATAGGCGCGGATATAGAATGTGCGCTGTTCTCCTGTGAAGTGACTCATGGTTACTAAAACTGCAATGGCCGCGCTACGCATTGATACCTACCCCGCTCCCCACCCTTATAATATTTTGAAATTAGTATGGTTTTAAAAATTAATTTCTTTCTGGACCACCTGTAGAAAGATTACTATAGTATATATTGCAATTATGTAAGCAGCATTCTTAAAATTTACGGTTTCCAGGTACAATCCTTATGGGTCAAGATGAAAACGGAGAGATCATCAGGGTTTTGCGTAGTGCAGGCGGACGCCTGGTCAGAGATGGCCATGGGAATGTGTTGTACCGTGGAAATAGTGAGGTAAGTCTAGAATAAACTAATATCCTAAAATGTAGCCTATGGCAGATTTAGTAAGGTTTTAAGGTACACCATAACAATGTAATTTCACTATCTGTAAGAGGTTATGTCAAATAAGTAAAATAATGAAGTGTCAAAAAGAATGTTAGTGTCAAAAAAAATTAAATAAATGTTAGTGTCAAAAAGGCCATAAAATTTTTTATGACGCAAGGTGAAATGATGTAAGCCTATATGCCATATCTCATGGGCTATGCTTATATTTTTTTGTTATGATACTTGATATATACTGAGACTTTTAATTTTCTCATTATATTAAATCAATAAGTTGTTGAAAAGTGGAAAGGTTTCAAATAACTTTTCCAGATTGGTACATATGTGCTTGTTTTATTGTGGTAAACTTCAAAACCATCGAACCTCTGAAGAATGTATGCCACTTTTAACCAATATGTTAATGATTTTCCCATTTTCTCTGGTTACTTTTTAGATTATGTAAAAATGCATAATCAATATATATATATATATATATACATATATATATATATATATATATATATATATATATATATATATATATATATATATATATATATATATATACATATATCTTTTTACTTTTGTTAATGCTGTGCAGGAAAGAATCTGTGGAGCAGATATCAAACATATTTTGTATGGAAACCTAATTTACCACTAAAATATATAAGGGGAGAGGGAAAATGCAAAGTTGTATAAAAAAATACATGATATTCAGCATTTAAACAATAGAGTTTCCAGTTGAGTAAGAGAGATGCCAATACTATAATTTGTGCTACTTGAACTACTGTCTTTTTTCTTTTAATTCCATGTTTTTTTTTAATAGATTATCGGAGGGAATTGTAAAAATAATTGCATACTTAATTAATACAAATATTTTCTATGTACAAGATCTCGTGAATAAAAGCGGTTATGACATTTAAAAATTTGAAATGTTTGCATAAGAGTGAGATGAGCTATTTGTGTGCGATTTGCAAAAATTATCAGGATTTATCATAAATAATCGTATTTTGTTGTCAAAAATTATAATTTAATTCTTTATGACTGCAAATATTCCATATGTTTATCGACTTTCTTCAGTAAATATCTCATATTCTTCTTTTTGCAAAAATATGCGAAGGATTATGTTTTTGGATAAGACAAATAGTGCATTTTGGGCAATTTTGGACAGTTAAAATGTCTTAAAACAAAATTGAAACTTAATAGAAGTAAATTTTTGAAAAATGGGCATTTTAGAGGCTTTAAATTAAATAGATGTAACAGCGGATGGAATGAGTTTATGTAAATTTGTTTGTGATAAAAAAATAAAATTTATGTAACTTGTTGTCGATTCAAATATGCATATATCTCCTATCCATCTATTCATCTGTTAAACTTAGCCGTCTGTTAAATCAACAAGCTTCAAAGAAACCATTTGAGAAGTTTAAAATATTACGTTGCATGGAGTCATTTCTTTAATCAAAGTTTCCCTCTATAGCTTTCAAATTAATGTTTCTTATGAAATATATTATATTTTTAAACATATTTGTAGAGTTTTAAAGTTTGGGTATGTGTCTTTTCTATTTTATATGGAAATAATAGCTTAACTTAATATAGAGAAACATTTATTAATACGAAATGACAAAGAACCTTATGGATAAAACCTTTTAAGTATATAAATATCATTGTGTGTTTATATATAATATATATATATATATATATATATATATATATATATATATATATATATATATATATATCCGTTTTAGTGCCATGGTTTTTTTACTCATATATACTTAAAAATGCCAAAGAAATCTTTTGTTTTTGATGTCATTTACCCTTGTCTCGAAAAAAACTGTATTTCTTCCAAAAATTATCCAATTTTAATAATTTTTTCGGTGTTTTCTTAATAAAAACTAGTACAAGGATAATAAAATACAAAGAAAATTATGGAAATATATATTGTGAACAAAAATTATAACAAAAACTGAAATCAAGGTCACATCGTATTTTCGCAGTCCGGTACATCCTCCGTATGAGCAAAAATATGTGATCGTCACTATTATCACTATCACTCAAAATTTTTCCTATATTACTAATTCTAGAGTGTGGTTTATAATTTCACCTATATTTGCTATAATAAATAACTTTATCTTCAGTTAAAGCTGTGCTTGTTGTTTACTAAATTTCTAAAACTGGTCTGATGGTCTATGGTTAGGTTAATTTAAAAGATCACTGATTTAGGGTCTGATTTTATTTCTGGTTTACTTTTTGTATTCACATGATAGGCACTAAAAGATTAATTTAGAAAGCTTTAGTTTCATGTCACATAATCTGAGGCTTTCTAATATGTGTTATAGTTTAGAATCCATTAAATTCGAATATATATGAGTATAATCCATTTTGTTCAAAAGAGAATGTTTGTAAACAGAACAATTTGACAATTAAAATATGGTTGGTGCAAATATATTTTTAATCAGTGGACGATTATTCTAAAAATTTATTGTGTTTCACCCACGGTATTATTAAATCATGTACTACAGTCACTATATTAATTTTATATAAAGTGTCATGCTAAATAAAGTTATAAATATCAATATTATAAGTATAATTTCCTAATATGAATTGTAAAATTTAGAGAATAAAAATGAACATCACTAGCTGTCGGTAATACAAAACTCAGGGGTATAAATCATTTTGGAAAAATATTCCGACACATTATGATGTATTGAAGCGGAATATTTACAATAAATCAGTTCATGACGTAGAGGATATTCGACTGTCTTTTTAGAATGACTAAGTATCATCAAGCAGCAAGGCAGAAGTTGTTTACTTCTGTCTTGCTGCTTGATGATATTTAGTCATACTTAGACAGAATATTGGTGAGATATAACAAACATATGTATACATATAGTAGGGTATTTGGCATAAGAAGAGTGAAAAAGTATTGTGACATTTTATTTTCAAATATATTATTTTGCGATGTAGAATTTCATGTTTTATATAATATTGTATATAGTTAACATTTGCTCTTATTTGACTATATATTTTCGATGATTGCTTTTAATGTTAGATATATTTATTTAAAAAAATAACTTTAGAAAAAAATTAATGTTAACGTTCAGTATTATTTATATGCACTTTGCCATTATAATATAAAACGTAAATGTCTATATTTCTATTTTCATTTAAATAAATTGAACATCACATTGATATGTTGCGTAAATGTATACCAATGATAAAATTACATTTTTTATACCAAATCTCAAATAAATTCATATTATATTCTTAACGTGAATATAAAAAAATGTTAAGAATACCTGAACTGTCATTTTGCTTAGTTTACAAACATTCTCTTTTGAAATAGAATGAAGTAGAGATAAGCTACTGGGTGGGTACAAAAGGCAATGTTATAATTATGTTATGGTTATTTTCCATTTTGATTTCCATCACTTTTTTGTACTTGTCTATTTATCTGTTTGCTTGTAAGTTGCAATTTCTACCATTTTTTTCATTATTTCCAGCTTTCTTTGCTCTTGACTCTCAAACTAGAAATATAGTGAGAATATAAAAAGCTAGAAATAATTATTTCAGCTGATTTTCGGGCTGTTTTATGTCAAATTTTCAAAATATTTAATGAAACAATATACATTATATAACATTTGCAAGAGTGAAGTGGTAATTGAAAGTTAATACACAAATCAATTTGTTTTGCCTCACAGATTAATGGTGTGTATGGAAAGATCAGAAGGCAGTGTTAAAGTTATGCTAATAACATTCGCTTCTTTCAGATCTCACTTGTATTACCAGGACAGGATGGTGATATAGAAACCAATAAAGATGAGGAGGACGATGAAATTGAATATACTACTGAAAGTCTTAAGATGGAATGTCAAGGTTGGCACTGATTTTGGTCTTTAACTGAATATTGCTTTATCTGACTTCTTAATCTTATTTGCTGGAATTATGAGATACATAATAAAAGTGTATATTCTTTTGAACATAACTTTATTTCTATGAAATCTATATTTCTAATGATGCTATATAGATTATGGGAATAACTTCTGTTTCGTTTTAAATTGATATGATTTTGTAGTTTTTTACACTTTTTTGTTTACAATTAGTAATTAAGTGTATACACAAAATGTTATAGTATGAATTTAATATTAGGATGCACATTACAATCCTTATACGGCAATAAAGATGACACTTAACAGAATGCGCTAAGACTTGACCGAAGTGTTAGTTCTTGAAATGTTGTTCAGTTCTACTAGTTACCGTAGGCTGAATTGATTTACTTCCTAAAAATTTCATAAGTGGATGAAAAAAGGAATGAGATTGGAATCAATTCACCAGCATTCCATCGTATGTGTAGTTGGAATGGAATGCTGGTGAAATTATTCCAATCTCATTCCGTTTTTCATTTGCTTATGAAATTTTTTAGGAAGAAAATAAATTTAGCTAAGGCTAACTAGTTGTACTTAAAGACACTTCAAGAACTAACCTTTTTAATAAATATAGGTAAATATAAATACCTGTGTTACTAAATATATAATCTCTAATATATTTGTACTTACTGCAAGTATAAAAATAAACTTAGTCAAATACAAGAAATGTAATATGTATTTGATTAAGTTTCTTATTTACGTGCAGTAAGTACAAATATCTTCCGATTCGAAAGATAAAAAAATGAAACTGAAATATTACTCTTTCTTTTGAGATTGTTATTATGTTTAAGAATAAAGAAAGTGAGAACATTTTCAGAACGTGATTTTAAAATGAGGGTTTAATGTTTCTGAATCAACTCACAGTTGTGATTGTTAAGGTTTTAGTGTCAATTAATAGATTAGTTCCTTGTGATCATTTCACATGATGTGATTTCAGCTCTTTATCTAAAAATGATTTACTATTTTTAGACTCAAATGATGGATCCCACATTGAGCTGCAGATGTCAGGAGACGAGGAGACAGCTAAGGCTATTATGGCAGCCGCCGGTGACAGAAGTAATTTTTATCTTTGTTCTATTAAACAGCTATAGGGATCTAAGAAAATTTGTTTTAAATTTTGTTCAAAAATTTGTTCAAAAGTATCACCATCTTTTAGTGTATCTTTTACTGTAGTTTTGTTAAATGTTTTATTTTTATTTCTATCAGCGTCATATGAGATTAATCATTTATTGTGAAGTACTAGTTTAATGTAACCAATATGTCATAATAAGTACACTCAAATTGTAATTTTTTGATAGCTAATGATATCTGAATATATATATATATATATATATATATATATATACATATATATATATATATTTCATTAAAATTGGGAAAATTTTCACCTTAACCGTTTAAAATACAGAATAAAACTCTTCATGAACTTCGGAAACTCAACCTGGTAAGACACTTCAAAAAATATCTGATATTACACCAGTCAAAGACTAAAACAGAAAAATATTTTTATCTTTTACTAGGTAGTGTAGTCAATTCCCAGGTGGTTAACCCTGTGAATGACTGATGTTCGGCCTTTGACTATAACATAATACTGTCGTTGATTTTGCAAATGGGTTTAACAATTTTTTTGCTGGGAGCAATTAAAACTGGAAATATTTTCAACATAACAGTGTAATGATTGAAATAAAACTCTTCATGAACTTCAAAAACTCAACCTGGCAAAACACTCGTAAAATTGACTGATAATACACCAGTCAAAGACCAAAATAGAAAAATATTTTAATGTTTTACTAAGTAGTTTAGCCAATTCCGAGGTGGTCAAGCCTTTGAATGACTGAGGTTTGGCCTTTGACTACGACATAATACTGTATTCAATACTGCAAGTGGGTTTAATAATTTTTTTGCAAAAATATATCTATATTGGAGATATAGCTAGTTATAATTTTGTGTTATTTTCAGGTAATAAATGAATGTTACTAAAACAGTGCGATATATTGTGTTAACACTCTGAGAATATAGTTATAGTTCTATATATTGGGTAATAAGACCATCAATTGAATTTTCATGGAATTTAGGTGTCATGTTATAGACCAGCCACAATTTGCTATTAGGGCCATTGTAAAAAAATTATTGTTAAAATTTATGGATTATTTATTGTTATTTCACTTTTAGATACATATATAAAACTGGAGTCGGAATCTGGATTCCCAAGCATGTTCAGAGTGCGCGCCTTGGGTGAGGCTAGCGGTGAGAGCGAGGAAGAGGATGTTGACAGTCCTGGAAAGGATGTGTCAGTTGTTGGCTACGATGGAGTTGAATCTGTAAGTTATATATATATATATATATATATGTATATATATATATATATATATAAATATATATATTTATATATGTAATTAAATTTTTGTCTATATAACACAAACAATATACTTAGAAGTGAAAAGTTGTATTAAAGACTCTCTTATAAACAGATGTGCGGGCCGGCCTTTATTTAAATGTGCTTGTATGTTATGTGAGTGTCTAATTAATGATTACGATGTAATAAATTATTTTTTTGTATTACAGATTGTGCAAAGGAATGGATCTCTATATTCATGCGTGTTGTGTCTGAATGCTGAAAAGCAGAGCGAAGGTAATTCATATATGTTTACTGGCTGCACACTTTATTTCTGCATTAACTCAGGTTTATGACTACATTCATATATAAATTACCAAATGGGGGTCATACTTAACCAATAATATATCGGAGTATAATATAATATTTTGTACTATTATGTACACATACATTATGTACAAAATTTCTGTATCGGATCGCAAAGTATAAATTCGGTTTTTTTATATTTAATGTTTTTTTATATTACAAGGCGAAGCAAATCTTTTATAAATTGGCTCCCACATGTTGTAATGTTTTTTAAGTTCACTTAATATAGAAATTGTATTCATTTTTGTGGCTTGATAGTATAAAAACAAAATAATATTTATTTTACATATACATGTGTCAATTATCAAATACACATGTAGGTATATGTAAAATAAATATTACTATTAATAAAAAATTTTGTTCCCCCTTATGCAAGAATCATTTATGTGCGAATTTTACATTTGTGGGAAATGGTGTTTGAATGTTATTTCTTGTCTCATATTCTTGTATTTTATTCAACTAATCAGTATTTTTGTCGGGATCTGCTACTACGAGCTAGATATATATTTGTGCTTTTGGTACAATGTAGACAAAAAACACATGCACTTAACTAATATAACCAAAAAGCGATTTACACATTCATAATTTTGAAATAAAAGGTGAGGTATAATAACCGTTTTAGTGCCATGGTTTTTTACTCATATATATTTAAAAATTCCAAAGAAATCTTTTGTTTTTGATGTCATTTACCCTTGTCTCGAAAAAAAAACTGTATCTCTTCCAAAAACTATCATTTTAATAATTTTTTCGGTGTTTTCTTAATAAAAACTTGTACAATGATAATAAAATACAAAGAAAATTATGGAAATATATATATTGTGAACAAAAATTATAACAAAATTGAAATCAAGAACACATTGTATTTTCGCAGTCTGGTACATCCTCCGTATCAGCAAAATAATTGATATCGTCACTATTATCATAATTTGGATTATGCCAAATTGTAAGTGCACCACAATGTCACTCCCACTATAACTTTCTTCACAACTTGAAAAATGACCATTTTCACTTGAATTTTTTTCATATTCCGATATTGGTTAAAAATTTTCTTTTTCTGGATCCCTTTTATATTGTAATTACTAATAATATTATAATTTGAACTTTATGTAACACGTAGAAATATAAAAAATTAGCAATACGTGCGAGCGACCACTCCTACCGCGTGCTACACAGCAACTGATTTCGCAAGCGCTGTCGTGCTCATAGCAAATTTAGTTTACGACGAGCTCGATGGTGCTCGTCGGCACTCAAACGGTTAATATATATTGTAAAACTGAACAAAATTGGCTATTGATTTTTTGTTTGCTTCAATTTTGATATATCACTTGTTTCGGAAACGAGGGGTTCTGATATACGTTTAAAGGGGTTCTGATATACGGTGGAATATATTTATCAAAAAAAATCCCATTATAAATAAATTGTTTTTCATCACCTTTATTTTTACTGCCAAATTTGTTTACTCTTTGATTTTTTTTCTTACTTTCTTTTAGTAAACAAGACCTATGTATACTACAAATTTCGTTGACCTATATTTAACAGTTTGAAAGTTCCGACTTTGCAATGAGTGCAAATAGAATAGAATTCTTTTACAGTTTTACTTCTGATTTTGTACTGCAAACAGTTTTTTTGTTAGTATTAGAATATTAGAATATGATTATCACGGAAACGACAGAATATTTGCAAGGGTTAAGACTGTGACAATGAGGCTGGTGGAAGGGAAAGAAAAGGTTGGAAATAATAAAGAGATCAGACACATACGCCTGTGGTTTACATGTTTATAAGTAACTAATAAGTGATAAATTTGTTTATTTTTGAACCCTATAAATTGAAAATTACGTAAATTGGTGTGACAAATCATATTAAGCGTATATACCAGGAGTTCCCAACCAGGAGGGCGCGCCTCCTAAGGTGGGTTTAGAGAGATGTCAAGGGGGGCGGAAAGCGTTTATATTTTAGAAAGAAAAAACAAAAGAATATACAAACAACATTAACAAATAACGTTACAATGTAATGTTTAATTTACATGTATAAAATTAAAGTAATTAAATATCATATTCACTATTATTACCACAAACTTGCAAAAAATTTGACGTTTTGATGTACATTTTTTGTTGAGAAATCAGTTTGAGTGTATAAAATTATTGTGTCTCACTGTTAAAAGGTAAGTTTGTGTTTCTACAAACTTCAGTTACCATTTTTATTTAATTTACTAAATCAATGGGGGGGGGGCATGAAAATATAATTTATAGTCCGGGGAGCCTCGACAAAAAAAAAGGTTGGGAAACCTTGGTATATACAAATAGAATATGGTGAAGTTTGTACACTTGGAAATAATTTTTTATTGACATTATTTCTTGGATTTCATAACTTGCAATTGACATCTCTATATGACTAAAATTTTTATATATAGAAGTTGAAAACCTTTTACTGACTGACTCATTATGAAATGCTTAGAAATATATTGTTTACAAATTTGATGTTTAGCACATAAATTTCTCTTAGCTTTTAGATGCTCGCTAAGAGAATTTTTGGTGCAAAAGGTATGAAAATGGGGGTTGGAAATTGTACGGGAATTTTCAAATAATGAAAGTTTTTTGATATGAAAATTTATATTTAGAATAATATTATTTTTATATCAAAAACTTACTTATATTAATTAAACTAAATTATTTAGGTCATATAGAAAAAAAGAAACACTCAAACAGCGTCTTTGAAAAAATGCTAAAAATAAATTATTATTATATAAGAAAGCTAATAAAATAAAATGCACTCATTGTCCTTTTGGCCCGGCCAAAGCCAGGACGGGCATCTAAAAGCTTTATGTTCATTTAAAAATTTGTTTCTGTTACTTTGCTTTGTTTTTTATAAGATATATCACTAAACAAGCAAACTTGTCCATTAGCCCAAGAAGAAAGTATACCCAAAGCCAACATTTTCAAGTCCGAAAGTAGTTCAACTCCCGAAGAGTTACTTCAGAATGGCGCTGCCGAGAATCAGACAGTAGACCAGACAGAGCCGAAATCAGCTATATTGGGCGACGCGAAGAGCATAATGCAGCACATCCGAGTGGCTCACAATGCGAGAGTGTATATTTGTGTGCTTTGTGGTGATGTTATGAGGAAGAGGATTGATTTAACTAGACATATGGGTGAGTTCTTGCAAACCGTGTGACACCTGTGAAATTGAGTCCTTTTTGTCAACTATTTCCTATAATCTTAATATTACAACTAATGTGATTTGAATTGTTTACTTAAGAAAATTTGCATATGTATAGCCTGTATCATGCAGATGAGCATAGGATACTTTTTATACTGGAAAGGGATAAATAGTTTTTTAAAATAATTAAAAAAATAACCAGTTAGGCATAAGAGCATGAATAAAGTATGTAACAACACATATCTGCAACATGTTAGCCTAAGGTTAGCTATTCAGTGTACTGGCTCCTTTTATTCAGTGCATCTCAAACTACTTAGTCCTTTCCAAGCTCAGATCCAATATTTTAATGAGAACATGGTTTTTAAGCGGTACTACCATTTTTTTCCTTTTCCGCATTAGAGAAGCCACGGGTCAAAATTAGGTTCCTAAAAGTCTCATGTCTGCAAGTCGCAAAACATGCACTCGACTTGGGCACAAGAATTATGTATCACCTACTGTAAAATTCCTATTATAATTAATAAACTTATTCATATTTCAGATAAACAATTTTAATAAAGCGTATGTTTCAGTAAGAAACAATCATGTAAGTTTGATCAAAAATGTTCAAGTAGATAATTTTCAGTATTAAATGCTTATTTGGTAAAACCATAGATAGCACTTATATAATGATTAGATTTTTCTCGTGGCTTCTTTCACGTTTATTTCATTTTAATGTCGACCACCACTGACGTAGAATAATATTCTATATTAAAGCCAGACTCGAAGCCAAAGATGACTAAGTTTCACTGACATCTATTAGCTATTGTATAATAAGATTAATAAACAAACAAACGTACAGGCAATAAAAATTGTTTGTACGATCTGATTTTTCTTTTACAATTTTATTATAACATTTTTTTTTAATATTGTTGCTTTTTAGGTTCCATACACAGATTGTTTGAAACTTTTGCATTTTAAAGGTTATAGCATCCAGATGGATAAGGATGATAATATCTTATAAGAATGTGCCGGCAAAAAGCAATAATGATTTAAGTGAAGGCAGTCGAGCAAGTTGTGCTGGGGTTGTATTTGAGTTTAATCTTTAAAACATTACAGCCGCATGAAAATAAAATTTCAAAGAATGGGACACAACAATTAAATCTATAAAAAAGTCTCAGAATTATTGTCGACTAACTTTTGCCCTGACTTCATTTATATAGACTACATTAATTTAGCTTATATGCCAATCCAGGCTACAATTTTTTTAAGGTTCATTTACGTTTGTCGGATAATTTATTAACTTCACTAGTAGTATTAGTAGTTATTAGTAGTATTATAAAATACTACTAATAACTACTAATACTACTAGTGAAGTTAATAAATACAAAAATCAGGCTTACAGAATTTTCCTTAACCAGAATACTATGCGATCAAGTAAGAATCTAATGAATATCATAAAAGTTACATGCTATCCCTTAGGAACCACTTCTGATTGCATTATACAAATTAGTGCTTTTGTTATCCCAGGCTATAATCCATTTATATGCCAAATTTTATATAGATCTGTTCAAAAATGGCAAATATAATATTCATCCATTTATTCTCCACTCAATTTGCATTTCTAATATTAGTTGGATTGATTGTTTTAAAAGTTCGGGTTTTGGGTAAAAAAGCAACTAATGGAGTAAATGACTGGCCGCTAGTTATTCTATATAAACTGATCGGCAGCTAGTTATTCATAAAGCCATTTTGCATTTCTGTTGCTTTCTTTGATGGGTGATATTATACTAATAAATATTTTAAAGATTATTTTGAATACTCCTTAAACCTTGAATTCCAGATGAACACCATGCGTCAGATGATCTCAATGAAGATGGGAAGCTGGGAAAGAAGCAGACTAGACATGCCAATAGCAGCAGACCTCACGCCTGTCATATATGCTTTAGGAAATATAGGTATGACATTGTTAAATGTTAAGTAAAATATTAATTCAGTAATTTTCAAAAAAGAAAATCGTAGAATTATAATTGATTGCAAAATCATTAATTAGTATCTTTTAGTTATTAACTGCGTCAATTTTACTCAATATGAAAATTATACTCTAGCCTTTGTTTTTTTCTGTCCAACGTGACTTGTCGATAGTTAATAAAATTTTATCTTTATATGTTCTATTTATAGAATTTACGAGGCTGTGTGTCATTAGAATCTCATTTATGCTTTGTGTGTTGGGGATGGGGAAAGAGTTTTCACTCGGTAGCAATACTCATTCAGGCTATTAATGATTTATTTAATATTTTTGACGTACAAATACATTAGTCGAACTTATTTTTATATTTATATATAACTTATTGCAAACAGTCAAAGTATTAAAATATGTTATTTATTGTGAAAAATTGCAATATGTTGTGAATACACTATACACGGACGTGTATAAAGCAACTAAAAATAATTGTAAAAGTAAAGAGTAGTACAAACACAATAGCGGAAGCCTGCTTTTTTGTAACATATAAATGCTGTTGGTCGTTCCTAAGAGTTAATCTTTGCTAATATCCCACCTGAAGATGTTGTAATACAACGAAACCTAGGTCGTGGTTAAAGAACTTAAAGAAAGTAGAAATAATACTACATCACATAGTTTCATTTAATTGTGAATAATGAATTTCTACAAAATTAACGCCAAATATATTCAACACTTATTATTGTTGTTGCCTATTTATATTTCTATGCTTCATTCAAACTTTGGTTGTTTGTTCGTTTTTTAAATAGTAGTTCTCTCATCAAGCTTTGTAAATTTATTCACGTAACATTTTTTTTGAGACTGGTTACTATTATTTAATTAAAGAATGATATTCGAAAGTGAATCAACGACAAATCCATAAGCAGAATGCCCGATGTGGGTATCCATAATAATTTTATTTCGTCAAATATTGTAGTTTCAGAGAAATAGGCACAAACTTATACCTCTGTGTATTTGCTCAGCAGTGTTCAGAAAATGTAAAATGACAAAATTGAGAAAGTACCACTTGATTGATTTCTTATAGATGCATGTTTAATTTAAATGGTTGTGAATGACTTCTTGTAGTGAAGATTAAAATGTTTAAACTGATTATCTGATTCTCCTATAATCGTTGTTATAAAAATCTGATAGTTATATGTGCATTATGATGTTCTGTATGTACATATTGGTTAATGTCATAATTATGTGTGATGATTGTTTTTCTAGCCTAACTTTACTATTCCCTAATGTACTGTTCCCTAATGATAGCCTAACTTTATTATTTACCAAAAAGAGACATACTAACTTTACTATTCACATACCATAGCTCCACTATCTATTATACCAGTGAGTTTCTAATGTTTTGGTCAAACTTTTTCTACAACTTTATTATATTTACAAAAGAGAACTATTCCTAGAAAGCTATTTTATATTTGAGTACGAAGAGTAAATTTTACTTTCATTCATCGACCAATTTGTCTGTGACAGCTCAAGGAATTTATTGGAGGAACACATGAACGTACACAATGGTATTCGGCCTTACAGCTGCGAGGTTTGTGGCAAATCATTTGCATCCAAGTACACACACCAGGCTCATATGAAGACGCATACGGTATGTATTGTAGCTTTGTGTATAGATGTTTGCTTGTACATAAGTTTTTATTACAACTATTTTGTTTCACAGTCAAATTAAGGCATTGTCTAAGGTTATAAGAAAAAGCTAAAGTTGAAGGCTGCGGGAATAAAATATACAAAGTAATTATTTGTATTATGTTGTATATATTTATATATTTTTCTTTTCTTTTCGTCTTTTATATTTCAGTATACACTCCATATTTTCTTGTAAGCATCATTCACATGTTATATCATTTGGGCATATTCTAAGTTGGTCTATAATGAAATAAATAAGCAAAACCCGGTGTGGTACTAAACAGGCTCGTGTGCTGAATATTTCCTGCTTGGGTACGAAACCTAGAATATTTCCAATAAGTCTAATGATAATCTATATATCAAAATGATACCTGATTTTTTCATAGAATGAAAAAAATTGATTGCAGTTGAACACTTCTGGAGAAAGTCCATATGATAGAATTAAAAATATAGAAGAAAGTATGATTGTGAAAATGAAGGAAGGAATTTTAACATTGTTTGGTCATATTGTACATGTGGATAGGAGAACAACTGATGAAAAAGGAAATAGGAAAAATCTAACAGGGCATAGGTATTTGGTTGACCGTGAGTTTTTTTAGAATCATTCTGAAACATTATGTTGTAAGGTATATAAATAAATACAATAAGGTATTACGAGGGCACAGTTAATGACAAGTAACATCAAGTCTTTAAACCATCCAAAGAAAATATATTTAAATTAAACTTAGTGCATATATAAGTGCAGACTCTTTTATTTTATGAGTTAATATTTGTCAACAATTAACGAAATTGAAACGTAGCTCCTATTGACTGTAACAATTAGTAATTGTCGAAGATAATAGGCTTTTGACAACATCAGAAATATACCACAATTTGTAGTCATTATAATGTAAATAAGCATATTTCTATTTCGTTTTCGAAAGAATATGTGTATATTTAAAAAAAAACGTAAAGAAATCACTCCTCCGCCATTTAGTGCGAGTTTAATAATTTTTAAAGTGATTTATATGAAAAATACGGCATATATCCTGGAAATATAAATGTAGTGTGCTTGTAATGCAAAACAGAATAATTAAAACAGTTTAGAAAAGAAGTCAAATAGCCTATTAAGTTAAATATGTTCAACACTCATGGAAATGACAATATCTCAGTGCAAGACAAACAGGAAATATAGTATCCAAATCTAAACTAAGAATGCTTAATTGAAAATGAGTTATAATATGTTGCTATATTTTTGTGCTCTTTATCATTGCAATACGTCACTTATAAAGAAATTACCTTCTTTCTGTTATTATTCTATATACTATAAAGTTATAATATTAACCGACTGTTTTTTGAGCCTTGGCACAAACAAGGAGTATTAAAGTTTGTGCTCTTTGCTGTCTCTTTGTAGCATTGTAATTCTTGAACATATGAAACAATTTTAAATAGATATTTTGTGTGGAACTGATATTTGTAAAATAGTTGTTAACTGGTTCAAAGATCTGATCTGATTGAAAGAATGATGGAGTCTCAGTGATTGTTGAAATAGAAACATTGAATTTTCAGAAAATAACATTGTATCTGTCTGGGGTTTCTATTTGTATTATTTCAAATTCACTTATCTACAAATTGTGCAAATGATTTTGCCAGTAATTTAAATATGGGCTAATTTAGACATGGCCTTTCTGTACACTTCAATAATTTTGCCAGTAACTTAAATATGAGTCAATTTAGACATGGCTTTTGTGTACACTTCAATAATTTTGCCAGTAACTTAAATATGAGTCAATTTAGACATGGCTTTTGTGTACACTTCAATAATTTTGCCAGTAACTTAAATATGGGCCAATTTAGACATGGCCTTTGTGTACACTTCAATAATTTCGCCAGTAACTTAAATATGGGCCAATTTAGACATGGCCTTTGTGTACACTTCAATAATTTTGCCAGTAACTTAAATATGGGCCAATTTAGACATGGCCTTTGTGTACACTTCAATAATTTCGCCAGTAACTTAAATATGGGCCAATTTAGACATGGCCTTTGTGTACACTTCAATAATTTTGCCAGAAACTTAAATATGAGCCAATTTAGACATGGACTTTGAAAGCCTATTTTCAAACTAAAGTTGTAATACATTTGGCCATTGATTTTTTTAATAACAGATTATTTAGAACAAAAATAAGAACATGCTGTGTAAGATAGCTGGGTAATTACAGAGGTTTTTCCTTGGAATATGTATTATAGGAAATTTCATGAAGCTAGAAATAGCAGGGGTGCGTCCGATGGCTGCGACGTAATATGCAAAAGAACCATGGATGAATATATTGCTCAGGAAAGAGACATTTCCTCCCTTCATTTTTTTGGTTAATGTAATTAAAGTGAGCTGCCTAGATTATATATAAAACATTTATCAAAAACCAATCATTAATAAGGATATGAATAAAGTGATTTTATATTATAGTGCTGTCAAACAACATAAATGCTGACAATGAATTCCTTAAGTTGCACCTGCAACTTAAGGTTGAAATCATTGTGGGGTGTGTTTAAATTTTGTATCTCGGAGACTAGACTTTTAGGTGCTGATTATATATATTTAGAATTAAAAAATTGCAAATGATGATGAAATTTGAAACATTGAGGTTGCTGGAACTTTTGGATTATCCAACTTTTAAACTTAATTATTCAGTTGGTGATATCATGCTGATCTAATTTATATAGCGGAAAGAATAATAGGCATTACTGGTAAGCAGCAACTTGTCAAGTACATATGGAGGAACAAACAATGAAAGTCACCATGATCATCATCATCTAATCACTTGACGGTACTTTTGTAGTGCGGATTGGACAAGTCTCCTTGACTATAGAGTGCCAATTCTTAGCAGTATGTCTCTGAAGTCGCTATTGAAGAGGCCTACACCTTTATCTGTATCTACCTTTTCCACATTTTCTAACAAGTCTCACCAGAAGTAGTTTCTTGGCAGGATTACAATCATCCATTCTGACAACACGGGCAGTCCAGTTTAAATCATTAACATTGATATATGTTATAATATTTGTGTTGATGTCAAACATACAATGGTGCGTTTGGATGGTAGTTAAAATGTTCTGATGGCAAGATGTGTCTTGCCTCTTGGCCACTTTTGAGCTTGTCAGTTCTTTTCTTCTTAATTCGCCATTTGGCCAGCTTCGTTATTGTTGGCTCTTCCCGACACGATTCGGCCAGCTTCGAGTTTTGTCTGCAATTTAGCCAGTTTCGCATCTTGTTGGCTCTTTTCAACGTAATTCAGATTAGCATTACTTCCTATTTATAAACGCTTACAAATTTACTCGTATATCAATATGGTGTATTGTATTAAACTGTCTTGAAACGTTAAAAGCGTAATATAGTTTAAAATAATTATATATATGTATGTAAATATATATATATATAAATATATATATATATATATATATATATAATTTAAAAAAATAATAATGTTAATAATCAAACTTAAATATATATAATAATTATTATTATTTACTCAGTAGTTGTTTATTTTTGCAGAATTAAATTAAATATTTTTATTTTCACTTCGTTCAAATAAAAATATTTCAACATAAAAATATACAAATGTTTCACATCAAAAATTTAGATGTTTCACATCTGCCAGGCGTCCCGCGATGGATACCTTTTTTTATATGTCGTCTATAGCTTGAAATAATATCTTCGCCTCCATATTTATTTTCTTTTACATCACTAATAAAAAATTTTTCTCACAGAGTGCCAATCTCAAGTTGTCAGTCTTTGTTAATGCCCATCTTATAAAGCTGTAGCTGCATTCTTTATAAAGCATTCCATAAGTTTTGCAGAGTTTTTTAAGTGTTTGAAGGTCTTTTTTAGGGCAGCGTGCCTTTTCGTGCTTGATATCTAGCAAGGATTTGATCAGGTTTATAAAAGACATTTTCATGTGCGTTGATCTGTGAATCTCTAATGAACATATTCAAGGCAGTGTTGAACATTAGGTATGAAAGAGAGTCTATACTCAGAATGACAGTCATTTTTTTGTATCAATTGAGGAAGATTATTTAGGAGTAGAAACACTAATTCTGTGGTGGGTAATGAACATAAGATCTATTGTAATACTACATACAATAAGCTACCTTTCGTCACTAATTCTGGGTTGAGTAATGAATATATATTGTATGTAGTATTGCAGTAGATCTTATGTTCATTACTCACCGCAGAATTAGTGATGAAAGGTAGCAGACATTTTATAAGTCATTCTACTTCTGCTGATGTTCCAGAAAAGTAATTTCAAAATTAACATTCAAATCATTATTGAGACTAAAAATATTTTTATTAAATTAATAATATAATTTTTGTAAATATTGTTTAATACTATCTTTATAATTATATGGAATACACAGGCCTCATAATTATTGAATAAATTTAAATCAATTACCAAATGGACTTCCACGTGTCTTTGAGGCTTATTTATTTCCAAAAGTTCCATTGCCACTTGTTGGCATATGCAGTGGAATTTTATTTACAGTTTTGTAATTTTTAAGAGGCTACATGTATCCAGTATTACATAGGAAAGTGTAAACAATAAGTTATTCTTAAACAAATTGTATAAACAAATTGTCCCGTGATTACTGTCTGCAAACAAGTAAACAAATGAATGAACTTTTTTTCTTTAAACTAGGAATTTTAGAAATACATTTATTTTCACAGAATCGACCTAGACCACATACCTGTCAGCAGTGTCCTAAAGCATTCTTCACGCTGCAGAATCTGGCGCAGCATGAGAAGACTCATTCGGGGATTAAGAATTTTTTCTGTAAAGTGTGCGGTGAGGCAAAAACTTTGTTTTTCCCTCTATATTTTCTTTTTTTTTTACGACAAGCTTTCAAAAGTAATCAATTATGTAAGGTTGGTAAGACATCACTATACATAGAAGTTACAAATAGCAAACAATTGGCAGAAAATGCAATTTACATTCTGCCAAAATTACGAAAAAACAGATGACTTTATAAGACATTATTTAATTATATTTAGGTTTAGAATTTATTTTTAGACTTTGGGATATTTATCTTGTGGAAATGAAAAAAAAAACCCAAAATTTTTTTGCCCTTTAGAATGTTGTTTCAAGGTTCAAAAATTAGGTGCAGAGTGCACATCATTTTTGAAGCTTGCATGCCCATGCTTAAAATATTTCTAGGGTTGAAGTTTTTCTGCATTGAATGTACCAATCGAATATATTTTGGTCCCAGGGTGTGGTTGTTTAAAGTGGTTTACACAATTTCTAAATACGTGGAGCGATTTACAGATATCTTTATAATCATTTGTAGTAGAAATTGTTCATTGAAACATCGCTCTTTAGGCATTTCGTGCATTTTTTGTACGTTGAAACGTGGATTCATAAAGTGTTATATTACAAGTGCAAAAATATGTGAAAATGATACAATGTATGTTCAAAAAAAGGACAAGCAGTAATATTTATATAGTTCATAGACGTTACATTAAGCAGTGTCCGAGAAATTGTTATAAAACAGAAGAAAAGTCGGAGCCTGTGAGTATCTCTGTCAAAAACTGGAAATACCCAAAAATGACTGATATTCGAGTTGATCAGTTGTTCAGTTATGGTTTGACTGCTAAATGACAAATTTTTTCTGCGATATCAGATTACACCATATGTAAAAACAGTGGCAGAGAAGTGAAAGTTATCAAATTGTCAATGCGTGGCCTGGATTTTAATATTTTGTATGAGAAGTGTGGAAGTACATTAATCTAGAATTGCCCGTTCATTATAAATTTATTTGCATTAAATTGTAGATTATTTTTAAATGTGGCTGTTACGAATCAGTTAAAACAGAGCAATAAAGTTTTGTGTATTAAAGATCCTTCCTTGGTCCAATATTTGTGTCTTTTTGCCAACGCATTACAGATAAACTTGCTGTTACCACTAGCAGAGTGCATGAAAGGTTCATGCGAAATGCACCGATAGAATAAAAAAGATTCAGTGCTGAAAAAGGACAGATTGGTAAAATCATGGATAAATATTTGGGAATGATTTGTGGTGGAAATGAGTGTTTTCACTGTTGTATACAGATCATCGGATGGTGTACTAAGAAGACAATTGACTTAAATTGAAGTACTTCAATACCTGCGAATTTTAGAAAAAGGAGGACACAGCAGAATATGGCTTCTGTGGGAAAAATGAGAGTCGACATTGTTATTGTAATGTATCAAGAAAATAGGTCAATTACATTAAAGATGGTGACAGCGAAACTTTCAATGACCGATTCTTAAGCTATTTAAAATATATAGATATATTTAGCGTAACGTCATGTCGAAGTAGACACGCAGAAGTAGAAGATGAAACATCCCAAGCCCAGTGTAATGAATCAATGACCCTGAAATTGACCAGGAAAAGGAAGAATCAATTTAGAGGGATAGCTTGACAGTTGTAATATTGGTGAATAACGGTAGGAATTTTTATAGCAACACTCTTCCACTGTAAAATTAAGAATTGGTGACATTTTTTAAGTTGATTTCGTGCTTTCATTTGTGATTTCATTCGTATACTATAATTTTTTCTGAATTGCTTAAAATTTTAGATTTGCTTTAGCGATAAAATCATCTCAAGAAATATTTGGTGTTTATAAGTATGTTAACTTTTGTTTATAAAATTGTGCCAATTTCCCAAAAATTTATAATTTTTGAGAAATTGGCATTTCTAAACATTCCTATGTATTTCTTCAGCTATAAGTTTTCACTTTGAAAAAAAAATTACATTTTGGTTAGAATGTACTTTTGCGCTTTCTAAACATGAACCGTGTAGCCAAGTATGCCAGATAGGGGTACTTATAGTATCATCACGTTTGGTATGTGACGATCCAAAAATTCTGTAAAAATAACAAAATGTTTTTCAATTCATTTATGTATGTAATTTAACAAACAAAACCCAGATTTTTTTTTCCTTTTAAGGGATTATTGATGTTAATCTTACAGTGTAGCAACTTCTTATTGGACAATATTAAGAGACTTCATAAGGTTAAATCTGGCCTTGATACAGAAAGTCAAGTGACTCAACACAGAATTGAGTTAGAAAGTAATATTAATAAGCTTTAGGAATTGGAGAGTAGAGATTATTAGAAACCAGTTAGATATTAGAAGATACAATCAGTTTACGCCAAGTGAGTTTTACAATAATGCTCAATTGCACTAGTTGAATAATTGTATTGATTGAATGAATGTACGATATGACAGTTATTTTTATCTGAATAAAATATTTAAAGAAATAAATTATTAGAGAATAATCTATTAAGCGAAAAATTAATCCTGTCTTATATTCTCTATCTGATATTCTCTTATATCATTAGAAAAACGAGGCTCTGAGGTAGAATTTAATATTATCTTTTCTCATTTATTTATTTAATATCACATCTTATTTTAATCTTTCAGTGTTGACTTAATAACGCGTTTTAACCCAGAAGAGAAACTCTGGGTTATCCACATGCAATCCGTTAGACATAGTTTTCATTGTTTTATAAACTGTTTGAGCATTCTTTTTTTGGTATTTTGATATTTATAATAATTTTTATCTTCAAATAAAGAAGGGATGCTGTATAAAAGAAGATTATATAAAATACGCACTGTCAGTCATAAATTCCCACAAGACAATGACTCACCCGACAAAGAAGAATGAAGGCCACCACAGTGAATAAAAAAAGCTTATAGTTTTTTATTTTTTAATTTTAGGTAAGGCTTTTGGTACACAACACAATCTTGAGGTGCACGGAGTGGTACATTCAGGGTTTAAGCCGTTCGTCTGCCGAACTTGTGGAAAGGCATTCGCTCGCCGTGCTGAGATCCGCGATCATGAACGGACGCACACAGGTATGCGTACTTCGAGTAGAGGTAGGAGTATGAGGAATCCTATCCCATTATAGAGAAAGAGAGGTCTGAAGTGTATTGACCTTATTAGAGATTCCTATGTCACCTCTTTGTATGCTTTAATATATTTAACCTTATTGGAAATGTGGGTGTATTCTTTATTGTAGTTGTGTATTCTTTATTGTCACACACTGAAATTTAAAAAAAATTAACAATTGTTCATATCTTTGAATTCTTATTTAAATCTTAAAAATGAAACTATGTTTTATCTATAATGTTTCTGAATTAATTTCATGAGGCCTGGAAAGACAATTCCTCTTAGCTTTTTGAAAGTGATTTTGTATCTGTGATTTCTTAAAATTTCTACTCGTACAAGTAATTTCTTATGATAAGTTGGAATATACTTTTCAGATTGTTTATGTTTGTAGATATGAATGAGCTAATAAGCTGGTATCGTACAAAGATAAATTATAGTAAATATAGTTTTGTGCTAAGTTCCAGGAGATCATTTCCATTATAGCCTCTATGGGTGAGGAAAATTTTTTCTCCATCCTTTAACCCTTTCATGTAGATTGGAATAATTAAGTTAATATTTAACAGCAATTTTGTCACTTACTATTTATATTTGAGTTTATAAGATATTACTCCATATGTAAATCATTTGCTTTTAATAAGTTTACACAAAGACAAATATTGTACTCCAGAGAAATTTTCTTTATAATAGACAGATGAGCTCTGGAATTGTGCCAGTTAATTACTATTTTTAAGTTACTTGTTATTATTGTTTATTTTTAATTAAAAAGGTAAATAAAGGGTATTATTAAATTTGGCATAATGCCAATACTGCTCTGTTCCCGCTGGAGATTATTTGATGGTTCAGATATAAGCAAAGTCACAATCCAAATAATAATTTTTATAATGTCATAATTTACCCACATGCTCCATGAGATTCAACTTTTAATTGATTCTCTTTATAAAATGAGTGTGTATTTTAGGTGAGCGTCCTTTCTCATGCGATATTTGTGGTGCGACATTCTCGCAGCGTTCCAATCTGCAATCGCACAAACGTGCGACTCATCTCGATGACAAGAGGCACGGATGTCCACATTGTGATAAGAGGTTCAAGCGACGAAGGTATGTCTTTTTAGATTATATTTAGATGTAAGATTGTTCGTCTTAGTGAAGCAATATCTCATTGTAAAGCACAGCGAGATTTCATATTGTGTTCCTTTATGTGAAGATAGACACATTTCTGTACTGAAAAATGCAATTGTATAACCTCACATAATAACAACAATTGAATTTATTACCCTCACTAAAATACTGGTATATTGTATAAGTCTCGGTAATATAATAAAACCTACTCTGCGCCCCTGCAATAAACTTACTAACATAAACAATGAAAAATCCGCACAAAGCTGGCTTCCGCTATTGTGTTTGTAACATATAAATAACTGTTGGTTGTTCCTAAGAGTTAATCTTTGCCAATATCCCACCTGAAGATGTTGTAATACAACGAAACCTAGGTCATGGTTAGAGAAATTAAAGAAAGCAAAAATAATACTACATCACGTAGTTTCATTTAATTATGAATAATACATTTCTACAAAATTAACGCCAAATATATTCAATATTCAAATTTATCTTTATGTTTCTAGTTTTGTTACTTTTTACCTTGAGTAAGCAATGTAAAGTTGACTATAGAAGAATCATATCCCCAGTTGAAGGCCCCATGTAGATCCCGTGACCTGCATTATATTAAGAGATCAAAGAAAATCCCAGTAAAAGATGATAATCTCAATAGTTATTGATCTTGCATTTCCTCTCTTGTGTATGTATGCAAGTAAGTGTAATTTTTATCAGTCTTATGTCACTGGCATTCATTAGATAGTTTTCAACTGGAATTGTAGTGTAATTTATATTTTTCTCAGTAATTTTCACGTGCCACCAATATGGTTATACTGTTAACATAGGATAATGATACTTATCATTATCTCAATTTTCAAGTTAAATTAAAATGAGTGTGCTTTAGACCACACAATATAATAATTTGAATGTATTGAACAAAATAATAATTTATAAAATTGTTCAAGAACGAAATGAAATTACAAAATAATAAAAAAATCACCGTTTGCGTAACGCTAGCAAACTCGCATATATATATATATATTTTATGCACTGGCTATGAGAGGAAGAGAGAAAAAAAATATGCCCACGCACTGCTCTCTCTTGCTCCTACAGTGTGATACAGACAATAGGCTTGCACTGTGTCTTAGATATACGAAACATAACTGGCTATGAGAGAAAGAGAGAAAGAAATTGTGTGCTCGCACCTCTCTCTCTTGTCCCTACAGTAATATACAAAACGTTACTCTCTCTCTCTTCACTAACTTATATCTCCCACTCAACTTCCGTTCGCCTTGCCTGATCACACTTTTCGTAACGCTCTCGTCACGCATTCACCAGCTTACTCCCCAAGTTAAGTGTGCGTAAAGCAGTTTTACTTCAAAAATCTTTGAAATTCTGAGGTACAGAAACAAACAAATAAAATGATGTTAATAAAAATAGTTTTTTTTTAAATTCGAAGACCTATTTGTCATTGATTCCAAATACTTTTTAAAAAATGTCCTCTGTGTACAGGCACATCTTTGTTACCATTGTACCATGTTTATGTTACCATGGTAACATGGTTACATGGTTATGTAATGTATTAAATAATCTTAAAATTCTCATCACATTTTATAAATAATAAAAGCTTACCAGGTTTCAAAGGATTTTACTTAGCATAAATGCCATCTTAAATCAACATATTATCAATATAAAATGTCTTCTGTTTATGCTAAATTGGAAACAGATCTGTAGATAGAATTGAATATATATTATAGATATTGACTTGTTTTAAAGTAGTCCTAAGACCTTGTGGTAGGCTTATTATTAGAAAGATATATTATTAGATGAGTTAAATTTTAGTACATTTAAACACATTACAAACTCGACCTGACCACATGACGGTATATTGGTGTTAAAATGCAAAATGAATGATAAAAAGTCAAGGTTTATCTTGGTTACAGGTTGTTGGAATACCACATCAAAGCGTCACACACGGGTGAGCGGCCTTACAAATGTGACATCTGCGGGGCGACTTTCGTTTACCCGGAGCATTTCAAGAAGCACAGAAGAATTCATAGTGGAGAAAAACCATATGTTTGTGAGGTCGGTTGTTCATGTTTTTTCATTTATCTTCGAATATGTCATCTGACTTACATCATTCATTTAAAATGTAAAATATCTTAACTATATTTTGTTTTAATATATAAATTTGATTGTTTTAATTAGTATCTAAGGACGATTTTCACAGGTTCCTTGTGCATGAAAATCTTCCTCTGCACCCTTGTCCAAAATGTGGCTGAAACTCTCTTTTTTTTCTAATTTCAGAAGGAAAAGAGTGTTTCTGTCACATTCAAATGATTTATTATGAAATATTGAATTTTTGAAGTGTCAGCTTGCTATAGGAAAATTGTTTTTAGTAGCAATACAATCCTACCATTGTATCCATATCTAACATTTGAATATTCATTTGTATAAAAGTAATTCATGTTAGTAGTCACTGTCGAACGTTATCAACTTTGGCAACCTCTCTTTCACAATTAAATGAAACTCTTTACCACAACGTAGGTTTCGTTGTAAGAACTTAAAGAAAGTAGAAATAATACTACGTCACGTAGTTCCATTTAATTGTGAATAATGAATTTCTACAAAATGAACGCCAAATATATTCAACCTCTCTTTCTTTGCTATTTTTCATATTGTTGATCTTGTTATCACTTCCTCTTCTTTATTTGACCATGCTTACCTAACCACGATTTTATTCTAATCTCGCATAAATTACATAGTTCCGAGATGCTTCATAAAACAGTTTTACTATATTTTTGTTCTATAACTATAGTTTCATCGACCTAATATTACTACTTGAGGGTGCTAATTATGTAAATTTGCATATGATTGCACAGATAAATTCAGGTCATGAATAAGTTTCTGATTATTTAGTTCATTAATATTCAACTCTTCACTTGTTATTACTCTGTTCCTGATTGCAAAACTGTATTGTTCCAATTCAGGAAAAGAAATAGAAAATCTTAGAACATGTCTATCTCGGCTAATCACATTTCTAGAATGTTGTCAAATTTTCTGTTTTTCAGTTTAATTTTTGCACTTTTTTAAACTGACCTAATTAAGGTCACTGATGATATACTCTTAGCCATGAATAATTTGCAAGTTTCAATACTGGTACTTTTTAATTACAGCCACATATTCAATTTTGTAAATTTTGACATTTTATTTGCTTGATCTAAGATTGTTATCCTCTCTAGTATATCGTGTCTTGTAAGATATGCTAGATAGGATAAGTATCTTTATTCCATAGTATTATCCTATCTTTATGGGTGTAAAAAGGGGCTTCTAACTTCTAAACAACTTAATATAGAAATTTAAATCTCATTTATAATATATATCCTTCATTCAAAACAAAAAACGTTATTTGAAATTACATATTTTTGTACTTTGCAGGGGCCCCTAAGCATGTAAATTAGTATTGAAAAACCTATTTCAGTACAAATCTGGTTTTTATACTTTTATACTGAAAAATAACAATTAAGGGCCCCATCAATTTGCCATTATTAGTCCCATTTTTTATCAGGTTTATCACACAAAAACATTATATGGAAAGTTGTAATTCAACTTTAATGTTTTTTATATCTTGTATTTAAATATCAAATACTAAAGACTAAATATTACTAAATAATTAATTAAGGCTAATTATAAAATATTATTCATAATTTAGTGATAAAACGTAAGTATTATAGAGAAATTAATGGAATATTGAGAAATTCAAAAATGTTAAAACAAAATGTAAAAAAAAACGAAAACATAATTTTAGAAAGAAGTTAACTGAAATAAGTTTGAATATTTTTGGTTATTATGCTCTACTACACTAAACAATTTCAACGAGCTGCATTCTCTCCCCTAGCTTTTATCATTATCTGCTTATGCCAATTGAGAGATCTTATTGACTTTTTATGTTCTCTTGGGGAATTTTACCCATTCTTTTGATCACAGTGTTCTCTAGATCTTCAAGTGGTAGTAGGTGCTGGGTTTCAAGCTCAAATCTTTTCTTCTAGCATGTTCTATAGGGTTTAGGTCAGGACTTTTGGATGGGCACTGTATTACTCAACGATCATCTTCTTCTATATATAAAAATATTTTGACTATAATGTGCCCTTTCCATTATCATGAATCAGCTGGAGGTTTTCTTCAATGACACCACTCCACATTTGATGTCACACGTTGCTTCTCATTTGGCATCACATATCCCTGTAAAGTACATTGTAGCAGTTAAACAACCTTTATGGCCATTGAAAGATATCTGTCTCTAGAACATTACAGAGCCCCTACCGTAACTTACAGTTTCTTCAAAATAACACTGGTCATTTGGACATTGCATGACATGATAACGTCAGTTGGAGTCATATAAAGTTATTTGCCTTTTGTTGGAAAGAGAATTTCATCTTATTGCACCATGACTTCGATTTGCCAGACATTTAAAAAAATATCATGTTCCTTGTACAGACGCTGTTGCAGCTTAATCCCTGACGGGAAATAGTTATGCAACAAGGACAGGATAATGAAGTGATTATTCTTTCTGATGTTACTCCATTCTGCCAGATTTTTGTCTTTTCTGATGATGGCTAGTTTCTTGAAACCTCTGCTAGAGTTAAGCGACTACTGAACAGTTCAAATATAATCTTCAAGCCACTACTCACTGACTCTAGTCTTGCTGTATTAGGGCTACAACTTGTGCCGCTTCAGCTTCAGTGGTATCCATTATTTTGCCAAGAAAAGTAAATAAAATCTTTGATTTGAAAATCCTGACCTTGGATTACATTCTGTATATTTCCACATTCTTCTTAATCCTAAACGTATTCTATAATTATAAACAAATACTGGAACAAACTTAATTCCCGCATTTGACATATAGAATTGCACCACACTATGAATTCTCAAAGGGGGGATTAGGCCACTTGCATAAGAAGCCATAGTGAATGGACAGGGAGTTATTCATTTGATTTGTGATTTAATGCCTTAGTGTGAGCCAAGTATATCTAATTTTGATTGGTTGGTTTTATTTTAATTATATATCAAATATTAATTTATTTATGTGTTTATTTATCTACTTTAGTGTATCTAATTGATAGATATGGTGGACTTATTGCTATGAAAGCAATTTTTTATAGCCAACCATAATACCAGTCTAGCCCCGCTTCACGAACAGACGGGAAATGAACTTGGGTTCCCACGGTGTGCCGTGCCGTCAAAACTCGTACGCCTTTTGATTAACCCAACATACGACAGTAACGACAATTTATAATAAATATGATATAGTCATTGGACGAATTTATCTGCAATTGTCTCTAGAATTCAATAAATCTGATTGAAAACACAAGCAAATGCAACTTGGTTCTAATTATGAATCCATTAGACTTGTAATTTTTTGTGTTTAAAAATGTTCACATTTTTACATATATTAATGGTGTCACGGCTGTAAAAATTAAAACGTAACTGTATGTTTACAGGTGTGCGGAAAGTCGTTCAATTCGCGAGACAACCGTAACGCTCATCGATTCGTGCATAGCGACAAAAAACCGTATGAGTGTCTCGTTTGTGGAACTGGGTTCATGCGGAAGCCACTACTTTATGCACATATGAACACACAGGTGGGATATATTTTGATTGTTAATATAATTGTCGTAGTTGGATAGTAAAATTACATCATTTAGAAAACCCTAAGGCATTCTACAAACTAGTGGCCTTTTCTAAAGAGGCTAAGTGACTTTCAGCCATATTGTCAATGAGTTGTGTTCAACAATACTGCTGGATTTTGAAATGACTAATCTGTCATCTGCTTTATGGATAAGAGTATTTAGGGTATGTACTATGTACCAGAAAATGGGAAAAAAATGTACGAGGTTAGGTTTGAAAGTCCTTAGAACTGGCCATTTGTAATAATGGTAATAAAAAATAAATTTAAATTTTTATAATCGATGTCTTTGGTAATTTATTTAGATACCTTGCTTGGAAGCAATTTGAAAATTATGTGAAGATAAATTTAATGTAAGAAAATTTTTATTCAATGATTGTTTATATCTTTAATTGTGGTCTAAAACAGCAAAGTTATAATTGAATTCATTGGCATTTTATGATCAGACCCCGTTTCATGTTACTATTTATAACTGGTTTAACGAGTTCAAGCATGGTCGTACCTACCTCAGAGACGATCTGTTTTGGAGACGTCTCGTAACAGCGGGAACTATTAAGAAGATAACATTAATATTGTACGGCTCATTATAACGATTGGTACGAGAGTAATCTCTCAGCAGAGTCAGGCAAGTTTAGGCATTGGTATGAATGAAATACAGAATAGTTTACATGAATAATTAGGCATAAGGAAGCTTTGTGCTAGTTGGACACCCTATAATTTGGCCAGAGCTCAAAACACTGCTGCATTAACTGGGGTCATGAAATGTTATAACAGTTCGGCAGAGCCTACTTATATACTCTTTTCTAGATTGCCGTGGGTGATGAAAGTTGGATATATACTGTTTAGGAGTTTAAAATTTAAAGGCAGTCTATGTATTGTGTGTTTCCTTCGCCTCATATTTGATACACATGAGTTATTATGTAATGATTGTCCTGGAAAATAAAAGAACAGTTACTGCAGACAAGTGTACAAACAACTGTTTTGTTATTTTGGAGAAAGAGAAACAGTTGTTGGTACACTTATTAAGAATTCTTGTCATAGAATCCTTGTTCGTTATAATTTCTGTGTACTTAGCTAGACGAATTACCGAATATTTGATTATGTCAGGTGTAGAAATAATGTGTCAACAGCCATACAGCCCCGACCTCACACTATGCAATTTTAATTTATTCCTGGGAATAAAATATTTCATTGTAAATAATTGGACAATAAGGTTAAGATATGAAACAACTTTAAAAAAATTATCAAAAGAAACTTTGAGAAACCATTTGAACAAGATTATTTTATTTTAAGGCCAATGATTCTTACAATAACTAACAAAAGGATTATTTAAAATGGTAAAAACACATTTTTAAGTTTTGGTGCCTTAATATCATTATATGACGAACTGTAATGAAAATTCAAGAAGAGAAATAAATTGTTCACAAAATTTGACTAAATATGTGCCCTTTATTTTGATATTATCGATGTAACATTGTTACTGAAAAGCCATCACTAAAATTCACACATATGTTCAGTTACACACAATTCAATTTCGCTGAAGCAAGGCATATCGAGTGGGTTCATCTATTCCTAGTATATTAAGTCTATGGTCTTACCATAACTTTTGCTATGTACCAAAATTATTTGATTATTTTTATTATTTGTGTGAAAGTTTGATAAAGATATATGAGATTTATAATACTATATCTTATAGGTCAGGTGACAATTTTTAAAAATAAAAATACAATTATGACTTTGTGCTATTCTAGCTAGGACGGATTATTGAATAATATGGGTTATTAAGACACATTTGCTTTAAAGGGTAACCGAGCAAAATATATTAATAATATTAACAAGATTTTACTGTACTCCAGTTCAACTGTTTTATTGTTAAAAGGAAACAAAATTAACAATATATTATGATTTAAAAACTGACATTTTCTGCTACCATGTCAAGAGTAAAGTTAAAAACAATATTAAGCAAAACAATATCTGATACTTGGTTATTTTTATCTTTACATTTGTGAACTTAGTTGCTCAGTTATAGTTGTGTGTTATTTCAGGGCCACTTGACCGATACAATTGTGGTCAACCAGCCAAGGCTCGCGATGGAGAGTAGTGCTTCAGATGGACCCATAGGTCCACACGTAAGTATTACTCTATACTATAGGCTTGATTTTACTCACAGCTTTACCCATCTAAAACTTGACCCTGCAAAAGATGCTTTTTGAATAAAGAATGAAATTAGTTCTGAATGTGGACTTTGAATAGTAAAACTATTACTAACCGATGTATTGGAGCTGTGATGCCTATTTCATACTTCTTGCACTTTAATTTTCTCCTACTTTTTTAGGTATATATATAATTCCAAATTTAATTAATCTTCTGAAATCGAAATCGGAGGTTTGTACTTAGTAAACTGATATGATATGATTGGCACTTTTTGTTTTACCAACGCTTTATATTTGTTGAATGTTTGGGAAAATGTATTTCAGAACGTTATTGTCTATTGTATATAGTTATATTTACAAAAAAATGACTTACAATCAAATCTTGATAATTTAAATGTCAAGGGAAGAGTAAATTCCTTATAATTAAGAAGTTTTTAGTTTGTTGAGTTTTTTCTTTTCAAGAGAGCAAAAAATACATGAATTTAGGGTGCATTTAACAATTATGTATACTTTAAAAAAAAATTTATGTTATACCAAAAATTTATTCTATTTGCATCCTGACCTTTTCTATAAATTGGTTTTAGGCTGACGATTTGTGCACCGTTATCATCTAGTTCTTGACATTAAGCACATTGATGTCTTCTCCCAGGCAATCATTGAACCTCACACGAGTCCTCTCAATTTAGCTTCTCTGGGCTTTGCCAAGTACAGTTTGTTAGCCTATACTCTATTTTTATGAGAATTAAAAATGTCTGACTCTCTGTATGTCTATAACACTTTGTGTTTATCCTTCATTGCAAAATACCGTTTATGTTGATACCACCAAGTATAACTTAGATAATTCTTCTCACGAAAATAGCAAATGCCTGACATTGATTGCCATAATCATTTAATACCACTTGTAATGAGATCAAGCAGTGTCTGCTCACTTGAAATCATGCCAATGTGAGATTCTGTTTCGAGGTATATTTAGAAATGTATATTTCACAAGTTTTATTATTATTACATAATTAGCTGTCAGTTCCGCCTTTGTCCAGGAAAAAAGAACATGTATATGTTTCATTTTAATTGCTTTTTTATATAAAAATTATTTATGGTTTATTTATTAGCAGGTGTGTTCAATGGTTTAGTTATTTATTTGTGCTTTAATCGAGCACGGAACTCTATGGTCTAATCTTGTAACATAAAAGCCTATAACGAAACAGTTTATAATAATTAATCATATACATCATGGAATTTTTTTTATGAATTTCCTTCATTATGTAAATATAATACTCTTAAATAATATTTTGATGTTGCTGTAATGGTTTAAAAGTTAACTCAGCAATGCACCTGGCATATAACTCTCTTTACTTTAATTATACTTTTCACTATATGTACATTTTAAAAGGTTATTATTTAACTTACTTTTAAACCTTGCTAATTAAACTGCCCTAACAATAAAATCTTATTACTCTAAGAAAATTACCGGGTCGTTATGGGTGACCTTTATACACCATAATCATTTAAGCAAAGTTATCAAATGTCTCACGAAAAGAAAATGAAAAAGTATTTTCAAAGCTATCCCAATTGTATGTAATATTCGGTATGAAATGTCAAAATTGCATATTCAACCATACACTCCTTAATTTTATAGGATATCCATGTTTAATAAAAGTTTATTTGTAGATCCTGGATGATGGGTCAACCATTGAAGAGAGGATAGAAGAGATAGATTCCAGTCTAAAGG